>CM037889.1:3591567-4940020 GCA_021292165.1 Shinisaurus crocodilurus
ATAATTTCTCTAATTACCAGATTCTATTTGCTAGAAAGCTTCCTACAATCAGCAGAGTACATAAAGAAAAAAAAAGGGGAGGGGGAATGTTGCCTAACACAATAATTTTGCGGCCAGCATCGGATTATATGTATATATTTACTTACATGTATGCATGTATGTATGTACTCTGGGAGGTTTTTACCCCTCAAGCAGTTACCCCTCTAGCTAGCTAAAACCCTGATGTCCCAGTTGCATTGCTCTCTGAATAGTGGCCCATGAGAATACTCCGCATTTGGGTAGCGCTTGCCACCTAAGGCTCTAAAAGTGCTTTTACAAAACATTCACTAAGTCTTAAGTCCTCCCACCCCAGCCACTGGGGATAAGGATTTTATTCCATCCTGCAAAGCGGGGGGGGGGGGGGGGAATGGGCCCAGCATTTCACACTTCAGTCTGGGGAGATGCTAAGCCATCACAGTTACTGCTGTGGCCATTACAAACCACATAAGGATAATGTTAAAGCTTTTTTTTCCAGAGGTACGCAGACTCTTGCAGGACTACTGCTTGACTAAGGCCATCCACGCAGTGATACACAGCCATACAGCGGGCAACAGAAACAAGATATCACCCTTATAGCCGGTCCCTCCCACATCATGATCATCATGGGACTATGTATCGTTGCCCAGCTGAAGGGCTTTAAGGCAAATGTTCAATCTTCTATACAGTCATACCTTGGATTGCAAGTAACTTGGTTTGAGAGCGTTTTGCAAGACAAGCAAATTTTTAAATATTTAATTTTTTTTTTTACTTGATATACAAGCGTCGTCTTGCAATACAAGTACTGTAGTACGGCTTAAATTAAAAATCTCTGTACAAAATTTTTGGCGGGATTTTGTTTTGATATAAGAGTGTTTTGGATTACAAGCACGTTTCCGGAACTAATTATGCTCTCAATCCAAGGCATGACTGTATAGCACATTAACCAATCTATATTTTGGGTTCCTGGAAAGACAGTATTCAGTGCTCCTCTCAGCACCATCGCTAGGAGCGGGGGGCGGGGGAGAAATGCAACAACGCCATAGCCTTTTCAGTTGCTCAATGTGGCGGACATGAACAATTCACGGCATGTAGGATGGCCACTTGCACATCGCCAAAAAAGAGGAACACGTCACCAAAACAGAGGACAAAAGAGGGCGTGGATTTGCATTAAATGTGCACATGCTAATTTGCAGGATAGATTGCAAATTTAAGAATAACTATTATTATCATTTAAACAGAAGTGCAATTCATCTCACCAGAGCGGGGCAGCCCGGTCTGCTGCCCAGCTGCTAAAGGATGACGACAAACCCCGGCTCTCCCTTCTTAGGTTTTTGGCTTTTTAATCTTTAAGCCAGACTTGGACTGGACAGCCCTTTAAATGGAGGAGAGAGAATGCCTTCAGACGGGAGGCTGTCCTCTGTCGCGTGGGACACATGGGCCACCTTAGCAAGTGGCATCGCGGCAGCAGGCTCCATCCGTGATCTATGCATGCTTACTAGGACATCTGACGAGAGGCCTGTACACAAGAAGATGGGCAGCAGGCAGCAGGCAGCAGAGCCTGTTGCCGAGATGCATCCCACACAATGCATGTTCTTTATCCCTGGACTGAATGCCTGGGAAGGGCTGGTGTGTTTTAGAAATCAGGCCTTTCTTACAAGTTAGTCATGACCTATGACTTATCAGTGGGGCAGAAGCCTCATTAAGTCCCATGGGTCAGCTCTGGATCCAACCCCTTGTCCTCATCTTCCTATCTCTTCCCCCCCCCACCTCCCCCAACACACTTGGGTTGCCAACCGGTTGCTGCATGGGAGAGGGGATGGACCATGGCAGAACAGAAGGAACTGGCCCATCAGGAGAGGAGCTGGTGAGGGGTGATGGGCAGGAATAGGTGCATTATGGGTATATCAAGCCTGACAGACTTCGGCAAGTTGTGCACCGAACCTGGACAAATCTGGAGTTTACTTTTCAGCCCACAATTCTGGTTTCAAACATGATACAGTTTTATTGCTCAGACGAGTAAAAGACTCACTGGGTGGCAAACCCCTTCCCATCTTTCCCCTACGGCACACCAGACCTGCTCCTGTTCATCCTCTTTTGATAGTCGCTACAGATTCCTAGCTAGTGACCCACACACACCATCACCTCAACAAAAAAATAAAAATACTGCCCCCGCAAACCCCCCCACACACACCCAAGGACTTGTTTTCATTTAAAAAAGGAATTGGCTGTTTCCAAACTGGACAAATAGGCCAACTTAATAATAATGATGATGATAATAATAATAATAAAAAATAAAAATTAAAAAAGAACTCACAATGAATAGCCCTGTACATGAGCAAAGCCCACAGGAATGCCAGAACTATAATTAACTAGGAGCAAGTAGCCCATAAATTATCATGGTGCAGGAGAAAACAGCTAAAAATAAAACACTGTAACTTCCAAAAGAAGCAGCAGCAAAGGAAAGGAAAGGAACGAAATAAGGCGAAGGTGATGAGAAAAGAAGATGCATGTGTGAAGTCACGGCCTTGGCTGTTATATGGTGACGAATAAATTATTGCGAGACAAAGACTGAAGAAAGTGCTGCTGGTGACTGTTCTTGGACGGACAGGTGGAAAGGGGCAGGCAGGGCAACATCAGTTCACTGAGCGCATAGAGCGGGTGCTTCTAGGAAACCGGTGGACTTTGACATGCTTGGATAAGTGGTCACTCCGAGCAAACTTTTTCTCGCACACCGGGCACTGATAAGGCTTCACTCCAGAGTGGGAGCGCCTGTGCCGAGAAAGCTCATCCGACCGCGAGAACCTGGAAGTGGAGAAGAAAAGGCAATCAGTCGGTTGCTTTTGGCATGGGGATTGTCATCGATACATTCAAAAGCATCAACCAGAAGACTCGGCGCTGTTAATAGTGCAGGGGTGGGCGACGCGTGGGCCTCCGGATGTTGCTGCACTGCAACTCGCATCAACTCTACCCAGCATAGCCAATAGTGAGGGATGATGGGAGTTGTAGTCCAACCACATGTTCCTCACTCGTTACAGTGCTTAAAACAATTTGTTTTTTAAAGTATTCTTTTTTCACATATATTATCCCAGTAATCCTTATACAGTAATACCTTGGATTGCAAGTAACTTGGTTTGAGAGCATTTTGCAAGACAAGCAAATTTTTAAATATTTATTAAATTATTTTTGACTTGATATACAAGCGACGTCTTGCAATGCAAGTACTGTAGTACGGCTTAAATTAAAAATCTCTGTACAAATTTTTTGGGGGGGATTTCGTTTTGATATAGGAGTGTTTTGGATTACAAGCACGTTTCCGGAACGAATTATGCTCTCAATCCAAGGCATGACTGTAATAGGCCTGTCATTGTTAGGTCAGCATTATTATTCCTACACCACAGATGTGGGCAGGGGGCGGAGAGAGACAGGCTGTGAAACTGTGGCTCGCCTGAGGCCTCCTAGGGCACATCGGCACCTACATCCCTAGAACAGCAGTAGTCTACTTCAGCAGTAGCTTCCTTCTCTTTTGTACCAATGCTGTGGGGAGTAAACTACATCTCTTCACTTGGGGGGCATCTGTACCTGTCGAGAGGAAGCACCCTACCGCTGAAGTTACAGCTGGAGCAAATTACTGTTTTTCAAGACTGCGGGTGCAAACCAATGCAAGCTCAGTGAGGGCACAACTGAGGTGAGGTATGTTATTTATTTATTTCAGAGAATTTCTATACCACTTTTCATTTAAAAACAAAAAAACAAATCCCAATGCGGTTTTCAAGAAAAATCATGATAAAATACAACCATTATAACAATGATAAAAACAATTAACATCTCACTCAAATAACCAATGTAAAAATGACTAAAGCATAAGTGTTTAGTAGACTGGTAAGAACTTCCCCTACGACGTCACACATCCTTAAAGGATGTTATAATTGCGAAATGTCCCTTTTCTTTAAAATATGACCCTGTCTTTAATGATTGTCCATTATTGCCTACTACTACAGCTCCATGATATCCAAAATTTCTGGAATTTTAATCTGGCAGGTGTAAAATGCACATGTACTGGTGTCTTCATGAGGGTAAGATGTTTACATAAATTATCACTGACCAATCTGTTCGACTCAAGCCTCCGCAACCCAACCTCGAAGATCTATACGTCCACAATGGGGATATTTTTTTCTGATATACTCAGTGAGTCCAACTCAGTGCACCTATATGTACAAGAACCTAATGCATATTCCTGCTTCTTCAGTTCTGGCCCTCTTCTAATATTAGGCAACATCTGCAAATTAAGCCCCATGATACTAGTGGGATTTTTGTACCATTCGAACTTATTTGTCTCTATATGGGGCCAGCAAATTTAATCCATTCATTTGGCTTGCAAACATTGCTGTCCATTGCTCTATCTAGTCAATGGTGATCTGAATCAGCTGATGACTAGTACACAAAGGGTAGTATCTAATGTTAGTTCTGCTTAGAGTAGACCCATGGAAATGAACGGGACTTAAGTTAGTCATGACTAGTCCCATTCATTTCAATGGGTCTACTCTAAGTACCACTAACACTGGATGCTACTCAAGGACAGCTAACAAGCAGAAGGGCACTTTGATATACTTTCTCTCCTTCCCCGCCCCGCCCCCCACAATTTTTAGTCTGCTGCGCACAAAACAACCACCTCGAATGACTTTCCATGGGAGCTGACTTCACATGGTGTCTAGATCGAGCTATTTTCCCCTTGCCAACACAAGACCTTCAACAGAATAGTGGTAGCATGGAGAAAATTCTCCAGTATGTTTGGTAAGCCATTGTGTCCTTGAACTGCTCGCTCTGCAGAAGCAGCTGTCTGCCATCAAGGGTACTTAAAAGCAGCCATTTCATATTCATAGCCACTCATACTGGTTTTAAAAATGAGGCGCTTCACAAGATCTCGTTGGCAAATGCTCCACTCGCACAGGAGTTCATCGACAAGACCTTGATCACAATGGAGCTCAGTCAGATTGATGCGAATATGGATAGGGAGGAAAACGTGGCCCTCCTCAGCTGGTAAAATTAATCTCTGAACTTCTTATCCCTTAAGCAGCTTCCACCTACCCACAGGAATGGGAAATAAAACCTTAAATACTTTTTTTAAAAAAAATATTGAGATAAATTCATAAAGAGCAGTGTCGGCTCCTGGTTTCGGAGGGCCCTTGGGCAACCCAACCTCGAAGATCTATACGTCCACAATGGGGATATTTTTTTTCTGATATACTCAGTGAGTCCAACTCAGTGCACCTATATGTACAAGAACCTAATGCATATTCCTGCTTCTTCAGTTCTGGCCCTCTTCTAATATTAGGCAACATCTACAAATTAAGCCCCATGATACTAGTGGGATACTAGTAGACCCCCTCAACAGGCTGCCTTCCCACAGCGAGTCTACCTTCTTGCTGCCATGGTCACCAGCTGCTGTTGCTCCTCATCCTCTTTCCCATGACTGCTACCACTTGCTTGCCTGATCGGCAGAGAGCCAGTGAGCGAGTGGGCAGTGGCACCTCCTGCTCCTCCTCACCACCACCATTGCCTGGGCCAGAGTGAGAGGAAGGTGAAGAAGCAGGATGAAGAGGAGGAGCAGTGCCAGTCAGTTCTTGTCCGTGGGCCCCTGCTGGGCTGTGAGCCCTCTGCAGGTACCTGACCATGCCTACCACTAACGCAGTGTTTCTCAACCTTGGGTCCCCAGATGTTTTTGGCCTACAACTCCCAGCATGCCCCAGCCAGCTATGCTGGCTGGGGCATGCTGGGAGTTGTAGGCCAAAAACATCTGGGGACCCAAGGTTGAGAAACACTGCACTAACGCCAGCCCTGATAAAGAGTTGCAAGGCAGAGGGGCAGTGCTAACTCCCAGGGATGGGGACTCGGACTCCAGGACTCGACTCGTGAGTCGGACTGAGTCGTCCCACTGACTCGAGTCAGACTCGAGTCCCAATATTTTTAATGGGACTCGAGACTCGACTCGGGACTCGAGACCAAGGACTCGTGTTTCAAAATCGTGTTCCTCAAATGCAACATGGATAGGTTTTAGGAAGTACAGCAAGTTTATTTTTTAAAATCATTTCCCTAAAATGCAACCTTTCAGACATTTTGGGTTTGGCTGCCTCTGCCTGCCTGCTTTGGGGTTCCCTGCCTCTTCTGCCTGACTGGTTATTTTGGGTTTGTCTGCCTGGTCTGTTCTTGCCAAAATCAGTTGCAGAGTTTTGAAATAAAAAGGCACACTTGTGCCTAGAATTTATTTAAGCCACACATCTGAAATAGCCTTATTTTGTTGGGAAAAAACCCCATTGATTTTAATAGGGACTCGTGGAGTCAGCTTTGGGAGTGACTCATGACTCGTGACTCGTGAGTCACCATTTTGGACCAAGGACTCGGACTCGGACTCGAGACTCGGGTCCAAAGACTCGTGACTCGACTCGTGACTCGAGACCAAGGACTCTTCAACATCCCTGCTAACTCCTAGCACTGATCAAGGCTGAAACGGGAGCTGAGCTGAAATTTCTCAGAAGACATTTTTTTCTGAGAAAATGTCTGAGGTTGTTCTTTTTCTCATCCCGGCTCGCGCAGCTCCCCAGAAAAAGAAGGCCTCTTTGTAGAATGCTCTCCAAATATTCCCCCAACAACACCCAGGGGGAAAAACACAGTTGCTGCTGCTGCCACCACTTGCACAATGGAGAGCAATGTTTGTTGCAGTGGCGGTGGCAACAACACAACAACAACAACAACCCGTAGGAAAAAGGAATCTGTGCTACTGCCACTACCACTTACAGTATGAACCCCATCCCCGAGAAACGTTTGAATTTCCTGCTGTAGTAATTCAGTGAAATGGAACACACACACACACCCAATTTCTCTGCCCACAAATAGGGTGGAGAATTTGAAAAAGCCATCTGCACACAGCTCTAGCTGAAACTCCTCTAGAAAATCCAAGGGTTCATGATGCACAAACTGAAAACACTGCCCCTTTGAATGGTGGTGTCACAAAGTGGATGACAGCCAGAACAGTAACAAAGACTGGCACAGAAAGGAATTCCTAAGAAATGCCGTCTGCTGTTTCTTTGTAGTAAATAAATGAAGTCATGGTCATTTACTAACTGAAAATTAAAAAGGGGGAATCTGTAATTTGTGTTTGCATAAAAGGATGGTAGGCCACAGTGCTCAAGCAAATGCATCCCTTTCTTTTTTTTTCAAAGGAAGGAGAATGTTCATTTTTCTTAAGAGAAATGTGGGTCTTCCTATTACAGATCAACCTATGCCAGAAATTTGGAGGCCAGAATCCAACTACTGCCAATCATTGTTTCATGATTGGATTCATTTCTGTTTTAACCACACTCTTCAATATCAAGAGAGGGCGAAGTTTCCAGTTTACAATTCCAAGTATTTGTCCCACCTAAACAGAGATTTCATTGTCTATGTAAATTCTCTGATATTTATTTAGTATACCTGAGCAAAGCAAGAAATGCTGAGTCCGATGGAATTTGTCTTTATCATGAGCAAAATAGGAGGCAGGGGAGATGTTCACACACATCCAAAATATGTGCTATCTGAGCCATGGAAAGCAACATGAGTTAATACGATAAAAATATACTTTGCATCATAACTAAGCCTGCAGTTGATCAGGTAACCATGTTGCTATGCTATTGCCCAGCTTACTTATGAAGATCAGCTTACTATACCCACAGAAATAAACTCACTGCTTGCTATGTGTTTACGGAAAAAAAAACCCCACCAACCTAAAGGTTAGAACGTAAGAAACAGGTATAATCCTATGGGTTGTTATGTAAGGCTCCTTCGCCATAGCAATGTGCTAGGTGCTTTACAAACTTTTATTTATCCATTTTGGCTTGCCTTTATGTCATGCAGTTTTACTGTACATGGAATGACGCAACATATCTGTAAACAGTTAAGACTAACAGATGGTTCTTCGGGGAACAGGCAGTAGGCCGATTGACCTAAGGTAGATCCTGAAACCACTCTAGTAAGCTGCCTGGTTTTCAAGAAAAAAGATCAGCAGTTAGCTGAGTCCAGAAACTGAGAAAAGGGTGGCCATGTGTCCTACTTTACAGAGGGCAGCTCTCTGTTTGAAGGGCTGTTTGATCAGATGTCTGCTTTAAAGAGAAAAAAACTGAAAGAAGGGAGAGCAGGGGCCTCGAAAGCTGCCCATCAACAGCACCTGGACAGCAGACCCAGCAGGCACACAGCTTACCTGATCACTGTCTTCCCCACTTATGGTGAGATGTACTGCATTTCTATTTAAATTCCAGTACAGTAATACCTTGGATTGCCAGTAACTTGGTCTGAGAGCATTTTGCAAGACAAGCAAATTTTTAAAATAAATTTTGGCTTGATAAACAAGTGACGTCTTGTCATAGGGATGTAACCGCTCGCCTCGAGTGGGCATAGCGGGCCGAAATCAGCCCCGCTCACGCCCGCCAGAGACTCGCTTTGATATAAGAGTGTTTTGGATTACAAGCACGGTTCTGGATCAAATTATGCTTGCAATCCAAGGTATTACTATAATTCTTTCTAAATCTGTACTTATACATTAGAAAATGTACTGCAAATCTGTGTTCACTTTGGTCCACTTTTTCAGCAATGCATTTCCTCTATACTGTTTAGGAACTACTGACAGGGGAGATATGATCCCACTCTGCCAGTATTTGAAGGGATGTCACACAGAGGAGGGCAAAGATCTCTTCTCGTTCATCCCAGTTTGCAGGACACGGAATAATGGGCTCAAGTTACAGGAACCTAGATTCCACCTAAACATCAGGAAAAATTTCCTGACTGTCAGAGCAATAAGACAATGGAACCAACTACCTAGGGAGGTGGTGGGCTCTCCCAATCTGGAGACATTCAAGGTACAGCTGGACAGCCATCTGTCAGGGATGCTTTGACCTAGATTCCTGCATTGAGCAGGGGGTTGGACTCGATGGCCTTGTAGGCCCCTTCCAACTCTACTTTTCTATGATTCTATGACATAGCACAATGTCTTCCCATGCCTTACGGAGGTCTTTAAAGGACAATAATAATAACACCAATAACAAAGGCCAAGCTCATTCTCCTGGATCTGCACATGGAATAAACTCTCCCAGAAACATGGGTTGTTTTTTTTGTTTGTTTCGACCTTGGAATCTAAAATCCAGCTTTTCAGTGAAACTGGGCAGAAACGACACACAAATATACGCAAACAGCTGGTATATTTTGAGTTCCTAGGGCGGTTATATAAAATTTCAGGTATCATATGCTAAAATATCAATGATAGGAATTAAATATCAATTTCATAGGTCAAATACCAGCCTTGGAATTGGATATTTGCATTTCAGCATGAAATCTGAGTTCAGGTATCTGAACTGCAGCAGATTCCAAACTGGATTTTCGAACGCAGAATTAATTTCAGAGTTAATTATGGTAGTCCATATAACTTCTTTTACTGTTCTCTCTTGTTTGATATTTGCCTAGTTCTTCTTCCCAAGATAACAGTTAGGTGTATTGGTGTCTTTTTACCATATGCAGAGACAATAGTAAATACACTGACATACATTCATAAAGGAGATCACTGCAAATGAATTATATCAGGCCTGAGTGACTTCCTCGGGGAGGGGGGGGATACTGTGGACATCCACTGTAATGGAGATCATTGCCAAGATCACTGAATTGCAGTGTCATTCACAATGAGGATGGCAAATTGAAAAAAGAAGACAAAGAAAAGGCGGAAGTGTTCAATTCCTACTTCGGCTCGGTCTTCTCCCAAAAGAGAGTTTATGTCCCCCCTGGCAAACCTAAAGTGCAGACTGAAGGGGCAGGATTGCAGCTTGAGATTGATAGGCAAACAGGAACACCTGATTACTTTGAACGAGTTTAAATCTCCAGGGCCTGACGAACTGCATCCTAGAGTAATAAAGGAACTGGCAGAAGAACTCTCAGAACCACTGTCAATTATCTTTGAGAAATCGTGGAAGACAGGTGACGTGCCAGATGACTGGAGGAGGGAAAATGTTGTTCCTATCTTCAAAAAGGGCAAGAAAGAGGAACCTGGGAACTATAAACCAGTCAATCTGACATCAATTCCTGGGAAAATTTTGGAGCACATTATAAAGAAGTCAGTCTGCAAGCACCTTGAAAACAATGCAGTGATTACTAGAAGCCAGCATGGATTCATAGAATCATAGGATCATAGAAAAGTAGAGTTGGAAGGGGGCTACAAGACCATCGAGTCCAACCCCCTGCTCAATGCAGGAATCCAGGTCAAAGCATCCCTGACAGATGGCTGTCCAGCTGCACCTTGAATGCCTCTAGATTGGGAAAGCCCACCACCTCCCTAGGTGTTTTCATTACTATTGCACCATTTGTCAAGAGCAAATCCTGCCAGACTAATCTGATCTCCTTTTTTGATCGGGTAACCTCCCTTGTGGACTGTGGGAATGCTGTGGACATAATATATCTGGACTTCAGCAAAGCTTTCAACAAAGTGCCTCATGATATCCTGATTAGCCAGCTAGCTAAAAGTGGGCTAGATGGAACAACTATCAGGTGGATCCACAATTGGCTACAGAATCAGACTCAAAGAGTGCTTATCAATGGTACCTTCTCAAACTGGGGAGAGGTAATGAGCGGGGTACCGCAGGGCTCGGTTGTGGGCCCAGTGCTATTCAACATTTTTATTAATGACTTGGACGAGGAGGTGCAGGGAATGCTTATCAAATTTGCAGATGACACAAAGTTGGGTGGAACAGCTAATACTCTGGAAGACAGAAACAAAATTCAAAGTGATCTCGATAGGCTGGAGCGTTGGGCCGAAAACAACAGAATGAAATTTAATAGGGATAAATGCCAAGTGCTGCACCTAGGTTAAGGAAACCAAATGCAGAGTTACAGAATGGGGGACACTTGGCTCAACAATACTACAAGTGAGAATGCTATTTTGGGCTGCATTCATAGAAGTATAGCTTCCAAATCACGGGAAGTGATCATTCCCCTTTACTCAGCACTGGTTAGGCCTCATCTTGAGTACTGCGTCCAGTTCTGGGCACCACACTTTAAGAAGGACGTAGACAAACTGGAAAGGGTTCAAAGGAGGGCAACAAAGATGATAAAGGGACTGGAAACAAGGCCCTATGAGGAGAGACTGAAAGAACTGGGCATGTTTAGCTTTCAGAAGAGGAGACTGAGGGGAGATATGATAGCACTCTTCCGGTACTTAAAGGGTTGTCACACAGAGGAGGGCCAGGATCTCTTCTCGATCATCCCAGTTTGCAGGACACAGAATAATGGGCTCAAGTTACAGGAACCCAGATTCCACCTAAACATCAGGAAAAATTTCCTGACTGTCAGAGCAATAAGACAATGGAACCAACTACCTAGGGAGGTGGTGGGCTCTCCCACTCTGGAGGCATTCAAGGTGCAGCTGGACAGCCATCTGTCAGGGATGCTTTGACCTGGATTCCTGCATTAAGCAGAGGGTTGGACTCGATGGGCTTGTAGGCCCCTTCCAACTCTACTTTTCTATGATTCTATGATTCATGCCGACTCATCCAGAGGTTTAAGAAATCGTGGGAAATCATTCCTTCCAAGAGGAGATATTTCTCATCTGCCTGCAAGACTTGTCTGTTTCTATTATTTTTTTTAAAGGATCATTTCTCTTGTAATATCCCATAATGGTGCAATAGTAATGAAAACAATCAATGTAACTGAAAATGAGTCAAGGCTGGCCTAGGTTTTTACCATATCCAAAGCCCAGCTCCTTTCTCATGGTGAGTTTCCATGCTGAACATGTAACATCTACAAACACTCTCCACATGCTGTGGCTCCATCATTCTGGGCAGCTTCTAATGGGGCGCAATCGCTAGTGTAAATTATGTGGCGCTAGCATAAACTACTCTAGCAAACGACCAACAGCATTTCTCCATGAAATTGGCGTGCCAGCTGACGCTATTGGCATTGCACTAGAGTAGTTTACAGTAGCACAATGTAATTTACGGTAAGTTAGTGGTTGCATCCTGTTGGATACTGCTCATTGTAAGCAGAATCCCTACCTCCAACAGAGGTTGCCATAGGAATGCAGAAAGCTGCCTTTCAATTGGTCAGGTCATTTATCCATTTAGCTCAGTATTGTCTACTCTGCTTGGCAGTGGCTCTCCAAGCCTCAGGCAGAGTTCTTCCCCATCACCTGTACCTCACCCTTTTAAATGGAGATGCCAGGTACTGAACCTGGGACCTCTGGCATGCAAAGCATCTGTTCTACCACTGAGCTCTGGTTCCTCCCCATGCCGCTGATGTGGCGCAGGGACAGGGAAAACTCACAATATTCGAGAAAAAGACAGAAGTGGTGGGAATACATGGGACAACATCTGGAGTCTCCATAAAATTCCATGAATGAAGCCAGGTCATTGCACAATAAAAGCCTCATCTGGAAGCAACCTAAATTTTACACCTTTCAGCTTCTATAGATGATAGGGAGTTGAAGTGAGAGCCTGTGGCTTACGCTGGCTCAGCTTGTCCGAGCGTGGAAAGCTAAGCAGGGTCAGGCCTGGTTATTACTTGGATGGGAGGCCCCTCCTCTAGTTTCCTAGAGCATTGAGCAGGGGGTTGGACTTGATGGCCTGTAGGCCCCTTCCAACTCTATGATCTATGAAATCTATGAAGTCCAAAATATCTGGAGGGCACCAGATTGGGGAAGGCTGTCCTAAGAAAACTGAGAGGGGGGAGATATTGGAACAGGGCTACCAAGCAACCAGAACATTAAAACAAAATTCAATTTCAAAATCCTTTTTTTAAAAAAAAAACTAGACTGGCTAGATTTTTATTTTTTGCTTTCAAGTCAGAAAAGCAAGGGGCATGTTTTTTCCACCCCTCAGCTGTTTGGTTTGGGTTTTTTTAAGCTACACATCTTGAGTGAATAAGCAGCGTTTGTGCAGGGCTCTGCCCCCAGACCTGCCCAAAAAACACACGGGGGTTTATCCCAACTCCACACCTGTACCCACTCTGAGCTCTGCCCCAAGGCTTCATCCAGGTACCAGTATTAAAAAGAACAGCAACAGGTGGCAATCCTATACTGGGAGCCAGTAGCAGCTGGAGGACCTGTTGTTTTTAATTTCACTGCCCCATCAACTGAGGAAGAAGGAACAGCTTTTACTCTATGCATAGTTAAATGTTATGTTTCTATTTACATGCACCAGGGAAATTTTCTTTAATTGCTCTTTGCGCAGATTTTATTTTTTTATTATTTAAAAAGGGGGGGGGGGGACACACAACCTTAAATGCATTTACCCAGAAAAGAAACTCTGTCCACATTGGCACGAAGAAGAAAGGAACAAGTCTAGAGGAAAAATACCAGAAGTATCTTGGGCTTGTGTGTTCATTTGGGATGATAAAGAAAATTGGAAAAGAGCAGAGGCTCCAGATGTACTCAGCACAGTCATGTGAGGTCCTCTCTCTCTCCCTCTCCCTCCCTCCCTCTCTCTCTCTGAACTTCTGAAAAGTAAACATGCTCCACTGATAAAAAGAGAACTGTGTAATTCCAGGCTTGGATGGCCGATCTGACTTTGATGTTCAAGAAGAACACACTGCGTGTGCTGGAATCTCAAGCATACCCTAAAGAGAGGTAAACTGAAGGAATCGAGCCCCTTGCAAAATGTGCAGCCACCTGCCTCCTTCACTTTAGTAACAAATCCCAGTTGCAAAGGTCTGGACTGAGATCAGAACAACACCAGAATTACAGTGGGATTAGATCTGCGGCTTGAAGATTGGTCCAGCCCCAAGGAAAGGCCTGGAGAAAGGCCTGGAGAAAATTGCTTGTTGCCAATGACAAACCTTCTTTGTATACAGTTTAATTAATCCTTCACCTATGAGCAATTCTTCTATTACCTGAGTTGGCTGATTTGTGTACTTAGCAGCTCACACAAGTGGTCAGCTCCCCAGTAGAGGAGGAGGAAGGCAATCACAGAAGTTTGCAGATCAGCTTCCGAGAGCAGGAAATTCTGGTTTGGGAGCATTCACTGCTTGTAGAAGTTGATCTGCAAGCTTCTATGAGTCCCCTCATCATACTGGTTGGGTATCAGAACTGTTAAATAACCATATCAGCTGATGTAGGTGACATAGGCATTGGCTCAACGTGAACCACAAACAGTAGGACCGACCCAAAAGATTAAAGGATGTGGCGTGATTTCTTGATTGAAGAATGTGAAGGACCTCTATATTATTAAGCTCCCATACCACTTAGACCCATATGCCACAGTCTTTCTTCTGCTTATACCAGGCCTACACAACTTGACACATCTAACCCCAAATAGCACACAAACTGTGCACTGTACCCCTGATAGATAATTGATACCCCCTTCCCCCGTTTTTCAGACCCAGGCAGGCAGCAAAAACATGAGGTCTATCAACGCTGTGGTGGGCCGCCATACATGGCTGGTGAACCACATTCTGCTTAGTCAACCTATACTCACCCAAGCATGCAAGCAGTCATAAATCAAGACTACAAGAGGATTCCCCAACCCACCAATCCAATCCATTAGTTTAACGCACTTCCACATAACCTGCAAAACGGCTCTCTCTCCCCCATGATCAATGAGCATCTGCCACTTTCTGAACTGTGGGGAAAATTTGACATAGTCTAGCCCAGGGGTGGGCAACTTGTAGCCCTCCAGGTGTCTTCACCGACAATTCCCACCTGCCCTAGCCAGCATAGCCACTGGTGAGGGATGACGGGAGTTGCAGGCCAAAATATCTGGAGGGCCACGAGTTGCCCACCCCTGGCTCTAGTCTAGTCTTCATATGAAAGCATTCTCAAATATTTTGCGTCTGTCTGTGTGGAAACAGCGCAGCACCTCACCACTACACGGGAAGCAGGAAACGCAGGGACTAGGACAAAGCAGGTTCCTCCTCCTGTGCGCCAGCAGTCTGGATCCCACTGAACAGTCCAAGTGCACAGGGGCCCTAAATTTTGCCTTCTAGATTGTGGATTGAAGGGGAACCATCTGTCTGTTGACTGTGAAAGTGCATGTGTAGGACCATATCCAGCCCCCTGGGAAAGCCCCACGTAGATTCTCTCTTGTGCATTAGAGTAAGCCAAATGACTTACTCTAATGCAGCACTTTGCCAATGGCTCATTAAGTTTCGCCCATTTCATCTATTGTCCTCTTGACACTTCTGCACATACCGTCCATGCTCAGCTTTAACACTCTGGAAACTAGGAACATAACGCTTATTTGCGCCTGTAATAATAAAATGCGTCCTCAGGAAAGGTATGTCTAAAAACAAATAACAGGAGTAGGCAACCCTGCGCCCTCCAAATGTTTTGGACTACAACTCCCATAATCCCTGACCATTTGACCCTGTGTCCTCACTGTGGGAAGCTGTGTGGATCTAGAATTGGCCTCCACTGTCACTTACAGACCCATCGCTAGAGTCTACACAATCTTCTTTAGAATTTCCTCCTTTTATCCCGGAAGACAATCTTACTTGGTCACGAGTGATCGCCTGATGATGATGGGAGTTGTACTCCAACACATCCGGTTGCCTACCCCTGGACCAGAGAGTCACCTACAGATCTCAGATGGACTTGTCAGGATTCAAGTCCATGGGCTAAAGAACGCCAATGCTGCAAATCCATTTTTTGTACCACTGTTTGTTTTTATAAATCCAAACATGGTTCATGATCTCCGCACACCCTTTCTCACATGAACACATTTTCCATACTGGTATTTACAATAGGTTTTACTTTTATGGAGCACAAATATTATAAATGGCTACCCAGGGGATGTCATCAAGAAAGAAGGCACATCTGGTAGTTAATAATTAAATATTTCCCTAAAAGAACACAGGGAAGAAATATTCTCTCTCACAGGCATAGGGTTCATAAAATTAAACAGCCGAGGGCACAACCCCATGCATGTTTAGACAGAAAAGCCTCCTACAACTCCCAGCTGGGAGGTGTAGGCCAGCTGGAGCATGCTGGGAGTTGTAGGACGTTTTTCTGTCTAAACATGCATCGGATTGCACCCCTAGAGAAGTGTTGCAAATTTTGAAATTCAAGGACATAAATGCTGGGTCAAGCCAAATGTCCAGTCAAGTGTCATACCTCCAAGCAGAACCAACACCAGGTACTCCGTAGCAAGCCATTAAGCAGCAATGTCTCTGTCTATGCTTACTCACTTAAGAGCCTGCAGCAGTCAGAGGTTATGGGGCAGTTTAACTACGGTAACCCTTTCCTATGAAGTACATGTATTTTACACATGTATCCAAGAACAAAATGTAGTGACAATCAAACCTTGATGCAATTATTATTTTTCCACTGCAAGATGACCTTTGTAATCACTTCGCAGTAGAGGAGGACAGGGAGGTCAGTCACATCAAAGGGTCCAAAATACATGGCTCAGTTGCAGGCCAATAAACATTCAACAGACCAGATTTGCAGAGACATACTGAACTGGTGTTGACCCACGATCAGAATGAGTGCAATTCACAAAGCTGAGATTTCCATGGATCTAGATGTATGAAATCACACAGAGATGTCTTTTTTTTAAATAATACCATAATTTTCCTAACTGCAATTATAGGAATACCTAGCCTGGCACTGTCTATTGGCAGAGGCTCCCCAGGGTGTCATGCAGGTCTTTCCCTTCACCTGCTACCTGACCATTTAACTCAGGAGTGCAGAACCTCTTTCAGCCTGAGGGCCGAATTCAATTTTGGAGAGGCTCTCGGGGACCGCATCCCAGTGGTGGGTGGGGCCAAAGGCAAAAGGGACAGGGCCAAAAATACCAGCATATTCTAACTTGAAGCTCTTACTGCCAGTAACTAAGCCTTACAAGAGGCATTTCAACATTTCAGAATGGGGGGGGGGGGGACAGCACAAAAGCCACCAAATGGTCGGTGGTTGGGAGGAAGGTGGTGTGGCCTTCTGGGAAACCGTGGAGGGCCAGGCTGGGACCCCAGAGGGGCAGATTTGGCCCCTGGACCTGAGGTTCTGCACCCCAGATTTAACTGAAGATGGTGGGGATTGAACCTGGGACCTTCTGTATGCAAACTATGTGTTCTTCTGTCACTGAGCTCTAGTTTGTACCTACTCTTCACTTTGGTACCACTTGCAGAAAGTAAGTTGCAAGTGGGCTGACACTGTACAAACTGAGGTGCGTCCTCCAACAAACTTAAATTCTCTTTCGTGAAATGACGCCAGTTTAGTGTTTTTAAAAGAGATGTTTGTACCATGAAATGACAACAGGTTGTGCTATTCCATTCACAGATGTTCTTAAGATTATCTAATCCTAAGAAATCGTACTTCAGTTCTAATAATGACCAGGTACTAGAGAAGAATGCATGTTCATAATGAATGTTGTTCACTACTGCCGGCTGACAAATGACACGGAGTGAATGGTAGAATTTCTGAAAGATCACCTGCCACCGTATCCCAGTACTAACCTCCATCCGCAACCAGGCCAAGTACATGCAAAGGGTTTTTCTCCTGTGTGCCTTCTCAGGTGGGCTTTCAAATGGCTGCTTTTGGTGTACATCTTGGTACATCCAGGGAAAGTACATTTGTGCATTTTAATGAGTTCTGCCGCAGGATTCTTTTGAAACTTTTGACCCATGAGGACCCCAGCTTGGCCCTGGATTGTACCTCCTGGCCCAATAGGTTTTGCAGCTATTGGAACTGGGGCTATACGGACAAATTTGGAAGATGAGTTCAAGTTGGAGGACTGAACAAGCTGTGGCACCAGTGCAAATGTCTGCCCTTGGATGCTGACCAGGAGCTGTGCAATTTTAATGTTCTCTTGCACCGTTCCTTGTGAACTAGGGCTCATGTCTAACGCTTGTTTAACTTGCACTGGTTGGATTTGGAGCATGACTGGTATCCCTCCATCAAGGGACACTGCTCCATTTGATGCATGGCTACTTTCCGTTGTGCTGCCCAACTGTTCACTTTTACTATCTTTTAAACTAATACTGGGCACCATGTGGTCTTTTTGCTCTACGGAAGCCATAGTGATCTGGCTACAAGCTCTCATGTCTTTGGTCTCACTTTTAGGCCCTTCCTTGAGATCAGTCTCCATGTTCTCTTCTAGAAACTCCTCTATCTCCTCAAGAGTGGGCTGGAATGGTCCAGAATCTTCCATCTCCACCATGAACTCCGGCATCCTAAAATGTTCCTCCTTCACAATGGGCTGAAGTCTCCTTTTGTCCCACCAAGAGGCATGGCCATTCCCTAAGGATGCCTGAGACAACAAGTAGTCCAAAATGCTGTCCTGACTCTCTGCACTCGATGAGCTCCCATAGCTTGAGCCAAGAACCTGGGACTCAGGGCTGGAACAAGAGCAAAAACTTGAAGAATCACTGTCATCTTCAGACAAGGGGGAGGGCAGCATTTGGTAGGACCTCCCCATTGCTGTCATGTCTCCAAAGTATCCGATCAAGGGCCTCGTGGATGAGAAGGAATCATCCGCAGGAAGCAAGTGATCCACCATTCCTGGATGATCTCTTTATGTGTATCCCACCAGCATGAACCCACAGAGTGAAAGCCTGAATATGGGAAACACAAACATTGACAGTCAGAAGTCAGGTTTAATCATTCATCTCGATGTGCTAAAACTACAAAGCTCTCTGTAGCTTGGCTTAGAAGCCTTGCTGAGAGCACATGTTGCTACATGTTTTGATCTTGCTGGTATCACCCAAGAGGATTTCTTGAGTGCTCAAAAGACTTTTCCAAGATTGCACCACATGCTTGCCAAAGAATTCTCCCAGAAAACCATTTCACAACTATGCATCCTTTAGATTTACAACAGCCTCCGTTTCAAAAAGATTGCTGGCAAGAGGAAAGATGTCATTCTGTGTCCTTTCGCTTCTCCACAAGTGCTACAGCCAAAGCTAAAGGACACAGAGGGGGGAAATGATTGCAACTTTTCACCATCCCCAAACCTCCCAGTCAAATAAGAGTGTTTATTGCTGGGCTGTAGCTTTCCACTGGCTTTATTTTTAACTCGCTCCCATATACAAATATAGGCTAATCAGTGTAATGCAAGGGCTCAGTGTGGCAGGAGCTAAAAATATTGGCTTGCCTTCAACAGCGAATACACGAGGATTTTCCTCTCCAGATTAATGAATCAAGTTTCTAGCGTCATTATCTTCAGTGCTGCTCCTTATATGGTTTGAACCAAGCTGGGCTAATTAATTGCCAAACCTTGGCAAACAGGGTCCCATTACTTTCCCTACCTCCGCACCCCCCAAAAAGAAACAAGATTATGGGCAAAGATTACTGTAAAATTTGGCTCTGGCTTGCAACCCCTGGCATGTCCACAAGTCCACTGTGAAACAAGAGCAACTTCTGCCTATCATTTGAGAATACTGCCTTGAGATGATCTATGTCGCACGCCAGCTTCTACATTTAGAAGACTCTTCTTAGAGTTAGCACATCATTCTGGCTCTTCATTTGAAAGCACTGTGGGCAACCACATTGCTCCATGCTCCCAGCAGATGCACATCTATTCGCTCATCAGCTCGGGAGGAAGGCCTGAAACTGTCATTTCTACAGAAGTCCATCGGGAGGCGGGGGATCAGGTGTAGGCCTTGCCATTCTAGTCAGTCAAGCAAAACTTGCACAGGAGGTGTTACAATGCCTGCAGCTTGCACTTTCAGTTGTGAAAGAAAGAAGAAACTGTCTGAGCCCAATAACATTGGCCCACAATGATTTGTACTGGCCACGGTGACTGACTGAAAACAGAGCTCTGTGAATATATTTAAAAATACAACCCCTTCTGTGTGAAGATATGTGGATTGACCACCTTCCCATATATACACCCAGTCGAGCCCTGAGATCTTCAGGGGAGGCCTTATTGGTTGCCCCTTGACCAATGGAATGGTGCCAGGTAACAGCACATAGTGGCACTTGCCCTCTAGAACATTCTCCCGCACATGGTTCGAAAGGCAGAAACTGTGGCAAGCTTCAAATGCCTCTTGAAAATGTCTTTGTTTGCACAGGCTTTGCCTGCCTTGTAAGGGACTGACACTGTTGTATTGTTGTCTTTGCTGTAACATTTTCAATTATTTCTTATATTATACTGCTTTAATATTGCATTATATATGCGTTTTAGTGTGAACCGCTTAGAGGTTTTATTAGATTATTAGAGCACAATCCTATGCATGTTTAGACAGAGAAAAGGCCTACAACTCCCAGCATGCCCCAGCCAGCCATGCTGACTGGGGCATGCTGGGAGTTATTGGCCTTTTCTCTGTCTAAACAATAGGGTTGCACCTTAAGTGGTATAGAAGTATTATAAATAGAAATTGTGGAGGCAAGTCATTTGGTGTGTGTGTGTGTGTGTGTGTGTGTGTGTGTGTGAGAGAGAGAGAGAGAGAGAGAGAGAGTTGTTTTACTAGAAGGCAAGGCGTGTGTGGCCGAATGCAAAGGAAATACCAAACACAAGTCACTTTTAACATACTCCTCTGCTGTTGCTGCTACAATAACATTGCTGCATGCTGTTGATCTTGTCCAGGGGGAAAGATGTACATTATCCTTGCCTAATCCACACTGCTTATTCTGCATACTTATAACTCCTCCCCACCCCACATATCTTTGTTTTGCTCCACCTCAGGAAATAAAATCCCATGCATGCGGTCTGTGGCTGATTTGGCAAGAGAGATTTTGCACAATGCCCCTCACATGCCCCAACAGCATCGGTCCATTAACATTCCACAGGAAGCCTGAATGAGTAAAAGTACATTTCTTCAAGATATGGCTTCCTGATTGAGGCAAGGCTGGGAGTGTGGATAGTTAACTCCAAAGAAGACACTTGTTGGCCTGCCAAGCAGCACATTTTCCTGCTTTACACACAAATGGCAGCCATCTCTTCCTGTCAACTGACAACACTTATGAAATCATAGAATCATAGAATCATAGAAAAGTTGAGTTGGAAGGGGCCTACAAGGCCATCGTCTTCAATCACTTCTTAAGGAACATCTACCTACGGAACCTCCTGACAACATTGAGGACCATTGGTCTAAGCTGAAAACCTCCATTACTGCAGCTTGTGAACAAACTATTGGATATGAAACTAAGAAACATCAGGATTGGTTTGATGAAAATGACAATGAGATTAAATATATAATTGACCAAAAAAGGAAAGCCTTCCAAATATGGCAAAATGATATTAACTGCGCTGCCAAGAAAAAAACCTACGCTAGCGCAAAGGCTGAGGTCCAAAGAAGAACAAGAGAACTTAAGAACGCTTGGTGGAAAAAGAAAGCTGAAGAAATTCAACAACTTGCAGAATCTCATGATGCACGGGGCTTTTTTAAGGCCACAAGGGCCATTTATGGACCAAAAACCTATGGTACAAACCCTTTACAATCAAAAGATGGCACCAAACTCTTAAAAGACAAAGAGTCTATTGCACTGCGTTGGAAAGAGCATTATTATGACCTTTTAAATCGTAAATCTAAGGTGGATAATGAGATTTTCTCGCAAATCCCGCAAAAACAAATTAAAGAGGAACTTGCAATACTCCCCACTTTGAATGAAGTAAAAAAAGCCATTAATCAAATGAAGAACAACAAAGCTAGTGGACCAGATGGGATTCCTGCTGAAATCTTTAAAGAAGGGGGCCCCGAACTTGTACAACATCTTCATAAACTCATCGAAAAAATCTGGATAAGAGAAGAGATCCCAGAAGACTTCAGGGATGCCATAATTATCACCCTCTTTAAGAAGGGTGATAGAACAGACTGTGGAAACTATCGGGGCATTTCTCTCTTAGCAACCGCAGGTAAAATATTTGCTAGGATTCTCGCAAACCGTCTTCTATCTATTTCAGAAGAGATCCTCCCTGAAACTC
Source organism: Shinisaurus crocodilurus (assembly GCA_021292165.1). Taxonomy (NCBI): domain Eukaryota; kingdom Metazoa; phylum Chordata; class Lepidosauria; order Squamata; family Shinisauridae; genus Shinisaurus; species Shinisaurus crocodilurus. Next base: position 3,613,440 of record CM037889.1, read on the forward strand.
AATATGGTTTCCGCCCCTCTAGAGGGACAGTAGACATGATTTTTACTGCACGCCAGCTCCAAGAAAAATGCCGGGAGCAAAATCAACCCCTTTATATGGCATTTATCGATCTGGCTAAGGCCTTTGATACTGTAGACCGTACAGCTCTCTGGACTATCCTTATGAAAATTGGATGCCCCAATAAATTTGTGAATATCTTGCGACTTCTCCATGACAACATGACGGCAACGGTTTTGGACAACAACGGCTCTCATGGTGCTCCATTTAAAGTGGGATCAGGTGTTAAACAGGGATGTGTTATCGCCCCAACATTATTTGCCATTTTCATCGCCATGGTTTTACATCTTGTCAAGGGGAAACTTCCCACCGGTGTGGGAATTATATATCGAACAGATGGAAAGCTTTTTAATCTCAGCAGGCTGAAAGCAAAAAGTAAGGTAATTACAACCTCCGTTGTGGAACTTCAGTATGCTGATGATAATGTGGTCTCCGCACATTCAGAGGATGATCTCCAAACTATCCTAAATGCTTTTGCAGAAGCATACGAAAAACTTGGTCTCTCACTTAACATCAAAAAAACCAAAGTGCTTCATCAGCAAGTGCAAGCCAATCCTTTGGTGATGCCATCTATCCAGCTTGGCGGGACAATACTGGAAAATGTTGATCATTTTCTCTATCTTGGCAGCTATCTTTCTGTTACAGCTAACATCGACAGTGCAATCCAGCATCGTTTGAGCTCCGCAAGTGCCGCATTTTCTCGAATGAAACATAGAGTGTTCGAGGATCGGGATATTTGTAAGAAGACCAAAACACTGGTTTATGAAGCCATTGTATTACCAACTTTATTGTATGCCTGCGAAACATGGACTATCTATAAACGTCACTTCCACCTCCTTGAAAGGTTTCATCAACGTTGCCTCCGGAAAATCCTGCAAATTACTTGGGAAGATAGGCGAACAAATGTCAGTGTACTGGAAGAAGCAAAGACTACTAGCATTGAAAAAATGATCCTTCAACGCCAACTTCAGTGGACCGGTCATGTTGTTCGAATGCCTGACTGCCGTCTCCCAAAGCAGTTACTTTACTCCCAACTCAAGGATGGAAAGCGGAATATCGGTGGTCAATATAAGAGGTTTAAAGATGTTCATAAGGCAAATCTAAAAAAATGCAATATAAACATCGAAAACTGGGAAGCTCTGGCCCATGAACGATCTAAATGGAGGTTGGCCTTTCACAAAGGTTCCATGGACTTTGAAGAAGCCCGAGTGCAAGGTGAAAGGGAGAAACGTGCTAGGCGAAAAGCACGTCAAATGAATCCTTTACAGGATCATCTTCTATCTGGTAACCTGTGTCCTCACTGTGGGAAGCTGTGTGGATCTAGAATTGGCCTCCACAGTCACTTACGGACCCATCGCTAGAGTCTACACAATCTTCTTTAGAATTTCCTCCTTTTATCCCGGAAGACAATCTTACTCGGTCACGAGTGATCGCCTGATGATGATGACAAGGCCATCGAGTCCAACCCCCTGCTCAATGCAGGAATCTAGGTCAAAGCATCTCTGACAGATGTCTGTCCAGCTGCACCTTGAATGCCTCCAGACTGGGAGAGCCCACCACCTCCCTAGGTAGTTGATTCCATTGTCTTATTGCTCTGACAGTCAGGAAATTTTTCCTGATGTTTAGGTGGAATCTAGGTTCCTGTAACTTGAGCCCATTATTCTGTGTCCTGCAAACTGGGATGAACGAGAAGAGATCTTTGCCCTCCTCTGTGTGACATCCCTTCAAATGCTCACATATGTTGAATAGGAGAAGTTCAAACAAAGGTTAGAGCCCATAACCATTTTTTTGGAGTAGTAAAAGTGATGCCTCACATACCTGAGTTATGTGCCTAAAGACACAGCAAGCCAAATTCTACCCCAGTGAAAAGACAGCATTTGTTGCACAGTTTTCTCCCTGGTGCTACAAAGCTTTTCAGAGCAATCCTATATGTGTCTCTGTTCAGACATAAGTCCCATTAAAGTTACCGTACTTCCAGCTAAGTGTGCACAGGACTGCGGCTTTAATCAGTTTAATTGGTAGATTAATCAACTCAAGCTTTAGTTGATTAACCAGCAGGGAAACTGTTTTAATCGGGGGCGGGGGGACTTAGGAACACATTTGTTTATTTGTTCAGGATGTTTTGATGCTGGTTGTTAGTGCAATAGGGAATGAACAAGCAAATATTAAAGGTGGCCTTCCTTTCTAACAGTGAGTGCTCACACAATTATAAATCATCTCACACTCCCTTTAATATGTCCAAAAGATCACCCATATAGAAGTGTTGGTAATATACAAATGAATGTACATTTAAACAATTAATTAGTTGATTAATCAGACAACAGGCAGGTGATTATCTTTTAATTCATAAATCTATCCTAGAATTTCATTCCAGAAAGAAAGGACAAATCTACTAAACCAATGTGAATAGCCTATAAAAGAGCCATCCAGCATCTTCTTGCATTCTCGATTGCGTAAAAAGCAGATATGGCAACAGTTCCAGAGGGTTCAGTTGTGCTTTTTATATATATGTACATGAAACTACTGATAGAGACTTGGTATATGGTGCCATTCATATGCTGATAACACTCTGCTCTATTTCTCTTTTTTCAGCAAAGTCAGGTGTGGTGATGGAAGCCCTGATCAAGTGATCTGGGGCTAGCGGTAGACTAGATGAGGGTGAACAAAGTGAAACTCAACCCAGATGTTAATGCTGGGAGGTTCGATTGATCTGGTGTTGGCAGCTCTATTGTGCTGGGTGGGGCGGCATTCCTCCTGAACGATCAAGTGAACAACTTAAGAACGGACTTCTGGGTTCCCCGGCGCTATGTCGTTTACATGGAGTACATAGTGTAGTATGCTACGCGATTTGCGTAATTTACGTAACTTATGCCATTTGCATAAATGACTATTTTAACGTATAGAACGCTATGCTGTTCCGACTTACATACAAATTCAACTTAAAGACATTCTTAAGAATGGAACTCATTCGTAACCTGGGGACTGCCTGTATTCCTGGAATCCCAGCTGAGGCCAAGAGTGCCTTTGACCAGTCTAGGTTGGTATATCAGTTGTATCTGCTCCTAAAAACTATAGTGATCTCTGGCCACGGTGATCTATGCCTTGGTAACCTCCAGGCTGGACTACTGTAATACACCCTATGTTTGGAAACTTCAATTAATTCAAAAAGTGACAGCCTGCTTAGTATGGGGAGAGAACCGTTGGGAACACATAACACCAGTACTGAAAGAAATGCATTCATTTTTTAGCACAATGCAGACTAGCATATGTCTTAAATCTAGAGCCCCCTAAATGAACTTTGCCAGGGTACATTAGGGCAGGGATGGGCAGAAGGTAGATCAAGACCTTCTGGTAGATCTCTGGGTGATTTGCAGCAGATCGCCAAGGGTTGTATCTAATGTGAGTCCTACTTGGAGTAGATCCATTGAAATGAATGGGACTCAAGTTAGACTAACATTGCAGAGAACCCATTGGATACAACCCCAATGGGTTTCCAACTTCTGATTGTTTCACAGTAGTAATTTTTAGGACAAAATGAGACTGTTAGAATCCCTGATCTGTAGTAACTCAAATATAGATTTGTATTTGTGTACGCCATCCCAGAGGGGTTCATGGGGTTCAGTAGTAATTGGTTCCACCCCGAGTCACCATTTTGCATCTGGCACCAGTTGATGGCTCTCGGGTTCTAGTAGAAAGCAAAGTCAGTGTTGTATGTAGTTTATAATAGCTAAATAACATTTTAAAAAAAGAAAAGAAAGCAAAGTAGATCGGCAACTCTCCCCCGCATCCAAACATTCAGACCTTTGGAAGATGTTGTGCTTTGAATCCCTTCCTTTATTGAAATTGGATTGATGGGAATAAGGAAGTGGGTCTTCTCAGTAATCGGACACCCTCCTAATAGAATGCCCTCCCCAGAGATGCCCAACAGGCTGGCTTGCTCCCTGCTTCTAAGAAAAAGGCAAAACCCGTTTTGTTTTGGCAAGCCTGGGGTGGGGGAGGACAATGTTTTAATTATTATTGTTTGTCACTGCATAATGCTGCTCTGAATCCGTTCATAAAGCCCTGATGTATTTAGATTGCTGTTTTGAACATTTATTTAATGGTATTTCATTGTGCGATTTCTGTATGGCCGTTTTAATATTATCATTAGCTGCTCTACGAGCATTGTCGTGCCATTTCAAAATAAATAAATACATACATACATCAGACTATTCCCCAGTTTGATCCAGTTCTAACGCTGCAACCGTATCTAGAAGCAAGCACCAGTGGTCTCAGTGGAACTACGTAATTTCTGAGACATTGTGCTGCAAGAGCTACTTCACAATTTACACAGCAGCTTAGGTACATCAGTTTTCCATGGGACAACGAGAACAGACGTCTCCAAACATGCAGAGAACACATGCTGAAGAACTATGGCCAATCGCCGTTCCCTGGCACATGTCTACTTTTGTCGCTGCATGTTTGAGAATCACATCTCACTTTTAGAATTTAGTGCTACCATCAACTTTTGTCGCTGCATGTTTGAGAATCACATCTCACTTTTAGAATTTAGTGCTACCATCAACCACAGAGTTAGGCATGCTTTGGGCACATTCCTAAGCATGTTTAGACAGAGAAAAAAGTCCTACAACTCCCAGCATGCCCCAGCCAGCCATGCTGAACTAAGTAAACCATACTGAATTCAATGGGACTTATTCCCACGTAAGTGTGTATAGGCTTGCAGTCTAAAGGCCATCAATATCAATGGATTTAAAACTTGCCTAACTTGGTGTTGGATTGTGACCAACTCGCTTACCTCCCAAAACACTGGTGTATCCAGACTGCTGTGCAAAGCACCAAGAGTATGTTAGGAAGGAAGTGTGTATTCCAGAATTATAGGAAAAGAAGCATAGATGAATGGACGGACAGACAGGCAGGCAGAAAAATACCGTATATACTCGAGTATAAGCCGAGTTTTTCAGCACATTTTTGTGCTGAAAAATGCCCCCCATGGCTTATACACGAGTCAGCGTCTGGAGCAAGTCTTCAGTAGCTGGCTCACAAATCACCTCCCCCCTCCCTGCTCACAAATCACCTCCCCCCTCCCTGCTCGCTGAGTCACGAACAGCAAAATCTTTGCTTGAAGTTGAAGCTCCCTTGAGAGATAGCTGCCAGAAACTCAAGCTTTTGTCTCTTAATTGGTGGTACATCTACATAAACTTTATTCTTCTAACTCCAACTAAGGAAAACCAAAACCTCTATGCACTTATGCTAATCCTACTAACAAACACCAGGATTTGTAATGCTAATTTAACAGCCTCTGCCTCTCTGGCTACTAGATTGAAAGGCTAGCTAGATTGAAAATATAGACTTACATTCCTACATTTTACTGAAGCTGAAGCTCTGTTTGGACATACAGATGATGAGGAGGAGAAGTCCAGTTTTGAAGGATTTTAGCTCTTGTGTTTTAGCTTGGTTGCTGATTGAGCTAAGGTTGTTGTACTTTTAAAGTTACGGTATTTTTGATACCATATTGTTTTTGTTGACCCCCTTTTCCACTTACAGAGCTAGTTTACTGTTTTTCTTTGAAATAAATATTCAAAAACATTTAACCTACTGATGCCTCAATTAATGTAATTTTATTGGTATCTACGGTATCTTTATTTTTTAAATTTACCAATAGCTGCTGCATTTCCCACCCTAAGCTTATACTTGAGTCAATAAGTTTTCCCAGTTTTTTGGGGTGAAATTAGGGGCCTCGGTTTATATTCGGGTCGGTTTATACTCGAGTATATACGGGTAATCAGAATCTCTCAGGCTGAAATCCTATACCTACTTTCCTGGGAGTAAGCCCCATTGAACTCAGACAGGTATAAGATTTCACTGTCTGTACTTTTTACACTGTCCTTGTCAGCTTGGAAGCTACCATTTCAACCAGTAATGATATTTAATTTCAGTAATTCCAGAAAATACAGCCCTTCTATCAGGATAGAGACGAAGAGGAGGAAAGGGGAGGAATAACATAGGAGTCTCCAACTCATGAGCATGCCTTATAATAAAGGGCCAGCTATATTTCATCTTACATTTCCATACCCATATAGCACAAATCAATGCTGACTCACTGAAGAAACATGAACATGAGGCAAAGGCATAAGGGTCAGTAGACATCTGTGATATTTTTGCCACTTTCCTTGCCCTGTCAAAGCTGGCACTGATGCCAAGGGGAATTCTTGGTATTAAAGGAATGTGAGTGATTAGTTATTCTCCCACCAGTGACCAAATGCTTTCTTTGACTTGAGATTCTCAAAAAAATATGTAACAACAATGTTTCAGTTGTGTGGGGGGGGGATCTGTATTTTCATTTACTGAGGCCTGCTCCCAACAGTTTATCAATGAATAGATTCCTTTCATCTGCAACTGAAATGCAGCCAGCTCTGGGGTGAAGCACACCAATTATTTCACAGCACAGTAGCGCCCCAAGTCTCGGCAGTATTATCATGGGATTGCTTTTTTTTGCTACTGATCTCAAGAGTTCTCTTCTCCTGAGCAACAGTTGCCCCTTTAGGTCACCAGCTAGTTATTAAAAAGGCAGGAAATGTACAGGAATACGCAGGCATGAAGTACATCAGAATAAGCATTTAGAAGAAAGTGCAGAAAGCTCTGCAAAAATTGAGCTCCTTGTCGCTCCAGGGGATGTTTAGAGCGCTGCAGGGTACCGGGTGCCATGTCACTGCTAACACTGTAAGCTTGTTTGGTGCTTTTAAAAACAGCTGTGGATATGCTGACAGCTCCTTTCTAGGGTTGCCAGAAAGGAAAACTGATGTACCTAGGCCACTGTGTAAATTGTGAAGCAGCTCTTACGGCACAATCCTGTGCACGCCTCAGAAATAAGTGCCCAACCCTCTTTTCATGCAAAACAATCCCACAAATCTATGGGCTGCCTACTACACAGATTGCACAAATATAATGTGTGCTTACATGGTGTGCAAGTCAGATTGGGACATATCAGTGGCGAACCTTCAAAGAAAATCCTTGCATCAGTTCACTGGAGCGCCCATGGCCCAGAAATGCCAAGCCATTACTTTACATCAGTGTTTCTCAACCTTGGGTCCCCAGATGTTTTTGGCCTACAACTCCCAGCATGCCCCAGCCAGCATAGCTGGCTGGGGCATGCTAGGAGTTGTAGGCCAAAAACATCTGGGGACCCAAGGTTGAGAAACACTGCTTTACATACAGATGTCATTGTTTTCATATGGGGAAAGCATAACACCCCGGCCCAGTGTAGTCCAGACACTAGTGCTGGGTTTTTATGGATCAAGGAAACGTAAGTTCCAGTCATTGCTTAACTGTGTACAGGAGCCTCCCCCAACCACAACCTGGTGCCCGTAGATGTTTTGGACTACAACTCCCAGCATTATTATTATTATTATTATTATTATTATTATTATTAATATTTATTTATCGCCCATCTGGCCGGCAACCGGCCACCCTGGGCGATGTACAACAATAAAATACATAAATACAATAAAATACATTAAAACAATATAAAAAATTTAAAATCTTAACCCACCCCATATTCCCGCCTGAACAACCAGGTTTTTAATGAGCGACGGAAGCTCATCAGAGAGGGGGCATGGCGGAGGTCGCTCGGGAGAGAGTTCCACAGTACGGGGGCCGCCACAGAAAAGGCCCTCTTCCTCGTCCCCACCAGTCTAGCTGCTCTGGCTGAAGGGACAAGGAGAAGGCCATCCGTGGCAGATCTTGTTGAGCGGCCCACTTGGTGTTGCTGGAGACGCTCCTTGAGATAAACTGGACCAGAGCCGTATAGGGTTTTAAAGGTCAAAACCAACACCTTGAATTCGGCTCGGCAAGCAACTGGTAGCCAGTGCAACTCCTTCAGCACTGGCGTGATGTGATCCCGCCGGCGGCTGCCTTTAACCAGGCGAGCCGCCGCGTTCTGTACCAGCTGGAGCTTCCGAACCGTCTTCAAGGGTAACCCCACGTAGAGCGCATTACAGTAGTCTAGGCGAGAGGAGACCAAGGCATGAACCACTGATGGGAGCAGATGATTAGGAAGGTAGGGGCGCAACTGCAGCATCAGATGGAGTTGATACAGCGCTGCCCGGCTCACAGCCGCCACCTGAGCCTCCATGGACAGCTGGGAGTCTAGAATGACCCCCAAGCTGCGGACCTGGTCCTTCAGGGGTAGATGTACCCCATTCAGCACCAGGTCAACATCCCCTAACCATTCCTGACCATTGGCCATGCTGGCTGGGACTGATGGGAGTTGCAGTGTGAAGGGCGCCAGGTTGGGGAAGGCTGCTGTAGAGGGTGGCCCTACTTCCTGCCACTGATGCACCTGCCGGCCATGCCGGCCATAACACTAGCCGTGTGTTAAGCCGCCGTAACAACAGCAGGCCCGGTGTGCATGTCTAGATGTGCGCACACAGAGCTCCTCCATGTGAGGGTAAATTCTGGACCCGTCAGGATTCCTGCTGCATGAAAGAGCCCTATGTGCATACATCTTCACACACACAGACTGCCTATGCTCACTATGGCTGCACACGTGGCCGGCGGGGTGAGGGAAAGGGGAGCTGGCACTGCCACAGGGACACAGGGGGCTGCCTCATGCTGACTCAGGCCATTGGTCCGTCCAGCCCAGGACTGTCAGCAGTGACTGTCAGCAGCTCTCCAGAGTTTCAGGCAGGAATCTTTTCCAGCCCTACCTGGAGATATCGGGAATTGAACCTGGGACCTTCTGCATGCAGAGCAGGTGCTCTAGCGCTGATGAGCCACAGCCCCTCCTCGATAGGCTGGAGCGCTGGGCCGAAAACAACAGAATGAAATTTAATAGGGATAAATGCCAAGTGCTGCACCTAGGGAGAAGAAACCAAATGCAGAGTTACAGAATGGGGGACACTTGGCTCAACAATACTACAAGTGAGAAGGATCTTGGAATTGTGGTAGATCACAAACTGAATATGAGCCAGCAATGCTATGTGGCTGCAAAGAAGGCAAATGCTATTTGGGGCTGCATTAATAGAAGTATAGCTTCCAAATCGCGGGAAGTGATAATTCCCCTTTACTCGGCACTGGTTAGGCCTCATCTTGAGTACTGCGTCCAGTTCTGGGCACCACACTTTAAGAAGGACGTAGACAAACTGGAGAGGGTTCAGAGGAGGGCAACAAGGATGATAAAGGGACTGGAAACAAGGCCCTATGAGGACAGACTGAAAGAACTGGGCATGTTTAGCCTTCAGAAGAGGAGACTGAGGGGAGATATGATCGCACTCTTCCAGTATTTGAAGGGATGTCACACAGAGGAGGGCAAAGATCTGTTCTCATTCATCCCAGTTTGCAGGACACGGAATAATGGGCTCAAGTTACAGGAACCTAGATTCCACCTAAACATCAGGAAAAATTTCCTGACTGTCAGAGCAATAAGACAATGGAATCAACTACCTAGGGAGGTCGTGGGCTCTCCCACTCTGGAGGCATTCAAGGTGCAGCTGGACAGACATCTGTCAGAGATGCTTTGACCTAGATTCCTGCACTGAGCAGGGGGTTGGACTCGATGGCCTTGTAGGCCCCTTCCAACTCTACTTTTCTATTATTCTATGATTCCTGTGAAAACACACACACACAGAGAGAGAGAGAGAGAGAGACAGTTATTCAGTGAATGTGTGAGGCTTGATTCCCAAAGGTGGAGATCAACAGGAGCAGGAAGCAGATGTATTCACTCACACACACACACACACACACACCAGTGTCCCTGAGTACAGCTCTTTACTCTCTACCCCGCTGTTGACCCTGGGTGGCTTAGAGCCTGCTATCCCTAGGGAATCCCTATTCCCTAGGGATAGGGTGCACACATGTGCATGTGTGCACACATGCATGTACCTCTATGAACAGAGCACACACAGAGAATACAAGCCCTCTCTCCATACACAGGAAGAGTGGCAGGCATTTTGCTGTTGGTTGTTATAATCATCATAGCATTTCATAGTTCTGTCTGCAAATGACAGTGGAGAAAGAAGAAGGAGAGCTGGACAGAGCCTCCAAAAGTGAAGATACAGAACCACAGATATTATGTGGAAGTGCATATAATGACCAATTTTATTGACTGCTTTATCACATTTATCCCAGTCTCCTTCAAGTTAGCATACATGGGGTTGTCCCATTTCATCCTCATAACAACCCCGTAAGTTAGGCTCAGCTGAGAAATAGTGATATGCCCAAAGGTCACCCACTGAACTTCATGGCTAAGCAGACATTTGAACCTAGGACTGCCTGGTCCAAGTCCAACTCTCTGGACACTACACTTTTGGTCATTGTTCAACTTGGTTTAAAGCCTGCCAACATGTGAAAACTCAGAGGAGGTACATTCACAACCCTGTCATACGTTCTGCTGTGCATTCTGGGTCAACATAAAGGAATGTACCAAATTTATATCATACAGCACCTCATCATCATCATAACCCTTGCCTGTCATCTGCTCTCAGGCTGGTTTAAAAATATGCTTGCTGTTAAGTGCTGCAAGAAAGACTTCCCTCCAGTCTGCATAGCACATGACTGTACATTTGTGCTAGTTATTCATTTAAGAGAAAGGCATGTTTGACAGCGTACAGCAATAGCTTCTGTATATTAATGCAGGGTCTGTTCTTACTGCATGATTATGGTCAGGCATAATACCAATGCCATCCTCTCGATTCCTGCAAGCACTAGATTTCATTTCAAGACACAGAGCAAGTTTCTAGATCTCAGGATTGGAGTGAATATTTAAAAGATCAACAGAACAGCCGCAAAAAAGAACCTCTTAGAGGGGGTCAAGGAGAAGTTTCTAGCAAGCAAGGTTAAATATATATATATATATATCCTTCTCTCTCCCCAGAGGACCATCTTAGTAATTTTATCTCTACCTACTGTCCACCATGGGACCTCTTCCCCTTTACTGTTATACTATTTTGCAATTAGAAATTTAGAATACATCACCTAAAATGCTTGGTAGACTTACAGTAAGCTAAGATCCCTGGTAATGAATGCAAAGGAGGTTATTAGGAAGTATTGATACAGGATCAAAATGTGGTCTAGCGAGCCATGTTTCACAGCTTTTGTCAACATTTCTGCAGGAATGGAGGAGGGGAAAGAAAAGGAGCCCCTTTTCTTATCCAAAGTCAATTGGCTTTAGAAAATACATCCATTCTCCTTTGTTTTCAAAAGGAGGAAAGGCTTTGTTTACCGCAATACTAGCCAAAGACTTTAATCCGCAGCTTTGGATGGTGTACATTCCACATTGACATTCACGCTGGTCACACACATGTAGTCCCAAGCCTGTCTATGCTCATCTATCACGGTGTGAATGGATAAAAGCTCTGGGATTTATGGCACTAGGCGTGGAGGGGGGCGGTGTGAAGATGGAGGGGTACATTTCATATCCCTGCAAGCATCAGGCTGCAGTTTAGCAGGGGGCTTGCTTTGCTTCCTCTGAATAGCCAAGTGTGTTTAAAAACCAACCTCAGCTTCACAAGGCGTTAAAGAGACTGACTGAACACACACGCTTACTGGCGGTGTACTATATTCTCCGCTCCCTCCCTTTGGCCTCTGAAGTTTGGAATGACCGACAGTAACCCTGCAACCATCTCTCTCTCTCTCCCCCCTTTCTTCCAACATTACCACAACAACTATAACAGAGCAAAGCAGCAGCTGCCTCCTCCTGTTGCTGCTGTAGGTTACTTTCCCACCACTACCTTCCAAAAAGAGCCCCATCCAAAGCTGTGCAGGGCAAGCGGGGGGACGACGGGACAGTAAACAAACGTATCCTTGCTTTCTGCAGCAGAAACTCCTCCTGAACATGTCGTGTGCCTCCCTCCGTCTCTTCTCAAATACGTAAAATTATGAAGGAAAAACCTATCATTAAGGTGAGAAGCAAGAGGTTTAAACTACGGAGAAGGGTCATCTGTTGTAAATGGGGAGGGAAGGAGGGAGAGATGTCCTAATTCTGACAGCAGTTCAGAAATAGCACCAAGGGCCAGTTCACACACAATGTTTTCCCTACATGGGTGTGTAGGGGCAAAAAGGAAAGCCTTAGGCTCACCACCACGTGTGAAAAGTCACATGGGTGTGTGTGTGTGTTTTGCCATATGCTTGGAAACTACCACAGTGACATGTGGCAAAAGAAGCCCAAGTTTTTCCTCATGTGATGGTGTACACACCATTCGCTTAGGGGCACACATTCACACGCACCTACACTCAGGATGGAGAAGACCCCTATGTGAAATATGCTTCCTAGCAAGCCTATGGAATATCTTTCCTCAAAGGCTTTGAAGGGAAAACTTAATAGGTATCTGTCGGGTAGAAATTTGGAGCATAGGGTATCCGGTCCCAAAGGCGGGATTTTGGACTGACTACATGAGATCGAGCCATTTCCAACTGTACTATTCCACGATTAATTCCCCAAACAGGAAATACAATGCCCTTTCTGGATTCAGTTACCAGTATCAAACTGTGCCAGCTTTTGAATCACACAGAATCCTTCTTCAGATGAAAAACTCTTTGTAGCTCAGCCTTCCCCCCCAATGTGGTGGGCCCCAGATGGATTGGACTCCAGCTCCCATGATCCCCCAAGTGGCATGGCCAGTGGCCCTGCTGCCTGGAGAATTATGGAAGTGGTAGTCCAACACATCTGGGGGAACCAGGTCGGGGGTGGTGGTGGTGGCTATTGTAGCTCAAAAGCTGCCCTGCTATATTACACCACATAAATCAGTCAGTTTAATAAATAAATATACCCTCCTGCCTGTTTTGCCAGCTCTTCTGCTCTCGAGGACTCAAACACAGCAGCAGCTGTCTTTTACTGCTAGGCTAGGCACTCGGCGTTAGCATTAACCACCCCAAAACGATCGCCACCTGCAGTGCCCAGCTATTTATCCCAAAGCCCACGTGTTTGTGTTTCACTCCATGGGGTAGCGAGGTGGCGGGGAAGGAGAAGGGGGGAGAGAGAGAGAGAGGCGTGAAGCTTTAAAATAAACCAGAGCCACGTTTTCACCTGCTGGAAGGAATCGAGCCTGCAAGTCCTAAGAGCGGGGCTGAAAAGGGAAGGGGGTAATCTCTCTACAGTAGCGGAGGAAGGCGCAGACAAGTTCGGATCCTCCTCCGGTGGCAAAGAGAAACAGAAAATCTCACCTCGTGGCCGAAAATAGGAAGCGGGAAAGCACCTGAGTGCTTGTCTGTGATTAAAAGGAGGGCGATTGGGTCACCGCTGCGCGCGCGCGCCCCCCCCCCCCGCTCCCGGGCTGCAGCGCCGAGCTTTTGCATCTCGCTGGTGCAAGGCTTGAGCTACCCCCCGAGCGGACTCGGCTTTTAACATATGGTTGGTGGGAAATGACGTCTCGCTCCTTCCTCGGAAACGCGGCTCTCCAACGGGAGTAGGAGATCGGAAAATGCATCGGAATCTTAATAGGCAAGGATCTTGTCCTTCGCGGTGGGTGGGGGGAAATCCGTAATAGGATTCTGTTTTTCCCTTGTTACCGCTCATTGTAAACAAGCGCACGCAGCGTCCTGCCTCCATTTCTTGGAGCCACGACCGATCTGCGCTCGTCCCTCTCCATTCCACCCACATTCCTAGAATTCAGAATGCAACCTTCCCAGCAGAGCGGCTAATCGCATCGGATTCATTGGGGGCTTCTCTCTGGCGACCCTGGAGATCTACAGCCCACGGATCCATAGCGTGGCACACACACACACACACACACACACTTTGTCGGATTCCGTTACAGGTGCTGGCGTCTTCCTCCCCTCGCGGTTTTTCTTTTCCCCCCCTCCCCACAAGCTTCCGTCTTGCAGCCCCCCCGCCCCGCCAAATTACCGTATGAGTGAGGATTGTGTCGTTTGCTTCTTACCTGAACTTTTTCTCTCTCAACACCCGGGGTGAGGGTGAGTCTGGGGAGGGGGGGAAGAATGCCCCCCCCAAAAAAATCGTTAAATCACGAAAAAAGATCCCAATAGTCAGCAGCTCCTCTTGACATTGAAAAAGAAAAGGGGAAATAATAATAGTAAAAACAATCAAGGACACTTTAAAACCCCAACAATTCCCCCCAAGAAGATGACTGACTGCCTGGCCAATGTTGTCCTTGAGAACCGCCTGAAGGCACACGGGGCCCCGATTGGCGACCAGCAACACGGCTGGTGATGTGTCCTTTAGCTCTCCTAGCATAGTACTATATCCCCGTCACATGACTGCCAGGGAGGTTATCACAGTGAAGGCAGGGGAAGGCTTGAAGGAGGCTCGACCCAAACTGGCCGCCTCATTGGCTAAGGAAAAGTCAAGGGGCTGGCCTGAGGTTTTGTCGTCAATGGAAGCATCTGGCATGCGAGTCTCTCTCGCGCTCCCCCCCCCCTTTGTTTGGCTTCTTTCATAGATAGAGTTGGAAGGAGCCTACAAGGCTATCGAGTCCAACCCCCTGCTCAATGCAGGAAACTAGAGGAGAGGAGGGGTCTCCCATCCAAGTAAGAACCAGGCTTGACCCTGCTTAGCTTTCCACACTCAGACAAGCTGAGCCAGCGTAAATCACACTCTTCTTTCTGCTTACTCTATGGGCCGGTTCCCGTGTCGTGTGCACGCCGACCGGAGGTGCCCCCGCGGGACAGCTGCGGGCGGGACCCACGGAAAGTGACCACGGTCGGTAGTGGGGTAAGCCCCTACCGCGCGTGGTCACCGTGCCGTCGGAACAGCGGGCGGCCGTCCCGCGGGGTCCCCACAGAGACGGCAGCCCAGAGCGGCCGGAGCCGCCGCCGCTCCAGCCTGTAGGGGCAAACGGCCCCTCTGGGCATCCCGGGCCTCACCCCCTACCGCCGGGAGGCCCGTACTGCAGTGCGGGGACTACGGGGTCTGCCCACGCGCGCGGGGCGCCGGTCGTGTGCGGCGCCCCGCCGGACCCCGTGGACGGCCCCGCGGTTCCTCCCCCGCCGGCAGCCTGGGTCGTGTGAACCGGCCCTATCTCTGAGCCATGGCGAAAAGGATCCTGTAAACGCGTGGTCGAAATCTCTCAGGCATATATTTTGAAGACTGTTCTTAACTTGGAAGAAGCCACATGGACAAATTGCTCCTCTAACAATAGCTTGTCAACAACCTGGCTTTCCAGGTTGGTATGTGGAACCACAAGTAGATCCTTCTTGGAAGGCACAAAGATGGCAAAATAGATCACGTTTATGAGAACCTAACAGATTGTTCTTTTCTTTCTTTTAAGCCTGTGCTTGTTTTCTTTCCTGGGTTTCTGATCAACCTTGGGTTCTTCTTCATATACAGCAGGGGTGGGCAACTTGTAGCCCACCAAGTGTTTTGGCTTACAACTACCATTAGCCCTAGCCAATATAGCCAGGAATTATGGGAGCTGTAGGCCAAATTTTTTTTAAAAAAATTGGAGGGTCACAAGTTGCCCACTACTGATACACAGGGTGCTTGCAGACAAGGCTTTTATTGCACCATCTCATTTATGGAATTTGTCGTCTTCTACTTGTAATCCTCCCGTGTTTTCCCATCACCTCTTCAGGGGTTTTTTCCCTCCAGTAAGCACCTATTTATTTATTATATTTATATCCCGCCTTTTTTTCCTGCAAGGAACCCAAGGCAGCTTGCATAATCCTCCTCTTCATTTTATCCTCACAACAACCCTGTGAGGTAGGTTAGGCTGAGAGCCAGTGATTGGCCCAAAGTCACCCAGTGAGCTTCATGGCCAAGTGGGGGCTAGAACCCGGATCTCCTGAGTCCCAGGCCAACACTCTCACCACTACGCCACACTGGCTTTGTTGTTTACTTTGGATAAATAAGCCCCTTAAACTCTGGGTTCTTCCGGATGAGGCTTTTTTCAATGCCACCGCCCTGCCTCATTCATGTAATTTCATTGTGCAAATGACATCATCTTCCACTTGTAGTCCGCCTGTGTTTTCCCACCACTTCTGCCATCATTTTTCTTAATGCAGAAAATCCATTAAGGAAATAAAGATGGAATAGATGCACACAATGCCTTTTGTCCGTTAGTGCTAGGAGCCTTCTGTTGGGAAGCAGGCACCCACTCTTTCCATTGCTCCCCCGCCCCTGCGTAAAACATAGTGCTGGAACCACGTGTTTATTTGAAATACAAATGCTAGCATATCCATACCTTAAAGGAACAGACTTGTTTTTGTTGCTTACTCATGAGTAATTGACCCTGTGTACACTGGTAGTAGTAACTGTAGAGTTATTGCCCTGCCTTAGTCATTTTAGGCTAGTCTCCTGATCCCCCACATGCCATCTGTGAAATGCTCCAAAAAAAAAAAAGGCTGCTATGGCCTGTATGAAGGCATTTCAGTGTTATCAATGGAAGCATGCATGCCAAAATGTAGGACATCTAGTTGTAGCATAACATATAGTGCTCTGGGAGAGAGGGGGGCAGGGCAGGAGGCCAAGGAACGGGGCAGGGCTAAATCCACAGTAGGGATTTAGCAGAACCATACATATTTAATCTCATGGTATTGGTCAAAGGTATTTTTAAGATTTGGGTCCCAATCCAGCTAAAGTTAAGGTGCCACCACGAGTTTATTTCTGCATTAGCCGACCAGGCTGTTGCACACATAGATAAAACAGACTACACACATACGGTAGTTTAAAAGTGACCATTAAAAAAAAAACATTCAAAACACACTATTAAAATGCATATATACATATGTATTTACATGCATCTATATCCTTAACCAGCAATATATATGTTAAAATTATATACAAAGTTAAAACGTAAAAAGCTCAAATGCTTTTGTTAAAAACTTATTATTTAAAACGATTAAAATTAAAATTGATTAAATTACGAGGCTAGTAAGCAAATTTAAAAAGGCTTATTTTGGCTAAGATCAAGTGTGAAGTGAAGTTGTAACTAACTGTGCAAGCCTATGCATCTTTACTCAGAAGTAAATCCTACATGCAGTGTCTACTGAGGCTGAGCATACTTCACACAGCAGTATCTCTCATTGGTTCAATGCAGTTTGCACCCTAGTAAGTGTGCTTAGGATTTCAGCCTAAGAGCTAAATTACATGGTAGGTTAAACATGTAGTTTGCCATTGCATGTCTGTGCGGTGTTGCTGTTTTTTTTCCTTTTAAAATAGCAGCCACGCGGGGTGAGGTGATCAGGATGAGGACCACAGCACATTGGGTGGGGTGGGGTTAACCCTTTCCTATCTCCCGGAGCCCCAATGGAAATTGCCTCCTTGAAACTGCAATTCCCTTTCCTCCCAAGCCAAATTGCAGCTTTGAGGGGGGGGGGGGGATAATTTTTGTGGGGCTTGCAGCACAAAGGGGGCAAGGGTTCACAACCCCTTCCAACAGACCATTGTCCTGATGCTGATTATCCCCCTCCACCCAGCTATTTTAAAATTTAAAAAAAACATGCAATGGTAAACAATGACTGGGTTCGCATGGATTCGAACCCACCATGGCTCAGCGTGTTGTCTGAACCTGGAATGGTGTTGTCAGGGTGGCTTAAGTTTGGCTTATAAGCCACCCTGACAAGCCATGGTCTGTTGTAGGGTTTGTTTGCCCTACGGTGGTTTGCTGTGTCTTCCAAGCCCAGACGATACAACCCACTGGTGGGCAAACAAACCACTGCAGGGCTGCTTGGCTAGAGCAGCAAAAAAAGGCTTGCCGCTCTGGGCAAGTGGCTCTGACAGCCACCGTGAAGGGCCCAAGCAGCACTTTGCGACAGCTGTCAGATGCTCCTTGCGCTGCTGCAGCCACCAGCCGAGAGGGCTGGCAGCCGCGGCAGTGAAGGTCGAACTGCGTTCTGCTTGGCCTCCTTTAGAGGAGGCTGAGCGGAATGCGTCTCGCCCCCCCCCCCCCGCTCGTGAGTAGGCTGAAGCGATGGGCGCCCGCCCCGTTCCCCCCCTTCCTCAGCGCCGCTATCAAGCAGCGGTGGGGAGGGGGGGGGAACCTCAGTGCTCCTGTGATGTCCCCGGGATACCTGCAGCAGGACCAAGCGGGGAGGTGGCTCCAGAGCCACGATGTGCCCGATCGTTTGTCAGGCACATTGCAGGCCCTGGGATCAAACAGACCACACTGCGTGGCTTGTCCTGCAGTCTGGCTCATTGTGTCATGCAAACCTGCCCAATGTGTTTGATACAGCATGTAACTTGGCCCTGGGGATGTCAGAGGAATCCACCACAACAGATTCGAATGAGTTCAGATATCTATGAATCTGACCTGTGGATTCCACAGCGGACTGGCTTTTTCTGAGTCGTGCAGACTTGTGGACCAGGTTTTTTACTTTGGGGGGGGGAGAGAGATTTGCACTAATTCACATAAGGGCTAATTCACATTAACTAATGCACATCAGTGCATTTGTGCAAGGGTGCGAGTGCAAAATAGCGCTAATGCAGACTAGCGCAAGTACAATTAAATTCTGGTTTTAAAAAATCCAATTACATCAATGAGCAGACAAAGGAACAAAATGTATCTTACAGTTCTGCGAAACACGGACGGAATGGATTTCACAAAATCGGTGCATCCCTCCTTGGCCCTTAGTCACATCAGTCACAAGGCAGTCACACTACTCGATATGGGCCAAACTAGACAAGGCATTAACCACATGACTTCTCCCTTGTATGCTTGGTTTTTGTTTATTAAATGGCATCCATGGTGGTGGTGGAACACAGTCAGGAACACAATGGGGGGGAGGGAGATCGGGACAATAGCCATCACTGTGGTCCTGATCCAGACCACACACACAGCTGTTTGCTCTGGTACTAATGGCAGTTTTCCTTCTAGGGCAAATAGCAACTGTGGGTGGTCCCAATTCGGATTGGGCAAATAGCAAACTGGTGGTCCCACAATGGGGACAAAGGGTTAAATAACCCCCTCTCTTCCTCCATGCCACAGATCTGATCTGGATTGCCCCTCCCACCACAGAAATCAAGTCAACAGAAATTAAGCACTCACAGACCAATCCTGTTTTGTTTCACCCTCGGTTCAGGTTTGGAGCTTTGTTGATTGGCAACAGCATTGAACAGGTGCCCCTAACATAGGAAAATAAACAGTATTGCAGTCATAAATGTGTGCATATAAATAATAACAGTATAGATTTGACTGTTCAAATTGGACTGAAATCAGACTCAAAGAGTGCTTATCAATGGTTCCTTCTCAAACTGGGGAGAGGTAACGAGCGGGGTACCACAGGGCTCGGTCCTGGGCCCAGTGCTCTTCATCATTTTTGTTAATGACTTGGATGAGGAGGTGCAGGGAATGCTTATCAAATTTGCGGATGACACAAAGTTGGGTGGAACAGCTAATACTCTGGAAGACAGAAAATTCAAAGCGATCTCGATAGGCTGGAGTGCTGGGCTGAAAACAACAGAATGAAATTTAATAGGGATAAATGCCAAGTGCTGCACCTAGGAAAAGGAAACCAAATGCAGAGTTACAGAATGGGGGACACTTGGCTCAACAATACTACAAGTGAGAAGGATCTTGGGATTGTGGTAGATCACAAACTGAATATGAGCCTGCAATGCGATGTGGCTGCAAAGAAGGCAAATGCTATTTTGGGCTGCATTAATAGAAGTATAGCTTCCAAATCGCGTGAAGTGATAATTCCCCTTTACTCAGCACTGGTTAGGCCTCATCTTGAGTACTGCGTCCAGTTCTGGGCACCACACTTTAAGAAGGACGTAGACAAACTGGAGAGGGTTCAGAGGAGGGCAACAAGGATGATAAAGGGACTGGAAACAAGGCCCTATGAGAAGAGACGGAAAGAACTGGGCATGTTTAGCCTTCAGAAGAGGAGACTGAGGGGAGATATGATCGCACTCTTCCAGTACTTGAAGGGTTGTCACAAAGAGGAGGGCCAGGATCTCTTCTCGGTCATTACACTGGCTGCCAATCAGTTTCCAGGCGAAGTATAAAATGTTGGTTATTACCTTTAAAGCCCTATATGGTTTGGGTCCAGGTTACCTGCAGGATCGCCTTCTCCCGTACAATCCGCCCTGCACACTTAGGTTCTCTGGGAGGAATTTACTCCAGTCAGCCAAGACTAGGCTGGTGAGAGGCGGGTAAGAAATAAATGATGATTATGATTTATTATTGTTGTTATTATTATTGTTATTGTTATTATTATCCCAGTTTGCAGGACACGGAATAATGGGCTCAAGTTACAGGAACCCAGATTCCACCTAAACATCAGGGAAAATTTCCTGACTGTTAGAGCAATAGGACAATGGAACCAACTACCTAGGGAGGTGGTGGGCTCTCCCACTCTGGAGGCATTCAAGGTGCAGCTGGACAGCCATCTGTCAGGGATGCTTTGACCTGGATTCCTGCATTGAGCAGGGGGTTGGACTCGATGGCCTTGTAGGCTCCTTCCAACTCTACTTTTCTGATTCTATGATTCTATGACTAATTTAGAAAGATTTGTGGCTGTAGAGACATGGTGGTTCAACCCCAAATTCATAAAATTGACCTAGGAAACCTGAAATTGTTGTCCCCAAATTTGTTTTGCCAAATCATTTCACTGATTCATCAGCATGTTTACTTGGAAGTATGCCCCATTGTAATCAATGGGGCTTACGTCTGATTAGATGTGCATAGTACTGCACTGTTACGGTGCACCTTAACGGGGTATGAAGTCCAGTGTTTTAGCTACAAGCACTGTAGCTCAATGGCATAGCACATGCTTTGTATGGAAAATGTCACCAGGGCTTTTTTTTTTAAAAAAAAAATGTGCAACCAAACACACAAATGTGCAGTTCTGAGAGAACACTTGTGCAGTTCAAAAAATCAAGTCATGAAAAAGTTGTATTATGTTAGCTGTCGTTAAAAAAAAAAAAAAAAAGACTGATGACAATATGAAAAGTGAAGTGAGTAGTACAGGCTCTTCTAGAACCCCAGACCATATCAAACGTACCCATTTTTCCTCCCCCTGCAAAAGACACTTCCTGCAGACTCTCCTCAGAGCGTTTATTAATGTTTCAAAGATGAAGGAAATCATTCTAGAATATGAGGACCCCTTTTCTGGCTCTTGGATCCAGCACTGTCACTGGAAGCACAGGTGGGCTTGGTGGCACAGAGAGCACCTTTTCTCAGCTTAGGCTGGTATACCAACAACGACGTCCTTATCTGGATCGCTGCAATGCGTTATACGTGGGGCTGCCTTTGAAAACAGTCCAGAAACTTCAGCTGGTTCAAAATAGGGCCGTGAGATTGTTAATGGGGACTGGCCGATGTGAACATATTATGCTAGTACTTTTCCATCTGCACTGGCTGACAGTCCATTTCTGGGCCCCGATTCAAAGTGCTGGTATTGATAATCAAAGCCCTAAATGGCTTGGAGCCAGGTTACCTGAAGGATCGTCTTCTCCCATATACACCTGCCTGGACCCTAAGATAGTCTTCAGCTGTCCTTCTCCAGGAGCCCCCGCCAAAGGAAGTGAGGTATGTGGCTACTAGGAAGAGAGCATTTTCTGTTGCAACACCCCGGTTGTGGAATGAGCTTCCCAGAGAAGCTCTCCTGGTGCCTATGTTGTGCTCTTTCCGGCGCCAGGTTAAGTCCTCCTTATTTCTCCAGGCATTTTAGTCCTTCAGTCTCTGTTGTTTTAAATCTGTTACTGAATTTTAAATCTTTACACCACTGCCAGGTTTCTTTTGGTTATTTTTATTTTATACTTTAATAGGGTTGTTGTTTTTAACTTTTCTGTTGCATTTGATCATGTTCTATGGTTTTAATTGTTGTGAACTGCCCAGAGAGCTTCGGCTGTTGGGCGGTATAGCAATGTAATAAATAAATAATATGGTCATGTGCCGTTGTCGATGTTATGACAACGCTGGCTCGATGCCCAAAAATATCCCATATTTTCTTCACCAGGGCCTTATTAGGGAAAAGTTACATGAAACATTTGTTCTTGCAAGTATCAGCAGAACACAGCACTGCCAGTCCGGTCACCCATGAAAAAAGCAGACTACTTGGTTCCACCTATTGTAATCCCGTTGGCTCCGCCCACCGTTAGCTGCCCTGCCCTCCGTCCCAATGGGCAACAGCCGCCACTGATTGATTTACTAGTTTGCGGTCTTCATTTGCAGTCATTTATGCTCCAAGTGTCAGCATCTGCACCGTGTAAGGAGCAGTGTTGGCTCTGCGTCATCTCACGCCACCCTGTCCCTGATTGAAAATGTACAGCTTGTTCCAGGATCCTTCCTCCTCCCTGAGTCTTCCTGCACTGGACTTGCCAATACAGACAAAACATAGAACCGATTGCACACACTACAGACCCAGCAAAAGGAAATCACACCAGATGATTCACTTCTTGTGAATCACTCATGTCACAAAAAGGACAGAACCCTTAAATCAGAAGTTTCCTAACTTATTTTCCCTTTTCTTTTTTTAGCCAATCTCTTCTTCTTAGACAGGGCCTGTGGAATTTCCCCTTCCCCATCCTCCCTAACACATGAAATCATAATTTGCAGTCTGTGCTGCCAATGAGTCATAATCAAATCTAAAATAAAGCCCTAAACCAGTGATGGCGAACCTTTTTGAGCCCGAGTGCCCAAACTGCAACACAAAACCAACTTATTTATTTCAAAGTGCCAACACTGCAATTAAACCTGAATACCGAGGTTTTAGTTTTAGAAAAACAACTCATACAGTTGTCCGAACTAATTAACATCTTTTGTCTTAAAAGAAAAACACAATAACAGAGCTTTCCATGATACAAACAGTTTTTTGTTGGGAAAAAAAATCAACTCAAAAAATTATTATAGTACTACATTGTACACATAGCCTGTGCACAACACATGCAGCACTCAGGTCAACTGTTAGGGTTTTACATCCAAGCCATGCTCTGTGCATCATTCTTCAAAATCTTTTAAATGTGATAACAATGTAGAAAAGAATTCTGCAACAGAAATTCTAGAATAAAATCATTCTGTTCCACACTGTGAGAAAGAACAAGATCATTAGTGTTTTGCAGAAGGGATCTGGTGACCAATGGCTCGAGCGCCCACAGAGAGGTCCCTGCGTGCCAGCTGTGGCACCCGTGCCATAGGTTCGCCATCACTGTCCTAAACTGTCCAGTTACTACAAGGCAGGGTGGCCATGTGTCCTACTTTACCGAGGACAGACCTCTGTTTGAAGGTGTCCTCTATACGAAGGGCAGCCCAGTCCAAGTCCAGTTTAAAGATTTTTTTTTTAAAAAGCTATAAGAAGGGAGAGGAGGGATCTTGAAATTGCCCATCAACAGTCAGCATCTGGAGATCAGATCGAAAGGCACACAGACCACAATCTTTCCTGCTATGATGAGATGTACTGTATTTCCATTTAAATTATACCCATTATTTCTAAATGTGCATCTCTAAAGATAAATATAGCACATGCAGATGTTATGCAAATCTATGTCCTCTTCTGTCCTCCTTTCTTGCTGATGCATTTCCTCTTTTTTGGCCAGTGCAAGTGGGCTCCCTGCCACAGGAAACTGGCCACCGACTCAGGTTATCAAGTTTGGGTCTTCTGCACCTTCCTCCACCTCCAGAGGCAAGGCTGGTTGGGAGGGGCATGCAGGAGAGCATTTTCTGTAGTAGCGCCTAGGATGTGGAACAGCCTGCCCCGGGAGATCCTGATACTCTGATACTGCCTTGGTGATGTTTAGGTGCCCTCTGGAAACTGTTATTCTTTCAACAGACTTTTGACATGATATTTTATCCACCAAGACTTATCTTTATTTATTTATTTATTTATTTATTATTTGTTTGTTTAATGTATTTTTATCTCTTTCCTCAGCCAAAACAGTTTCCTGGAGTGTTACAATCAATCGGTAAACTTACAATCAATCAGTAAATGAGACAGCCCCTGCCTGTGGGATTACAATCTAAAAAGATGCAACATGCAAGGAAAGGGGGATGGGGAGGGAAGAGGAAAAATGAAGTGGACTTTCAGGGGGACTGGTAGAATGGCCCTGCTTACCCTCTCATCATCGGTTGTTTCAAAATGTTGTTGCTTTCTAATGATTTTGTGTTGTATGCTTTAAAGCTAAAACAGGAAGGCAGAGTGTAATCTTTGAGTCCGATTCTGTAGACAATTGTGGATCCACCTGATAGTTGTTCCATCTAGCCCACGGCCACTTTTAGCTAGCTTGCTAATCAGGATATCGTGACTCGTGAGGCACTTTGTCAAAAGCTTTGCTGAAGTCCAGATATATTATGTCCACAGCATTCCCATAGTCCACAAGGGAGGTTACCCAATCAAAAAAGGAGATCAGATTAGTCTGGCAGGATTTGTTCTTGACAAATCCATGCTGGCTTGTAGTAATCACTGCATTGCTTTCAAGGTGCTTGCAGACTGACTTCTTTATAATCTGCTCCAAAATTTTCCCAGGGATTGATGTCAGACTGACTGGCCTATAGTTCCCAGGTTCCTCCTTCTTGCCCTTTTTGAAGATGGGAACAACATTTGCATATTTTAAGGTGAAAACAACACCTTGAAAACAACAGTTAAGAACGTCCAACTTACAGACAACCCATACTTAAGAACGGACTTCTGGGTTCCCCGGCGCTACGTCGTTTATGTAGAGTACATAGTGTAGTATACTACGCAATTTGCGTAATTTACACAATTTGCATAAATGCCAATTTTAACGTATAGAACAATATGCTGTTCCAACTTACATACAAATTCAACTTAACGACATTCTTAAGAACGGATCTCGTTCGTTACCTGGGGACTGCCTGTATTAAGTTCAGTTCCTTCCTAACTTTGAGATTTTTTTAAAAAAATTGTATGAAGATTCTTATGCCTTTCTCCTGATGCACACATATTGTATGCAATTTTGCCTAATATACATATTTTTGCATGCAATTTTCCTAATATAATGCATTTTAATGTTTTTTCACTGATATACACTTTTTTGTGTGCATGTTTCCCTAGTATATGCATCTTTGTACACATTTTCTTAATGGAGAACTCCACTGTGAAATTAAAAGAAGTGTAAATTTCAAAGGATATTTATTTATTTACTATACCTTTAAATGGCCCAATAAATGAAGTTCTCTGTTCTGTGTACCATACATTAAAAACAGTACAAATATTTTTTTTTAAAAACCCGCACAGAATAAAACCAAGATAAAAACTGAGTTTCTCTTTGCATATTGGTTCAAAAGTGCGAACCTAGGAAAGTTCACATTAAAATGCGAACCACACGAATTTCTCCCCCATCTCAAACTGAAATATGGAGGGAGGAAGTGGACCAAGTGTAAGATAAAAACCCTCCCCTGTGCAGTTCAGGAGGCAGAAAATGTGGCATGTTTCAAATGCCTCCTGAAAACGCACGTCTTCACTGAGTCTTTCCCTGGCTTATAATCAAATTAATCCTGCTGCCCCATTGTTTACTGCTCATGCATTGCTCTGTATTTTTGTAATTGAAATTGATTTCAATATTGTATTTTAATTGCATTTGAAATGTTTGTATGTGAACCACTTAGGGATTTTATTATATTTAAGCGGTATATAAATATAATAAATAAATAAATAAATAAAGTCTTTCCTTTATCCCAAAGTTATTCCAAAATGAAAGCCCCACTATCTTTCCTCTCTTCATTTACAGTGGCCGACAATAATAATATCAATGTGCGCATCACTGAGGGATCTTTAAATGGCCTCGTGTAGCCTCCCTGCACCACACTGTGCACCCAGACTTCCACAACTCTCTCCTAACGAGACCCTGCTGCCGCCTCCCAGCATCCGCCACCTGAGACAGCTGCTTCACCCTGCCTAATGGTAGGGCCGGCCCCGATTGCTGTTCACCTCACTCACACACAGAGACTCCCAGAGTTAGAAGACCTGCCTTGCCGTTCTTGAGAACATTAGGAATGCTGACCATGTTTTCCAGCTTGCGTTATATCGTGTTTTGTTTTTCAGCAATGGTTGTTGTGACCCTTCACCTTTTTCTGATCATCGTTGATTCTGCCATTTTCCCAGGCCCGGTGTCAGAGGTTGGCACCATTGGGCAGTTGCCAATGGGCCGAGCACTCTGGCACCGCTGCTACCACAGCCACCACCAACCGCCCCTCCTCTAGCTGGACTGGCAGGCTGGCGGGCTTAACTGGTAGCGCCACTCATACAGCTGCAGCCAAGCTCCTTCTCCAGGTGGGCAGGTGGAAGCATAGTCAGCTAAAAGAAGGGAAACACACTGGTGCTTGCCTCCCAGAGCCAGACACCCATCATTTTTTACTTTCTGCTGCCCGAGGCAAATGCTAGCTTTCTCAAGCAGGGGAGGCTGATGACTCCTGTGTCAGTGGGGCTCCTTACCCACTACATCTTTTTGTTTGAGCTTTATAGGAGCTATCCGTGGTGCTGAACTCCACCCCCAAAACAGGTTCACCACCAGGGAGCACCATAGATAGCTCCTAGGAAGCTCAAACAAAAAGATGCAATCTTGGCTTTTAGGATTTTCCTCAGGACCACAGCAGGGGAGGAAAGGCCTAAAATTATGTATTTATTTGTTACAGTAATATCCCACCTTTCCTCCAAGGAGCCCAAGGCAGCATACATGATTCTCTTCTTCTCCATTTTATCCTCACAACAGCCCTGTGAGGTAGGTTAGGCTGAGAGTCAGTGACTGGCCCAAAGTCACCCAGTGAGCTTTATGGCCGAGCGGGGACTAGAACCCGGATCTCCAGAGTCCCAGTCCAACAATCTCACCACCACACCAGCTCTCCCTCCATGCCTGCTCCAATCCCATTAAAGGACTTTGGCATGTAACCCAGATTGCGGTTTGAGGGGGTTTGTCTTTAATTGGTTGTGCATGTTGCTTATCTCTTTGTATTGCTGTGTTTTTAATTAAATGTTTGCGTTTGAATCAAGGTTCTGTGGTTAATTTGTATTGTGTTCTTGTCAGCCGCCTTGACTGCCATTTTTGGTGGAAAGAAAGACCAGTTATACATTTAATAAATAAATATTCAACCACAGCACACCCCCGCCAGCTGATGCTGTTTGCATTTTTGAAAACCTGCACATAAATAGCAAAGAAGGCATTTAACATTGCATCTAGCTTGGCCCTTATTGTGCCCATAACATTTACCGGTAAACCTTTGTTCAGCCCTGATCATCAGAAACTCCCATGGGGCAAAATGACTCCTGTAGTGGTCGCAGGCTGGTGCTGCTGAAGTGTGAGTAAGGTGGTGGAGGTTGCCTTTTGGCCGTGTAAAAGCTTTCAAACTCTTCTTCTGTAAGCCTGTAATTCAAGAACCACCTCTTGCCCTTTTCATGATAAATACAACTATTTTTTTTCTTGGCTCTGATAAGCTAACGGTTGTCAAATTCCTACTCTGCAAAAGAAATAGGCCTCTGCAGCTCAGACGTCTGTGGCCCCCGTTTGTATTTAGCAGAGTGACATACATTTCAAAGCCAGGAGGCTGCCTGGGCTAATAATGAAAGGGTTTACATCCCATTCCTACGTAGGCAGCTGGGCTGTTTTGACCGCATTAATTTGCAGTCCTTGAACATTAGCAGATAAGAACTCCAAGTCCTCTTAATGCTACAGGACTATTGACACAAAGAACGTGTTTATCCTCCGCTGCCGTATTGCAGTACAAGGTAGAAACATCGGCAGTAACCCAAGGGCCCATCACTTATTACTGAGAATGCTTCCCAAGGGCATTCGAGCAACATGGCTATTATGTTTTCACTTTACACCAACTGTGTAATTTGGCAACAAGCTGATGAACAATACCGGGTCATGCCAAAAGTTTACTGGGGGGCAGTCCACAATCCTATGCTGGAAAGCAACATATGAACTAGCATCCCTAACACTCAAACATATTGCAAACAAACTGGAAATACAGGGTGGTGTGCTATTTTCAAAGAAGCACAATTTAACCTTATTTGCTTCCTTTATTCTGGTGCCCAAAAGCAGAAGCTTCACAACATTTGATCCCTCGCCCACCTGCCTTGGATTGTGATGACAGGGGAGGGGTGGGCAACCTTTTGTGGTTGGGGGGGCCACACTGGCCCCCACAGAACTCTTTGGAGGCCACCAAAGTGGGTGGGACCGGTGGGTGGGACCATGACACACACCACACACATATACACACCCATTCACACACACAGGATCGCTGAGCAGGGGAGAGAGGCTCTGTCCTCTCCGCTTCTTGATCCGGGTCCCCTGCATGCCCTGTTTCCAAGCAGAATTGGTTGGCAAGAGCAGCGGCAGTGGCAGCATGAGGGAAACAGGATGGGACAGGGCACAGGTTTGTAGGGGGGAAAGTTAGGATGAGAGATGAGCTGTTCCTTTATTCTGCGAGAGCACGCATATGCAATGTGGTGCCAGTGGGCACCGATGCACCCCTGAGCACCTTTCTTGGTGCCCTACCTCTTCTACTTAAAAAAAAATAAATAATACTCTTACTGGCAGCTGGGATCACTGTGAAAAAGGTCTCTGTTGGTACTGTTGCTTAGTGTGTAGTTTCACATGATTGGGGCTCAGACCCCACCTCTGCCTTGTACTCAGTCCTTTGGGCAGGTGGCTTGTCCTTTGCCATGCCTCCCATGGCAGCCATTCTGTGGCGGTGCCCAGGACAGTTTCTCAAACCTCCAAATGTGCCCACAGCCCAAAAAAGGTGGCCTACCCCTGTGCTAGACCTATAATCCATGAAGTCCAGTACTGTGTACTCCAACCAGGGATGTTGAAGAGTCCTTGGTTTCAAGTCACGAGTCGAGTCATGAGTCTTTGGACCCGAGTCTCGAGTCCGAGTCCAAGTCCTTGGTCCAAAATGGTGACTCCCGAGTCCCAAGTCACTCCCAGAGCTGACTCCACGAGTCCCTATTAAAATCAATGGGGGGGGGGGTTCCCAACAAAACAAGGCTATTTCAGATGTGCGGTTTAAATAAATTCTAGGCACAAGTGTGCCTTTTTATTTCAAAACTCTGCCACTGATTTTGGCAAGAACAGACCAGGCAGACAAACCCAAAATAACCAGATAGGCAGAGGAGGCAGGGAACCCCAAAGCAGGCAGGCAGAGGCCTTTGTCTTGGACAATTCAAACTGTGGAACTGGTCAAGAAGAGACCAGGCAGGCAGAGGAGGCAGGGAACCCCAAACAGGCAGGCAGAGGCAGCCAAACCCAAGATGTCTGAAAGGTTGCATTTTAGGAAAATGATTTTAAAAAATAAACTTGCTGTACTTCCTAAAACCTATCCATGTTGCATTTGAGGAACACGATTTTGGAACACGAGTCCTTGGTCTCGAGTCCCGAGTCGAGTCTCGAGTCCCATTAAAAATATTGGGACTCGAGTCTGACTCGAGTCAGAGGGGGGACTCAGTCCGACTCACGAGTCGAGTCCTGGAGTCCGAGTCCCCATCCCTGACTCCAACTGGCCATAGCTCTGTAGGGTATCTGGAACAGTCCTTTCAAGCACTGCTACATAAGATGCTTTACAATGAGATGACAGGGATGGAGCCTCCTCCCTCACCTGGCAGCAGCCGTTACTTCAGCTGCCGTTGAGAATCAGCTGTCCACAACTGCCGTAGGAGGGGCAGGATGGCTTGTTTTGCCATCATTTCTTGGGCACTATCATGGCGAGGGACAGAAGAAACACCAGCCAGCCACCAAGAAGCCTAGGGCTTCTGAGTAGCATTAGGGCATAGCTTTCATCAAAGTGCCAGGTCAGTGGGGTATACTGGGGGCCCCACCAGGGGCGTCAGGACCCCAAGGGACATTTCCTAGGGTCACATTTCCTCCCCCATTTCCCAAGTAATATCTCTTCTCTGCAAGATCACTGGATATAAAGCCTCTACGTTCTGAGTCAGTATATATTTGACTGCAAGGGGCAAACAAGAAAATTTCGGAACAAGGAAATCTCTCAACACGAAGAAAGAACCTCTCTGATATTACAGTAAAGAAGACTTAGCAGCTATTATAATAAACCCATGTATTCGTACTTTATTTTTGGTTTGGCCAAAGTTTGAGAGAGCAGGCTAAATCCAGGTCTATCGCCCTTTAATGCTATCAGTTTTAACAAAGAATTAAAGGGTTTGTTGGGAAATAAGAAATTCTGGGAGAGACAGGATTGACAGAACTTGGGAAATTATTGGAGAAATCTTATCAACAAATTAAACAAGAAATGCAGCGAGTCTAACTCTCATTTCCTCAATACGTGCAAGTGAGGGATATTTTTAACCAGTTGTTTTGGAAATATGGCTCCCTGAGAGATATCTCTGAATTTGAAACATATGGTTCACTCCAATAAATCACAGTAAATATTGAGTGGTATTTATAAAAAAAGATTGTTAAAATTGAATAATCTAAAAATCAATATCAGGTGAAGTAGGAAAAACACTTCTCTAGGACAATATCAGCAGAAAGATGGAAACGGGTATGGATTAAGGTACCTAAAATGACATTATGTTTCAAAATTAGTTTTTTCAAGATGTTTTGTAGGTGGTCGTTGATTCCTCTGGAGCTGAGTAGCGTCTATGTCGGCTTGAGCGATAAGTGTTGGAGATGCAGCTTGGCAAAAGCAGATATGATTCATAGTTTTTGGTCATGCCTAAAAATCAGAAGTGATTTATATTAATCCTAAAAGAAATTAAAGATACGACAGGATATGATAACCATCAGACCCATTGGTGGTTTTATTCTGTTCTATTAAGGGCTTGGTACTGGAAAAAAATGTTGAAATGGTTGTGCATATGTTAACCACAGCTACTTTATCTACTTATATTTTGAATGTGTTGTAGTTGGACTGGTGTTGTAGAATGATTTTGATAAATTTTTGAAAAGAATGTTTTTAAAATGTAGGCTGACCTCTGATGTCAGTGCTTTTTAGGCGCCCCAAGCCAGTTCCAACTGGTCAGGGGTGCTGGGCCAAGCATGCAAAGGGGTCACACTCTATCCCTGAAGCAACCCTTTGGTTACCCACAGAATGGCTGCTTGTACATGAAATAGACACTGGGGGCTTGCAGTGGGGGGGTATGTAGGATCCCTGGGGCTGGGTTGGTCCTGTGGTGCTTCAGGAAGCATGGGGAGCCCATGGGAACCATATGGGGCCCCCAGGAAATTGCAGGCCCTTGGAAACCTGTTTTAACTGGTTGGGGGCTCTGGGCTGAACACCACAGGGGTCACACTCTAACCTGGAAAAACCCTTTGGGTTGCACACAAAATGGCCACTTGTACACAAAATGGCCACTGGGGGATTGGGGGAGGGGGCATGCAGAGTCCCTGGGCCTTGAGGGTGGGGACTGTATGGGGCTCTGGGAAGCAGGGGGGCTGGGGGGCATGGCAACCATATGGAGCCCCCAGGAAATGGGGGACCCTGGGAAATAAGGTCCCTGTGGTAGGGGCCACAGGGTAGGAGCTCCACCATACCCCACTGACCTGTCACTTTGACAAAAGCTATGCCCCTAATACTACTCTTCTGTCTTCAGACTTCCCAGTGCTGCCCTGTCAAAGATCACTGGCAGAAGATCACCAGTTTGCACCAGCTGACCACTAAGAATTCCTAGAGCATCTGGAATCATCAGGCCCAGCTGGTGCAGAATTTAGGGATGTGCGAGGAATCCACTTGGGGGGGGGTCAGAATGTGCCTCCTCGGCCAAATCGTTAGGTCGTCAGGTCAGTTCCTTGGTATTCTGAGCTGACAATGAAGCGACTCAGTTGCTGGCTTGGCTAAAGCCCAGATTGGAAAAGGCTTGCCAGGAGCACAACTGAGCACAGGTAAGGACCTATCTTCTGATGATGGTGGTAGCAAAGAAATCCTACTCCAGTTCCACCATTGTGTCCACTTAATGCTGGCCAGTTGAGTTGTTTTGTGTGGTGAAAAGCCCACTTGGTAGGAATCCTGTGGATCAGGTGTTATAGCCCTCACAGGTTCACTGTGATCCATTTTTGCAGGTAAAATTGCCCATATTCACGTTGAACTGGATGCCATAATTATAACAGAGTCAGGGCAGGGGGGTGATTCATGCACTGTTGAGAGTAGTCAACTAGTTATGGCTACCATTCAGCTTTTTCAGCCTGAAGGATGCGGTCCGGACAGGTTGCTTGAATGCTTGATAACCACCATCGGCTTTCTTGACCCTTCCCCATCATGGCTCCTAAAATCCTCCCGAGCAGGTTTGAAGACTTGGATGCTGGAGGTATTGAAAGTTGTAGCTAGCAGCTATGACTTCTTTTCTTTTTTTTAAAATCTAGAATAAGTACAGGGCACTTGATGTGAATTAGGAACCTAGCATAGGGTTTTTCACCCTCCACTGCTCACTGTGGTCCTGAATTTAGGGTTGGGGGGGGCATGCCTGCAATATATATTGCCAAATAGTGTTCCATTAACTACTACTAATTAATTAGCAGGGCTCTCTAGGATCTCAGGCAAAGTCATCTGCTACCTGATCCTTTTTTGTGTGCACATTTATCCTAATACATGTATTTTTGTGTGCAGGTTTGCCTAATATACACACATTTTTGATAATTTTCAATTTTCCTAATATAGTAGATTTTTTAAAATGTTATTTTCACTCACGCGTGCATTTTTGTGTGGACTTTCCCCTAATGTGCACAATATCTCGAATATTTTTGGGGGATGGGCAAACTCCATTGCAAAGCTCACAGAAGTGTGAATTGCCAGGGTTAACTGAGTTTCAGTTTGCATGTGGGTTCAAATGTACATAATTAGGTATGTTTGCATTAAAATGTGAACTAAACTATTTTTCTCCCTATCCTAATAGGAACCGAGGCCGAGCAGGAGGGCCGCCTAACAACAATGGGGAGATGAAGGTGATGAGTAAATATCTTTGTTCCCGGGAAACCTTCCTGGCTGACCAGCCACGGGTTTTAATGTTATCCTGTTTTTAATGTATTGTTTTTTATACTTTTATCTGTTTTAACTTTTTATTGTTCACTGCTCCGGAATCTGCTTAGACATGGAGCATAGTATACAAATACTGTAAGTAAATAAATAAAATAATAAATATGAGCCTGCCTGGGTTTTACGATCTTTGCAGGAGGCCCTTCTCTTGGTACCACCATTATCAGAGGCACTTTTGGTGGCCCTCTTGGCGGCCATTTCTAGGCTCTGCAACACTCTGCTGAGGGTGGCTCCTTCTCTGCTGTCCTTCTACCGGCAGGCAAAGACATTTCTATTCAGGCAGGCCTTTGGCATGTAAGCTGGTCTGCTGCTGAAGGGGGTTTGAACTGCTGCTTCTTCCTTATTGTTGTGTTTTAAATTGTGCTTTTAATTGATTTGCTTTGATGTTATGTTTTAATTAAGTTTTTTTGTTTTAATCTCTATTTTATGATTGTTGGCCTATGGCAGTGTTTCTCAACCTTGGGTCCCCAGATGTTTTTGGCCTACAACTCCCAGCATGCCCCAGCCAGCATAGCTGGCTGGGGCATGCTGGGAGTTGTAGGCCAAAAACATCTGGGGACCCAAGGTTGAGAAACACTGGCCTATGGGGACCCAAGGTTGGGAAAGGCTGGAGCAGAGATGGTCCATGGAACCAACGGAAC
Organism: Shinisaurus crocodilurus; assembly: GCA_021292165.1. Taxonomy (NCBI): domain Eukaryota; kingdom Metazoa; phylum Chordata; class Lepidosauria; order Squamata; family Shinisauridae; genus Shinisaurus; species Shinisaurus crocodilurus. The sequence continues at coordinate 3,646,972 of CM037889.1, forward strand.
TTAGTCCATGGACCCGATCCAGCTGGCGAGTCTCTCCAATCCAGCCCGCGAAGCTCTCCGTGCTGAGCACGCCCCTTTTCAACACCCCCTTCCCCTTCCCCTTGATCTGTATTTTGCTTTGTGATCCTATTCACTGGAATGTGTTGTTCTATGCTCTGCTCACCTGCCCAAATTCCCTGCTCTGCCCCTGAATGCTTTGCCCTGGTTAGTTAAATTCCTTTCCTGCTACGTGTTAGCACCAGATGCTAACACCGGTTGCTCCATTTGCCGCAGCAGGCCAGCGGGGGCCAGCGGCGGGGCTCTCCGGAGTCCGTTGTTCCACACAGGGTCCTCATCGTGATTTCGGCTCAATCACCATTGATTTCTTTAAGTTAACTCCATTTTTCTTTGGGTAACTTTCCGAGTGCCGCAACAGGACTTTTAAACAGTTTCAGAACAGGGGGCAGGGGGCATGCAAGTGCTCCAGAGAGGCTGCCAGTCGCTCTCCTGCGGTGGCATTTGCCGCAGCAGGCCAGCGGGGCCAGTGGGGCTCTCCGGAGCTATCGCTTACCCAGAAGCACACAGCAGGCGCTCCAGAGCGCCCTGCTCTCCTGCTGCAGCAAATGTCTCGGGGGGGGGGGAGAGCAACCAGAGGGGCTCTCTGTCTGGGCCAGCCACCCTCACTCTGGTTCAGCATGATCCTCTCAGGCAATCCAGAGGGTGGGCAGGCAGGCTCTCTGAAGGGCTGCATCGGCCAGAAAAAGCAGTTTTAGAGAGCCAGCTAGACCCAAATGTCTGGCACTGAGGGGGTCCTTCCTTAGAGCAAGGCATTCACCTGGCAATCTCCCCCCCCCCCCGCCCGAGGAGATGATTGGACAGCCCTTCAGAGGCCTGGAGGAACAGTGAAGAGGAAATTAGATTCAAAACAAGTGCATGTGTCAATAGAGAAGGGACGTTTGCGTGAACCTCTAAAGCAGACAACCCCACACTGGCCCCAATCTGGATGCACTTGGAGCATAGGGGACACTGGTACTTCCCTGGTTTTCTTTTCAATGAAATGGGGCAGGAATTCATCAGGCCGGGCTGCTTCTGCTTTGTGGTCAGGGGCCCTCTACTGGCTGAGCCTGAGACGTTGCAAAAATGCATATAATTATTAATTGTCATGTTTGGTCCTTTTTTTGATCCATTTTATTTGTGACCACTTCAAGCAATAGGCCTGAGGGTTCCCACTGATCTAGGGACAAGGATGCACCCTTCATTCTGAGAGGAGGAAAGAATCCTATGGGACAATAGTATGAGTTCTAGCAGGACCGGTGCAAGGCAGTTTGGTGCCCTAGGCAAGATCAGATATTTAGCGCCCCCCTTCCCACTTGAGAGCGCTGTATTTTTTTCCAAGGCGTTTCTGGCGCCCCCTTTAGCCCTGCGCCCTAGGCAGCTGCCTAGTTGGCCTAATGGTAGCACCGGCCCTGAGTTCTAGTCGTAGCGTGTGGCCAGATTTCCTAAGACCAATTGCTACAAACAAGCGGTGGGGGAAATCCCATTCCATCCCAAGTACCAAGCTGAAGACAGAGACGTCTTATCAAATATGAAAATATAAAGATAGCCACCAGCATCCCCATATAGAGCTCTTTCAGACAACAGAACACAACTGAGGACCACTTCATTATTGCATGAAGTGGGGTGGATCCCTGGAAACTGCCAGAACCCATCAATGAGCATCACTTTATGAAGGAAGAAAGCCCAATGCACTCATCAGAGGTTGTCAAGAGGCAACAGAGCCAGTACGAGGGTTGTTAACTCCGCATTGTGCAGACACACAGCTGCACCAGGGCCGGTGCTACCACTAGGCCAACTAGGCGGCTGCCTAGGGCGCAGGGCTAAAGGGGGCGCCAGGAGCATAGGACTGGAGGGAGGGAGGGCTCAAGTGGGAAGGGGGGGCGCTAAATATCTGATCTTGCCTAGGGCACCAAACTGCCTTGCACCTGCCCTGAGCTGCACACCCCTGCATGGTGCTGAGCTAACAACCCCTGTGCCTCCTCTGCCATGTCAAACAACACCCTCCAGGAATCATCACCAGCAGGTCCTTCCCTTCCATGCAGCAGTCCTCAGTGGTGGATGCTGGAAGTTTCCCGTGCACCATGTCACAAGCCACCTCAGCTGCCTCCACGTAGTCACTGCTCCATAGACAATGTGTGGTGTAGCAGAGCCAGGGCTCGCAAGGTAGAAAAGCCAGGACTTTTGGATTAGCAGGTATGCTGATGTCATCTGCCACCCCACTCAGACCTTCTGTTCCCTCTGAACTTACAGCAGCTGCAGTCAGCTGCAGCCCTCCGAGTAGCTGCAGGGAAATGGGCTTTCCCAGCAACAATAGATCGTGGTGAGCTATCCTTGTTGTAATGCAAAGTATTTGGGGGTGGCTTGGTCTTGAATGGGCAATGAAGACCCATTAGCTTTGCAAAAGACCTGCTCCTGATGGAGATGAAAATTGCCAAAACTGGTTTGTTGATCTGGATCAACAACACAGCTACCTGTATTTTTGGACCCTCCTTGGGGGTGTGGCTATGGAGACTGTCATGATGAGGGCCTCCACTTCAAAATCGATTACTACACTATTGTAGACAACTGGTTCATGCATGTACATCCATCACTTTATGGCTGTAGAATCTATTGGTGCACGGGTGTCTGAGGCAGCACAGATCAAAAACCATGGATGGCACTTTCATACAATGAAACAAAATGCTTTTTTCCAAAGGAGTGTGTTCACACAGCAATTTTTCAAGTAAGAAACCAAAGCCATGCCCATGCCTGTGCGAACCAGCCCTGTTGCACTTAAGGTGGCCTGCAGGACTTGCCTGCTTCACCTACCATTATGAGCGCCATGGTGTCAAAGAATGGGACAAAAACACATGGCATGGACCAATCTATCTTGGTGAGCTGCTACACATGAAATATACCCCCACTGTCCCTGTTTACTGAGGACCTATTCTCTGGTACCACCCAGTTCCTGCTGAAACACTGTCCTTTGGCAAGATGTTTTGGAATTTTGTAAGTCTGCATTGCTGGAGTTGCCATTCTTCAGACCCTTCTCCCAGGTCTCCAGAAATTAAATATCTGAAAGGGGGCAAGGTAGATACATCTGACTCTGATGTGCATACAGGTTGATGCACGCACGTGGACCAAAATGCTAGTATGCGGCTTTCCTTCCTTCCCCCTACCATCACCTATCCAGAAGAAAAACCGTTGCTGAAAATCTTTGACTTGGAGTTCTTTTGTAAGAAGGACTACCAGGTACATTGTGAGGTATAAATATAAGGAGTTGGATCCGGACTAGGTCATATTTAGAATAGACACATGGAAATCAATGGGACTTAAATTAGTCATTGATTTCAAAGGCTCTACTTTAAATATGACTAAGTGTGGATCCAGCCCTCTAGTATCCACTCTTCAAAAATGGTTATAACTGGTTTACTAATACACACAGAGGGTCAAATTATACATTAATTGCATAGTGTATAGCCAAGGCGGCTTATCTCTTTTTTTTATTCTAGAGCAGTGATGGCGAACCTTTTTGAGCCCGAGTGCCCAAACTGCAACACAAAACCAACTTATGTATTTCAAAGTGCCAACACCACCATTAAACCTGAATACCGAGGTTTTAGTTTTAGAAAAACAACTCATACAGTTGTCCGAACTAATTAACATCTTTTGTCATAAAAGAAAAACACAATAACAGAGCTTTCAATGATACAAACAGTTTTTTGTTGGGGAAAAAAATCAACTCAAAAAATTATTATAGTACTACATTGTACACATAGCCTGAAGGGAATTTATACAAACTTTTAAAATTATTAGGCACATGTATTTTTGGATAAGGGATTCTCAACTTGTAATATGATTATATGCCAGACTGAAATTGTATGGGGCAAGCTTTACCCCGGGTCCTTTCCCTGCTTCTACAGGTGTCGGATTAGTAAAAGTAAAAGTCAACCTGTACTAGGATGAGCAAGATAAACAAGAAAACTAAACGTGCTTAACACATTTTAAACACTTTATGTCTTGGACTGCAAACACTGCATTAGGTAAAAGTTTGCATTGGGCATGCTTTTGCACAATTAATGTGATTTTTGCTATTGCATGCATGCTGATAATTTGTCAAACCTTGGCTCATACTCTGTTAGTTTGAGAGCAACACATGCAGCACTCAGGTCAACTGTTAGGGCTTTACATCCAAGCCATGCTCTGTGCATCATTCTTCAAAATCTTTTAAATGTGATAACAATATAGAAAAGAATTCTGTAACAGGAATTCTAGAATAAAATCATTCTGTTCCACACTGTGAGAAAGAACAAGATCATTAGTGTTTTGCAGAAGGGGACAGTCTTTTCACGATCTGGTGACCAATGGCTTGAGTGCCCACAGAGAGGTCCCTGCGTGCCAGCTGTGGCACCCGTGCCATAGGTTCGCCATCACTGTTCTAGAGTAAGTGTGCACAGCTCCAATTCAGAACACGATGAACTAGGAGGGGAGTATTAAACCTCTCCCCTCACTATTTGCATCAATGGAGGCCTCTTTTTATCCCTGCGCATTGGGAGGAGGGATTTTAGGAAGCAAATGATGGGAAAGAAGGTTGATTGTTGATTCTTCCCCTCCTAGTGTGCTGTGCACCTGATCCAAATTGGGACCACTTACTCTAGAGTAAAAGAAAAAAAAGGATAGGCCTCAGCTACACGCTATGCAATTAACGTTATGTGTAGTTTGACCCTGATTCAGAAGCCTATGCAGGCCAAGCTACTGCAAAGTAAAATGATGAATAGAGAGCAGTGCAGGCAACAACAAAAAAAGAGCCCCAGCAATGTGAAACTGGAGAGCCCTTCCGACAGTGAACCTAAGTGTGAGAATATTTGTTACCTACTTATTACAGCTTTCTACTCTGCCCTTCAGTCTGAAGAAGACTTTCAGAATGGCTCACGCCAGTTTTTAAAACATTGCAATAATAAACAATGACATCAAAGGCACTGTCAAAAAGCAGCAGCATGAAACCAGCCTCCGCATAACAGCAAGGTAAAACCCAAGGGCTGAACATCTAAAAAGGCCTGGGCAAACAAAAAGGTCTTCTCCACAAACACACACACAGCCAAAAAGGCATTCCAGAGTGCCAACTACGGTAGGCCTTCCTGGGGAAAGCATTCCATAGCTGGACCCTGGCACCACAAAAGGGAAGCCTCCCTCCTCAGTCAATGCCTGCCTCATCTCTGGAAACAGAGAGCAGGCTTGGTCTCAGCATCAGCAGGCTTGGTCTCTGGGAACCCAGCAGCCAGCCGTGCTGACTTCTGCCCTGGGAGCTGCCACTTTCATTGCCCACAACGCCCCGGGACGACACTATGTCGGCAGCATTGTGGGAAATTCAAACAGCAGCTCACGTTGCTGCCGTCACCACCAAAAGAACAGCCTCTGAGGAAAATCTTAGTTGCTGAACAGGTTCATGTGGGGGAAGGCAGGCCTTCAGGTACCCGGGTACCCCAAGCTGTTTAGGAAGAGGTGCAGAACTTCCAGCCCACTGGACAAATCCGGCCTTTCTCGGATCCCAATCCAGCCCTCTGGGGCTCATCCCTCTCTGGCCACGCCCCCTTCCCCTGGCCTCACCTAATTTTCCCCCAAATGCCAATCATTTGTTTCCCCCGACATTTGCACACACCAGGGATGTTGAAGAGTCCTTGGTCTCGAGTCACGAGTCGAGTCACGAGTCTTTGGACCCGAGTCTCGAGTCCAAGTCCGAGTCCTTGGTCCAAAATGGTGACTCACGAGTCCCGAGTCCCGAGTCACTCCCAAAGCTGACTCCACGAGTCCCTATTAAAATCAATGGGGTTTTTTCCCAACAAAATAAGGCTACTTCAGATGTGTGGCTTAAATAAATTCTAGGCACAAGTGTGCCTTTTTATCTCAAAACTCTGCCACTGATTTTGACAAGAACAGACCAGGCAGACAAACCCAAAATAACCAGGCAGGCAGAGGAGGCAGGGAACCCCAAAGCAGGCAGGCAGAGGTATTTGTCTTGGACAATTCAAACTGTGGAACTGGTTAAGAAGAGACCAGGCAGGCAGAGGAGGCTGGGAGCCCCAAACAGGCAGGCAGAGGCAGCCAAACCCAAAATGCCTGAAAGGTTACATTAGTAAAATGATTTTAAAAAATAAACTTGGATTGTTACTGCAACTAGGTCCAGACAGCACCTGCAGGTGGCATCAAGCAGGGATGTTGATGAGTCCTTGGTCTCGAGTCCCGAGTCGAGTCTCGAGTCCCATTAAAAATATTGGGACTCAAGTCCGAGTCGAGTCAGAGGGGGGACTCAGTCCGACTCACGAGTCGAGTCCTCGAGTCCGAGTCCCCATCCCTGGCACACACATTCTAAAAGGTTGAACTGCCTCTCCCAAAGCTTAGTTACTGGCAGTAAAAGCTTTTAAGCTAAATTGGGCTGATATTTTTTTTTATTTTGGCCCCACCCCTTTTGCCTTTGGCTTCACCATTTTTGCCTTTCAGTCCTGCCCACCACTGGAATATGACACACACACACACACCCTGAGGTTCTCCAAAATTGAATTCGGCCCTCAGGCTGAAAGAGGTTCATTTAGGGACAGAAAAGGCAAGAGTGAGCAGGCACTTTCAATTGGGCTCGGAAGCAGACAGGCAGCCAATGCAGTCATGTCAAGGCCGGCTAAGACAAGCATCCCTGTTTTCATAGATCTCATAGATCATAGAGTTGGAAGGAGCCTACAAGGCTATCATCGAGTCCAACCTCCTGCTCAATGCAGGAAACTAGAGGAGGGGTCTCCCATCCAAGTAATAACCAGGCCTGACCCTGCTTAGCTTTCCACGCTCAGACAAGCTGAGCCAGCGTAAGGAAATGTTGAGCAGAGGCCCTTGTAAGTGGGGGCCCACACAGGGTAACTCTTTGTATGAAAACCAGGCAGAGTAGGAAAGGTGGAGGATGTGAGATTCTCCTCTCTCGCTTTCAGCAACCCAAATAGGCTTGGGAGAGCTGAGTGGCTGGCTGGAAGGACCTCAGCAGCGTGCAACAACAACAACCACACTGTATAGTATTTCATTCCTGGAAATGATACACCCAGTATGAAGTTGTCCTGGATCCTGGACAAGGCACTCAATGCCTGCCCAGCAGTAATTCCCAAACTCAGTGCCAGAGCATAGGAGCACGCTGCAAGAGAACTGCTAGCGTCCCACAAGAAATAACAAACCCAGCATCAGAAGCTCCCGTGAGCTCAGAGTTCGCTGCCAACTGTGCCTCTGCATGATTCACTGCTCTAGCCTCTCTCCTAATCAGCCTCCCCATGGGGCAGTTCATTCTCTCTCCATAGGGCGTGACTGGCTTAGAGCTTTTCTACACGAGGCTCTTAATCGCCGTATCTACCTTTGGATTCATCCCAGAATTGAGATCTGAGCTCTACACAAAGAGCTTTCCCTTTCCTGCTTTTATGCTACATAACCTCTAGGTGGTGCTAGAATACAGCAGGACAGCACAATTACACAAATGGGGAAATATGTTTTCTTTCACTTTCAGAAATAGTACTCTATTTCCCCCACTCTAAAAAAAGCCCAGGAAACTGCTCTTAAAAAACAAGTGAAACTGGAGGATCACGTCATCATCTAAAGAACTTGTAAACAACCACAAGTAACAAATGACAAGTGCGTAATAAATGCCTTGTGTAGAAAAGTTCTTATTCAATCATTCCAGCACAAAGACACAGCAGAATTACTTATCCTGAGAAGTCTCACACTCAGAACAAGGGCTCATGCAGAATAAGTGGCTGGATGGGAAGGTATAACCCGTCCCCCCCACACACACACACTCACACATGGTGGTCCCAATCCAGCACTTACACTACAGTAAAAGTGATTAGGATCACCTAGACTCTATGCATTTAACGGAGCATCTAGTTTAGCCCTGAGCTACTTTAAATTGTAACCATGGGAAGGGGGAAGGATTGGGACCACTGTGCAAGAGAACAAGGAGTTAATCTCTCCCCCACCCACATGGTTACAACAAAAATTGCTTTCCACCACCCTCTTCCCACCCCAAAAAGCAGCTATTTGGCACAGAAGGGAAGTTGTGATTGGCGTAATGATAGATTCCCTCCCATTGTGAATATCAGTTTTGCAGGGGTGGGGTGGGGAGCAATTTTCATTCGGGCCACAGTGCAGGAGGAAAGGTTTAAACTTTCCTTATCACATGGCTACTCTTTAAAGTTGAAAAAAAGAAACACACGTTTCATGTCACATGTAGTTTGACCCTCGAAGTAAATTTCTTTGGGTGTAAGAGTGAAGTGTGCCTCCTGTTTTAATTCAGGGAGCAAGAAGAGGAGGAGGAGGAGAAATAATTTGCTTTAGCTCTAAGAACTTTGAGGAAAGCGCACAGGTGTATAATTTAGTTCACTGCAGGCCAAGATCAGAAACTGCACTTCAGTCCAGAGATTTTGATCCGGAAGTCTGCTTTGGGTCTATAAGTGAAAACATGGGAGGAGACCACTGCATTGAACCTTGCACACCAGTTGCTGGGGAAGGGATGTCACACAGAGGAGGGCCAGGATCTCTTCTCGATCATCCCAGTTTACAGGACACAGAATAATGGGCTCAAGTTACAGGAACCTAGATTCCACCTAAACATCAGGAAAAATTTCCTGACTGTCAGAGCAATAAGACAATGGAACCAACTACCTAGGGAGGTGGTGGGCTCTCCCACTCTGGAGGCATTCAAGGTGCAGCTGGACAGACATCTGTCAGGGATGCTTTGACCTGGATTCCTGCATTGAGCAGGAGGTTGGACTCGATGGCCTTATAGGCCCCTTCCAACTCTACTTTTCTATGATTCTATGAACATGAGTGGGAGGGTGCTGTTCCACTCATGTCTTGCTTGGGGGTTTCCCATGGGCAGCTGGTTGGCCACTGTGTGAACAGAATACTGGACTAGATGGACCCTTGCTCTGATCCAGCAGGGCTCCTCTTATGTTGTTATAGAAAAACAATCTTTCTTGGTATCAGATATGTTACTTATGGGTGGGCCATGTGTCATACTTAACAGAGGACAGTCCCCTATTTGAAGGGCTGTCTAGTCCAAGTTTAGTTGGACTTGACGGCAAGAAGAGAGATAGCTGGGGCCTTGAAGTTGCCCATCAACAGTTAGCACCTAGACATCAGCCTGTGCAGGCGTACAGGTCACCTGGTCAGTCTTCCCAGTTATAGTGAGGTGTATTATATTTCCATTTCAATTCTAGTCATGATTTCTTAAATTTCATCCATACATATAAATTAGTATATGCAAATCTGTGTCCTCTTTTTCGGTGATGCATTTCTTTTTTCTTTTCTTTTCTTTTCCTTTCCTTTTTTTTTGGGGGGGGGGGCAACACACAGCTGGCCACCCTACTGTTACTCCAAACAAGTATCAGCCAAATATAGCTGTGTCGTGTTCAGTTTCTTGCTTAAATACTACAAGCCCTGAAGTAAATATGAACTCTCTCAACTTAGTACATTGAATTCTTGCTCTCGAAACAGAATTGCAGTTTTATACATAGTTGATTATACAGGCTTGGACTCAGGACCGGTGCAAGGCAGTTTGGTGCCCTAGGCAAGATCAGATATTTAGCGCCCCCCTTCCCACTTGAGAGCGCTGTATTTTTTCCCCAAGGTGTTTCTGGCGCCCCCTTTAGCCCTGTGCCCTAGGCGGCTGCCTAGTTGGCCTAATGGTAGCACCGGCCCTGCTTGGACTGCAACCTTTAAATCACTTCTACTAAAGTACTACTTCCTACTATGGGCCAGAAAGTGAGCAGGCCAGAGAAGATGCCCTGACAACTAAAACTGCAGGCTGGATGGTTAAGTAATGTGCATCACAATCCTATGCATGTTTACTGAGATACAAGTCCTACTGTTCATAGAGATTCATAGATCATAGAGTTGGAAGGGGCCTACAAGGCCATCGAGTCCAACCCCCTGCTCAATGCAGGAAACTAGAGGAGGGGTCTGCCATCCAAGTAATAACCAGGCCTGACCCTGCTTAGCTTTCCACACTCAGACAAGCTGAGCCAGCATGAGCTACAGGAATAGATGGGGGGTTACTCCCAGGTAAGTGTACACAGGATCGCCACTTAATTCCCCTTGAAGTGAAGTGGGAGCTGCTTTCCCATGGTTTAACACACTCCCTTTGGGGGGGAGTGAATCAACTCTATGGTTGGGGGATAATCATATGGGTCTTCCATACCCTCCAATTGTCCCGAATTTGCCGGGACAGTCCCACAAACACTTAAGCCATCACGACTTCGTACTTTGTTATGCAGATTCCCGATTTGTGTGTGTGTGTGTGTGTGTGTGTGTGTGTGTGTGTGTGTGTGTGCTTTAAACAATAACAAACAAACAACAAAGCTGTTCAGCCCCCCAAAGTTACTCCTTGTGCTTAAAAACCAGAGCTGTAGAGGTGTAGGAGCAAAATGCTGAAGGGGCTCAAAACCCCACCCAAAAGCTCCCCCTCCTCCAACTGCCTTGAAAATGCCGGGACCAATCCTGACAATTTTAAAACAAAAAGAAAGAAATTGCCCTGCAAGCACTGACACACACACACACCCTCATGAAAAACACCAAAAATCAACAATTAAAGGTTTAAGGTAAAACATTTTTACAAAAGCCACTTATAAAATGTTATAAAATAACGTATAATATAATAATGTAATAATTATATAAGATTTTGTGTGTTTCCTCTAATAACTTTTGTACTTGACCATGCCCTTTGGTTGCCTGGCCATACCCTTGGCCACGCCCTCATGTTGCCTGGCCACGCCCTCTTGATCACACCTTCATGTTGCTTAACCATACCGCTTACAAATTCACACATGTGTCCCTATTTTCATCTGTGAAATGTTGGAGGCTATGGTCTTCCCCACTTTAACCTATGCCCTCTCTCCTGGCAATTCAAATCACAGTTCAGCTATGAAGTTCCATGGGTGGTCCTGAGTAAATCACACTCCCTGAACCTAACCTACCTTACAAGGTTGTTGTTAAGATATAATGGTATAACCTTTGGAGGAAAGGCAGAACACAAACTGAAGCAGATCAGATCCTGGCTTTTGTCCAGGGAGCTTGACTGATTTCTGGAAATTGACTGTCAGAGTCTCTGACAAATGTGCTAAGAGTTTACAGACGTCAACATCATTCCAATAGAATAAACCTCAGCTGTGTCAGGCCTCTTGGATGTTAGCCAGGAGTGAAAGAACAGATCTGACCAACCAGGCTACTAATCAAACAACTTTTACTTGCTTGAAAAAGGTAATGTAATTAGATGACTGCTTGCACTTTTACATGTAAATTAACACTGTAGTAGCTCTGCAGCTGATTTGATGAGCTTGGAAATCCAAGGATCTCCCTGAAAATGAAGATTCTGGTAGTGGAACTCTTCAGATTGGCATCTCAAAAATGAAATGACATATATGTGAAGGGATACTTTACACAAATTCAGAAGTGTTCCGGTTATATTTATTTATTTATTACATTTCTGTTCCACCCAATATCTGAAGCTCTCTGGGCACAACAATTAAAACCATCAACACAATAAAATACAATATAAAAGTTTAGAAGTTTAAAACTACAGTATAAAATAAAAATAATAACAACCAAAGAAAACCTAGCAGCAGTACAAAGGTTTAAAATATAGTAAGAGATTACAAGATTGCCCCCAGAATAATGTGCTCACCTAAAATAAGTTAATCTGGGCTGCACTTGAATGTGGTCAGAATTGATTGTTTTAAAGTTCAGGTCCATTCTTAGCTCTAGGTCTCATTGAACTCTTACTGATATCATCAAGAACACAATAAGGCCTAGAGGTCTTGCCCATATCCCCCTTACAAGCCCCCCCCCACTGCCCCCTTATCTTTTCCCTGAATCTTACCTGGTGCTGGTGCTAATAGTGGTTAAAAGGGATGGTGCTGGTAGTACTTCACTTAGGCCCTTGATGCATCAACACTGGACCACTGCTGAACAGCGTGCACCCGGGTGCCAGGATTCCTGGAAATTGTAGTTTCCCAGGGCCCCCACGTCCCTACTAAAGACCAAGGAACCTTGGGAATCCACATTTCCCAGGGTTCTTGTTGCCTAAGCTATTCAAAGTTGCCACATGTTTGTTCTGATTTTGTTTATAATTCCTCTTAATTTTCTATTTTTATGTATAATTAATACAAATTCTCAATTAAGCTTATTTTTAAACTTCACGAACACCACCTGGGCGGTGACGGGGGGGGGGTGTCTTTCCTCAGGATAATCCTGTATTATAGTGTGTGTGTGTGTGTGTGTGTGTGTGTGCGCACACGCACATGCATTTAAAACCTCCTCCTAGATCATTGGATATTTGCATGAACTACAATAATGTTGCCCTTGAGAAGCAATTTCCAATTTTCTTTTCACTGCAGGTTTCCTGCTGTCTGTTTCCAAAAGAATTGAAGGAAAACAACTAGCAATGCAAGCAGATTATTACTTCTTCGGTAAAGCAATCTGAACCACACATGCTGCCATTTGGTAACCTATTAACCACGGTGCCTGGATCGAACTACTGTTATGTGATTTTTATCATTCAGTGACAGCAGCCACAATCTCTGCTGGTGTTGAAATGATGTACAGGGAGGAGATTGCAGGCTTTGACGTCATTCCAATAGGACAAAATTCAGCTGTTTGTCCAAAGTGGGGATTGCAGGTAGGTGTCTTGAAAAACAGAGTTGTTACACAACAGCAAAAGAATAGATCTGACCTGAAATGCTATTGATCATTCAGCTTTTGCTGCCTTGAGAAAGGAAATGTAGGTATGACTCATCCCTTTTACATAGTGTCTGCCTGCCAAAGGAATCCAACCATGTTCTCTCTCTTTTTTAAATGGATTAAGAAGACTCAATGTTAATTTTCTACAGCTGGACAAAGAGAGGTCAATTAGGCTGCAATCCTACACACACTTTTCTGGGAGTAAGTCCTGTTGATGTCAATGTGGTTTATTTCTGAGTGAACATGTATAGCGGCCTTCCTCAAACTGGCACCCTCCATATGGATTGGACTACAACTCCTATCATCCCCAGCCAGAATGGCCATGTCCTGCTGGCTGGAGATGGAGAGCACTAGATTGGGGAAGGGTGATGTATGGAATTGCACAGCCACCTCTCTTACCCGAAGACAGATTTTAACAGACAGGGAATAAGGAGCCTGTCATGAGTTGGTTAGAAGGAAAAGCATTAATAAATGTTCTTTCCTATGTTGGCAGCCCCTTGCATGAAGATGCAGTCCTCAGTATTCAGCGTTTGTTGCAGAATAGTCACATCATGCAAATTATACAGTCCTACAAGTGGAGAGCAGAGGCATACCAACAGATATAAGGTGAGATTTGTTGAGTCCCCTTGATTCCTACTGAGAGAAAGATGTAGGACGTCTCAGCATGTAGAAGCTGCAGCTCATTAGTTAGAAACACTCCTAAAAAGTAGGGCCCTTAGCCAAATAACATTCCTGTCCCCAGGTGACAAGGGCATGATGGGGAAGATGGAGCTAGAGATGGCCCTACTCTTCCCCTCATTGCATGGAGCTTGAACACCTGGACCAGGTTATTAGAATTCCTAGCTGACAAATGGTGTTTGGGTCCCAAGATCACTTACAAGTGAAAAAGAATTCCAAGTCCCCCTGATCCCCAGTAGGGTTGCCAACCAACCAGAAAAAGGGGCTGGCATGCTTTTGTGCCTTTAACAATAGGTTGATCTGCAGAAATAAACAGGTGAAGCTTTTGAAAGCAGGCGGAGGAGCATGATCTGATAATGTCTACAGCTCATGCTGCTCTGAAAGTTGGCAACCCTCACCCTAAGGACCTTCAAATCTACATTTGAGCCATGGAGGCCATTATGATGATAAGGGATGAAAACAGGCAACCACAGTTGAATATACTTACATGGTGGGGATAGTCTCCAAGTTACATTTTTTTCAACAGCACTTTCAATGTCACATTGGGGGGAAGGGAAGCGGCACAACTCTATAAATGACCGTACCTCAGTGGTAGAGCACCTGCTTTGCATGCAGAAGGTCCCAAGTTCAATCCCCGACCAGGGCCGGTGCAAGGCAGTTTGGTGCCCTAGGCAAGATCAGATATTTAGTGCCCCCCTCTTCCCACTTGAGCCCTCCCTCCCTCCAGCCCTATGCTCCTGGCGCCCCCTTTAGCCTGGCGCCCTAGGCAGCCGCCTAGTTGGCCTAATGGTAGCACCGGCCCTGTCCCCGACTACAGGTAGGGCTAGAGAAGAATCCTGAAACCCTGGAGAGCCATTACTGCCAGTCAGTGTCGACAACACTGAGTTAGATGGAGCAAGGGCCTGACTCAGTAGAAGACAAGCTTCCTTGTGACATGATGGATTAATAGTACTAAGCAATTAGAGCAGGCTTTCTTTCAAATGTCAATGGAATTTGAGGAAGTTGTACAGTTGCCCAAGGGCAAACAAAGATTCCACGGAGCTATGAGAGCCAGCAGGCCCAATTCCCTGTCCCAAGAGTTCATGTTTCAGTACTGTATTGAAGCACGTCAAAGAACCTGAATTAGACAGACTAAACTGGAAATACCATTCTTTCATACAGCAGGGGGGCCTTCTGTGGCATCCCAGCCCTCAAGAAAAGTCTAAGGCTTACAGATCTTTTGCTTCTATCAGTACAGCTGCAAGACCGCAGCAGCTGCAGCCATTCTATTTATAGGCCTATCAGGTGTCAGCTAAAACTGTTTGCACTTTCTATAGATTATCCATCAAGTACAACAAGAAAACACTTCAGAACAGGGAGATGAATTAGCACAGGTTAAAGAAGCTGTATCTTCTTAATTGAATACATCTGGGAAAGGACACTCTCTGGCTTTCCGCCCAGAGCTTCTCACAAGCTCTCAGAAAGACAAGCTGATTGTTGTACAAACACCATTGTGTGCAGAGGAAAGCTTGTAGTCTTCTTGTTGTTTAAAATGGGGCTACTCAGTTAGACAGGAGCTGTTTTGCAGACTCACGGCTATTTCTAGATGCTTCAAAACATGTCCTCTTACCTATGCCTTTTGCTTAATATAAGCCTGCAGCAGCTGAGTGTTAGCTTGTTGCGTGTGGTTTAACAGAAGATGAGAAACAAAGACCGACAAGCATGTCTTCATTCCCTGCCATTACTGTTGCTTGCACCTGTGTGGCTTTTCTGAAAGGAACAGGATGAATGAACAGAACTATGTGAGCGTCTCACTATTTTTGGCTCTTTGGTAGCAGTTTTCCTCCATTCCATAAATACCCAAGTGTATACTATTCCTGTAGCTCAATACAGATGAGCCCAATGCCAATACATTCAGCAGTATCCACACATTCAGTCAGTTGCTGAACCTCTGGATTTACTCAGCCGATGAGCGCCTTCTCTTTTGTGGTGGAGGAAAGAATATAAGATTCTGTAAGGCTGACTCTATCTAACCACCTGGGATAGCAAAATTCAAGGGATCCCACTTAGATAGAATAGACCAATTAATGGAGGATAAAGCTATCGGCTATTAATCACAATTAATCATCTAGGACCAGAGACAGAATGGAGAACAGGAGGTTGTTATTGTATTCATATCCTACTTTTGGGCTACCCATAAGCATCTGATTGGCCACTATAGGAAACAGTATGCTGAACTGGATAGGCTTCTGGTCTAATCCAGCAGGGCTCCTCTTCTGTTCTAAAGCAGAACACAAGTCCATGGCCAATATGCAGCCCTAGAATTCTCTGTGGTGATGCCCACTGGCCAGTAGTAAATCCTAGTGGGGAAGCTTTTCCATTCTAGTTTCTAGACTGCATCTCTTCAACACAATCCCAATGAAAGAGGTTGTAAACCACCATGATCTGATATGGTGAGAGAGAAAAAGAGCCCTCAAAATCAAAAGAGTTATTTGTGTAAAGCACCCCTTTCCAACCAAATACTCCTGGATAATGGGTAAGATAGGGCTTAGTGCAACTATGTTTGGGGCATGGTGGAGACTGGGATGTGGGGGCAACAGGGCCAGTGTCAACGGTAGGCAGAACGAGGGCCCACGCCCCAGCAGGGGGCAGGGGCCCATTGACAAGGACCCCTTGGAGTTGTTCCCCCTCGTCACCAATGCAACCTGCTTGTTCACCTGCTGCTTGCTCTGGACCAGACAAGGGTGGTGGTGGTGAGGAAGGAGGAGCAGGAGATGCCACTGCCCGCTTGCCCACTGGCTCTCTGCCTGTCAAGCAAGCAAGTGGTAACAAAGCTGTGAAAAAGGATGGGGAGCAAGAGCAGCTCGTGAAAATGGTGGTAAGGAGGGGGAGGGACAGTCACTGCGTTGAGGGTGGGCTGCCCAAGGGCCCTCCAAAACCTGGAGCCAGTAGTGGCCGGCAAGATACTCTGGTTCTGAGATGCAAATAAGTAGACAAGCATATCGTTAATATGGGTATAGGAGTTGTTATGACACCACAATGGGGGAGGCAGGGGGAACCACAGTGGAAGTTATAGTAGCAACCATCTCTGGTAGCAATTATTTTTCTTATCAGCCAGGGCATTGACCTGCTGTTTAAATGGTGGATGGGAAAACCCAGGCGGAGCAACCTTAAATGCAATATTGACACAAGAGGCCTTTTACCTAAAAAAAAAAAGAAGAAGAAAAAGAAAAGGGAAAGGGGAAAAAAGCCTCCTCCAGGATCCGCTGACATCCTGGTTCATGGAACTCTGAGCTTCCAAGCAGGTGTGGCCTTGGGGAGATAAAATGATTGGTCACGGAGTTGGACCCTTCTAGCACAGTGTCAGTGGAAGAATCAAATCAAGGGTGTTGGCTGCTATGGGGGCCATGCAAAGAAAGTTAAGAGCCCTTATTCTTGGCCATTAAAGTTACCAGATGACCTGAAAAAAACTGTCCTAGGCTGCTCCTGTGCCTCTAACAGCAGCTTGAGCTGCAGAAAGCAGCAGCAGACACTATTCGGTATGGAAATAGGTATTAGGACCTGCTAATATCTGAACATCAAGCTGCTGTGAAAGGCGAATAGACGTGAGAAGGCCCAATATATAGGTGGTGCTCCTGAGAAATAATCACATGCAATCTGAAGAAGGGGGGGGCACGACAGCTCCCCCCACCCTCCCTAAATGGTGCCTCTTCCATGTAGCCCTGCAGCACATCACTTCCCACATGGCTGAGGGACAAACTATTATGTAGCCTGCAGCTGTCTCTCCACTTTTTCTTTAACAAATTAGAGGCATGGTGGGTAGCTCTTACCAAGATTGCAGCATGTGGGGAGGAGAAGTTTATACCTCCCCTGCTGAAACTCTGCCGCCCCCCCCCCAATGTGGCTAGCCATGCGGGGGGGGGAATTAGGGGGGGCTCAGTTAGGGAGGGAAGGGCTAAACCTTCCTTCCCTGCCACAATCTTAGCAAGAATTGTGCCCCTGAGCCTTTAATTAATTAAAGAGAAAGTGGAGATGTAGCTGCAGGCTACATATTAGATGTCATGTATACAGTAATACCTTGGATTGCAAGTAACTTGGTTTGAGAGCGTTTTGCAAGACAAGCAAATTTTTAGATATTTATTTAATATATTTTTTTTACTTGATATACAAGCGACGTCTTGCAAGACAAGTACTGTAGTACGGCTTAAATTAAAAATCTCTGTACAAATTTTTTGGGGGGGATTTCGTTTTGATATAAGAGTGTTTTGGATTACAAACACGTTTCCGGAACGAATTATGCTCTCAATCCAAGGCATGACTGTAGTTTGTCCCTTAAGAAATTAGGCTCTAAAACATTTCCAGGATTCCATGTTTCCCTGCACAGATATGCAGCTCTCACATTTATTGTATACTATCTCTAAAATTTCAGTCATTGCAGCCATGAGCCTAGAGGAGGTGAAGAGACAACAGAATTCATATAAAGGTGAAATTCTGTCTCTTTAGGGGGCTGGGTACAATAAGAGTAAGTTCAATATAGGTTTTCGCAGTTCCTTTCTGGGAAACAGAAGCTGACTAATTAAGGGACAATTCATTACTAATCCCCCAACCATGCTGAACAGGAAACAAGAAAAAGAGCTGAAGCTGTCCAGAAGAAACTTTTAGTTAACATTGCAGGGGATCCTTTTGCTGAGCAGAAGGATCTTGGCCGTGGGGAAGGGCAGTGCTGGATAATGCAGCCTGATGTTAAGTGCTGAATGAAACCACTGTTTTAGTTCCACTTCCAGCTAATTGTGGAAAAACAATGCCTCAGCAGCAATAAGTGTGGAAACAATCTCGTAACCAATTGGCAAAGCAAGACCATTAGTGTAAATAAACACCTAAAATGGGACAATTATTTTCTGCAGTGAGCTAGCCACTCCCAGCTAAATGACATTACTCATAGTCTGGGGAAATTGTCAAAACAGGAGCTTTAAAAAAAACCACACCAATTATATCTTACAAAGCTGCTTGGTTCTCCCTGACTCACTCGTTCATGTGCTCTGATTATTAGAAAAATTGGACAGTTTTGTACACCTCATGATCAGAATTCACAGCATGAAGTCCACCTCAACAATTGCAGCCAACAGAAAGCAAACCAACCATACATGCTGCGTAATGCAGAGGGATGGATTTTCCCCCCTTTGCCCACGAGCTGGGAGAGAGAAAATGTGTAGTGGCAGCCAGGAATGTAAGTCTGAAAACAAGAAAAGCCACACCTGTGACAGAACAGAAGCATGGCAGAGCTCCTCCTTAAAACACAAAAGCAAACTTCGGCCTAAGAATATATTACTAAATACACCAGGAGACAAGCAGGGACTTCTGGCTGCAACTGGAAACCCACCATCCCCCAGTAAGAGGATTCAGTATAGAAGATGAGCTCTTCTTCGCTCTACAACCTCAGGAACCCCACAAGGGACCAGATTATTTTGACAAACTTTATTATCAAGTTCATCAGCCCAGTCCAAAGATTTAATAAAAGAAGATTTCTGTTTACTGAAGGTTTCATTGGTTTATGTATTTATTTAACAATACTTGCTTATTATCCACAATCTCTGGCTGAACTCAATAATTCAAAAGTTATTGAGTTTAGTTTTCCCACATTCTAATTTTTTGTTTAATATATTCTGTTTAAGAGGAATTCACTTCCCCCAACTTCTTCAAATCATCTGGTTGCAGAGCCATCTTGAGAGATGCCCCAACCCCGGCCTGTTTGCTGCTTTTATTGGTAGGCTAGGGCATTTACTCCTGAGTAAATCCACTGCTGGGTAGACATCCTGACCTGCCTTTTCAAGCAGCTATCTGACTGAAGCCCTTGCCGCTAGTGAATCTGCTTGAAAGGGAGGCCTGCATATACTGTAGAATCTGTAGATTCAAATCAGTTTGCCGTCTTGTCTATTTCCAATGTCTATGTTAGTCAATTTCATTTAAGATGAGAGATAGCTTTTTCTTGAGAACATTAAAGTTCTTCAAGATCTGTTTAGACTGCAATCCTTTACCCACTTACCTGGGAGTAAGCCCCACGAAACACATTAGGTCTTACTTCTGAGTAAACATGACTAGGATGGTGCTACGTAAGTGTCCAGCAGAAGGTCACAGCTTTCCCTGCCAGTGGGTCTAGCCCTGAGTAAGACCCTTTCCTCATCCAGCTTCTTGAAATTCACAAGTTCTTGTGCTGCCCCTTGTGTATGTGGGCTAGACATGTGCAAAGACAGCATATGAACTTGCCAGGAAAAGTAGAGACTTCTGGAAAACTGTGCCTTCTTTTGTCTCAGCAAGAAATATGCTAACATGGACAGAACCTCAGAAGGGCTGGACAAGTTGTGGCCCTTCAGATATTTTGTGTTGGGACTTGAAAAAGATACTAGGAGAGGATATATTGTGGAGTAATATCCTTCCTATCTCACGTTAGTGAGATCAGCAGAGTAGAGTCCCTTTCCAGTTTAAAAGAAGCTTACCGGTAGATTTGGCTAGTGTTAGCCAGTTAGCATTTGGTAATCCAGGATGCTTTAAGGCAGACTGGATTTCCCTGGTTTTGCCCCCTTTTCTCTCCCTCAGAACAATAATCAGAGACACAGTCTTGTAAAAGTTAAAAGTAACATTTACTCACTCAGATTATGCAGTTTCATTCAGGCAGGCTTAAAAGATGTTTCTTACAGTTCGTTACAGTACATTTGTAGTTACTTGGGGTCTGAACTTGTGGAGTTCAGACCAGCAACTCTGGTTACATGCTGCTGCTAGAACCACATGGAGACAACAACACACGTGCAACCACACTCACTCAGAGTCCCAGCAGAAAAAGGAAGAGCTGATAGCTACGCCCACTTCCTGTTGGGGCTCTGTTAATTATTCAATGAGTACCTTCTAGGGAATCCACCCTAGAAGGTATCAGTGATCTTAACCATTTCACCCAACTACCTGGTGAAACATGAGCCATAGGTTTTGACTGCAATTTAATTATCCAACATTTTGGCCTTCAACTCTCAACAGCCTTGGCCAGCATAGCTAATGGTGAGGGATCATGGGAGTTGTAGGCCAAAACATCTGGAGGACCTCAAGTTGTGCACCCCAACTCACAGCCTAGGACAGCCTTCCCCAATCTGCTGCCCTCCAGATGTTTTGGACTTCAACTGCCATCAGCCCCATCCAGCATGGCCAATGGTCAGGAATGCTGGGAGCTGTAGTCCAAAACATCTGGAGAGCACCAGGTTGGGGAAGGCTGGTCTAGAGAGTGGACACAATAGCGGCTCTGCTCTAGATTCATTTAACCCCCTTGAAAGCTGACTAAAGGTACAGGTTTTTTGTGCCATTCAATGGCTGTAACCAGCCCATGCTATCGTCTGGTCAATCCAAAGGACCTGTAAACAACAGCAAGAGCTCTATAGCCAGATTAGCTTGGCCTGACCTTAGCCACACTGGAGTGGAGTGGAGTGGAAGGGTCCTAACAGTGCAATCCTATGTTTCTCCTCAGAAGTAAGCCCCAGTGTAGCTTACTCCCAAGTAAGCAGGTATAGGATTGCAGCCTAAAGTCACGTTTAGTGTGGACAATCAAGCGTAGCAGAGTGCTGTTTATAGCCCTTTTAGCCCAGTTCTCTCTCTGCTTACTTTAACTCCCGAGCAACATGGCTGAAAAAATAAACACTGGAGTGTTGACATGAACTGATGTGATAACTCATTCTCAAATCTTCATGCAATTTGTTTTTTTCCCTGAGCTTGCTGGCTGTTTATTTATATTAATTATTTTAGAAACTAACTGATAGCTGACCTATATTTTTTTTAAAAAAAAAATTCATGGCAGCTTACAACAATAAAATGGTCAAACAAGACATAAAACATGGACATCAATGGTACATAAAACAATAATAATGGAAAGCAGCAGATAACATAACAAGGCCAGAAATCAAATAACTAAAACAGCAGTTCATAAAGCACCAATTAAAAAAAGTAATCATAAGAGCCAGAGCAAAAGAGAATATAAAATACTCAGCCAAAGCCTTCTTAAGGTGCAATCCTATGCAAGTTTAGACAGAAAAAAAGCCTACAACTCCCAGCATGCCACCACAGCCAGCTAAACTTGCATAGGATTGCACCCTTAGGCAACCAAGTTTTAACCAAACTTCCAAGAATGTTCAGTGTTGGGACTTGACGGCTATCACATGGAAGGGCATTTTACAAGGTGAGTGCCACCACTGAGAAGGCCCTGCCCCTCATCACTGCCCGCCATACCTTTGACAGCTGGGGCATCTGGATCAAGACCTCCGATGCTGAACTGAGCATGTGGATAGGCACACATGGATGAAAGTGGTGTATAATGTACCCAGGTACATAGCCATTTATGGCTTGAAAGGTTAAAACCAGCAGTTCTATGTACAGATGAAGGGCAATCAGTTTTTGTTCTATTCTATGTATACAAGTGGGGTCTGCTTCAAAAAGTTGCGGCATGGAGCCGGCCCTCTTCAGGATTCCAGCCAGCCAGGCCCTTTTCCAGAACACTCCATTCCATTTTCATATCCTCTAACATTTCACAGATGAAAATAGGGACACACATGTGAATTTGTAAGAGGTTTGATTAAGCAACCTGAAGGTGTGATCAAGAGGGTGTGGCCAGGCAACATGCGGGTGTGGCCAAGGGTATGGCCAGGCAACCAAAGGGCATGGTCAAGTACCAAAGTAATTAGAGGAAACACACAACAGACAGGCCCAGAAAGTAGCTACTGCAAAGGGCTTTTGGGTTGGCTCTGTCAGGAACCACATGCAAGGCTGTGGTTTATCTTATGTTATCATGTTTTGGCAAGGAAGAGCTAGAACAAGCAGCCAAAGTTAAACACAGACTGACAAGCATTAATAGGAATCCAATGGGTCAGATGTAGGACAAAATATAGAGGGCAGAGATGGAGCCAGGGTAGAATAATCTGGTCAGTAAGAAGTAGATTCTGACAGAATCTGGAGTTTACTGGCTTTTCATATCTCAGTACTGGTTACCTGACAGAACACAATTCTGAAGGCTAAATAACTATAACACTAAATATGATGCTATGGAATTTCAAACAAAATAAATATTTGCATCCAAAAGAATATATCATTATTCTGAGAGCCAGTGTGGCGTAGTGGTGAGAGTGTTGGACTGGGACTTGGGAGATCCGGTTTCTAGTCCCCACTTGGCCATGAAGCTCACTGGGTGACTTTGGGCCAGTCACTGACTCTCAGCCTAACCTACCTCACAGGGTTGTTGTGAGGGTAAAATGGAGAGGAGGGGGTTATGTAAGCCGCCTCGGGTTCCTTGCAGGAAAAAAAAGTGAGATATAAATTTATTTATTTCATTTCTATATACCCCAATGGCCTAAGCTCTCTGGGCAGTTCACAACAATTCACAAAAACACAAGCCACAGATACAAAATCATAAAATGCAGCATAAAATTTCAATATAC
This sequence comes from Shinisaurus crocodilurus, assembly GCA_021292165.1. Lineage (NCBI taxonomy): Eukaryota > Metazoa > Chordata > Lepidosauria > Squamata > Shinisauridae > Shinisaurus > Shinisaurus crocodilurus. The sequence goes on from CM037889.1 coordinate 3,669,870, forward strand.
CAAATTTAAAACTATTTAAACAGCTAAGAACTATTTCAATAAAATACTAGACCTGTTGAACACAGCTGACATGAATGCCCCTTCATATGCCACTAAATATGTTTTGTCACTTTCTTTGCTTGAGCTGCAGCAAGATGTTACACTGTTGTGATCCAAAAAAGTGGGGGGGACGGGACAAGTTCTCAGGATGCAAATTCTTTATTATTTGTTTTCAGGTGGAGGAGCCCGAAGGCTTCCAGTCCAGCAAAAGATTCTGAATTCCACTCAGTGGATATTCCTGCCTGTGGGAGAAAACCTAGGATCCATGCAGATATATTTATAAAAAAACAATTTTGCATGATCCTATGAGGCTGCCCGTAACCCTCCAAACTCTGAGGATTACGGGCATCCTATTGAGGGTGAAAGGAGCGCGGGGGATAGGATATCCCCTGCACTCCCCTCACCCTCAAAAACATCTAGACCCAGCCGATTTTGGCTGTTTAGATGTTCTTACTCTGGTCACAAGGAGGAGAGGCTGAGAAACTGCCTGGATTCCTCAGAATCCAATGGTGCCAGCGGGGAAAGAACCGCACGAGCTACGAGGTGGGGGGGGGGCAGGCGCTCTGCGGTGCTGTGACCTCAGAAGCTATTTCCAAGGTCGCAGGAGCTTCTATGCCCTATCCTATGGCCCCCCCAGACAAGGTCGGAGGGCCATAGGATTGCACCCTAAGTAACTAGTAAAGTTACTAGGAAAGAGCAAAAGCAGCAAATGTCCTGTGTCAGCTTAAAGATTAACAAATTTATTATAGCATAACTGTTGAGGACTCCGGCCCATTTACGTAACAGCTGCATGAAGTGTTCTTCAGATAGGTAGGCAGATAGATAGATAGATAGATAGATAGACAGGCAGACAGACAGACAAAATTGTAAATAGTGTGATCATAGGGGACTGAAATATAGAAAATTCTGACAGTGATATTATGTTGTTTACAGCGACCATTCACAAAACAGTTGTTGGGTGATAACACAGACATCCTTACTTTGGTGAGCTGAAGTACGATTTTGTTTTGTTTTGTTTTTTTAAAAAAACAACCCTTTGTCCCTATTCAAGCCACAGGAGATAGAGTTGAACCTCCTGATGATGTAGCTCAGCTGTCTTTCAAATTCCTTTGTTCAACAATAGCCACCTTAAGGTCAGTGACAGAATGTCCTGCGGAGGTTGAAGTGTTCTCCCACCAGTTTTGGAATATTGCCATTTCTGATATCAGATTTGTGGCACCTAGGAGGTGACTAGAAGTCAGAAGTCTCCCTACATTAGTAAGTGTAGAATTGCGTCATTATTTAAGAATGAAGGATATAAATCTCTCAACATACACAAAAAACAAAAACATAGCTAAAAACTTTTTGTTGGTTGGTTGGTCCCTTTCTTTCTTCCACTCTCTCTGCTAAAAAGAGAACAAATCGCAACATTGGATGACACCCTGTGGCAGATTTGGGCAGTGCACTTGTCAGGGATGAGAAAGTTTTTCTGAAATCCATTGATGGAAGTTTCCACAGCAAAAAGGCCATTCAGTTAGGGCCCTGCATGCATCACACTCCTTATTAACACTTTAAGAACATGTTACTAGAGGAAGTTACTAGTCCGCATAGACCATCCGCAATGGCCTTTTAATTAATATTTAAAGGATCAGATGCCAGTGACACATCACATCTCCTGAGCCCTTCTCTAGCATTCATGCATCTCTCATACCCAGGTTTAAGTTTCCTCATTTTATGAAGATGCATGCCTCTTTAGCCATTTCTCTGTTCTCTGCTCTACACTGCCCTGGTCCCTGCTTTATGCATGCTTGTGGCAAACCCACATTTTAAAGAAACTTATGAAGTTTGGCCCTTCGAGCCTTTCCAGACTTTTACTGCCCTGCCTAAAGAAATCATTATTTTAGAAGAACGATAGAATGTCTGTGTTGGGATTTAAAGGGGATTACATAGAATAGGTCCAATTGTGTATTTAATTGATTCTCTAGTTTAGCCTTCCCCGACCTGGTGCCCTCCAGATGTTTTGGACTTCAACTCCCATCTGCCCAGCTAGCATTGCTAATGGTCAGGATTTCTGGGAGTCATAGTCCCAAACGACAGGAGGCAGCAGGCTGGGGAAGGCTGCTCTAGTTGCTTAAAAGTGCTGCAGACTATCAGATCTGAAAAGTCCTTCTTTAGGGTTGGTGCAAAAGTAGGACAGGCTAAACAAAATGGTATGTGTTTTTACACATTTAGAATCATAGAATCATAGAAAAGTAGAGTTGGAAGGGGCCTACAAGGCCATCGAGTCCAACCCCCTGCTCAATGCAGGAATCCAGGTCAAAGCATCCCTGACAGATGGCTGTCCAGCTGCGCCTTGAATGCCTCCAGACTGGGAGAGCCCACCACCTCCCTAGGTAGTTGATTCCATTGTCTTATTGCTCTAACAGTCAGGAATTTAGGTTAGGCTGTTGATCATCCAGAGTGCTCTGAGAACAAATGGTTGTCTGGAATAAAGATCTAATTCAAGGGAGAGGAACCTGTGGCCTTCAAGATGTTGTTGGACTCCAGTTGCCATCAGCCCCAGCCAGCATGGCCAATGGTCAGGGATGAAGGGAGTTGTAGTCCAGCAACAACTGGAAGGCAACATATTCCCCAAATCTGATATAATGAAAGCTGACCTTGTTCTCCTCCAAAATGAAGGGGCAGGTGGTTCACAGGAGACCAAGGTGCACTTCGCACATGCATGTGCTGTACGCTGCTTGCTTTACTGTACGCTTGTTGCCTGTCAGCTCAATGTGTGGGCTGACTCATTTGAAAACATTGCATTTGTGGTGAGGTGATACGAATGGCTGATCCATGATGTTTTATCCATGATGGCATGGCACATATGCTAGTCATCATTTGATATTGATGCAACACAACCACAGAATCATTTAGTTGGAGGAGGCCTTTTTTGTAGCAGAGCACCTGCCCTGAGAATTCATTTGTTCAGCCCTTGCTCAGCAAGAGAACTTCATCTCTTCTGTTTTTGGCTCTGCATTCCCCCCCCCCCCGTACCATCTTGGAGGGCTCATGCAGAACCCAGGATTTTGGTTTCGGTCAGGTTCCATACTATCTGGGTCTTAAGGGAATTTATAAGGGAGGGATCAACTTGCTCCTAGTCCCCCATAGCTGCCTTTTACCTGGATTTTTGTTGACAACACTCTGCATCTTGTTGTCCAAAAGCTAGGGTGTTGAACCCATTGTTAATTCATAAGGAATAAACCATGCAACCCTGGTGTTCCAGTCCAAAAGACAAACTCCCAGATCACAGTAGACCCCAAGGAAGAGTCCCCTCTGGGGATAGGTAGTATTTGTATTTCAACCTCCTACTTCACTCTACTTCTCTTACCTCTCCTTCCTCTCTAAACCTCAAGTGCCTCAAGGATCTTTCCCCCTACTTGATTAGGCTTCGTGTCTATTTAGCTCCTACCACCTTCCAATCTCCTTATTTGGCATCAATTCCATCTCCTCTCTATCTTTACCCCACTCACATGCTGCTGCTCCGTTTCACCCAGGTCTTCCCTGTCTCCTATCTCCTCTGTAAACAAATAATTGCTAGTTCCATCTGAATCCTGTACACCTCGTTATTCTGCCTATTTTTGGGGTCATCGACCACATATTTGAATATCTCAATCTCTGTCTGATTGTCTCTTTCCTGGCCTGGGTGCCCTGATCCTTGCCATGATGCATCATGACTTTTGGTTAAAGACCCCAACATATGCCATCCACCTGTGCATGAGTATCTCTATACATGTGTAGACACCGACAAATGTTAACGAGCTCTTCATTAGAAGAAACCAAACCAGAAACCAAACATCAACACCATCTGCACACCCAGACATTCACCTGGAGGCTGGAGTATTCCCCCCCCTCTCTCTCCTCCTTTACTTTTTACAAGGAGAATGTATGTGAACATCGATCATGTGGACCAGACCACAATCTTTATTACATTTGGGTTGTCTTTTGACTTCAGGTTCTCTCTTTGTGCCTTATTTCTCATGAGCCATATCCAAGGAAGAGATTAAGTAGTACCTTGTAAAATATAGAACATGTTGGCATAACATGGCGACAGGAGAAGAGGTCTGGTTAAAATGTGTGGCAATAGCAATGAATTTGTAGGAAGATGTGATTGGAGTTTCTGCCTAAATATTTAAACTTTGTGGACACTCACCCTCACCCATCCAATGTGTGTACATATGGAAGCCCTGCATGAGCTAGTTTCTCTATTCCCCTTGGAGTTGCTCCTCCAGTGAAGTGAATGGGGCAGGGTTAAGAAACTTCCATGAGTGCATGAGAACCCATTTCCAGTGGTGTAGTGGAGCAAGAGTTCATCGGCTTGAAGTACTAGGACTTTTGGATTAGCAGGGATGCTGATGTCATCCGCCACCCCCCTCAGACATCCTCTTCCCTCTGAAACTAGGGGCAGTCCTCTGAGTAGCTTGGGGGGAAATGGACTTTCCCAGCAACCATATATTGTTCTGAGCTATCCCTGTTGTCATGGAAAGTATCTGGGGGTGCCTTGGTCTTGAATGAACAATTAAGACCCATTAGATTTACAAAAGACCTGCTCCTTGTGTAGATTTTTCCTTGGAGGCATGAGAGCTATCAGTTGACCACCTGCACATCAAAATTTTCTACTACACTATTGCCCATTTCCATAAGGAACTGCTGGATCAGGGCAATATTTGCAAACAGACATCCAAGCTGCCTTATTATTAATCCTTGTAAGCCACCCTAGGCTAGGAACATTTTTTTGGCTGAAGAGAGAGGTTAAAAAGTTGCAAACAAATAAATATTGTGACAGTTTTTTTTGTTTTTAAAGAAAGTTAGGTTTCTCAGCAATCTGTATCAGATTTAAGATCTTTTGCCCTCTATTAGGAATTATAGCCATTTTTTCCTCAATTCCTAGTTCTCTCGTTTAAATCTAAAAGAGTGTGTCTTCTACATTGATAGGGCTCATTTTAAAATTATTTTAATTTCTGCATTAGTAATTCTCATTTATGACAAAGTCATGACGCACACTTGGATGGATCTATCTAATTCCCACTGATGAATGCCATGGGATTTGTGTGCAGCGTAAACAGATGTTTTGTGCATTGTTGCTGTTTTAATGGTTCCCAATCAACCCCATTTATTTTCTTGTTTCTTTCACTCAGTGATTTCACCATTTGCTGAATCCATTATCTGAGAGATCCGCAATTACAAGAAATGACGTCTGTGACAACTAAATGGAATTTTAGCATTTTTTAAAAAAAAGTTTTTAAAAGAAAAAGTTTGCGTCATTTATTGTACATAGATTTTATGCAGAGTGCACAAATCATCTGGAACATGAATGAGCCTCTGCAATATGATGCATGTGTTGTGGGGGAGTGAAATGTGGGTCCAGGAGTAAGCAACAAGAAATGGAGACTTAGAACACACAATTATTGCCTTGTGAGCAGGAAATTGTCCTCTGTACCATCTGCTAAAGACCTTTACCTGAAATGTAGAGCTCCGTCATTTGATCCAAGATGAGTGATTTACTGATTACTAATCCAATGCTTGGTCAACGATAAACCCCATTGCTCAGTGGGACTTATTTCTTATAAGTCTCAGTGGGACTTATTTCTTATAAGTCTCAGTGGGACTTGTTTCTGAGTAGACATGTATAGGACTGCGCAGTTAGACATTAATCAAAAGACCATTTTCAACAAGATTGCTAGATTGCGGAGAAAGCTATGCTTATGCTTCACTTCTGATCCATTCCTGCTCATGAACCACCCCCACCCCAGGGGGTCTTTTGCCCAAAGACACATTGCTCAACCTTAAATCCCTCTCTAGAAAAAGAGGAAGTGATTCAAACTCTCTTTTACATCAGTCTGTTTTATTTTGGGGGCTAGACTCTTTGCCTTGGCCCAGGCACTCAGCATAATGGGTGAAGTTTTCCTGATATGGAAATGCAGTCAGCAGAAAAGCTTCACCTGCTGATTTTTGTTCATTTTACATAAACTGTTTAAAAGGCTGTAAAGAAGTCCCCTACCCATGACAGAAAGGAAAAGCAACTGTTATGCATGTGCAGCCCAGTTCTGAGTGGTGAGAAGTTTCAGGGGTTCCCGTGCTTACCAGGGATTCAGTTTCCTTAGATGAGTCATCTTTGCCCATCACCTGTGCCTTCTTGGGTCATCCTAGTTCCCATTGGAACACATAACTAGAATGTTATCAGCTGTCAATGGTCCTCTAAGAGGTATTGCCTTAAGGCACCCACAGTGGTAGCTCTACATATAGAAAACTTAAAAGTCAAGGATTTTTTTTAGTTGAAGGGGTTCCTGAATCCCTTTGCAGTCATAGGCACTGGACAGTAAGGGATCCCTGAAGGTCATTCAAAACCACAAACAGTGGTTTTACTATACAGTGGACTGTACTGTATAGTAAAAGTCACTGCCTCTGTGATGACATGAGAACTCTCTAAAATAGCCCACTCAGGTAAGTTTTAACTCTGGAGTTAATGGTCTAATGTGGGCAGGGCGGAAGCTCTTTAGAATGATGGTAATGCTACTAACTTCTGCATGCAATGAGCCAGCCCTGTTGTGTTTTGGGGGACCTTCTGCTCATTTTGCTGGGTGGGACCATGGACACCCACCCCAAAGTCCAGCAGTGGCTGGTGACTCCTATGTCAGTGGGGTGGTGTATCTAATCTGGGTTTCCGTCTGAACTTTAAAGGAGCGATCCATGGTGCTGAGCCTAGTTTGGGGGTTAGGGTTCAGCATCGTGGATAGCTCCTTAAAAGTTCAGACTGAAACCCGGAGTGGATACACCACCCCACTGACATTGGTGCCACTGCCAAAGTCCTTCCCTGATGGCACTGTGGGCTACCGGGGACCAGTTCAGAAGTTAGCGATTCCTAAAAAATAATAAGAAGAAATCTATTCCTAGATGAACCATCTCTGTTTGGTGTCATAGATAATAGCAGGTGATAGACCTTATCCTCCATAAATTTGCCTGTAATCAACATTATAGGGCACAATCCTATGCAAGTTTAGAGGGGGGGGAAGACCTACAACTCCCAGGATGCCCCAGCCAACCTAGCTGGCTGGGGCATGCTGGGAGCTGTAGGCCTTTCTCTCTCTCTAATAGGGTTGCACCAATAATAATAATAATAATAATAACAACAACAACAACAACAATAATAATCGTTATTATCGATTGTGTAAAGAGATCTGCGGTTCAGCACCATGGATAGTTCCTTAAAAGTTCAGAGTAAAATCCGGAGCGGATGCAGAGCTCTGCTGACATTGGAGCCTCCACCGGGTACTTTGCATTTCATGATCTATCTTGAATCTACTGCCACTCTCCATTTATTGGGCGAGCCTGAGCTCCAGTATTACTTTCTTGTGGCATTTCACTTTCCCCGAACTGCGGCAACCGGAGAAAAGCCCCACTCTCGCTTCCTGTAGTCTTCTCTCTCTCCCATCGCCATGAAGCCCTCCAGAATCAGGCGGAGCTTCTTTCCTTTATGACGTCGGCATCTCCCGGCAACCGGAGAGAATGGTTTCCTCGGCAACGTAAACAAGAGAGGAGAACAATGGAAGGGGCAGAACGCGGAGGCGCCCGCTCCGGCTGTCCGCCGCCCGAAGGCGCAGCGGTCCTTGAATGCAATTGGCCGGAGGGGCTTCCAAGTCCTCGACCTCGAGGGTGTCGCTTGCAGTAATTGTTAAAGGAAGCTTTTATTGGGGTGTGTGAAGATCAGGTTGGCAAATTAGAGCAGGAACTGAACTGTGTGTTCCTTCCCTGGATTTTACACTTCCCCTACCCTAATCGGAACAGAGAATTCAGGGTGAGCAATGTGCTTTAAAAACAACAACAACAACTTACTTATGCATTGGTGAGGGGGGGGGGCGTCTACTGTGTTGTTTGAAAGCAGGAAAATTTACAGGCTAAATCAATATTTATTTATTTGTGGGGAAGAATTACAGTGAAGATCATGAGAGCCTAACATATCCACACACAAAAAGCAGTGGCGTCCCGTCCCCCACATCTACAAATATTTATTCACATACGGGGGGGGGGGGGGGGGAATGACGATCCAGCTGTCTGTGGGATAAGTTTCCCCTCCAAAATATTTACATCTATGGCAATTCATCAGCCTCTTAAATTCCTGTCAGGGGGGTTTAAAAATATTTTCAGTGCTTTCTCACAGCCCAGTTGCTGTTTTTGCTCTTGACAGCTGATTTATATATTTGTGCTTTTCAATACAACATGCTCATTCAAACCAGTGATATTTTATACTTATGTTTCCTGTGTATAAACTTTCTGAGAGAGACAGCGGGGAGGGAGAAATTGTGGATGTCTGGGATTCTGTTTGCATGTCAGTTTGGCATTTAGGATATAATATTGTGCATATTGACACTGTAACCCAGCCTCTGCTATTGGGAGAGTGCAGGCTATAATTCATATATGTTTTCTATCTCTGCTCTAGAAATGTAATTGGTTAAAGTGTCCATTTTTGTTTTTATTTAAAAGGAAGCTGGCAGACTGTGATCTTGTGCTGCACAAGTGGGAGAGAAGCTGTGATCCTCTGCACACTTACTCAGAAGTAAGTCCCATTGAAACCAGTGGATTTACTTCCATGTACATGTTGCACGGCTCACTGAATGCAGTGGGACTTACTTCCCTGTGAACGTGCCATGGAATGGGGGCTGCACGACTCTCTGAATTTTATTGTTAGCCAAGTGATGATGATATTAAAGGATGGCCTTTAAAACCCTGCAATTTGCAAGGTTAGTCTTGCTTCAGAAAAAATTGAGAGTATCCCACATTATATCAGGCATATTGCAATGTTCCACTGACTTCAGTAGAACTATTCACATAGCTTTGAAAGGTGAGTCCTACTCCTGTTGATGTATGAGTGAGTATGTAAGTTTTGGAATAGCACAGAAAGGCTGGACTGTTCCTAAATGTTTACATCAGTTTTCCCCAACCTGCTGTTGCCCTCCATATGTGTTGGACTACAGCTCCCATCATCCCCCAGCCAGCATGGCCAATCCATGCTGACTGGGAGAAGACGGAAGTTATAGTCCAACACATCTGGAGGGTAGCAAGTTGGGGAAGACTTATTTATTTATTTTATTATATTTATACCCCGCCTTTTTTCCTGCAAGGAACCCAAGGCGGCTTACATAATCCTCCTCCTCCTCTCCATTTTATCCTCACAACAACCCTGTGAGGTAGGTTCGGCTGAGAGACCATGACTGGCCCAAAGTCACCCAGTGAGTTTCATGGCCGAGCGAGGACTAGAACCCGGAGTCCCAGTCCAACACTCTCACCACTACGCCACACTGGCTCTATAGTATATATATATGCTATTAATAGTTAGAGGTTGGTTTGTTTTTCATTTTTTCGGTACAACACAGACAGTAAAGACTTCCCCTCCCCTCTTCACAAAATCCTGTATTTAAAGGTTCCATATATATAAGTAAAATCATTCAGCAAAAATTGGATAGATGAATAGTCACATAGAAAGAAAGAAAGAAAGAAAGAAAGAAAGGTTTATTATCAAGCTGGTGGACTCCCCTCGCCCTTTCCCATGGCAGCCCCTCCAGTTTCCTGAAAATGCTACAAACAGAGTCAGGAGACCCTGCTGAATGAGGTGAGTTGTGGTATGGGTGGAGTGGGCCCCCAAAAAATTGGGTGGATGGACCTTTCCTTGTACAGAGCCCTTCATCTTGCTGAAGGCAGATCCCCTGAGAAGAATGTGACCGGCCAGATGGGCGATTCACAAATGTAATAATAAATAAATGCGAACCAATTGAAATTTTGCATAGCTAAGAAATGGCCTTCTCTCATCTGTATTTCTCCTGTTTCTTTTAAGATCGATAACTGATCCCCTTGTGGTGATCCCTCCATCTACTAAGCTGCTGAATATGAGCATTATCAATAGTGGCCCCTGACTAAGCTTTGGAACCAGCTTCCTGTTCCAGCATGCCAAGCCCTTTTAAGGATACCATTAAGACTTTAACATCATCATCATCATCATCATCATCATCATCATCATCATCATCATATAATAATAATAATAATAATAATAATAATAATAATAATAATAATAATAATAATAATATTCACACGGGCCTTTTGTGGGTCATGTTTTAGTTTTCACTTGTCCCTCTGCCTGTTTATATTTTTGATTTTACTGATTTTATATTGTATTGTGTTTTAAACATTGTGTCTCATTTTGAGAATTATATATTGGAAAGGGTGTCACACATTTTCTAAATGGAAAAAAAAAAGGAAAAAAGTAACCTCAGGGTTGCCATCCTTTTCTTCTTCTTCTTTTCTTTTTTTATGAGGATCCTATGCCTTGAACATGATATGGTAGTAGAGATTCAAAGGATGGAACAGTTCTCTTTTTTTCTGTCTCAGGAAAAGCTGCCTCTGCTGAATTTCTGATTGTCATACACATCATAGGCTCATCACATTTTAGAGCTCAAAGGGGCCTTCGAGGTCATCTAGCTCAACCCCCTGCTGAAAGTAGGAATATTGCAACTACAGCATCCCTGACAGATGGCCACCCAGCGAAGAAGCGCCCACCAGCTCCTGCAACAGTCTGTTCCACTGTTAAACAGCTCTTACCGCTAGGACGTTTCTCCTAATGTTTAGCCACAATCTGCTTCCTTGCCATTTCCACCCAATTAGTGGGAATTTGTTCTTAACAGTGCAGGAGCTTTGTCACCCCAAAATGGCAGCAGCTTTAATTCCAGTCTCCGTTTAGTTGAGATTTAGCTGCTTTTTAAATCAACATGTCGGCTGAATATTTCTATGACACACTGAGAAAAGCATATTTAGCAAGAGAGTATTTAGATGTTTGTATCTCTTTCTATAGAGACGGCAGCTTTCACTGTTAATCAGGGAGTAACTGAACATAAATGTAGTTGGCTATCTTTTCACCATACATGATGTCTGTTTTCTGCCTTTGCTCTAGGAAGTGAACATAACAGACCTTTCTTGGGAAGCAAACTTCCAGTGCAAACCCTACCTAGCATTTTGTTAAGGCAGAACATCTCCAACATGTCTGGAGTCTCTTTTAATCGTTCAAGTGTGTCTGTGGACCCAGAGAACCCTGAAACCATTTTCAGTAAGATTTTGTTCTTTCTTTCCTAGCACTTTAATTAGTTTGTTTATCACTGTCAGTTTTAGAATTCATGTCCTGATATGGGCAGTGTTGGAAGCAGAATACAGAAATATCTGGGACGTGGCCTTGTGGGATGTTTCTTTTTAAAAGGCTGTTATCAAGTCGCCCAATAGGCTGATGCTTTCTTTCTCAGATGTTTCATACCTTGGGCATGGTCTGTTTCTGGATTAAAATGGGTGCTCCTCGCAACTGCTGCATAGCCTAGCAAACATTAGCCCTGTTCAGGCATATGCTCATCCATGCGTAGGGGCACAGGGCCACTCATGCTGTTCCTGTCCCATTCTGTGGTTCCTTGAGGCTCAGAGGGAAAGCTAGCAGTATCTGCCGACAATCAGACCAAAGCAAGAAAAAATAGGACCTTGGATAGCTGCAAGTGGGTCCTGCTGGCTGGAACTACTAGAACAATAGGAGGATGTTGTCTTAGCAGGGAGCTAAAGCCAGCTGAAGCTTTATGTAGGCCTGTGGTGTGGTCAGCTCCACCCCTCCTGGAGGAACTGACTGGACTTTTAAAGGGCCCTTTTCTGATTTTGTCGCCTGAGATTTCTGCGAGGCTGGGGAGATGGGAGTTTCTGCTGGGGACTCATCCTCTGAGTCAGAGGCAATGGCAGGGCTGTGTCTTCTGACCAGGAGGGCTCTGAATAAGACACTGGCTGTCCTATGTCCAAGGAAGCAGCCTCTGCCTCATCAGAATCCACTGCTGCACACTAGAATTGCTATGGGTCATCATGACAGCCCCCTATGTCCCAATGCACACCACCCTCTCAGTTACAAGCATGCCACACTGAGTGGCAGGTCTGAACAGGAGTTCTGCTTGTGTGTGTTCACTGCGATGCAAGTAGAGCTTTCCATGTCCTGAGGGACTGTGATAAGGCAGGGTCTCCAGTTGCATGGAGATTTCTATTTACATTCAAGTGAAGGCAGGCAGAACTCCTGTTCAGACCTTGCTGCTCAACCTGGCGAGGCTGGAACTGAGGGAGCAGTGCACACTGGGATGTAGGGGCCGGGCCCAGCATGCGTGGCCCCATTCCCTTATTCACACATTGACATACCCTGCCCCACACCTGAACAGGCTTTTGTCTCCTGGCATCCTGCCCTCCTCCCTTGCACCTGCTGCACTGAAGTAATTTCAGCCTCTGGACTTAATGGTCTTCTGGGGAGCCCCTCTGGACCTCATGGTTTTATGCCCCCTCCCCTTTATAGAGTGGTCCTTCAAAAGGTTGTAAGCTACCCCTGCTGCAATTGGGGGCCCTCTTGCCCATTCAACTGAGTGGGGCCTTTGCCTCGAAGTCCTGCCCTGAGTGTGTCGCTGTGCACCTGTCAGCTGTCACATGGCTTGCGTCGGAGAATCCTGGTGCTTCCTTGGGGAGATGTGCTAGCAGAGGGGAGGCCCCATGCGCCATTGATCCTCCCCCCACTCTGAGCGGCACATGGTGGGGGATGCAACGAGCTCGGTGAGGCTTCCTTCTGAGCAGAGATTCACTGGCTCGGGCTGCATCTCCAGGCTAGACGCAAGGCCATCTTTTGCCATTATTTTGTCCTTGATACATGGATGAGAAGGGTGCTCATAAAGATTCAGATTAGCCAATAGATATTCCCAGTATGGAGATCTCTGGAGCTCTAATGAGCATGAGAGGGGGAATCCTAACCCAGACTTTACAGTCTCAACACCCCTGGAGCAGGGGGATGAATGAGACCATGGCCATCTGCCCTACTGCCCACATGTATCCAGCATAACTTCCGAAAGAGCCTATGTGTGTACAAACTGTACGTGTGTTATCTCGTCATTTGCTCAGGAACCATGTGTTTGCGTACGGTTCCCAAATGCATTGGAAGGGGAAGGGGCCAGTGGTCGTCGCAATTCCACTCCCCCTGGCACGCAGACACACCCCGTCGGCCTCTCAGAAGTAATATCTGCACAGTCCTCATAATACAGGCCTATCAAAGGCAGGTCGTCCAGCTTGAGCAGTAGTGCCGACCTCTCAAGTGCCAGCTCCCCTTCCTATAATTTCAACGATGATTTCTTGCTCCTGATACAAGGATAACTAAGAGTGGGCTCTGATCTTTTTTGGACCACCAGGGGCAAGGCTGGCTTCTCGGCAAACAGGGGATGTGTTTACGATTCCCTCAGCTCAGTCTGGCTCTGGACTAGATACATCAAAGTCAGGTAAGACACTCTTTTTGATTTTTACTGTTAGCTCCTTTGGGGCCCAAGTCAACCAGGAGGAGGGCCTTTTCTGCTGTGGCACCCTGGTTGTGGAATGAGCTCCCCAAAGAGGCTCGCCTGGTGCCTACATTGTACTCTTTCAGGCGCCAGGTGAAGACCTTTCTGTTCTCCCAGGCATTTTAATCATTTTAATCATTTTAATCTTGTAGTTGTTTTTAACTCTGTTATTGTAATTTGAACTGCTGTTGCTGGCTTTGCTGTTTGTTTTTAATCTGTGGTTTTAAATCTTATATTTATATTATATTGTATTTTATGGTTTTAACTGTTGTAAACCACCCAGACAGCTTCAGCTATTGGGCGGTATAAAAAATGTATTAAATAAATAAATAAGTCCACTAAGTTGACAGGCTCCAGGCTGTTACCACTCTTGATTTGGCTGTGCCAGTGGAAGGGTGGACAAAAGGTAGATCAGGATCCACTGGTAGATCACTGGATGATTTATAAAGGTTTCTGTCTCCCGGTTGTTTACAATAGCAACAGAAAGGCTTGTTAGTGCGCAATCTTCTTGAGACTTCTACACAGAGAATTACTGCCAGAAGTAGTAATTAATATTCCCCCTTCTTCCCTCCCTATTCCTTTTTCCTTGTGTGTCGTGTCTTTTTAGACACGCCTTGTTAATTGCTGTAAACCGCCCAGAGAGCTTCGGCTATTGGGCGGTATAAAAATGAAATAAATAAATAATAAAATAAATAAATCTTATGCATGTTTGCACAGGAAAAAGTCCCACAGCATGGCTGGCTGGGGAATGCTGGGAGTTGTAGGACTTTTTGTGTGTGTCTAACATGCATAAGATTGCACCTTTTAAAAAGGGATGTTGGTTGGAGTCCCTGATTTCTAGTAACTCAGATGTTGATTTGTATTTGTTGATGATATCAGTTGATAGGAGAGCTCCATGTAATGAATACAGGCCTCTGAAGATTAAACTAGACATGGCGTTGGAGATGCATGGATGCATTTATTTTTTTTTATTGCAAAGTTAAAAAGAAAGAAAGAAAGAATGCACATAGGCATAAAATCCATTGATCTCTTTTTTTAAAAAAAGACCCAGTTGCATTAGCAATGTTAATATTATCAGTAAAGTTAGTATCCAAACAGTAGAACTATCCAAAATATATGTCTCCATATATACACATATGTACAATAAAAATAGTACGTAAGTTCATTGATAATATATAAATACAAAATCAAAAGAAAAGAAAAGCAGAATAGTTACAGTATTATGGTAAGTCGATATTATTAAAGAATCTGTAACAGCACTCCCAAAAGAATTTTTAAAATTCTCTATGCTGATTAATCTTCACATCAGCATAAATACAGAATAATGTACATCCTGATGATGGCTGTCATTTTAAAACATTAAATATCCATTTTTATAAAGTTAGTATCATACATTTAATTTTCTTTAGCACATACGGTATATAATAAGCAAGCTTCATCATAGTAACAGCCCAGATGTTTAAATACAAACAAACAAACAAACAAACGTTACACAAAGGAGGAGCAAAACTTTCCCCCCAATATGAAGCTATTGAGATTTTAGCAGCTTTAGGCAGATTAATTACCATTTCTACATCATTATTATTATTTGCATATCATTTAAAACTCTGGGAGTTTGAACCCTAGGATTTGCTCAATATAGAATAACACGGAGTACCAGTATATTTTATTTTCTCACATTCCTGGAATATATGTAAATAGTTGTCTGCAACACCAATATTTATCTTGTGATATACCAGAAATCAATTTGATTTTATATGAGGCTAAATAACATTGATATAATATTCTTTTTTTTAATTAATTAATTAATTAATTGCGACCAGATTTCCCCCACCATTCTCCCCTATCTATTGCCAAATCTAGTCTAACAAGGACATTCCCAAATCTCTCTCCTATTTCTTCTGATATATTGTAAGGTCTCCAATATGTGTATAGCCACTAATTTCCAGTTATTTTTAGAAGTGCAAAAGCCCTATTGTACAAGCAGTTGAGTGCATGGGCACAACTGGATACTGCCCTATGACTCTTACCAATCAAACCCTTATTAGTTATAGACATAATCCGTTCTTCTAGTTATGATTCCAAATTGTGTCATACTTCCTAATAAGTGATTAATGACACGTCTAATTTGAAAAAAAAGAAAAGAAATGATTTGGGCTTACTCTTATTTGTCCAGTTGTTAGAATAGTTCCATCGTCAATAAAGTCCCCCAAAGCACTTAAATTCTTCCTTTCCCAACTAAACACATCTCCTAGCATATCTCTATTATTAATTTGCTCATTATAATTGCAAGTACTGCTGCTGTTGCTGTTCTGCTAATACAATCCTGTTTTTTGTAGATTCTGCTCAGGGAACAGAAGTCATGTTGGAGAAAAACCCATTTAAAATCCCATCAGATATTGATATCTTCTTATTGAGAGACAAGCAGAGGGAAAAGGCGAAAGTGGTACGTACAAATCACAAGAGACGTGTGAAGGAAATTCTTCCCTGCCCCAAGAGCATGGCATAATTTATTTGGAATTTCTTTTGGTGGTGTTTTTGACCTGACCTAATCACTCTGAGTGGGCTGTGTGTGTGTTTCTCTTACTCCATTGCTCTTGTGGTAAGCACTATTTAGTTATAGCTCTAGGCTTGTCTAACCGGACGTGGACCCCAGTGAGAATTAGCAAGACAACCAGGTGGGTCTTCAAAACTTTATTGCAGCGCTGGTCTGCAAGAAGAGACAGCCCTGCCTAAGAGTAGAGCAGTGTTTCTCAACCTTGGGTCCCCAGATGTGTTTGGCCTACAACTCCCAGCATGCCCCAGCCAGCATAGCTGGCTGGGGCATGCTGGGAGTTGTAGGCCAAAAACATCTGGGGACCCAAGGTTGAGAAACACTGGAGTAGAGCAATCACTTTTATACTGTGATACAAACAAGTTTTCAATACAGGATGCTGCGCGCGCATACTTATAGAATGTGTACGTGCACTTATCTTGATTGGCTTATCTGCCTGTTGCGAGGCAAGCTGACTAATTTTGGTCTGCTAGGGACTTTCCAGGAGACTTCCTCTGGGCGCCATCTTGCGATTTCTGCCCAGGGTGTAGCCTTTTAGACAGATAAGGACCTTATTTATAACACTCTGCAGCCTTCCAGGCTTCCTGCACTTCCTGATCTGAAAAAGCCCTATGGGAGTAATCCCCTCATGATGTCTCCCCCTGGGCAGGAACTGCCGGAAGCCAAGGAGGCTACGGGCTGCCGGAGAGGTGATTGTGCAGTAAAAGACAGCAGGGCACTCGCGCTCACTGCTCAGCCACCTCATAAGTAAGGTTCAGCGCAAGAACCCTGAACCCAACCCAGGAGAATTTCTCCAAAATGTCTTCACCTTTGGATTTCTTTTCGAAAGCAATTTATTTTTCTATCAAATTGAATGAGAATGGCTGGGAAATATGTGGGAGAAATTTTCAGCACAGCACTATTGAAAACCAGACAAAACTGTCAGTCGATCCCATTTACCTATAGGAGCGAGAACGAAAGAAGACACTGAAGGTACATGAGAAGATGACCTGCTCCACTCTACAGAGTGCCAAACAATCTGGGTTCAAGAAAGAGATCCAGATGGAAGAAGAAGCCGAGGACAAAGAGTTGGCAGCGGAAGCAGAACGACTCAAAGCTCTCCGGGAAAGCATCTCCTGGAAGATCGCAATCACTAAAGGTAGCCAAGGGGGTCTTTTCAGAAAGCCTCCAGATCTCAGTACAAAAGTAAAGAGGACCCACAGCTCCATGGCAGAACATACTGCATTAGCTTCTGGGTTCAGTTTCTGGAATCTCCAATGAAAAAGACCTGAGACTGGAACTACATTTCCCCAACATGTTTGTTTTTTGTTGTTTTTAACCCCAAAACATTTGTGGCAGGTTGCAGTCTTTAGTAGAGAACTGTCCTGGGGCAGGGTGGGGGTGGGGACGGTTTTGTCTTAACCATAAGAACATAAGAAGAGCCATGCTGGATGAGACTAAAGTCCTCTCTAGTCCAGCATTTGGTTCACACAGTGGCCGGCCAGCTGCCCATGGGATCCCACAAGCAGGACACGAGTGCAACAGCACCCTTCCACCTATATTCCCCAGCAACTGGTGTACACAGGCATACTGCCTCAGATACTGAAGGCAGCATATAGCCATCATGATTAGTAGCCATTGATAGCCTTCTCCTCCATGAATTTATCTAATCCCCTTTTAAAGCCCTCCAAATTGGTGGCCATCACTCCATCTTATGGTAGTGAATTCCATAGTTTAATTATGTGCTGTGTGAAGAAGTACTCCTTTTTCTCTGTCCTGAATCTCCCACCAATCAGCTTCATGTTCTAGTATTATGAAAGATGAAGAAAAATGTCTTCCTATCCACTTTCTCCACAATATGAATAATTCTGTACACCTCTATCATGACTCCGCTTATTCAGCTTTTTTCTAAGCTAAACAGTCCCAGAGGTTGTAAACTTTCCTCATAGGGGAGTTGCTCCAGCCCCTTGATCATTTTAATTGCCCTTTTCTGCCCTTTTCCCAACTCTGTAATATTCTTTTTTTACATGCGGAGTCCAAAACTGTACACAGTATTCCATGTATGGTTGTGCAATAGATTTGTGTAACAGCAGTATGATATTGGCAATTTTATGTTCGATTCCTTTCTTGATTATTCCTATTCCTAATTAGGCCTAACATGGAGTTTGTCTTTTTTCACAGCAGCTGCATACTGGGTCAACATTTTCATTGAGCTGTCCACCACAACCCCAAGATCTCTTTCTTGGTCAGTCACCACTAGCTCAGATCTCATCAATTTATATGTGATCAGCTTAACTCTTCCACTTCCAGCTGCTTACCTACCCACCACCCAGAATTGTGCGTACCCATCTCTCTTCCCCCACAGAAAAAAAAAAGCAGGAGGGGGGTGATTTTGAGTGGGGAAACAGCCGGGCGGAAAAGAGTTAAGCAGCGCACACGGCACACAGTCCCAATCTTCCCACAACTGCTTTTGTTTGTTTTAAAAATCACTGGGGAAACATATAATGTGTATCACATGTAGTTTCAGCCTCAGGTAGCCATGCTGGAAAAGAGCTTGGCTTTAGGTCCTGGGGAGAGCTGCTGGCACACCCGCCTGAGCTAGCCATGCCAATACGTTTGAGTCATTGTACAGTTGCTTCCTTAACAGGACTAGTGTGTGATCTTGCTCAACATTGCCTCTCGGTTTAGTATAAGGTGAACTGAAGTTACTTGGAGGCGCACAATCCAATGCATGTTTAGACAGAAAAGAGTCCTACAACTCCCAGCATGCTGGGAGTTGTAGGACTTTTTTCTGTCTAAACATGCATAAGATTCCACCCTTAAACTACTCCTGTTTATTTATTTATTTATTTCTGAAATGCTTTTGTAATCTAGAATCAGTTGATTTTTGTTCTTGTTGTTTCTAAAGAACTCCTGGATATGCCAGGTGGTCATGTGAAAAAGCTCCTATTTATTGCCCATTGTCAACAGTGCAGTAGGTGCTGTATGGACACACAAAAGTGTACAGAGAGCTTACAACTGAGGGGAAATGGTAAAGCAGAGGTGGTGGGCAGATTGGACAAAGCAAGAACATAAGAAGAGCCCTGCTGGATCAGAGCAAGGGTCCGTCTAGTCCAGCATTCTGTTCACACAGTGGCCAACCAGCTGCCCACAGGATCCCACAAGCAGGACATGAGTGCAACAACACCTTCCCGCCCATGTTCCCCAGCAACTGGTGTACATAGGCATACTGCCTCTCATACTGGAAGCAGCATATAGCCATCAGGACCAGTGGCCATTGATAGCCTCATCCTCCATGCATTTGTCCAATGTCCAAGTCCATTGTCCAAGTAGCAGTGGCTTGTAGGAGAAGCAGAACAGTCAGCTGGTGGGTATTGGTGCCCACCAGCTGTTTTGGACTACAGCTCCCATAATCCTTGAGCATTGGCCATGCAGGCTGGGGCTGATGGTAGTTGTAGTCCAAAACACCTGGAGGGCACCAGCTTGCCAACCTAATTGTCTCTAACCCATGTATCTGCTTGATACCTAGTTGCAGGCACTTTTCACTGTCTCCGTGAACGGATACAGACTTTTGAAACCCTCTTTAGCCGTTTTGCGTGGAGCGTCTCATCTCATGACTGCATTTCTTTGGCTGCATCCTCTAGCCTGCACAATTTTACTTTTCTCTTTTTCAGACCAGGTTGTAGAAAGAGAGACCATTCACGACTACATCAATCAGAAACGGCAAATGTTTTTGCTGCAGGTATTTGTCTTCCATTTTGGTGAGTGGGACTTTGAGTCCATGTGTGAGCGAGTGGGTGGGGTACTGAACCAAAATCAGGGGGAGAGCTGGCTTCAGATCCTCTGTTTGGCCACAAAGCTCACTGGGTGATCTTGGACAGGTCAACACTTCCAGCCTAGATGATTGGGAAGATAAAAGGGGGAAATGGCATGCACATTGTGGCGGAGTGACAGGCAGATGCCCGGGGAGGGCCTACCTGAACATTCCAGAGGCTCTGATTGGTTGAAACAGAGAGCATAGAACCCCAGGGAGTTGGCAGTTAAGGGGAGTCGGTTGTCAGTTGGGGAGAGAGTGGGTTGGAGTGAGAGAGGGAGTGGGAGTGGGAGTGGGAGGTTAGTAGAGTAGGTAGGGAAAGGCGGTGCTGAAGAAAAGAGTTCAGACAGGAAATCTAGTAACTAAGTTGTGAGAAAGCAAACTTGAAGGTGTTAGTAGAGAACAGTTCACAGGAGTCTCCGCTTAGGGAGTGAAGGACCTTCTGTCTGAGGAAGAAGGTGAAGCTCTGGACTAGTGAGAGGGATAGTTAAGTTCCCTGGTCTGATACTGTAACTTCAAGTAACCAAGCCAAGTTGATACAAAGAGCACTCTATAACATCTGCCTGCCTTTAACCTGAATCTAAGCAAAGAACAAGTTTGAATTAACTGTTGAAAATCCAAGTTATCTGTGCCTGAGTTGAATATCAGTTTTGAGACTTTGTTAGAACAATAAATCAATCTTTTTATTCAAAGTTCTAAGTGTCCAGAGTCTGACTGGTAGACAGGAAAGTAAGAAGGGAATTAACGGAGGGGCATCCTGCTTCAAGTAATCAAATAAAACAAGCTGCTCTTAATAAAGACAAACAAACGTGGGTGAACAGCTACATATAAGGCCTAAGACATATAATCGGCTAACGCAGCTTAAGAAGACAGCTTAAAGTCTGAAGTGACCAATACAAGGTGGCACTTGGTGAGAGCGAAGTACACATTGAGGGTGTGAGGTTTGGAGGAGGTGTCCCATCCACTACACACATGACCTTTGAACTCTTTGGACTTGGAGGAAGAAGGGCAGGTTCCAAATGTAATAAGTGCTACCTGCAGGGAGATTTTGCTGTGAAGGAATATTTAGATGTGCTGCCCCAGTGCCTGAATTTTCTAGTGGTACAATCTTGGGAGGACTATATCTCATGCTTTTCCTGAATTTTTGAATTCTTACCACCATGTAATGGACTGTGGGCCATTTTAAAGAAACCCTTGGAAGAAGAAAGAAAGTTTTAGAGTATGAGGGGTATGCTACTGAACTTGCCACTTTGGAGGAATCTTGCAATACAATCAGTAAATTTTACTGATTTTACTGGCGGGCAACAAGGATGATAAAGGGACTGGAAACAAGGCCCTCTGAGGAGAGACGGAAAGAACTGGGCATGTTTAGCCTTCAGAAGAGGAGACTGAGGGGAGATATGATCGCACTCTTCCAGTACTTGAAGGGATGTCACACAGAGGAGGGCCAGGATCTCTTCTCGATCATCCCAGTTTGCAGGACACGGAATCAATAATGGGCTCAAGTTACAGGAACCTAGATTCCACCTAAACATCAGGAAACATTTCCTGACTGTCAGAGCAATAAGACAATGGAACCAACTACCTAGGGAGGTGGTTGGCTCTCCCAGTCTGGAGGCATTCAAGGTGCGGCTGGACAGCCATCTGTCAGGGATGCTTTGACCTGGATTCCTGCATTGAGCAGGGGGTTGGACTCGATGGCCTTGTAGGCCCCTTCCAACTCTACTTTTCTATGATTCTATGATTCTATTATTTGTTTCTCTTTTTCTCTCTGTTGACTTAAATTACAGTATGCTGTAACTGTAAAGAAAGATGAAATTCAGAAACTGGAAAACCTGGCCATTGAAGAAGAAGCAAAGCTGGAAAAAGCTGAGGAAGACCTTGAGAAGGATGCTGCCATGTTTGATGAGTTCCTGAAGGAGAATGACAGAAACTCAGCGCAAGCCCTGAAAATGTAATGCTGGCATTTGTGCTCTGTACTGTAACATTAGTAGAAAATCTCTCAGCTGGTGGGAGGAATATGGGGAAGCAGTGAGCGAGTTTGCTTTGCAAGCCTAATTGACAGATGCAGTAGAAAGAGACCACTGGGACCGGCAACAAAATGTTGCAGCGTGGAGTGCTCCCTGTTCAAGGTTCCGGCCACTGCATTCGCCCTCCTCACTGGTTTTCTATCCTTCCGCCACAACAGTGATTCAGCATTCCGTGGCCATGGACACACACAGACCTCGTCGGGCAGTTTGGGGGATTCCCTCCTCTTGGTGTGGGGGATTCCTAAGGATTTTTTGAACTTCTGCAAAACATGGGTAGTTTCACCTAATAGTTAGAGGGGCAAGCCCTCAGAGAATAAAGTCCCAACTTCAGGTGGTGTAAAATCCTGTCCCTCCAGTGTAGGGTCTCACTGGTGAATGGCTAAATTCGGTATTCTCCAGGGCCTGGCTGCCTTTGTTTTTTTTGCTGAAGATGAAGTACTGGTACTGTACCAATGTTTACAAAGATAAATTTAGATGCTGTGCTAGGTTAAAAAAAAAGAAGGGGGGGGGGGGGAAAGAGCCGCTGCTTTCCAAATGGTATGTTCATTTCATAGATCATAGAGTTGGAAGGAGCCTACAAGGCTATCGAGTCCAACCCGCTGCTCAATGCAGGAAACTAGAGGAGGGGTCTCCATTCCAAGTAATAACCAGGCTTGACCCTGCTTAGCTTTCCACGCTCAGATAAGCTGAGCCAGCATAAGCCAAAAAATATGAATAAATTACACATACACCCATCCAGAGATCCAGTGTAGTACAATGGTTGTTGTACCCACACCCTTAAGAGGGAGTATGCGTACTGGACTCCATAGGCTCACATCAGGCTGTAAGATGCCCAACAGCCCAAGTGGAAGGTGCATATATGGATGGAACTTAAATGGTGGTCTTAAAATAGTGGGGCTGCCCCACTGTAGGGACATCCACTATATGAAATGTAGGAGCACATGTCCTCGATATTCTCCACTCCAGTGTCTAACCAGTGTGGGGCACACACAAGATGGAAAATGTTGATGGGGGTAAGGCAATGATGGATCAAAGTCAGGAAGACACTTCTGTCTCCCCTAGCAACTGCCTCTGACTTTTCAGGGAAGCCCACCTGAGGACCATGGCTCCATCCCATATAGTTACGTATCTCTGCCAGTGTTCTGTACATAACTACTATTTTTATGCCTTTCATGTAGAGCTGAAAAAGAAACCAAAGCCAAACTAGAGAAAATAATTGAGATCCGAGAACTGACGGCACAAATGATGAACATCCAAAGGTAGCAGTTCAGAAAATGTTGTAACTGGAGGTATAATTCACACTTCAGGGTTTGCTTCTCTCTCCCCTTTCCCTGGCTGGATATCCAAAAGCATTCATAGGTTTCGTAGAATTTTGTTCATGCTTTCAGAATCTCAATGCTTATATGTAGCATGCCGTAGGTGGGGTTTCACAGGGTGTCCGTCGGAGGTGCAGAACCTCTTTCAGCTCTTTCGGTTCCAGAGAAGTTCTCAGGGGCCACATTCCAGTGGTGGTCGGAATCAAAGGCAAAATGGGCAGGGCGAAAAATACCAACGTATTTTAACTTAATGCTCTTACTGCCAGTAACTAAGCTTTAGGAGAGGTATTTCAACACACCAAACCTGGGGGAAACACCAAACAATCAGGATGCGGAAAGAAAAGGTGGGAGCCACCTGGTGACGTGGCGAAAGGGATTAGGCTTCAGCACCACGGACAGCTCCTTAAAAGTTCCAACTAAAGCCTGGAGTGGATACACCAGCCCACTGACATTGGAGCTACCAGCCTCCACTGGCCCCGGGGCCTCGTGTTCAACACCCCTAGCATAGATTCAATGCCCAAATTATGGGCAGAAAGGATGGGGGAACCTAAGTTAGATGCACTGGCCCTAGCCCTGGCCCCAGCCCAACTTGAGACAAACTATGCTCCCCCTTCACTTTCTAAAGCCAGTAACTACAAAAGGCTAGCTGGCAGGACCTTACTGGCCCCCACCCCATCATTTGAGCATGGGGTGAATTGCTGGGAGTACGCCATATCAGCCAGCGCTCTGCATTTCAAAGTTTCCTGCTGACCTGCAGGATGTTCTCAGTGGCAGCCACCTGCTCCAGAGACTCGCCAAGCCCGGGCACCATTATGTTCCTAGCAAGAAGGCCATTGTTAGGAGATGTGGGGGGGGGGGGACACAGGGCTTTCATATTGCAAGGTCCCATGGATACATTGGTACCCCAATATGGAATCATATTGCTAGCCCACTGCTAGCCCTCTAGCAGTGAGGGCTAGATGTTTTCACTCAGCCCCGTCTTGACTGCCTCCCTGAAGACAGAAAGAGAAGTGTCTGTGGCATCGCACCAATGCTGGCATTCCATAACTGGGGCACCACCATCAAGAAGGCACTGTCTCTGGTACCACCAGTGTCCTGCTTATGGTGGTGCAGGGACAGAACTCCAGGGATTTAGCCAGGGAGCAATTCCAAAGGCAAGGTCTGTGGGCCATCTGAAGTCCAAACACTTCAGAGGGTCCAGAGGAAAGCAAGGCTAACAGGAGGAAGATAAGGCAAGAGTCCAGGAGCTGATGCACAGACATTGTTTCAGCACACTAATTGAGGAACTGAAAGCTTTTAAGCCTGAGCCTACAGAGTCCCACCCACAGCACAGCTGCAGGTCATCAGTGCCCCTTGAAGAAAGGTCCACTCCTGAGTAGAGCCTTGCTCATGAGTATACCTTTAACCATGAGGAGTCATAGATTTCATAGATCATAGAGTTGGAAGGAGCCTACAAGGCCATCGAGTCCAACCCCCTGCTCAATGCAGGAAACTAGAGGAGGGGTCTCCCATCCAAGTAATCACCAGGCTTGACCCTATTTAGCTTTCCACGCTCAGACAAGCTGAATCAGCATAAGCCACAGTTCTTCAGGTGGGCACTTGTGTATCTGGTAGCCAGCCAAGTCCGCAGCTTTAAGCATCTGCGTTCTGTGGGGCTGGGTGGCCACTTGGCATCTGCCTCCGATGAAAAGGGCTAAGTGTGCCTTGAGTGAAAGGTAGGACAGCCATCTCCCCTGAGGGCCCAGTTTGCCTCAGGGTCCCTTGGCACAGGCAGCTCCCCTGCAATGTTCAGCTCAGGGGACCCCATCCTCCAAAGAGGATTCCTCCAGAGGGAGCCTGACAACCAGCAAGCCACTTAGAAGATGCTGGTGAGCTTTCATTTTTAAGCCACTCTATACTCCCATCTCTGTGGCCAGGTGGCCACTCATGGTGGAGCAATGTTCCAAACAATGGTTTGATGGTTCATAAGAACACCAAGCCAGCATTTGCCCAAACTGTAGTTTGCCAATGAGTTTCAAACCAGGGCTTGCAGGTCCTGGTTTGGCAGCTTCTTGGGAACTGTGGTTTGTCAGAAGGTGTCAGTTTCAACATCACAACAAACCTGAGTTTGGCTCTGTAAACCATGGTTTACGTCTGAGCCAACCTTACATTGGCCTGATTAATCTGAAAAGACAAAACTAATCACGTGGGGTTCTCATGTTTCAGGGAGAGTTGGTTTCCCCACATTTATCCTACTTTGGCCATTACACAGGTCTCCCCATTGGGAGACAGCAGCACTGTGACACAACCGTGTTCTGCTGATGTGGGAGATTAGCAGCTGCTGCAATGAAACAGTCAATTGGAGTAAATGGGTACTATCGGAGTAAGTCAATTGGACTAAAAAGGTACTATTCTGGAAGGCCTTCCTCTGTGCGGAACTGCACTTTGGGAAGGATCCCATGCACTTTGGCAAGGTCCTGATGCAACTTCTGATTTCCCCCCCTCCAGTGAGATAGCCAGGTTTGAGGACACTTTGCAGGAGTATGTGGTATTCAAGGACTTCCTCTACCAGCTGTCCCCCAAAGAGTGGCGGGATGATTATGAAAGGAGGAGGCTGAAGGAAAGAGTGGTGAAAATCATTCCCAGCTCTAAAGACGACAAATCGTCATCAGTACCGTTGAAAAGTAAGAACTCCCAGCAAAGGAGTGTCTGTTGAATGTGTGAGCGCCGGCTTTTAGGTTTTTGAGGGCCCGTGGGCAAGACACTCTCAATCAGCCCCCTCCCTCAGTGTGTCTAACTTCTCGCTACCATGGTCACTTTCTGCTATTGCTCCTCTTCCTCACCGTTGCTGCGATTGCTTGCTTGCTTGACAGACAGAGAGCAAGTAGGCAGTGGCATCTACTGGGCCACCTTCTCACCAGCACCATTGGCTGGGCTAGAGCAGTGTTTCTCAACCTTGGGTCCCCAGATGTTTTTGGCCTACAACTCCCAGCATGCCCCAGCCAGCTATGCTGGCTGGGGCATGCTGGGAGTTGTAGGCCAAAAACATCTGGGGACCCAAGGTTGAGAAACACTGGGCTAGAGTGAGAGGCAGGTGAAGAGGAGGAGCAAGTCCAAGGGCTTTTGTCAGTGGGACCCAGTTGGGTTGTGGGCTCTCGGCAGGCGCCTGACCATGGCTACCTTTGACACCAGCCCTGATGTGTATGCACACACACACACACACACGTGTGTGTGTGTGTGTGCGTGCGTGCGTGCATGCATGTGTGCGCGCGCACATCTGTGCATATGTGTGTGTGGCCCCTGAGCTTTGGGCTTTTTGCAACTTGCTTTTATTTTTATTTTTAAAAGAAAGAAAAGAAATCCAAACATTAAGAAAATTCCTAGTAGTTCAGATTTAAAAATAGGGTTGCATTGAATGTCACACTGTGCCTCTATATGTTTAACAAGCCTGCTTCAATCACTGCCCTTTCTCTGGAGGGTTATTTAACACGGCACCTCTCAAATCAACTGAGCAGCTTGAGAAACAATCTGCCCATTTGTGCCTTTTTTGGGTAGGTAGATATTGAACTGCTGTCTGCTATGATGGCAAGCCCTGGTGAGTGACAAAGGAGGCATCAATTTTTTTTTTATGATGGCAGCCATTTTGAATCTCCCCAAAGAATTTCTTCTCATTCCCTGAAATAGAGCTGAAACAAAACAGCCAATTTCGAACTGAGAAATTATCCTTGTCAACTTGGCACAACCATAGTGTGAAGAAGGACTTTGTTTCATCTGGGCTGCCCATCAATTTTCAGTTGGTGACCGTGAAATCTTGTATTATGGGAGGAGGAGAAAAAATTATCTCTGTCCGCTTTCTCTGTCCACATTCATAATTTTTATAAACCACTATCCTGTCACATATTTAGCCATCTTTTTTTTTAAAAAAAAAAAATTAAAATAAACCAAAAGCCCCAAATGCATATGTATGTAATTTCATCTCTTAACAAGCTTTTCTTTTCTCATGCTCAGGTCGGGATTTCCGAGAAAAGAGCAGACGTCGAGGAATGAGTATAGCAAAGCATTCCAGTTTTGACCTGTCTGTAGCAGACCTTAGCTGCTCCAGGACTCCAAGCCAAGCTTTGCTCAGAAGGGACTCTGTCAGACTGAGCCGGATATCTTCTAGGCAGAACACCAGATCCCAGCAAAGCAAAAGACCGTAAGTGTTCCCATGGTTTCCATTTATTTCCTATGTTGAAGCCCTTCAAACTTTTGATCAAATTCCAACCAAGTACAGTTGCCTATATTTTTTCTGACTAATACACACATAACATACACTCACACAGGTTCCTTTGATATGCTGCATAAATTGTATTTTTACTCTTTCATTAGGTACGGAGCTCCTCCTTAGGCCATTTTACTGTAAATGTTCCATATATCAGTTATAGACTAAGAATTATAAATAGTGAATTCCTATGTTCCTTTAGTGATCTTGATTTATTATTATCTATGTTCTTCTTTTTGTTGCCCCTGTTTTGTTAACTCCCACTCTGGAGGCATTCAAGGTGAAGCTGGACGGCCATCTGTCAGGGATGCTTTGACCTGGATTCCTGCATTGAGCAGGGGGTTGGGCTCGATGGCCTTGTAGGCCCCTTCCAACTCTACCTTTCTACGATTCTATGAACTTTATTTCAAAATTTTAAAAAATCATGGGGAAAAAGTTTAAAAAGAGGGTGGGGGGAGAGGAACTAAAGTCAACCATGCTCGATGGGTTTGCATGACACAGCAGCTCATTGTGGGTAACTAGCCACGGTGGGTTGTCGTGTTATGTGAACCTGGACTGCTTTCCACAGGGTGGCTTGTTTTGGGGCAACAAGCCACCCTGACAACCCATGGCTTGTTTTAGGGGTTGTTGGACCCAAAATGGGTTGTCATGTCATCCGAACCCAGGAGGCCTATCCCATCGTGGGTCCAAGGAAGTGGCGAGCGAGTTGCTCAACAAGAGTAGCAAAAAAACCCTTGCCATACTTGCTGAGCTTGCCCGGGCCACCACCAGTGACAGTTGCTCCACTGATGCATAAGTGGCACTTTGGAGTGAATGTCACTGGCTCACTCTGACCCATTTTTGGTCACCACCACCGCTTTTGCCCTCTTTTTTCTTTACACAATATCAGCCAGTGACAGCCCCTCCAAAGTGCCCAAGTAACACATTGGAACGGCTATCACTGGTTCATCACCTTTTAAAAATTATTTTTAGGTGCCAGAAATGTACACAAATATTTTCGTAATTTTTTATTATGGTGGGGGGGGGGGGGGAGTCAGTAGTTCGGAGGTGCACAAGTGCACGCCTCAAGCTAGCCAAAATGCAAAGTCTTGCCTGGTCAATGTCCTGGTAAGTGTCTCCTTATGGAAGTGCAGGAGGCAACATCTCTGGAAATTGACAAAGCAAGGCTGCAAATAGGTTAATTTGTTACAGTAATACCTTGGATTGAGAGCATAATTCGTTCCGGAAACGTGCTTGTAATCCAAAACACTCTTATATCAAAGCGAGTCTCTGGCGGGCATGAGCGGGGCCAATTTCCACCTGCTACACCCGCTCGAGGCAAGCGGTTACATCCCTATGCTTGTCTTGCAAGACCTTGCTCGTTTATCAAGTCATTTTTTTTTAAAAAAAAATTGCTTGTCTTGCAAAATGCTCTCAGGCCAAGCTACTTGCAATCCAAGGTATTACTGTATTTTGCTTTTCACTTGATGGCTGTCAAATGGAAGGCTGTCAAGAGAAAAGCAAAGCCACCAGGGGATCTTTGCTCACGAAAGGGGGTGACTGGCAATGTGTGTGTGATCCTTTCCTTTTTTAGAAGGCAGATCCTCGATCCAACACTATGAATTTTCAGGTGAACTTAAAAAGCATTCTCAACATTCAGGTTGAACCAAATGAGAAACAGAGAGAAACCACAATAGATTCATCCATTCCTTCTTTCAAGCTCTATCTACACTACAGAGTTACATTGGTTTTGTTTTATACTGCTATATACTGCCTTTGCATCCCTAGAAGAATCTTGGAAATTCTGGGCAACATCCAATGTTGTACGAGCGGATACGAGTGAGTCCCACTCAGTGGGATTTTCTCTGCCTCTCCTCCCTGCTGCACTCTCCTGTGTACCCCATAGATCTGCTCCAGAGGGTTTCTCAAACTTCTGGAGCAGATTTGGGGTCCATGGAGACTGGGATTGCAGGAGGGAGGGGGAATCTATTCCACCAGACATGACCCATTTTGGGGGGGTCATGTTGGTTGTGGATGATCGGATTGTAATCTAACACATCTGGAGGGCACCAGGTTGGAGAAGACTATTCTAGTTTTAAGAGAGGGGGGGGGATGCTTATCTGTCCACACCGTTCATAATTTCATTAAACCTCTCAAGCCCCGATCAGTTGCCTTTTTTTTCTAAACTAGAAAGTCCCAAACACATTAGGGGCTCAAACCTTCTGAACATTTCCACTGTCCTTTTCTGCATCCTCTCCAGATCTACAATATCATTTTTGAGGCGGCAGGACCAGAACTTGATTCTGCCATTAAAGCATCTGTACTGTAGATTTATGAAAAAGAATTATGAAACTTTAATTGCATCTTTGCATTTAACATGCACATTTAAAAGAAAAGAAATGCAAATACCATCAGATGCAGGGGATGATAGTTATTGGGATTTTAATCCTTTCTTCCACTGCTGTGTGGCTCTAACAAAAATTGCTGCTTTGATGCTGCTATTTGCATTCGGAGGAAATTCCCCATTACGAGACTGCGAGACTGATGCTTTATGCAGCAGTGCTTTGTCAATTGCTCTAGCTCCTGATCCATTGCCAATCCCAATTCAAAGTGCCAGTTTTACTTTCAAAGCCCTTCATGACTTGAGTACCTCAAGGACTGCCTGTCTCTACATGTGCCTACCAGGACCCTAAGACTACATTTGAGGCATTTTCCCCAGGTGAGATGCAGGTAGGTGGGTATTCAGCCCCAAATGTCTTTGTAGTGCAAGGGCTTCGTCCTGGGAGGCCTATGAAGTTGTAACAAAGAGTGCCTCTGAGTATGCACAGTTTCTCATGATTAGGGAGATACATGCAGAAAGTGTTTACGTTTGAGTCCCAGTGCTACCCTTTTGAAACCAAACACTAGGACTGCTGTGGCATTTTCAAAAGAGAAAAATGGTGTGTGTGTGTGTGTGTGTGTAGAGAGAGATTCTTCTCTTGTTCCCCCCCCCTTTCTCCTTTAATTCAGAGAAAACTCATCATCATCACTTTATATTTGTATGCTGCTTTTCCACAAAAATTGTGCCCAAAGTGGCTCACAACATGACAAATAACAGTAGATATAATTAACAAAACATCAAAGAAACTAAATATAATATTCAAAATATCATTTACAAAATATCAGAGAACAGTAAATATAATTTACAAAATATCAAAAAAACACTAAATATAATATTCAAAAAATACAATAAAAGTAATTACAGATAACCATAAACAATTTGATAATAATTATACGAAGGTTAAAAAAAAAAAAAAAAAGCAGGGGAGGGGCAAAAGCAGTAGCAGCTTTTTGTCCCTGGAGTCAGTCAGGCCCCACCCTCCCTGGCCAGGTGTAATGAGCCAAGGAAGCAGGGACCAGGTCTTGCAGGACTCACAGCTAGATGGTCTCTAGACACCAAACTGTCCAAATGTTGGTGCTGTGGTGCATTTGACTAAAGGGCACACACATTGAATCAAGGCCTATTGGTGAAAGTCTCAGTGATTGGTTTTTAGCTCTAGCCATGTCATAGGAACATAGGAAGCTGCCTCATACCGAGTCAGACCTTTGGTCCATCTAGCCCAGTATTGTCAACACTGACTGGCAGCAATGGCTCTTCCAGGGTTTCAGGCAGGATTCTTTTTTCCTAGCCCTAACTGGAGATGCCAGGAATCGAACCTGGGACCTTCTGCAGGCAAAGCAGGTGCTCTCCCACTGAGCTATAGCCCATCCCTTCCTAAAAACGTCCATAGCTGACACCGTCACTACAGTTTCAAATTTAACAGGAATAGTCGCTGGCATGCTTTTCATTCTTAACTTTTAATGGAAGCATTTGGAGAAAACAGAAAGCTTTACAGGAAGAAGGATCCTGCCAAAAGCTCAGATTAACAGCTTGGACAGTGCCCTCCTTTTTGAAAGGGAACGTGGGGTTTATTACACCAAGAGGGAAGTGCTGAGGCTAGGACAGTGTTTCTCAACCTTGGGTCCCCAGATGTTTTTGGCCTACAACTCCCAGCATGCCCCAGCCAGCATAGCTGGCTGGGGCATGCTGGGAGTTGTAGGCCAAAAACATCTGGGGACCCAAGGTTGAGAAACACTGGGCTAGGAGGACAGATGGCTTACAACCTTGTGATGCAGTCTAGAGTCATTGTTACATAGGTAATGTAGGCTGAACGTAGAGGGGAGTGACAAAATGACTAAAGGATCCAATTAATTTTACGCTGCTGCAATCCTATGCATAGTTAAACAGAAAAAAGACCTACCACTCCCAGCACGCATGCTGGAAGTGGTAGCCTTTTTTCTGTCTAAACTTGCATAGGATTGCAGCTTTATGCCGCAATCCCATGCTCAGTTACCTGGGAGTAAGCCAAATTGAACTCAGTGGGACTTACTTTCGAGTAGACATGCAATAGGATCGCCTTGAATGGATATTTTGTTTTTATTTGTGGTTTGTTTTATGCTCAACTGTTAATTGCTTGACATGAGCCCTTACAAGGGGCAAGGCTAGAAACTGAATCAAATAAATCCATTATCCATGTTGTACAGTGTACAGCATGTCTCTTTGTGCAAATACCTAACTCAGGAATATTCTTTGCAGGAGCATTCTAATGCCCTCATCAGACGAAAAGGATACTCCAGAATTATCTGATGAGGAAGATGATGAGGTTAGTAACCTTGAACCCAATTGTTTTAACATGCTACTTTTGGTTTACTAAAATGGGGGATTTACCCTATGATGGATGGATGGATTTTGAAGGATACTGCAGGTGGAGCAGGACAACTCATATAACAACTCATTTTTCATTCAGACTTCTCAAAATGGTTGAGGTACAGAGTTCAAAAGCACAGCATAAAATAATGAATGTAGCAATAAAATAAATGCATAAAATAAACTTGGACAAAAACTGTGGGACTGATCCAGCACAAGCCTTTTGCAGAGATGAGGGTTCCTTCTATCCGAGAATTCTGATCCAGTGCGGGGATCGCACTTGTGGAAAGGAGCGGACGATCTTCTTCCTTGATCCCTGCTCCACCTGCCGTCTCCTGTGCTCCTTGAAAACCCACTGGAGAGGGTTGTGGGAGCTTCCACAACTTGTGGGGAGGGAGGCAGCGCTGGGGGCTGCAGAGGGAAAAGGTATATCAGCAAATATGGGCTCCTCCCTTCCTGCAGTGAAGGCATTCTGAATGGAGCTCCATGTAGGAGCTGCTTCCTTTGGTGGAATAAAAGCTGGATCCAGCCCCAGGAGAGAGCAGGCACTAGTTCTAAAACAAAGAATAACTGTAGAAAGCCTTTCTAGATACAACAGTCTTAACCATCCGCTTAAAAGGGACATGCTACATTTGTGCCACTCTTATTTGAAGGCAGGGCTGGATTAAGAGCATTATGGGCCTGGTGCTGAGGATTTTGGTGGGCCTTTTTATGGAAATAAATAAAATGAAGACGCAATTTTATATTAAAACAAATTAAATATTTTAATTACCATTAAAGTGCCAAAACTCAAAAACTCCTGCAGCTCATCAGTAAGGGTCTTCCCAATTTCCCCCAAATGTATTTATTAAAAAAGAAAAAGCAGCCACAACAAAAAGCCAGGAAGCTTTGCTTGACCAAGAATAATTGTGTTGTTCTTGTTGCTTTGTTTCGTTTTCGTTTTTGTTTTTTTGTTAAACTAGCATTTGAACAATTGAGCTGCGAATCAGAAAGATCTTTTGCTCGAGGCTGGAGAGAGAGGTCCCTTCTAAATCTGAATATTACAGACCCTAGCAAGCCCCCATGTGCTTCAAAGAAATGTAGTAACAGTGATTGAAATGCAAAAACCTACCATGCTAATTTGAGAACAACAGTTCTTGCTAGGTCTTGCCTCAAGCCTGTAATGCAGATGTGCTTAGAACACCTTTCTAATCTTGAAAAAATCATTAATTATGCTGAATGATAACGATCAGAGCTAACTCAAATCGTGCAGCATGTCCCTATATTGTGGGCCTATTGTCTGCTTTGGGCCTGGAGCGGCCGCTCCAATCGCCCCTATGTTAATCCGGCCCTGTTTGAAGGCACTGGAAAGTGCTCTTGAGTGACATTTTAGTGAAGCTTGTACAGGAAAAGCAGCTGACAACATGCTGCAGCATGGCAAAACACATTTAACCAACAATGAGCTGCAGTGCCCGCAGGCGCCACATTACGCATGCCATCCACGCTTGGGGGTTGTCGTGTCATGAGAACCCGGTGAACGTGGGTTATGCGAGGGTTAAACAACCCTCGCCTAACCCTAAAACCATGTGCGGGTTGTTTAACCCTCACATAACCCACACACACGCATGACACAAGCACCAAGCAGGGGTTGCATATTCAAAATGGCAGCCGCACGTGCCCCACACACGTCGCAGCCTCGCCCACTGAGATACAGTGGGTTATCGTGTAATGCAAACCGGCCCAATGAGTTCCAGCCAATGGGTTGTATCAATGGTGTCATTCCACCGACAGAAACAGCTCTGTCAACAGAACTGGGAGGGGGTGATTTCCCCTCCCCCTTGCAGCCCCCCACATGCCCTTAAAATCTGGGAAACCCTTCAGAGCAGATTTTCAGGTGGCGTGGATGGCTGCAGGCGGGAAGAGAGAGGGAAGAAGTCCATTACGCTAGCAGATGACCACTAGTGCGATGTTGGGTTTAACCCAATGTTAACAATTTTGCACCCTGGGAAAATGTAAACTAGATAGGGTGGGGGGTTTTGGGGGGGTGGCATTTGGTGGAACACATTGGAATCCATTTTCTCTATAAAAGAACTAATGCATTGTTTCAAAAACAAAAGCTTGAGAACATCAGTCTCCAGGAAATTATTCCCCTAGGATGAAATAAAATTGCCTACATTGGTTGTTCATCCAGTCCAGTGTTCTCCAACCCTGGGTCCCCAGATGTTTTTGGCCTACAACTCCCAGCATGCCCCAGCCAGCGTAGCTGGCTGGGGCATGCTGGGAGTTGTAGGCCAAAAACATCTGGGGACCCAAGGTTGGAGAACACTGATCCAGTCCTTACAGAGAGGGGGGGGTGGGGAGAGATGGGAGATACCAAGAGGAGTAGTCCAAGCCATCGATGGCCAGCCTTTCAGAATGAGAACTTCTGTACACTTCATGCATCGGATGAAGTGAAGAGTGTCCACGTGAAAGCTGATGCCAGAATCATTAAATTTGTTGGTCTTTAAGGTGCCACAGGAGCCTTTGTTGTTTTTGCTACAACAGACCAACACAGCTGCCCCCTATGGAAATGGTTTAAGAGAGGTGTAGATGATAGAATTTTGGCAGCAGAATTTTTCAGACCCATGCAGCACTGTGACATGAGATGTTTATACCTGCTAAAATTCTGTCCTCTACACTACTTTCAGAAGTAAAAGAGCCGCATACTTGAAAAGTTAGCCATCTGTCTCCAGCAAGGGGGCTTACAGGCCTATAGATCACGTTTTTCCTTGAGGTGTTTTTATCCCAGCTTTGAGACTTTTTAGTTTCACAACCGCCTCGTTAGAACAAGGTCCTTTTGAGCATAAAGAAGCCACACATGTCAGGCAATCTCTTTGGATGGAGATTCGTTTCTGGAATTTAACGGTGAACCACATTTTTTTTTTAAAAAGCATTAATTTAAAAACATGGAGGTGAGACTGTCGTTAAGAAAATAAATGGTTCTTCTCCAGCGGTATCTGGACAGACGGTGAAGTGTAGACCATGGCACTTTAATTTACATCATCAAATCAGGGAAATATCAGAATTCTGTTGTGAAAGGCTGTCTTGGGGAGACAAGGAAAAGACATAAAACTCATCTCTGGGAGGGAGGGAGGATCCAGAGTGACTAGAGCCTTGAGACCAAGGGTGCTGATCAGCCAGACATGGCAACTGGCAGCTGCCTTTCCCCATAAGGTGATTTTATTTTGGCCCTTGTCAGTTCAACTCTGTGCCAGTTTTGATCATGATGCAGTAGAGCTTCTTCACGAAAAGAACAAGCATGTTCAGGTGGTAAGAGGTCTCATCCACACTTTAATATTTCCATGAGTCTGGCATGTGATACCCCAGCTGTGGTTCACATCAAGTGCTTACTGCTGGATGCCCCTTTTACATTAGAGCCCAATCATTTGTGAGATTGGTTTGCATGGTAAAACACATTTCCAGCCACCAGGCAACTCTATGCCAGGAGTATAGTGTGACTCCCAAGAATACAGAAGTTGCCCTTCCATGACTATTTTTTAAAATTTATTTATTATATTTATACCCCGCCTTTTTTCCTGCAAGGAACCCAAGGTGGCTTACATAACCCTCCTCCTCCTCCTCCTCCTCCATTTTATCCTCACAACAACCCTGTGAGGTAGGTTAGGCTGAGAGTCAGTGACTGGCCCAAAGTCACCCAGTGAGTTTCATGGCCGAGCGGGGACTAGAACCCGGATCTCTTGAGTCCCAGTCCAACACATACCAGCTTCAGAAGAGGGATTTTCCTTAGGCGCACGGCATGGGGAGGAATGGGTTTTTTAAAAAACACCTTCACACCTGCTGTGATCCTATTCCTTATCAGGCCCCACCCCAACTGAGGCAAAAACCCGTTAGATGCAAAGATGCCTTTAACATCACATGCAATTTGGCCCGTAAGTATGTAAGCTGGCCATTTACTGCCAAGAAAGAGGAATTCCATCACTTAAAAAAAAGAATCCGAAAGGATACAGATTTGGATAAAAATCTACATGTGCCAATGTATCTGTATAGATGCAAATTCAGAAATAATGACTATACTTTAAATAGAAATATAATACTTCTCATCCTGTGTCCCTTCTTGGTCTGCTGTCCAGGTGCTAACTACTGAAGGGCAAGTTCAGGGCCCCTGCTCTCTCCCCCTTCTGGTTCTTTATCTTTAAATGGGACAGTCCTCTGTAAAGTATGGTCACCCTTCGCATGCATGGCTTTAATTGCAGCAAAGGAGACCACGTTTGCAGTGCCATGGTTATACAGATGTATAACATCAAGGTCAGGGGGTAGACAACTTGTTTCCCTACAGATCTTTTGGCCTACCTCCACCATCAGCCCTAGCAAGGATCAGGGATGGGGACTCGGACTCGAGGACTCGACTCGTGCGTCGGACTGAGTCCCCCCTCTGACTCGACTCGGACTCGAGTCCCAATATTTTTAATGGGACTCGAGACTCGACTCGGGACTCGAGACCAAGGACTCGTCAACATCCCTGGGCTGTTGACGAGTCTTCTGGCTGTGCCAGAAGGAGCGCGATCACCGGTGAAGAGCGCATGGAAGCGAGGCGCGCCGCTGCTCGGCCACTATGGACAGCTACCAGGAGCGCAGCCCCAACGATGTGTTGAGATTTATTTTGATTGATGTGTTGTTGTGGGGGGTTTGGGTTAGGGTCAGACATTTTGGGTTTGGCTGCCTCTGCCTGCCTGTTTGGGGTTCCCTGCCTCCTCTGTCTGCCTGGTCTCTTCTTAACCAGTTCCACAGTTTGAATTGTCCAAGACAAAGGCCTCTGCCTGCCTGCTTTGGGGTTCCCTGCCTCCTCTGCCTGCCTGGTTATTTTGGGTTTGTCTGCCTGGTCTGTTCTTGCCAAAATCAGTGGCAGAGTTTTGAAATAAAAAGGCACACTTGTGCCTAGAATTTATTTAAGCCACACATCTGAAGTAGCCTTATTTTGTTGGGGGGAAACCCCATTGATTTTAATAGGGACTCGTGGAGTCAGTTTTGGGAGGGACTCGTGACTCGTGACTCGTGACTCGTGAGTCACCATTTTGGACCAAGGACTCGGACTCGAGACTCGGGTCCAAAGACTCGTGACTCGACTCGTGACTCGAGACCAAGGACTCTTCAACATCCCTGGCAAGGATAGCCAATAATGAGAGATGATGGAAGTTGTAGGCCAATACATCTGGAGGAGGGACACAAGTTAGCCACCCATGACTAAAGTGCTAGTATGCAGATGGTAGACCTGGTCTTTTAAAAAAAAAATCTTTCTCCATTCCCTTGCCTTCTCTGGAAGGAGCAAAGACCCAGCTATGATTCAACCTCCTATTAACTTTGTCTACTTTGTCTATGGCATGATTGTGAGAAGTGAGTAGTAAAGCAACTAGAGAGGAAAGCACTTCTCTCTCCTGTCCTGCATGTTCTCCAGTATGACTGACAGAAAAAAAGACTGCTTGATATTAACGCTTTCCTTTGCAGGAACCAGAGTTATACTTTACAGATCCATACCAATTGCTGAATCTTTTCACTGAGCTGGAGGAACAGAACTTGTCCTTAATTCAGAATTCTCAGGAGACAGAGGAAACCCTAGATGAACTTCGACATACTCTGAGTAATACACGAAATAAAATGTAAGTGCTTGAAGGACACTGCCCACAATGAATCACTACTCACAATCCTTCTGTCTCTTTCCAAACACTACCGATACTTGATGCAAAACACTTCCGTTGCCAAACTATTCATATACCAAACTAGGGATGAAGAATTGCTTTAGCTCAGTACATAAGATAATGCAATTTAAACTGCTGCTATTGAGAAATTATGATGCAATGGTATCATGAGTACTTGCGGTTTCCAATCCGTATTATGAAAATCCATTCTGAGAAACATAGTATGCAAAAAGGCCTAGGGGCCAGTTCGTAAGACTTGCAATCAGTTTTCCCATTGGTGGGATTAGCTGTCCCTTTAATGGAATCCTTGAAGCATTTGTTTATTCATTCATTTCATGAAGATGTCTCACTAGGCTCCAAGACTTACACAGTTTCCCCAAGCTTGAAAGAATCAAGGTAGGGTGGCCACTTATACATCACCAGAACAAAGAGTGCACCAATTTGTATAGCCTACTTTATATGGATAGATGAAAATTTAGAAATAATTACTGTAATTTAAATAGAAATACCAAACACTTCAGCATAGTGGGAAAGACTGTGACCAGATGACCCGTGTGCCTGCTCAGTCTGCTGTCCTCTTGATGGGCAATTTCAAGGCTCCTGCTCTCCCTTTTTCTGGTTCTTAATCTTTAAACCAAACTTGGACTGGGCAGACCTTCAAATAGAGGAATGTCCCCTGTAAAGTAGGGCACATGGCTACTCTAAATCAAGGTTATGTGGTACCCATTTGCCAGGAAACTGAATGTATGTTTGGGCCTTTTAAGTGAAGTTTCACATGCAACCTGCCTCTATAATTGAGTAGATGGGATGAAAATTGGTCATTTCAAAACTCTTCCAAGAAACAAACCAACTTCTATCTCTTCTGGACTCAGGGACCGTGAAATAGAGCAGTTGAAGCTTCTTGCTGTAACTCTCCAAGCCAACATTGTTAAAGAGGAGGAGACAGCCGCAGACCTTGAACTCAAAGCACGTGTTTTTTCCTTTGGGGAATACAAAGCAGACGTTCAGGTATGTGTGCAAATCAAGTCAATGAGTAAGAAATGATGGCACATACTTGGCTTATGGACACATGCCCATCAACTGCCATAATGGGAGGATGACACCTTTTCCTAGAAAAGAGTTATTTGAGAATATTGTGAATATTGCTGCAAAGTAATGCTGTATTACCAACCCTAGACCATTCTTGAAGTCCTATGAGATTAATATTGGCTCTTGCCTACAGGACAAAATGTTGGTGAGCTTGCATCGAAAGGTCCTGGAAGTGTATCGACGCTGCATTGGAGAAAACGAGGCAAACCTGGGAACTCTGCAGATGCTCACTGTTATAGAACACCAGTTGGATGACTTGCTAGAGTGCCTTGAAAGGGTCCCCCCAGCAAAGATCGAACAAGCTGAGAAAGCCAAAGAGAAAGAACGAAGGATGAGGTAAGGGAGAAATTGGTTTTGTAAAGGGCAAATCACAATGGAAAAGAAGCTCAGCAACACTCGGGAAGACCTGATTAAAAAATGCTACCCTATAAAACTGAACTGCCTCTGTTCAGTTCACTTGGAGAAGAGAATGTTGTGCATGTCGATATCAAGACTACAGTCATGCCTTGGATTGAGAGCATAATTCGTTCCGGAAACGTGCTTGTAATCCAAAACACTCTTATATCAAAACGAAATCCCCCCCCAAAAAAAATTTGTACAGAGATTTTTAATTTAAGCCGTACTACAGTACTTGTATTGCAAGACGCCGCTTGTATATCAAGTAAAAAAAATAATTAAATAAATATTTAAAAATTTGTTTGTCTTGCAAAACGCTCTCAAACCAAGTTACTTGCAATCCAAGGTATGACTGTACTCAGCTAGGATTTAAAGTACTGCACACAGTGTTTTGAACATGCACAGGATGCTTTTAGCTTTGGGTGGCAGCCCTCATGCCTTCCACTGCAGCACAATATATATATAAAAAAAGGGGACTGTGTTAAAAATCCTGACTAAAACAATAACCAGAAACTTAAAAGTCAAGAGAAATATATATAATAATGACCTCAAATATAACCATTAAGGTATAGTAAAATAGACTTATTTATAATATGAAGATGTACAGAAATATTTTTTTAAAAATTATATATATAAAACATGTATAAGCCAGAAACATATAGACATGTAAAATATAGCTTCACAAGAGCTGAGGATAATCCTGAATGTCTTTTCAGACTTGAGGGCTTTTATCTCTGGGTACGGTATTGTTAGTGCCAATGTTTTTTTGTTTGTAGCTTCCCAAGATAAGGCCTCTCAGCATAGAAGCTTTCCTGCTGTTAGGTGGCGAAGCCAAACGCCTTCTTCAGTGGCACTGTAGTTCCAACTCAATTCCGTTTACAATCTATTGCTCTGTATTCACAATTCAATGCTGGTCTCATTTGCCAACTTCCTGAGACAATGCTGTCCACTGCAGCACTCCATAAAAAGGGGCTACCAGTGGAAAGAAAAACTGACGACTTCTTTGTGTAGATGCAGAAGCACTTTGCATGCAAAGGCCTCTCTGGATCCCAGGCCTTGCGCTAACTCAGTCTAGTAGAATTCTATCAGACAATTTAGCTTATGTGGCTCACAAGTCTAACCCCGACTCTGCTTCTTTATTTTGCCAGGATGAGAGAAGAAAAGATAAGGCAGCAGAGACAACTGCAGGAAGAGAGGTTGCAACGGGCATTGGCTAGAGCACAAGCTGATGTTAAGAAAAAGGTAGTAAATCCAGCAACTACTGCTCATTTTTCACTTTCAGAATTTCACCCTATTACATGGACTCTTCTGTTCAGAGTCCTTCCATAGCTTCAGTTCCACTGAACTGTGTCTATAAAAAGGATAAGGTCAGACTCAATATATTGTCTACGTTTGTGCATTGGTCCCAGGAACAAGGGATGCATCACAAATTACATCCCCCAAAATATCTTGGATGGGTGGCTTCACTTGTTACAATGGGCAGTGAAAGGCTAGCACACACTTACATTTCCAATTTCTACACACTACAGCCACATCTGATAGCGATAGAACAGCTGACTTA
The DNA here is from genome assembly GCA_021292165.1 of Shinisaurus crocodilurus. NCBI lineage: Eukaryota > Metazoa > Chordata > Lepidosauria > Squamata > Shinisauridae > Shinisaurus > Shinisaurus crocodilurus. The sequence goes on from CM037889.1 coordinate 3,710,653, forward strand.
ATGATAACTACTTCAGAGGTCAAGTAACACGTGGTTCAAAAGGAATTTTATGCAATAGGCTTCTCGAGAAAAAGCAAGGAATGAGTTGTTTCACAGGGCAGGAGAACAGCATAAAAAGGCCTTTGAACATCTTCACTCTGCATACAGAGTATAAATTTCCTTTCAAGCTATTTGTGAAATGCAGAGATTGCAGCCAGATACGTATCTGGGACAGACTTGAGTTACTGTTCTACAGAGAAATAAGGTACTTTCATGCTCAGCATGTGCAACTTCCAGCCAACGTTGCATCAAGCAGCCTAAACTTGGAAACAGTTCCAATACCAGGAGCCTTTCCCTGGCATTTTATAAGTATGTACACTCTTGAGGCACACATGAGTAGGTTCCAACTTTAATTTATGGATATAATCTAATTGGGCCAAAGGCCTATCTAGTCCAGCATCCTGTTTCCCACAGTGGTCAATCAGAATCCTCTGGGAAGCCCAAAACCAGGGCAAGAGGGCAATTGCCCTCTCCCATTGTTGTTCCACAGCAAATGGTGTTCAGAGACATACTCCCTCTGATCCTAGAGCAGTGTTCTCCAACCTTGGGTCCCCAGATGTTTTTGGCCTACAACTCCCAGCATGCCCCAGCCAGCCCTAGAGGTTGCATATCGTGTTCATGACTAGTAACTACTGGTAGCCTTATCTTCCATAAATTTGTCTATTCTTCATTTAAATCCATCCAGGTTGGTGGCCATCACTACATCCTGTGGTAGCAAATTCCATAGCTTAACTATGCACTGTGTGAACTACATTCTTTTCTCTGCCCTGAGTCTCTTACCATTCTGTTTCATTGGGCGACCCTGGGTTCTAGAGTTATGGGAGGGAGATAAGACTTCTCCCTATCCACTTTCTCTACATGGTGCACAATTTTATAAACCTCTATCATGTCCCTCAAACCTTACTTGCCATTTTTCTAAACTAAAACCCCCAAACATTGTAAGCAGCATTCCTCAAAGCTTACAGCCCTTTAATCATTTTTGTTGTCTTTTTCAAGTTCTACAAATAACCATGTTGATGTGACAACCAGGGCTGTACACAGTATTCCAGCTGTGGTCACAATATAGATTGGTAAAAGGGCATTATGATATTGGCAGTTTTATTTTCAATCCCTTTCCTAATGATCCCTAGTATGGAATTCATCTTTTGTAGGTGCCACACACTGGTTTGTTTTCACTCCACTACAACCCCAATATTTGTATTGATCAATCAGCAGAAGCTTAGACTCCAATATATATGTGAAGATATATATATTTTGCTCAATGTGCATCATGTTATACTTGTATTGAATCACATTTGCTATTTTGTTTACTGGTCTCACAATACATTGACCTGGTTTGCATGATCCCCACAGCCCACCGTGGCTTATTTAAGCCACAGTGAGTTGTGGCACCCATGGGCGCCAGGTTGCTCATTCATATTCCTGGCTTCTCATGTCATCCAAACCCGGCAAGGGTGGCTTGTTGGGGTGGTTAACCGCCATGGGTTTGGGGTGGCTTATTAACCTCAACAAAACCACTCTCACCAGGTTCTGACTTTACAACCTGTGCCTGGCAAGGGTAATCAGGGAAATGAGCCAGCATACATGGGGGTGGTTAACAAGCCACCATGGCTTATTAACCACCCTCATATCGTGTGAACTGGGCCATTGTCTTTTATCACCCTGAATAATTTGATGTCATCTGCAAACTTGGCTACCTTACTGCTCACCCCTAACTCCAAATCATTTATGAAAAAGTTAAAAAGCATGCATCCAATACAGATGTTTGGAGGATTACAGCTCTCCATTGTGAGAACTTACTTATTTCTGCATTCTGCTTCCTGTTCTCCAACCAGTTCTGATGCATACAGTTCTTGTATCACGACTGAGATATTTTGTCAACACGTCCACCGGATCATCCCTATCCAGCTTGCTGGAAACTTGTTCATCATATAAGGAACAGTGAGGTCCTTTACATATTCACACCCCTGGCCCTTTGCCATCTGAAAAATCTTGGCATACTATAACTAGGGCAGCCTAGTAGTACTAGGACACAGAGTGGCATTGACAGCTGCTGATGTGGTAAAAAAAAAAAAAACTGCCTCCGTTCGCTGCAGAAGCACAGAACCTGTGCTTTTATACCTAAAACTTGACTGTGACAGTGGGGCAATCCTGACATTTGACCAAAGCATTGTTTGTTTCCATACACAAGCAAATCAGTTCACAGCCGCTTCCCTGCTTTCACTTTTCAGCTACTCCACACTGTTTAGGTCACTCCTGCCTCCATGGGCAGTAGCCTCTTGAAGCAGAGTACTGGCTCAAGCTGTGGTTTGTAAATTCAGACATAACCAGTCAACACAGACAGGCTGTAGTCTTCAAAAGGTCAACGCCATGGTGCTACTTCGCTCTGAATTTGTGTAGCGATATTACTGCCCAGTGCCTGTTGGTGTGCCCCCACTCCATTTGGAGGTGCTACCTCAGAGAAGTTCTAGCAGCATAATTTCAGGGCTTGATTACCCTATCATTCTAAACCAGGGCTCTCCAACCTTGGGTCCCCAGATGTTGCTGGACTACAGCTCCCAGAATCCCTTGCCATTGCACATCACACATGAAGAGAATTGCGAGTTCTTATGTTTGCCTTTCCTATATGTGGTGAGAGTGTTGGACTGGGACTCAGGAGATCCAGGTTCTAGTCCCCACTCTGCCATGAAGTTCACTGGGTGACTTTGGGCCAGTCACTGACTCTCTGCCTAACCTACCTCACAGGGTTGTTGTGAGGATAAAATGGAGAGGATTATGTAAGCCGCCTTGGGTTCCTTGCAGGAAAACAGGCGGGGTATAAATATAATAAATAATAATTATTATTATATCTTTTCAGACTGGCAGAAGACTGATTTTCCGTTCCGAGCCCCCTGCCTTCAAAGAGAAGGAAGACGAGGATCAAGGGCTGATCGACAAGGAAAAGGAAGAGCTGCTCTACTACTTTACTTAGCAGCCCAAAGAAGAAATTGTGAAACATAGTGACAAAACCATTTAGGAGAGACTTTTTGGTAGATAAGTGTACATTTTGTCTTTAAATACTTTGCAGACTATCTTGAAATGTCATTTCCTAATATTAATTACACTTACTACACCACCACCCTCCTACAACAAATCCAAGATAGATGTCAAGAGTTACTGTTTGTACACTGCTGTAACTCAAAATCTTTGCAGTTCTGCCTTTTTGTGAACAAGATGTGAACAAGAATACAAAACCGTTAAAACTAAACAGTGAGACTACCAAGGTGACCAAGAGAAAGTTAGTTTGCATTCAGATGCTTTGATTTTAGCTTCAAGTCTGCAGCTATGAAAATGGAAGTACGAGTGCCATGTATGCATTTCTTCTATTCAGAAGTTTAAGTGTCCAAAATTGGAAAAGTGTTTACAAGACATTTGTTCCTTTTGCAGTTAAGCATCCTGTATGGAAATAACAAAACAAAAAAACCCAGCTGAAATGGAGAAACCAGACATGAGTTTTTATTAGCTCTTTTATCTCTGCAATGTTTAATTGTCCACTGCCAGCAATGGACTTTGCTGGAATAAATCTGATGCTTACCCTAAAGCTGTCAGGAATTTACAATGATATACAAAGCTGAGTAAATAAACTTTTTAGAAGAAATACATTTACATGTCCCACAGAAGCAATGACTTATTCTTCAATAAGTATGACTCTGTAAAACAGAAGCACCACATTAGAGGGATCTAATTCACACTCTTTGTCAGTGATCCTCTTTCGATGGTGGAGTGAGTTTGCTGCCCGCTGCCCACACCCATTCCACCATGCATCTTAAGGCAACACTCAGGGCAGGCACTCTATACAAAAGGCTGTAGAAAGCAATTCTTCCTGCTCAGGAAGGGGTGGGCTGGAGACCACCCGCTTCACACTGAAGTTGCCTCTAGTGCTTGGGAAGGGGCAGGGGGTGCCTGCACCCCCACAGAGGATCACTGGCAAGATAGATGTGTAAACCATCCTACCAAGTGAAGAATTTGAGGTGACAATTTTGGGGGATAACATGCCCCCTACTACTCTTTCAAACAAATAATGTCATACCTTTGTAGAAGACTCATTCTGTTTTAGTTTCTCTTAAACAGAATTTTAGTGATGTAAAAAATAGAAGCCAAAAAGGCTTTAAAAACTATCAGTTTCTTCACTCCTTAGGGCTTGAAGACTTCATCGGCAGGGTCGTAAAAAATATTTTATGCACAAGTTTGCTATTGCAGAAGTATACTAATAGGTCAAGACAGTAGTCAAGTAGGTTTTAGATCGCTGACAATGAGAAATTAAACCTGTTAATATCTTTTTAAAATATACCGTACCCACAAATCAGAACCTGAAGTAAAGTAATCTGTATAAAATGCTTTCATACTACTGCATTTTTCTGGACATGGGAGTTCAAAAGGCACAGGAATTGATTAGTACACTTCTAATTATGGGTGAGCCCTCCCATCTCAATTTTGAATGAGCTAAGGTAAGAATTATTCATGGTCCAATATGGTAAAGAGATTAGAAAAATAGTTTTATTTCCAAGGCCATTTCAGCCACACTGTGCTCCTGATGACATAATACGGAGTGAGACTAGGCCTGAGCAATTCCTTCCAGGTAACAGCAATCCTAGGAAATGTAGTTCCCAGGGCTTCTGACTGACATGCCTAAGTAAGAATGGGAGCCCTAGTATTGAGGATGCTGCAGCAGCAGCAGCATTCCAAGGTCTAATGGAGGCCCGTACACCAGCCCTCGTCACTGTCACTGTAGCCAGATATGTTTGGGTGTCAGTAGGGTGAGCCCATTCTCCACTGGGCATGAACTTCAGGGGATCCAATTCCCACTAGGGTGGGGGAGTGGCCAAAATGGGAGAACTTTGTTCCTGACTCCCTGCACACGCACGCACACGCACACACACGCCATTGCTATTTATAACCAAGCAACATCGTTTTAGTGCATCCCATCACTGCAAATAAATACATGTACACAAGTGTATCTTGTTTTGTAAAAAAAAAAATACAAGTTCCTTTGCACTCACACTCAATGGGAGTAAGAATTCATACATACACTACTTTTTAACCAAGTCCTATATATATATAACTTTACAGCCGTTTGGGCACATCATGAAAAGAATGATTTATGTTCCAGCCTTAATATTTGTTGTTGAACACTGATATCTTATTTATTATTCTGCTTAGTCTTGATATTTGTTCTTAAAAAGTCTACACAACTAAGATGCACTTCTCTTCTTGGTCAAAAATTCACATACCTGCTTATCACATACTATGGACATTAGCTGGAAGCTCCTTGCTCAAGCAGATAGTGCGCGTGTAAAATGGCAAACAGACCAAGGGTGCAAATACTATCAAGACTTACTTGGGAGTAAATCCCATTGAACTCTGCAAGACTTATTTCTGAGTAAACATGCACAGGATTGGAATATACATAATTAAAGTGACAATTTCCAGAGGGCGGCCATGTTAAGTCTATTGCAGCAAAAACAGCAAAGTCTTGTGGCACCTTAAAGTCTAAAAACATTATTCCAGCATACGTTTTTGTGGACTATAGCCCACTTCATCAGATGCATGGAGTAAAGTGGCAATTTCATAGGAATTGGCAACACTATTTTGTATTACTGTAAACATAATCAAGGGCTTAAGAATTAATATATGCTAGGCAGTGTATAAAGCAAAGTCATCGGGGACAGCAGGAGCAAGAAACTACAGTTGTACTTCAACCTTTACTACCCCTGAGTACTATACTATTTTTTCTGCCTTTGTCTCCTTAAAATTGTATTCAGCATTGTTGTGTTCATCAGTACCACAAAAATTGTCAGCTTTTGAAAAGGAACACTGAAGTGGTCTTCACTGTTATTCTTTCATTTTAGTCCAATTTTCAGCTAGGGACACCTCTCATCACCTACTTGTAAAAATATCAAGAAAAACTTCAAAGCATAACTGTTAATTAGTATTTGACGACTGTCCTCAAAAGCATCAGTGTGGAATATCATCACAGCACATCCACTCCAAGACAGGAGTCCAAAGCATCCATTGCATAACCTAAATAACTCCCATAAGTGCCTTTTTCTGAGCACAAGACAGAACATGCCAAGATCTCCAAGAGCCTTATCAAATAAAATTTACTGAACAAGTTTTTCATTGCACGATAACCATCACGCAAAGCCACAAAATAGCACTGATGTGTGCACACTCCTATTTTTCGCTGTTCTTTAGAAGCAGGAACAGAAGTCTATTTCTCAAGATGCTGTTGCACTTGAACATTTCAATTTTCTGTCCCCAACACAATCATTCGAGGTCTTGTAGGTTAATGGTGCTTCCTGTAAACTGAGAATTATCAGAACTGGCATCCTCTTCAGCAGAATTAGGTGGCTCCTGTTCAAAGCAGAATAAAAAAAAAGAGAATTTACACACAGCTTTCACAGCAGCTCTTCAACTGTGTTGCTTAAATTACACAGACATTGCATTCTCCAAGGCTCACCCAAATTTATGTTTATTGAATTAAAATTCCACATTTCCTCAACTGGCACAAATACTTGCTGACCAAAAATCATACTTGTCCTCAGCATGTTTTTAGTCTTTGCTTTCACTTTACCATTAATTCAAACCTAAAACAAGCAAACAAAGGCACCTTATTGTAAACTTATCACAACTATCAATTTTTATCAGGCAGGACAACTGAAGTTGCTTTTAGCATCCATCTTTGCAACTTGGGAGGCATCATACCTGCAGGATATGAACAGGCAAGTCCACTGTCATCTGAGAATGCGAAGAGGATGACTGAGAACTGAGCTGGAAGGGCAAATCTCCCTCTCCTGGGGAATCATCCTAAGGAGAAAGGAGTACAAGATCAGTTTCTAGCCACAGATAATCCCCCAACAACCACCTGATCATCATCTGCTACTATTTCAAAGAGGCAACAAGCCTTACTTGCTACATTTTTAAGGCTCTCCATCCTGAAAGTAGGAATTCTACTCATTTCCATGGAGGAACATACAACTGCCTAGTTATGGACTTGCAAGCATAATTAAGTTACCGCTTTGTGAGTTCACTACAAACAGCTAATTAATGGCTTCTTCTCCCATGGGCACTATCCACTATATCAGGGGTGAACAACTTCAGGAGGTCTGGGGACCAATTCCCTCCCCAGAACCCACCAAGCGCCACACCCCTTCCTACTAAAACTGCTGTTGCCATGCTGCTGATTTTGCCACCAAAATCCAGCAGCGTGGCAGCAAAAAGCAGTAATTCCCTTTAAAGCAAGGCATGCAGGGAGCACACACCTTGTGGGGAAGCAAAATCATGCTTCTGGCAGGCTTCCAGGAGCACAATCTTGACTCCCAACAAGGTGCACACGCCCCATGTGTCTTGCTTTAAAGGAAAATTGCACCTTTTTTGCTGCCAGTGCAGCAGCAAATCCAGCAGCAGCAGCAGCGGGAACAAAATGGACCATGTGTTGCCCATCCCTGCTCTACATGTGTTACACACAAAAACAATGTATTAAAATTCTCTCTAAGACTGCAATCCCATATATACATATTTGTAAGCAACCTCTGCTGAATTAAATGCAACTAGCTTCCAAGAAAGCATGGCTAGGATTGGGCTGCAAGCTTCCATCACTCTCCACAGGCATACAAGTAAAGCATTCTTTCAAGCATTTTATTCCATGAGGAAAACCCTTTTTAATATATGTTTTAATATATGTTATATATATATTAATATATAATATATGTCATATAAGGTTACTCCTCTAGTACACACATATCCAACTGTGATTTTATTAATATTCAACCGCAAATCATTACACTTCAGTTTTATATACGAGGGGTTCCTTCTGAGACGTGTCATTCTACTTTGCACTGACATAGCAATCGTATGGGAGAGAATCCATGGTGGTTGCTCCACATCTAAAGCTCCGCCCGCTTGCTGTGTCCATGGAGGGAAGGGTGTGTGTCTTTTTTTTCCTATGCCAGCTCCAAGGTTGCCATAGCTCCAGGCTCATTTTAGGGGCATGTTGGGGAGTCAGGCGATCACTCGTGACCGAGTAAGATTGTCTTCCAAGATAAAAAAAAAAAGAAAATTTACAAAAAGGAGATTTTAAAAGGAGGAAAATTCTAAAGAAAATTGTGTAGACTCTAGCGATGGGTCCGTAAGTGACTGTGGAGGCCAATTCTAGATCCACACAGCTTCCCACAGTGAGGACACAGGTTACCAAATGGAAGATGGTCTTGTAAAGGATTCATTTGACGTGCTTTTCGCTTAGCACATTTCTCCCTTTCACCTTGCACTCGGGCTTCTTCAAAGTCCATAGAACCTTTGTGAAAGGCCAACCTCCATTTAGATCGTTCATGGGCCAGAGCTTCCCAGTTTTTGATGTTTATATTGCATTTTTTTAGATTAGCCTTAAGAACATCTTTAAACCTCTTGTATTGACCACCGGTATTCCGCTTTCCATCCTTGAGTTGGGAATAAAGTAACTGCTTTGGGAGACGGCAGTCAGGCATTCGAACAACATGACCGGTCCACTGAAGTTGGCGTTGAAGGATCATTTTTTCAATGCTAGTAGTCTTTGCTTCTTCCAGTACACTGACATTTGTTCGCCTATCTTCCCAAGTAATTCGCAGGATTTTCCGGAGGCAACGTTGATGAAATCTTTCAAGGAGTTGGAGGTGACGTTTATAGATAGTCCATGTTTCGCAGGCATACAATAAAGTTGGTAATACAATGGCTTCATAAACCAGTGTTTTGGTCTTCTTACAAATATCCCGATCCTCGAATACTCTATGTTTCATTCGAGAAAACGCGGCACTTGCGGAGCTCAGACAATGCTGGATTTCACTGTCGATGTTAGCTGTAACAGAAAGATAGCTGCCAAGATAGAGAAAATGATCGACATTTTCCAGTATTGTCCCGCCAAGCTGGATAGATGGCATCACCAAAGGGTTAGCTTGCACTTGCTGATGAAGCACTTTGGTTTTTTTGATGTTAAGTGAGAGACCAAGTTTTCCGTATGCTTCTGCAAAAGCATTTAGGATAGTTTGGAGATCATCCTCTGAATGTGCGGAGACCACATTATCATCAGCATACTGAAGTTCCACAACGGAGGTTGTAATTACCTTACTTTTTGCTTTCAGCCTGCTGAGATTAAAAAGCTTTCCATCTGTTCGATATATAATTCCCACACCAGTGGGAAGTTTCCCCTCGACAAGATGTAAAATCATGGCGATGAAAATAGCAAATAATGTTGGGGCGATAACACATCCCTGTTTAACACCTGATCCCACTTTAAATGGAGCAATGGTTGATTTGGTTGGGGAGTAAGGCACCTTCATATCCTGGGGATCCATGGCCACCTCGAACACACACCATTTCTGGCCCTACCACAGGCAGAGCTTTCCAGTGCCGCAATGGGGAGGTTTTCGTTTTAACAATGATTTCCTAAACACTCTTCAGGTATATTGTACTAAACTATGTTATGCATCATTGTATATAGTGAAAGCCACTGATCTGTCATATAGATTTCATAGATCATAGAGTTGGAAGGAACCTACTAGGCCATCGAGTCCGACCCCCTGCTCAATGCAGGAAACTAGAGGAGGGGTCTCCCATCCAAGTAATCACCAGGCTTGACCCTGCTTAGCTTTCCACACTCACACAAGCTGAGCCAGCGTGAGCCACAGGCCTGTTAGTGGTGTAGTGGTTAGAGTGTTGGACTGGGACTCGGGAGATCTGGGTTCAAGTCCCCGCTCGGCCATGAAACTCACTGCGTGACTTTGGGCCAGTCACTTACTCTCAGCCTAACCTACCTCACAGGGTTGTTGTGAGGATAAAAGGGAGAGGAGGATGATTATGTAAGCCACCTTGGGCTCCTTGCAGGAGAAAAGGCGGGGTATAAATATAATAAATAAATAAATAAATTAGATTTACCTTGCACATTTCACACGCACACCATTTTTCTTTTTAAATGAATAGATTAGCTTCCTTAAGTCAGGTAGTGATTTCTTACCTGAAGTAACTGAATTTGAACAAACTGTGTGCCAGCTGATGGGTCTCTCACAGTTGGGCTTCCATTTGGTAAAACACTGTTGCATAACCGATTCCCATGGCTAGAAGAACTAACTTTATCACCTTTGCCTTTTCTTATGCCAGAGTTAGGGGTTCCTGAAATAGTTTCCAGAGGAGTAGCTGTGTTAGCCTGTTGCAGCAAAAACAACAGTCTTGTGGCACCTTAAAAAGTGATGAATTTATGGCATAAGCTTTCATGGACACTGTCCACTTCATCAGATGCACAAAAGTGTTATAAGAGTTTCAGGTTTATATACGTTACACATGATTGGGAGGTGGGGAATGGCAAAGAATGAGGTCAGAGGGAAATTAAATACAGAAAAGTACTGCCAGTGCCAATCACATTATTAACAGATGCCATTCAAAAGACATTTGTTGCTGATAACACAAACATCATGGCACTGCATAAACCAACTAACATATGTATGGTGACTAACCCACCCCACCCCACCCCACCCAAGCCTTTGGCAACAGAACTGAACCGCCTGAGGACTTGTAACTCAGAAGTGTCTCACTCCAATCTTCCTTCAAAGTTTCTCTGCTCACTTTAAGGTCTACCAGTACAGGAGCAATGACAGCTAGTGAACCTCCATAGCAGGTAAAAGACACTCCACGCCACAGAAACAACATGGGCATCTCGTGACAAAGCTAGATCCAGAAGAACCCTGTAGTAGTGAATCAGCTCTTTGGGGGGGCAGTGCGATCTCCTCCAGAACTAGTTGAATATCAACTCCTCAAACATAGGAACCATTCACCCAACAGCTCTGTCTTGTCAGGACTCAGGTTTAGCTTGCTGGCCCGCATCCAGTCCTTTACCAAATCCAGGCACTGATTCAGCACCTGCACAGCCTCACCCAATTCAGATAAGGACAAATAAAGCGAGGTCTCATCAACATGCCAGCGACACTTAATTCTAAATCCCCAGATAAACTCACCCAGCAGCTTCATATAGATATTAAAGAGCATAGGGGACAAGATGGAGCCTCTCAGCAGCCAAGACCACACCTGCCAAGAACACCATAGCACTGTGCGTTGAACTCACAGAGCCAGTCCAGAAGGACACCATGACTGATACTGAGAGCCACTAAGGGGGTCAAGGAAAAATCAACAGGTTCACACTCCTCCCATCTTTCTCCTGAAAGAGGGCAGCCATCAAGGTAACCAAGACTGCTCCTGTGCAAAAATTGGGCCTGAAGCTTGATTGAAATGGGTCTCTAGGTCAAGGGTGGGGACCCAGCGGCCCTCCATATGCTGTTGGGATTATAACTCCCATATTCCCTGATCATTGGCCATGCTGGCTAAGGCTGATAGGAACCGGAGTCTATCATCATCTGGAGGGGCACCCGTTCCCCATATAAACTCCTGGTTTAGATCATCTGTCTCATCCAGGAGAGCCTGGAATTCAATAACAACCATCTGTTCAAGCACCATTCCCAAGAAAGGGATATTCACAACTGGGCAATAATTACAATGGCCCTTCTTAAGAAGCAGCTGCACCACTACTTCCTTCAAGGTCATGGGGACTGTCTCTTTCAATAAAGCATTAATTACCTCCTAAATCTACCTAAATCTAATCATCTTCCGTTAGATGTTATAAGCCATAATGTGCAAGGGGCAAACACACAAAGATCTGGCTGAACCCCTCCAAGCGTCTTGAATACATCCTCAGGTCGCAATAAATGAAACTGATCCCATAAAACTGAACCACACCATGGACGCACCCATAGAAACTACTCCACTGGCCGCATCAAGGTTGGAGTGGATGCAAGTAATTGTAAGCAAGGGAAATCAAACAATCCTGATGGTTAGGATCAGGTTATAAGGATGACCCTGGAATGAGTGTTCACTCATTCATTTGTACTGCAAAACATCATACCGCCTTGCATAACATGAGACTTCCTCAATTTGGGATTATTTTCCCAAGATGTGATATTCTACTCATCAGAAGAGTTCAGAACCAACCATGACACCACTTTGCTAACCTGGTATCTAGCACACTTGGGTCTTCTAATATTTAAACTACTTCAGTGTGGAAATGACATCCTCTGCTAGAACAATTAATACTCACCTATGTCATTACCATTTCCTTTCTGTTTTCTTTTCTTGGCAAGCTGAATGGCTCGATAATCTGTTCTTGCAGACCCACCACTCTCCTGATGAGAGAAGGTTTATGCATGTCACCGAAACAACAAAGAAATCTCTTAGGATCTATTACGTTTCTGTTTCAAACAGTATGTTTCTCATTTTGGCACTGGAATTTGCACTGTATGCAACTGTGCCCATCTGCTAGCAGAGGGCTCTCCAATCTTGGGTCCCCAGATGTTGCTGGACTACAGCTCCCAGAATCCCTTGCCATTAGCCATGCTGGCTGGGTATGCTGGGAGCTGTAGGCCAGCAACATCTGGGGACCCAAGGTTGGAGAGCCCTGTGCTAGCATAACAGATCCCACCTCCCTCCTGCAGCACCCTGCACCCCCTCACCATCTGCTCTGGAGGGTTGTGGGACCAACTGAAACCGTTTTCAGGGGGTGGGGGAATCAAGAGGATGGAAAGGAAGGTCAGGTCCCATTGTGCAAGGTGAAGTTTGCTCAACATTGGATGTAGCCCTTTAGCTATGCTAATCAGCGTAACATCTTAATGGGGTAACGATGCATGCAGAGGAACATTCAGTATTGAGAACCACTCATTTATCTCAACTGACAGGACCCTTGAACAAGAAAGCTTCTATAAAAACACAATATGCAGATGTAGCTCAGGATTATCTTTTTGGTCCTCTTTTGTCTTCCTCAAATTACCACAAAACTCTCTAACGCAACTCCCAATATGAAACCCTCCTTCAGCTTAGATGGGTTTAACTTGATTGCAACCCAATTTTCTTACCATGAATGCAATCAACAGCATGTGGAAGAAAATAAGGTGTCAGGAGAGAGGGGCAACTCTTCAAAAGAAAACCTTGCTGCCCTTTCTCTTTCTTGTTTGATTAGCAACGAGCAGGGTACACCTCTTCCTCAATCAGTCCCAAAGCCACCCATTACCATTTTTAGTACTTACAACTACTAGGGAAACGAGGAAATTACACTAAACTCCAGCTGGGGGGTAAAAATACCCTCTTTCCTCCAAGTGTGATGCACAACGTGTAACTGGATTTAATACTTTCACAGGCAACCACAATTTATACCACTTACATTGTACAAAATATACGGCGACTTCGTTCGTGGCAGAGATTCCACAAACCCATTTGATCTGGTAGAAAGGACGGTTCATACACGGCAATATAATATCCTCAAAGCTAAGATACTAATGAAAACTACAGTTATTGAGAGTTACTGCATACCAGAAAGGAGCTGCCAGTCACCGTGCTCAAATCAGTTTCTTTCTGTGCACTGTAACTTCCTGGAGGATTGGAGAACACAAACTGAGTCACCACTTTACTGCCTTCTTGTTGTCCCACAACATCCAGGCTAGGAAGCAAAGTTTGTTCTGCTTTACTTGGAGTCAGTAATTCAGATGCATTGTTTCCTCCAAGGCTGCTGGAAGGGGTTAAAGTGGCTGTGTCTACTGACAGGTTATTGCTGGAGGTCAAACCATGCAGGTCCTGACTGGAATTCCTTGCGGACAAAGATGCTAATGAACCTAAGGCTTCTGCATTTACAGTCTGTACATCATCCAAATTTAAAGTGCTTTGCTGTAAAACCGTGGCAGTGGTACCCAACAGAAGAGAGCTATCCAGGCTGTGCGGAATGTCACTGCTAGCCACTAAAATCAGTGGGTCAACCGTCTGACCAAGAGAATTGCTACTGACAGAAAGATTGCCTCCAAGCGTGGAGCCCACAGAAGCAACATCTATAGTGAGAATTCCAGAGTTTATCAGAGCCATCTCAGCTGAAATTCCAGAAGTGTGTCCAGACACACTGGAAAAAAGGGACACAAGGTCTACATTGCTGAGGTCACTTTGTCCTGAACTGGCAAGTTCACTGCTAGGCGTGAGGGAACCAAAAGTTTCCATCTGGTTTAGGAGATCTGAAACAAAGATTTGGCATGTTTACTTTATAAAACCAACAGATTAGTACCACCCTGCCCATAGAACATGGGAATCAAATGCTAACAATAAACTCCCACCTGCTGCCGCTATCTCCAACTAGGCCACACAAAAAACATGCACATCCCAAACTTGCTATAGCCTGCTGTCCTAATCAATCCAGCCAACATGCCTCTCACCTGTCAGAAACCAGCGTTGCCAATTTCTGTATGCCACTATGGCTACTTCCAATATGCTGTTCTTTCAGATCATTTTTATTTCCTGTCAGCACCCACCCTCTCTGATGCAAAAGAGGCATCCAATTTATATGGATCCACAGTGGCATGGCTGCTGTAATAATTTTCATGTGGTCAAGGCTCCATGCAAGTGTGACAATGATTTATGTCAGCTTCCTGCATGTATCATACAGACTGCGTAGCACAGTGTTCTCCAACCTTGGGTCCCCAGATGTTTTTGGCCTACAACTCCCAGCATGCCCCAGCCAGCGTGAACACTGGTGTAGCAGGTGCTGCACCTCCCCAGAATACTCAATTTGGCTGAGCCACATGGGAAACCAATTCATATGCTCTCATAAGCATGCAGAGCTTCTACCATAAAGAAGCAATTTTCAGTGGCAAACAAGGCATTATCGTAATATGGTTGATTCTGAACCACAACTTCTTGGTTCTCTAAAATTAACACTAAGTTTCAGTATCATAAATAAAACCAAGTAATATTTTTCAAAATATTATTGCATAGCAGATGTAATTCAGAGATCTATCTTTTAACATCAGGAGATCATACCTGCACTAACGTTGTGTTGCTTGACCATGTGTGTTTTCATACTATGCTTGGAAGTGAACAATTTATTACAGCTGGATACAGGGCAACGGGTCTTCAATGAGTCCACATCCTGAAGGTGTTTTTTGGAGTGAATGTACAGGCTACTGCGTGCTGAGAACTTTGCACAACAACCTGAAATAAGGTATCCAAGTTTAGATGCTGTCGTCTTGCTCTATCATTCATGAATGTACTTCAAAAATGTTTAGCCATGACAAAGATGACTGCATTTGAGCATGCCCTCCATATTTAGGTTTATATCCTCCTTTTCCATTTACATATTGAAAGTGACTATCAAGATCAACCGAGGGTTGCACTGAAACATGTGGTGGGGGCTAAAGCACAGCATGGGTGGGGTAAGGGAGCTAAATCCTTCGCCTCAAGACTGCTCTTTTTAAAAAAAGTATCTTTCCTGCTGGGGCTCTGTGATTCCCACAGAAAAAGAAGTTTTTAAAAAGCAACTTTATTTAATTAATTTATATCCTGCCTTTCTGCCAAAAAATGGCACTCAAGGAGGATAACAAATAAAATGCAGATAAAAACAAAACCTTAATTAAAATATAACATAAAGCCAATAAATTAAAAACAGCTAAGAACATAATAAAAGAAATAAACAACACCCAACCAACTAAAAACTCCTTCAGCAAAGGCTTGCCTGAATAAAAACATACCCTGCAAATGGAAGGACAACAGAGGAGCCCACCAACCTAGCCTCCCTCAGCAGGGAGTTCCAGAGCCTAGGAACAGCAACTGGGAAGGCCCTCTCTCATGTTCCCACCAAATGTGCCTCTGAAGGTAGCAGTACCAAAAGGGTCTCCCCGAAAGATTGTAAAATGTGGGCAACTTTGTACGAAAGAAGGCAGTCTCCTGGGTAGCCTGGTCCCAAGCCATATAGGACTTTATAGGTCATAACCAGCACTTTGAATTGTGATCGGAAGCAGACAGGTAGCCAAGTGAAACTGTTATAACAAGGGAGTCACACGCTCCCTGTAACCAGCCCCACTCAGCATTTGGGATGGAGCATTCTGTACCAGCTGAAGTTTCTGAACAGTTTTCAAAGGCAAACCCACTTAGAGCCAGTCACAGTAGACCAAACATGATGTAACTAAGGCATGCGTGACCATGGCCAGATTGGACATCTTTAGGAATGGGCGCAGCTGGAGCATAGCCTCAGCTGTGCAAATGCACTCCTGGCCACTGCCAAAACCTGGGCATCCAGGTTCAGGCCTAAATTCAGGGAGCACACCCAGTCTGCGAGCCTGAGTCTTCAGGAGAAGTGCAACCCCATTTAGCACAGGCTGAATCCCTATTCTCTGATCTGCTTTTCGACTAACCAGGAGCAACTCTGTCTTGTCTGAATTAAGCTTCAACTTGTTCACGCTAACCCAGTCCATTACCGACATTAGACACCAGTTTAGAACTAGAACAGCTTCCTTGGATTTGGATGGAAAGGATAGAGTTGGGCGTCATCAGCATACTTGTGGCACCGAACCCCAAAACTCCAGACAACGTCTCTCAGCGGTTTCATGTATATGTTAAATAACATGGGGGACAAGATGGGACACCACAAACCAATAACCACAGTGTCAGATAGGAATACTCTTCTGAAATCACCCATCCAAGAAGCACTGGAGTCACCAAAGAACAGTGCCTCCTAGTCCTATCTCAAATAGACACCTCAGAAGGATAACTTGGTCGATTTTGGAGGGGAAAAGCATGCCTTCGGAGGAAAGGTTTCAGCTCCTTTCTCCTAATGCTGTATTGTGAAGGTCTCTGCCTCCCAATCATACGATTCACCAGCAATTAAATCCTGATGCGTGCATCTGCTGTCATCACATCTACTTAGGTGCTCTATGCATGACTGGCAACCAAAGAGGTAAAGACAAGGATACAGGATCACAAGCAGAAATAATACCTTCTACTGGACACTCAAATGGTTTTGTGCCAAGGTGAGTTATACTATGGCCTTTCAAGTGTTCTGCTCTTGTGAATGATTTTCCACAGCCTTCTACAAGACATGTAAATCTCCTGTCATCTTCATGTTTCCTACAAGAATTAAATCAGTTTTATATTAGACTCAAGCACCAAGGGCACAATCTCATCATCATCAGGCGATCACTCGTGACCGAGTAAGATTGTCTTCCAGGATAAAAGGAGGAAATTCTAAAGAAGATTGTGTAGACTCTAGCGATGGGTCCGTAAGTGACTGTGGAGGCCAATTCTAGATCCACACAGCTTCCCACAGTGAGGACACAGGTTACTAGATAGAAGATGGTCCTGTAAAGGATTCATTTGACGTGCTTTTCGCTTAGCACGTTTCTCCCTTTCACCTTGCACTCGGGCTTCTTCAAAGTCCATGGAACCTTTGTGAAAGGCCAACCTCCATTTAGATCGTTCATGGGCCAGAGCTTCCCAGTTTTCGATGTTTATATTGCATTTTTTTAGATTAGCCTTATGAACATCTTTAAACCTGTTATATTGACCACCGATATTCCGCTTTCCATCCTTGAGTTGGGAGTAAAGTAACTGCTTTGGGAGACGGCAGTCAGGCATCTAGAGAAGCCAGGTGTCAATGGGCTGAAGACTGATCACAATGTTTTTAGGGTACAACCCAATCTAGATGCCTATAGGCCTCCAAACTCAAAAGGATTACAGGCATCCTATGCAGGGTGGGAGGAACGTGGAGGCAAAGGATGCCTCCGCACTTCCCCCGCCCTGCGTAACACTTAAGACGGCCGATTTTGTGCCTCGGAGCGCAAGGGAAGGAAGCTGAGGTGCCACCAGGTTAAGCTGTATCGTGGCGGTGCCTGTCTCCTCCCTCCACCCCCTGGAATGTCCACAAAACCCCTTCTCTGAGGTCACATTTGCGACCTCCGAGAAGCCGCTGGCACAGTTCTTTCCGTGCTGGCTGCGAGAGGGGAAGGTGCTCCAAGCTTGGAAATCCAGCTACGAAGTCAGAGCAATTTTGAATACCAAGATTACTATACTTCGGCCCATCAACAGGCGCAGTGATGTGGGGTGAACAATTTTCCAAAGCAGAAAACTTTCCAGTGCTCAAATTTTCCGTGGAAAATTTTCCGTTTCGTACGTTCATCAGTAAAAGTGAATGGGTGCCAATTGTAAATACAATGTTAGGCAACCTTGGCAGTTTCAAAGATGTAATTAATGTTTTTCAAGTGATTATCCCTAGCAAGTATGTCAGAAAATACATGTCATTGAAATACATATGTTTCAGAGTGAAATGGATCTAATAAATAGTGACAGCTAAACTGAAGATTTGGTGGAACCTTAATGATAGTTGAGCTCTGTTGAAACAGATGAGTGGTTGTCAGCATGTCATGCATGCATGTCATGCTCTGGGCTGCTAAAATTAATTAGTGTTTTCAGTACCTTTGGGGTTTTTTTCTTAAATTATTCATCTAAGGGAAGTACATGCTATTGTCTTTAAATTTTTACAAGTATTCCAACAATTTCTACATACGGTAACTTTTAAATCACATTAACTGTGCTTTAATTTATTTCCTCAAATATCAAATACGTGTTGTGTATTGGGACAAAACATTAAAATGGGGTACTTTTTAAAGCTTTGTTTACTAAATACAAGCATAATAAACATACTAAATTAGAGCTCTCTAGGGCAGGGGCGGGCAACTTGTGGCCATTCAGATGCTGTGGTCTACAGCTCCCATCAGCTCTGTCCAACATGGCCAACGGTGAGGGATGATAGGAGTTTGGCCCTCCAGATGTTTTGCCCTACAACTCCCATCATCCTGCACCATTGGCTATGCTGGCTAGAGCTGATGGGAGCTCTAGACAAAGACATCCAGAAGGCCACAAGTTGCCCACCTCTGCTTTAGGGCATCAGAACATTTTCCAGTGCAAACTGAAAATGTTTATATGCAAATGACCCCATGCAAATCAACCTAATTTGCACTGGAAAATTTTCCAGATTTTTTTTTCCCCAATTCAAAATTTTCTAGAAAACCCGTATGACAATCAACAGGATTTTTAGAGTTCTAAAAGCAATCTTTTAGATATAATGCATGTCTCATCCCAACTGAAACAGTCTGTTTATGTGCAACTGTATTTGCCCATTATTCTTTGCTTTCCCTTTCCTACCCCTCCACTGTCAAGATTTAGACTGCAAGCTCTTGACTGCAAGCTCTTGTATACAGCAGTGTACAGCAATAATTCTGCATCAATAAAATCCATCTATCAGGACATTTACCTTTTGTGTCTTAAGAGCTTAGACATGCTGGTGAAGGACCAGCCACAACCTTCAAAGTCACAGATGAAAGGTCTTTCACCTGGAGGGAAAAAACAAAAACAAAGTCTGCAACTATCTTACATTACCACCAAGAAAACAATGCAATATGTTCACTCTAGTAAATTCCCCAGAATTTAAGGATTCACAACAACTAACCACTTTTGTTTTATATTTAAAACTGGTCTTATTGTTTTGTTTTATGCTGGTTGCGAGCTGCTTTGAGAGACTTATCTATAACTGACTCATCAACTTTTAAAATAAATATAACATCCTCACCTACCCACTGGCCCCTCTGACAGCTTCCTCCCTCCTTGGTGTGTTCACATAAAACACTAAGCCAGAATTCTGGTTTATCAGTATTGCGCAAGTATGCTTGCATGTGCTGCCAGATCAGTCCCACCTGGTTCCTCACGCGAGAGCAGCGAAACCAGCTTTCCCCAACCTGGCGCTCTCCAGATGTGTTGGACTACAACTCCCATCATCCCCAAACAACATGGCCGGTGCTTTGTGTGAAGCACAACGTGGCCAGCACTTGAATTAACGGGCTATTGGTTCTTTTACGCCAGAGGACTCAGGGCCAGTCATGCACCTGGCTTCCATTGCTCAGCTCTGAAGGGACTGAATGCTACTGACCCCAGGCAAGTGGCACAATGCAAGACTGTTTAAAGATATTCACCCTATAAATCTGAAAAAATGTTATTTCAAGTTTCCCAAATCCAAGGATGCCTCGCCCATAGCAATCAATTAAATGCAAAGTTATTTTAGCTTCCACTTCCCACTCACCTAAGCAGCCCAACTTTGCTATTTTTAGAGAGCAATCCTATGGTCCCTGGGAGAGCATCCCTGAGGGACCATAGGATGGCTTGTACAACCCGTCCGAGGTCAGGGACAGAGCTCCAACCTTGGAAGGGTGAGTTGGAAATCCGACCCTGGAGAGAGCAACTTCACAGTCTCAGGAAAGGGGGTGTTCGGGGGGGGGGAGACTGGAGAGGCCAGGATATAAGTTATCCTGAGCCTCCTCAAGCCCCCTTCCCTCCCACTCCAAGGTGCCCTCGCTAGATGGGCTAAAAAGCCCATCTGGTGAAAATACAGGAGATCAGAGAATGGGGAGGTGAAGATCTCCTCCACCATTCCTCCTGCCCTGCTGGCTTCAGCCTGGCAGGGCATAGGAAACTTGGAAGCTTCCAAGTTCGGGGACTTCCGAGCGGCTAGGGCGCAACTGATAGAATTTGCACCCTTATTTTGTTATAAGTTACACATTACTCAGATAGCATACCAGCAATGTACCTACCGAAGGACAGTAGGGTAATACCAGGATTCAAATAAATTGAACAGCTGGATGAAAAATAACATAGAAAACTTTTGTGTTGTTCAGTCCTTACTGCAGCAATTTCCATGAGCAAATTATTTCATGTAATATGATTTAGGTTTCCTAAAGAAACATTAAGCATCTAGGAATCAGGGATATATTTTAAGTTAACAGAACCCTTTTATATGTCAACTATATGCCAACTTTAACCAACACCGCAATTCCCACCTGTGTGACTTCTCATGTGGATTTTCAGTCGGCAGGCTTTGTCATACTGCTTGTTACAGCCTGGGAAGGAGCAGGAGAACAGTTCTTGTTCCCTGAAGTGGACTCGATTATGAGAAAACAATGCACTCACTGTTATGAAGGTCCTCTCACAACCTGGGGGGAGGGAAAAACAAACAGTGTTTTAGGGGGAAAGCGGAAGCAAGTAATGCAACTTGTTACGAAGCTCGCTACAATTATTAATGGTAATAATCATGTTCTTTAGGACAACAGCTGTAAAGCAATTGGCTCTGGACCAAGTTTACTCCCAGTACTACAATACTAATTACTTTTAATGTATAAATAACTGTCCGAGCTGTGGTTACATTATTGTGTCTCCTTTTCTCCAGTTCTTAAAAGTCACAGTGTGGTTTTCTTTTCTTCTGACTAAATGTTCTTATTGGTTTTCTAACATTTATTCTCCACACCTAATCTTTTAGTGTTCCAACATGTTAACAGGTGGTTGCCTCATTCACACATAGACACACGTTGCAATAATTTCCAGAGGGGTAGCTGTGTTGGTCTGTTGCACCAAAAAACAAACAAACAAAAAGAGTCTTGAGGCACCTTACTAACTAATATTCTGGCATAAGCCATACTTATTATAAAGGTGGTACTGGCTATGATAGCTACTTGAAACCTCCATTCTCAAACACAGATTACCTGTGAGTACCAGGTGCTGGGGACGGACAACAACGGAAGGCCTTCCTACTCAGCTTCTGTGCTTCTTTCTGGCTGGTTGCTTTTGGGAAAAGAATGCTGGACTAGATGGGCCTTCTGTTAGTCGGTCAATTACAAGGCATGGCTCAGATCTCTACCAACATTCAAGAAATGCTTCCTCACATCCCAATTAATCAATATAAATTTTACCCAAGTTGAATGTAGCATATTAAAGTGTAACTTTCATATTTTTCATAGATCATAGAGTTGGAAGGAGCCTACAAGGCTATCGAGTCCAACCCCCTGCTCAATGCAGGAAACTAGAGGAGGGGGTCTCCATTCCAAGTAATCACCAGGCTTGACCCTGCTTAGCTTTCCACGCTCAGGCAAGCTGAGCCAGCATAAGCCAAAAAATATGAATAAATTACACATACACCCATCCAGAGATCCAGTGTAGTACAATGGATAGGAACATAGGAAGCGGCCTTTGGTCTACCTAGCGCAGTATTGCCAACATTGATTTGCAACAGCTCTCCAGGGTTTCAGGCAGGAATCTTTCTAGCCCTACCTGGAGATGCTGGGGATTGAACCTGGGACCTTCTGCAACAAAACATGTACTCTGCCACTGAACCACAACCCTTCCCCTAAATAGTGTTTGACTTGCGACCAGGGAAACTGGTTCAAATCTCCACTGTAGTTACAAAGTTTCACCTGGTGACTTTCGGTCAGTCACAATCTCTCAGCCAAGTTTACCTCACAGGGTGCTACAAAGCCCTTAGGAAATAGGACAAAATCATAGAATCATAGAAAAGTAGAGTTGGAAGGGGCCTACAAGGCCATCGAGTCCAACCCCCTGCTCAATGCAGGAATCCAGGTCAAAGCATCTCTGACAGATGTCTGTCCAGCTGCACCTTGAATGCCTCCAGAGTGGGAGAGCCCACGACCTCCCTAGGTAGTTGGTTCCATTGTCTTATTGCTCTGACAGTCAGGAAATTTTTCCTGATGTTTAGGTGGAATCTAGGTTCCTGTAACTTGAGCCCATTATTCCGTGTCCTGCAAACTGGGATGATCGAGAAGAGATCTTTGCCCTCCTCTGTGTGACATCCCTTCAAATACTGGAAGAGTGCGATCATATCTCCCCTCAGTCTCCTCTTCTGAAGGCTAAACATGCCCAGTTCTTTCAGTCTCTCCTCATAGGGCCTTGTTTCCAGTCCCTTTATCATCCTTGTTGCCCTCCTCTGAACCCTCTCCAGTCAAATATAAATACATCTATACTGGAAAAGACAAAATTACCATAAGGGGATAATGGAGATCAGAAATCATTTATTTAAGGAAGACAGTATTTGATCAATGGTAAACTCCCAGAAGTGTTCCAGACTTTCAAACAGAATGCAGAGAGAAGACTCTGAACATATCTTTAGCACAGAATTGCCCTTTCCTTAGCCAGCACACAATCAACTTCAGAACATTTCCAAGTCATCTTCATGAAGTGAAGATGGATGCAATTGTCAGTCTGATGATCCATATATGGCTTTTCACACTTCCAAGTAGTTCACCACTTTAAATATTTTAAACAGGATATATTTTAAAGCTCTTGCCTACACAAAAGGGGGTGAGAAGATGAAAAAGATTTTGCTGAGAATGATTCAGGAACTATTACACACTGGCCCAAAGGAGGTGGTTGAACCCTCAGCGGCCTACTGTAATCTATTTGCTTGGCATTTTGAGGGTAAAATAGCTTGTTGCATCCCTCGGGACCGTGTGACTCCATTGTTTTAGCAGATCAATCTCCGGAGGTGTCCAGAGCGCCGTCTGGTCCAGTATTATTGGTTGTTTCAGTTAGTAGTGCTGAAAGATGCTTGGATGGGTACGCGTGATCCCTTGAATGTTGGATCCTTGCCCTGCTGACTGATGAAATCTAGCAGGGAAGGGACAAGTTATTTGGGCCAGGGAGGTGATAAATGCCTCCTTATGAGAGGGAGTGGTCCCAGGTCGCCTGAAGGAGGTTGCGGTAAGATCACTCCTTAAGAAGTCCCCCCCTCCCCCCGGACAAGATCTGACCAATTTTAGACTGGTTGTGAAGATTCCTTTCCTGGACAAGGTCCTTCAGTGGGTGCTCACTGACCATATCCAGGCACTCTTGGATGAGACTGATTTTCTGTATCCATTTCAGTTGGGATTCAGGCCTGGTTTTGGTACTGAGACTGCCCTGGTTGCCCTGTATGATGACCTGTGTTGGGAGAGAGACAGGGGGAGTGTGCTCCAGTTGATGCTCCTTTATTGTTTCGATACCAAGAATATTTGTAAGAAGACCAAAACACTGGTTTATGAAGCCATTGTATTACCAACTTTATTGTATGCCTGCGAAACATGGACTATCTATAAACGTCACTTCCACCTCCTTGAAAGATTTCATCAACGTTGCCTCCGGAAAATCCTGCGAATTACTTGGGAAGATAGGCGAACAAATGTCAGTGTACTGGAAGAAGCAAAGACTACTAGCATTGAAAAAATGATCCTTCAACGCCAACTTCAATGGACCGGTCATGTTGTTCGAATGCCTGACTGCCATCTCCCAAAGCAGTTACTTTATTCCCAACTCAAGGATGGAAAGCGGAATACCGGTGGTCAATATAAGAGGTTTAAAGATGTTCTTAAGGCTAATCTAAAAAAATGCAATATAAACATCAAAAGCTGGGAAGCTCTGGCCCATGAACGATCTAACTGGAGGTTGGCCTTTCACAAAGGTTCTATGGACTTTGAAGAAGCCTCGAGTGCTAAGGTGAAAGGGAGAAACGTGCTAAGCGAAAAGCACGTCAAATGAATCCTTTACAAGACCATCTTCCATCTGGTAACCTGTGTCCTCACTGTGGGAAGCTGTGTGGATCTAGAATTGGCCTCCACAGTCACTTACGGACCCATCGCTAGAGTCTACACAATTTTCTTTAGAATTTTCCTCCTTTTAAAATCTCCTTTTTGTAAATTTTCTTTTTTCTTTTTTTATCCTGGAAGACAATCTTACTCGGTCACGAGTGATCGCCTGACTGACTGACCAAGAATGATGGTATCCTTCTGGAGCGGCTGTCTGAGTTGGGGGCACTGCTTTGCAGTGGTTCCACTCCTACCTGGTCATTTCCAGACGGTGGTGCTTGGGGGTATTGCTCAGCTTAATGAAGCCTCCAATGTATGGTTCCACAGGGGTTGATTCTATCCCCCCCCCCCCCCACTGCTGTGTGGAGTCATCTGGAGTTTTGGGAGGTGTTATCATCAGTTGCTGATGACATGCAACCCTACTTCTTTTAATCTCAGGCAGGTGTGGAAGTGGATGTCTGGCCTCAGTAATGGACTGGATGAAAGCCAATAAATGGAGGCTCAGTCCAGACAACCAGGCTCTGCTGGTTGGTGGCATTCCTCTGTCTGGATGAGGGAAGTGCAACTGGCTCTGAATGGGGTCAAACTCCCTGCGAAGGAGCATAGATTTCATAATAGAGTTGGAAGGAGCCTACAAGGCTATCGAGTCCAACCCCCTGCTCAATGCAGGAAACTAGAGGAGGGGTCTCCCATCCAAGTAATAACCAGGCCTGACCCTGCTTAGCTTTCCACGCTCAGACAAGCTGAGCCAGGTGCACAGCATCCTGGATTCATCATTGTCACTGGAGGCTCAGGTGGCCTCCATGGCGTGAAGAGCCTTTTACCAACTTTGCTTGGTATTCCAGTTGCGACCTGGATGAAGATAAACCTCTGATGCTACGCTATGCTCTGGTAACACCAGCTTAGATTTCTGCAACGTGTAGTATGTTGGGCTACACTTGTAGACAGTTCAGAAACTGCAGCCAGTGCAACATTTGGTGGCCAGGTTGTTGACTTGGACTAGGCAATGTGCAGGTGAGCCAGGACTGGTCTTATATGTTCACCAGTTGCCAATTTATTTCCAGGCCAAATTCAGTGCTGGTTTTAATCTATGAAGCCCTACATAGCTTACCACCTCAATATCTCAAGGAACGCCTCTCCCTGTATGAATCTACCCAGGCCCTGAGGTCAACTTCAGAGGCCCTTCTCAACTTCAGAGGCTCTGGGGGTGTCAGCTTGGGAACGGATGCTCTCCCCAAGGAAGCTCATCTGGTGTTGTTGACACAGTCATCTTTCCGGCACCAGGCAAAGACGTGCTTATTTTTCCAGGCATCTGGACATTAGTTATAGCCCAACTGTTGTGGGCTGCTTTTGAAGTGTTCATGGTTTATATTGATTGGGGTGGGGTGGGTTTCTGTCATATTAATCATGGAGACTGCTTTATGTGGTGGGAAGCAACACACAAAATTTAATTAACAACAACGTGCCTATATTGTATTTGATA
Organism: Shinisaurus crocodilurus; assembly: GCA_021292165.1. Classification (NCBI taxonomy): domain Eukaryota; kingdom Metazoa; phylum Chordata; class Lepidosauria; order Squamata; family Shinisauridae; genus Shinisaurus; species Shinisaurus crocodilurus. The sequence goes on from CM037889.1 coordinate 3,736,486, forward strand.
ATTTTATGTACTGCCCTGGGCTCAAAAATAAATGAATAATATAGCTTGTCGGCCTTAAAACATAATGGGGGAGGTGTTAAATCTGCAGACTTAAATCTGCAATCCTATTCACAGTTACTTGCAAGTAAGACCCATTGAACACCATGCGACATTTATGAGTAAACATGCATTAGATTGCTCTGCATTCAGTTCAAAAAGTTCTCAGGTAGCCCACCAAAGGCTAGAAGGACAGTTATGTCTACTCTCAATTTGTAAAAATAAAAGCCAACAGGTATTCGGGTCTGTATGTAGTACTAACTGGAACACACACTATTGCAAGGCAGAGAACAGAAGTAAAGAAAGACACAAGCAGTCCTTATATCAACATTAGGAAAGCTTAATGTTAGGTGGTGCACTTTAACGGGTACTTTTGAATTCCCTGTCCCCAAATGGGCCAAAACAGCTGTCTGCAATTTTTGTATTCCTTAAGGCAACTGTAAAACATGCATGAGCTAGAATGTACACTTGATTTAAAAATGCCTGTCTTCCGGTAGAAACACCACGCACACAAGGACTGGAAAATAGGATGGATTCTAAGAGCTTGAGTTCCAAGGTAGCCATATCTGAAGGCCTAACCTGCTAATAGTATTAGAAGGTGATACTGATAGCGGTGATAATAATAATAATAATAATAATAATGATGATGATGATGATGATGATGGTGGATGATGATGATTGATAATGATAATTATGATAATGATGATGATAATAATAATAATAATGATGATGATTGATAATGATATGATGATGATTGATAATGATGATAATGATAATGATAATGATAATAATAATAATAATAATAATAGAAGCGTCTCGTAACGGAAGGGTCAGAGGAGGAGAGCGGGTACCTGGATACTCGCAGCGGTAAGGCCGGTCCGGTTCCAGGTGGCTGCGCCGCTGATGCGCCCCGAGCCGGGCCGCGCTGGGGAAGCGCTGCCCGCACGCCTCGCACTTGTGCGCCGCCTCCTCCTCGTGGGCCCGGCCGTGCGCCCGCAGGTTGTAGACGGTGGTGAAGCGCTTCGCGCAGCCCGGCGCGGGGCAGGCGAAGGGCCGCAGCTTGTCGTGCGAGTGCAGGTGGCGCCGCAGCTTGTAGGCGGTGGCGAAGGCCCACGCGCAGCCGGGGACCGGGCAGCAGAAGGGGCGCGCCGCTCGGCCCGGGGCCCCCGGCGCCGCCGCTTCCCCCGCTCCGCCGGCGCCCTCCCGCGCCGCCCCGGCCGGGCCCCCGCCGTGCGCCGCCAACCGGTGCAGCCGCAGCAGCTGCTTGCGGGGGAAGGCTTCGGCGCAGCGCGGGTCCGGGCAGGGGTGCGGCGCGGGAGTCCGAGGCGGGCCGCCGGGGGCCGGGGTCGGCGGAGCTCGATGGGCCGCGCTCGCGGGCTGGGGCGGCGGCGGCGAGGCCGGCGCCGGAGAAAGGAGGAGGCCGTTTTCGAAGCGCACCAGCACGCTCTGGTTGTGGAGGGTGAGCGTGCCCGAGAAGGAGCCGCCGCCGGGGTCCTCCTGCTGCCCGCGCCCCGCGGAGGCCGCCGGGCCGCCCGCTTTGTCCCCCCGCTCTCGCGGCTGAGGCGACCGCGGCGGCGGCGGCGGCGGCGGCGTCTCCGGAGCGGGGCCGCGCGAGGGGCTCCCGGAGGCCCCGCCCTGCCGCACCAAGTTGAGCACCAGCAGCAGGGCGTCGCTGTCCGGCGTCGGAGGAGGAGGAGGAGGAGGAAGAGGCGGCGGCGGACCTGGGCCTCCTCCGGCTCCCGGCGGCGCGAAGGCGGAGGGGGAGGCAGAAGCGCCGCTGGCGGAGGGTCCTGGCGGCGGCGGGGGCGGCTCCGGCGGCGGCGGCGGCAGCTTCTTCCCCTCCAGCAGCAGCAGCACCGGGAATGTCACGTCCAGGCCCCAGGCTGCTGCTGCCGCCGCCGAGCCCCGCGGCTGAGGAAGAGGAGGGGAAGGCCGGCGGGCAGGCCCCGCGGAGGGAGCCGCGTCGCCCACGACAGCGCTGCCGCCATGTTGCCGGGGCTCGGGCTCGGGCCGGGCCGCCTCCGCGGCGGCGGCGGCCGGCAGCCCCTGCGTTTCCATCTTGGGGGTCCCTGTAGCAGCGGCTGAAACCGGAGCCGCGGGGCGGAGCCGCCCGGGCGAGTGGTGAAACCCGGAGTGCGGCTCGCAGGCAGGCAGGCAGGCGGAGAGGAGAGGAGCCGGGGCTACGCGGCGGCGTGGAAAACCCGGAGGCCGGGGTTCCGTCTGTTGAAGTCACATGGATAAACGGGGAGGTGGCCCTTCGTGGAACGGAGTCGGGAGGCGGGGGAAAGCAGATCCTGGAGGATTCAAGGAGAGGAGGGCCGGCAGACGAACGAAACGCAGGGGGGAAAAGGACCTAAAAGGAATGGGGCGATAATGCAGACGAAGCCTTCCAGCGATTTGCTATGAGTGCGCGAACCTAAGCATGTTTACTCTCAAGGAAGCCCCACTGTGCTGGAATGGGGTCAGTGAGCATTGGACTTTAGAAAGTGTGCTTATTAGAGCAACAATCCTATGCTCACTTCACCTGCTGGGAGTAACAGCCTGGGAGTGAATGATTGTCTACTCTCAACCTTGGGTCCCCAGATGTTTTTGGCCTACAACTCCCAGCATGCCCCAGCCAGCATAGCTGGCTGGGGCATGCTGGGAGTTGTAGGCCAAAAACATCTGGGGACCAGGACCGGTGCAAGGCAGTTTGGTGCCCTAGGCAAGATCAGATATTTAGCGCCCCCCCTTCCCACTTGAGAGCGCTGTATTTTTCCCCCCAAGGCGTTTCTGGTGCCCCCTTTAGCCCTGCGCCCTAGGCAGCTGCCTAGTTGGCCTAATGGTAGCACCGGTTCTGCTGGGGACCCAAGGTTGAGAAACACTACTTGGACTTCCAAAGGGCTTTTGACAAAGGCCCTCACCAAAGGCTCCTGAGCAAACTTCGCAATCGCGGAATAAGAGGAGAGACCCTCTTATGGGGTCAGTAAGCAGGAAATGAGCACAAATAGCACCTTCCTGCTCATATTCCCGAGCTAATGGTATTCAGGGAGGCATATAGTCTCTGGCCCTGGAGGTAACATATAGCCGCCATCATCATGACTAGGAGCCATTGATGATAGCCTTACCCTCTATGAATTGTCTATTCCCCTTTTAAAGCCATCCAAGTTGGTGGCCATCACAGAAGTTATTCTTCCCTTCCTAGCACACCTGGCTACTTTCTGGCAATGGATATTTGGAATTTTTTTTGGGGGGGGGGAATACCCCATACAAAACACACCTTAGCAAAGGTAAATCAAGTTAAATTGGCGCCTCGAGTTGCACCCATGCCAATTGAATGCAGATGCCTTAAGCTGGCATGCAAACATGCTGTTGCTTTTGCCCATCAAAATAGGTCAAACCAGAAACTTGGCAGTGTGTGTGACTATTTATTTATTTATTTATTTATTATATTTATACCCCGCCTTTTTTCCTTCAAGGAACTAGTATGTTTAGTGTGCTTAGGACTGCAGCCTGAAGTACCAAGTCAGTTTTTTTGCATTCTTACTGGCATTCAAGAGACTGAAAGATTTGAAGTGCAAGATGAATGCTGGCCTTAGCGGTATACACAGTGGCTAAACAGTTAAATACAAGACCTACAGCCACTGAGAAATGAGGGAGGAATCAGCATGCTTGAGCATGCAAAAGTACATAAAATCTTTTTTTAAAACACTCTAAGGATGCAACCTCCACATGCACACACAAACGACGCAATGATGTCTGAGCATGCTCATAAACAGGACTGGTGCAAGGCAGTTTGGTGCCCTAGGCAAGATCAGATATTTAGCGCGCCCCCCTTCCCACTTGAGAGCGCTGTATTTTTTTTTCAAGGCATTTCTGGCGCCCCCTTTAGCCCTGCGCCCTAGGCAGCTGCCTAGTTGGCCTAATGGTAGCACCGGCCCTGCTCATAAAGCACAGAGTGTAGCATGACCGTTGGAAAAGAAAAATGGAGGTGCAGGGGGAATGGAATGCCCTGCTTGGAGGGAATGACTTCCTGACACCCTAAAGTAGAGCACTTCTTTTGGAAGGGACGATACACTGCAACATTTTGTGGCTGGACCCACTTGTCCTTATGCTATTAGCAAACTGATGGAACCCATGAAGATGAGTAAGGAGAGCGTACTTACCAGCATGGGAAACTGGATAATAAGGCACAACAAGAAAAGGTGTAACAGTTGACAGAAAAACAGGCTTGAAGGGGATAGGGGGAGTTGCGTTGCTAAACCCTCCACAAGAAGGGAGAGTGCAGGTCCATATCTGTGCAGATGGTCCTTGCCTGACAGAATTAGGGAAAGAAGGCAAAAATAACTTCAGCCGGTTTGGGTATACAGAAATGTGCTGAGCTGGCCAGGATAACAGGTGCCTACTAGATTGATAATTGCACATTATGTTTCTTCTCATGATATATAGACAGTTGTTTGTTACGGTTATGAAGTCCCGCTGGTTCATTGAACCCCTGCAACTAGCCAATACTGAGAGCCAGTGTGGCGTAGTGGTGAGAGTGTTGGACTGGGACTCGGGAGATCCGGGTTCTAGTCCCCGCTCGGCCATGAAACTCACTGGGTGACTTTGGGCCAGTCACTGACTCTCAGCCTAACCTACCTCACAGGGTTGTTGTGAGGATAAAAGGGAGAGGAGGAGGAGGATTATGTAAGCTGCCTTGGGTTCCTTGCAGGAAAAAAGGTGGGGTATAAATATAAAATAATAAAATAAAATAAAATAAATAAATACTAGTTAAATGCTTGATTGTGGATTTCAATGGGGCTTAAGGTGAAGCCAGACATTCTAACACACACAAGTGGGACCTGCAACAAAATGTTGCAGTGTGGAGTGCTTCTGTTCAGTGTTTTAGTCAGCCAGCCATGCTTTTCTCCAGGATAGTCCATTCTATTCCCCCTCCCCGCCCTGGGTTTCTGTTCTTTTCTCCCAACAGTCAGCATTCCATTCCCACTGAGCATGTTCAGTCCTCATTGGGCTGTTTTGGGTTCCCCCCCCCATCCCCAATTTTTCCCCCCCTAAAGATTTTTTTTTATGGTGCTTCTGCAAATGTTGAGGTTTCTCCAAACCTGTTGATAACTCCCTCAGGTCTGTGGATGGTGCCGTTTTGGCTACATACTAAGCATCAATATGCCCCTCTGAATATCAGAAATTGAGGAAATGATTATATGACCTGAAAACAAATGCCTTGGAATGCAACAAATGTCAATTCACCACACTTGAAATTATATGCTTCTTTTCAGCCTTAGGCACACATAACTTTCTTTGAATTGTGTATTTAAATGCCTATAAAATCTTACATTTGCTGGGTTGGGGTGGGAGAGAATTAAATGCAATAGTTTTTGCTATGATATTATTCGACCAGCAGATGGTGCAATACCACCTTGCAAAACATTATGCAATGGTACTGCCAGGGATGGGGGAGAAATTCATTCAGTTTGCTTGCATTTTAATACAAACGTAGCTAATTTTGCAGTTTGGGGCCATTATCCGAACCAAAACTCAGTTATTCATCAAACTTCACACTTCTCCGAAAATGTCCCCAGGACCTCCGGAAGTTGCCTACCCCTGGACTAGATTATCTTTGAGGTGCTTTTGAACCCTATGAGTCTATAGAGGCCTGATTTAGATGTAACAACAACCCGTGGAAAAATCTGATCCTGGTTTGATATCCTGGGTTGTAAACAAACCAGTTTTCAATATTCGCATGAAATGGGAAACTGCTGTTCATTGCAAACTACAATTAGAAGTTTCTCATCTCACATGTGAGCATGTGAGCTTCAGGCTCACATCTGTTCATTTTCATTGTTATGTCTGAATCAGGCCATAATTTCTTTTCTATCGCAACCCAGGGGTGACCACACACCAAACAAATCATTGATTGACCAACCTATATACACAACCACCATTTTAGTACAGTTGTTTATCTACCGTTATAATCAGTATAAATTACTCAGTACCCAATAAAGTTATTTACACAGTTGGCTTTATTAATGCATTTTTAATATATCCAAAGTCATATGAAGAATATTGTCCACAAGCATGTTTACTCTGTTATGTCTTGTGAAATCTTTATAAGACTTTAAAAACAAACAAACGAAAAACATTATTGGGAATGGGAAGTCTTCAGTCTTTGTTGTAGAGCTAACTTGGACTAGTCAATGTGGGGCAATTCATTGATAGCATAGCTTGAACTGCATTCTGCTGGTATAAAACCATGGAACAATTCCCATGGCAAATATCTGCAGATCTGAAGGAGCTAAAAGTCATCCAGTTCAACCTCTTCCACCCCGTGCACAAAAGGGCAAATCCTACATATTAACTGTTCAAATTATTTATTTATTTGACATGTACCCTGCCTTTCTACCAAAAAATGGCACTCAAGGTGGCTTACAGTCACTAATAAAACCTGATAAAAACAATAATAAAGCAAATACATTAAACACAATTAAAACACAACAGTAACAAAGTAAAAACAGCCTCCAACCCAACAGCCCTGTTTACACACCAAAGGCCCACCGTCTTTCCTGCTGGTGGAAGGACAGCAGAGAAGAAGCAAAAATGGTGGTTGTGTACATACGTTGGGCAAACAATGATTTGTTTGGTGTGAGGTCACCCGTGGGTTGCAGTACAAAACAAATTATGGCCTGATTCAGACATAACAAAATGAGCAGATGTGAGCCTGAAGCTCACCTGCTCCCTTCTTCCCTTCTTCGTTCTTCATGGGTGAGATGAGAATCGTCCCTGCCTCCCTTCACAGGGAGTTCCACAGCCAGGGAAATCATTTCTTGACATCAATTACATATGCATTTAGGTGCTAAAATTATTACAGAATATGTTAATCTACATAATTTTAACCATGATGATTCCATGATCAAGATAGAACAGGAATCTAGAATCCAATTTACTTAATATCTATACTACTTTCAATGACTGGCAGTAGTTAAATCACTAATTTAACTAATTTTCATGTGGTTGGATGGTTGTTCAAACTACTTATTTAATCTACTTTTGTTGACAGGTAACTATTGTAGTTTTAATTACTAGCAACAATAATGACTTTCATCCTTTAAGACTAGGATCCCCAATGTAACGCCCATAGGCACCAGTGTGCCTATGAACAACTCCCTTGGTTCCCCAGCCAGGCTTTCTGCCACTCCTGGTTTTTTAAAATTTAGGACAAAAACATGATTATATCAATAAAGCATTATTTATTTATTTACTTATTAATTATATTTATACCCTGCCTTTTTTCCTGCAAGGAACCCAAGGCGGCTTACATAATCCTCCTCTCTCCATTTTATCCTCACAAGTTCAACAACAACCCTGTGTTAGGCTGAGAGTCAGTGACTGGTCCAAAGTCACCCAGTGAGTTTCATGTCCAAGCGGGGACTAGAACCCAGATCTCCCGTATCCCAGTCCAACACTCTCACCACTACTGAACACTTCATAGAAATACCCATAGAAATATCAAATCAGTCACTAACAGTGATCTTATGGCCCCTAGACAGTGTCTAGAAGGCCATAGGGATCATTCAGATTCCCAGCTCCGAGGTTCGAAAACAGCTCAGACCTTGGAGCTGGGGATCTGTGTTCGGATCCCCACCACCACAGCCGGTGCAGAAAGAACCGCACTGGCTGCTTCTCCAAGGTCATCGGTGCTGCCAAGATATGCCATATCCTGGCAGTGCCTGGGGCTCAGGGGAAAAAGAATCAAAACCATAACATTCAACGGAACTGATGAAGAGACTTATTGACTTATTAAATTACATGTAGAAGAAGTTAGATGGCTGAAATCAGCCATCTAGCTGCTTTGCAGGGCAGGAGGAGCACAGAGGCTACCTTTGCCTCTGCGCTCCTCTCGCCCTGCATAAGGATGCCCATAATCCTCTTGAGTTCGGAGGATTTATGGGCAGCCTCATTGGATACACCCTAAGTAGAAAACAGTCATGCCTGGAGTTGCCAGCAAAGGGGTGTGGCAATTCCCCCTCCCTGTCCATTCCTACAGCCAGTTGCTAGGAGCATGCTCGGTGCGTAGGAGTTCTAAGATTGCTAGCTGCATTCAGAACATTCTAGCAGTTCAACCTGGCCCCGAAAGAGAGCAGAAGTCCAGCACTGCATTTGCTGATTATAGGACTATATGGCTGGACATATTGGAAACCTACAGCCCTCAGCCTAATTTTATGCAGGGTGGCACAGAGAGAGAGAGAGAAAGAGAAAGAGGGAGGGTGGGGTTGCACAGAGAGGGAAATGTGCAGTGCTCAAACTCTGCCTGCTTTTGGATCTGTGTCTACCCACCATCGGCTCTGGCTCCACCCACTTCTGGTGGCCCCTGATTGACTTTTCCCATAGGAAAACAGCCCTTCATAGGAGAAAGGTTCCCAATTCCTGCTATGAGGGACATGTGCTTGCATTACTGTAACGCTTAAGCCAGTGTTCTCTCCAACCTTGGGTCCCCAGATGTTTTTGGCCTACAACTCCCAGCATGCCCCAGCCAGCGGAGCTGCCTGGGGCATGCTGGGAGTTGTAGGCCAAAAACAACTGGGGACCCAAGGTTGGAGAACACTGGCTTAAAACAAGGATCTTAAAGAGGGGCTGAGGCAGCAGGGCCCAAGTACCTTATTTCCTGCACCACTGGGACAGCTCACACAGGCTGAGGCACTACATGGCCCAATCACTGTTACGCTACAGAAGAGCCAGGCCCAAATCAATATGCAAACCAAGCCACAGTTATACTTGGGTATTTGCAGTTCTCCAAATTTTTGCAGCGGAGTTCTCCAATCAAAAGAAAATGCATATGTTAGGGGGAAAGTGCGCACAAAAATGTGTCTATTAGTGAAAACAACATACAACGCTGCATTATATTCAGGAAGAAATGCCTGTAAAATGTGTGTATTAGGAGAAACACGCATGGAAATGCATACAAATTTTCATGCTAACATTTTTTTAAAAAAAAATTGCAAAGCAATGCGGAAATGGGATGAAACAAACTCAAGACTGGAAAATATGAGAAACTGAAATTGACAAATTCATCCATGCCTAGTTGTGTGGCATAGGGGGTTAGAGAAGTTCATCCAGCCGCTATGATTCAAAGAAGAAACACCCTGACACACTCGAACACCATAAAATGTGCAGTATGTTGTGCAAGGTGAAAGGAGCCTTCCCTCCTCTGAAGTGAATGATGAAACTTAAGTATCTAGCTTTAACATCGATGGCCAAGAGTTTCTAAGTGAGATGTTGAAATACATTGGCTGGGGCTCCATTCAAACTGGGTGTGTGTAAACTCTAATAGAACTGGGAGCTTTTAAATTTATTGGCATATTAAAATATTAAAACATAGGAACATAAACAATGTATGGGGAAGCAGGAATGATCGGGCATGAAGTCAGGAATGTTCTGAACTGAAGATTTTGCTTTAGTGACTCAGAAGGTGCCACGATGAGCTGTTTTTTTGTGTGTGTGTGTGTGTGTTTTTAACTTTTTTATTTCTATAAAAACAAAAACAACACAAAACATATAACCATAATTAACAGAACTAAAATGGACTTCCGAATTTTTCTACAGCAAATATAAGTAACAACTGGTTTCTCTAGTCGATAATTAAAAAAAAAGAAAGTACTTTTTTCTATTCTCACAAATTTTGTCTTCTTATTATTCCACAAAACAACAAATAAACAAACCATTTTTTTCTAAACCCTGCAAAAAGTCAGAGGTTTCCACTCAGCAGATGCGCTGTTTTTATTGATACTATCACCACAGAGTGCAATCCATCATTGCCACTCGGCAGGCATGAAGACGTTTTTGACCATCTGCCCTAGAGGATAATTTCAGCCTCCTGTTCTAACCAACAGCCACAACCCATCACATCTGCAGCCCACTACAATGCCATGTCAACAGGCACCAACTCTTGTGGGGCCATTTGGGGACTGTGGAGCAGAGTGGTGGCATTTTCTTCTACTCCAGGCGTGTTGAACCTCTGTCAGCCCAAGGCCAGAATTCCATTCTGGAGAAGCTCGGGGGTGGGGGGGGGCTGGCATTCTAGTGGTGGGTGAGGTTGAAAGCAAAAGGGGGTGCAACTGAAGACAAAAGAGGTTGGGGCCAAAATACAAAAAAATACCAGCATATTGTAGCTTAAGGGAATGACCCTGTGGCCCCTGGATGTCGTCCTGGGGGCCATAGGATTGTACGGTTTCCCAGCTCCGAGGTTGGAGATAGCGCTCCTACCTCAGAGCTGGGGAGAGAGCTCCGATCGCCTGACCCCGCTGCCTTGCAGCGGGCGCAGAAAGAACCAGGCTGGCTGCTTTCCGAGGTTGGAAAAGCAGCCTCCGAGATGGAGAAAAGTGTGTGGGGAGGAGGAGAAGAATCTGGAGCCGCCAGGATAAGAGATCCGCTGTAGCTGTTCCAGCCTCCTTCCCTCCCCCTCTGAAACGCCCCGCCTAGATGGGCAAAAAAGCCCATCTAGCGAAAATGCAGATCGCCTCCGGCACTCTTCCCTCACTTTAACAAGGACATAGACAAACTGGAGAGGGTTCAGAGGAGGGCAACAAGGATGATAAAGGGACTGGAAACAAGGCCCTATGAGGAGAGACTGAAAGAACTAGGCATGTTTAGCCTTCAGAAGAGGAGACTGAGGGGAGATATGATCGCACTCTTCCAGTATTTGAAGGGATGTCACACAGAGGAGGGCAAAGATCTCTTCTCGTTCATCCCAGTTTGCAGGACACGGAATAATGGGCTCAAGTTACAGGAACCTAGATTCCACCTAAACATCAGGAAAAATTTCCTGACTGTCAGAGCAATAAGACAATGGAATCAACTACCTAGGGAGGTGGTGGGCTCTCCCAGTCTGGAGGCATTCAAGGTGCAGCTGGACAGACATCTGTCAGAGATGCTTTGACCTGGATTCCTGCATTGAGCAGGGGGTTGGACTCGATGGCCTTGTAGGCCCCTTCCAACTCTACTTTTCTATGATTCTATGATTCTATGATTCTTTCCACTCTGCGCTGGATGCCTGCAAGCCTCCAGGTTTAGGGGCAGTACGGGCATCTCAATTGGATTGAGCCCTAGAGCTCTTACTGCCAGTAGCTAAGCCTTAAGAGAGGCATTTCAACCTTTTATAATGGGCGGGAAATGTGCAACGGCCAGGAAACCACCAAATGATTGGAAGTCAGGGGAAGGGGTGGGGCCGGGGAAGGGGCCTTCTGGGGAACCCCAGAGGGCTGGACTGGGACCCCAGGCCGGATGGATTTGCCCTGTGGGCCTGAGGTTCTGCACCTCTGTTCTAATCTTTATGGATGGAGATAAGTTACTGAGATGAATGATACTATGTCTGGAAGACTGGGAATATCTATACTCATCATCTAGGCTAAGGGCCAACTCCAGCCTGTTTGAGGTGAAAATGTCATTTCTACATGATGAAGTAGCTCCAGGACAGTGTCCCCATGAGGCAGAGATGTTGAGTTACCACCACAGCCTGAGAAACGTAGCGATATGGGCAGAGTTTGGGTTGTCAGACAGCTCTGGCCCATCCATACGTAGTAAGGAACAAGCTCGGGATGAATCGACGGGAAGCAATTGCAAGTGAATTATTTGTCCTAATTCTACATAAAAATTAGCTAAGGGCCACGAGTGATTCCTAATATGGAGACTGAGACCTAAATATGCTGATAACAATACTGAACCTTGACCACAAGCCTGAAAAAGGACTTGCCTGAAGCAGCATCATGATTAAATGAAGAAATGGAATTGGAATGTGTACATGTTCCTGGCTCTTACTTCTTCGGCTTAGATGTCTACATTGATAGACAAGAATTGATGTTCAGTATTTTTACAGTTATGCTTATGCTAGATTCTTACACTGGGATCCATTCACTGTGACGTGTTTGAAATATTTCCATTAATGCTGAATTGTGTAGATGGATTTCCCTAATGATGAAAATTAAAAAAGAACTGCACACCTGGAAGAGATAGTCTCAAAAATGCATTTATTATATCATCTTAAACTGAGGCTTGTTTGAGGAGGATGGGGTCAGTGGAAGAGCATTGTTCAAAGCCTGGTTCAAAAAAAAGCAGAATAGAAGACTGAGAGGGCTCCTCTACACGAGGAATTTATTGTGCTGTCATGATTCCTCACCCACGATAGTTTGTGGGTCCTTTCCACGACATCGTCATCCTCCAGGGCCTCTTCCATCATGCTTTCCAAGCATTTCCAAGGCTTTTGTTAGAACAAGGATGATGAGTTATTAAAGGGATAGCATGCTATAAAACACTACAAAATGGTCATGTATTTTTTCACAATTCCTCTATCACAGTTCCACCTTGTGGTTGTGTAATGGAACATATAGAAAGGCGGAGCACAAAAAAAAAAAAAAAAAACCCATGTAAAGGAGCAGATCTTAATCCTGCGAAGAATCCGGAAGCAGAAACCTCAGTAAAGTGGCAGGTTAAAAGCATCGTAGAGAAACCCTTAGTGTAAGGTTAACAACTCAGGGCTTGTTCCAGGATGTTGTCATCTGCCACCTTATGTGGAAGGGTCACCTTCAGTTTCTTGTCTCTCTCCATGGCTTGGCAGATGGTTTCATAAGCATTGTTGTTGCCGGACCAACAGCGTCTAGCAACCTGTCCATATGGAACAAAAATAAATGGGTATAAAATCAGAACATCTATTTCATCTCCCAGCTACATGTATGTCATTTTAGGAAAACACATCTAGCCAAATGGTTCTAATTCCTAATCTTAACTTGTTGATTTCTCAACATTTAGTAGCTTTTCCACCTTGGACCTTTAAAAAAAAAATACACCTGGTATGTTTTAGTTCCAGTTAAAATGTTACTGGATAGCACTCACTAGAGCCAGCCAGGCACAGTATAAACCAGGTGCTTCACAAGGTCCTCTCAAATAACAAGTGTGATCTGTAATACAGTACATTGTTCTGGTTTTTGTTCCAGGCCGTCCGCTCTACATTTCACAGGAAGGTGTGATCTCTGCAGTAGACACAATGACGGAAAATTGCAGCAACAATGTGCTCCATGTAACTTTTCTGTCTGTCCTACTTGTGCAGTTGTGGAATGTGGTGATTGTGCACCAGCTGCTCAGGTAGCCTGCACTATGGTTGCAAGGTCTGTGAGATTTGTGGTGGTTGTTACTGGTAATTCACAAGTCGTAATTATTACACTGTTATACTTGTGCAACCGTTATAGTTATGCCATATGTACAGTATGTTAATGGCACGATATGTTTTTTTAATGTTTAGAAACTTGGATCAGTTAGATCCCACATATAATTAGTGTAGGTTTTTGTACTTTACATTGTGGAGTATTATTGACCCTGATAACTTATGTACAACTGTATTGTTTTACTGGAAAAGAGAAGGTTTTAATAAAGGCATGATTCATTTTAATTGCAAATGGTGTCATGCTTAATGCCTTCTAGGACAGTGGTTCTCAACCTTTTTTGCCCCATGCTCCCTTTTCACCATATGTCAGAATGTCATTCCCCCCCTTTCCAAGATTGTCTGACTTGATCTGTGCCATACAATAAGGTGTGATGTCCTGTAGATTATGTACAATCTGTAGAATTGTAATTTGTAGAAAGATCAGTATTCCAACAGTTTGAGTCTGTGGTCCCAATCCCCCCCCCACTGAAACCCTAAAATCCCCCCGGGGGGATTCCCCCCTGGTTGAGAACCCCTGTTCTAGGAGGTATTTTATTGGTATGACTTTTGTGGGGAACATTTGATTGGTACAATTAATTTTTTTGTCAATGATGGGTTAAAAAGTAATGTATTCCTTGATTTAAAATATTTTATATTCTGTATTTTAGCGAGGACTCACAAGGTGGCTCACAACACATAAGGAACAATACTGAAAAACAAAACGTTTTAAAAGGCAATTTAAAGTTTAAACACAGCAGGAACTAAAATCTTCAGTAAAAAGCACCTCATGGGGAAGGAATTCTACATCTGCAGGACCACTGCTGAAAAGGCCCCAAACCCAGGGTGCTTCAAGACAAAGCTTTTATTGTGCAATCGCCTGGCTTGGCTTCAAGCATGGAAAGTGACAAGCGGTCCAGATGATAATGATGTTTCCATTTCTAATGCTTCTGTATTTCCCCAGTACTACTTCCGTCTTTTTTTTCTTACAACAAAAAATCTGTTAAGGAGGGAAAGGCAGAATAGCTGCACAATGCCTTTTTGTTGGTAGCACTAGGAGATGTTCGTCTGAAAGCACCCCTGGTACCTGCCAGCCTGTTAACTCTTAATGGTAGGGCCATTAAGCAGGACCTCCAGAGCTGATCTCAAGATCCAGGAGGCGGGTTCCTAAGGGATGTTGTGAAACAACAGTGCCTCTTCCATATAATGCTATAGAATGGTGGTGTCATAAAATAAAAGGACATACATTACATTCCAGCACACCAAGGCTTGAGAGGTATCCAAATCAATAATCATGAACTGGATTGAATGGGAGTGCCTTGTGTGAAATGGAATAATCAGGAGTTTTTAATGTCAGGGGCTGGAATAAAAGGGACTTTACAAGACTTGCTATTAAGTTGTTAATGGTTCAGCCCTTTATTTGGACATGGCCTTTGGATTTTGCCCTTGACTGTCTCTTCCCAAAAGCCTTCTGTTCCTCATTCTACAATCCAGCCATCTAATCCAGAGACCTAAATAGCAACAGATTCCAGGAGACCTCATTGGACTTGCAGTTGCAACTAGTATGTATCATTAGAAAGCAGCTACTACAGAGGATACGACTCGGTAATTTCACATGATCTTGCTAAGAAGTTTAGGAAATCCTGTATTTTGATGTTTACCACAAAAAAAAAAAACCCACCCTGCAACATTTCAATATAAATGGATCAAGTAGATTTGCTTACTCCGTTGGAAACATCCCAGCTCAGCATCATCTTTGCACGTTCTTCTGCATCAGCTGAGCCATCCAAAACAAGGCCAAATCCTCCATTTATCACTTCTCCCCTTTAAAATTAACAGAAAATTGCATTCTTAGTTTGTTTATTTATTTGGAATTAATAAACCATATGCCATTACACTCCAGTCTTGACATCATACACTTCAGCGGAAGGAAACATTTATATTAGGCCCAAGAAATATTGCTGTCATTGGACACATCTAATGTAATTGGGCTGGCAGAATTTAGGAGGCTGGATCACCATCTGTCAGGAATGCTGTAGTTCAGGGGTGGGCGACTTCAGGAGGTCCTGGGGCCATTTTTGCCCGTGCCCTGCACGGGCCGCACTCTGCAGGGTGCTGAAAAAATTAAAACACAGTCATACCTTGGATTGCAAGTAACTTGGTTTGAGAGCGTTTTGCAAGACAAGTAAATTTTTAAATATTTATTTATTTATTTATTTACTTGATATACAAGCGACGTCTTGCAAGACAAGTCCTGTAGTACGGCTTAAATTAAAAATCTCTGTACAAATTTTTTTTGGGGGGGGGGATTTCGTTTTGATATAACAGTGTTTTGGATTACAAGCACATCTCCGGAACGAATTATGCTCTCAATCCAAGGCATGACTGTATATTAAAAGTCTGGTTAGCTTGTTAATTTTGACAGTTTGGGCGCTCTGGATTCCATTTTTCCATTAATTTCCTTTTAATTCAGGGGTGTGGGTGTGGCTGTGGATGCATGCTGCCCACCCTTGCTGTAGTTGCAAGATTCTTGCACTGAGTAGGGGGATAGACTAGATGACCTCCATGGTTCATTCCAACTCTAAAATGCTATGATTCTACAGTCCTATAATTGAAAGGTACTTTATTCAGATAATGGGCAGTGAGAATCCTCGTGTGGGATAAGGAGCCACCCATTTTGTATTTTCCCACACTGCCCAGCCAGCAAGTTCCATTCTTACCAAATGCCAATGCCAAGCGTTGAGTCTGCTATAATCCTCCAGAGTACAGGACAGTCCAAAACACACTTGTTTAAACAAATAATGAAAATGCCTACATGTCTGATGATTAAGTGGCTAAAGTTACTGGGTTTCTTAAAGGTCAGGCCATGGTTATTTAAGTTTTATTACACTGCAGTTTGGAATTCAGTTGCTGCAATGACAATGGTCAAGTTGGAATCTAAGTAAATACTTCAACTTATGCTTCAATAAATCAGGAGGAAATGTATTTATATATTTTTTTAAATGAAATGAGTTAGTTTTTTATGAGGCAGTTACTCTAGAGTTTGGGATCTGTGGGCATAGCTTTCGTGTCACCTTGTTGCCAAATCATAAGATGACAACTGCCCTTCTATATCAGACCTGGTCTAGCACTGCTGTTTCCAACAGCAACCAGCCAAATACCCCTGGAAGCTCAGAAGCAAGGCATGGAGGTGATGTCCACACTCCCTGTTCTTTACCCCAACACCTGTACACTACCACTGTATATGGATGGTTCCATTTAGTTCTTCTTCGTGATCTCTGTGCATCACACAAGTGGGCTCTGCGCCTGCACAGAGCCTGTTTCGAGAAGCTTCCATAGCTGAGGATTTTGGGCGGGAACCCCTCCCCCACCGTCCTACTGTGCATGCCACCAGCGGGTTCCCGCCCGCTTCCTCGGTTCCTTCCTCTTTGACCGCCTTTGTGGGTGCCTCGGGGAGCGTTCTCTGCATCTTTTGACTGCAATGCTGAGGTCTAATTGACATTTTTGTTTTATTCTTCTTCTTTCTTCTTAGTATTTCCTCCTTTCGCCTTTTCCTTTAATAATTTATTTTATTTTCTCTTCACCTCTCTCTGTGAAGATCCTCCATGAAACAGTTGGCCACCAAGGCCCCATTTCACAAATGCGTCCGTTGTGGCAGTAAACTACCACCCACGGATGGCCACTCCCTGTGCCTGTTTTGTTTTGGTGAGGGGCACAAAGTCAACCCCTGCCCCCACTGTCAATCTTTTACAAAACAGGCCAGGAGAAACTGCGCCGATCGACTCAGGGCTATTCTGTGGCAAAAAGCGCTAGAGGCCATCAATCAAACAGCTCCAATGTTGGCGGCGTCTTCTTCTCCTCTGCAAGTTGTTGCAGCTTCTCCTCTGGGTGAGACCCTGGCGACAGGGAGAGACCCTCTGACTCCAGGCCATTCTCTGTCGATACTGACTGGCCAAAAAGGCCCAATCCAGCTCGGAGCGGAAGAAGAAAAAGAAGAAGGAGCTACGGTGGTCATCAGCTCCAAAGGAGAAATCTTCTCAATGTAAAGTTTGGTAGCCAACCGCCTCCCCCTCAGAAGTGAGGGCTCCCTCGATCCCAATAGTGGTACCGATCTTTTCGGTATCATAAGGAGAAATATAGGACTCTCCACCCCCAGAACAGCATCGGGACCGATCTGCGTCACCTTGATACCGATCTCCTCAACAACAGTAACAACCATCTGCATAAGTCCACCAGCTGGAGACTCGATGGAGAGAGAGGAGCCCAAGCTCCCAACACCACTGATACCAGTCATGGTCTCCGGTCTCGGATTGGGAGGGCAGATTGGAATGGTCGCTTCCACCTTGACCCCGATATTATTGGGACGACTGGCAGTTCCACAGACCTCAGGATCCCTACTTACGATCCTTGCGTCTATCTTCCACCACGCTTCCATCAAGAACTGTCAGGCTTCCATTGCCAGGGCGCTGAGCCCACAACAACTGCTTCAGCCTCCACCTCCTCCAAGAGAGGACTGTCCACCTCGACACCAGTTGACTCCCTCAGTACCAGAGCTCAAACCACCATCTGCTTCGGTAGCAAGGCACAAAGCGCCATCAATGTCAGCTCCTGCCGCAGCAAGTGACCCGCTACAAGCTACACGATCCTCCTGGGCTGCTTCGCCTGAAGACTACTACTTGGAGTCATCTTCCATATCCTCCCTTGCGCCCTCCATCTCCTCACCAGATGCACTAAGGACCCCAATTCACCATCGGAGGATATGGGACACTTCTCTGAGCAAGTCCGTCGGATGGCTCAGTTGCTGGGAATTGCGATCCAGCAGCAAGAAGAGAGGATAAGGGACCCAGTGTTCGACTCCGTGTACTCTGAGGAAGCAGCACCGATCACGATCCCTTTCCTCCCTACATTGCTCCATACTGCCAAGGCAGCCTGGACAAACCCATTTCAATGCCTCCCACATTGAAGTGGGTTGAGCGAATGTACCGGATGCAAGAGCGAGATACCACTTTCCTGTTCTCGCCCTCGAAGCCAAACTCGGTCATCGTGGAGTCGGCGCAGGGCCACTCCCGATGACAGCATACCGCTCCTGTTGACAAGGAGGGCCGATACTTGAATCTCATGGGCCGCCCAGCATACTCCTCCACTACTCTCAGGTTGAAAATTGCCAACTGGCAAACCACCATGGCCCGCTACCCACTATTTCTTTGGGAGAAAGTAGGGGCCATGTGTGACTACCTCCCCAAAGACCATCTGGACTTGGCACACATTTTTCAAATGGAGGCAATGAATCTCGCCAGGCAGCAGATTAACACTGCCTGCCACCAAACTGACTTCCATGCTAAGGCCATGGTAGGCTCCATTGTGTTACGAAGACATGCTTGGTTGCACTCTGCTGGCCTCAATGAGGAAGCACACTTGCGTATAGAAGACCTTCCCTTTGATGGCGAGGGCCTTTTCAGCTCAGAAACTGATGAGGTGATGGACTCAGTCCAAAAGGCCAGGACCACAGCCAAGAAAATGGGACTGAACCAATATCCTCCTGCGCCCGCTTAAAAACAACGCAAGTGGTGCCGCCAGCAACTGTCATTCTCTTCTTGCCATCAAAGTGATCGTCCTTCTTGCACTCAGCAGCCTCCACCACTGAGATGTTTGTACACCCAGTCTCAGTACCAGGGCTCCCGAAAGAAAGGGGACTAATCCAGTAAATGCCGCCTTCGACTCGCCACCGGTCTCTCTGCCACTGCCTTCGATTCCCATACCACCGCCTCTGGATCATGTGCCTCCGATTCCATCCTGTTGTCTCCTGGTTCAGCAACTGTTTCAGGCCATTCCTGCTGCTGTGAAAGTCGATAACATCCAGCTCCTGAGTCCTGAAGATCGTCCAGCATGGTTACAGGATTGAGTTCGACGCCCTGTCTCCCTTCTTTGGTGTCCATACTACCCGGCTTTCACTGACCCTACAGGAAGAGGTGGCTTCCCTTCTCGAAAAAGGGGCCATTCTTCCCATACCACTGTACAACATGCAAATGGGTCTGTACTCCAGGTACTTTATGGTAATGAAGAAGGAAGGCAGACAGACTCCACCCGATGTGGGAGGTCATCTCCTACATTACACCAAGGGAATGGATGACTACACTCCAGTCGATCTTGCCTCTCCTTTGCAAGGGAGATTGGTTTGCGTCTATCATCCTCAAGGACGCCTACTTTCACATCGGGATCCACCTGGATAGTCAGTGCTTCCTCCAGGTTCTGTGTGGGGAATGCAGCCTACCAGTTCCAAGTACTTCCCTTTGGGCTCTCCGTGGCACCGAGAGCCTTTACGAAATGTGTCACTGTCATCTGCGCCCACTTTTGTACTCGGGGAGTACAGATCTTCCTGTACCTGGACGACTGGCGGTTCATAGACTCTTCCGAATTTGGTCTCCACAATTTATTTATTATTTATTATATTTGTTAATCGCCCATCTGGCCGGTCACTCCACAAACCACTGGAGAAGACGCTGACCCTCCTGGATGCCTTGGAACTCTATATCAACTGCAAGAAACCGGTACTTTCATCCCACATGGACTATCAAATTAATCAGAGCCATTCTTGATTCTCGCTCTGGTCGGGCTTTCCTCCCTCCAGAACAAGTTCTTTCCATCACCAAGTTGGCGACAAGATTGTATGGAGAGTGGAGGTTGAAGGGGCACGCCATTCAGCAGCTCCTTGGTCTCATGGCAGCCATGGTATTGACAGTAGCCTCTGAGCGCCTTCAGATGCAGATCTTACAGAATTGGCTTACCCGGTTCTTTGATCCCAAACAGGATGCTCACCATACTTACCTGTCTCTCCGTCCCGACGTGCGACATTCTTTATGTTGGTGGAGGATGAAATCTCATCTGGGGGATGCAGGATGAACTACCTTTCTTGGAGCTCCCTCATACCAGGACTTTAACATGGGATGCATCTCTCCTGGGTTGGAGAGTGCATTGCCAGGACATGATGGTACAGGGCCGATGGACACGTTGCGAGAGCTCCCTCCACATAAACTTCTTGGAGAGCCATTTTTAATGCATTGTGGGTGCTGGAGATAGACCTCATCAGAAAACACATGCAAGTGGTGACGGACAACCCCACTGCGGTGGCTTATCTCAACAGGCAAGGTGGGACAAAATCAATGAAGCTAACCACCTTGACTCTCCGTCTCTTTCACTGGACTCTGCGCAGAGGCACCGTTCTATCTGCCATCCATATTGCGGGCAAGGACAACAATTTTAAAAAGAAACTCAAAATAACATAGACCACACAGAGCAGAAGCTGAGTCTTTAAAGGTGCGTTCATATCTAGAGGCTGCAGCTAGGACAAACGTTCAATATTATGTTACTTTTTTTAGATGTTCAGGTGTGACCACAGCACAGAAAACAGCAGCTAACTGGAAAGTTCTGTATCAACAGCTCCCCAGCAGTGTTTGTTATTAGAGTCAAATCTAGAATTATGCCATGTATTTCAAGAGGTATACCAGCATAAATCCAGAATCAGTGAGATCCAGATTTGCCCCACTCCACTCACCAAAAATGCCCATAAATTAAACCTACAACAAGTCACGTTTGTTAAGTTGAGTTTTCCAACAAGTCTTCTCACTTTTATAGGAGAGCGCTTTGCCCTCATTAGCACTGGGTCATATATTCAAATAATTAAAGAAACAGTGTGGCATTTTGACCTAAGCTACCTCCTATAATTTCCAGATGTCTCCATCCAAGGTGATCAAAGAACTCCAGGCCCCTCTTGCAATCAAGACATCACACTGTTGACTGTGTACTTCAGTCGGTAAATTGCTTCTGTCTCTTTGTTGCTACAAGTCACTTTGGCCTCCTGCTAATAAACAGGCTTTCAGAACTGAGCTGCCAGAACAATGGCCAACCCTAATGTAACTCCATATATGGTCCAGCAAAAATGATACAGATCCATGAGTAAATAATATCTGCCTCTGTTTAGGCTGCATGATTATCCGCCCTATGAATGAAAACACAAGAAATATACTCTTGAGCCTCTGAAGGAAGAATCAAAATCAGGCAAAAACAAAATAAAACAGGCATAGAAAAAGCTGGCTGATAAATACATGTATTTATCCAACAATAAACACATTGCAGCTCATTTTTGTCAATTCTCTAGCCAGTAATATCCCAAAGACAATGGAATGCTCAAACTCGGCCATATAATACAGCAAACACAACTATCAGGGACCGATGCTGGGAAACTGAAGGATCAAAAACTAAAAACATGTCTCTATGGAGGAATTTGTGAGGCATGAATGCACATAGCCAATGCATCCGATCCCCATAAGCCTCAAAAGTTCAGACCACCCTGATACCTTATCATGTGCATCACAGACAGACCCCATGCAGGATAAAGTAATGTAATGTTGCCAGTACTTTCTACACTAACTATTTAGTGCAAAACAGCAAACGGAATTTATTAGAAGCTCCCATATTAACATGCCTTAAAGCACACATTTAATACATTAAAAACAGATTCCATAATCTATTATCTAGGGGTCAGAACTACATGTTATAAGAAACACAGAGCCAGCCCCATTCCATGTCTCTCTCCCCACACTCTTCCTGGTAACATTTTAAGCACAACAAATGGGGTAATATCAGATGCATACATCATTGGCTGTTGGCACTGGGCTGAGCAAATGCACCACACAATAACATCACACTGCGGTGCAGTTCAGATGTAACATTCCTGGACCAACACACCATGGTTTGTTGGAGCAAGAATGAGCAACAAGTTTGAGTGGATTTTCACTCAATGTATTTATTGCATCTTCCTCCAAGGGCAGCATCAGTGATAGAGGACATGCCTTTGCATGCTGGAGGACCCAGGTTCAATTACTGGTTTTTCCAGAGAGGGCTGGCTGAAAAAGATTTCTGTCCTGCCTGAAACCCTGGAGTGCTGCTGCTAGTCAGTGGCCTGGTTCGCACGTAACGAGAAGCTGCTGTGGGTGAATTCTCCCCCCCCCCCGGGGTTTCTCGTCACAGCAGCCAAAGAGGATGGGTCGTTGGGCTGGTTGACAAGCAACCTGCAACCCTAAAACAGCCCATGGGATCTGGGTGGCTGGTCAACCACCCCAACAACCCACCCTTGCTGGGTTCACACATTAACGAGAAGCCATGGTGGCAGGAACGGTGCAGGGCTGTTTGGCGCCCTAGGCCAAATTATATTTAGCGCCCCCCCTCGTGCCATGGGGGGGCTCCGGAGCAAAGCAGCCCTGCTCTGCAACCCCCCCCGCGCACCACCACCGCCACCGCCGCCACCACCTACCTTCCCCCCGCCCCCGCTGCTGGCTGCTGCTGCCGCCTCCTCCTCCGACGCGATGGGACCCCCGCGCTTTACGACGGGAAGGTGGCCGCAGCGAGGGCGGCAGTACTAGCGGCGGGGACTTCTCCTGTCCCCTTCTTTTGGAGGTGTGTATTCTTGGGCGGGGAAAGGCTAAGGTGGCGTAGCGGGAGGAGGAATGGGAAGCGGGGAAAGTGATAACTAGCCGAAGAAGAGCACTGTGGGGTGTTGTGTGTGTTTGTGGTTGGCGGGCGGGCGGGCGGGCGGGCGCGCGCGGGGGGGGAGGTGCGGCGGCGGCCGGCAAGCGGGCGGGGAGGCGCGGCGGAGGCGGCAGGCAGGGCAGGAGCGCGCCGGAGGCGAGGAAGGGGTGCAGAAACTCTTGCCTAGCGGTAGCGCCGGCCCTGCATGGTGGGTGCCTGGATTGCCAACCTGGTGCTCACAGGCACTGCAGCCCACTGTGGCTAATAAACCATGGTGGGCTGTGGTGATCGTGTGAACCAGGTCAGTGTAGACAATACTGGGATAGATGGACCAATGTTCTGACTCAGTATAAGGCTGCTTCCTATGGGTGTGTCCCAATTTATCATCACAAAAGTTCATTATCATCACAAGAAGCCAGCTGTGCTAGCTGAACATTGCATTAATTGTTCCTGCAATTCTCCCTGTCAGTCAGCACAAGTAGAAGCAGGACCGCAAGAGTGAGCTGTAGAACCCAACACACAGGCACTGCAGGGTGGAGGTGCACTAAAACAGCCACTGTGTTCCCTTAAGCAGTGATGTTGGCATTTTTGGTATTTGCTTTTTTTGGTAAAGCAGTTTGGTACTGTATTTTTAAACTCTGGACTTCATGGCCTTCCTTGGGACCCACTCTTTAGGTGGCAATGTGCGCTACTCTGCATACTTCAAAAATATAGGTAAGCCAGCCCTGCTGTGTTTGGGGGCCCTCCTGCTCATTCCACTGAGTAGGGCCCTGGACTTCTGCCCAAAGTCCTGCCCTGACGGCACCACTGCCCTAAAGTAAGAGTTGGGAGGATATCATGCTCTAAGAATTCTTCCAGGTTCAGTGTCCAGTAAGAGGAGGTTTGAGCCAGTTCTTCCTTTGTTGCTCTTTAAAAGAAATATGCTAGAGCTAATTGGGGGGCAGGGGGAAGATGGCTGGCACCTGACCTGTTTTGTATCAGCAATCCCTTACTGCATGTTAGCATATGGACATGTTATATTGGGGTCCAAAGGTCACAGGTTTAAATGCAGCTTGAGGGGAGTCTAAATACATCTCACCCGCTGACATACTGAATGCCTATGCAAGTGGTGTTGGAGTTGGACATGGCGTTGGAAGCAAGTTCTGCTTTAAAACACACATACACATACACACACACACACACACACACACACGCATTCTGCCCTTGTTCAGCAAATTGAGTTTTCCAAAGAATGCTATAGTCATTGTCCAAAAAAAAATTGGGAGCTCTTTTTCTTTTTTTTTTTTTAAAGATCTGGAAATTAATTAAAAGAGAATCATGCAACATTAGGCCTCATTCAAGAAAAGGGATTCTCAAACTGCAGCAGAGCCTACTTAAACCAGACAGGAAATTGTCAAGAGTTTCCTAAAGGGAGCCAAGACAAAACAAAAACATGCAGATCACAGAGGCTGTTCTGAATGATTGGTTTGTTGCACAATAAATGTGCATTGGCAAATCATCTATCACCTCCAAAAGTGGGAGAAAGGGAAACTACTGATGGCGTCCTAACACCAGTCCCATCATATGACATTTTAGGAAAGTACCTATTGGAAATAGTTAAAACATAATCAGTGATGAGAGCAGTGCGGGGGTTTACACAAGGGCTGCTTTCAGACGGAGGGTTTCTACCACTAACAGCTATGCCAACTTTTCCTCAACGGATTTTTTTAATGGAAAGAAATGAAAGAAGTGGTGGGAAAACATGGGAGGATTACAAAAGAAAGATGATATCATCTGGAAACCCCGAACAATTCAGGGAATGAGGCAGGACAATTGCATGATAAAAGCGCCCCAATGAAGCACGATGCTGGCACAAGAAAGCCTGAGCCACAGGCTACATTCTTGTGTACAGATCTGCTTGCCAGACTTGTCAATTGTGCAGTGACACTGGGAGCCAGCATGGCGCAGTGGTTAGAGTGCTGGGTTGAAACTCGGGAGATCCGGGTTCTAGTCTCCACTCAGCCATGAAGCTCACTGGGTGACTTTGGGCCAGTCACTGATTCTCAGCCTAACCTACCTCACAGGGTTGTTGTGAGCATAAAATGGAGAGGAGGAAGACTGTGTAAGCTGCTTTGGGTTCCTTGCAAGAGGGAAAAGGGTGGAATATAAATGTAACAACAACAACAACAACAACAACAACAACAACTAATAATAATAATAATAATAATAATAATAATAATAATAATATACAGCACAACATGTCATATGATGGGGCTGTTGTTAGGATTCCTAGAGATCACTCCGGCTTTCCATTACCCTGAACACAGAATGTTCAAGGGGTCAACTTCCCCGAGGGATTGTGTTTGCAAAGTATGAAACAGCAGCATTGGAAACTCCCATGGAGACATGCCCTATTAAGCAGATTTCCCCAGCCAGGTGCCCTCCAGATGTGTTTATTATTTATTATTTATTTATTATTTACATTTATTAATCGCCCATCTGGCCGGCAACCGGCCACCCTGGGCGATGTACATAGAATAAAAACAATAAAATACATTTAAAACAGTATAATTTTTTTAAAAAATCTTAACCCACCCCATATTCCCACCTGAACAGCCAGGTTTTTAATGAGCGGCGGAAGCTCAGCAGAGAGGGGGCATGGCGGAGGTCACTCGGGAGAGAGTTCCACAGTACGGGGGCCGCCACAGAAAAGGCCCTCTTCCTTGTCCCCACCAGTCTAGCTGCTCTGGCTGAAGGGACAAGGAGAAGGCCATCCGTGGCAGATCTTGTTGAGCGGCCCACTTGGTGTTGCTGGAGACGCTCCTTGAGATAGACTGGACCGGAGCCATATAGGGTTTTAAAGGTCAAAACCAACACCTTGAATTCGGCTCGGCAAGCAACTGGTAGCCAGTGCAACTCCTTCAGCACTGGCGTGATGTGGTCCCGCCGGCGGCTGCCTTTAACCAGGCGAGCCGCCGCGTTCTCTACCAGCTGTAGCTTCCGAACCGTCTTCAAGGGTAACCCCACGTAGAGCACATTACAGTAGTCTAGGCGAGAGGAGACCAAGGCATGAACCCCTGATGGGAGCAGATGATTAGGAAGGTAGGGGTGCAGCTGCCGTATCAGATGGAATTGATACAGCGCCGCCCGGCTCACAGCGGACACTTGAGCCTCCATGGACAGCTGGGAGTCAAGGATGACCCCCAAGCTGCGGACCTGGTCCTTCAGGGGCAGATGTACCCCATTCAGCACCAGGTCAACATCCCCTAACCTCCCCTTGTCCCCCACCAGAAGTACCTCGGTCTTGTCGGGGTTCAGCTTCAGCATGTTCCTTCCCATCCAGCCAGCCACTGCCTCCAGGCACTTGGACTGGGTCTCAACGGCCAACCTCGGTGAGGACTTGAAACAGAGGTAGAGCTGCGTGTCATCCGCATACTGATGACACCGCACCCCAAACCTCCTGATGATAGCTCCCAGCGGCTTGAGGTAGATATTGAATAACATCGGGGAGAGGATGGAACCCTGCGGCACTCCACAAGTGAGCGGCCGAGGGTCCGAAGCCTCCTCCCCGAGAACTACCCTCTGGTACCTTCCAGAGAGGAAGGACCAGAACCACTGCAATACAGTGCCTCCCAAGCCCAAGCCCTCCAGGCGGTCCAGGAGGATACCGTGGTCAACGGTATCAAAAGCCGCCGAGAGATCGAGGAGGACTAGAAAGGAGCATTCGCCCCTATCCAAAGCCCTCCTCATATCATCCACCAAGGCGACCAAGGCCGTCTCCGTCCCATGTCCAGGCCTGAAGTCCAACTGGCATGGATCTAAATAATCGGCTTCATCCAAGTGTGCCTTCAACTGAGCACCCACCACCCGCTCGATCACCTTGCCCAGAATTGGTAAATTGCAGACTGGGCGAAAGTTGTTTAAATCCTGGGGATCCAAGGAGGGCTTCTTTAGAAGTGGTCTTATTACTGCCTCCTTGAGGGCTGATGGCATCACTCCCTCCTCGAGGGAGGCATTCACCACCGCCTTGACCCCCTCACCCAGTCTCTCCCTACAGCTCATTATGAGCCAGGACGGGCAAGGATCAAACAAGCAGGTAGTCGGCCTCACAGATGAAAGCACCTTGTCCACTTCATCAGAAGGAAGAAGCCGGAATCGATCCCACAAAACCGGTCTGCCATTGGCCTCCTCCCGCTCACTCCCTGTATCCACGACGCACGATATCCCACTCCTAATCCGATCGATTTTATCTGCGAAGTGCTTCGCTAAAGCCTCACAGGAGGCTTTAGACTGTTCCATTGGGTCCGGAGCGACTGGACCGACCAGACTCCGGACCACTTGGAACAGCCTCCTGGGGCAGCACTCCGCAGACGCAATGGAGGCAGCATAGAAATTCTTTTTTGCTGCCTCCACCGCCACCCGGTAGGCTGAAGCTGCAGCTCTAACCCGTGTTCGATCGTCTTCGGAGCGGGAATTACGCCATCGGCGCTCTAGCCTTCTCACCTCTTGTTTCAGAGCTCGCAGCGAAGGAGTGAACCATGGCGCCACGCGAGCTCTGTTTACGTGTTGGACTATAACTCCCATCATCTCCAGCCAGTAGTAGTACAACACATCTGGAGGGCACTCAGTTAGGGAAGACATACCTTATAATAGGTTTTCCTCAGGTAAAGCCTATTACCCTACAATCATTGTTTTTTATTGCTGCTAGATGTGCCCTACCTATCTTCCTACTACAGGTCCTCCACTCGTGAGACAGTCCCCCTTTTCCTTCCAAAGGCAAGTTCTCCTTACCAGCCAACACCTCCGCCATTGTGCAAGGCAACCCAGGTAGCTCCTCTAAATGAGTCTCCCACAAAATTCTGGACAGCCATATCTGTGGAGGAAGAAAGGAATGATTGAAGCATAGGAATTCTCCGGTTAAGAAGACAAAATCCCTCCCACGATCTGTTTGCAGCTATGTGGCAAAAGCTTTGTGAGGGGTTTTGCATTTGTTGTGCGGCTTTCAGGTATTGTGGTTGCCCTTGCATAATGGCAGCAGCTCCAGGTGTCAAGTTTGAATTGCCTCCGGAAAATCCTGCAAATTACTTGGGAAGATAGGCGAACAAATGTCAGTGTACTGGAAGAAGCAAAGACTACTAGCATTGAAAAAATGATCCTTCAATGCCAACTTCAGTGGATCAGTCATGTTGTTCGAATGCCTGACTGCCGTCTCCCAAAGCAGTTATACTTTACTCCCAACTCAAGGATGGAAAGCGGAATATCGGTGGTCAATATAAGAGGTTTAAAGATGTTCATAAGGCTAATCTAAAAAAATGCAATATAAACATCGAAAACTGGGAAGCTCTGGCCCATGAACGATCTAAATGGAGGTTGGCCTTTCACAAAGGTTCCATGGACTTTGAAGAAGCCCGAGTGCAAGGTGAAAGGGAGAAACGTGCTAAGCGAAAAGCACGTCAAATGAATCCTTTACAGGACCATCTTCTATCTGGTAACCTGTGTCCTCACTGTGGGAAGCTGTGTGGATCTAGAATTGGCCTCCGCAGTCACTTACGGACCCATCGCCAGAGTCTACACAATCTTCTTTAGAATTTCCTCCTTTTATCCCGGAAGACAATCTTACTCGGTCACGAGTGATCGCCTGATGATGCTGCAGGATCCCCATAAAGCAGTAGGCCGGTGTGTGTGTGTGTGTGTGTGTGTGTTAAAGTGCAGCCAGTGTTTGGTCCAGATCTCAAGACTTCCTGAGTGGGTCACCTTAAACCATGAAGGGTGAGCCTCCCATAGCTATGCTGACTGGGGCAGTAAGGCAAGAGGGCCACTACTGCTTTCTCGTCATCACCGTCATGGCCCACTCATTTACCTGCCCTCTTCCTCTCGGATGAAGAAGGTGAGCAGGCTGGCAGCCATGCTGGTCACTGCTGTTCTGCAATGTCCCCTTGTTTGCTTTCTTATACTATCCCTCTGAGCAAGCAGGCCGCGATCCCAGGCTGTGTTCCAGTCCAGGCAATGCAAGGTCAGAGGAACCCTTAGCTTAAAGCAGTGTTTCTCAACCTTGGGTCCCCAGATGTTTTTGGCCTACAACTCCCAGCATGCCCCAGCCAGCTATGCTGGCTGGGGCATGCTGGGAGTTGTAGGCCAAAAACATCTGGGGACCCAAGGTTGAGAAACACTGGCTTAAAGGAAGAACTCCGTCATGTACCGTCGGACTATTCTGTGCTTTTTTCAAGAAGCATGACCATGTTTTGTTTTCTTTACAATGCTGTCCCTAGGCTTCATACTAAGGGCCAATTCAGATTACTGGGGATGATTTTTTTTAAAATTTAACCCCACCCCCCAAGAATGGATCCATTCTAACTCCCCCCCCCCTCCACTGCCTCCTCACAACAGATCCTATGAATTAATCCGTTCATATAAAGGGACACAGTCTTCATCGTTTGTTGAAGTTACTGGAAAGATCAAGTCTCTCAAGGCAATTTCCGCCAGGAGGATAGTCATGTGCCAACGCTGGTTAGTTTTCGGCACCAGGTGAAAACAATTCTTTTCTGCCAGGCCTTTTAACAGTTGGGTCCACATATCAGAGCGGGATAATTGTAGGGTGTGTTGAATGTGACACTGACTGACTTTGTGTATTTTATTGGATTTTATAATGATGATAGAGTGCATTTTGTGACTGCCCTAGGATCATTTTATGATGAAGGGTGGGATATTATAATTGTTGTAAACCGCCCAGAGAGCTTTGGCTATTGGGCGGTATAGAAATAAAACAAACAAACAAACAAAATGAAAAACTTAATAAAATAAAGTGTGTGTGTGTAATTGATAAACACCTCTTCAGAAATACCAGCTTATCTAAAATTCAACCATAAAACTGGAACATTATGACTCATAATTAAATTCCTTGAGCGGTCATATTTTATACTCTAACTATGTGGATGTGCATTGTGTGTTTTTTTACAACCCCATTATTTTTAACTTGCAAGTTTTTATCTCACCTCATACGTGTTTTTATATCACCAACCTCCTTCTCTGTCTACTTCTTTCTCAAATGAAGTAGGCTATTGTCTATGAAAACTCAGACCACAATTACCCAGTTACTCTCCAAGGTGCTGCAACTCTTTGGGGTCTTTTGACACCACTGAATTGCAGACAACCTCAGTATAAGAGGAAATCTCACTCCATCAGATTAAAAGGAGAAGCACATGCTTTCCAAGCTATTCAATGACTTTCTCATTTTAAGCAATTCTATTCACTAAAAAGAGACCATCCTGCAACCATTCAGCTGACCTGCACAAAATGCGGATCCATCATAGATATTTGAGGTCTCTCTGTAAGGACTATCTGTCCCACTTACATCATGGTGGTCTCGACTAAGAACAACCGGCGCCTGGTGGGGAAAAAAGCCAAGGAAAAGGAAATGGGGATGCTTAGCAAACAGATTTCATAGATTTCATAGATCATAGAGTTGGAAGGAGCCTACAAGGCTATCGAGTCCAACCCCCTGCTCAATGCAGGAAACTAGAGGAGGGGTCTCCCATCCAAGTAATAACCAGGCCTGACCCTGCTTAGCTTTCCACACTCAGATCTCTTGTTTAAAAAGTCTCCCTTGAATAGAAGAGTCAGCCAATTTAAGTTTTGGATTAACTACCCACTTTTAAATCAGTCCATTAATTTGCCAATGGAAAAAGTATTGTAGTCTCTCAATGGCAAAGCCAGCTGTAACATTCAGTAGGTCGTGGTGGCCCACCTCTAGCCGTAGGTACTAAGGTAAAATTAAGGGGCAGTGAATTGTAAATTATTTATTTTTATTATTTACTTTAGTTTATAGGCTGCTTTCCTGCCCATAAGCCTTCAAAGCAGCTTACAAAATTAAAAACATGTAATATTACCATTATACAACAATAAAATAGAACAAGAGCAAGTAAAAGCACCATATCATGTATAAAAAAAATATCATAAAGAGCCAGAGCAATAAATCAGTCAAGGCCAAAGATCATGATATTTATTCATTTTAGTTCATTATTATATTTTGACTATCCCAGGGAGCACCTTTTGAATGTTCATCCTTGGGCACCCTAAATATTCTGGGCCACCTCTGAATAAAGGCAACAATTTGCAAATATTTAATGGAGATTTATGTTCATCTTGAGCAATACACAAACTCATTTGTGTTTGGATTTAGATTTTGGCGGGCCTGAGGTTCGACACCTCTAACATAAAGCCAGTACTGATGCTGGTTGATTTCCCTGTGGAGGTATTACATACTCTCAGTGCAGGTTTTAGTGCAGGGGTGGGGAACATATGGTCCTCCAGATGTTAGTGGACTGCAACTCCCATTAGCCCCAGCCAGCATAGCCAATGGTGAGGCGTGATGAGAGGTGCAGTCCAACAACATCTAGAGGGCTACATATTTCCCATCCCTGATTTAGCATGAATTTGTATGTTTATTTAAGTCAGGCAAAAATCACCATGTGATAGCTTTCCCTGGACATCTCATCATGTTTTCCCTTGTTAACGATTAAACAAACAAACAAACAAACACACACACAACTTTTCAGACCACAGTTAAATATAAATCTGACGATATGGAGCATTTATACAGGAAAGCTTCACCGTGGAAAAAGGATGGGGAAAGTCACCATAAATGCACCCTTCACTTCAGTCACCTCCAGAATGCCCCATGCCAGCTGGCACAGGTCTTTAATGGAGTGGGGCAGAAACAAAAGACCAGGGGAGGAGGAGAAGAAAAAAACTTACCAGTTTTTTGTCTGATCTTCTGGCAGGATTAACAGATTATCTTTATCCTCAGCACTCTGCTGTAAATTATTTATTTTATCATGGGGAAGAGAACAAATTTAGGTACTGCTGCCTGATTTCCCTGCCTGGATGTGCCTTACAGTGAGAGTGCTGATTTTTGGTTCAAAAAGCCTATCGCTAAAATTATATGGAGCATGGTGGTCCTGGTTTGTGGTGCTAGCAAATTACGTGGTCTGTTTGTATCCCACTCACAAGGATGACAGCAGTTTGTTTTTTAAAGATTTTGATAATATTAAAAAATAGACACAATACATATTAAATGCCAGGGGAGTTTGACCTTACCCTTCATAGCTCTACGAAGGTATTTTTCTTCTCTTTTATGAAGTTGTTTTATAAAAGTTCTCCTATCAGAGCAATCCTAATTTGAGGATCTGCTGGCTGGAGCAGTCAGGATGAGGCTGAACCCATATGCTACTGGAACTCCAGATACGCCATCTGAACTGGGCTGCCACAGTGCCAGAACTCCAGATACTCTAGTGGAAGATATACCAGAACCCCACTAGCACTCCTGTGGTGGAACATCTAAAACCAGGGCAGGGATACGGCTGGGGCCTAGGTAGGTACACATCATCCAAAAGGTTGGTCTCTTGACTACACATGGGAACTTGAGCACATTACTAACACTTCTCTGCCTAGAACCCTAACAGGTACCCTGCCTCAGGAATCCAAGTATCAACACCCAACTCCAATCCAATCCACTCCAACAACTGGGGTTGCCAGGAGAGAGAACCTCACACACACACACACACACACACACGTAGGCATGGGAAGGGAGAACATATGCTGAGCTGTACAAGTGCCACAACAGTCTCCCTGGTCTCTGTCCTGCCGCTCCTTGCAAGATGTGAACACTGTGTCTTGTTTGAACTGCATTGTTCTAACGCCGTACCCGCTCCAAACAGCAGAGAACATTCTCCAACACATGCACACAACAGCACACTGGGGAGGCGGCACTCATCCCCACACATGGGTCCGCTCCCGCAGCTGGGTTGCCAGAGCATGGCAACCCCACAGATAAGTACGGGTTGGGCATGGGGCTCTGGCTGAAATGTGGAACTGGTGCAACTGTCTCCCATCCCTCCCCTTCCTGCCCTCCATTTGCATGATATATCTATTGTGTCTTAATGCCAACAGTCTTCCCTCCAAAACGCGGGGAGCAGCACCCCCCACACGCAGATGGCACCAATGCCAGGTGCTCTGCCCCAACCTTTGGTACTGCTGTCCAAATTCTACACTTCTTTTGCTTTGCTGCAGGAGCACAGCCCAGATGCAGGGGGCCGAGTCGGAAGCTGACACCACATCCACAGAGTTCCCCTGCAAACTTCCAAGGAGGAAAGTGGTGAACATAGTCACTGCGGACTGCCCCCCCCCCCCCAATAGTGGAGGCTGAGGCATATTACATTTTATTCATTTATTAGTTACATTTCTATACCGCCCAATAGCCAAAGCTCTCTAAAGTAGCACCACTTCCTCTCCCCTCTCATTCCCTCACAAACATTCACTGTGTGCATGCAGGATCAGGAACAATTATGTGCTCCAGCTGCTCCCTATTTCTCGTTGTTCTCTACACATGCGGACTCCTTTTGCTTTCTGCAGGCCACTGTCCTACAGGAACAGACAGTACCCACCCCACATTGCTTTCTGTCCAGATCACCAGTAGTGACTAAAGATGTCCCTTGGGTTGTTGACTGACTTGCTCCAGGCAACCTTTGTGCACCCTTGCAGGATCCATGACAGACAGCTATGCAACAGATGGTGATGTTCTCAACTTGGAGCTGGTTCCATGAGGGGCATTACACCTGCTACTCTGCTGTCTGTCCAAGGCACAGGAGCCCTGCTGGGATGAGTGGCTCATAACTCTGAAATGTGATCTTGAAAAGGAAAGACACCTCCAACTGAGAGGCTGTTCAGTGAAGGCTAGGGATCTACCATGTGTGCCAGTTCTTCTGTTGCTAGGGCAATGATTAATACCTAGGTAGATGAATAGATGGATAGATAGGGATCCCTGCCTATCCCTAGTTTGATGTGGCTTCAGATTGGAAAGGTGGGTGGGGCCTTGTTAGGCTCAGGGCAGTGGCACCTTCAATCCTTGCTTGTTCAGGGTTCTTAGATGTGAGAGGCAAGGCTCTCAGGGTCCATGAGGAGGGTGGGTGCTGTTGCCAGGGTCTGTGAGGCACTCAGTTGGGGATGGGGCATAGGGAGGAGGATAGGAGAAGAGAAGGGTGGGATGCTGAATCCTACTGGAATGCTACTCAGCAGGGCAAGCCTATAAGGCAGTGTTTCTCAACCTTGGGTCCCCAGATGTTTTTGGCCTACAACTCCCAGCATGCCCCAGCCAGCATAGCTGGCTGGGGCATGCTGGGAGTTGTAGGCCAAAAACATCTGGGGACCCAAGGTTGAGAAACACTGCTATAAGGCAACATAGAGGGGGTGACGCCTTGGTTATATGTGTTGCCATGGGGAGGTCCGAGTGACCCAATCAGGCTGGTTGGGCCATGAAGGAGCTAGGCTGGTAGTCCATGTAGCACACCTGATTTCGCTTAAGTGCATCTCAATGTGGGGGGGGGGGCTTCCCCTTACATAGGGCTGTCCCTGGGATTCAATCTAGGGACCCTCAGCATGTAAAACATAAGTTGTTTGTTTGTTTATTTGTTTGTCTATGTTATATCCCACATTTCTAGCCCCCCCCAAAAAAATAGCACTCAAGGTGGCTAACAAGAAAATCCAGATTAAAAACAAAATCTTAATTTAAACATAACATGAAAACAAATTAAAAACACAACAATAAAAGAAATAAACAATGTCAACCAATTAAAAACCCCTTCAGCAACAGCCCAGCTTACATGCCAAAGGCCTGCCTGAATAAACACACCTTTGCCTGGCAGTGGAAGGAGGACAACAGGGGGAAGGCCAACCTAGCCTCCCTCAGCAGCAAGTTCCAGAGCCATACCAGACTACTCTTGCCCACCCTGTGCAGTGCTTCTGGAATCTTTGAGTGCTGGGGTTGGGTGGGGAGACAGACATTGTCCCATGAAGTATGCGCTTACTGTTTGCTGATGTGGCCGAGTAGTTAGGGAGCTGCTCCGTGGTGTTGGTGGTGTGGGTTTGAGTCACCACCAACACCGCAGGGAGAGGGGAACTCCCTCTCTCCATTTCCCGCCCAACTTAATTTCCCCACCAGGCAGGCAAAAGATCCTTCCACTTTCCCCCAGTAACTCCTATCACCAGTTTCCCAGTCCCATGCTCTACGGAGTGCACCACTGTTGCTGTGGGAATGGTCATGCTGTGGCCGTGTTCTGTGGGTATGTGTGTGCTGTGGCAGTGGGGGGCATGTCAAAGTCATAGCAACATCATTGGCTGCATCCATCTCCACATGTCATGGGGGTCAGGGGGTGTTATTGCAAGCACCATGCCTGATTGGTTGCAGTGCAATTATGACAGGAGGTGTATCTGCCATTTCCCTTTGATTTCTCCCGCCATCTTGTACTCCACTCCCCAGCATTTCTACTCTCTCATGCTGGCCTGAGCAGACTTAGGATACAGCAGATGTTCCACCAGCCTGTCTGTGACCTGAGTTACGATTGCCCTGCCCCAGGTTCTTTCTGAGTTCCAAAAAAAGATCGATGGTATTTAAAATATGTTAATAAACATATTTTATAATGTAACATAAACCAGAGATGGCTAAGTAACATAAACCAGACACAGCTAAGACAGGAGTCACCAGACTTAGTTCTTCAATGTTAGGATAATTCAGCTTAGGATATTGAAAGGAATAAGGTACACTGTGCTGCACAGTATTCTTTCCAGTGCTTGAATGTTTTGGCCTGTTGCTGACCTCACAGCCACTGCTAACCCTCTCTTTCTCTGCCATAGGTACCCTCTCAGGGCTCAGTCACATGTAACTTTTGGCAACATCTTGGGCTGATAAATGTATGTGTTCTGATGTGTATATGGAGAAAAGCTCAAGTTTTTGTTTGTTTGCCATGGATATGTTTCAGGATGTCAGGGCCTGGCTGGGGCTGTGGGATGCCATGTCTGGTTCTCCACCTCAGGATCTCTGAGGTATTTGGGTGGAGCTTCAGCTGCAGCTCTAGAGTTGAGCTCCAGGCTGGAGAAGCTGGAGTCTGAAGCTGTGCAGCTAAAAGATGGTGGTCTGTTGACCAGCAAAAGGCAGAAGAAGACCAAGCTCCTAGCATTTACACCAGTCCTGGCCGAACCAGATCCTTCATACTGGCCTACCGTGATTTTGCACACCTCTGTGTTCTTCTGTGCTGAGGGTGACGAGGGTGCTGAGGCCTGAACAGAGACTCCCATTAGCTCACTAGACTACACTAAGCTACTGCTCACAGGGCAGGATCCAATCCTGCCCTTGTGCTGGCGGGAATGACCCCCAGCACAACAGGAAACTAGCACTTCCTACAGCAACGGGAAATGACAAAACTAGCATTTCTGGAACAAAACAAGTCAGCAGAGCTTGCAGGAGGGGGCTCTGCTGACCTGTCCCATTGACCTGTTCCTCAGCCAGCAACCTAGTGGGCACTGGCAGATTGCCAGCATTGGATACTGACCCTAGTTCACACCATGGAGTTCCCAACTCTGATACTCATGGTGGTTTCCCAATGTATTCACTTGACCCACCCTTCTTTGTGATGAATCTCTGTACTGAATCTGTTTCTCTGTACTGAAAGACATGGGAAGCATGTCCATGAATGAATATTCAGTAAAAACCATATAGTGGATCATTCCTAATGGGATCAGAGAAAGGTTCAGAAATCTTTAAAAAAATTCATACTTACATAACATGTGGCATTAGAGCCAAACTCATTTCATACTATTATTCCTTGTTACTCTACTAGAAATTCATTGACTTCAGATGCTTTGTATTTTTATAAGAAAAACCCGTGCCCCGTCATCTTCTCTGATCCTGTCAATGTGGTGTCAATGTTTTTTACCAGATAGGTGAGCCATATGGCTTCTTCCATTCCAGACCAATCTTGTATGTCAGCGCAAAATTAGCAGGTTACATTGAGTGAAAAATACCTTAATTCTTCCTTCAGCAATCCCTTGGTTAATAGCCACTGCAATCGCTACACGACCTTTCTGATCAGAATACAAAATTCTGGCTTGGGATCCTACAACCTAGAAAAGATATACAATTCAGTAATAAATAGCATTTCTTGGCTTATCTCCATGGTCCAGATGTGGGTTAGAGACAACTCTCTAATGGAAAAAGCAAGGATAGTGAATGCACAAATATCCACCTTCCATGGCTAAGGATTTCCATCTGACTATGCTTTTATCTACACTCGCTTAATGGAAAATAATTATGTTTCTTTTTAACCACCACAAGCCAGTAAATCGACAATCACAGTTTAAGACCCACAGTCCAATATTGGCTGTTTCCTTATTGTCAGATAAGAAATAGGCTTGTAAGTTGTAACTATTGACAGAAATGGGAACTACAAAGGAACTATGGTCATAAATAATGTCAAATATCTATAATTCTCTGTGTGTGCAGAATTATAGATATTTGACATTATGACCATAGTTCCTTTGTAATTTGTGTGCGTGAGTGCGCGTGTGCGCGTGTGTGCGTGTGTGTGTGCTTTATTTCATCTGACTTCCTAGCAGACATTGCATGGCTGACCCCTGAAATGTTGAACGTTCCCTCCCAATATTAAAACTTGTTTATCCATGGGTTGGTAAATATGAATGAGATTTGTTCCAATCAAGGCAAATTGGAATGGAGTTCTGTGTAAGATGCACCGTTAACTAATACATAATTCCTTCAAATTAAGCATTCACGTGCCGTGTCTACAGTCAGAGAACTAATAAGGAAACCTGGCAGACAAATTGTCACTGGGAAAAAACAAGAGACTCGCATATTTTTGATCTATATTTATGATTGTCAGGAGTAGGGCAGGCTAGAGTGTATTCTCCAGGGCCAAGGTCACTGTGGTCAGTGGCTAAAGCTACAGCCTGAAGCACAACCGGCAGAAACCAGCCCCAAAGCCCAGTTTGCTTGGAGATTTTCCAAAACCCCAGTGTCTGTGCTAACAAAAGGACACATGCCAATTTACATGCCCCACTTTGCGCAGTGACTATGGCCTAGTTCTTGCTGAAGTACCGTAGTTAAATCTGTATCTAGACCGTAATACTGCAGTCTGCAGATGGGAGCTCCAATGCTTCTCCCACACACAGAAAGGCAGATGCCAGGGACGAAGGTTCTAACCTAGCCTTTTCCTGCTATCCCCCCCTGCCCCAAATCTGCTCCTGTGTGTTGGGGGACCCTTGGGAACAGTGTGAGACAGCCTGAGAGGCTGCAGATGTAGTGGGGAATTGGCAGAAATCGCTCCTTCCCTAATAGTGAATGGAGGAACAACTTGAGATGCAGCTTAGGACAGTTCTCTACTGGAAGGGCTGCCAGAGGACAGACCCTTGCCTGAAGGCATCCTCTGTTTGAAGGGTTGTCCAGTTCAAGTCCAGTGTAAAGGTAAAAAAACTATAGGAAGGGACACAGCAGCAGTGCCCTTGAAGTTGCCTGTCACCAGGGAGCACCTGGACAGTGGACTGAGCAGGCGCACAGATCACCTGGTCACAGTCTTCCCCACTATGAGGAGCTGCATTGTATTTGCATTTAAATTATAGTCAATATTTCTAAATCTGCATCTATACATATGCATTAGCTTATGCAAATTTTATGTAAATCTGCACCCACTTTTGTCCCCTTCCCTGGTGAGGGAAGGGAAACCCTTTTAAAAGGAACCAGCTAGTTGTCAAAGTTCTGTGCTCCCGTAAAAGGGGTGGCTCGCATATCTTCATTTTCCCGGGCACCTAAAATCTCAGAAAAGGGTGAAAAAGTGCAAGGAACCTGACAAAAGTCAGGTCCAAAAAAACACCTAGACTGAGGATCTTGCCCACAATGGGTTGTCCTGTCATGCAAACCCAGTCATTGTTTCATCTTGCTGGCTCCACCTACCAAATTGTGCCTTCTGGCTTCCTGAATCCAGCGGATGTTGTCATAGTATTGCT
Source organism: Shinisaurus crocodilurus (assembly GCA_021292165.1). Taxonomy (NCBI): domain Eukaryota; kingdom Metazoa; phylum Chordata; class Lepidosauria; order Squamata; family Shinisauridae; genus Shinisaurus; species Shinisaurus crocodilurus. Next base: position 3,775,037 of record CM037889.1, read on the forward strand.
GCTTCACAGATGCATTCACTAGGCAAGGGGCGGGGAGAGAGAGAAGCAACAAAACACCTCGCCAAATTAGTACATTGCAGCCCAAGTCTGAGATACACATGAAAGGACATGCACACCTCTAATAAGACCCCACTGGTGTTACATGTTAATGCGTGGATGCAGAGAATAAATGATTGATTTACATATTACTAGATTTACCCATAAACATGCAAGGTCTGGAGACAAAGAAAAGAATAGCACATTCAAGACCACGCATATCATACTGCTAAAAAGAAATGTAAAATATATGTACTAATAAATACTCAGGAATGTCAAGCCCGCCCCAACATGATCTTTCTCATGATGGTTATGGTTTGACTCCAGAGTTCTTCCAGTTATGCAGTGAGGATTAATATGCCAGTCCTTTTAAGAACAACAACCAAAACATCTGCTTCCTTAGGAGAACTATAGTGCATTACAAATTTCATGGGGAAACATCCTATACAAGGATATTAGCAGACCTGAAACAACATCAAAAAATACATTCAACAGGATTTTGTGAAATGTAACAGAAGAAATGTAACAGAGAATACTATTGTCTTTAAAATGGGTTTTAAATCACCTTAGAAAACAAACATAGTGAATGAATCTGGGGTACAAAAGTCTGAGGAACCAGATTTCACCTCTTCTCATGTCTCATAGGATTACAGTTCAGTCACTCCTAGGTAAAATGTTTGCCCTTTCATTAATTGACTTTGAAAATCCTTCCCTTCATGTTTTTCAAAAAATTGCTACTTCATCCACAAAAATATTCCCATATAAGTGTATTTTGTTGCCCCTGCTGTTTGCTGATCTTTATTTAGGTTCTAGGAGATACTAAAGGCACGTTGTGATCTCATCCACATTATCTGTGTCAGCAAGGAAGTTTACTCCCTATCCTCAAGAGTTATTTTTTTTATGTCTTATTTTATTTTTATATCATCCAAGCCTCTCCAAATACACACAGAGCAGGGGGCACATTCTTCGCTTAAAACTAGTTAATACCATTTCACTCCCACTGCAGCCTAATCTAGAGAAGCCATCGCTTCTCAGCATATTTTCCAAATTCTTACAGAGCTACCGAGTGTCACTTTAATAGGGTAGCCTTGGACTAATTTTGAGTACAAGAATGTTATAGGAAATGACCAGAAACACACTCTTTGAGTGTGCGTACGTACGTGCATGCATGCGTGTTACAACGCTCCAACATTAAAATTCAGTTTAACATTGGATATATGCTAACACTCAACCACCTGTATCCTGTGCGTGTTGTTTGGTTGTAGCTATAAATTGTGACAGTTGCTACAAGCATCAGAATAATGCTTTGCATAGGCAACTCAACAGCTGATGTTTCAGTCATCAAATGAAAAATACATAACATGTTGTTCATGACCTTTTAATCCCTAAATGGCTTGGGATTGGGACACCTAAAGAACCACCTTCTTCCATATGAGCCTTCTTCCATATCACTAAGATCTTAAGAACATAAGAAGGGCCATGATGGATCCAAGGGTCCATCTAGTCCAGCATTCTGTTCACACAGTGGCCAACCAGCTGCCCATGGGAAGCCCACAAGCAGGACATGAGTGCAGCACCACCATCCCACTCATGTTCCCCAACAACTGGTGTACATACTGCCTCTGATACTGGAGGTAGCATATAACCATCAGGACTAGTAGCAATTGATAGCCTTATCCTCCAGGAACTAGTCCAATCCCCTTTTAAAGCCATCCCAAATGGGTGGTCATCACTACATCTTGTGGAAGTGAATTCCATAGTTTAACTATGGACTGTGTGAAGAAGTCCTTCCTTTGATCTGTCCTGGATCTCCCACCAATCAGCTTCATGGGATGATCCCTTTGGGTTCTAGTATTATGAAAGCGAGAGAAAAATGTCTCCCTATCCACTTTTTCCATACCATGCATAATTTTGTACACCTCTGTCATGTCTCCCCTTACTTGCCTTTGTGCTGTAGTGGTTAGAGTGCTGGACTGGGACTGGAACTGGGGAGATCTGAGATCTACTCCCCACTCAGCCTTATTTATTTTATTTATTTATTTATTTATTTATTTATTATATCTCTACACTGCCCATCAGCCAGAAGGCTCCCTGCGCGGTTCACAATCAATATAAACGATCATCATAAAATCACAATAATACCATTAATGTAAAATACACTAGTACAATAGAACAGCTAAATAAATCAATCTGGAGGTACAGTAGTAAAATACAGTTTAAAAAATGGAAGTAAAAATCCAACTATTAAAATATTGGGAAAATAAAAAGGGTTTTACTTGGCAGCTGAAAGAATAAAGAGTGGGTGCCAGGCACACCTCTTTGGGGAGCTGATTCCATAAATGGGGTGCCACAACTGAAAAGGCCCTTCCCCTGGTAGCCACCCTCCTAGCTTCCTTTACAGGGGGCTCTCTGAGGGCTTGAAGCTCACTGGGTGACTTTGTGCCAGTCACTGACTCTTAGCCTAACCTACCTCACAGGGTTGTAGTGAGAATAAAATGGATAGCAGGAGGACCATGTAAGCTGCCTTGGGTTCCTCATAAGAGGAAAAAAGGTGGGATATAAATGTAGTAGTAGTAGTGGTATTATTATTATTATTATTATTATTATTATTATTATTATTATTATTATTATTATTATTATTATTATTATTATTATTTTCTAAGCTAAACAATTCCAGACATTGTAACCCTTCCTCACAGAGGAGTAACCCTATGAGAGTCCTCAGAGACTCTTCTCTGTGCCCCAGCAACATCTGAGTTGTATTTGGTTGGAATGCAGGAGAGTGCCTTCTCTGTGGCCATGCCTAGACAGTGGAACTCCCTATCCAGTGAGGCTCACCTCATCCCCTCTTTGATGGCCTTCAGATGCTATGTGAAGAAGACCTTTCCTTCCTAGTAGGCACTGGACCTTCCAAATCATTGGTTTTAGTCGCCCCGGCATATCAGTCCTTGCAATGTTTTACCTGCTGTCTTTTTCTCTTCAATCTGTTTATTAGTTTGTATTTTCATTGATCTTTTTAAATGTTTTTTTTTTTTTTCATGCTGCAAGCCGCTGTGAGCATTTTAATGGAATGGCAGGGTAAAAAATGTGTTAAACAAACAAATAAATATGATGTGTCTGAGCCAACCTTCCATCCCTATGGCAAGGTGGGCAACTTGTGGCCCTTCAGAAGTTCTGGCCTAGAACTCCCATCATGCCACAAGTTGCCCATCCCTGCTCTCTGGGCTTTGGTGCTCCTTCTTTCATTTATTTAGTGTATTTATTGTTGTGATATGTATCACATTACCAGCTGTGGCACACTGTTTACACATGGAAGGGACAGAATGGCGGGTAAACAGGTTTATTATGTCTCTCTAGAATCTCGTGTTTTCGCAGGGGTTACTTGAGTGTGAGAACAATATGAGCTAGTCACATGGTTTGTATGTTCTGATGACGTGTTAACTTGTTGTCTGTCTGAAGCCATTTTAGAGAGAAGCTGAACTGTTTCTTTCTTCTTCTTCTTCTTCTTCACCTTCTTGGTGATGCTTGCTGGACTTGTTACTGCTACAATGTAACATCTTTGCTGCAGTGGAGTGAGCACAACTCAACTCCACTGAATGTAATGCTTGCTATGCATTTATACTCTGCACATGGACTGTAACTAGGAAATGTATACTCTGTAGAACTTTACTTGCTAAGTGAATAAACAGGTAGAAATAGACCTGTGGCGTTTACAGAGTGTTTCCTGATTCCATGGATTAATCTGCAACGGAGCAGCCAGGCTGGTTCACTGGCACACACGCTGCACACTGCTGCAGGAGGAGGGAGACAGATATCTGGAAGCTCTGTGTGTGGATTGTACAGGTGAGTGCAGGCACACAGATAAGGATTATAAATCTCCTAACCCGCACACACACTCTGCTAAAAGTCAAGTTCCATCATTTATATTCTGCATTTCTTTCATCATGGAACTCAAGAACATACATGGGGTTTCCAGGAGGTCTCCCATCTAGGCACTGACCAGAGCCAGACCTGCTTAGCTTCAGAAAGGTGGCTGCTGTGGCGGAGTGACAGGCAGAAGCCCAGGGAGGGGCCAACCTGAACATTCCAGCGGCTCTGATTGGTTGAAGCAGAGAGCATAGAACCCCAGGGAGTTGGCAGTTAAGGGGAGTCGGTTGTCAGTTGGGGAGAGAGTGGGTTGGAGTGAGAGAGGGAGTGGGAGTGGGAGTGGGAGGTTAGTAGAGTAGGTAGGGAAAGGTGGTGCTGAAGAGAAGACTTCAGACAGGAAATCTAGTAACTAAGTTGTGAGAAAGCAAACGTGAAGGTGTTAGTAGAGAACACTTCACAGGAGTTTCCGCTTAGGGAGTGAAGGACCTTCTGGGCATGTTCGCACGACATGGGAACCGCAGGGATGGCCGTGCGTGGGACGCACGCAAAGTGACCATGGGCGGTAGAGGGGTAAGCCCCTACCGCGTGTGGCCACCCTGCCGTGTGAACAGCGGCTGGCCATCCTGCGGGGGCCGCACAAAGATGGCAGCCTAGAGCAGCCGGAGCTGCCGCTGCTCCAGCCTGTAGGGGCAAACGGCCCCTCTGGGCATCCCGGGTCCCCGCCCCCTAGCGCCAGGAGGCCCACACTGTGGTGCGGGGACTGCTGGCTCCACCGGGGTCTGCCCACGCACGCGGGGCACAGGTCGTCTGCAGCGCCCCGCCGGACCCCGCGGATCGCCCCGTGGGGTGCCTCCCCCGCCCGCAGCCTGGGTCGTGCGAACCGGCCCTCTGTCTGAGGAAGAAGGTGAAGCTCTGGACTAGTGAGAGGGACAGTTAAGTTCCCTGGTCTGATACTGTAACTTCAAGTAACCAAGCCAAGTTGATACAAAGAGCACTGTATAACATCTGCCTGCCCTTAACCTGAATTTAAGCAAAGAACAAGTTTGAATTAACTGTTGAAAATCCAGGTTATCTGTGCCTGAGTTGAATATCAGTTTTGAGACTTTGTTTCTTTTTATTTCAAAGTTCTAAGTGTCCAGAGTCTGACTGGTGGACAGGAAAGTTAGAAGTGAATTAACGGAGGGGCACCCTACTTCAAGTACAGTCATGCCTTGGATTGAGAGCATAATTCGTTCCAGAAACATGCTTGTAATCCAAAACACTCTTATATCAAAACGAAATCCCCCCCCAAAAAAATTTGTACAGAGATTTTTAATTTAAGCCGTACTACAGTACTTGTATTGCAAGACGTCGCTTGTATATCAAGTTAAAAATAAATAAATAAATATTTAAAAATTTGCTTGTCTTGCAAAACGCTCTCAAACCAAGTTACTTGCAATCCAAGGTATTACTGTAATCAAATAAAACAAACTGCTCTTAATAAAGACAAACGAACGTGGGGTGAACAGCTACATATAAGGCCTAAGACGACACATAATTGGCTAACACAGCTTAAGGAGACAGCTTAAAGTCTGGAGTGACCAATACAAGGTGGCACTTGGTGAGAGCGAAGTACACATTGAGGGTGTGGGCTTTGGAGCGAGGGGTCCCGTCCGCTACAACAGCATCATGTGCACTCAGACTATGCTTTTGGCCTCTGTTTAATAAAGCTTAATCAGAAAGGGGGAAAAAAGCAGACTAGTCTCAAGAATTGGAATTTGGCATTTTCTTTTGGACATTATACTTGTTATATGTACATGCTGCAAAGGGAGCCTTTGAACAGCCCAACAAAGGGGCAACTGTAGCTATTTAACAGCAATTCAGCGGCAACCTTGATTTTCAGTTGCTAACTTGAAGAATAAAAAATAAGGAACATAGGAAGCTGATGTATACTGAGCTACAGCCCCTACCAATGCGTCCTACCACTGAGCTACAGTGAATCCTGTGAGCCTATATTCTGTACCTATGTATTTCAGATAATTTCTATACCACTTTTCATTTAAAATAAATAAATAAATCCCAAAGTTGTTTATAGGATAAAAATCACGATAATACAAGAAAACCAATCATTAAGACAATTATTGAAACAATGATAACAACAATGAAATCACATTAAAATAAGCAGGGGTAGCTAACAATGCTAGTGGTTACATGGCAAACCATTTGCAGACTTCCCAAGAAAACACCTGGGCAAACAAATGTATCTTCATTGTAAGCGGAAGCCCTTCAGATTAGGAGCGCGCCTGATCTCAACAGGGAGATCGTTCCACATGGTGGGCACCACAGTTGAGAAGGCACTTCTCTGCACCATGGCCAAGTGAACCTCAGTAGGCTGACCTCAGTATGTTCAGCAAGCCCTCCTGCTTAGAATGTAGAGATGGAATGGTCTATATGGGAGAAGGCATATCCATGGAAGACAAGGAGCTAATTCAAACACACAAACCCACATTTTGAGAATATGGATTGATTGGAACCATTTAGAATTTGATTCCCCATGAAGCCATTGTGTGTTTCCTTCACCACCAGTGCAGCTTTACCACTCAACCCATATTTACCACCCTGTCATTCCATCCATTTCTGGCAGTTTTCCAACAGAGGGATAACCAGGGACTGGGTTACAAGCTGGGTACATGGCAAACCATTTGCAGACTTCCCAATGTACCACACTCTGAGATCCAATCAACTGACTTCCTCAACACACCGCTATGGCACTGTTCAGATTTAGGACAGTAGCTGAAGAACTATTTCTGGCTGACAAAGGTGAACCACAAGTAGAACATTCAATAACAAACAGGTCAAAGGGAATTCCCTGAAAGGGTAGTTTTAATAGGCGTCTTCCCACTGAAGTTTAGCTGTTATTGCTCTCTGAATTCCTCCATCCATTGCTCTTCCAATCGCAACAGCAAATCCAATAACAGTGCTGCCACCAAATCTGCTTCAGTTGGCTGGATTTTAAAATGTCTTTGGGGAAGGGCTGAAGCTCAGTGGTGGAACACATGCTTTCCATGTAAGAGGTCCCAGATTCAATCCCTGGCATCTCCAGGTAGGGGTGGGAAAGACCCACCTGAAGCCATGGGGAGCTGCTGCCTAACATTTGGGGGCACATCTGGAATTTTGTGAAAGTGCCATGGGTGCCACCACAAAATGGCTGCCATAAGGGAAGGTGACTGGTCACAAAATGAATACTGTGTGGGCATAGCCAGTTACAAAATGGCAAGAAGATAAATTCAGATCTAGTAACAAAAAAAAATGCACCATTTTGAATTTGTATTGTTTTTTTCACAGGGTCCTTCCAAAACCACCATCAAATTAAAGCTTACATTGGTGGCTATAGAATGCACAATTTTAAAAAACCACACATCTGGTACTTACCAGTGCCACCATGTCACAAAAACATGTGTCCAAGACATGGATCCCCATGAATCTTCATGATTTTTCCATAGGATGCTAACAAAAAACCCATCAAATGACAGAACACAAGTGGGTGGACCTATGATTTGTTGGTGGTTTGTGTGGGGATCCCTTGTAAAAATCATTAGGATTCATAAGGATCCATGCCTTGGATCCATGCTTTTCATAGAATCATAGAAAAGTAGAGTTGAAAGGGGCCTACAAGGCCATCGAGTCCAACCCCCTGCTCAATGCAGTGCAGGGAAGTCCCAGATCTGTGTGTTTTTATTGTGCAGTCTATAGACAACAATGTAAGCTTTAATTTGATGGTGCTTGGTGTGGATTCTATGTAAAAATCATGTAAATTCAAGGGTATCCATCTTAATTCTACTAGAACTGACTTTTAACCTGATTTCATGGAAAAACAAAGAGTCTTGGAAGGGGAGTCTTTCTCCATCTGTGTTTGTCAGTTCCCAGCTCACCCATGGAGTCTAACCTACCTTACAGAGTTATGAGGATAAAGTGGGAGACAACTATGTATGCTAACCTGAACCCTTTAGGAAAATGGTAGGATGTAAATATGATTAAATAAAATTATATTTGCATTCAATCAGATCATATTCCTGAATGCACATTAAAAGCAAAATAATTAATATCACCATGATTTAAGGCTGGTTTTCCCCCATTCTGGCCTTCAGCTGAAGCATTTACTCATGGTTTCTTGGTTTTGACCAAATGTAATACCCGCCCATGTGGTAGGAAGTCCCACGTGATATAATAGACATCCATCCACAGTTGTCATACAGGATGGAGATGATGCAGAGTACATGAAAATTCCCCACACTAAAGATGTCTGGGGATTTGAGTTGAAGTGACCCAAAGAAGATAATAATGTTTGGGATCTAAGTTGCAAAACACAATAAACTGCAAGTAGGATTATCCATACTCCATCATTCACCTTCCACATTAGAAAATGGAATGTTTTACCTCCCTGAAGTACAGCTTCCTCAAGCACTGATGTGGCAATAGAGTCAGTGGTTGCCAAATCTTCCGGATTGCTTGAGGTACAAACCCAGCGAAATGGGCCGAACCCCAGAGAAAAAATGTCACTGGAAAGAGAATATGTTGAACGATTAGAAGATAGTTTAAATTCCTGCCATATTTATCCTGGCAGTTAGCAATGCTTTTCTTTCATTAACTGAAGGTGGAAGAATTTCAAATATTTCAAACAAACTAATCCAAACACAAAGCTCTTTGGACCATCATTTCAGAATTTTAAATAAGGCTTGACAAACAGACATAAGCTACTCTGTGTGTGTGTGTGTGTGTGTGTGTGCGCGCGCGCGTGCGTGTGAGTATAATCACACCCGTCCTGAACACATTCTGGTAAAAGACCAGGAAAGTTTAATCAAAGATGTGTACCTTATGATTCAACTACATCCACAGCTCACAATTAGTTTTGGCCACAGATCAAAGTGTGGTAGGACACAGGGTGCCAGGTTTACCACTGTCTCCTCCAGACAGTGGTAAAGGTATCCCAAAGGTATCCCATCATCATATCTGTCTTCAACAGACAGCGAGGTGAGAAGTGGCTATTATTTATTTATTTATTTATTTAATACATTTTTATACCGCCCAATAGCCGAAGCTCTCTGTGGCTAGGAGGATTTCATAGATTTCATAGATCATAGAGTTGGAAGGCTATCGAGTCCAACTCAATGCAGGAAACTAGAGGAGGGGTCTCCCATCCAAGTAATAACCAGGCTTGACCCTGCTTAGCTTTCCACGCTCAGACAAGCTGAGCCAGCGTAAGCCGGAGGCCAGAGACATGACACTGGAGTACACACTGGGGTCCTCTGTAACCGAAGCAGAGGTCTTGAGGGCATACTTTCACTTAGTGTGGGGTACCTAGATGGACTGGACTTGTGGACAATGGGGTACACCCAGGAGTCCACTGTGCCATTTCAGAAGACACTTGGGCAGACTTCAGTTTCACATAGAACAGCAGCAACAGACATGTCAAAAGCAATGCAAGAGAGAGAGAGAGAGGTACACCATTTCTTCTGACCCAGCCATGCAAATAGAAAGTGTCTCCCAAAATCCTCTGTGGTGGCACAAAGAACTCTCATGCCCTGCTCCCCACCCAACCCTACACAGCTAGACGCCTATTGCCTCACTCCGCCCCACTGCCCCAAATGAGAAAAGGGGTGAGCTGCAGTGGGTATTGCAAGCAGCTATGGGGTCAGATGGCAACCCTCAAAGGGCAAGACTGGGTTGCTAGAGCACCAGTGGCTGATCCCTGAACTGAACTAAAGACAGGTGTAGCACATTCACCATAGCCTTTCACTCCCATCCTATACACACTGTCCTAGTAGCAAGCCCAATTTATTTCAGTAGATCTTTTTTTCTTCTACGTATATGTGCTTAGGACCACACATATTCTCTGGCAGTCATTCAGGGTTTATCCATTCCAGACAGCACTTCCCCAAATTCCTGGTTTAGTAATGTAGGTAGCATGCCACCAGGAAGGCAGGAAAGCAGTGCAGGAAAGGCAGGTATGCACTATGGTTGTCAGGGATTTCAAACCTACCCTGAATTAGCTGGGCTACATTCTCTCAGTTGCCAAATATATATATATGAAATAAAAATAGCGGTACAATCCTTGCATGCATGTACTGCCCACTATCTTCCATCTCTCATGACTGATTCTCACATTACTTTCCTCCAATTCAGAATTCCACTCATAGATCTCCACACTTCCATACATGTTCACACCTGTATGAATAAGTGACACATGTGATGGACTTCACAAAAGATTGGTGACCCACAGCACTCAGGAATCCAGCTTACAGTTAACCAGATTACTTATTCACAAAAGGCAGTTGGAGTACATTTGAATACACAGGAGTGACACAAAAAAAAATGACTTGGCAACTCATTCAGAGTCTTCCTCCTTCCCTTCCCAATCCCCTCCCAAATTGCAGACACATTCCTTTCTTCTTTCTAGATGGAAAAAGGTTGCCGTTCCATATTTCATCCTCTTCTGCATACCCCATAATGTGCTGAACATAGGAAGGGTATCGGAATTCTCCTTTGCCAGCTCCTCTTTTCTTGACATCAGCACCTTCAAAAGAATGTAAATGCGAGCTATTAAATGAGGAAGAAGTTCCATGGATCTCAAGGGTGCTTTCAGACGGGTAGCTCCTAGTGCAGTGTTCTCCAACCTTGGGTCCCCAGATGTTTTTGGCCTACAGCTCCCAGCATGCCCCAGCCAGCTATGCTGGCTGGGAGTTGTAGGCCAAAAACATCTGGGGACCCAAGGTTGGAGAACACTGTCCTAGTGCTAATAAATAATTGCTCTTCTACTATAAGCGACACACAGAATAATTGCTCTTCTACTATAAGCGACACACAATTTACTTACAGCCCTATTCAGGCACTCTCTAATGTGGTTAAATTTAATTAATTAATTAATTTCATTTTTTTGTTTTATTTTTATACCTCCCAATAGCCGAAGCTCTCTGGGCGGTTTACAACAATTAACAAGACAGTCCCTGCCCGCAGGCTTACAATCTAAAAAGAGACGACACACAAGGGAAAAGGAATGGGGAGGGAAGAATGTGTGAGAAGAGGGAGCACTCTAGCCCCATGCCCCTCTGTTGTCACGTTCATCACCCTCTCTACTCATGGGAGGGCAACTGTCTGGAGATGAGAGCCTCCTGTATCCGCGGAGGTTCCCCATGCAATTGAGCACCCCTGCCCGGGAGGCGTATTATCGGTTGTGCTCAGCCAAATGTATGACTTGTTTAATTTGCATGCAAAGAAGAGAATATCTACCCACCAGCTCTCTGAGCTTCTAGAAGGAAAGCATTTCCATAATCCCAAAAAAACAGTCCTCGATCGGACATTCTGTTGATTGCAGCCACGTGCCTCCTCAGACTGAAAACACATAAAGGTGCATCATTACTCTTGATACCATCTATCAATTTATACAGAAAAAAAATTAAGTCAGCACTTCAACCAAATTAATTTAAATTAATTAGAGAGCGATCCTATGGCCTCCTAGACAGGGTGCAGGGGGCAATATGCTACTTCGGATTCCCAAATCCGAGGTCGGAAACAGAGCCTCAACCTTGGAGCTGGGGATCCGTGCTCCAATCCCCCTCCCCCCTTCACAGCTGGTGTAGAAAGAACCACGCTGGCTGCTTCTCTGGGGTCAGAAAAAATGGGAGGGGCCTGCAGATGACATGGCACCCACGGGTGCCGCACTGGGGGCCCTGCTTTAGGGGTGCTTCCAGACATGGCTTTTATGGTGCCATCACCCTACCACATTCATTGGAGGTCCAGACAATGTTGACTTCTACTCGTGACCCTACATCCACAGCTCACATGTTTTCATAGATTTCATAGATCATAGAGTTGGAAGGGGCCTACAAGGCTATCGAGTCCAACCCCCTGCTCAATGCAGGAAACTAGAGGAGGGGTCTCCATTCCAAGTAATAACCAGGCCTGACCCTGCTTAGCTTTCCACACTCAGACAAGCTGAGCCAGCGTGAGCCACAGGCCATTCTTACTGCTTCTTCCATCTTTTTCCTTAACACAGAAAACCTGTTAAGAAAAAGATGGAGCAGCTGCACAATGCCTTCTAATTCCAAGCGCTAGGAGCCCTCCATCTGGAAGCACCCAATGAGTAAAGATGATTTATTTATTTATTTATTTATTATTAATATTTATTTATCGCCCATCTGGCCGGCAACCGGCCACCCTGATGATGAGTAACTAGGAAGAGTAACATCACAGAGGATGAGGAATACAGCCTTAAGCATATCAGACTGCACAGTACATACTTAAGGAACTTACCAAATGTAATACAAATGTAATACAAAAATATAAAGAGACTTGGGATGACAAACTATCCCATGACAAGTGTACCCGGGCTAGTCATTGGATTATATTGCTAATGAAGAGATGTTACTTCAGACTTAGTTTACCACAACAGAATGTAGATTCTAGCATATGATTGTCATTCAAAAATCAACCTTCCCTGCCACCTTGCCGAAAACAAATCCCTAACTTAAAAAAAGACAGTGTCTACACAGAAGGAAAATTAATACTGCAAGAGACATCCAACCTCACAGAAGTCAGGGGTAGGGTTTCATCCAACCTACAAAACTTGTGAAAATTAATGAAATACCTCTCTTGCACTAGAGACTGGAATTTTACAGGATTGCTGGACATGAGCTGGTTAGCCTCCTTAAAGTTCAGCTGCACTGGGTAATAGCCTCCGTTAAATGGATTGTGACAAGATGTTTGGTCAGACCCCAAATCAGCTAACAGTTCTCCAGTGGTATTGAATTCATCAACAAGTCTCTCCCTGTGTATAGAAAGAGAAAAAGTGGAACAAGTATAAATCAGTAGGTCTGATTTTTGAATAAAATATGGTGTGTGTGTGTGGGGAGGGAGATTTCAGGAGCACCTACAGGAAAACTGGGTAAAGGACCCATTATAGGGAATGATACAACCAACGTGTCAATCATGTGTAAACCCCACTAATTTCAATGACACATGCTTCGCTCTCCCATTAAAATCAATGAGAGTATGGCAGCTTCCCTCCCAAAGGGAATAGCATCTTCGGGGAAAGTTAACCACTCTCCAGTGCTGTGGTCCCAATCCTGATCACACAGAATAACACACCAATTTTATGTTTGTTTGTAAAGAAGACAGATTAAATGCAGTCACACATTCAGGTTGCATTCCTGTACACATTTACCTGGGAGGAAGCCTCATTGAACTGAAGTGGAAAATTAACTGAACTCAACCAGGTTTACTTCTGAGTAGACATGCCTAGGATTGGGCTGTTAATCTATCTTCTAGTCTGGCCCTAAAACAGCTTCACTTTAATCTGTCTTCTAGGTTGGCCCTAAGTAAAAATGGCTTCGCGTCATTAAAAAAAAAAATACAGTATCCTTTGTTTCATGATTAAGAGGAAATGAGTTAACATTTCATTGTGGCTTTTCATACAGTTGTCTGCCGCCTTCCCTGCCTTTCAGGGAGCCGTGATGTGAGCTGGCGCGCAGGCCGGTAGCGAAGAGAGGAAAGGCTGGCGAGGAGCAGCTGCTCAGCATCAATGCCAGCACCTTCCCAGGGCAAGGCCTGCTGAGCCAATCAGCACTCTGATGGACTTGATGGGGGTGGGACCAAAGTGTGTGTGGGGGGGGGAACCTCCCTCTCAGAAGTAGTCACCACTTAATGGGGCTGAGAAGGAATTTTACCTGCATGCTAATTGGCAAAGACAATGCAGGGTTTTTGCCTTCCCCACTGCAAGATTAATTTCATAGTACTGTAAATAAGTTGATATGGACTGTCAGTAAATTCTTTGTGGATGTTTCATTTTATAAAACCTTCACAACTATGTAGGCATGGTAGGCATTGGGCTGGATGCGCCGGTGAGGGGGAGAGTGGGATTGGGCTCCCGCCCCTGCACAGTGGGGATCCCCATAAGGGATCTCGGGGACGTGGCATCAAGACCAACCCATCATGGGGGCTGCGAGCTGGCCATGTCTGGGGTTGTGGAAAGGGGCTCACATTAGTGGTCAATGCCATGGTGAGCCCCTGGCCCTGCCATCCACCCATGGTGAGCCCCTGGCCCTGCCATCCACCCATGGTGAGCCCCTGGCCCTGCCATCCACCACCAGCTCTCCTGGCGTGCGGGCCTGGAAGGGGGAATCGGACAGCAGGTGGGCTGGCTGATGATGGGATCCATGCCCTATGCCACCACCAAGCCTATTCAAGTGAAAGTCAATAAAGTTGTGGCCGCTTTATTATCGCAGCTAAGTCTTTGTGTCTAATGTGTTCCTTTCCCTTTGCCACCTGGACCCAACTGAGCACTGCCCGTGCAAATGTTGTTCTCATGTATAAGCAAGGTAAGTAGGCGATCATCACTCGTGACCGAGTAAGATTGTCTTCCAGGATAAAATTACAAAAAGAAAATTATAAAAGGAGGACATTCTAAAAAATTGTGTGGACTCTAGCGATGGGTCCGTAAGTGACTGTGGAGGCCAATTCTAGATCCACACAGCTTCCCACAGTGAAGACACAGGTTACCATAGGTAGACATAGTTTAGAAGAGTTGCCTCACACTTGGTGCAGGATCAACTGAAACCCCTGGTTAAAGAGTATTAAAAATATATCTCTGTCAAAAGGATCACAGATCACTTACTTACCAAAGATCTACCACATTCCCATGATATCCCAAACTAAGAGGCATTTTCTTCTTCTTTGCTTCTCTGTGTAAAAGACAAAAATAACTCCATTAAAAAAAAAAAATGCCTGCATCATAATCGTTTTAGCTTTAAAAGATGCAAAAGGGTTTTGCTCAGAATCTATTGTTTAGATAAGTATTTAATTTTTAAGTAAATATGACCATGTCTAGAAACAGCATATATGTAAGAACCTCTTGGGGCTACAAAGTGGAATATAAGTATTCTATATTAATTTATTACTATGAGCATACTCACAGCCCATGGGCTATGAGTGTTGAACATCTCCTGATATGCTGTATTCCTCTCCTCTGCCTTTAACCCCTTAGCCTATCCCGATTTTCTAGATGTCATTGGTTGATCCTCCCTGATATCAAAGGGAGCAGAGATGCCATAGCCCCTCTAGCCACCACAGACCTAGGGCACAATCCTATGGGGATGCCCCTAACCCTCCGAACTCGGAGAATTACAGGCATCCTACGCAGGGTGGGAGGAGCGTGGAAGTGATGGTGGCCGCCTCCGTGCTCCTCCTGCCCAGCAAAGCAGCTAGACAGCCAGCTTTGGCTGTCTAACTGCAGCACTTCAGAGTGGGAGGGAAGAAGGCTGAAGCACCACCAGGATACCTCGTATCCCTGCCCCCCCGGAACGCCCCATAAGCCCCTTCTCCTCCTCCGAGTTGGCTTCTGCAACCTCGGAGAAGCAGCCGGCGTGGTTCTTTCTGCACCAGCTGGGGAGGAGGGCGCTCCGACATCGCAGCTGGGACTCCAAAAAAATCCTATGGCCTATCCTATAGATGCTGTCTAGGAGCCATAGGATTGCACTGCCCGCTGTTCTGATGTCAAGAGCTTGGCCCCAATCGTGAGCTGAGGAGACCTTAAAATCCCAAAATCAAGGAACAACTTTTATTAACAAATTAAACCATGTAAGAATTGACAAGCCGTCATGGGCTTTTGGACGACATCTGGTTGGTGCCAACTGGGGGCGGGGCGGGGACGGGGGTAGCTTTGGAAGATGTCAATGGGAACGGACAGACAGACAGACTCTTGCTAATACTAAAGAATTCATTTACGTATGACTCCAGTGTGGGCAGGTTCTTTACACTAAAGGGAAATGGCTGAATATGTGAGCCCTGGTCATGCTGAGAAAGTCAGACGTCTTATACAGGCAAGTGGAAGACTCGCTTCAAAGAACGTGGCAAGCTGCATATGTCAAACCTTTCCCAATGGCAAAGGCTTGGATCGTTAACCACTTTCTCCCCTGCACACATCTTCAAATCTAATAGGGGAAATGGATGTCAGGAGGAGAAACCCCAAGAGTGTTACAGTCATGCCTTGGATTGAGAGCATAATTCGTTCCGGAAACATGCTTGTAATCCAAAACACTCTTATATCAAAACGAAATCCCCCCAAAAAAAATTTGTACAGAGATTTTTAAATTAAGCCGTACTACAGTACTTGTATTGCAAGCTTGTATATCAAGTTAAAAAAAATTAAATAAATATTTAAAAATTAGCTTGTCTTACAAAATGCTCTCAAACCAAGTTACTTGCAATCCAAGGTATTACTGTATTTATTTTGGTGAAGAGCACTGACACAGTATTCACTCACTTCTGAGAAACATGTACAGTCAGGCACTAGAAATACATTGAGTGGGTTGTCTGCCCTGTCCCAGCCCTTTCCTCTATATTGCAGGAAACACTCCCCAAAACTTCTTTGGTGGGATACGGAGTGAGGCACTGAAGAACATGTTTCTTGAGTCCTACCTGAGCCGAACAATGCAGTGGTCCAGACTCTTTGTGATTTCCATCAACCATCCCTGCTGGTGACGTTTTAAAAGGGCAGCTTCATCAACCTTAGAGATTTAATATAAAAAAAAAATATCAGGGACGCCTGAACTTTCAAATATTTTGCCCTTCTTTTTGATGAGTCTGACCAGCACTGTGTAGATCTGAAGTCTAGTTTTGGACAGACCACACATCATCGCTTGGTGAGAATGTTCTTCTACCAGAGCAAATTTAGAAACAAGATGCTCTCCCCATCATCTGTGGTAAAATTACATGGGTCACTGAAGCCATTTTATCGCTCAGTTTACTAGCAAAGCTATAAAGCTGCTCTTAGGCAGGGTAAGGCCTGTTCCATGTGAGAACATTTGAGCTCCTTAGGGAAACGTTTTATTGACCGAGCAAGACATGGTGAATCTGTCAACCAGCATATCACTTGAATTACAATCTACCCAACAAAATTCACATTTAGCAAAGTATCTTCTCAGTAGCAAACACCTTATTACGCTTGGAACTTTTTTAAAGATCACTTGTTGATTTAAGTATATAGAAGTGTTTTCTCAGCGAGGAAGAGTCTAGAGTTGGAACGGGTATCATCTAGTTCGCTTAAGATTACAATGCAAACCAGGCTAAGGCTTAAATATACTAATAATGCAATCCTATACATGTCAACTCAGAAGCAAGTAGATATAGGATTGCAGCCTAAGAGTACAATCCTATAATACATACTTACCTGGGAGTAAGTCCCATTGAACTGAATGGGTCTTACTGCTGAGTAGACATGAATAGGATTGCACTGTTAAGCCAGTCTTCCCCAATTTTGTGCCCTCCAGATGTTTTGGACATAAACTTCATCAGCCCCAGTCAGCATAGCCAGTGGTCAGTTGTGGTTCAAAACATCTGGAGGGCAACAGGTGGGGGAAGGCTGCCTTAAGCTCATTTAATTCTTTGGATTGAGGCCTAAATGTTCTATATAAGTTTCTCCAAGGAAGCTGTGGGGTGTTCATAGCCGTTGGAGTGGGGAAGGAGAAATTGGGCAAGTGTTGGGTTTTTTCCCTTTAACATCTTTTTAAACTTTCAGAATCTACAAAATATATACAAATATAACATTTTGCCATTTCTGTATAGATAACTCTGGAATTATGACAGAGCTCAATAGACATACATCTAAATATATATGAAATATAACACACAACTACAAAACAAATAGTACATTTACTAGACCAAATTACATCAAAGAAAAACTCTAATGTTCATTGATATCTAAATTATATATTGTTCTCATAAAATGGAGAAATGATTACCAATTCCAGGAGAAACTTTCTACTTTTGACTGTCATCTTGCAAGCATATATACACTTGGTTGTTTTTGTCACCTCTGCTGCTTTTGCAAATCTTAGTTAGCCACCCTCTACAAGCGGGGGCTGAGATATCTCTCTACCTCTGGACTATTAAAATGTAGTTGCTATTTGCAAGTACTGTGTAAGATCTCTCGTCTTAAAATCCACTTGTTCATTAATGTGCCCTAATAAACTTATGGCACAATCCTACAAAACAGAACAAAGTCCTACACCTCCGAGCATTCCCCAGCCATCATGGCTGGCTGGGGGATGCTGGGAGTTGTGAGACTTTTTTGTCTAAACATGCATAGGATTTCACCTTTACTGATGAACTTAGAGAGATGGTGCATTGAATTACCATAGATATTATATATACAAATTTCTTCCAGAAAAGGCTGAAGGGTTTTATGGATAATTATTATCAACAGAGCAATTCCAGTTTTTGCCCTTAAATATGCTACTTGTACATTACTAGGAAAATGGCAAGCCAAAGACCTGATTTTGAATGCATTAATGGTATATAATCTAATCACAGATAAAATGCAGATGATGCTAGAAAAACTGTGATTAGAACTGATCTCATCCTAGGCAGAAGAATATAGAGAAGTTATTTGGTGAAGGTCCTATGTCTTAGTGACAAGAGGTGAAATTAAGTGCTGCAAGGTGTTTGCTTCCCCAAGCAATGGTAGCAAAGTGGAAATTGGAAAGTACTTCAAGGGAGCATGCCAGGGGTTTGATATTATCATTACCAGTTTTGCGCTGTGGTGTTTGTACATCAAACACTCTTGCTAGAATGTTGGACTTGGATCAGGGGAGACCTGGGTTGAAATACCTGCTCAGCCATTAAGCTCCATGGGTGGCCATTGCCAAAGTGTTTAGCCTACCTTGCAAGCCTGTTGTGTGGATACACTCAATATTTGCCTCCCTTTTCTCCTTGGAGGCAGGTCAGGATACAAGATAGGATTCAATAAATAATAAATGTCACCCAGTAGTGACTACATACCAGCACAATCCCCTTGTGGAATGCAAGTGCCAGATATGCTGAATTATTCTAAGTCTGTGCTCTTGTCACTCACCAAAACTACTGCCTGAAAGTGCCCTAGAATATCTGTGAGGCCCATTCTGTGATTTGATGATCTCATTGCAACATCAATGGTCCGATGTAAAGTTTCAAATGTAGAAGAAAACAGCCGAGGAGTCATCAGTTGACCTATGTCCTGATGAGACCATGGCTCAGTGGTTTGCATTCAGAAGGCCTCAGGTTCAATCCCCAGTGTCTCCAGGTAAGGCTGGAAAATTCTTGTCTGAAACCCTGGAGAGCCGCTGCCAGACAGTATCAATACTGGGCTATACGGCCCAGTGGTCTGACTCAGTATAAGGCAGCTTCCTATATTCCCATGTCCTCAGATGGGACATTGCTGTGTTCTGAGTTTGGTACTCTTAGCAGACAGCCAGAAACATAGAATGATGTGCCAAGAAACAAGAAAGAAAAAGTGGTGGTGCTGGAGGGTATTACGTTTGCACATGTTCTGTGTGTGTGTGTGTGTGTGTGTGTGTCCTCTGCCACCTGTGCTGGTCCTACTATTCCCCTAGTCTGCTGTGCAAATAATGGAGCAGGCATGTGATTCTTGTGGTTTGCAGGGATCATATGCACCAAATCTGAGCATCTGATATTGCCTTTCCCCCAACATTCACAGACATATTAATACATCCGGATTAAATATGAACAATTCTAAATGAAACCAATTGCAATAACATACAAGTTTCAAAAACGAATGTCCATCAGCAGCGACTGCCATAAAAACCCATAAAGCCTTACCTCGGCAATAACTCCCACACAGCCAGCAATGACCGCAGCCTTTGCTTGAGCCCCGCTCATTCCTCCAAGGCCAGATGTGACAAAGACTTTCCCAGACAGGTCCTCCACTCCCAAGTAGCGACGCCCTGCATTGAGCACTGTTAGCTAAAGCACATTGCAAAAGGGGGCAGTTACTGTAGATGGTACAAACACACACACACCAGCATAATTTACCAATGACAATACTTCTTCTATCACATCTACATTTGTTTATCGTTCGAAATCTATAATGTCATATATCCAACAATGTCTGTATTTTTCAGAGTAAGCACCTAGGGCTTGAACGCAAAACTAAGCAGACCTCAACATCTTCTCCCCAATCACTCAGGTTCAGTTGCTCTCCAGGTGTGTAAAAGAAAATTACCTGTGCAGGGTTCTACATGACCGGCACATTTAAATTGAGCCGCTGGCCCTTAAGGGCCAAAACAAACATTACTTTAGGGCTCAATCCAATGGTGATGCCCGTAAGCCTCCAAACTCGGAAGATTATGGGCATCCTATGCAGGGAAGGAGGAGTGCGGAGGCAACTTTGGCCTCCACGCTCCTCCCACCCTGTAAATCAGCTAGATGGGTGATTTCAGCCATCTAGCTGAGGCCCTTTGGACGAGGAAGGAAGGAGGCTGATCTCCTCCCCTCTCTGCCCCACCCGAATGCCCACTTCACCCCTTCTCCATGGTTGCTCTTATGACCTCAAAGAGGCAACCAACACGGTTCTTTCTGTGCCGGCTCTGGGGGGGAGAGATGGGGACCCGAGCAAAGATCCCCAACTCCGAGGTCGGAGCTCTTTTCTGACCTCGGAGCAGGGAATCCAAATGATCCTATGGCCCTCTACATACTGTCTAGAACAGGGCTCTCCAACCTTGTTATCCTTTAGGCCAGGGCTCTCCAACCTTGGGTCCCCAGATGTTGCTGGCCTACAGCTCCCAGCATACCCAGCCAGCATGGCTAATGGCAAGGGATTCTGGGAGCTGTAGTCCAGCAACATCTGGTGACCCAAGGTTGGAGGGCCCTGGTCTAGATAGAAGCCATAGAATCTCTCTGCCCCTCGATTAATTGCAGGGGGCTGGATTGAGACCCTTGTGTTGGGGGAGGGGGCTTTTAAGATCTGGATCAGAGCCCTGCACCTAGAGTTAAAAAAAAATGAAAAAAAGAATGTAGCTGCTAGATACAGATTTAAAGTGATGTCTGCTTTGGCCCTGAGAAAATAGCATTAGTGCACCAAGGGTAGTATCCAAGGTTAGTCCTATGTAGAGTAGACCCATTGAAATGAATGAGACATAATTTAGTCACAAGTAACTTAAGTCCCATTCATTTCAATGGGTCTACTCTACATAAGACTAACCTTGGATACTACCCCAAGAATCCATGGCCCTGATCATGCTGTGCTGGCTTGCTAATGCTGCCCATGTTGATGCCAGCAACTCAGTTTAAACAAGATGCTAGTCAAGTAGAGCCCCACATGGTTAATCACCCCCACCTTTTTTTTCTTTTTTGCATACCCAGAATCACTTTTAAAACTGGGCCTCAGTGAGAATGTAGGTGTGCAGCTTCTATGGCACTCACTGTTTTCTGGATTGGGAAGGATACGTTTATGATGGATAAAAATAATCATGTCAAGCCCGAGATTTGTGGGCACTCAGTTCCTTTCTCACAATTAGCACTCCCCTATTCATTTCCAGAAATGTTGTGAAGGTGCCAGAGATGTCGTTCTGTCTTGGAAGCTAAACAGACCCCTGGACAGTTTCCATATATGGGAGAATGCTACGGATCCCCACATATCTACTACTCTTTCGAGCAGCCTGGGCAGAGGTCAGGATACAAACGTCTCAACAAAGGAAAACACATTTCAGTGGAGGGACCCAATCATTGTTCCGGGTGTTCTGTCCCTCCCTCCCTCCAAAGGTGGCAATTCTGCTGCATCTATGCATTGGTAGCAACTGAAAGAGCCAATCACACCTGATGCAGAGATACAGCAGAGTCACCTGCCTCTAATTCAGGCAAGTTTGAAGGAGGCCGGGACACAGCAGTACTTCATTCAAAGACACACCAGGCAGCCTCCTCTGGCTCTTAGAAGCCTTTATTATCTAATTTATTTCTCACACCACAATGTGGCGCAGCGTTTGGGAGTTGCTGGTGGGCAGCACAATCCTATGAGGCTGCCCGTGACCCTCCGAACCCGGAGGATTAAAGGCATCATCCTATTGAGGGTGGGAGGAGCACGGCAGACGGGATATCCACTGCGCTTCCCTCGCCCTCAAAAACATCCAGATGTTTATTTATTGTAAATTTTTTATAATTGTTCTAAACTGCCCAGAGAGCTTCGGCTATTGGGTGGTATAGAAATGAAACAAACAAACAAAATAATAATAATAATAATAATAATAATAATAATAATAATAATAATAATAATAATAAATGTTTTACCTCTCCTCACAAAGAGGAGAGGCTGGCTGAGGCACTGCCTGGATTCCTTGGAATCCGGTGGAGCCTCACTCCTCCCTGTCCCGCCCCAGGAATACCCCCCCATGGGGGAACCGAACACGGTCCTCCGTGCTCAGTTCCCTGCCAGCGTGGAAAAAACTGTGCTGGCTACGAGGCGGGGTGGGGCGCTCCACGACACTGCAACCTCAGAAGGGATTTCTGAGGTGGCAGTGCCTTCCAGACCCAATCCTATGTCCCTCCCCCAGACAAGGTTGAAGGGGGACAGGATTGCGCCCTTACATGTATTCAAGTAAAGTCTCTTCCCAGTGTTTTAGAACTGAGTCGTTAGATCCTGTCTTTGCCAAAGCAGTGGGCCAGATCTGCAGTTTTTATAGCTAAGAGACATTAAATTTATATTTTTAGCGAGAAGTGCATTGATGATCCCTTTTCAACAAATGATACATTCTGCCAGATAGTGCAGTTCTTACCACAGTTCCGTGGACTATTCCCTGTGGTCCAATGTAGCAGTAGCTCCCTGCTGTCATCTGCCCATACCTGTCAACAGCAGTGTAAGCAACACAGTTTTTGCAGTCAACTCTAGATGATATTACGTGGAAACACCCCATCACCACCACCACCAAATGTGCCATTACATTACTTTGTTAGCCTAGTGCAGCCTTCCCCAACTTGTTGCCTTCTAGATGTATTGGACTATGACTCCCACCATCCCCATTGGCTAGGCTAGCTTGGGTTGATGGGAATTGTAGTCCAACACATCGGAAGGGCACCAGGTTGGGGAAAGCTGGCCTAGTGATACAATATCCCCCAATTAACTGTACTCTTCGGCACAGTTCTACACCTCGCTCCTTCTCACCACATGGTTTCTTACAGTGCAAACCTATACTTGTCTACTCAAAAGTAAGTCACATTGAGTTCAGTAAGGCTTACTCCCAAGGTAGTGGGTACAGGATTGCAGCCTTAGTCTTTATTTCTATGCATATATAGAAATTCAGTGTTTCACGTGGACTTGTCCCTCCCTTCAAGTCAACTTGGACAATGAATAACTTACATCGTAACCCCCACTGCAAACATTCGCTCATATTCATCTCTGGAGGAATAGTTGGGAATTACCTAAACAGGAAAATAGAAATGGTGGGGCAGGGAAGAGGAGGGGTGGGGGAGAAAGAAAGAGGCCTCTGAATAATGCCATGTTGGAATAGATGCTACCATCACTCCAGCTAAATTCAATCAACCTTACTCTGCTTACAATGTGAGAGAACCCATGGGAAGAGCAGATGAGATCCACTTCCAGTTGCAGCTAATAAAATAGGCCCCTGTCATAATTGTGACACTCTTAAGAATATTCAGGAATGCCCACCTACTTTCTCTCTTTTCTCTTCTCCTAGGCACAGGGAAAAGACAACAGAAAGACAGCATGTATGTCATTGGCTCAAGAATGGGTACATGAGGAACCATGGCCTGGGTGCAATTAGGACTTCACGTTTTGACTAAACTGAACGGTCCTTTTCAATGCTAGAGGACAGCAGCTGGGTGAGAGGTTGCTAACCTTGTATGGGTGATCTGGTTGGCCACTGTATGAAACAGATCAACCTTTGGTCTGAATTAGGGATGCATGAATCTGTCACTTTCAGTTTCTCTCCGTTTCTCATCTTGCCAGTCTTCAATTCGGCTCATCTCAAATGTTGAGAATTTCTCCAGTCTTAGATTCAGTTCATCCCGAACTTTAAGGAATTTTTTTTTAACGTTTGGATGAAAATTCATAAGCATTTTGGTGCTCATTTCTCCTAACACATGTATTTTTGTCTGCATTTTACCAAATATACTTTTTTGCAAGATGTTTCCCTAATAAATTGCATTTTTGAACATTATTTTCCCTAATATATGCATTTATTATTATTATTATTATTATTATTATTAGGGAACTCCATTGCAAAATTAGGAAAAGGGCAAATTTCGAAGGATAACTGAAAAGTAGGTAAGTTCAACAAATTTCTCCCTGATCCCTAGGTCTGAGGCTGCAGGGTTCTTTTTATATTATTATTGCCATGCCTCAAAAGCTGGTTGATGCCAAGTTCAGTATGTTAACATGTACATGGCTGGCTCAGCTTGTGGCAGCATAACTTGAAGTCCAGATGGGTTACTTGAAAACTGCCTGCAAAGTAAAACAAGGATGCTGAAGCCACATTAGAGGCAGTCCCCGGGTGAAGAACGTCTGACTTACGGACAACTCGTACTTACGAATGGACTTCTGGTTCCGCGGCTCTACATCGTTTAGAGCCAGTGTGGCGTAGTGGTGAGTGTGTTGGACTGGGACTTGGGAGATCCGGGTTCTAGTAATCCCCGCTCAGCCATGAAACTCACTGGGTGACTTTGGGCCAGTCACTGACTCTCAGCCTAACCTACCTCACAGGGTTGTTGTGAGGATAAAATGGGGAGGAGGAGGAGGAGGAGGAGGATTATGTAAACCGCCTTGGGTTCCTTGCAGGAAAAAAGGCGGGGTATAAATATAATAAATAGAATAAAATAGAATAGAGTATAGCGTAGTATACATAATTTATGCAATTTGCATAAATGCCGTATACTATGCTATACTGTTCCGACGTACATACAAATGCGACTTAAAAACATTCTTAAGAACGGAACTCGTTCATAACCTGGGGACTGCCTGTAGTGCATAGGGTTAGCACAGTGTTTACTATACTGTTACAAGCAGCACTATGCAGAGATTTGTGGGGTTAGGGCAGTGTTCTCCAACCTTGGGTCCCCAGATGTTTTTGGCCTACAGCTCCCAGCATGCCCCAGCCAGCATAGCTGGCTGGGGCATGCTGGGAGTTGTAGGCCAAAAACATCTGGGGACCCAAGGTTGGAGAACACTGGGTTAGGGGAAATGCAGGAAAGGAGGGGAGAGAGGAGCAGAGCCATCAACACCCCTAACATGGCATCCTAAAGGCTTGCCAACCAACAAAGGGGTGTCATAAGAGAGAAAGGGAAAGGTTTCCAGGGGCAGGATTGGGTTCTCAGATTTGTACAGTGACAAAATTTCAGATATTGAAAGGACTTGAAATATTAGTATTGAATATTGAAGGGTTGTCCACTGAGTGGCTGAGGAGTACTGACAGGATCGAGCCAAGATGGGGCCACTGAGAAACAAGAGGGAGGGATGAGCATGGTGAACTCCAAGATAAACGGAAGTATAAGAACAGTTTTTAAAAACAGAAGGGAGTTCTACACCACCCCCCAGAAAAAAAAAACATCCAGCACAATGGGGGCTGAGCGTGCTCAGAGGCCTGCAGGAGCCGCTGAATGTTGAGTGTCCATTTGAAAAGAAAAAATTTAAAAAATGGGATAGAAGGGAGTGAATTGGCCTTACTGCTTATATTTTATTTATTTATTATTACGTTGTTGTTGTTGTTGTTGTTGTTGTTATATCATCATCATTTATATCCTGCCTTTTCCCTCTTGCAAGGAACCCAAGATGGCTTACATGAGCCTCCTCCTCTCCATTTTATCCTCACAACAATCTTGTGAGGTAGGTTAGGCTGAGAATCAGTGACTAGCCCAACACTCTAACCACTATACCTCACAGGCTTTTTAAGAGGCAGACTAGACAAGATGGAAGTAGACCACTGGCTCAGCTTGTCTGAGCGTGGAAAGCTAAGCAGGGTCAAGCCTGGTTGTTACTTGGATGGGAGACCCCTCCTCTAGTTTCCTGCATTGAGCAGGGGGTTGGACTCGATAGCCTTGTAGGCTCCTTCCAACTCTATGTTCTATGAAATCTATGAAAAATATACTTGAGGAAGGCATGGCTGGGTGGCTAGCTAGCTGAAACCATGATGAACAGGAGAACTGTTAGCTGGTGAGGATGCACAGGGTTGTCTCCAATGGGTTGTCTCCAATGTTAGTCTAAATTAAGTCCCCTTCATTTCAGTGAAGCTGACTCTAAGTAGGACTAGCATTGGTAGAACCCTTTTGTTGCAGGCCCCACTTGTTACATATCCTGTGCAACTCAGTGCAGGAATGTTTCCAGAAACTGGGCTTGCCATGCATCCCATCCTTGCAAGTCCTGAATCCTTGGTGCTCAGATTGTAACAGCCATCCACCCACCTTCCCTGAAAATGAGGGGAACTGCAGGCTGACAAGGAAAGGCTCAACCTACCCAGAAGAAGAAATCTTGGTACACAAAACCCTACACCACATTTTAGCTGCTTGGGAACTGGATAGCCACTGCTGCATGTTTAGAGTTAAATCACCAGCAGAGAAAGGAAGTGCTGGAGGACCATCATGAACCCACACAAGTTAAATGAGGTAAAGCACAGTGTGAAGTACAGGATGCATTGTGGAAATACGGTAATAAAGAACAGCAAAGAGGGAACAACAAGACAACAGTAGCATTTACCATGCCGTTGGTGATAACTAATCGAGGAGCATTGCGATGGCTAGGGAAGAGTCCCAAAGGATGTCCACTGTACATGACCAACGTCTGATCTTCAGTAATCTCAGACAAATAGTGCATCACCAGCCAGAACTAGAGGAGAATGGAATGGAAAAGTAGCAGACTTGGTTTCCTTCCTATATTGATAAGCATTCTACAGGGTTTTAAGGGGCAGGCTAGACAGGGCAGTGATAGACCAAAATTGGGTCACCTCCTAATTCCTATAAGCAGGGCTTTTCTCAAATGAGTGGGGCGGGCCCCCGGGGGGGCGGCGGCTCCGTAAGGGGGGATGTTGACCTCAGTAAAGTTATTTTAATATTGTGTTCCTTTAAATCTGTGCTCTTAAAATCTTTTCTGCTACCGTTAATACAGCTCCCATTTCTTTGTTGTAAAATTGAATCCACATTTCTTTCTTTTTTTATTCTCTAGACGTTAATAAGGATACAGTGTTATGCAAGGTGTACTTATAACAATTTTAAGAAAATGATGATATTACGTCGCGCGGGGGTGGCGACATGTTTCTTCTCCTAGGGGGGGGGCATGACAGAAAATAATTGAGAAGCACTGCTATAAAGTAGCAGAGGGACAATTTAAAATGTAGCATTGGCAAGTGGGATGATGAATATCCTCTCCCCAATACTTTTGCCCTGAAACTGTTTCGTTCCAGCCATTTCGTTTTCTTCACAGTAGGGCTCTGAATCGAGAAGTAATTCCCACTGGGGGAGAAAACTGCTTAAGGAGAAGTGGTTTTGGAGGAAACACGATGGCTGGGTAATGGCCTAGCTGCAGTCCCTTCCACACACTCATGCTGCATTTTCAATTGCCTCTCCCGCTGAATTTGGGACAACCACATTCTAACACATAAGCCATGCTGGTGTAATATCCAGTGCTACCCCTAAATTTCTATTTTAAAAGCAATACTGTAGGCAACATGAATGTAATTTTATACATAACATCATTGTTAACCCAGTTGTTTTTAAATAAAGTATTTTAAAAGGATGCATTTTAGCAGGGAATATGTAAATTACAGAAGGTCTAAATTAGCAAATGCCCCTTCTGCACCAAGTGTGGCTGACCCCGCACCATAGAAACTCAAGATATCCAATTGGACTTAGGTCTCCAAATACCACCTCACCATTTCCTAGCACAGTGATGGCGAACCTATGGCACGGGTGCCACAGCTGGCACGCAGGGACCTCTCTGTGGGCACTCGAGCCATTGGTCACCAGATCGCGAAAAGACTGTCCCCTTCTGCAAAACACTAATGATCTTGTTCTTTCTCACAGTGTGGAACAGAATGATGTTATTCTAGAATTCCTGTTACAGAATTCTTTTCTACATTGTTATCACATTTAAAAAATTTTTGAAGAATGATGCACAGAGCATGGCTTGGATGTAAAGCCCTAACAGTTGACCTGAGTGCTGCATGTGTTGCTCTCAAACTAACGGAGTATGAGCCAAGGTTTGACAAATTATCAGCATGCATGCAATAGCAAAAATCACATTAATTGTGCAAAAGCATGCCCAATGCAAACTTTTACCTAATGCAGTGTTTGCAGTCCAAGACATAAAGTGTTTAAAATGTGTTAAGCACGTTTAGTTTTCTTGTTTATCTTGCTCATCCTAGTACAGGCTGACTTTTACTTTTACTAATCCGACATCTGTAGAAGCAGGGAAAGGACCCGGAGTAAAGCTTGCCCCATACAATTTCAGTCTGGCATATAATCATATTACAAGTTGAGAATCCCTTATCCAAAAATACATGTGCCTAATTATTTAAAAAGTTTGTATAAATTCCCTTCAGGCTATGTGTACAATGTAGTACTATAACAATTTTTTGAGTTGATTTTTTTTTTTCAACAAAAAACTTTGTATCATTGAAAGCTCTGTTATTGTGTTTTTCTTTTAAGACAAAAGATGTTAATTAGTTTGGACAACTGTATGAGTTGTTTTTCTAAAACTAAAACCTCGGTATTCAGGTTTAATTGCAGTGTTGGCACTTTGAAATAAATAAGTTGGTTTTGTGTTGCAGTTTGGGCACTCGGGCTCAAAAAGGTTCGCCATCACTGTCCTAGCACCTTCCCTACTCTTTATTTGGCAAATCATAACCCTCGGTCTCCATCTTCTCTTGCTCTATCATTATTATTAGGAACAGTCTGACAGTCTAGTAGTAGGGAGGAAGGAACACTAATTAATACGTTCCTTCCTGCAAACATCTGTGGTACAATAACACTTGAATGTTTCAAACTTAACCTTGATCTATTAATTTCTCCACTTTGTCTGAGGACAGTTCATAATCTACCATGTGCGTGCCATATTTCTGCCCAAGATCCCAATACTTCTGTGTCCATTAAGTACGCACGTGTAGATGTGCATATACACATGTGAAGGAGGATATGCAGTAACAAGGCCAAGGGCCTGTCTAAATATACATGCCTTTGCCTGCTGGTGGAAGGTCATTAATAAAAGGGGCTAGATGGAATTCCCATGGCAGGGAGGTTCAGAGCCTTGGAGCAGCCACCAAAGAGGCCCTTTCTCAAGTTCACACCAAGCACATTTCAGGTGCTGATGGTGGAACAGAAAGAAGGGCCTCTGCTGAAGATCTTAAGATCCAGGCAGACTCATATGGGAGAATGCATTTTTTTCAGATAACCTGGTTTCAAGTCGTGTAGAGTTTTGAAGGTCTATAACTAGCACTTTGAATTGTGCTTGGAAACAGACTGATAGTCTGTGAAGCTGCTGTAACATGGGGATCGCACACTCCCTAAAACCATCCCCAATCAGTAGCCTGGCTGCAGCATTCTGAACCAGATGAAGTTTCCGAACACTTTTCAAAGGTAGCCCCAGTTGGCATGAGTTATACTAGTCCACATTAATGACTCATCTAATTTGGCCCAGAGACCTGGGTTCAAATCTCCACACCACAATGATGAAGCTCACTGGGTAATCTTGGACCATAGTCACTATATTGCAGCCTAACCTACCTCACAGGACTGTTGTGGGGATAAAATAGAAGCCAGGATCATCTTGTACTCTCTGCCTCTGGGAACCTTAAGCTGCACTATTAACAGAAATGTTATAAAATAACCTATGTTTATTTCAGACACAATAAGCATTGAGGCTTATTAATGAAGAAAAGAGACGAACACATGTAAAGGAAGTCTCACCCCTATTTCTTTAGTTCAAAGATGGCCCAAGGCATTTGTTCAGTTCAGTTTATTTAGTTACGGTCATAGACCAAACGTAAAAAACATACATACATACATCATGTTATTTATTTACAAGAGTAAAGATAAAACAAATATATTAAGATAATTTAGTTTTGTCTTTAAGATGGTTTTATCGACTGCCCAAGGCATTTGTAAGAGTGGTAGAGAAATTTGTATCCCAAGATAAATACAAATTGATGCTCTTCAGTAACCCACTTAGAAGAAAGGAAGGGGCAACGTGGATAACACACCAGAAATAACATTTTGAGGCATAGTTTTGCTACAATCAGACATCTTTTTCAACAGTCTCTTTTTCATGACACCAAACACTGAGAACAAACTGCCCTGATCACAACTAAATAAAATCATTCATCCAATTGCTATTCTTAAGTAACCAGTGACAAAGAAGTATTGTTTTGCTCTGCTGTGAAACTCTTGTTAGGTATCACAGTCATATCTAAGTTGGACAAGGCTGCTGGAGCAAAGGAAGAGATAGCAAGTTTCCAAATGTTGTGTTGTCTGTATTTCACCCTGCAGACCAATACACATGCCTTGAAGAATGTTAGGTACGCCAGATACAAAAGCATGTTCTGCCTATATTGTTAAGAAGCACAGTGGCTATTTCAAGGAAGAAAGCTGAGTGGGCTCCACTGTGCCTGGGAACCCGGGAGACCTAATTCCAGATGGGGCAGGGAATTATTGTTTAATTATTATTTAATGATGAGCCAAGTGCACCCTGTGCTTGCTCAGAGGACACCTATCTGCTTTATTGTTTCAATTTGTTTTAAAGCATTTAGAACAGAGCCATGGTAAGTCCTGGCTCATAGTAAAATAGGGGGAATTAGAATCTTAAAATCAGAGGGTTGGAAGGGGCGTTGTAGGGCATTCATCCAACACTTTGCTTGATGCAGGTAATCTAGCTTCTTGAAGATCTCCATTGGTTCCATTGTAGGACATCTCTCACCATCAAGAAGTTTCTCCTAATGTTCAGCTGAATTCTACACGCCTGTAACGGAAGCCCATTGGATCTAGTCCACCCCTTCTGGGGCAGCAGAGAACCAAGTCTCTGCTCTCTTCTAAGTGACCGTCCTTCATGAGTGCTATCATGCCCGCCCTCAGTCTTCTTTTCTCCAGACTCGGTCTTCTCTTCTCCAGATTCAGTCGTAGACTTTGAGTTTTCAAATTGGCTTCATCTCATTGCTAGTGCATCCCACACGCACCATCACAGAAATGAATTGTCAGGGAACTGAATCCCTCCCTTTGGGGACATGACCATTTGCTACACAGCTGAGACAAAGAGACATAGCCCCCCTTGATCAGGGCCAGGGTTCTCAAAAGTGTGAGGGAGCCAGGCTGCCCCGAGGACCTTGATCTTGTCTCTCCTCTTCTTAGAACCTTATTTGGCTGTTCTTTACAGGTGTGCAGACTGAATCAGCTAAGAACATCTCTTGCTGTATCCCAGTCTGCGAAATAAATCAGCAGGATGGGGGGGGGGCTGCTTACTCACAGGGATGCGGACTCGGACTCGAGGACTCGACTCGTGAGTCGGACTGAGTCCCCCCTCTGACTCGACTCGGACTCGAGTCCCAATATTTTTAATGGGACTCGAGACTCGACTCGGGACTCGAGACCAAGGACTCGTCAACATCCCTGCTTGATGCCACCTGCAGGTGCTGCCTGGACCCAGTTGCAGTAACTATCCAAGTTTATTTTTTAAAATCATTTTCCTAATGCAACCTTTCAGACATTTTGGGTTTGGCTGCCTCTGCCTGCCTGTTTGGGGTTCCCTGCCTCCTCTGCCTGCCTGGTCTCTTCTTAACTAGTTCCACAGTTTGAATTGTCCAAGACAAAGGCCTCTGCCTGCCTGCTTTGGGGTTCCCCGCCTCCTCTGCCTGCCTGGTTATTTTGGGTTTGTCTGCCTGGTCTGTTCTTGCCAAAATCAGTTGCAGAGTTTTGAGATAAAAAGGCACACTTGTGCCTAGAATTTATTTAAGCCACACATCTGAAGTAGCCTTATTTTGTTGGGGAAAACCCCATTGATTTTAATAGGGACTCGTGGAGTCAGCTTTGGGAGTGACTTGGGACTCGGGACTCGTGAGTCACCATTTTGGAGCAAGGACTTGGACTTGGACTCGAGACTCGGGTCCAAAGACTCGTGACTCGACTCGTGACTCGAGACCAAGGACTCTTCAACATCCCTGCTTACTCATCATGAGTCGACCTACTCTGACTCCCCCACTTAAAAGGGCAGGCTGGACTCTGGAGCCTTTCCCAACCAACTGATCTTCCGAACAGCGCCTCTGCTCGTTCACCGCACTGCAAGTATCTCTGGTTACTGGTCCATCTAGGCACAGGGTTATTCTGGCCCGTGAGGAGATTATGCCAGCCCAACCTCTCATACAAAAGTGCTGCAAAAGTGAAACTGTTTCTTCTAGTTCACTCACGAGGCCTGCTCCTGCTGGGCCTTTTGACGTGCCTCTTATTAAGAAGAAAGAACACAACACCCCCTTTCCATGTCACTGCTTTTGAAAGTCCTCCCGCCATGCAAGGGCTCCTCCAGAGCTCAAATTATGGTGGCAGGTGGGCTACTTCCAATTTTTAGTCAAATCATGGCCCCCCCACCTTGTAGGCTTCTAAAATCAGTAGCTCAGAGAGCAGGGGAAGGCTGGTCCTCTCCTCTGCATTCCCCATTCTCTCCTTCCAGTAATTCAAGCGCTGGATCTTTATTCTAACTCAGATGCCCCACTGACTGTATGGATTTAGCCAATGAGTGTCCGCACAACTTACCAAACTTTGCCTGAGCAGAATTGGTTATAAAATGGGTGAAATACAAGTACAGTCAGGTTTCTCATACAATTTGTGGTAGGAAATGCATCAACGGGATCATACCTGTGCCCAGTTGCTGAAGACTTGTCCATTTCCTCCATAAGTTACAAGTTCCTGGGGAAACTGCAAACACACATTTTAAAATTATATATTGCAAATAGTGCTTCTGTACAAGCTTTGAAAATAGTTCCTTTATAGTGATCTCAGTATTTCTTATTTTCTGTCTCAAGTCTCAGGGTGTGCAAGTTCTCCTTGGCTGGAGCTATTTAGGCAGAGGGTGGGTGGGATGCTGTAGTTCTAAGATTCCTGCATAGAGCAGGGCATTGGGATAGATGACCTGTAAGATCCCTCCCAACTCCAAGGGCCAAAATGGACATTATTTTAAATCCAGATGTTGCAGGTATATCTTTTTTCATTTTAAATCTAGAGTGGCTGCAGGGGGGCAGATCCTAGCATGGAGGGTAGGGGGCTTTTAAGATCCGGGTTGGGATCCCTGTGCCTACTCTAGAGTAAAAGTAGGGGAGAGACATAGCTGCTAGATACAGATTTAAAGTAATGTCTGTTTTGGCCCTAAAATTCTATGATACTTCTGAGTAGACATGTATAGGATTGCACTGTAAGACTGCACAGTGAGTTCATGGCTGAGATTATTGGGAAAGTAAGCTGTCCCTTTAAGAACAGGTGTGGGCTGCATGCACCCCCCCACATCCAGATTCATTAAATAAAAATGGGGGGGTGTCCATAGTGGCTATGGGGCACCAAAAGGGTCAAAATCAGCTTGCAAACAAGCTATTTTTGACCCATTGGATGCTCTGTAGCCACCAGACACCAGTTTTATTTTTGTTTTATTTTTAAATTGAGACCTGCAAGGTGGGGGGAGTGTGACCTGCAGTGGGTTTGGAGGGGGAAATTGCTCCCAGACCACCCAAAGTCGCTTTAAGCAGGACATTTTATGTTACCTCACAGAACAGATTCTTCCCAGTCTTAGACAGCAGAGCTAGAAGGAGGCCAGCCTGTTTTAGATGTCAGATATGTTATCATTTGAATAACAGAGCTGAGATTTGAACAGGGGGCTTCTAGAACATGTCTTATGCTATTATACTCTGTATTGCACTAACTCCATAACTCGCCAAGATCACACCTATTTTGCTCCAGTTTCTTTCCCCTTAGGATGCCTCTGCAAGGGCATCTAATGAATATCTAACTTCCACGGTCCATTATGTCAGGTCCTCAACCTCATGTCTCCCAACTCCCAGAACTACAGAGAAAGACACTAAATAGCAGCCCCATTGTGGGTAATGTCAGCTTGCATATCAACAGAAAAAATGCTGGCATAGGGTTCCCCCATCCCCAAGATTACACAGTATCATACCTGCCTTTGCAGTGGTGGTGATGGTTGTATTGTAAAGCACCAAATGGTGCACAGGATACTTCCACATCCTGAGTTCTGGTTCTATGCCCTGCCATCACTTCAGCATCAGCATTATGTACATTATCCATGTACATAATACTTTGAGATTGAACTATTCCAGTTTTCTCCTGGTTTGCCTCTTCATAGTGGAAAACAAAACAAAACATTGTACCTCAGCCCCATCTTCCCTTGCAATGAGGCTCTGTGCCTTTACCCGTTGCATAAATGGCAGAGGTCAACAGGTGATCCCCCCCCCCCCCGGCATGGAGATGCAGTGGTGGGGAAAATATTACCCCATTATTTTTGTCTGTTATGCAAAGCCCCCCAAAAGGCAGCAATCCCAGGGTTCAGACAACACAATAACCCATGTTTCAACAACAACCCACGGTTCAAAGACAACCCATACTCAACCCATACTCAACCCTTGTTGAGTATGGGTTATCATGCTGTCTGAACCCAGTCATTGTTTATGTTACTTAAAATTAATAAACATTAAAAAAAAAACAACCTACCGCCACTGGACGTTAAAGCAAGATGGATACCTCTGATGGTAGTTCCAGCTATAAAACAGTGCAAGTGTGAACACACAGCTATGGCTACACTTATTGTAAGGTACCAAAGGTAGCCTTAGAGAAGAACAATCAATGAACTGTTCTTCTTAAGCTATTTTGTCTTGGTCGATGGGCACGTCGAAGACATATACCCTCGATGCCAGATTGTCCGCTTCACCAGGCTGCCAGCAGCCAACCACTGTTGGCTCAGGTATTTTGAGGCTTGCATGCTTTACTTGCAAAGTGGCATGCTAATATAGCATCAGAGATTCTCTCATTAAAATTATTGCAAAGAAAGAAAAATGAGCCACTCTCTCCATTTCAGAACAATCCAAGAAGAACTGAAAAGTGATGATTCACAAAGACCAATGCATTGCCATTGACATGACAATCAGAATCTTTTCCAAGACTAAACTTGTGTTGAATTTTCATTACCTGTGCCACTGCAGGATCAAGATTATTCATAATCATGTGCATTATTGCAGCAGCTGATTTGGTTTTGCAAGGATATTCATGGATGGGATGAGCTCTGCAATTAAAATATATAGTTGGGGGAATGAAATAATTATTCTCAACCATTTTACAGTTGCATACTTGGATTTATCACAAACAAAAACAAAAACAAAATCCAAAATGAAAATAAAACACTTGACCGAACGGTAAAGTCAGTTAGGGCTGCAATCCTATACACACTTACAAAGAAGTAAGTTGAACTCAATTGGGCTTGTGTCTGAGTAGACATGAATAGGACTGCACTGTAGGCCACGTTTTTGGTAGAAGTTGGTCTAATCATGCGATTAATGAATTCACACATTTTTCTGAGTATTCACGGAGATCTGAGTGTCCCCATCAAGATGCATTCCCACTGCATAAACTGATCAAGTATAAAATGATATTAATTTTTTCCAAGATTCATAGAGGTGAAGCATGTGTGTATCTGTGGTTGTGAACTTGTGCTTATTAGTTCCAATATGTCACACATTGGACAAAAACCTGCTTTATTTGCATATGGATTTTGAATGGCTGGACCCATTCTGCATATGGAAAATCAGGCGGAGATTCAGGCAGGCAGGAAATTAGGGCAGCCAGCTAAGATAATCAGATAACAACTGACCAATATCAGATCCTGCATTTGAACTATATATAGCTGTCATAGTCTTAGCAGCTGGACTCATCCCCCTGGACACATATACATTAACGATACACATCTGCTATGCTAGGAAGTCACTTTAATTTTGTTTTTAATATGTAGCTTTATACCAATAAATGGACTCAGCCAGGAGATACAAAGTTTATCAGCCAAGTTAAAGATGCAGCAGCACAGGCTGTAGAGCAGAACTGCATACTTTGAGACAGAATAAAAAAACAGCTTGACTGTTTTGTGCAGCCTTTAGGTGACTAATGTTGATGTTGAGTGCAAGTGGGTTGAGTGTGGCTTTTTTAAAACAAACAAACAACACAACATATTCCTGCCTTTTGCCTTGTGACTTGCACTTTAAGTGCTCAAGGCAAGATTATTAATTGATAGGTTTCTGCTTCCGGAACAGATTTGCTTGTTTAAGTTGCTTCCCAGAGGTATAACAGTTTGACAATACCTGGTTTCCACAGCATAACAAACCATGGTTAACAAACCTTGGGTTGTTGAGAAGACAACCTTGGGTTGTTGAGAGCCAGTGTGGCGTAGTGGTTAGAGTGTTGGACTGGGACTTGGGAGATCCGGGTTCTAGTCCCCACTCGGCCATGAAACTCACTGGGTGACTTTGGGCCAGTCACTGACTCTCAGCCTAACCTACCTCACAGGGTTGTTGTGAGGATAAAGTGGAGAGGAGGAGGAGGATTATGTAAGCTGCCTTGGGTTCCTTGAAGGAAAAAAGGCAGGGTATAAATATAATAAATAAATAAATAAATAAATAAATAAGACAAGTCAGAGCTCCCACTGTGATAAGCAGCCCAGGGACGCTTCGTCCCTGGGTTGTTTACCTTGATGTCCGAACCTGGAGCTCTGGGTTGTTGGGGGATGAACAACCCAGAATTTGAGCCCAACAAATTGACCACCTCCCTAAGAGGGCCTCCTCCTGCAGGTGCCTTTGCCATCTGAGTTGAGGTGGGTGGCTACTAGAGAGGGCCTTCTCATCTGTGGGTGGCATCCTAGTTGTGTAATGCTATCCCCAGAGAGGTAAACCAGGCATCTTTTTAATTCTCCTTTTGGTGCCAAGCAAAGATTTTTAAAAAATATATTATTGAGCTTTTTAGATACAATTTTAATTCTGCTGGCTGTTTTATGCTGATTTTATTATTTGGTGGTTAACTCATTCTATTTTTTTTAAATTTACATTTACGATGTAATTGTTTTATTGTTTTTGTAAACTGCCCTGGGAATATAAATGCAAGTAGGGCCTGCAATAAAATGTTGCAGTCTGGATGCAGTACTCCTGTCCTGTTCAACATTCCAGTCAGGCAGCCATGCCCTCTTCCAGGATACTCAATTCCAATACTCCTCCCCATGGTATTCACACACACACACACACACACACACACACGCAAAACAGTCAGCATTCAAATTCCCAGTGGGCTGTTTTGAGGGTTAATTCCCTGCCCACACACACACACACACACACCTTAGGCTTTTTTCCTAAATATTTTTTTGTACTTCAGCAAACCCTTTTTGTACTTCTGCAAAATGCAAAGCCTGCAAACCTGCTGATACTCCCCCCACCCCCCGTGTGTAGATGGTGCCATTTCAGGTTTGCTATTAGTACATTGGATACTTGTGGGAAAGACAAAAAGAAGCCAAATAAAAGGAAAGTGCCTTATACCGAGTGAGACTATTATTCGTCCATTTAATTCAGTATTGTCTGCCGTAATTGGAAGTGGCTCTTCGGGGTTTCAGGCAGGGGTCTTCTCCAGCCCTACCAAGAGATGCTGGAGAATTGAACCCTGGACTTTTACATGCAAAGCAGATGCTTCTCCATTGAGCTACGGCCCCTGTCTTACATGAACACACCAGATGGGGATGGAAAAGGAACAATTATATATAGATATAATATAATACGGCTTCCTATACGGCTCTGGTCCAGTCTATCTCAAGGAGCGTCTCCAGCAACACCAAGTAGGCCGCTCAACAAGATCTGCCACGGATGGCCTTCTCCTTGTCCCTTCAGCCAGAGCAGCTAGACTGGTCGGGATGAGGAAGAGGGCCTTCTCTGTGGCAGCCCCCGTACTATGGAACTCTCTCCCGAGTGACCTCTGCCATGTCCCCTCTCTGCTGAGCTTCCGCCGCTCATTAAAAACCTGGCTGTTCAGGCGGGAATATGGGGTGGGCTAAGATTTTAACATTTTATACTGTTTTAATGTATTTTAATGGAGAAAAATGTTTTAATGTATTTTCTTCTGTTTTATTTTCTGTACATCGCCCAAGGTGGCCGGTTTGCTGGCCAGATGGGCGATAAATAAATGCAAATAATAATAATAATAATAATAATAATAATAATAATAATAATAATAATAATAATAATAGTAATAAATCTATAAAAAGTAATAGACAAATTGTAATTGGCATCTGATTACTTTAGAAAAAATATCCACATACGAGCAGAAAGTTAATGCAGAATAGTCTTTTTGCATTATTTCTATTTATTATATTTATTTATTTATATCCTGCTTTTTTTCCTGCAAGGAACCCAAGGCAGCTTACACAATCCTCCTGCTCCTCCTCTCCATTTTATCCTCACAACAACCCTGTGAGGTAGGTTAGGCTGAGAGTCAGTGACTGTCCCAAAGTCACCCAGTGAGTTTCATGGCTGAGTGGAGACTAGAACCTGGATCTCCCGAGCCCCAGTCCAACACTCTCACCACTACACCACACTAGCTCCCTATACCTTTCTATACCTTCTCCCTATACCTTGTTTCTATACCTTTTGTCATCCTTTGTTCTGTGTTTAAGGATTGTGTAGAAGATAAAAAGTCAAGGATGAACAATATATCTAAGAAGTGTACTTAATGAAAATTTCAAAAAGCGGCACAATGTTGAATTTAAAATATGTATTGCAAAAATTTATAGTACAAAATAGTAAACATAATATAAAGAAATATAATATACAGGGGAAGAAATCATATATCTACACAAGGAGCACAATATTTACAAGCCTCGTTGGCTCAATCTTATAACAAATTTTTGAGAGCCAACGAGGCTTGTAAATATTGTGTTCCTTGTGTAGATATATGATTTCACTGCTGACTTGCTCACTGTCTCTGATGGAGGCAGTCTTGCTCACTGTCTCTCTCTCTCTCTCTCTCTCTCTCTCTGCCTGTCAAGCAAGCAAGTGGCAGCAATGATGAGAAAGAGGATGGGGAGCAATAGCAGCTGGTGACCATGGTGGTGAGAAGGTAGACTGAGTAAGGGAGGAGGCCCATTGAGGATGTCTTGCCCAAGGATCCCCCAAAACCTGAAGCCAGCACTGGCTAACCCATCCCTAAGAAAAAGGAATCAACTTCACTTCCAGCATGGGACTGGCTGTTCTCTGTGACACTGCAACGCATGCCGCCCTCAAGCCCTTACCGCATCTCCATTTGGGGACAGAACCTGTACATGTAGATATGTCCATAGAGTCTCAGTTCTTTGGCAAATTCTGGTGCCAGTACTTCATGCAAGTTGGTTGGAAAATAACGCAGGGAGTTCTTCAAAGCCAGCTGCCAAGACAGAGGGGGCGGGGGAACGGGAGCAAGATTAAACTTAAAAAGTGACTAAGTGGGTGGTTATCACAGTTAATTAAGCACATGCATTTTATCAGGCTCAGTGCCCAGATCCTAAAAGTGTACTCAGGCAGGGGCATCGACCATAATAATAATTACGAGGCTCCAGCAAACAAGGTAGTGCAGCACTTGGGATGGGATCTTTTCACTCTAACCTTTGTATAAATAAGATAATAAGATAATATCCCGGCACAGAGTCCGTGCTGCACCCATTCCCCAGAGGAAACAGAACAGGAAGCAGAACCAACCGCGGTTAGCCAACATTCCAATGATTTCATTGTACCATTATCCCGAGCACAAAACACTGCAACATGCCCCAGTGCCTGGACTGTGTCCAAGTCAGCTTTGTTGTAACCTCTTTGTCATACTGAAATGGCCCCAAAGGTTCAATGCATGCTAAGTAATCTAATGGATCTAATGGATCTAATGGATCTAATGATCTAATGGATCAAATGGGTCACCAGGTGCCATGCCAAAGAAGACACAACCTTCTGTGCTGGATATGCAGATGTGATCGAGTGACCAAACAGCCGGAATGTTACAGGCCCGCCCTCTTGGATGGCTGCCTGAGATGGATGGAGGCTGCAAAGCAGGGGTGGGCTGGGGAATCCAGATGAGCTATGTTTGCTGCCAGTGTGCATGTATGAACCGTCTGCTGGGAAAGCTGCCACGTAGCACAGTCTCAGCTGTCACTGCACAGACAAGGCAGCCGTCTGCCTGTCACTGTGTCCCAAGCTGCTCCCTCTCTCTCCTGTCCCCACCAAATGTACCTCTGATGGAGGCAGTCTTGAAAGAAGAGCATCTCTGGAAGATCTTAAGGGACTGGGCAGGCTTGTGTGGGAGAAGGCGGTCTTTCAGGTATCCTGGTCCGAAGCCGTATAGCACATTATAGGTCATAACCAGAGCACTTTGAATTCTGCCCAGAAGCAGACCAGTAGCCAACGAAGCTGGTGTAACAAGGGAGTCATGTGCTCCCTGTAACTGACCCTGGTCAACAGTCTGGATACAGCATTCTGGACCAGCTGAAGTTTCTGAGCAGTTTTCAAAGGCAGCCCCACATTGAGCCTGTTTGTTACAGGAGTCCAAACGGGCTGTAACTAAGGCATGTGTGGCTGTGGTGACAGGATTGTAGTCCTGAAAGCTTTGCAGCCTTCTATGGTCCCCAGCAGCTGCATAGATGGGCAAGGGGTCAAAGTGTGGCCTTCTTTTTCATAACAGACAGCTAAATTGCACGGTAATAGATG
This sequence comes from Shinisaurus crocodilurus, assembly GCA_021292165.1. Taxonomy (NCBI): domain Eukaryota; kingdom Metazoa; phylum Chordata; class Lepidosauria; order Squamata; family Shinisauridae; genus Shinisaurus; species Shinisaurus crocodilurus. The sequence goes on from CM037889.1 coordinate 3,815,473, forward strand.
AGACAGCTTAGAACTAAACGTTTTCAGCAAACATGTGTTTTTTTAAGTATGTTTACTTTAGTCGAGCTCATTTTCTCTTGTTTCAATGACTGTTCCTTAAACATCTTAAAACAGCTGAGTTTTGCTGATCTCAACATCGAGGGTAAAAAATGAATCCCAAGGTCACATGCAAATAAATTAAAATAAATGTGTGTGCACACCAAAAAAAGGGGGGGTCATCATTTAATTGGGGACCAAGAACCAACACCACTTGTTTTATTCAGCCAGCCACCTCTAAAAGAATGTTACTTGAATTTTGTTGATTCACATCAAGCTACAGAATACAATTTTTTTAAAAAAACATGCTCCTTACAAACACCGCGGCAGAGACAGCCTTTTCTTGTGGCACACAGTTCATACAGCCTATTATGATGTCAGCAGCGAACGATCCTGCTGTCATTTGAAAAGCAAACTCCTGCTGATTACAGCAGTAGTATACAGCTGCAAGGCAGGAATGCCACATTATTGCAAAAAGTGTTTGCTTCAATAGAGGGTGAGTCTCCACTGATAACTGATGCTTCGCCTCAAGCTACCTCCCAATGATAATACACTGATAGCCCAATTGTGTTATTCACACAATTAGTTTTGGGGGGGGGGTTGTTTTTGTTTTTTAAGTAAACAGAGGGTGCCAACTCAAGTCCAACTTTTAAAATTTAATTCTGTAGCTATGGCACACTGTGTGAAAAGAGGATATTAATCTTAGCCTTGATGGGTTTCAGATACTGAATGAACCCAGTGCCCCCACCCACTGGAACACTTTGCCAATTGATATTAAACAAGCCCCCATAGTTCTGACATTCAAACATCTTCTTAAAACTCATCTCTTTACAGATTGGGCAACTGTTTTTATATAATCAACAGGTGAATCTATATGATGAAGATCAATCAATCAGGAGATGGAATACTATATGCCAGAGCAATAATCTAAACCAGGGCTCTCCAACCTTGGGTCCCCAGATGTTTCATAGATTTCATAGATCATAGAGTTGGAAGGAGCCTACAAGGCTATCGAGTCCAACCCCCTGCTCAATGCAGGAAACTAGAGGAGCGGTCTCCCATCCAAGTAACAACCAGGCTTGACCCTGCTTAGCTTTCCACGCTCAGACAAGCTAGCTGAGCCAGCATAAGCCACAGGTCCAGCAACAGTCCAGCTGTTGCTGGACTACAGCTCCCAGAATCCCTTGCCACTAGCCATGATGGCTGGGTATGCTGGGAGCTGTAGGCCAGCAACATCTGGGGACCCAAGGTTGGAGAGCCTTGATCTAAAGAGTTGCGGAGGTACTGAATACTGACAGGCTGCAAATTGTGCAAATAATCCCCCTACAGTAGGCATGGTGAACCTTTTTCAGTCCAAGGTCCAAATTCCAATCTGGAAAAGGTCTAGAGGGGGCCACATTCCATCTGTGGGTGGGGCTAAAGCCAAAGCGGGCAGTGCCAAAGCCTACTCATAAGCAAGCAGGACCGGATCACTCAGCAACACTTTTAAATATCCCAAATGCCAAGCCTCTGCATGTGTACTCAGAGGCAAGCAGGCTATCCAAGCACTAGTGACTTCTGTAATGCACTGTATGTGGAGCTGCCTTTGAAAATGGTCCGGAAACTTCAGCTGGTACAGAATGCGACCACACACATGTCAGTGGGGGCGAAACGGTCAGATCATATAATGCCTATATTGCGCCAGCATGCTCAGGTTTCCAGTGCATTTCCGAACCCAATTTAAAGTGCTGGCTTTTGACCTTTAAAAACTTAAATGGTTTGGGACTTGAAGGACTGCCTTCACCCATATCAGCCTGGCCACATTTTAAAATCAGCAAGGGAGGCCCTTCTCACTTGCCCACCTTTGAGGGCAGTTAGGTGGGCAAGTACAAGAGAGGGCCTTTTCCACAGTGGCCCCACACCTCTGGAATGAGTTGCCATCAAGTGTCCATCAAACCCCATAATTGCAGACTTTTAGGAAGGCCCTGAAGACCTACTTGTTTACTCTGGCCTTCCTCATATTATGTTTCATTTGACTGTACTCTGTAGTTGCAAATATGTTGTAGGTTTTTAATAATGTTTTATTGCTGTTGTTTGTTGTTTTCTGAATGTTTGCTGCCTTATTATTGTATCTTTTTTATTATATTAATTTTAATGCTTTAAACCACTTTGGGAAGGTTTCTGCCCTGAAAGGCAGCTTAGAAATATTTTAAATTTAAATTTCATTGCATTGCATTTATTGCATTTCTGTACATAGCTGAAGCTCTCTGGGCGGTTTACAAACGAGGAGAGAGAGAGAGTAAGATAAAATAAGTTGCATTTGTGACAAGAGCACAATGGAACATGAGGCTGTAGAGGTTATCTGCTTGCATCAGATGAAGGAAGTACAGCAGAATCTTCTGGCACTTGACAGCGCAATCCAATGTGGCTGCCCATAACCCCCTGAACTTGCAGGACTATGGACATCCAATGGAGGGTAGAAGGAGGCGAAGGTCGCTTCTGTGCTCCTCCCTCCCTGCAAAAGACTTAGATGGCTGATTTTGGCCGTTTAAGTCATTTGCCCCAGCTCACGAGGAGCAGAGGCTGAGGCACTGTCAGGATACATCATATCGTGGCAGAGCCTTACTTCCAGGGCTGGATTAAGATAGGGGCTATTGGAGCTGCAGCTCCAGGCCCCTACCCCAAAATAGGCCCACAATCAGGACCGGTGCAGGGCAGTTTGGCGCCCCAGGTGAAATAATATTTAGCGCCCCCCCCCTCTCCAAAGCAGCCCTGCTCTGCAAAAAAAACCAAAACCCTGCGCCGCCACCACCAACCTACCTTCCCCCCGCCCTGGCGGCTGCGGCTGCTGCTGCTGCCGCCGCCACCGCCGAGGAGGAGGAGGAAGTGACGCGACGGGACCCCCGCGCTGTTTTTTGCCGGGGAAACCATGGCAACAGGGCTGTTTAAGCCCTGTTGCCCTGGTTCCTCCCGCCAAAACAACGCGGGCGGGGCTCCGGAAGCGACACGACGCGGAGAAGGTAGGTGGCGGGGGGGTCGGGGGTGGTGGTGATGGCGGTGGCGGCGGGAGGCGCAGCGGCAGCGAGCGGGAGGGCGGGGGGAGGCGCAGCGGCGAGCGGGACGGGAGGGTGCAGCGGCGGGCGGGCTGGCGGGTGGGGAGGCGGAGGCCTGGCGGGGGCGGCGCAGCAGAGGCAGAGGCCTGGCGGGGGCGACGCAGCGGCAGCGAAGAGGAGCGCAGCGTTTCTGCGCCCTCTTCAGCCGCGCGCCCCTCCTCAGCACCAGGCCCATAATGCTCTTAATCCGGCCCCGCTTACTTCTCCCCTGCCCGTCCCCCGCCCCACCCACAAACCCCCGAGCTCGGTCTTCCAACCTTGGAGCTGCAGCCGGCATGGTTCTTTCCACACCAGGTGGCAAGGGCAGAGGGAGGGTGCTCCGACATCGGAGTCCCAGCTCTGACCTCAGAGCGTGTTTCCAAGGTTGGAGTTGGGACTCTGTCTAGTGGCCATAAGATTGCGCCCAGTTAGAGACTTTAACATATTGAATTCAAACCGTTGTTATTGTAGCAACAGACTAACACAGCAGCCCCCTCTCTAAATTGTCCAATCTTTCTTGGGATTGGTAGTGGAAGAGCACCGAGACATACATATCATGGGGAGGGAAAGGAGAAGATGGAGGATGTAGCTGTTCAAGCCCCAAGCAACAAAAGGGCTTGAAAGCAAGAAAAGTCAGGAAATGTATATGGAAAGAGCCTGGCAGATATTGTTTGGTTTATCCAAGGAGATTAAAATTGGGGTGGAAGAAAGAGACGCACAGCTCTCCAGAAGACCCCAGAGCACATGGATCTTCCTAAATCTCTCATAAAGGCATTCTATTATTGCCAGAAACAGAGGCACAAGAAAACAAAACATGAGAACAGTTTCAGATTATTGCTGCAAAAATAAATTGAGAATGAGTTGTAAATATACAAGCCTGATCCTCGGCTTATATTAACTGGCGTTCTTCCCTTAGCAAAAGGCAGGCGTGGGAACTCATTACTATTTCAACTACTAATACTGCTGCTGCTACTATTCCAATAAATGATACTAATTCTGACATCACTGATACTCCTTCTCCTATTCTCCCTATATACTAACAGCAAATTCCTGTTCTTAGTGCCAGTCCTTATGTAGCCAAAATAGCACCATCATAAAAACATAAGAAGAGCCACGCTGGATCAGACCAAAGGCCTATCCAGTCCAGCATTATGTTCACATAGTGGCCAGACAGATGCCCATGGGAAGTCCACAAGCAGGATATGAATGCAACAGCACCCTCCTACTTGTCTAATTTTAGTGTATGTCTCACTTGGTTTGAAATCCTATACAGTCATGCCTTGGATTGAGAGCATAATTCGTTCCAGAAACGTGCTTGTAATCCAAAACACTCTTATATCAAAACGAAATCCCCCCAAAAACATTGTACAGGGATTTCTAATTTAAGCCGTACTACAGTACTTGTACTGCAAGACGTCGCTTGTATATCAAGTAAAAAAATAATAAATAAATATTTAAAATTTTGCTTGTCTTGCAAAATGCTCTCAAACCAAGTTACTTGTAATCCAAGGTATTACTGTATGTGAACGCTGAAAGCACTAAACAAACATCCTAAGCTTGCATACAAAACAGAATAGAGAGTTTTTCTTAAAATCAATAAAATGTGCATTTGAAACACATCACTATCAAATGGCCTAATCTTAAGGACTGGTGCGCCAGCATAAGTATTTAGGATTGGGTAGTATAGTAAAACCACTTAGGAACAGAAGCCTTTTGAAATAAATAGCGATATCACTTTTAAATCTTTAACAGGCTTATTTGGGAAAAACCAATTACAAATATATTAAGGACAAGCCACTGCCTGTCCCGCCAACCCAATATTACAAAGATCGATGTCATAAGTCTCTAGTGCTTTTCTCATCCAAAGATAAGCAAAAATTCTAGGGAGACATTCCGCTCTGCTTGGGGAAGTGAGGAGCATGTAATATAATAAAGAATCTAACAGGCAATTAATATTATGAGTAGAGTTCAACCACTGCTCAGTGCAGCAGCTGCCTGCTCAAATAAATGGAAAGAAATACAACCAAAGAGCAAATAATTAACCCCAAACCCTGAAGTTTGTGTCTCAGCTCAATGTGCCAGACCAACTGATTTCCCTAAATTATTCTAGATTATAATTATTAAGACTAATTAAGACTAATAATAATTATTCTAAATTATTATTAGTCTTCCCCAACCAAATGCCTTGTGGCAGTTCATACAAACATTGTATGTTGTTGGAGCGATTTGCATAACCGCTCCTGAATGACACCTGCGAACATTCCAAGTGACACCATTGGCTCTCATCTATTTTGGGCCATACAGGCGCAGCGAGGGTTTTTCGGAAATTTGAACCCACCAGTCTTTGTCCTTGGGTGATGGAGAGTATGCTGTGCCAAGTTTGGGGCGTATCCAGTCAAAATGTGAAGGAACCTATGCGACGACGCCCCACACACAGCAGTCATTCAGTCAGGCAATTATTTAAAAAGTTTCCCTCCCTTTTCACCCAGCTCAGAGAACATTCTAAACAACCGAGGGGAGATTTGCATACCCACCCCTATTGGCCCCTGTAGGAATTCATAGGAACATTCTAAGTGTCCTATGGGCTATTTGCATAACTGCTCCTATTGGCTCCTGCAGGAATTCTGAGGTGAGGCCGATTTGCATAACTGCTGCCCTGTTGTTTTGCCCATAGGAGATATGAGAGTGGGGTGATTTTGCCCCCTTTTTTCACCCCCTTAGGGACGGAATTTCCAAAAATCCTTCCTTAGTGGGGCTCTATGTCATAAAAGCAATATTCCTTCAAAATTTCACATTCCTAGATTAAACGGTTTGAGCTGGGCATTTATGAGTCAGTCAGTCAGTCAGTCAATCAGGACACTTTCTTATATATATATATACAGTAATACCTTGGATTGCAAGCATAATTTGTTCCGGAACCGTGCTTATAATCCAAAACACTCTTATATCAAAGCGAGTCTCTGGCGGGCGTGAGCGGGGCCGATTTCGGCCCGCTACACCCGCTCAAGGTGAGCGGTTACATCCCTATTAAATGCAAGACCTTGCTTGTTTATCAAGTAAAAAAAATTTTTTTTAATTTGCATTGTCTTGCAAAACGCTCTCAGACCAAGTTACCGTACTTGCAATCCAAGGTATTACTGTGTGTGTGTGTGTGTGTGTGTGTGTATATATATACAGTCATGCCTTGGATTGAGAGCATAATTCGTTCCGGAAACATGCTTGTAATCCAAAACACTCTTATATCAAAACGAAATCCCCCCAAAAAAATTTGTGCAGAGATTTTTACTTTAAGCCATACTACAGTACTTGTATTGCAAGACGTTGCCTGTATATCAAGTTTAAAAAAATTAAATAAATATTTAAAAATGTGCTTGTCTTGCAAAACACTCTCAAACCAAGTTACTTGCAATCCAAGGTTTTACTGTATATATATATATATGATTTATGATAACCTGTTTTGAAATTCTTGAGTCAATCTACTCCAGTTTGCATAGATCAATTTTGCTGAGCAGGCCTTATAAAAACACTTCCAGGTACATGAAAACACTGAGGGTGAGAGAACAAGAACAGAATACTCACCGACCCGACACAGGATCTACTGAAAACTCCAGAAAATGAGAACTGAAATATCCCATTTACCTTCAGAACAGACACTGGCTCTCTGAGTTCTTATTATGGTTATGAGTGTATTGTTCTTTGTACATGAAAAATGTATTAACAGCTGTGTCTTCAAAGTCAAATTTGCCTTGGGCCTATGTCATGCCCACTGGTATGGATGGAACACAGTGGAATTAACATTCAGAAAGAGTGCAATAATCCCAATACTGTGGAAAGTCCATTGCGGTTCTGTTTGTAGTTTACAGCAGTGGAGCCATTATTTATTAGTGCTAGGAAGCACCACTCTAGAAGCAGCCAGGGTCTCTTCTTTCAATTCTCATTGTAATGAATGGGACGTGTGCAAGAAGCAGTCTATGAACTTCCAACTGTTATAAATTCATGCACAGGATCAAATTAAATACAAAACTATAGCTATGTCAGAATGGCCCAGTGTAGAGAAAATATGAACAGAGAGCCTTTATTTTTAATGATGATGAATGGACAATGAGCTTAGAGAAAGAGTGCACGAGTTCCTCCCTTAGTGATGTTTTAAATGGCACATAAATAAACAGAGAAGCAGATAATCAGCCTCATACATGGAACAAGGACAAATGCAAGAATATTCATGAATCCCTTTAATAAATGTTCAAAGCTAGCTACACTTATTAGAAAACATCCCCTTGAACACACTGGAATTTACTTCCGAGTAATCATGTTTAGGATTGAGCTGCAGTAAATGTACTGTCTTTGTACACTGCTTTGTGCTCAAATTGTTGATGGGTATGTTCTTAAGATTAAAATAAATCTCTTGATGTCTGTCTAACCAGTCGAAGTACTCCACTCTTTTTTTTTTTTTTTGCCTCGCTGAGGGTGAACAGAAGGGCTGCTGTGATGATCGCTTCGGGCCCTTCCTTCTGCGTAGGCCTTGCTTTAATTTAATTTCCTTGCGTTTTGGTAAACCGAAATGCTGCAGTCCAGTGGATGTTGACGTTCTGCTGGTTTTGACTTGCTGGCGAGGTCGCGGGGCGGTGGGGTGTGTGTCCAAAGAGAAGGAGTGCAACAAGAACTCTCTTACCTTTTGCTCCTGCGCAGTGAGGTCGGGGGTCCTGACAGGAGCGTGAGGGATTCCACTCTTTCGGCCTCTGTTCTCGGGAAGAGGGTCCAAGGGAAGCCCGCCACACATTTCTTTCAGGCTGGACATGGCTTGTGAGGGAATGCTAGCAGCAGAGAGAGGCCAATTGCAGAGAACACCTGCCTGAGGGACCAAAGGGGTGGAAAGAGTCTTGGGGGATCTATAGCAGCGCTGAGGTGACCCCTGGCGAAAGCAGGTTGTCCTTTGGCCTTTGCGTAGGGGCCACCAATCCCCTGGGGACAGAAAGCATTTCTGACACACCTATTCTGCCTGCACAATCCTATTGGTTTCTCCTACCTCCTCCTCCTCCTCTAAATAATCATTCACAGGTTTACTGTTTATTCTCTGTGCATGCTATTGCCCTGTCACTTTGAACCAAATTTGGCCTAGCCCTGTACTTTGCACATATCACCACAAACATTTACTGCCTTACTGCATTTAGACGCCTGGTGACTTTTGCAAGTAATTTGAATGGAAAGAGACGATGTGGCAAAGCATGTCCGACTAACTGTATACAATCTCACAGGCAATTATCTTTCCCTTTGCATGTTTTCTCATCTTTATTAACCAGAACATTTATAGCCCAGTTTTTGATTCCAGAAATCTCCAAGGTGGCTTTACAACAGGTAAAATCCACAATAAGATTATGAAACAACATATTTTTGTTTAAATCACTTCAATAAATGATGTGGCAGTGTGGCGTAGTGGTTAGTGTTGCACTGGAACTCAGGAGACCTGGGTTCTAGTCCCCACTCAGCCGTGAAGCTCACTGGGTGACTTTGGGCCAGTCACTTGACTCTCCACCTAACCTACCTCACAGGGTTGTTGTGAGGATAAAGCAGAGAGGAAAAGAACCTTGTAAGCCACCTTGGGTTCCTTGCAAGAGGGAAAAAGGCAGGATATAAATGTAATATAATAATAAAATATCCATAAACGGAGACTAACAAATAAATCTGAAACGCATCATGAGAGCCCAGCACCAACAGTATAACTAACACAGCCAGAGCCCCCACCCCACCCCCCAAAAGCCAATCTGGAACAATGCAACCTTTTCCAGACATTTGCAAAACCACCAGGGTAAGAGTGAGGTGAACTTTGCTTAGAATTTTGCTGCCAATACTGAGAACGTTGAAAGAGCCAGCGTGGCGTAGTGGTGAGAGTGTTGGACTGGGACTCAGGAGATCCGGGTTCTAGTCCCCACTCAGCCATGAAGCTCGCTGGGTGGCTTTCGGCCAGTCACCGACTCTCAGCCTAACCTACCTCACAGGGTTGTTGTGAGGATAACATGGAGAGGAGGAGGAGGATTATGTAAGCCGCCTTGGGTTCCTTGCAGGAAAAAAAGGTGTGATATAAATATAATAAATAAACCTTTAAAATGTCTTTTCTTGAATAGCCACCCCCACACACACTGTACCCCTGATGGTGGGGGCAACCAGAGCAGGGCCTCCAAGGAGGATCTTAATGTGTGGGTAGGTTCATATGGGAGAAGAAGGCCATAATAAGTATCTCAGGCCAAGGCCATCAGAAGAATTTAGAATTCAGTCCAGAAACAAATCGGAAGCTGATGAAGTTGTTGAAGAATTGGCATTATATTTTCAAAGCAGCCTGTGGAGGTCAGTATCCTGGCAACCGCATTCCAAACCAGTTGTAGTTTGAGTTACCGGTATGTTTCAAAAGCAAATGACAGAAATAAAATGGCATGCGTAAAAGTGCCTAAAAGCAAGATTCATTTTGGAGCATTTTGGATTGTTCTACCACTATCCTTTGTATAATGCAACCAATTTGGGAAGCAGAGGAGTCTTTTTCAAATCCAAAGATGCCATAGGTCAGGAGCAGAGCATATGTTTTGCATGTTGATGGTCCCAGGTTCAATCCCCGGCATCTCCATGTGGGCCTGGAAAAGATTCCTTTCTGCTGCCAGACAGTGTACTGAACTAGATGGACTGACTCAGTATTGTAAAGCGGCTTCCTATGTTCTCAAAAAATGAAATTTTTAATTTTAAGTCCTTTCCAATGTGGGAAATAGAGTCTCTCTCTCTCTCTCTCTCTTTCTCTCTCTCTCTCTCTGTGTGTGTGTGTGTGTGTGTGTGATCAATTTGGCTTTGTACCAGGAGTGCCTCTGATCCAGTATAACTTGATATGTAAACATGCACATGGAATCCCCACATCTGCTCCTGTGGGAACCTCAGTTTATTCTTCTGAATGGAAGGGGTGACTCCAAAAAAAGGCACAGACAGAGAACTAGAGAACTTCTATATCCTTATACAAAAAGCTTAGTTCTGATACAAGAAAGATAAGTTCTGATAGTTCTGATACAATAGTTCTGATACAATAAGACAATGGAACCAACTACCTAGGGAGGTGGCGGGCTCTCCCACTCTGGAGGCATTCAAGGTGCAGCTGGACAGACATCTGTCAAGGATGCTTTGACCTGGATTCCGGCATTGAGCAGGGGGTTGGACTCGATGGCCTTGTAGGCCCTTTCTAACTCTACTTTTCTATGATTTTATGATTCTAAGAGTTCTTGAGCTTAATTCATCAACACCATTGGGGTGTGTCTGTACATTATTTTATGTCTTACACACATGGTCCACAAATACCTTGGGGAGGAGAAAGAAAAATAACAGTCTTGCAGATCAGGGAATTACGTAAGTCAAAAGTGCTTTGACTGAGGATGGGCTGCAGGACTGGGCTGCAAAATTTGGGTAGGAGAATCTAAGATATGCTGATGAAGGAGGAAGGCTGGTAGTGGTGGCCATTCTGCCTCTGATTATTTCCAAGCAAATGTGCACACATGCAGAAAGGGATTAGAAAAGTTTAACCCACTCAGCGCTTATGGATCTAGTGGGCAGTAATTACATGGTGTCATACCTTGTCATACAGTTCTGGGATGGGCACTCAAGAAATTTGAAACAGACAAACTGTCTTTGTTGGGTAGGATTTCTGTGATAAAAATGAATGTTTTGCCAAGAATTATGTTTTTATTTCAAACATTGCTGATTATATCTAATGATGTGCCCTTTAAAGAATGGCAAAAGGACTTATCTAAATTTATATGGCAAAGAAAGAAATCACGTGTTAAATATATAGTTTTACAGGATGCGAAAGAAAGGGGTGGATTGGGTGTACCTGATCTGAAATTGTATTTTAATGCTTGCTGTTTTGTTTGGTTGAAGGAATGACATTGAGAAATAATAGACTTTTAGAATTAGAAGGGCATGAACTAAGGTTTGGATGGCATGGATATTTGTGGTATGACAAAGTTAAGGTTAATGTAGATTTCAATAACCACTATATCAGAAGAGCGTTATTAAGAGTTTGGAACAAATATAAGCCTAGGTTATGCCCAAAATTACCTTTATGGATATCACCCCAAGAGGCATTATACAGGAAAGAAATGACAAGCAATGAAAATTGGTTAAAATATCGAGAAATATTGGAATCACGTCAGGGAACATATTGGATTAAACCACGGGATTGTTTAGTAACAGAAGGCTATAACTTACACTGGTTTTCATACATGCAATTATCAGAGAGATTTAATGTGGATAAAAGAATGTATGATATAGAACAGGATAAGTTTGAATTTGAACTACAATTGTGTACAGGTGATGACCATGTAATTGCAAAAATGTATAAATTTCTGCTGAAGTTTGGGACAGAAGAAGGACAAGTTAAGGATTGTATGATTAAATGGGCAAGGAACTTTGGATATACGTAATATAATGATGGAACAATGGGAACGTATGTGGACTAAAGGTATAAAATTTACATTGTGTTCTGATCTTAGAGAGAATTTTTACAAGATGATGTATCGTTGGTACCTAACTCCTGTGAAATTGGCTAAGATGTATAAAAATGTGTCAAATGTATGTTGGAAATGTCAAAATCATGAAGGAACATTTTATCATGTTTGGTGGACATGTAAAAAAGTGAAAACATACTGGGTACAAATACACACATGGATACAAAAGATTTTTAAAGTGAATATTAAATTGAAACCAGAAATGTTTTTACTGGGCATAATGGATTTACAACTTGAGAAAGACTATGGAACATTATTACAATATATGATGACAGCAGCAAGAATAATCTACGCTCAAAGATGGAAAGAAGCAGCAATACCAACTATAGAAGACTGGCTGTTGAAAATGTTGGACTTAGCAGAGATGGCGAAATTGACTTGTTTAATTAGAGAAAAAAAATTATCCTCATTCAAGAAAGACTGGAAACCTCTGGTGGACTTTTTTTGGGAGGAGGGAAGGTGACTTAATAATTTTGGGTTTTGATTTTTGAATATTGGTAAAGTGACAGAAATTCTTTCTGTGAAAATAGAAGAAACTTAGATTGGATAAGGATTGGTAATGTTTGTCAGACAAGGTGGCGGAAGCCAAATACTGGTTTGTTTTTGTTTTGGAAAATTCAATAAGAATAAATAAAAAAAAGAAAAAGAAATTTGAAACAGACATGGATTGTATCATTCTATAGATTGTTGGACCAGATCTAGAAACTTCAGTTCAAATTCTGCCTTATCTGTAGATTCCGTGGGTGGCTTTGACCAAATTACTTTCTTTCAGCATTGGCATAGAGTGTCATACTTTGTGAGGTTGCAGTAAAAAGGTAGACACAGTGCAGATAGGAAAGCGCCACATCAGTGACTCATAATCACATGGTAATCCTAAAAAAGAAGGTATATTTGGGGGAATATTTTGTGGGTGTTGGTAAGCTGTACATGAATGAAAAGCAGGCCAAGCCAACAATACAATAATGAGCCTTTTTCAATGTCAGACTGGATCCCTGAGCATTTGGGTGTAAGGAATGCTTTTATTGCAATTTGTTTGAGATTACGCTATTTTCTGAACCAGATTTGTTTGGTCTGATGCTCAGTTTTCTTGTAAGGAGAAACAAAAAAGAGTTTTGTTGCTGCACCTTAAAAATGTTTTTTGCTGTAACAGACTTTCATGGCTACCCCTCTCTGGAACTTGCGACGATTTTGTGTAATATCTTTTTCTTTACGAAGATGTAAAGCAACAGAGGACGGAAAAACACTGGCCTGCGATTCTACCAGGGCCACCAAACACCAGGAGACACACACACACCCCAACCCCTATCTCTTACTTGCCTGCCAGCTGCAAAATTCAGTGTACTTGTGTCTATCTCTCTCTTTTTTTTCTGGCTAAAGTATAAAGGGCAAAACTAGTCTCAACCCAGAATCTGGCAGGTAGGTATAACTTGCATTCCAGCTGACCTTCCCTGACTGCCCATTAATCAGCATCCATCCTTAATTGGTCAAAGCCACTAAGCAGGACAGCCTATGGCTCATAACAGCCTGCTCCCATCAGTGGTTCATGCCTTGGTCTCCTCTCGCCTAGACTACTGTAATGCGCTCTACGTGGGGTTACCCTTGAAGACGGTTCGGAAGCTACAGCTGGTACAGAACGCGGCGGCTCGCCTGGTTAAAGGCAGCCGCCGGCGGGATCACATCACGCCAGTGCTGAAGGATTTGCACTGGCTACCAGTTGCTTGCCGAGCCGAATTCAAGGTGTTGGTTTTGACCTTTAAAACCCTATACGGCTCCGGTCCAGTCTATCTCAAGGAGCGTCTCCAGCAACACCAAGTGGGCCGCTCAACAAGATCTGCCACGGATGGCCTTCTCCTTGTCCCTTCAGCCAGAGCAGCTAGACTGGTGGGGACGAGGAAGAGGGCCTTTTCTGTGGCGGCCCCCGTACTGTGGAACTCTCTCCCGAGTGACCTCCGCCATGCCCCCTCTCTGCTGAGCTTCCGTCGCTCATTAAAAACCTGGTTGTTCAGGCGGGAATATAGGGTGGGTTAAGATTTTAAAATTTTTATATTGTTTAAATGTATTTTATTGCTTTTATTCTGTGTGCATCGCCCAGGGTGGCCGGTGGCCGGCCAGATGGGCGATGAATAAATATTAATAATAATAAATATTAATAATAACACCAGCCATTTATTAAACACTCCCTTCCCTACCGGGGCTCTCTCTTTCCCTCTCTCGCTCTCCTCTATTCCTCCCACTGAGCGACTTTCCCTTCTGTCGCCTGCCTGGCTCTTGCTTAGCCTACGCCGCGCGGCAGGCGGTTGTTGTTGTTGGCCGTTGCGCCCGACAGAGGGCGCCGCAGAGATATCAATTAATCAAAGTCTCCGCCGGGAACCAGAAAGGAGATAAGCAACCCCCCCCCCCCCCCGCCTTGTCGCCGGCCTTTTAATTTAAAGGTACAGGAACACGCGCTGGGAAAGTGACGGAGTGGGAAGGGACAAACGGACGCTTGCTTGCAGCCCTCTTCGAGCCGGGCTCTTGCAAGAGGAGGAGGAGAGGCGGCTAGGTAGGATGCAAATATATGGTAACACGTGCGTTTCCCGAGCGGCAACAACGGCAAGCCCAAAACCAAAACTGGTGTGCAAATGATTTTATTTTTTTTTAAACCACTTCTCTAAAATAATAAATAAATACATTTAAAAAGACGGGAAGACGATCACATGTTATTATAATAATCCCATTTGCAGCCAGACAGGGTTCAAGATGACAGAGAAAGGCTGAGATGGGAAAGATCTCTGCGGGGGGAGAAAAAACGATTGCAATTAGGCTTAAGGAAGCTCCTCTCCTGCGGCTCCTATATTATTATTATTATTATTATTATTATTATTATTATTATTATTAGCAGCGAAAGAAGGAAATAGTACACACACACCCTTTCAATCCCCAAGGCCCATCTGAATCAAACGCTGCCCCGTGCCCACTATGAACCGAACCGTGCCTCGGTTGGGTTTTAATTTCCAGATCCCGCAGGGCGGAAAAGATAACCAAAACGTTTCTTATCGAGTCTGTTTCCAGCGGGGGCGGGGCGGGGGCCCCCGAACCGATCTGACTGCAAGCTGCTGCTTCCGCGGCGGCGAGTGTGTGAAAGCAGAAAGTGACAGCGAGGCAAGGAGGGAATTGTTTTATGATGATGGTAGCAATGATGGTTTCATCATCATCATCATCATCATCATCATCATCATCATCATTTAAAAAAAAAAAAATCTTTTGGTTTGGTAAAAAGACGAGCAGCCGGTCGGGGGTGGCACACACACACTTCGGATCACCTCCATCAGACAAGAGGAAGGAAGCCTATTTGATTCTTCTCTCCTCCTGAGTCCCCATCTGCCTCGGAGCGCAAGAGGGGGAGAAGGCACTGCTTAGGAAGGAAGGAAGGAAGGAAGGAAGGGGGGAGAGGGAGAGAGAGAGGGAGGGGGCAAAACAAAGACAGGCTTTGCCCTCGGTTGCGCTCTCGTCGTTAGGAGGCACCGAGGGAGCCAGTCAACCCAGCGCGGGGAGGAGAAGGAGGGCAAGGGCGACAGGGAAAGAAATCGCGGCCGAGAAGGACCCTTTGGGGAAAGCAGGAGAAGCAGCAGCAGCAGCAGCAGCAGCAGCGAAATCGAAAGCCCAGCGGATATTCCGCGGGACAACTGCGTCGTCGGCTGTTTGACCCAAAGGGTCGGCGGGCGGGCAAGGGGAAGGCGGCTTGGCGTTCGCTCGCTCCCAGCCTGGCTTGTGCCAGACATGTGAACTTCACCTAGTCTCCGGAGGGGCGGGAGGCGGCGGGGGTGTCCACCTCTAAGCAGCCGGCGTGATTGATTCACTGGGAGGCGATGGACGGCTGAGATTGACGCGCGGGGAGTCGAGGGGGGCAGAGACCTGGGGAACGCAACCTAGACCTTCCAGAGAAGAGGGAGGAGGAGGAGGAGGAGGAGGAGGAAAGAAAAACATACAGAAAACATAAGGATGAGGCGTCAACGATCATTACTGCCCTAAGGGAAGGTTTTCTTCCAAAAGGTCATGTGCGCACCACACTTGTAAAAACTAGAATAATTATTTTGTCCTCGCGTCGCCGGTGAAGATGGATATCCTAGGCGGAGTCATGCAGCATAAAAGCATAACGCTGATCGTATTCCTGGAGTATATTATTTCTGGCCAGCTTGGAGTAGGTAAGCAGAAAAAAAAAAACAAGCCGTCAACGTGCATATTTTCAGTCAATGTTATCAAGACAGGCAGCTCTTTAAAATCTCTTCATTTTCGGTTTCATTATTTATGCTTGGTAGGTCGACATGTCGCTTGTTTTTTATTTAGGTGCGTAGCCCTCACTGTCATTGACTCCAGGGGCTGGCCACATTTACTTCTCTCATTCCTGCCTAAGGGCATCATCCCTCTAGGTCAGTAATGTTCCCATTTTAAAGTCAGGAAGTTGAGGCAGGAGAAAAGGTGTAATTTCAAAGACCAAGCAATGAGTCCAGAGCTGCACTGGGATTGGAATAGAGCAGCAGAAATTAATTTTCTGGGAATCATTTTCAAATCTGAAGTGTGTTAGGAAAGAAATTGTAATTTGATCCAAATTCTGAAATGGCAGACTTGAATCCAGCGGATCCACATTGGAAATGCCAACATTGACTGTTAAAGACTCCGTTTTCAGCACTTGACCTGCTTGTTGTTTTAAGAACTGAATATGAATTTCAGCTTTTCAGTTGTGTGTGTGTGTGTGTGTGTGTGCGTGTGTGCGTGTGTTTGTATGTATTGGTGCTTAACGTTTCTGTGCAACAGCTGACACACAGTTAGGACTAAATAGATGTTAATAGGAGTAACAGTGGTGGTGAAAAGATACACGTTTCAGCTCAAGTCAGTCTTTTACGTATCCCACATATAGAATGTACAGTATCTTTGCTTTTCTATATTAATTTCCCCCTAGGAAGAACATTTTTATATTTTGAGCATTTTCCCATGGTGAGGGGAAGGCTAGAGAGATATTCACACAGGAGCCACCCGTTCCCATGCATGTGAAGCCTGAGGGCCAAATTCAATTTTGGAGAAGCTCCGGGGGGTGGTGGGTGGCTGGCTGCATTCCACCAGTGGGCGGGGCCAAAGGCAAAGGGGGTGGTGCCAAAATACATAACATGCCATTCTATCGTAGCATTTGCTATCAATAACTAAGCCTTAGCAGAGGCATTTCAACCTATTAGAATGGGGGCGACGGAAGAACTGCACCGAAGCCCAGAAACCACTAAATAATCGGTGGTTGGGGGAAAGGGGGTGAGGCCAGGAGAAGGGGGCGTGGTCATCTGGGGAAACTCTGTGAGGCCGGATTGGAACCCCAGCCCTAAAGTTCCCCACCGCTGACCTAGTCGAGCCATCTAGCCCAGCATTTTTGACGCTGGCCAGCAGCAGCTGTGCGGGGCTTCAGACAGGAGCCTTTCCCAGCCCTACCTGGAGATGCTGGGCATTGAACTTGGGACCTTCTGCATGCAAAACGGGTGCCCTACCACTGAGCTATGGCCCCTCCCCTAACATGGTCCATAGGAAGCTGCCTTATATTGAATGAGACCATTGGCCCCTCTATTTATTTTTATTTATTATATTTATACCCCGCCTTTTTTCCTGGAAGGAACCCAAGGCGGCTTACATAATCCTCCTCCTCCTCCTCCTCCTCCTCCTCCTCCTCCTCCTCTTCATTTTACCTTCACAACAACCCTGTGAGGTAGGTTAGGCTGAGAGTCAGTGACTGGCCCAAAGTCACCCAGTGAGTTTCATGGCCGAGCGGGGATTTGAACCTGCATAGTAGGAGCCTACAGAGCAATGGGCTGCTGGATGGCCCTGTATGTGATTCAGAAGAGCTTCTTGTTATTGGGAATCACTGGGCATGTTGCTGGGTATTGGGCTCTGCAACAGTAGTGGGGATCTCCTCCTCATGACGTGGCAAGGGCTGCTGTTGTGGCCATGTTTTCAGACTGAGCCCTGTGGCTCCTGAGCAAGACAATCCAAACAGTGGTGGTGGAGGTGGTGTTCCTGTTGGGGAAAAAATATAATAGTAAGTTAAATAAACAACAACTTGCTGCTCTTTAATGGCATCCAAAAACCTGTCACCCAAAGAAGCCCTGAACTCTGCCTAACGGTAGGGCTGGCCATGTTGGTTTTGGAGTGTGATTTGCCGGGGTCCTCCAGTATTCAAATTCTAGAAAATTATTGAGAGGAGGAGGACAGAGGGCATTCTCAGGTCTCAGACCTGTATGTTAAAACCTCTGTAATCACAGTGCATATTTGAAGTGTGGAACATAACATATTCCATTTCAGCTGAATGGTGCAACCCAGATCAATATCCAGCTTTTTGCCACCTCTGCACCGCACTATTCTTCAACCAGCGCAGTTTCAGTGAGGATGCTGGGCTAGCAAGCCTGTTGCATGCATCTTCAGGGCCAGGCCTACCATGAGGCAGAGTGAGGCAGCTGCCTCAGGCGGCAGGTGCCAGGGAGCAGCAGCAGCTCCCCCACTGTTCCCCCGAGTCCCTTAAGCTGGCCTTCACTGCTCCCACTCAGCTAGCCACCAGCCCTCAGGAACAGTGGAGAGTGTTGTTCCATCACCAGTGTCGAAGTCATATTCATAGAATCATAGAATCATAGAAAAGTAGAGTTGGAAGGGGCCTACAAGGCCATTGAGTCCAACCCCCTGCTCAATGCAGGAATCCAGGTCAAAGCATCTCTGACAGATGGCTGTCCAGCTGCACCTTGAATGCCTCCAGACTGGGAGAGCCCACCACCTCCCTAGGTAGTTGGTTCCATTGTCTTATTGCTCTGACAGTCAGGAATTTTTTTCAGCTGCCATTCTGGTCAGATTCTGTACATGGAATGGGGGGGGGGGCAGG
Organism: Shinisaurus crocodilurus; assembly: GCA_021292165.1. Taxonomy (NCBI): domain Eukaryota; kingdom Metazoa; phylum Chordata; class Lepidosauria; order Squamata; family Shinisauridae; genus Shinisaurus; species Shinisaurus crocodilurus. The sequence goes on from CM037889.1 coordinate 3,834,000, forward strand.
AATCAACGAGTTCTTTGCCTTAGGCAGTAAAATGTCTTGGGGCAGCCCGTGTTCACCACTTAATTTGGTTCAAATGAATTCAAATGCCATTGATTGCATTGGATGGTAGTATCTTGCTGCACGATAAACTATGAGGATGTTACTGCTAAAATAATCTTGTGATACACTACGACAGATAATAGGGTACAAAACAGAAAATGGTAGCAGACCATGACTGGGTTCAGTCAACACGATAAGCCACACTCAAGGGTTGAGTGTGGGTTGTTATTGAAATGTGGGTTGTTGTTGAAATGTGGTTCGTGGTTAACAAGCCATGGCTTGTAAGCCCAGATGGGTACAGGCAACACAATAACCCACGTTTCAACAACAACCCATGGTTCAATGACAATGACAACCCACACTCAACCCATACTCAACCATTGAGTGTGAGTTATCATGTTGTCTGAACCCAGTCAATGGCGAAGAACAGAAGAACAGAAGAAGAGTTGTGCTGGATCAGACCAAGGTCCATCTAGTCCAGCATTCTGTTCACAGCTGCCCATGGGAAACCCACAAACAGGACAGGCGTGCAACAGCACCCTCCCACCCATGTTCCCCATAGGCATACTGCTACTATCAGTATCTGCAGAACTGCTACCACTTTCCATCAATCACACATGGTGATGATAAATAACTAGAAGTAAGTGGGAAGCACACCAACTGACCCCACTCAGTTTGTTTGCAGCCATTTCCCTAACATTCCATAAACAATGCAAAGCACAGATGTTGTTAACGATTAGCACAGGGGTGCAGAACCTCTTTCAGTCCGAGGGCTGAATTCCATTTTGGACAAACTTTCTGGGGCTACATTCCCGTGGTGGACAGGGCCCAAAATGCCAGCATATTCTAGCTTAAAGCTCTTACTGCCAGTAATTAAGCCTTAGGGGAGGCATTTCAACCTTTTAGAATGGGGGGGGGGAAACTGCACAAAAGTTGGGAAACCACCAAACAATCGGCAGTCGGGGAAAGGGGGTGGTGCCAATGGAAGGGGCTGTGGCCATCTGGAGACCCCAGAGGGCCAAATTGGGACTCCAGGATGGCCAGATGAGGTTCTGCACCCCGGGGAGCTATAAAGATAGGATTACATGGAGTAACTGCCCAGTCTTCATATATCAGGGGCACCATGCTGTGAAAAGGTTGTGATACTGTATCCTGAATGGTTAGTACACCGGAGTCAGCACTGGGTTGGGGACTAGACCTCTTTACTGTCCCTGGTGACCCCAATGGCACCAGCCATTGAGAGTCAAGTGTACTCTTATTTGCATAGCCCCACTGCTTCGTCTGCAAGACCTAATCCTGGGTTCTTTTTCTTGATCCTACTGGATGTGAAGGAAGCTGGGAACACAGCTTTTATAGAGAGAGAGAGAGTCACTGCTGAAGCACTGCCAATTTACCTGCTGCCTTGATGGCAAGAGATTGGCAGATGAAGTTAAATTCAACTGATTGATAACACGATGCAGTAGCTGCTTATTTTCTTTTCTTTTTACAGTAGACCGAGTAGCACTGCTGTTTCCACCCAATTAAATCAGTTTAGTTACAGTGATTACACTTCTCCCACCACCACCCAACCATCAGGAGCACAGAAGGAGGCCAATGAGATGGATGGACATCTTTTTCAGACCCACTTTAGTATTCCTTGAAGGCTGAAGGGGTAAATCAGACAACAGAAGAGAGGAATAGCTTAGAGGAATATAAAGTAAGAGGAAACTGGCATTCTGGTGATGTGCCATATCTATGCCCATTGAGATCAGGTTACAGCGTAGACTGGTTTAAATTTCAGCAGTAGGTAGTGAATCCCCAAAACAACCTCACTTTCCATTCTACAGTTGAAAAATATGAAGTTTCCCAGCTCTCAAGGTAGCTTTAGTTCACATTATTTCATATCATAATTGTGCTTTCACATGGGAATGGGGACTTCTAGGTGCTACATATTATTGAGAATAGTATCTCCCATCTTCTACCCTCACCTGTATTACCTATATTAGCTAAATTCTCTCTGACTGGCCTTATGTAGTGCCTAGTGATGTTAGAGGCGGTAGACTCTAACATAGATATAAAATGAGGATCCAGTAGCAATAAAATGAATTATTTGCCTTTAGAGGTGCTGGGTTTTCCACATTTAAGGAATGCAGGGTAATAATAGACTACCTGGACAGCATGGAAGATATTGGGTACTCCTCTGCTGCTCTGATGTTTTCTCTGAAGGTTTGCCCAATTTCTTCCTATAAAAACTTCTGTGGTAACTGACTACAGTCCGAGATGGGAAACTGAGTTAGATAGACCATGTGCATGTCCTGCCATATCATTGAGTTTGAAAGCTTCACAGCTTTTTACAGGATTCACTCAAACAGTAACACATGTTTTGACTCCAGAAATACATCATAGTTTGAAGAAAGGTCAGCTAGAGCAGCATTGGCAGAAAACTCAAAACAAGTCCAACCAATCGAACACTGGCTAGAGATTAAAGGCTGCTCCATGGCAATGAGGGCAGCAAAGAAATGCACTTCTCCACCACCGAGCAGAGCTTTTTCAGGTGGTCAGAGGCCTATTAATAATAATAATAATAATAATAATAATAATAATAATAATAATAATAAATTTTATTTCTTACCCGCCTCTCCGTCTAGATCGAGGCGGGGAACAACAAAAATATAAAATACACAATACATACTATTAAAACATCTTAAAACATATTAAAAACATCATAAACAACATCATTAAAACATCATTAAAACATCATTAAAACATCGTAAAAACATCTTAAAGGCAACCTAAAATTCCGCCGGATAGGCCTGCCGGAAGAGATCAGTCTTTATGGCTTTTTTAAATTCCAAAAGACTGGTGAGCTGACGAATCTCCTCCGGCAGGCCATTCCATAATCTGGGAGCAGCAGAAGAAAAGGTCCTCTAGTTTTGGCTGACTGAAGTAAATTCTTCCCAGAGGACCTGAGTGTGCGGGGTGGATTGTATGGGAGAAGGCGATCCCGTAGGTAGCCTGGACCCAAACCATGTAGGGCTTTAAAGGTAATAACCAACACTTTATACTTCGCCCGGAAACTGATTGGCAGCCAGTGGAGTGCTTTTAAAACTGGTGTGATGTGAGCACCCCTAGGTGTACCAGTAACCAATCTATTACACTCTGGCCTGCAAGAAGAAAAGGTGGACCTCTCGATAGCCCACTTTGACCAATTTGCACAACACTTTGCAGATAAAATCGATCATATCTATGCTGACTTGGGTGCCATAGTTGATACAGATCTGGTGGATATAACTTTGGCCCCTGCTTGCCCAGTTACAATGGATGGTACTTTTCCATTTGTACAGCCTGAGGATGTGGACAGGATCCTTGGCCTGTCACTTGTGTGCTGGGCCCTTGTCCTTTCTGGCTTATAAAAGCTGTCAGGAGGGGACTGGCTGAGTGGGTAAGGGTAGTTGTGAACACCTATTTATGGCAAGGTGTGATTATGTCTTGCCTAAAAGAGGTGGTAAGACTGTTGTTTAAAAAACCCTCCCTGACCCCCAATGTATTGGATAATTCCCGGATGGTCTCTAATATTCCATTCTTGGGCAAGGTGCTGGAGCGTGTGGCGGCTTCTCAGCTCCAGGGATCTAGATAATGATTTGGATTATTTAGATCCATTTCAATCTGGCTTCAGGCCTGGTTATGGGACAGAGATTGCTTGGGTCACCTTGAATTTGCCAGGCAGAATTCAAAGTGCTGGATATGACCTATAAAACCCTATACAGCTTGGGACCAGGCTACCTGAAAGACCACCTTCTCCCATATGAGCTTGTCCAGGTCTTAAGATCTTTGGGAGAGGCCCGTCTTTCAAGAGGAACATTTGGTGGTGGCCCAAGAGTGGGTCTTCTTGGTATTTGCTCCCAGGCTGTGGAACTCCCTGCCAAGGGAGGCTAGGTTCACTCCCTCTCTCTCTGTTGCCTTTTTTATTGAATGAAAAGGCAAATACCTTTTTATTCAGGCAAGCCTTTGACATGTAAATGGGTCTGTTTGGTTGGATGCTATTTTTATGCTGTTATTGTTGTGTTTTTAATTGTGTCTTAATGCATTCATTTTATTATTGTTGTTTTAATCAAGTTTTATTAGTGCCATTTTTCTTGGTAGAAAGGAAGGGTACAAATGAAATAAATAATAAATAAAGTGTCAGATTCTGCCTAGGACCTGTTGAGTGGATTATAAACCAGGGGTAGGGAACCTGTACCTCTTCAGATGTTGAACTACAACTCCCAGTGGTCATGGATGATGGAAGCAGTAGTCCAACAACATCTGGACAACTACAAGTTCCCCACCCTCGCTGACAAATGAGATTATGACTCTGGCTTCTCTTGCTCATGGGCACAAAAAACAGTGGCAAGCAGTTGCCTATTGTTATCATCATCATCTTCATCATTTATTACATGTCTGTACCACCGAATAGCCAAAGCTCTCTGGGCAGTTCACAAACCCCCCACCTCAAATACAGCATGATAAAACATAATATAAAATCTTTATTTATTTATTTATTTATTGCATCTGTACCCCGCTCTTCAGCCAGAAAAGGCTCTCAGAGTGGCTTACAAAGGTTAATAATATAAGGCAGTCCCTGCCCTCAGGCTCACAATCTAAAAGACATGACACAAAAGGAAAAGGGATTAGGAGGGAGGAGGAAGAATGCAAAACTCAGGCACCAGTTCTTAGTTTAAAAGGTTCTTATAGGTTTTCTTTCTTCTTGGGGGGGGGGGGCAGGGAAGGGCAAAACAAGCTCCCTGCAGCTGCTCCCTCTCCAGCTGATGTATGGGGCCAGGTTGGTCTCCCCCTTGCTGTGATGTTAATCTTGGAAGGCATGGGGTGCAGCCTCCCAGTGGCCCCTGGTTCTCTGGCCGATGAATGAGGCCAGAGTCTGCCGCCCCAGGGAACTGTCAGTTGGAGCTGCGTGTATATATACAAAAATATAAAACAATTTAAAACAGCTAAAAACAATTAACAATAAAATATCAAGAACCCATAGAACAACTAACTTAAACTTTTCAAACCCCCTTCATATGCTGTCAAAAAATAAACTCAAGGTTCAATCTAAATACAACCTTGTATGCTCCATATTGAAGTATACTGGTATATGCATGTGATGCGCCCAAACTGTTTGTGCCAGTATGTTTCTGCAATAGTATCTGGTTACGATTCCTACTATCTAATATTTAGTAATATCTGCAAAAATATGTGATATAATCCACACATTCATGCAGATCTAATCTATTTATTTATTTATTATATTTATTCCCCGCCTTTTTTCCTGCAAGGAACCCAAGGCGGCTTACATAATCCTCCTCTCCATTTTATCCTCCCAACAACCCTGTGAGGTAGGTTAGGCTGAGAGTCAGTGACTGGCCCAAAGTCACCCAGTGAGTTTCATGGCCGAGCGGGGACTAGAACCCGGATCTCCTGAGTCCCAGTCCAACACTCTCACCACTACGCCACACTGGCTCTCAATCAAGTAAAAACACATGATTAATTGACTAATCTTTCTTTAATGGGACAGCACTAATTACTACATTATCAACTAACATGGAACATTACAGAATCATATCAGCAAACAAGAAAAGCCACTGCTCAGAAGAGTTTATATATTTTGACAATGAGGGAGACAAAGAGAGGGAAGGAGAGCCGAAGGTAACAGGGGCTGGAATGAGACCAAATGCAGCTGCATAGGCAAAGGTAGCCTTCCCCAACTTGGTGCCCTCCAGATGTTTAGGACTTTAACTCCCATCAGCCCCAGCCAGCATAGCTAGGAATGCTGGGAGTTGCAGTTCTGGAGTGTGACAGGTTGGGATAGGCTGGACTGCAACTGGGGATGCGGACTAAGGAGTTAGGCTCCTGTTTTTTGGCAAGAAGAATTCAGCTCCCAGAACATCCAAGCTGCAGCATGACTAATTAGCCTATTACAAGTTGAATATATAGAGAAGGAAAGGTATGAAATTGAGAAGGAAGACACGAGGTTGCTTGACTAGAACCTAATATCACTGCTTTACTTTATATTCAGGGCCTACTCTGCTCACACTTTGACTTCACAGCTCCCAAGATAGGTCTTGACTTGCATGTTGATGGTAGGATTCATGCTCTCATCTTCATCGTCTGTGCAGGCTCTGTCAGTCTTCCAGATTACAATCCAACCTCTTCCCTGCAATAACATAAAGGTATATGCCCCAAAGGAGGTGGCCATGGTAGATGGGACAAAACTAGTGTAAAACTAGCAGTAGCATCTTTGTTAAAGAGGGAAGCGTCTCCTGGTTTCCCATTGCCCTCAAAAGGAACGTGAAACTAGGGATGTCAGAGATATTCACAATGGATTCAAATGAAGTCAGATTTCTAGTTATCCAACCTGTGGATTCCACAGCGGACTGACTTTTTCTGCTTCTGTGAACTTGTGGACCAGTTTCTCACTTTTGAGAGGGATTTGCACTAATTCACATTAACGAATGCACATTAGTGCATTTTTGCAAGTGTGAATTAGCATAAGTAGAACAAAATTCTGGTTTTTAAAAAAGGAGTCCATCAATGAGCGGAGAATGGAATGAAAGGCGCCTGACAATCTGCGAAACACAGGCAGAACGGATTTAACAAAATCCGTATATCCCTACATGAAACATCCTCATCCTGTCTGTGATGTGAGAACAGAAGTCTAATATACCAAAATATGCTTGACGTTGGCAGTATTTGGGGAGCAGTGGTAGCCCTGGCACTACTTCTGAAAGACATGCCATCATCAGCCTCTTATCCAAGAAGATAAAGGAGTAGGCAAAACAGGCAAATTGCAATGAGCCATAGCTTGGATCTGTCGAATCCTTTGCATATAACAATATTTTTAGGGATGAGATCATGAATCGTCATTCCTAGCGAGCACATTATTCAAAAGATGGCATTCTGACAGCATAGAGCAGAGGTGGACAGAAGGTAGACCACAATCCACTGGTGGATCACTGGCCAATTTCCAGTGGATCACCTAATACCTACTGGTTGCTGGGATCCTTGCAAAGAATGTAAGATTAGGCTGACCTTAGTCTGACCCAGCAATGTACTTATATTCTTAAGCAAGAATACTCAGGATCACTTCAAGCAGATTACTTATGCCTTTATTGTTAAGAGAACATGAGTATCTATTTCTTTTTATTTATTTAACATATATATATATATATATATATATATATATATCACTTCTCTCTTAAAATATCCAGAGTGGTTCATAACAACATTCCACTACTTCAGAGGCACCAACACCTCCCTCGCTGTCCTGGCTCAGAGTCAGACCAATGGCAATTCAGGGCTGGCCCTACCATTAGGAAGACTGAGGTGGTTGCCTCAGGCAGCAGATGCTGGGGGGCAGCAACACGGTGTTGGAGGAGAGACGTTTGTGCCAAGCAGCCTGCCCTGTTCCCCCTAAGCTAGCTTGTTGCCTGCAGGAGTGGTGGAAGATGCCGTTCCATCTCCTGTGTTGAAGAAAGCTTAAACTGCCAGTTCAGTCAGCTTTTGAATATGGAACAGGAGGGGGTACCATCTTGTTCTTTTCCTCATGGAGCAAAATGTCCTGGGTCTGCCCTGCTGCCATTTGGCCGCTCCCCTCCCAGATCTGCCTCCAGCACTGGCCATTCCACCTGTCTGTCCCCAAGGTAGAGGTGATACAGCAAGGCCCCCTCCATTGGCCTGGTTAGGACCAACTACCGTTAGGCTCCACTTTTCCCAGAACTGGCTCACACAATGGCAACGGTACACAGATTTGTCTCAGTTCCTCTGCCCTCTCTATCCTTTTTCCTGTGGTAAAACTGTAAACTGCCTTGAGTGCACTGACAGAAGGCAATATATAAACATCTTAGTGACAAGTCTGTCTTTGCCTAGAAGGGACTGCATGGATCTAACAGTGTACAATCCTATGCATGTTTACTCGGAAGTATGTCCTGCTGTGTTCAGTGGGTCCTACTCTCAGTTAGGGATGTGAACATCTGTAAAATACGAGCTCCTCCAGGTTCTCCGATTTCCACCGCAAAGCTCATCCCAACCAACTTGTGTCTGTATCAGATTGTGAGCTTTTGTTGTTATTGTTTGCACAAAAATGTGTGCATATTTCAGTGCACTTTTCTCCAAAGGTACACTTTTTGGTGCATTTTTTAAAAGCGCACATTTTTTTTCCCAATTGATTAAAGCATGTTAGTGTACATTTTTTTAAAGCACACACTTTTTTCATGTTTACCTTTCAAATGTACGCATTTTTGAACTCACTTTTCTTTGGTCTTCAAACTTGGAAATGTGTAGACTTCGACTGCAGATTGCATCTGAGTCCGTGGTCAAGTTCATGAGGTGCAAACTAGGTAAATTCTGGTCAAAAACGAACTGAAATGAATTTCTCACACATCATTTTATGCCACAGATACTACTTGAGCATCCATTGTAAGGCCTGGATTTTAATAGCACCACCAAGCTGTGAACCTGCTCCTTAAGAGAGAGTACAACCCCATCTAGAGTTGTCTGGAAGAGTATGCACTCTTGCTTTGTAAATTTAAAACACATTGAGAGACCACCGAGATTTGAGTAAAAACAAAAAACAAAACCGAGACCACACAACACTGGTCACCCCACCCCTGCATTAAAAGGTCTTCCTTTCTTTTCCACTACTGGATTGTTTTTCTTCTTTTCATAACATAGTGTCAACTGGTGAAAGGCACTCAATAACAAGAGCAGAGCCACTAACTTGAAACATGGAAAAAGTAATATTGCTATCACTTTGGTGCGCAGATGAAGAATGGGTTTGCACAGCACAGATGGAGCACTTGGCAAAGAACGTTGTGGACTCTCTTTTCAGCCCACGCACAGCCAGCTGAACTCAATGAGAGTCTTCCATTCAATCCCCTTGTCAATCATTCAGTTTCTTCTACGTATGGCTCTGAAGAGGGTAATATATATACCGTACATATATATATATATATATATATATTTACTAAGGCTGCAGTTCATGTTTGGTTACCCACTCGGGTTTACCTGATCTCAGTCACCACCCATCTGAGAGGTTGTCCAGTGCTGCTTTTTCCAGCTCTGTGACTTGCCCCCAACGGGACGAGTCTTTCATCACCAGACGCTCCGATCGTTTGCCAGCCACCTTCCAACCAGCAACTGCCTCACCGAGCAGCTCTCCTGGGATGGAGAAGTAAACACATAAATAGTTGAGTGGCATGGATTATTGGGCCACACCATCCATCAGGAGCCAACCCATCAACCTCAATGACATGCAGCCCCCCTGGGGGCAAGAGAGGGCGAGTGCTCTACACGCTCTTGATTGTTTCGTCTTTTTTTATGAATTATTCAAGGAGCCCCTTTTGGCATTCAGGGTAAGCCCTCGGTCGCCTGAGGAGTCCTCTGCCCCTTCATCCACAGTGTCCCACTGCTATGACCCCACATTTCAGGGAATAACTGAGTGATGGATGGGCTGCCTTATTGGGAGGCCAAGCAATCACTCCAGCGCATTGATTTCTTCCAACGTGAGGCTCTTAATCAGGCAGAGATTTTGATCCATCCCTTCCCCCCTCCCCAGCCTGCCTTCTCTGCTCATTTGTCTTGCTCTCGACTCTGCTGTTCCTAATGACACAGCAGTTCGGGCAGGAACCATTTATTGATGTTGCTGCATTAGCAGGGCACAGCAGATAAACCTCCTTGTCATCACCACCGAGCAGAAAGCCAACTGTGCTCTTCCACGCTTTTCATGCTGCACAAAATGCCGTTCAAAAAGGAGAGCGGGGCGGGGGGAGAGATTGCTTTCTGATTTCATCTATAGGAATTAAAAGACGCAGCCTTCCAGTTGGATTTTGAGAAGTGTGGGGAGCATTCTCTGCCTTCCATCTCCTGCCATTTTTGTATCATCTAAGAAATTGATTTGACACCAGGGCAAGTTTATGTATTAAACAGAGATGTGCAAAGGTTTACAGCCATTCTTGTACATGTGTATCCTTGTACACGTGGAAGGTGTTTTCTGCTACACAGAAGGCCTGTTGTATGGCTTACTCTAGAGCAGCCTTCCTCAACCTGGTGTTGGACTACAGCTCCCATCATCCCAGTCAACATGCACCAGGTTGGGGAAGGCTGCATCATGCAAGAAAAGTGAAACTAAATCCAAGCAGGCTCTTCTATTTGCATGGAGCGGCAGCATGGGAACTGCTGTAGAACCTGGTCATGATCGCGCTGTGTGGACTCCTCCTCTAATGCTTGCATAATTGTTTGTAGAACAGTGTTAACAGCCATTTTCTTTCCATTCAAACTTCTTTCAATCCAACCCAGTTGTTTTGTGTAGGCAGTTTAGAAGTAATTTCCCACCCACACATTCAAAACCCTTTGTGGATGGGGAAAATCCTAAAACCATAAAAGCTATGAGGGACCCTACAGCAGAAGCATCTAGAACAGGGGTCTTCAAACTAAGGCCCGCGGGCCACATCCAGCCCGCCTTGCCTTTTTATCCGGCCCGGCAGCCGATCGGCGTATTCATTAATGTCAGGAGTATTCATTAATATTCCCCCTTCTTCCCTCCCCATTCCTTTTTCCTGTGTGTTGTGTCTTTTTAGATTGTAAGCCTGCGGGCAGGGACTGTCTTGTTCATTGCTGTAAACCGCCCAGAGAGCTTCGGCTATTAGGCGGTATAAAAATGAAATAAATAAATAAATAAATAAATAAATAAATAAAATAACTTTCTATTTAAGGGGGAAAAATTCACCCCTATTAAGTAAAAAAAAAGGACCCGGGTCCTTTTTTTTTTTACTTGATCCATTCGTTCATATTTTTTTCAAACTATAGTCTGGCCCCCCAACAGTCTGAGGGACAATGAACTGGCCCCCTGTTTAAAAAGTTTGAGGACCCCTGATCTAGAAGAAAGGGACACCCTGAAACCTTTTTGACAACTGCCAAGGACAGAGATTGCACAATCTCCCTTGGCGACTTATTCCACTGAGGAACTGCTTTTTCATATTTATGAAGTTTTCTCTAAGGCTTAACCTAAAACCCATTACCTCAAGGTACTGCAATGTTCTGAGTTTGTATATGGCCTATACAGAAAAGGGCATCTGCGGTGCTTGATCTAAGGGAAGAATGTCATGGCCTGTGGCTGAACTGAGTCTCATCCAAGGCATAGTTGGAGTGTAAGGTCAAAGGTCAAGATGAGGCTGAGGTGAAATCCAAAGGACATAATGAAGGACACCAGCAAGATCAAAGAGGTGAGGGAGGAAAAGAAACATCATTACAAGTTCAGGAAACATAATAGAAAACAAATCTAGAAGCAGGACCAAAGGTAGTCCAATGAGGCAACTATAATTTATTTAAGCTATTTTTAGCCTGTCCTTCATCACAAGTGCTCTCAGGGCAGCTAATAAATCCAAATTATTTATTATTATTATTTATTTATTTATTTATTTTATTTCTATACCGCCCCATAGCCGAAGCTCTCTGGGCGGTTCACAACACTTGATAAAAAAACAATAATACTCATGAAATACAAACAATTAAAAAAAAAACATACAATGTCATTAAAAAGTTTAAAAGCAAATTTAAGAGCCCAGTTGAAAATGGCAACACTGAACAAGTTAATAAACTAATAAACTAAGTCCTGCAGGTAACATTTCCCCCCCCCAACCCCCATGTGCTATTTCGAGCAGTTAAATATTGAATGCCTTGGCATAGAGGGAAGTCTTAACCTGGCGCGGAAAGGATAGTAAAGTTGGCGCCAGGCAGGCGTCAGTGGGGAGCTACCACTGAGAAGGCCCTCCTCCTTGTTGCCACCAACTGAACCTCCCTTGGAGGTGGCAGTCGGCAGAGAGCCCCAGATTTTGAGCACAGTGTCCGGGTAGATTGTAGGTGGGAGAGGAGTTCTGTCAAGTACTGTGGTCCTAAGCCATGTAGGGCTTTTATAGGTTAAAACCAGCACCTTGAATACAGCTCGGAAGCATATTGGCAGCCCGTGCAAGCAGGGCCAGAACTGGTGTTATATGTTTGGACCTTCTGGTCCCTGTGATAAGTCTGGCTGCCGCATTTTGCACAAGCTGCAGCTTCTGAACAGTCTTCAAGGGCAACTCCATGTAGATTGCATTGCAGTAGTCTAGCTTAGAGATTTACCAGAGCGTAGATTACTGAGACCAGGCTATCCCTGTCCAGATATGGCTGTAGCTGGGCCACCAGCCGGAGCTGGTAGAAGGCACTCCTTGCCACTGAGGCCTCAAGTCACAAAGATGGCTCCAGGAGGATCCCCAAGCTATGAACTTACTCCTTCAAGGGGAGCGCAACCCCATCCAGAATAGGCTGAACACCCTCCATCCGGTCAGAGGAACCACCCACTAACAGCACCTCAGTCTTGTCTGGACTGAGCTTCAGTTTGTTAGCCCTCATCCAGTCCACTTGTCGCAGCCAGGCGCTGAACTAGCACATCCACAGCCTCACCTGCTGGAGATGAAAAGGAGAAATAGAGCTGCATGTCATCAGCGTGCTGATGGCAACACACTCCAAAACTCCGGATGACCCAACTCAGTGGTTTCATGTAGATGTTAAACAGCATGGGGGATAAGACCGACCCCTGAGGAACCCCGTATTGGAGAGTCCATGGGGCCGAGCAGTATTCCCCAAGCACCACCTTCTGGAGCTGGCCATCCAAGTAGGAGCGGAACCACTGCAATGCAGTACTCCCAACCCAGACAGCCGCCCCAGAAGGATACCGTGGTCGATGGTAACGAAAGCCGCTGAGAGATCCGGGAGTATCAACAGGGTCACACTCCCCTTGTCTCTCGCCCGACATAGGTCATCATACAGGGCGACCAAAGCTGGTTCTGTGCCAAAACCGGGACTGAACCCCGACTGAAATGGATCCAGATAATCAGTCTCAACCAGGAGTGCCTGGTCTTCCACACCTTTTATTCTCACAACACCCCTGTGAAGTAGGTTGGGCTGAGAGATCGTGATTGACCCAAGGTCACCCAGTGAATGTCACGGCTGAATGGGGATTTGAACCTTGGTCTCCCCAGGCCTAGTCTGGCCCTCTAACCACTATACCACATAGGCTGTCATGGTATCAGAACAGAATAGAAAAAAAACCGATTGTAGAAACTGGAGCAGGAGACAAACCACTGAATCAGTTCACCAAGCTACCTATACACCCTCTGTCATCAGGTTACATCTTGGAGAGGCTTTCAGGCCAACAATCTGTCCAACCAATCCAAGGCTAGTCAAGAGCTAACATAGTAATAATGGGTTTTCACTGTCATCTGGTGTGTTTTGGCTCCCTGCAGTTTCAAATTCTGATTCAAGTTTTAGCATGGACTTTCCTCGGGTTGCTTTCTGACACTACTGCAGTGTTTCTCAACCTTGGGTCCCCAGATGTTTTTGGCCTACAACTCCCAGCATGCCCCAGCCAGCATAGCTGGCTGGGGCATGCTGGGAGTTGTAGGCCAAAAACATCTGGGGACCCAAGGTTGAGAAACACTGCACTACTGGGTCAAGGTTGATCATTTTCTCTTAGGGGGAGTTCAAACATTCAGTCTGTTAATCTCAGTAGTTACCACATTAGGTGAGGCACGGCCTCCGTCTTAGGACGGATGCATTTCCAAGTAGCCACATGGGGATGCTGCTTTAATTTGCTCCCCCTGTGGGAAGCTGCTCCTTGCAGAATGCTGTATGTGCAGTGAGTGACTTGCTGTAGGGCTATTCCAGTGTTCTCCTCACCAGGGCCGGCGCTACCGCTAGGCCAACTAGGCTGTTGCCTAGGGCGCGTAGCGGAAGAGGGCGCAGAACGCTGCGCTCCTCTTCGCTGCCGGCGCGCTCCTGCCCTGCCCGCCCGCCCGCCTCTCTGAGAAAGCCAGGTCAGGGATTGCGCCCGGAGTAGTGGTGGGGCCGAGCCTGGGCGCCTCCCCCCCACCTTGCCTCGCCTCCGCGCCGCCTCCCCCCACCTCGCGCCGCCTCCCCCCACCTCGCCTCGCTTCTGCGCCGCCTCCCCCCCACTTCGCCTCGCTTCGCGCTCGCCTCGCGCCGCCTCCCCCCCTCGCCTCGCTTTGCCTCGCCTCGCCTCTACTCCGCGCTGCCTCCCCCCCCGACACCTACCTTCTCCGCGCTGTTTCCGGAGCCCCGCCGCGCTTGTTTGGCGGGAAGAACCAAGGAACAGGGCTTAAACAGCCCTGTTGCTCTGGTTTCCCCCGGCCAAAAACAGAGCGCGGGGTCCCTTTTCGGAGGAGGCGTGGGAAGGTAGGGGGGGCGGCAGCGGCAGCGGCAGCGTGGGGGGGGGTGTCCGGTGGCGGGGGCGGCGGGGGGGCGGGAGGTTGCAGAGCAGGGCTGCTTTCCGGAGCCCCCCCCCATGGTACTAGAGGGGGGGGCGCTAAATATAATCTAGCCTAGGGCGCCAAACTGCCCTGCACCGGTCCTGCTCCTCACACACCCTGCCCTTTTTGCTTTGGTTCTGATGCTGTGCAGCCACAACAAACTATGCACATTGAGCATCACTGGATAGCTTGGCTGATTTTGCATCGTTTATTCTCCTTCCAAAATGAAAGGTTTCAAAGAATGTAGCTTTACAAAAAAAGAGCAATGAGTTGGGTGGCAGCAGGCAGACAGGATCGGGAACTGAGTGAGAGAGGGGCTGTAGATCAGTGGTTGAGCACCCGCTTTGCATACAGAAGGTCCCAGTTTCGATCTCCAGGTGGGGCTAGGAAGGAATCCTGCCTGAAGCCCTAGAGAGCTGCTGCAAGTCAGTGTCAACAATACCGGGCTAGATGGACCAAGACTCAACAGAAGGCAGCTTCCTATGTTCCTAGAATGGGATGAAGACTGGAGTTCGGTGTTTGGTAGGACAGGACACTGACATGGTGTGGTGTAATGCTGTTTTCCTACTGCTCTTATTGCAGATTCGGTGAAGCTGCGAGCCTTCCGTTGCGACCGGCACTCCTGCAATCCTGCCGTTGGGAATCTAGCAACAGGCAGGACACCAGTCACGCTTACCAGCTGTGGGCAGAACAGCACGGAACTTTACTGCTTTTACCCAGACCACAACCTCCTCCACCATGCCTCCCAAGGCTGTGGGCAGCCCAGGTGCACCAAGTGCAATGCCAACCAGCCTGATAACTCTCACCTCCCTTATGATATGACCGATGACTTCTTTCTAAACCCTGGCTCCTGGTGGCAGTCTGCGCAAGGGGTGCACAGGGAAGAGATCAGGCTGGACTTGGAAACGGAGTTCTACCTGACCCATGTCATAGTAGTGTTCAGATCACCTCGCCCAGCAGCCATGGTGTTGGAGAGGTCCCAGGACTATGGGCAGACATGGAGGCCTTACAAATATTTTGCGGTCAACTGTACGGCCACTTTTGGGCTTCCAGATGATACCACTGAGGAGGGATCTCTGTGTACTTCCCGGTACTCAGATGTGGTGCCTTGCACCAGAGGGGAGGTAAGTGATGGAAACTGAGCTATGATTAACCTTTCAATAGCCACTTAGAAATTACACTTAACAGAGTTAGAAAGTTCTTCAAAAGAGACTAGCCATTGGCAACTGGTCACACACAGGGTGGCCATGTGCCCTACTTTACAGAGGACGGCCCTCTATTTAAGGGCAGCCAGAGGACAGTCCTCTATTTGAAGTCCTCTTCTCTTTGACCGGCTGTGCAGCCTACATCCACTTTAAAGATAAAGAACCATAAGAAGAGAGAGCTGGGCACCTGAACAGCAGACTGAGCAGGCACATGGGTGGGTCACCTGGTCACTGCCTTCCCTGCTGGGATGTTTTGTATTTCTATTTAGATGTATTTATTTATTTCATTTTTATACCACCCAATAGCCGAAGCTCTCTGGGCAGTTTACAGCAATTAACAAGGCAGTCCCTGCCCGCAGGCTTACAATCTAAAAAGACATGACACACAAGGAAAAAGGAATGGGGAGGGAAGAAGGGGGAATATTAATGAATACTCCTGGCAGGGCTGGTGGAATGGCCCTGCGCTCCCTCTCATCTCCCTCCTCTCAGCCTTCTGGAATGGCTGCTGGTGGTGGCAGTTGAGGGAGGAGGAGCCTTCAGGAGGGCGGCCTTTCAGCAGGGCTGGTGGATTATATTGTATTTCTATTTAAATTAAACGTATACATTAGACAGTGTACCATGCCATAGTTATGCAAATATGCATCATCGGATTTTTAATGGTAGACAAGAAAGCAGTGTTCTCCAACCTTGGGTCCCCAGATGTTTTTGGCCTACAACTCCCAGCATGCCCCAGCCAACTATGCTGGCTGGGGCATGCTGGGAGTTGTAGGCCAAAAACATCTGGGGGCCCAAGGTTGGAGAACACTGCAGTAAGGGTAAGAAGAGAAAGACTAGTACAAATTCCATTTGGGCTATCATCCCCTTCCTTTTCTAGCATGGCATAGCACCTTCAACTAGGGAGGGGCCTTTGCTCAGTGGCAGAGCACATGCTCTGCATACAAAAAGGTCCCCCAGGATCAGTTGACAGCATCTCCAGGTAGGGCTGGAAAAAAATCCTGTCTGACACGCTGGAGAGCAACTCCCAGTCAGTGTTGACAGTACTAAGTGAGATGGACCCATGGGCTGGCTCCATATAAGACACATCCTATGTTCCTAACCTACAGTGGCTTAACCCCAGTCCTATGCGTATTTACTCAGAGGTTAGTCCTTTCCAAGTGTGTTTAATGGGGCTTACTCCCAGGTAGGATTGCAAACTTTAAAGTGCATCCAGAATGAAGAATCCACATAAGCTCGGTGGCGGAGCAAGTTCTGCTGGCGGAAGACAGGGCAGGCACAGATATTCATACTGAATGTCAAAAAATCTTGTTTTCTTTGTGACCAACAGAAGTTGATTTAATAACAGCCTTAATCTAGCCTGCTTTATGAAGATCTTCAGGCACATGTGGTCAGGCTTTTAGTTTTACTTTCACCTACATTGTGCCAATTAAATGGAAGATGTGATCAAAAGCAGAAGCTTGGGTTAAAATGCTGATGCCGGTTTATAGTGAGCTTAAGGTCTCGAATGAGATAGAAATACGAATGGAAATGCTAGATTCCACCCCCCCACCCCCACCCCCACTGTCCACCCATCCACTCAAAGGATCTGGGAAATTAGAAGCATATTTCTTAATAAAGTAGAGCATCCGGAAATGAAAACAAGAGTCTCTGCAGAAGAGGGAGTTTGGAGCAACAGAAGGCTGCCCATTGCAATGTTCCACTTTATAAAGTCGCAAGAACGGCAGGTCAAAATGCTCTTCTTTTGTACAGAGTGCAAAGAATTTATTTACTTGCTTGTTTATTTACCATTTCTGTTAGAATGTACAGGAGGTTAAACTATCAAAAGGCCATTCATTTCATACGAGAGTGACAGATGAAACCAATGAAGTGTGCTAGAACGAGCCCATTACTGGAATTCACTAGGGGAAGAGGAATTGTGTATGCCTGAATAAGGTAGCCTGTTGCTATGGCAACAAGTTAAACGTGCCTTGCTTGGCAGACCTGTTCAAGTTCTGCTCTCCAACCCATCATGACCCATGAGGAGAGGAACATAAGAAGAGCCATGTTGAATATGACCAAAGGCCATGTCTAGTTCAGCATTTTGTTCACACAGCGGCCACCCAGCTGCCTGTGGGATGCCCATAAGTAAGGACATGAGGGCAGGGCTGGTGCCAAAGGTAGGCATGACTGGACATCTGCCAAGGGCCCATACCCCAGCTGGAGTTCACTGACAAGAGGCCCCTGGACTTGCTTCTCCTCCTCTCCCCCCCATTGCAGCCTGCTTGTTCACCTGCCTCTCGCTTTGGCCCAGACAACAGTGGCGGTGAGAAGGAGGAGCAGCAGATGCCACTGCCAACTTGCTCACTGGCTCTCTACCTCTCAAGCAAGCAAGTGGAAACAATGATGAGAAAGAGGAGGAGGAACAAGAGCAACTGGTGACAATGGCAGTGAGAAGGTGGACTCATGGAGGGAGTCCACTGAGGGTGTCTTGCTCATCAGTCCTTCCAATTAACAAGAGTCTGGGCAAAGTAAGCCAGAAAATTCCCTGCAATTCCTTGCAATAACTCCACATCTGTCATGAAGCCATGCTGCTGGGATCTTTTGGTATATGCTACCACAGATAGCACCCAAAGGAGGTCAGGAGCTCTTTGCATGGCAGACCTGTGGACTGTAGCACTACAAAGAGCCTTGCTCAGTAAAAGTCCCTGATAAGCAGGGCCGGCGCTACCGTTAGGCGAACTAGGCAGCTGCCTAGGGCACGTGGCTGAAGGGGGCGCAGAAACGCTCCGCTCCTGCCGGCCGACTCTTCCTCACCGCCGCTGGGACTGCTGGGCGACGCGCTGCCCGCCTGCCGCTCGCGGAGCCCGGATCTGTTGGTGAGGCGGCCGGACGGGGCAGCCGCGGAGACGCCACTGGCCATGGGCAACAAAGGCACCACCAGGTTAGTGCGGGGGGATTGCGGGCACCGGGCGGGCTCAGGGTTGCGCTCAGCTTTCCTCAGCGGGGGGCACCTCTTCCCGAGCTAGGCCGGGTCAGGAGCACGTGTGGCGGTGGCGACCGGAGATGCTGCATGGAGCCTCCACGCGGTGGGTACGGCGAGGCCGGCTTGGCAGCGGGGAAAGCGGCTGCCTGGAAACGGGTCTCGGAGGCACCGCCGCCTCCAGGCCCGCGGAGGGCTGCTGGCCCCGGTGGCAGAGCCAGGGTGTGTGTGGGGGTGCTGGGCGAGCAGGCGTTTCCTGGCTGCTTTGCTCCGGAGCCCCCCCGGCATGAGAGGGGGGGCGCTAAATATAATTTTGCCTAGGGCGCCAAACTGCCTTGCACCGGTCCTGCTGATAAGAGATGCTTAGAATTGCCAAGATCTCACTTGTAAGGGCCCTGCTGTGCCTTTAATAACTGCGCAACAGGAAGACATTCAGGCGGTACGGTACATCTTCTCCTATTGCTACAACGAGATACAGGAACGTTTGTCAAGTCTGAGCATGGACTACCCTAGGCCTGTCTCTGTAAACGTGCAAAATAAACACCACCCTTATACACAAGAGCACCAGATAGAGTAGACTTTGTAGGAAGATCAGTGAACTCAACTCACCCTTCATTTTTCTCCAGACCAACATGGAAGCCAAGAGTAGGCACCTGAGGCCATGTGGAGCAGCAAACAGGCAAGTCAGTAAATGGTTCTTAGGCAACAGGTCAGAACCTGCCTCCTTCCTCCTCAAACTCTAAGGGCTGTTCTACACGAGACATTTATTGTGCGCTCATGATTCTTCGCTCATGGTAGTTTGTGGGTACTTTTCACAACGTCGTCATCCTCTAGGGCCTCTCCCATTCTTTGCAATGATTTTTGTGGCTTTTTTTAGATCGAGGAAAGTCTGGTATTATCTGTGAATGGTGGCAGGAAACCCTTGTGTATTTGTGCAATTCCGCTATACCACAGCACCACCTAGTGGTTGTGTAATGGAATGTATAGAACCCCCCCCCAAAAAAAACTGTGTGAAGAAGCCGATCTTAATCCTGCAAAGAATCTGGAAGCAGAAGCCTCAGTAAAGTGGTAGGTTAAAAGCCCCATGTAGAGAAGCCCACTCTGGGAAAAATCTGGCTTCATCATAATGGAAACTGATAGGAAGAATGGTAGTTTGTTGTTTGTTTGTTTGTTATTGAATTTTTAACATATATATAACAACCAAACAATAAACAAACTCTCAAATCCATTACATAGGCTGCAATAAACCCGAATAAAATAAATCCCCCCTCCCAGATTAGAATTTCAAAAGAATAAATCCAGCTGGGTGCCCTTTCCAAAGTCTTTTTTCATCCACAAAGTAGTCAGTCCTGTGATAGGTAAGTATTTGAGGTACGATGAACTGACGTTAGGTAAGTTGTCCTTGTTCTATTGTAGTTTCTTCTTCAGTCGGGAAGAATGGCAGTTGTGCTGAGAGAGGTAAAAGGAGCGAGGCAGAGGCATAGCAAGACAGGGCCAGCTGGATCACATGATCATCTTTTCACCTCTGTGTGATGCTCTCTGAATATATTCAGAGAGGCTGCTGACAATATACCTGAGGTGGCAACATGTGACAAGGTGAGATGGCTGTCTTAGGTAGCATATTTTGGGTGCCATAAAGGTTATTGGGTGTGTGAGGGAGGTAGGAGGAAAAGACTGGCAAGTGGGGGAAGGAAGATGGACTTTGCCTTTTCAGCCCAAGTTGGGGGGGGGGGATGCTAAAGTCAACCCTGCTGAAGAGTTTTGGGGCAGTGCTGGGGCACAGGGCTACAGAGACACTGCTTTGAAGTGGGGGTGGATTCCCACAAACGCAGCAGCATATTTTTCATTTGCTGTGATCATCATCATCATCATCATCATCGGGGACTAGGAAAACACACAACACCGCCCTCCCCTCAAAAACAAAGTTGCAACTTGCAACCCCAGGGCCACCTATTGAGTAACAGGGTCCTTGTGTCAGCAGATCCGCTTTGGCCACCAAGGCAAAGAAAGCTCATCATGCTTCTTTAGTTGTTCCAACTTCCAGCTGGAAAAGATCCGTGAGAGGATTAGTCACTCCTAAAGGCAAGTGCCCAAATGTTTTGACTAGGGCTGTCTGTTCAGCATTTCATTGGACTTGAGCTGCAGAGGAGATAAAATGCAGAGGCAAGGGTGGGGGGGAAGCAGTTAACCCCAGCAGAATAAACATGCCGATAGCACCGCCAGGTTCTGCTTCCCCAGAGGAAAGGGGTGGGGTGGAACGTGGAAGCTGTACAAGGAGAAGATGATTTTGTTTGGGGAAAGCAGAATGGGGAACAAGTTCATGGATGTCACTCTCACAAAAGAAATCCTCTTCTAACCCGCATTTTAATGAGCCACATCAGCAGGCTCCCTTTTATCCTTGCTTTTTTTTCTTTTGGGCAGCGGGTGGGGGAGGGTGACAACTTGTAAACTAGCCAGGAATAGGCAATGTTTTTTCTAGCATTATTTCTACACTTCCTGTCATGCAGGACAGCAGATACTGAATAGATTTCTCATCCTCGCATCGTTATATAAATCTCCTAAGAACATAAGAAGAGCCCTGCTGGATCAGACCAAGGGTCCGTCTAGTCCAGCATTCTGTTCACACAGTGGCCAACCAGCTGCCCACGGGAAACCCACAAGCAGGACATGAGTGCAACAGCACCTCCCTGCCCATGTTCCCCAGCAACTGGTGTAATAGGCATACTGCCTCTCATACTGGAGGTAGCATATAGCCATCAGGACTAGTAGCCATTGATAGCCTCACCCTCCATGAATTTGTCTAATGACCCCCTTTTAAAGCCCTCCAAATTGGTGGTGAGCCAGTGTGGCGTAGTGTGGTGACAGTGCTGGACTGGGACTCGGGAGATGCGGGTTCTAGTCCCCACTTGGCCATGAAGCTTGCTGGGCGACTTTGGGCCAGCCACGGACTCTCAGCCTAACCTACCTCACAGGGTTGTTGTGAGGATAAAATGGAGAGGAGGAGGAGAGGAGGATTATGTAAGCCGCCTTGGGTTCCTTGCAGGAAAAAAGGCGGGCTGTAAATATAATAAATGAATAAATGAAATGAATGAATGGTAGCAAATTCCATCCCCTAACTATGTGCTGTGTGAAGAAGTACTTCCTTTTACGGTATTTGTCCTGAGTCTCCCACCAATCAGCTTCGTGGGATGACCCCGGGTTCTAGTATTATGAGAGAGGGAGAAAAATGTCTCCCTATCCACTTTCTCCACATCATGCATAATTGTGTACACCTCTATCTCTTTACTCACCCTTTTTCTAAGTTAAACAGTCCCAGACATTGTAAGCTTTCCTCACAGGGGAGTTGCTCAAGTCGCTTGATCATTTTAGTTGCCCTTTACTGAACCTTTTCCAACTCTACATACCATTTTTAAGTGCAGTGACCAGGACTGTGGTGTGGTGACAGTATTCCAAGTGTGGTTGCACAATAGATTTGTATAAGAGCAGTATGCCATCGGCAGTTTTATTTTCAATTACTTTGCTAATTATGCTCAACATGGAGTTTGCCTTTTTCAAAGCAGCTGCACACTGGGGCGATGTTTTCATTGAGCTCTCCACCACAACCCCAAGATCTCTTTCTTGGTCCTACTATCTCTCCAACTATGGAGAGATCCTTTTGGAGCTCTTCACAATCCCTTTTTGTTTTAACCAGCATAAATAATTTGGTGTCATCAGCAAACTTGGCTACCTTCACTGCTCACTCCTAATTCCAGATTATTTATGAACAAGTTTAAAAGCACTGGTCCCAATACAGATCCCTGTAAGTGTATGTCTGGGCACTGTGATTGTGAACATTCAAGCTTGGTTCACACACTGACCGGCAGCGGCTCGCCAGGATTTCAGTTGGGTCTTTCTTAGCCCTACCTGAGATGCCAAGGATTGAACCTGGGAATGTCTGCATGCAAAGCAGGTGCTCTACTACTGAGCTACAGCCCCTGCTCTAGCTTTCATAGGGAACTCAATGATCCCCCATCCAGGCAGTAACCAGGACCCCATCCTCTTGGCTTCAAAAATGCTACAGCATCAGGTGCTCCTAGCACCATTCAAGAAGATCAAAGGAAGAACTTTATGTTTTTCTCAGTGGCCTCTTTCATGGCATCTGTTAGAACAGTGGCTGATAAGCTTTCTTCTTTTCCCAGCCAAGTTCATTCTAGGTAACTAGTTCAAATCTAACTGAGATTGGCAAGCACTGAATGCAATTTCTATCCAATGGCTGTGTGTGTGTGTGTGTGTGTGTGTGTGTGTGTGTGTGTGTGAACCAAGCTTGAATGTTCACAATCACAGTGCCCAGACATACATACCACATGATCATCAGGGTGACCTTTGCAAGATAGATTTGCTACTTTGTGACCACAAATTTGCAGAACAATTAATTGCTGACGTGTTGTGCCATCATTCATACAGTCATTGTCTCATTGTGGGAAATTCCTTCCCAAACCCAAATACAGTGATTGGTCCTGAGGAAAACCCAACCAGCCAACCAGAATGTGTAAAAAAAAAATCTTGGAAGAGCAGATTTGTAGGGGGTTTTTTTTCTTCTTTTCTTTGCCAAGTGGTGGTGAATTGCCACAGCACTCTTGCTCTAACACAGCTACCGTAAGTTATTTGGAATTGTACAAGGGGTTGTGTCACATCTCCGTCTCCCTTTGATGGAGAGGCTAGAACCCTCATGGAGGGGGGGGATTGATGTGATTTTTTAGATTTCTGAGTGGATAAAATCACTTATATCTATCTTGACTTGGACTCTGCTTTGAAACATAGCCTATATCAGAGGTCTCGTGGGCACATTTGGGAATTTGAGAAACTGCTGTGGGCACCACTAAAAGATGACTCTCATGGAAGATGTGGCTAGTGACATAATGGCTGCTATGGGGGCCTGGCTAGTCAAAAGAGGTGTGTGTGTGTGTGTGTGTGTGTGTGTGTGTGTGAGAGAGAGAGAGAGAGAGAGAGAGAGAGAGAGAGAGAAATAGTGAAGCTAGAGGCTCAGAGTGGGAGAAACAGCAAGGTAAAGAGGTGCGTATGGGGAAATAGTGAGGCTAGAAGCTGGGAGTGGAGAGAAACAGCAAAATAAAGGGGTGAGTGGGAGAGAAAGAGCTAGGAAGGGAGAGAAAGAAGAAGGCTAAGGGTGGGTAAGGGAGAGAAATAGTCAGGAAAGGAATTGAACAAAGAGAAATAGCAAGGCTAGAGGCTGGGAGTGGAGAGAGAGAGAGAGAGAGCTAAGGGGAAATGTCTGTGTGTACAGAAGAAGATTCAGTGGGGCCAGGAAGCAACTCTTTCCTTCTCTTCCTGACTGCTAAAGAAGAGATCAGTGGCAACTTAAGGTACAGGAAGGAGAACCTGGCGCCATAACATTTTTCAAGTCCTGTACATACCATGTCCCATCAACAGGGCTATTGCATGAAGGGCAAAAGGGCAGGACTCCATTTGCCACCCCTGCTACTGGCACAGGTAGTATAGCCTGTGGGCCAAGGACTGTGCTCTAGTTGTCATCGCTGTGGTGGTGGCCACTCTGCATCATCAATTGCCAGCAGGAGATGGAGGGGTTAGCCCTCAATTTTCTTTCAGCTTATTATGAGGGTTTTCATACCAAGATTCTTATCTCTCTTGTTTTCATTTGCTTTCATTTGTTTTTATTCAGTACAATAGTTTAATGCAATTTTGATTTTAGTCAGTTGCCTATGATTTGCCAGTGGGAACATAGAAGAGAAATTTAACTTGGTAAATAAATAAATAATCCTCCTACCTAGGAGGACACATTTCACCCTCATTAGTTTTATGCTCTAATGACATCTTAAGAATGATCTGCAACACCCCTTTCTTCCTCACAAGTGTAATTGCCTTAGGAGGTCATGCATAGGAAGTGCCTTGAATCCATAACTTACTCATCCTTTCTTGACTCTTCATTTGAATTCCTGTTAAGAGGAGCGTTTGTTGTGGTCACATCTTTTCATGTCACCTCCAGAATGGGAGATCAGGTTATTACGACAGAATGATCTGCATCAGGAATGGAGAATCAAAACATGAACCCATGAGCATCAGGAAATAAAAAAAATCTGAGACACTGGGCTAATTTACATGATCAAACAGCCCGCCGTGGCTCATTAAAGCCGTGGTGGGCTGTGGCACATGTGGGTGGCCATTTCGAATATTCAAGTCACAACCATGGCTTGCCACGTTGTCTGAACCTGGTGGGGGGTGGATTGTGTGAGGGTTAAAGAACCCTCATGTACCCCATGGCACTGTGACCCACAGTGGCTTATTTAAGCCACGGTGATCGTGAGAACCAGGTCATTGTCTCTGGAGTGAAGATGACCCTCTCGTCTGGAGATAAAACATCAAGGAGATGAAAAAGTGCCAGCTGCTGAAGAAAATATGAAAACACACACATCCCCTTCCTGATGGTTGTCAGTTTCAGTTTTTATATAGCTCAAAGGCACTCCCAAATTCCTTACTATATATATATATATAAGTTCAGAGACAGGCAGAGATAATAAATATTCAATTTTATTATGAATTGCTGCTGAGTGACAGAAAACAGTAGCATTTGTTAGGATTAAGCATGCAAATCCTAACAAAGCACAGGGCTCCAGCATCATTTTGGATTATAAGAGAAAGACAGGGTTTAGACCTCTTTTCATGTAAGAGTCTGGGAGCTTCCACAATGAGCCAGAGGTTGCTTTCAGTCTGTTAGTCCTGGAGAGTAGGCAGCCAAATGCCTGCAAAGTACAGGCATCCCAACAGGAATAGGACAGGGCTGTTCCCAGGTTGTAGTCTAGAGATGTTGCATTTTCTGTCCTCGATCAGACCTTCTGCCTGCCCACACCTTCTGTAGGAACGACACAGGGTGGATTTGTATGTCACGACAATCCACCCTGCAAATAAATTACACAGGGTGGGTTCTTCATAAAACAACCCATGGTTTGCCTGGCAGACAATCAGCCTCAACATGAGTTGTCCCCGCCCACACCCACCCCGGTCCTCCAGTCAGTATCCCAGGAGACTTGGCTGCTAAAGCTGCCTTGTCTCCTCTCCCCGCTCAATCGCAAACCCCTTTTCACTCACCACAGCCTTTTTTTCCCCCTTCCCCCCCCTCTTTTTCCCCCGGAGATTGCTTTTCGCAATCTCTGAGTTGACAGCCAGTGACAACCCCTCTGAAGTGCCCCAACTGGCATATTGGAGGGGCTGTCACCGGTTCACCACATATTAAAAATAAAAATTGCACCGCAAATGTGTGCAAGTATTTTCATTTTTAAAAAATAAAAAAAAAATGGTAGTCAGACTTGCACAAGTGCACACTTGTGCACTTTTAGGGGTCTGAACTGGGCAGCCTTGCCTGGGCAATGTCCTGTCAAAGTGCAACAGGCACCCACCATGGACATTGACCCACAGAGGCTGCAAAGAGGTTTATTTTTCCACCCCTTTTATTAGCTGTATATGCTCATGGAGACCCATAGATGTCAAGGCAAGCTGCTAGAAGAAAAGCAAGGCCTGAAATGGAAATATTTGCAAAACAATTACGGTAAACCCTGCTGTGGGTGCTGGGTATTTTCTAAGCTTTCAGACAACCCAGTAAGCCTTCATGACAGCAGACAGAACTGACCATTCTGGAGCCATTGTTTGTACCGGGAAATGTTGCTATCCAGGTAGATTAGAAACTATCTGTCTTCTAATAGAATCAGCCCTCTGCTCAACTCAAAACAGGTTTGGGGGGCGGAGCGGGGGAGGAAAAACAATGGGTGAGAATTTTGTTTCACTTTGGTTTTGATAAGACTTTAACAAAATTTGCAAAGTTCTCCATACTCAGGACAAAAAGAACTTGAGATTTTGAAAAATCCAAATGTGGAGAAACCGAAACTGACAGGTGCATCCATCCAGACCAAGGGCTTTGAGTGCTTTGCTCTTAAAAGTCTGGGTTTGAATCCAGGTATGGATTCAACCGTGTTCATGCTGCATTACAGTTGCCACCTTTTTGTTTTCCTGGCAGGCTCATTTTCAGCAGCTATATGGCAGGCAGCTACATCATGGTCTTCTCCATGCTGGGAATTAGCCACACCTATTTAATTTTGCTGGCGTGGATGGGTGATCATTTCATTTCAGTTCATTTTTATAAGAATTTGCCAAAATTTGCAAAGACTTTAACAATCTTTGGGAGAGAAAGGACTTGAGCTTTTAAAAAATGAAAATGCAGGAGAAAGCGAAACTTACTGATACACCTCCCCATATGGGTAAATGAATTAACCAGTTGTAAAGTTTTTTAAAAAAATATTTACATTTACATTTATTCACTGCCCGGCCCTCAAGGCTGCTTGAAATGAAACCCGTTGCACAACACTGGACCACTTCCACTATTTATTTATTTGAAAGATTTATCACCACCTGTTAGGGAAAACCCTCCCAAGGCATCGCACAAAATGTAAAACCACACACACACACACACACACACACACACACAAAAGTAAAAGAATAATAAAAACAATAACAGAATAATAAAATCAAAATTAATTTTAGGCAAGCATTTCCTGACTGACTAAATTCCAGACAATGTTTTATTGATATGTCTGTGTTTATTGTAAATTATTTATATTTTAATTTGTTGTCCACTGCTCCATTATCTCTCAATGTGGAGTGGTTTATAAATTTTGTAATAAATAAATGATAATCAGTGTAGAGTGGCCATTTACTCATTGCCAAGAAAGAGGAAATGCTTCACCAAAAAGGGAACAAAAGAGGATGCAGGTTGCATAAAATCTGCATTTGCTAATTGATATGCATAGATACAAATTTAGAAATCATTACTATAATTTGGTAAATAGAACTACAATACTTCTTGCCATCGTGGGGAAGTCTGTGACCAAGTGACCTGTGTGCCTCCTCAGTCTGCTGCCAGGGGCTCAGTGTTGATGGGCAAATTCAAGGCCTCTCCTGTTCTCCCTTCTTCTGTTTCTTAAATACAAATACAATTTTATGGAAGGCAACCAAATACTGGTTTTAGCCAGTTAGTTACATAAAATACAATAGCATAACACATTAAAACGTTCATACAGATAAGGCTAAAACCTTACATGTTACAATATTAAAACATAAAGTTTCTTTATCTTTAAACCAGACTTGGACCAGACAGAAGGCGGAGGATGCCTTCAAATAGAGGACTGTCCTCTGTAAAGTAGAACACACGGCCACACTAGCGCCATGCAACAATTGACTCTAGGCCAGTGTTCTCCAACCTTGGGTCCCCAGATGTTTTTGGCCTACAACTCCCAGCATGCTGGG
Organism: Shinisaurus crocodilurus; assembly: GCA_021292165.1. Classification (NCBI taxonomy): domain Eukaryota; kingdom Metazoa; phylum Chordata; class Lepidosauria; order Squamata; family Shinisauridae; genus Shinisaurus; species Shinisaurus crocodilurus. The sequence goes on from CM037889.1 coordinate 3,861,827, forward strand.
GCATGCTGGGAGTTGTAGGCCAAAAACATCTGGGGACCCAAGGTTGGAGAACACTGCTCTAGGCACAACAAGAAAGAGGAAAAAGTGAATTTCATGCACAAGCACCCCATGCCAACATTCAAATACAGTAATACCTTGGATTACAAGCATAATTCATTCCGGAACCGTGCTTGTAATCCAAAACACTCTTATATCAAAGTGAGTCTCTGGCGGGTCCTGAGCAGGGCCAATTTCAGCCCGCTATGCCCGCTTGAGGTGAGCGGTTACATCCCTACACTTGTATTGCAAGACGTCGCTTGTTTATCAAGTCAAAATTGATTTTTAAAAAATTGCTTGTCTTGCAAAACACTCTCAGACCAAGTTGCAGTAATACCTTGGATTGCAAGTAACTTGGTCTGAGAGCATTTTGCAAGACAAGCAAAATATTTTTAAAAATTTGACTTGATAAACGAGCAAGGTCTTGCAAGACAAGCGTAGGGATGTAACCGCTCTCCTCAAGCGGGCATAGCAGGCCGAAATTGGCCCCGCTCACGCCCGCCAGAGATTCGCTTTGATATAAGAGTGTTTTGGATTACAAGCACGGTTCCGGAACGAATTATGCTTGCAATCCAAGGTATTACTGTACCATTTTCATGAGCATGTGACTATTTGAATTTTGAACTTTAGAAGGAGAAATCTCAGTTCCCGATATATTCTTCCAGTGGTTTTGAATTCATACTTTAATTTCAGTGCTTCTCTGTCAACAAGGGAATGGTGCTATCTGAGCTGAATAAGCTGGTCTGTTAGCCTTTGTTTCCATTAACCAAGCTGGAGCAGGCACGTGGACTGAGTAAACTTGGTCACTGGCCTTTAATTCCATTGATCACAAGAATGCCAGGCACCTGTGCGAAACAGAATGGGCCATTTGCACATGGTTCCATTCATCGGGGGAATGCGGACAGCTGGCCGGAAAGGGGCTGTGTGTTGTTTTCTCATGCTTTCATTGATCAGAGAATGTGTAAGCACCTGCACGGCTTACACAGGCCGGGCAGCTTGCCCATTGCTCCCATGAGCAAGAGACATCTCTGGTTTGGACCCTGGTCCATTTGCAAATCTGCATCCCTGAAAGAGGGTGTCAAGAAGGTGGGGGAAGGGGCAACAGTGATCTTCTCTGAGCAGCAGAAGAAATGCATGAAATTCATTACAGGACTTTCTGCACTGCTTTTACAGGCATAGATGCTTCCCCATCTCCTGCGTCAGCCAGCTGATTCCCATTAATTTTACAGGGTTTGTCTACCATGTGCTCTTGGTACATAGCGGAGGAGTGACCAGGCGCCTCAGCCTCCAAAAGCTCATTCCTTCTTCTTGAAAATAATAAGAAATTGGGGAAATGTTTTACATGGAACAGCTTTTTTTTTTTTTTTTTTTTAATGCCCCACAAAAAGGAGGGGTGGGGGGGGAGAGACAATGTTTACTCTAGAAATCCTTTCACTTCACTGATGGAGATTGCTGCTGCATAAAACACAGGGGGAGGGACAGAACTCGAAGTGCTTTTTCTGGCAGGACTCAGCGAAAATAGTGGCTTCTGAATCTACAAAGTATATGCATCAGGGGCGCACAACCAGCAGCCCTTGCCTTGGCCACTTCCTGTGTGTCTCCCGAAGCTGGCAGGACCCCCCCCACTTCCCCCCCCCACATTCCAGCTGATCAGTGTGGGGGCAGGATGCTGTTCCCTGGCTTCCAAGATCACTGTTTTCCCTCTGCTAGTAGTGGTGCAGAAACAGCAATCTCGGTGGAGATCTCTGGGGGATGGGAGGGGATGCTTTTATGTCCCCACTCCCCAGCAATACCTAGATCTCAGTGGGCAGGGAGGGGAGATGTGAGGGAGGGAGATGTGTGCATGCATTTGCGGCCCCCAGCCAACTCTAGATTGCAAACACTCTTGGGGCCGAAAAGATTGTGCAACCCTGTACATGAAACCTAAGCTTGGAAACAAATTCCTCCAGGGCCGTGGTTTGCAACCTTGAAGGAACCCTTGTCTCATTCACTTCTGTTTTGCTGCCATGAAATGCTTGCACACTAACAGAGAATTCTTACTATGCTTCCCAGACCACAGTTCCCATGATTCTTGAGTGGAAGCTATGTCAAGTTAAATTGCTATTTAAAAAAAAAAACACGATACTGTATGTGTTTAGCAAAGATACACCCTCTCTTGACCACATGTAGGCGATGGTAGTTCATCATAGATTTCTCTCTCTCTCCAGGTGATCTTCCGTGCCTTAACTCCTGCTAACAAGATTGAAGACCCGTACAGTCCTGAAGCCCAAGACCTCCTGAAACTCACCAATTTGCGGCTGTTACTATTAAAGAGGCAAGAGTGCCCTTGCCAAGGCTCAGGGCCGCTGGAGAAACCCCACAGATTTGCCCATTACGCAATCTATGACCTGATTGTCCGCGGCAGCTGCTTTTGTAACGGCCATGCGGAAGAGTGTCAACTTGCCAATGGGACGGGTGTCGTCGACAATGTGGTGAGTACGCATGTCATGCCTGCTTGTAGTATGTTAAGAAGAAGAAGAAACTACCCCTGAATATCTAATGCTTTATCTAATATCCCAACAGCAGTAATTCTATCAATGCCAATGTGCTTATCTAGACTACAGGCCCTTTAATATGGCCATAGTGCGTGTTTCTATGCAATAAAAAAATACCTCTTTGAGCTTTCGTTAAATATAACTGGCTCATAGGACACCATAGTCACAGGGCGGTTGCAGAAGAACTGCCTGTGCCTGGTGAGGCTCTGGGTTTCAGTGATAATGTTTTATTTATTTTATTATCATTATTTATATCCCGCCTTTAAGGATACAAAATCTTTCCAAGGCGGCTTACAAGGAATTATTAAAATCACAATAAAGCAACATCAGGACATAACAATTCATCGGGATCCTTTCCACAGGGCAGCTGGTGCCACTTGTATGTATGTTTCATTACATTTATATCCCACCTTTCCTTCAAGGCGGTCAAGGTGGCATGCATGGTTCTCCCCCTCCCATTCTATCTTCACAACAACCCTGTTAGGAAGGTTACGCTGACTGGCCCAACATTACCCAGTGAGCTTCTTGGCTGGATTGGTATTTATTTTATTTTATTTAATATTTCATTTAATATATTTACTTACTGCCCAACAGCCAAAAGGCTCCCTGGGCAGTTTACAAGAGAAACCTAGGGTGTCCCCAATCCAAGTCTGACATTCTAACCACTACGCTGCACTGGTGCCGTGGGAGGGTAGTGAGGAAGGTGGGTACAGTCTAGCTGGAGCAGACTCTGAGGTCTTCCTTGGCTGCCTGCCTCCCTTGCTCTCCTGTTCCTCACCACATAGGCAAACAGTCCGATTCCATGGTAAGTGATTCCCCCCCCTTCCACTGCTGCACCTCCATTAGAGCAATTGGCATTGACACTGGTGCAGGGAGGTAACTAGAAATGAATGGGGTAACGTACTGAATCCTTCCATTGCTGGAGAGAGTCAGGGAAATTTATTTATTTATTTATGACATTTCTATCCCGCCTTTTTTCCTTCAAGGAACCCAAGGCGGCTTACATAATCCTCCTCCTCTTCCTCCCCATTTTTATCCTCACAACAACCCTGTGAGGTAGGTGAGGCTGAGAGTCAGTGACTGGCCCAAAGTCACCCAGTGAGCTTCCTGGCCGAGAGGGGACTAGAACCCGGATCTCCCGAGTCCCAGTCCAGCACACTGGCTCTCTATAGTAACAACTGCAAAAGAACTTCTGCATTCCACAAACTGCTTGTGTGCCTTCTGTAGAATTTAGAATGGTCTTTCTAGGATCCCTTAACCTTGTTTATTTTAAACATCTGACTTGATTTCCAAATATAATGGGTGAATTAAGAGGTGGAAGATTGCTGAAAGAGAATCAAGAGGCCCTGGGACTTGATTTCCTGGGATAAGCCATGCTTATCCCAGAGTTCACCATGCAACAAAGAAATACAGCGGGTGGCTGTCACACTAACCCACTCTGGCAATAAGCCATGGTGGGTTGGCTGTTTTGCAAACAACCCACTGTGTGCCCAACAGACCAGGCTCACTGTGAGTTGTTTGCCCCTCCTTCTCCCTCGGTCCTCCAGACGGCATCCCTGGGGACACCATGGCAGGACCAACTTTTCTCCCTGTCCCCACTGCGGTCGCGACTCGCAAACCATTTTTTGGCTCACCACAATTTTTTTTCCTTTTACCCTTTCTTTTTATTTATTTATTTATTTATTACATTTATACCCCGCCTTTTTTCCTACAAGGAACTCAAGGCGGCTTACATAATCCTCCTCCTCCTCTCCATTTTATCCTCACAACAACCCTGTGAGGTAGGTTAGGCTGAGAGGCAGTGACTGGCCCAAAGTCACCCAGTGAGTTTCATGGCTGAGCGGGGACTAGAACCCGGATCTCCCGAGTCCCAGTCCAACACTCTCACCACCATTGACAGCCAATGACAGCCCTTCCGAAGTGCCCAAGTGGCATACTGTAGGTGCTGTCACTGGTTGGCCACCCCCTTTTTTAAATTATGCTCCAAATGTGCACATTTTTTCATTTATTATTATTATTGTTATTCTTACTACAGGTCTGAAATAGGAAGCCTTACCTGGGCAATGTCCAGGGGAGTACCGGCTGTCAAAGTGCAGCACGTTATCAACCCTGGACATTGACCCAGAGAGGCTCCAAAAAGATTTTTTTCCCCACTTTGCTTTCCCCTGACAGCTGTCAAAAGGCAAATTGGGGAAAGCAAAGGCACAAGGGATCTTTGCTTGTGAAAAGGCGGTGGTAAGATTTATACTCCCTTCTCGGCAAGATCCTCATGTTTTTCTTTTTTGCCCTGACTGTCCTCAGGGTACTGCACATTTTGCACTTTTCCCCAAGACTAGCTGCTTGAGCAAGTGCAAAAGTGCATCCCACTCCCTTTTTGGGGAAAATGAGTTTTGACAGCTAGCTGCCAAAACCCTGGGTCCCCTTTAAAATGGGGTTTTGACTGGGCAATGGGTGTTTTTTGTCAGGGACCTATACAACCATATACAGCCAATTCGGTTGGAGAGGTGTTTTCCTGTGATCCAATACATCAACGTAGCCAATTTAATTTATTGTAATTCTGGATGAAGAGCTAAGCATCTAAGGGTGCAATCCTATGGCCCTCCGACTTTGCCTGGGGGGCCATAGGATAGGTCGGAAATCCCTTCTGAGGTCCCAGCAGGGAGTCTGCCCATGGAGCAGACTCCCCTTCCACCTTGCAGTCAGCATGGTTCTTTCCACGCCAGCTGGGAACCAAAGACAGAAGACCATTTTCTGTTCTGGAGTGGGGGGGGGGCGTTCCTGGGGGCGGGGAGGGGCGAGGTTTCCGCAGAATCCAGGTGGTGCCTCAGCCTCTCCTCCTCATGAGAAGGGGTAAAACATTTAGACAGCCAAAATCGGCCATCTAAATGTTTTGGAGGGCGAGGGGGAGCATGGCGGCAATCCTATCCACCACCCTCCTCCTGCCTTCCACTGGATGTCCGTGATCCTCCGAGTTTGGAGGGTTACGGCCTTATGGGTACCCGCATAGGATGGGGATGTGAAGCACTCACTTTCACATATCTGGCCAACTCAACGCATGTGAAATGTTTTCTTTTAATTATGAATATTTTTAACATGGATGTCGTACTAACAATGCGCTGGGTGCTGTAGGTCTTTATTTTATTTTATTTTTTTAAAAGAAATACCTAGAGGAAATGTTAAACCCTCTTCTGATTAACAGTCACTCTCAATTCCAAACCTTATTTTGGCCTCTAGCAAAATGCCAGATTTGCTAGGAGCCTGGGAATTAGTCGTTTTTTTGGATAAGCTGGGAACAAGTTTATAATTACATCTAAAACAAAATGACAGAATGAGGGCACATTTTCAAAGCTCCTTTGGATTTTGTGAATTACTTTTACCTACACATACCATATATATCCCATTTTTCCCCAGTTTTTTATCTTTCCCAGCAGCTTAAACTAAAGTCTTGCATACGATGACATAACTGGCAAAATGCCTATGGCTGTGACAGGTGGGATGGTTCCGGAGAGCAGCAGTGCTACCGAAAGGTTGTCCTGGGCCTGGAACACTATTTGCATCCAGCTCCCTCACCCTGGGTGGTGGGGCACGACTGATTCCTTGGCCACGTTTATCCCACCTAGAATAGACCTGTACTCACATCTGTGGCCCTGAAAAGAGGGCATGTACAGTTGGATCCGTGGGAGCTCAATTGCACCACTCACGATGAGATCCCTCTTGGAGTAGGCCAAGCCACCCAGTGTGTGTATGTGTGTGTTGGGTGTGTGTGTGTGTGTGTGTGGTGTACTGTGGAGAGTTTGCTTCCACAGTCATTCCCATGAATGCCACACTCCACTTTGCTTCATAGGACTGGATGCTAACCATTCACATAAATGAGAGGAAGTGAAGAGGAAACCATTGTGATGGGAGCTTACTCTACCCCTAGGATTCAGCACAAGAGCAGGTTTTCTTTCCCACCCAAACCCATTTGCAAATTCCAGCTCATTTACTTTGCTATGCAAGAGATCCTTAATCCGTGGACATGAGCAGAACTCCTTTTCAGCAGGTCCAGCACGGAACAGGGGCGACAGAACGGGGGAAATCCTCAGAATTGGGACTTTGACAGCGATAATGTCGAAGAGCAGCGTGTGCTTAGTTGTAATTGTAATATTGTTTTTGTAATGTTGCATGCTACTTGGTGAGGGCAGCACACTCTGAAAGATGGGTTAAAAATATTTCAATAAATAAATAAATAAATAAATATTCGAGCTTCACACAAGAGGCAACATGAACCCCAACAAAACTTCATTTGGAGTGAAGAATATAAAAATATTGAGAGGGAGGGAGGGAGGGAGGGAGGGAGGGAGAAAAACAGATGCATAAACCCAGTACAGCAGGCTTCAGTTACCTTCTTGGCACAGACGGCAGCAGATCCTGGAAGAACCGAAGCCAGGTCTTCGAACCAAAGTCAAGCCTTCTAGGATAGGAGGACTTTTCCGGGAGCTTTCGGTGTTCTACCAAGATTGCCCAAGTGAGGTGCTGTGTTGATTGGAGGAGATTGACTGCGTATGTGGTCTAGAGCATGAGTATTTCCATCTCGAATGAAGAGGGATCTTGGGAAAGCCGAGAATTCATGCTCCCCAAGTGCCTTTTTGAGGTCAATATGTGGCTGACTTCTCATTACAATGATAAATCTACAAAGAAGAAATCTCTCTTCTCAGAGGTCTCAATAATGGTTTTCCCTGAGGGCTGTCTTGTTGCATTTGGCAAAATCTTTAAATAGCTTAAAGGAAGCTTTTTTTCTTTTTTCACGGAGGACAAGACTGACTGCTGTGCTGTGATGATACACTTTCAGACACAAATTTATCTTTGGTCTAATAAGATATCTGTTAAGAATGTTATATTGGTTATAATTTTTTGGCATCAAATCATAACATTATCATAATGTTGACAATGTCACATGACTTGTGGGGAAAAGGGTTGCCATGTTCTAGAAGTATTCTCTACATCTTAGAAACTTTGGTGAACACTCTGTGGAGAGTAGCAGTGGAGTTTGCAGGGAGTGTCTTTGGCAGGGGGAGGAGAAATGGGTATGCTTGATAAGGGTCTGGGGTTCTAGAGGAGCTTGGATTACTCACTTTACTTTTTTACAGCAGCTAACATAATACAATTTTTGCATGACTTGAATTTTTGAACTGCACAAATGTTCTTTTAGAACTGCACTTTTAAAATATAGAATGGCAGACTTCGTTTCTGCTTGCATATTTTAAAAAGCCCTGGCATGGGTCGTGGGTATCAGCTATGTTTATGGGACAGAAAGTTCAAAATGCAGAAGGTTGCTGCATGACAAGCGTTTGAATCACAGCTTTGGGAGGAAACATGGAAAGAAAATTGCACATTGTAAAGAGAAGGAAGGGATGTGGAAAAATTATTTTTCAGGGATACTTAGAAAGTTATCCAGATTCATGTTCCAAAGCAGAATTCAACCCATTAAACCAAAAGCAAGCAACACCAGTTAACAACTGAACTCAGCAAATTTCCTTGTTTGGCTGTTTCGCTCTCTAAAGGAATCTAAAAGCCAAAGTAGTTTGAAATGCTTTAATCTTGGCATAGCCCAACATTATGTAGTCAAAGACTCCTTTTACAATTAATTCCATGTCCCTCTAGATTTTTGTAATTCTGACTTTCTTCTGAAGTGAAATGCCTGACTTCTATTTCATTGTTTTCACCTTAGAGGTCAGCATGACAGAATTAAGAACAACTGTATGAATTTCACAATATTTCAAGTACAATTCTGAGCCACCACACCTTAATCTGGTATAAATCTAGGATTCCAATTTAGTATCATAGCAACAAAGGATGTTATTAAACTCCACCCATGACAAATATGGACCCATTTAAGGAATGAGTCAATAAGAGGAAAACAAACTGCTAAATATATGACTAGTGATGTCTCATAAGCAGAATAATACATTAAATTAATACAAATGGTAGAAGAATAAACAGGCTGCCCATTGCAAAAGAAAACACATTACCACCCACACTATTGGCATAGTAATTGTAAGCTATCGCTGCATCTCTTTATTTTCGTTTTCCACTACAAGTTGTGCCACTAAATGACTTCATCCAGCAGAGAATTAAATTGTTTTGTTTCAGTAAAATCCATAAATTACTCATTTCTCAGAATTCAACAGGAAGATTGCATCCTGCACACTGATACATTAATGAATTATTTTTGAGAATGAACTTGATGAGTTGTCCCTATTTATCTCATTTCATGTTGGTTCCCAGGAATGTGGAAAAGTGCATCCTGTTTTTGGCAATTTCATTCATGTTGCTTTGATGAAGCATTCATTCATTCTTGGCACCATTCATCTTCTTCTTCACCTTTAGTGTGAAGTCTCATTTGTCAATGATATTGCAACATTGCATATGACATGGTGATGCCACAGTCACATGTCAACAAAATGACATAATTAGCCATAGGTGATAGGATTAAATAGCAGTGAGGGCAAATGAGGGCAAAGAAGAAGAAGGCACTGATCAGTGATGGGAACAAAAAGTCTCCAGAGAGCTGCTGCCATTTTGTGTATCTCATCATAGAGTGGTTTGGCTCAGAAGGTTCCATTTTGCCTGGGAATTTGTGTTAGAACAGACTTAGCTGCACAGGGCAAATCAAGCTGTAGTTTTCCTGCTTAAATTATTGTCATGGAGAATCGCCTCTTTTAGGGGCACAGCCAGGTCCATCCCCTTTGTTCAACAAGTTTCTGCCACCCTAGTCAGCTTGGGTACATCAGAATTTCTCTGAGTTCCTTTCTCCCCTGAAACCCCTTTCCCCTGTCATTTCTTCTTCCCCTTCTAGGTTTGGGCATGCCCTTCATCTTTTCCACAAGCCTCCAGTGGAGTCTCCTTCCTCTTTCCTATGGCTCTCTTCCCCCTCCCCCAGGTTCAGAGCTCCCAGCTGGTGTCTCTCCTTGCACCCTTGAAACACCATCCCTTTTTCTTCTGTTCCTAAGGAAGGCTTGGCAATTTTTCTCTTTCTCTCATTTTAAATCTCTTATCCTGCTTTGCTTAGTCCTACTGTGAATTTCCCTTCACCTCCTCCTCTGAAGCTGAAGTCAAACCACCAACTCATCCTCAACCCTTCCTTCTCTCTCTCTTTCCCTTCCTGGAAAGCCTTCCAGAGTTAACCATTTAATTGCTAATTTTGTTATACCTTCACAGTAACACTTCATTTCTGGAAATGTTCTGGTGTGGACACAGAGCATTCTGATCTTCATTGCTCCCTTGAGTACCTTACGTGGGCACTCATAACTCAAACTTGGCTCCTTTGGTATTTTGGTTAGAGTTCTAGTTCTGGACCAACTCTGTCTGACCAAGAATAGCCTGTCTTCCGGAACAGAGCCAGTTTTGCAATGGGAAACCGTTCCCCTAGCACAGTGATGGCAAACCTTTTTGAGCCCGAGTGCCCAAACTGCAACACAAAACCAACTTATTTATTTCAAAGTGCCAACACTGCTGATTAAACCTGAATACCGAGGTTTTAGTTTTAGAAAAACAACTCATACAGTTGTCCAAACTAATTAACATCTTTTGTCTTAAAAGAAAAACACAATAACAGAGCTTTCAATGATACAAACAGTTTTTTGTTGGGAAAAAAAATCAACTCAAAAAATTATTATAGTACTACATTGTACCCATAGCCTGAAGGGAATTTATACAAACTTTTTAAATAATTAGGCACATGTATTTTTGGATAAGGGATTCTCAACTTGTAATATGATTATATGCCAGACTGAAATTGTATGGGGCAAGCTTTACCCCGGGTCCTTTCCCTGCTTCTACAGGTGTCGGATTAGTAAAAGTAAAAGTCAACCTGCACTAGGATGAGCAAGATAAACAAGAAAACTAAACGTGCTTAACACATTTTAAACACTTTATGTCTAGGACTGCAAACACTGCATTAGGTAAAAGTTTGCAGGCAAATCAATTGCATTGGGCATTGATTTTTGCCATTGCAGGCATGCTGATAATTTGTCAAACCTTGGCTCATACTCCGTTAGTTTGAGAACAACACATGCAGCACTCCGGTCAACTGTTAGGGCTTTACATCCAAGCCATGCTCTGTGCATCATTCTTCAAAATCTTTTAAATGTGATAACAATGTAGAGAATAATTCTGTAACAGGAATTCTAGAATAAAATCATTCTGTTCCACACTGTGAGAAAGAACAAGATCATTAGTGTTTTGCAGAAGGGGACGGTCTTTTCACGATCTGGTGACCAATGGCTCGAGTGCCCGCAGAGAGGGCCCTGCGTGCCAGCTGCGGCACCCGTGCCATCACTGCCCTAGCACAACATTTGAGCTAAATTCCCTTCAGTCTTTTGTGTTCTGGAAAGACTTATTCGCTGAACATGGAGAAGTAGTCTGCAGACTTGCTTAGAGACATTTGTCCTGGGCAAGTGTGGTAACAAAATGGATGCAGAACAGCATGAAGACAAGGTGAATATTTGGCAATTGGTTTCTGTTCATAGATCATAGAGTTGGGAGGGGCCTACAAGGCCATCGAGTCCAACCCACTGCTCAATGCAGGAAACTAGAGGAGGGGTCTCCCACCCAAGTAATAACCAGGCCTGGCCCTGCTTAGCTTTCCACGCTCAGACAAGCTGAACCAGCATGAGCCACAGGCCTTGTGTGTTGTTGTTCTTAATGTGTAGAACAGCATCCCGCAACCTGGCACCCTCCAGACCACCATTCCTGACCATTGGCCTTGCTGACTGGGGCTGATGGGAGTTAGTAAAAAACAATATAGTACTATATATTGAACAGAAGAATGTAGTACTTCTGAAGCAGATAATTATTTAATTTAAATAATTAAAGACTATTTGACATAGTAGCCCTAGTTTTTTTTTTTTTAAAAAAAACCCAAACTTTGCAGGCATTAGTTTAATATAGAAATTAATCTCAGCCCTTATTCAATTTAATGTCCCTATTGGCATAAATTGAAATTCACAGAAGTAAGGTTCTCAGGATTTGGTTGCACATTTTTGGTAGTGGGGATGGCACGTTTGGGCCGCTTATTTCTTCATGCCCCAACTACATTTTATTAAAAGTGAAATAATCATGCACATCCTCCATTGGTTACATGTTGTAAAGTAGACACTGGGCAGTAACCTTGCTGCAGGGAGATAGCCTTGCTGTGAGGTAACAGCCTTGTTTCTGTCAGGTCCTGCTGCTGCTTCTATGGTTGTGTTGTGTGCTCCAGGTCTAGGGGAATGTGGAGGAAACGCAGGCATAGCCTGGTATGCTCTCCTGCTTGAGCTGTGTGCATAGCTGTGTCCAGTAATGTATTTGTTTTTAAAAGAAGTTCACAGAATGGTGCAAGTCAGGGAAAAGAGTTGCACTGCTAGTTATTATTTATACCAGAGGCACTGTCCAATAGATTGCCTGTGACACTTGTGCAACAAGCACATTATAATGGTAGCACAAACAGAGAACTGGGAGAGGTCATATTTTCTCCAGCAACAATATATTGCAGTCCTGAGTACTGGGGGGAAATGCAGTATCCCCACCACAGAAGCACTTAACATGAAGATAACTGGATCCCCAACAAAAAATAAGTAATAATTTTGCTTTTTTTTTGTGCAAAGAGCCTGGAAAGACCTTTAGCACAGAGTATCCTCATGGAGCATGGCAGCCAATGACAGCACAAAAGGAAAGGGTTTCATTCCCAAGGCATAAACAACATCACAGAATTTCATATAATCAGTCCTTAATACAAATCCTAGACTGTAATCTCACAAATCTCTTTTCTTGGCACATGCAAGTCACTCAGTTTTGTTTTACATCAAAGAAAGCGAAGAAAGTATAATAAATATATGAAATACCCTTGAAATTAATGTGTATCATATCATAGAGCAGCTTATATTAAGCAAATAAGAATATGTTTTAAAGATCATTCATCCATCTGAGGTAATGCTGGTTGGTAATCCTGATGCGCTAGAGCAGTGTTCTCCAACCTTGGGTCCCCAGATGTTTTTGGCCTACAACTCCCAGCATGCCCCAGCCAGCATAGCTGGCTGGGGCATGCTGGGAGTTGTAGGCCAAAAACATCTGGGGACCCAAGGTTGGAGAACACTGCGCTAGAGGAAGTGGTGCTTCTTGTGAAAGATGGGGTAGGAGTTTCCTGCCTGATCAGGTTAGAAGCCTGTGGTGGTTCTGCATTTTTACTGTTTTAATATAGTGTTTTATTCTTTTTATTGTTCACCACTCCAGAATCTGTTCAGATGTGTACTGGTACCGTATATAAATGTTGTAAATAAATAAGCAAACTTCTCTACTTTAGGCCATTGTCTCCTTCCTCCATTTTTAAAAAGGTGCCCTGCCAAATCTCTCCAAAGGGCAAAACAGAGGAAGTAATTTACCAGAGAACAGGGATCAGACAATGGGGACTGCCCCTGGTAAATGGGAACATCTGGAGCCTATGTCATCTACCTCATCTACAATTTCTGGTTTGGGGTAGCAGAACAGAAACCTAGGCTAAGCAAGGTAAAACTTGCTTTTCTCTATCCATGTTCTTCTTGGTGACTTGGTTGTTGTTTTCCCTTGCAAACATCATATTCTTCTCTAAATACGTTTGTATTGTTCCCTCTGATAACCCCCTAACCAACTAAGTTTCTACATCTGATCCAAACTGTGTCAGTGACAGTCTTTGTAACTTCCAAATACCACTGGGGCTGCCGCATGTTGTAGCTAGCAATTCACAGAACTTTGGCAAGCCATCTTATTAAAATAGTGGCTTAAAAGGAAAGCTATGGATATTTAAAAGGAGACCTATTTGATTACATAACTGCTTGACTACTGTGGGGTTGGGTTGCATTAATCACTTAATTGTGGCCTTCTGCTACTTTCATCTCCTGTGAAAAATCAACACTAATCCTGCCAGTAGAGACCTTTGATTGGAAACACTTGTAAAGGCACTTAAGGCTAGTAAACTGGTTTAATTGGCCTCATGTTTTCCTCAAAGCAACAGTTTGCCATTAATCACATGTTTTGTTTTGTTTTAAAATAATCAACTTAGCTTGGAACACTCAAAGCCCTTGGAAAGGAGGATTGTTCTAGAGTTATCTGAAGGGCCTTTCCTTCAACAATAAACATTTACAGGTTGTGTCTACTGTTTTTCACATTAGACTCAACCAATATGTTCTATCAAAGGTCATTGTTAACAGCTGCTTTTCTCAGCAAGTGAATATAAACAGTAAGGATATAAATACTGTAAATGTTGAATAATACATTCTCTAGAACAGGGCTCTCCAACCTTGGGTCCCCAGATGTTGCTGGAATACAGCTCCCAGAATCTCTTGCAATTAGCCATTCTGGCTAGGTATGCTGGGAGTTGTAGGCCAGCAACATCTGGGGACCCAAGGTTGGAGAGCCCTGCTCTAGAAGTAATACAACTTCCAGCGAAGGCGGGTGGCCTATGGACTGACTTTGGTGAGTAGCACCACCATGTACTTCAGCTACCCCGACTATTGGCCAGCAGTAAATAACCCAACCCCTGGGAAAGCCAACAGTTTCAGGTGGAGGAGATGACCAGGAGGCTTGTGGAGCCTTGAGGAATTAAATCGCCTCTAAATTCAACCTGACTTTGGGCAGCAGCAGTGTCAGTACTGATTGGAGACAAAGGCAAGGGATGCAGATAGGGTTTTGATATGGAAAACTGTGGGCGAGATGGTAGCCATCGTAATTGGACATAGCACTGCGATGTGGAAGGCAACAGAAACCCCCCACATTATATTTTCCAAGTATACTTGTCATGGCTGGACACACGTCTAAAGATAGTCTAGTCATGATGATGTCCAAATTCCGGGGGGGGGGGGGGAGGAGAAATACCTGTGATAACATAGCAGAAGGGAGGGAGCGGTCGGTTTAACTTACGGTACATCCTGCTTTAACCCAAGCAAGATGGGAACTAACCCGAAAGAGGAAGTGAGAGAGAAGGGATGGCTTAGCTCCTTCCCTGTTCAAGCAAGAAAGGGACTAAGCATCCTTTGTCCTTCAACTTTCCTCAAAAAGGCAAGAGAGGGAAGGAATAGCTCAGGCAGTTCACTGGAATGACTCCAGTCATCAATAAAAACCAAGGGTAGAGAGGAAGGGGTGCAATAAACAGTCAACTACAACACGGTTTCCTTTTTTTCTTAATCTCTTCTCACCAGCATTTTGCCATCTCTGGGCTTTTACTCTTCCCACCAGCATTTTGCCATCTCTGGGCTCTGTGTGCTGATGGTTCTTACTCTTCAGAAGTTAGAATGTTTGTATGCATTCAGTTAATGTTCATTTCAACAATGTGAAGTCATCATGGCCAGGAGTGGTGCTAGGTACCAAAAAGATCCGTGGCTCAGGCCCGTAGGACAAAAAAAAAAAAAAGCACAGATTTGTATATGCCAATTTACATATGCTCTAAAGTGTGTGTGTGTGTGTGTGTGTGTGTGTATACTAAGGACACCCCTATTTGTAAAAAGGGATGTATGGACAGGGGAGAGGAGGGCATTTGATTTCGGGGGTGGGAAGGGAAGCCTCAGGCAGAAAGATTCAAAGCAGGTGAAGCACATGTGGGCCAAAAGCCAGCTAATCCAGGGGGATCAGATGCAACAGAGATCATCAGGGCTCCTGTAACTTTATTTCAGCAAGTGCCCACAGACAGCAGGGTGGTGGGGCAGATGGCCTGCCAGAGATTCGGGGTTCCAAATGAAAGATTCAGGGCTCCAGCTCTAGTGGGCTGTTGCCTAACACTGCCTCTGGTCATGGCTCTTGCAGCTATGGTGGCTTCAAAGACCTGCATTTATCTCCAACATTTTGTCTGCTTTTAGTTTACCTGATGCTTTCAAACCCCTCTGTCCAATAGCACCCTAAGATTATTCTTCTCCTGGAAATTTCACTATCATCAGCATTGTTTATTTATATCCCGCTTTTCCCTCCAAAAGGAAGCCCAAAGTGGTTAACAACATCATATAGAATACAATGTACCAAATAAAATATCAAAACACAACAATATGAAAAATTAACCATAAAAATCCTACAATAAACCCATAAACAAACTTTCAGTCCAGAACTGAAATTTCACATCAATTAATAAATACAAAATTCATAAATAAACTGAATGAACAAGGGGATAATAAAATACAACCCATATTTATACCCCATTCCAGCAGCCAATATATTAACTGATTTGGACATGCCATTAAAAGAGACAAATCCCCCCTCTCTGGAACCAGCAGGAACAAAATCTAGGCACAACCAATTTCTCCTTTGGAGCAAACTGGAACAGCTCTCTATTGACAGGAGGTTACTGTTTCTGATTTGTACTCTGCATCATAACACATCTGCCCAGGTGCGTTGCAGTAACTATGGCCATTTCTCTAAGGAGATTTTTTTCATCTCGTGGTGTCAGGCAAGGTTGCGTTCTTGCCGCCGCTCTATTTAACCTGTATTTGGCCGATCTCCCCTCTCATCTAGGGCCTCCCATCCCCCTAAGATTTGCTCCACAAGAATATTTATCCTTCTCTAGTCAGATGATGCTGTTCTAATTTCACAGACACGCTTAGGTCTTAAGCAATTACTATCTGGATTTGCTGAGTTCTGTAATAAAAATCTTTTAACAATCAATTACTCCAAATCTAAAGTTATGGTATTCGCAAGGAAGAAGGTTAGACATTCTTGGGTTATGGATAACAGTAGACTTTATTTTTTTATTATATTTATGAATCGCCCATCTGGCCAGACATCCGGCCACTCTGAGCGATGTACAATGCAATAAAATACAGGGGGGGGGGGGAGGAACACACACGCACACACAGTATAAAACACAATTAAAAATCCTAACCCACCCCATATTCCTGCCTGAAAAGCCACGTTTTTAATGCCCGGCGGAAGCTAATCAAGGAAGGGGCATGGCGGAGGTCACTGGGGAGAGAGTTCCATAAATTGGGGGCTGCCACAGAAAAGGCCCTCCTCCTAGTCCCCACCAGCCTGGTTTCTCTGGCTGATGGGACAGGGAGAATGCCATCTGTGGCGGATCTTGTTGAGCGGCCTACTTGATGTTGCTGGAGGCGCTCCTTGAGATATACTGGACCGGAGCTGTCCAGTCAACTTGATCAAGTTGACTCCTATAAATATCTGGGTATTTGGTTTCATGAGACTGCTAACTGGAGAGTCCAGGCAAAGCTTGCTAAGGCTAAAGCCGAACAAAATCTGAGTGCCATATTGCGCTTCTTTTTCACTATAGGTGGGAAATTTATTCCAGCTGCCATCTGTGTTTTTCAAGTTAAGATAGTATCCCATATTCTTTTTGGAGCTCCTATCTGGTTTCCTTGTCTTAAAGACTCTCTCGAAAGCATTCAATCTTACTTCCTTGGATCTATATTTGGCGTGCCCAAGTGCTGCCCTTTATCTTGAAGCTGGCCTTAATTCTCTCAATTGTCTGGCTTGGATACATTCTATTCACTTCTGGCTTTGTTGCCAGCTTTTCGTTAAGCCAAATTCTTTTGTTTCCCAGGTGATGTTAGATTCCTATGTGCCTGCTTGGAATAAAGCAGTGAGGCAAAAGGTTGCCTCAATTGGGCTGTCTCCTTCCTATTTGCTATCCTTGTCCTGGGAGAAAGCCAAATTTCTAGTCAAGCAGAGACTGACATCAATTTTCAAGAGCTCCATGCAGCGGCCCAGGGCCCATATTCCCCTCTGTCACTGGGTTGGTCGGGCCTTTATCCTAAAAATGGGATGCTCTATTTAGAGTGGTTATCTATCCCTAAATACAGGAGAGCATTCTCCTTAGCCCGATTTAATGTTCTACCCTCCAAACTTTTGGATGGCAGATACAGTAAAATCCCAGTGAAAAATAGATGCTGCCCCTGCAACAACGAGGAGGTGGAATCTGTTGTGCATGTTCTATTTAATTGCAGTTTCTATCGAGGGGCTAGAGAGACTCTAATACATCCAATCACCCAAACTTTCCCTGGACAATCTTTAGAGTCTCTTTTGACCATTTTGCCTGATGGCTCAAATAGTTTAATCACTAAGGAAGTTGCAAAATTCTTGAATGTTGCTATTTTGACTAGGCCTTCTATGCTTGCCTGATTTGGTTTTATTGTATGTTTTTATTCTGAGTGTACAACTGAGAGCTGGTATATCTTGTTTGTATTGTATATATATATTGGTGTGGTCAGTAGACCGTAAATCATCATCATCATCATCATCATCATCATCATCATCATCATTATCCCGCTTTTCCCTCCAAAAGGAAGCCCAAAGTGGCTAACAACATCATATAGAATACAATGTACCAAATAAAATATCAAAACACAACGATATGAAAAATTAACCATAAAAATCCTACAATAGACCTATTTATTTATTTATTTATTTATTTATTTATTTATTCATTACATTTATCAATCGCCCATCTGGCCGGTCACCCGGCCACCCTGGGCGATGTACAATTAAAATACAATAAAACACAATAAAATATAATAATTAAAACAATATAAAAAATTCTCATTAAAAACCTAACCCACCCCATATTCCCGCCTGAACAGCCATGTTTTTAATGCACGGCGGAAGCTCATCACGGAGGGGGCATGGCGAAGGTCACTAGGGAGGGAGTTCCATAATGTGGGGGCCGCCACAGAGAAGGCCCTCTTCCTAGTCCCCACCAGCCTGGCTGCTCTGGCTGATGGGATAAGGAGAAGGCCGTCCGTGGCAGACCTTGTTGACAAACTATATACAAACTTTCAGTCCAGAACGGAAATTTTGCATCAATTAATAAATACAAAATTCATAAATATACTGAATGAACAAGGGGATAATAAAATACAACCCATATTTATACCCCATTCCAGCAGCCAATTAAAAGAGACAAATCCCCCCCTCTGGAACCAGCAGGAAAAAAAATCTAGGCACAACCAATTAATACATTAATTGTACGAAATGCAAAGCACCACCACACCCCGAAACCCGTTCATGTCAAAAAACTGCCCTCTCACCACAGGGTAATACAGAGGGAGAAAAAGGGAAGGCCGCTGGCATTATTTATTACATGCCTAACACCGCAGCCTCTGCTGGTGGCGGTGACTTTATAGCAGGGCCGGTGCTACCATCAGGCCAACTAGGCAGCTGCCCAGAGCGCAGGGCTAAAGGGGGCGCCAGAAACGCCTTGGGGGGGAAATACAGCGCTCTCAAGTGGGGGGCGCGCTAAATATCTGATCTTGCCTAGGGCACCAAACTGCCTTGCACCGGTCCTGCTTTATAGCCTAGCCTAGAGCACGCTCAGGAAGCACTGGTGATACTTCCTCCAGGTTGTGGGGTGGGCACAATGGTCTCAGCCACTCAAAAGGCATGGTGTTCCAGCCAGGTTTATTTGAGGGTCAGCTGGTCTAATCAGAGGAGAGCAGGGCGGCGGGGGGAGATCGCACAGTCCCTCCCCCCACTCCTCTGCTGCCATTGTTGCTGCTCTGTTGACCTTTTCCAATGCCTCCTGGAATTTAGGTCAGGATATCTTCAGAACAAAACTGGTCAATTATTCCATAAATCTGCAGATTTCCGAATTGAGCCCCAAATAATCCTAGGATAAAGCCTTCAAACTAGTTTTCACTTTCTGTAGATTTAAAGCCAAGTAAAATGAGTAACATTGAAGTGTCTATTACACATGTACCCTGGAGTGTTCCTCTGAGGAGCTCAAAGAATATGACAGACAGTCTCTTTCCCAGGCAGCTTTCGTGGCCAGAGCCAGACCTGCACAGTTTCAGCGGTAGAAAAGCTTCACCATGGATTGGATCCAGATTTATGCTGAATCAACTGTGCTGGCAGAAGTGGACTTCCCTGCCCCGCCTCCTGAAAATGCTGTACAGAGTTAGGATACCCTGCTGAATGGGGTGAATTGTGATGTAGGGGAGGGGGCTCTCCAAAATTGGACAGAGGGACCTTCCGCAAGCAGAGCCCTTCCTCTCGCAGAAGGCAGATTCTGGATCCAACCCCATGCTTTCAGACCATTCTCTGTGTAAAGTTTTGTTGACACATCTTGTTCTTCATTTCTAGATGAGTGAACAAATAACAATACGGTATTTGCCCTCGTGTCCTTCTTGTGTGCTTCCCAGAGGCATCTAGTTGGCTACTGTTGGAACAGAATACTGGACTAGATATGGCTTTGGTCTGATTCAGGAGGGCTCTTCTTACATTCTTAATAGAAGAACCAGTTTGTTTATTTATTTATTATTTATTATTTGCATTTATTTATCGCCCATCTGGCCGGCAAACCGGCCACCCTGGGCGATGTACAGAAAATAAAACAGAATAAAATACATTAAAACATTTTTCTCCACTAAAATACATTAAAACAGTATAAAATTTTTAAAATCTTAGCCCACCCCATATTCCCGCCTGAATAACCAAGTTTTTAATGAGCGGCGGAAGCTCAGCAGAGAGGGGGCATGGCGGAGGTCACTTGGGAGAGAGTTCCATAGTACGGGGGCTGCCACAGAGAAGGCCCTCTTCCTCGTCCCGACCAGTCTAGCTGCTCTGGCTGAAGGGACAAGGAGAAGGCCATCCGAGGCAGATCTTGTTGAGCGGCCCACTTGGTGTTGCTGGAGACGCTCCTTGAGATAGACTGGACCGGATAGTTTGTTACCTCTAAAAAGACACCGTTCCATAAAGAAACACAGTGACCTCTCACTGACTGACCCAAGATAGGGTATGAGATGGGAACACCTTGGGAGTCTTTGTTCATGGACAAGGGCTGTTATCGGCAGGTCACAACCCTCAAATATCAACTCTGAAGTCCTATGCAGATTATTAGTGAACGTGAGGGGATAGGGTCATGATTGCATTTGCCCTGCTGTCCCTGCTCCAAACTCCACACATTCACCTGAAGAAGGTCTGAACAAAACCTATGTGCATACACATTGGGTTGCATCCAGTGTTAGTCTCACTTAAGTCCCCATTCATTTCGATAGGTCAACATTGGAAACAACCCATTGTATTTACACAGGCTCTCTTTGTGTGATTGAGAACCCTGCAAAGGGCAGCATCACCAGTCGTGCTTACAAAGACCACGTCCAGATCTTTAGGTCGGCCTTTCCCAACTTGGCGCCCTCCAGATGTGTTGGCCATTGGCCATGTTGGCTGGGGATGATGGGAGTTGTAGTCTAACACATCTGGAGGTCGCCAGGTTGGGGGAAGGCTGCTTTAGGTGGAGGTCAATAGCAGGGATAGTAAAAGAAATCCCAGTTCCCTCCCCCATCCCACTTACACAAACCACATTCACTGAATGTCTGCACAAGGCTTGGGATAACTTTTGATTCTTGACTATGTGTAAACAGGCCTGAAGCGTCCCCTTCATTCAGTCAAATTAAACTTTCACCAAACACAGATTTGTCTCCAGGTCATGGGCAGAAGAGAATTTGTATTGTTTTGTCCCTTTCCTTGAGGCATGCAAGTGACTTGCTGCCGATGACATGCAAATCTCTCTGTGTGACCAAAATTGCTTTGGCAATGCTACAAAGTAAACATGCAGCCCAAAGTCAAATATTTTCGGTGAATCAGCAACAGTTGCCCAGTTCTGGAAAGGTTCCAGTATTTCAACCATTCCACAGGGGATCACCCCCCCCCCCAATAAACTGATGTCAGCCAGGAAGTAGCAGCAATGGTACCGACAACAGTCGCAGTCATCAACAGGGGGGAGAAAGAGGTCAAGTGGTGTAAACACAAGAGGAAGGAAGGATGAGGTGAAAACAAATGGTCTGCGTCGTCACAGTAGCTTGCGTCACAAACGTCCCAGCCAGCGTTCTTCTTTCAAAGTATAGTTTCCATCCATTTACCATCATGTTGATGCTGGCTGTGAGCAAAAGGAATTCTTGATTGGGGTCTCTAGACATCAAACCATGGTGGCAAGAGCGGATGACAGTGAGCACTGTAATCCTACTCTTGCTCAGTCGCACTTGCTGAGTTAGCTTCTGGGCCCCATTCAAGGTGCTGGTTGCTATCCGCAAGCGAGATGCCTGCCATTAAAATGTGTTTGTGGAGGGAGGGCCGGTATATTGCAGGGACACGATGGCGGATGCAACATGCCTCTGCTCCCACTGAATTCCGTGGCAACCAATTAGAATGGGGGGTCTGCTATCCAGTGCTTTTTTTTCTGGAGAAAAGGGTACCGGAACTCTTGGATTACATTTCCTCGGGAGTAGATGGCGATTAAATTGTAATGCAATTAATAGAAGAAAAGGTGCCGGAACTCAGTTCCGGTGAGCTCCACCAGAAAAAAAAAGCCCTGGCTGCTATCTATGCGGCCCCACCCGCTTCATCTGCAAAACCCAAATCCTAGTTCCGTTTCTTGGTTAAGGGATGCCTTACAATATTTTAATTCTGAATTTACTGAAAACCCATCAGGGTCAGTTCAGAATTTTGTCCTTGGCATATGTTAAAATGGAGTGCTATTATTGGAGTGCGGAAAGGTGGGATATACATTTAAATAATTCAATTAGGGTGCAATCCTATGGAGAGGATGAGCACAAGCCTCCAAACTCAGTGGCTCACACTCATCCGGTGCAGAGCAGGAGGAGGCAATCTTTGCTTCCTCGCTCCTCCCTCTCTGCATTTTAGCTAGATCGATGGCCCCTTTTCAGCCATATAGCGATGGCTTTTCAGAAGGGGAGGGAAGGCGGCTGGAGCGGCTCCAGGACAGCTCGTATCTTGGCCACTCCAGTCTTCTCCCTTCCCTTCCCCCCTGAAACGCCCCCTTTAACCCCTATCCGAGGTCACTTTCCTGACCTCAGAGAGCAGCCGGTGCAGTTCTTTCCATGCCAGCTGCAAGGGGGCAGGGGAGGGGGGGCAGAGCTCCGATTCCCAGCTCTGAGGTTGGAGCGCCATCTGTGTCCTTGGAGCTGGGAATCCAGACTATCCTATGGCCACGCAGACAATGTCTAGGGGGCATAGGATCATTCCCTTAATTAATTAAATTAATTAATTAATTAAATTAAGTATGAGAGAGAATGTGTGTTTTTCTGTCGTGCTTTTATCCTATCCAACTTCTTCCCAGTCCTGAATTTGATGTATACCTTCTTTGGTTTAAAAGGAGCCCGAAATGCTACGTGCGAAAGCCCTAGTTCTTCCATTCTTTATTCTCACCCCACCTCCTTTGTGGAATGATTCCTAAATTGTAATCTCGTCTGGGGGCTTTTTGAACACAGACAACATTCTTATACGATCCTGTAGAGCAGCGCTCTCCAACCTGGAGAAGCCCTTGATAGGTGTTGGACTACAACTCCCATCATCCCCCCATGGGGTGATGGGAGTTGCAGTCCAACACATCTGGGGAGCACCAGGTTGGGAAAGGCTGCTCTAGGGATGCTTTTACTGTATACTCTGTACCCTACATCCTCCCCTGAGGCCAACTAGAGCCAAGTGTGGGGTGGGGGAGGGAGGAAGAGAAATGCAGACCCTGAAGTCTGTGTTCAGTCTTCCGTGAGGAGGCAGCCAACCGCTCTGGGCACAGCAAATCTGCCAGCTGGCTGTAGAGGAGGAATGGCATCAGCTGTAGCCTTTCCCCATATCTGATCTGAAGGGATTAGGAATGAGGGGAGAGAGGGACAAATTGCTGTGGTGAACTGGCAGCGGCTGAGGACAGGAGAGAGGAGTGTGAAATATAATATATTTCATTTCATTTTTAAGATCTCTCACCAGTTTCTCTTACCTGAAATTTATGTGCACAAGAAGGATGAGTGGTAGATGAAACACAATCATTTTTCCTTTTTTAAAAAAAGGGTTGTTGTTGTTTTTTAAAAAATGAAATGCTGCAGAGAACCGTCACTGGCATTAGTAGCAAGATTAAAGGGGATTTAGATTAAATTCATGCCTCAGTCAGAAATGAAATCTCAGGCTCCACTTTTGTATATAATAAGCAGTGAGGCAGAAGCATGGCTGTGCGACTACAACACTTGGCACCCTAGCCCATGTGCAAGATAGGAAGGAAGAAGGTCTCCAGGGGTGCGCTTGTTGTTGGCGAATGGAACATTCAGCTGGGCGAGACCCATTCCGTTCAGTTTTCATTCATCTCACAGCGAATGCAGGAAGGAACTAATGGGCACGAATCGGAGGCCTGCTTGGGATTTTTATTTTTTTTAAAAAAAATGTTTTAAAAAAGAGAAAAAAATACCCAGAAATAATTGTGGAAACAAATGCAAATTAACAAAAACACATAACCAACTAGACTTTTAGCAATGCAAACAAATGGAATCCTGAAGCGATTTTTGTTTGTTGCACACCCCGAAAGGATTCTTTTAAGTTCCTTATTCCTCTGTAATGTTTATTCTGCTAAAAATTAAAATAGGCCTGATCTCACACAGGTGGTAGAGCTAGAACTAGTGAGCACACTTCTTCCTTATAAGGTATGGTAAGAAGATCAGTATCCTCAGTTTCACAGATCTCCCTTGCATTTGCGATGTACAATCCTCTTTGAGCACATCATCAACTAGACTTTTTCCTGATTGGCCTGTATCAAGAGCTGGCCTCCCTATACATCTTAGAACTGCTGGAAGAGGCAGCTGCCAATGGGGCACAAGCTTTGGGTGGTTGTTACGGGGTAGGAGGCCATAGTCCTGCTACACCTTCCGAGTGGAGGGAGTTTGAGTGAACAGCCCTTTGGAATGCAATGGACGTATCTTCAAACCATTTCCACCACACTTCAAAGTGTCGTGTCTGCCTTTACCTTTAGTTTGGGGCTCCCCAGTCTTTTTAACCTTTGTAGCCGTTTGATTATATTGTTTTTGTTTTGAACTTTTTCTTCTTTTTGCCTTGCCAGGTCCATGGGAAGTGTGTGTGCAGACACAACACTGCGGGACATCATTGTGAGAGGTGTGCGCCATTATACAATGACCAGCCATGGGAGCCAGGCGATGGAAAAACTGGGGCACCGAATGAATGCAGAAGTATGTGGGTATGGTGAAGAGAGAGCAGTGATGGAAGGCTGCAAAAATAATAAATCATTCCACCCAGTAGCAAAGCCCTATAACAGCCAATTCATCGAGTCTGGATTTATGATGCTCTAGCAGCAGATGGGGAATGGACTGCTAGTAACTACATGAAAATCCTTTCAGCCTAAATAGAGAGGGGGGAGGGAGGGGGGAGCGGGAGAGCACAGCTGCATGCACACACACGCGCACGCACGCACGCACACACACACACACACACACACACACACGCGCGCGCACACACACACACACATAAATGTAGCTGGCCTATTTGATATATTGTAAAATTTGATATACTGTAAAATAGGGCAAAGCTTTGGTCTTCAAAGAGATTTCCACCTTTCATTGTTCTTTAATATGCTATGAAAGCAGAGGAGAATATATGTAATGTGATTTTAAAAGTTCACCAGTTCCTCAGCAGGTGAACTTCAATTCCTTCCATTTTATCAAAGAGTGGCACTTAATTTTAATTACCGGTACTTAAAAAAATAAACATGAAAAGAGTCAAACCACCATTCTTTCGTTAGAATAATAATAATAATAATTATTATTATTATTATTATTATTATTATTATTATTCAGATTTATATCTACAACTACAGTATACCCAAACTGAAATAATGGTTGATAAGAATAAACTGGATAGAGCAAAAGCGTAGCCCCAGGGAGGTTTTCCAATCAGAATTTAGTGGCTTGCCTATAAGGCTCTGTGGCGTGAATAATCAAAATGCTAACCCTAGTGGTCTTTTTCTCTTAGAACTATAGAGCAATTACTGACCTGGAAGGAGATCCACCATTGCCCACTTTAAATTTTATTGACCTAATGTACAAAAGCAGACCATCACTATTCCAAAGAGATTCCAGTTTAAACTAGTTGAAAACAAACACAAAAAAACAAAAAGCAAAGCAGGAATGAACAACATCAGTTGTACAAGCCAGATTTAGCCTCACAGGCAATATGTATACCCCAATTATCTTACCAGAATTAGAAAAAAAAATATCTCCCCATCATATGTGTCTTATTTAATGATTTAAAAAAGCAACAAGCAAGCAAATCCATTAATGTGACAACAATAAGTGTGTAATTAACAGCACAAAAGAGGCAACTCAATGTCTTTCTTTCCCCCTAAATTCAATGGGTTGGATCCAGACTTATACAGTAATACCTTGGATTGCAAGCATAATTCGTTCCGGAAACGTGCTTGTAATCCAAAGCACTTGTATATCAAAGCGAAATTCCCCATAAGAAATTTGTACACATATTTTTAATTTAAGCTGCAATAAAGAATGATAGTGTAAAGTCTTCGTTTTTCTTGACCGTACTACAGTACTTGTATTGCAAGACGTCGCTTGTTTATCAAGTTAAAATTTATTTTAAAAATTTGCTTGTCTTGCAAAACACTTGCAGACCAAGTTACTTGCAATCCAAGGTTTTACTGTACTTAGAGTAGACCCAGTGAAATCAACCCTATTGGCAGATGCAAAGTTTCGTACGTAAACTGTGCAGGGCCACTTCCTGTGGCATCTCATCCATCAAACTGATGACTGTGCACATGATAGCAAACTTCTGCATAAATTAGTATGAGGGCAATTATATTACAAAGAAGCTCCTTACGGTTGACAATCATAATCAGTTTGACTATTTAAAAAGAATAAACAGCTCATGTCGTTGGGTTTTCTTTACTTACTTTCCCAATGCTTCCTTGCTCTTACTAAAACATTAGGATTCAATGGGTAGTATCCAGTGGTGGCACAGCACTAGTGTTAATGATGTTGCACTAGCACTCGTTTATGCTAGTGCAATGTCATTAGCACTAGCACTGCACCATCATTAGATACTACCCAATATATCCATGAGAAAAAGTTTACCACACCGAAGTTACATTCACCTGTACTATAATGTGATTAAGAATTATGTTTCTTCTCCCTCCTCTTCTTCTCTCCCCAATAGAATGTCGCTGCCACAATCATGCGGATAGCTGCCATTTTGACCTGAGCATTTGGCTGGCATCAGGAAAGCAGAGTGGAGGTGTCTGTGACAACTGCAAGCACAACACAGAGGGCTACCGGTGTCAAAGGTGCAAGCCTGGTTTTTACAGAGACAGAGGAAAACCCATGTCATCCCCAGAGATTTGCAAACGTAAGTCATTTTTTGTGGAATGTAATATGGAGAAATGCATAGGGAAAGCTTTTTTACATACAGCAGAAATGAAATGTGCCCACTTGTCCCTTAAAAAGTACCTGCTAACTCCATACATTGAAGTTTTCCATTGCTTTTCCAGGGCAAAATCTCCAGCCAAGGCTATGTTACAACTAAGTTGACTGTTCTGTGTGTTCCACAGGTGGTTTCCTTAGCAAACAAACAATAATCATGGAAGAAGAAAATCTTCAGTATTTTTAAAGCTAATCTTGTAAATTTCCTTTGCTATATCAGCACTGATACCTGTTGATGTTAACAGTCACTGTCACGGTCTCCTGGCATGGAGTTGTATCCAGCCAATGTTTTGGTTAGGTGCAAGTCACTGTCAAGCATGCCCCAATGCCAATAATACCCAATGTGGGTAGAAGTGAATAACAAACTGGGGGGGGGGGGATACACCATACAATAAGCTTTGGCCCACCCCGAATGCTTGACAGTGTCTTGCACCCAAAGGAAGCACTGGGCGAGCTGCAATTGTATGCCATCTCATAGAGGACACTCTTCTAGAGGTGTGGGTGTTTCATTTGGGGTTGTCAAAATTTTATTGTGGATCAGCAATTATTGGCATAGGCCAGTGATGGCGAACCTTTTTGAGCCCGAGTGCCCAAACTGCAACACAAAACCAACTTATTTATTTCAAAGTGCCAACACTGCAATTAAACCTGAATACCGAGGTTTTAGTTTTAGAAAAACAACTCATACAGTTGTCCGAACTAATTAACATCTGTTGTCTTAAAAGAAAAACACAATAACAGAGCTTTCAATGATGCAAACAGTTTTTTGTTGGGAAAAAAATCAACTCAAAAAATTATTATAGTACTACATTGTACACATAGCCTGAAGGGAATTTATATAAACTTTTTAAATAATTAGGCACATGTATTTTTGGATAAGGGATTCTCAACTTGTAATATGATTATATGCCAGACTGAAATTGTATGGGGCAAGCTTTACCCCGGGTCCTTTCCCTGCTTCTACAGGTGTCGGATTAGTAAAAGTAAAAGTCAACCTGTACTAGGATGAGCAAGATAAACAAGAAAACTAAACACTCTTAACACATTTAAAACACTTTATGTCTTGGACTGCAAACGCTGCATTAGGTAAAAGTTTGCATTAGGCATGCTTTTGCACAATTAATGTGATTTTTGCTATTGCATGCATGCTGATAATTTGTCAAACCTTGGCTCATACTCCGTTAGTTTGAGAGCAACACATGCAGCACTCAGGTCAACTGTTAGGGCTTTACATCCAAGCCATGCTCTGTGCATCATTCTTCAAAATCTTTTAAATGTGATAACAATGTAGAAAAGAATTCTGTAACAGGAATTCTAGAATGAAATCATTCTGTTCCACACTGTGAGAAAGAACAAGAGCATTAGTGTTTTGCAGAAGGGGATGGTCTTTTTGCGATCTGGTGACCAATGGCTCGAGTGCCCACAGAGAGGTCCCTGCGTGCCAGCTGTGGCACCAGTGCCATAGGTTCGCCATCACTGGCATAGGCCCGTGCACCCATACAAAGCATTGGGATTGACAAAATTCTATGCCATCTCATGGAGGACACTGCCCTGGAGGTGTGGGTGTCTGATGTGGGGAGGTCCCTTGCTTAGTTTGGGGTGCCCCCCCCCAAGTTCCTCATTCATTTCTAATCAAGTGTTTGGCCAGATGTGATTCTCGTCATCAGTCAGCTGGCTATGGTGAGAAGAAAAGCGTAACAGGTACAAAGTGCTGTCACTGTGAGTCCAATCCAAGCATGCTTATTCCTTTTCAGGCTCAAGCTTTGTTTAATTAATGGTTCTACACACTGTGCTCAGAGATGCCACCAAGAAATGTTCTTCCCATCCCTGGAGCGTTTTTGCGCTATAAACAACGTCTTAAAAATATATAGGAGGCAACAGATGAACTGATGAAGGAATGACTGTTCATGCAGTGCTTGAAAAATGTTTGTGTGGGGCTGAATTATGGTGAGGGGCAGGTGCTGGCGGTTGGGTCAGTGTTTGATTTGCTAGAAAGTACATCTGTCTTTTCAGCAGCATAGTCAGGCTTTCTTTTCCTATGACATCAATCTTCACTCTAACATTCCTTTACATCAAGTAACTGCCCTGCTTCTGAAGTTCTTCTGTTGCCTTGATAGACCTGACCCAGGTTGCCTTTAAACTCAGGTTACAGATGCTTTTCACACTGCAGTTTGCCAGGCCTCTGCTATTGCTCAAGCAGCCTGTTCACAACGCCTCCTCTGTTTTTGCCCTTTTGTGTGTTTTGCTTTTTCTGAATTTCTAGTGCCGGCTCAGCCTCCACCCAGCTCCTTCCTCCCCCACCCCCAATTCACCAACTTTTAACCTTTCATGAAAGCACACAGTGAATGAGAAGCTACCTAGCCTAACCTCTTGGTGACCCCGAGCATGTTGCATAACACCCAAGGACTTCTCTCAGAGCTCCTTTCTCCTAAGTCTTGGTAAAAGCAAAGCTTTGTAAAAGTCGCCATTTCACAAGATTGAATTTCAAGCCTTTAAGCAGTTGAAAGATTCTGTGTCCAGGTTCTAAAGTGGGGCCAAGGCTCTCCAACCAGAAAGGTGTATTATTAGATATTCACTTAGAGAGCAGCAACAGAAAAGTTGAAAACCATTTACTAAGGAATCAACCAGTGGAAACCTTAGACCAGTCTGCTTGAATGGAAGCAGGTCTCAGTTTTCCTTCCACAGGGCTCTTTAATCTGATATGGCCACCTTTTGCCCAAGCAGTGCTGTGACAAGTTTACTCTCAAATATTCTCTTCCAACTTCACTTCTGTAAATGCTGATGCTGGATGTTCACCAGATATCCTCTGAATATATGTTGAGCCTTCACTAAAAATTACAAACTATATTTGATACCTGATATTTGATTTCAGTTTGTGATAATTGACATATAATATATATATATTATAAATATATAAATATTTATTTCATTTTTATACCACCCAGTATTTGATAGCAGGCATGCAATGCTAATTTTTTCTTCACAGTATTTGGTTATTGACATGTAATAGTATTTGACATATGCAGTGTTATTTAGTACTTGATAGTATATGAGATTTTATCATTTGCCACCTGCCAACATCAAAACAGAAGAGATGCTAACAAGTCTAAAACACCTGAAGGCTGAAGTTAAAAATTGACTGTCAGATTTTAAATTCAAATTTCAAATTTGAAATGTCAGATGCAGAATTTAGCAAAATCTGAAATTTAGTCAAATTAATAATATTATTTTCAGTTCTACTCTCAATAGTGCATGCCAGCACATTGCCAAAAGAAAAGGACAGGACAGATCTTAGGGCTACAGTAAGCAGTTTATTAAACTCTTCAAGCACAGGCTAGATTGACAATAATGTGTATTCTGTGGAGCTGTCCTTGAAGGCTGTGCAGCAGATGCAGAATGCAGTAGCCAACCACCTGAATGGGAGCACATGTTGTCAGATACCTTTAGTAGCTCCTTTAGTAGGCCCCAGTTTCCTCCCCTCCCCGCCCACAAACTTCCTCCTTTACCCCGTCCCTGAGGTCGCGTTTCCGACCTCGGAGAAGCAGCTGGCATGGTTCTTTCCCTGCTGGCTGTGAGGTGGGGGAGGGGGATTGGAGTGCGGATCCCGAGCTCTGAAGTCAGAGCTCTGTTTCCGATCTTGGATCTAGAAATCTAAAGTATCCTATAGCCCCCTAGATGCTGTCTAGGGGCCATCGGATCACTCTCTAAAAAACTTTAAAAAATACAATATCGTTCAGAATATAAAACTGTTTACATATAAACATAAACAGACAGCACGTGCGCACATGCACGCGCGCGCACACACACACACCCTAACAGCTTTAACAATCGAAAATAAGAAATAAGAAATTAAAAACCTGACAGCCCCTCTGAGGCAGCACATTGGAGGGGCTGTCAGTGGCTCCCCACCCATTTTTATTTTTATTTTGTGCCCCAAATGTACAGTTTCATAAAAAAAAAAATAATAAAATTGTAGCCAGAACTGCACAATTCCGGAGATGCAGGTGTGCGCATTTCCGTGGGTGCAAAAATGGGAAGCCTCACCTGGATAATCCTGGGGGATACCTGCTGTCAAAATGTAGCAAGTACTAACTACGGACATTGACTCAAAGAGGCTCCCAATAGGGGTTTGTGTGTGTGTGTGTGTTTTTACTTTGTCTTGACATCTGTCAAAAGGCGAGCTGTCAATTCAAACCAAAGGCACGAGTGATCTTTGCCCGCGAGAAGGGGGTGGAGCACCGAGATTCGAGGTGCTCAGGAAGGTTGAAAAGTGTGAGCCACTTCCTTTTTTATATGCATGCATATGTACCTATGAAAAATAGGGGGAGGCCTATCACAAAACCCCTTTTAAAAGGAACTGGAGTTTTGACAGCTAGCTGTCAAACCTCCATGCTCCAGGTGGGGTGTACTTTTCCATCTTCTCGAGCACCTAGAATCTGGGGAATGGGTGGAAAGGTTGGGGGCACTGGGACATATCAGGGCAGTGATGGCGAACCTTTTTGAGCCCGAGTGCCCAAACTGCAACACAAAACCAACTTATTTATTTCAAAGTGCCAACACTGCAATTAAACCTGAATACCGAGGTTTTAGTTTTAGAAAAACAACTCATACAGTTGTCCGAACTAATTAACATCTGTTGTCTTAAAAGAAAAACACAATAACAGAGCTTTCAATGATACAAACAGTTTTTTGTTGGGAAAAAAATCAACTCAAAAAATTATTATAGTACTACATTGTACACATAGCCTGAAGGGAATTTATATAAACTTTTTAAATAATTAGGCACATGTATTTTTGGATAAGGGATTCTCAACTTGTAATATGATTATATGCCAGACTGAAATTGTATGGGGCAAGCTTTACCCCGGGTCCTTTCCCTGCTTCTACAGGTGTCGGATTAGTAAAAGTAAAAGTCAACCTGTACTAGGATGAGCAAGATAAACAAGAAAACTAAACGTGCTTAACACATTTTAAACACTTTATGTCTTGGACTGCAAACACTGCATTAGGTAAAAGTTTGCATTGGGCATGCTTTTGCACAATTAATGTGATTTTTGCTATTGCATGCATGCTGATAATTTGTCAAACCTTGGCTCATACTCCGTTAGTTTGAGAGCAACACATGCAGCACTCAGGTCAACTGTTAGGGCTTTACATCCAAGCCATGCTCTGTGCATCATTCTTCAAAATCTTTTAAATGTGATAACAATGTAGAGAATAATTCTGTAACAGGAATTCTAGAATAACATCATTCTGTTCCACACTGTGGAACAAGATCATTAGTGTTTTGCAGAAGGGGACGGTCTTTTTGCGATCTGGTGACCAATGGCTCGAGTGCCCACAGAGAGGTCCCTGCGTGCCAGCTGTGGCACCCGTGCCATAGGTTCGCCATCACTGTATCAGGGGAACAGACACAAAAAAAACCCTGAGGATCCCAGTGCCAAGGGGGAAATGTGCACGCCTGCACCTCCAGAATTGCACAATTCCAGCTAAAAATATTCTTAAGAAATAAATTAATGAAACTATTTGCGCACATTTGGGGCGCAAATTTCTTTTCCTAAAAGGGGTGGTGAACCACTGACAGCTCCTCCAATGTGCCACTTGGGCACTTCAGAGGGGCTATCAGTGGCTGCCAAAATGGATATCACAGAAAGTGATCTCTGAGGTGGGGGGAGGGAAGGTAAAAAGGGTGAAAAAAGCTGTGGCAAGCCAAAGCAGCTCCCAATTGCATTGGTGGGGCTGCTGGCACCGGCTGTGGCCCGGGCAACCTTGGCAAGTGTAGCAAGGGATTATTTGCCACTCTTCCCAAGTGGCTCACTCATCATCGTTGCCCACAACTCACGGTGAGGAAAGTCTGGGTTCGGACAACACGCCAGCCCACCATGGATGAAGCAAACCCTACTACAGACCTTGGGTTCTCAGGATAGCTTGTTGGGGAAAAAACAAGCCACCTTGAGGAAAGTGGTCTGGGTTCAGATGACATGGCAACCAGACATGGCTTGCTGCCCACGGTGGGTTGTTGCGTTGTGCGAACCAGGTCATTGTTAATGACCAAGCCACTAATCAGGACAACATAGCTTAGCCTTCCCCAACCTGGCGCCCTCCAGATGTTTTGGACTACACCTCCCATCAGCCTCAGCTAGAATAGCCCGTGGTCAGGGATAATGAGATGTGTAGTCCAAAACATCTGGGGGGCAACAAGTTGGGGAAGGCTACCACAGCTCATGATTCTTCATTTGGGCCACAGCTTGTCCTGCTGATCTTAATTAAACAAAATACTTGAAGAGTTGGGATGTACCAGGAATAACTCGTGTATTCAGCTTATTTTGGCTTAGAAAAGCCAAAATCTTAAATATGCACTGTCTTTTTTTTAATGCTGTGAAATACCAAAGAGGAAAATAACAAATTTGTCACAGCAGAGCGCACAGATGTTTGCGAGATGAGCAATGAAGTTCTCAGCTCCATTGTGAGAAGGAAGGAAAGAAGAAACCCTTCAGGAAGGGAGAGGGCATCAACATTCTCTCTCTCTCCAGTGGGCACCAGATTAGGGAATGATCGCAAATGCAAAATCTGAATGAAATTCTCCATTAATCCCTCACTGAAAGCCTGTTTTAAGAGTGCTATTCCATCCAGACCAAAGAACCCAGGCTCAGCTGAAACAAGCCCTCAGGCTCCCAAGAAGAAAAGGGAACAGGTTTCTGCTCAGAAGAAATCTCACGGCATTAGTCATAATAATCGAGCGCATCCTCTCTTAATCACCAGTAAGAGGGGGGGGGGGAATGTGTTGTATAAGAGTTTGAATGCTCTGATGCTAGCCAAATCATCCTTCGCTGACTTCCGATTGGTAGGGATACACAGACATTCCTGTAAAATACTTCTTTTTTTAAAAGTCCCAGCCAAAATCATAACACACAAATATGAAACCATCTGCCACTTCCAATCATCCTGTCAGATCACTCACCTCTGGCCTTCCTTCTACTCTTTTGATACCAGGGATGTTGAAGAGTCCTTGGTCTCGAGTCACTAGTCGAGTCACGAGTCTTTGGACCCGAGTCTCGATTCCGAGTCCAAGTCCTTGGTCCAAAATGGTGACTCCCGAGTCCCGAGTCACTCCCAAAGCTGACTCCATGAGTCCCTATTAAAATCAATGGGTTTTTTTCCCAACAAAATAAGGCTACTTCAGATGTGTGGCTTAAATAAATTCTAGGCACAAGTGTGCCTTTTTATCTCAAAACTCTGCCACTGATTTTGACAAGAACAGACCAAGCAGACAAACCCAAAATAACCAGACAGGCAGAGGAGGCAGGGAACCCCAAAGCAGGCAGGCAGAGGCCTTTGTCTTGGACAATTCAAACTGTGGAACTGGTCAAGAAGAGACCAGGCAGGCAGAGGAGGCTGGGAACCCCAAACAGGCAGGCAGAGGCAGCCAAACCCAAAATGTCTGAAAGGTTGCATTAGGAAAATGATTTTTAAAAATAAACTTGGATTGTTACTACAACTAGGTCCAGACAGCACCTGCAGGTGGCATCAAGCAGGGATGTTGACGAGTCCTTGGTCTCGAGTCCCGAGTCGAGTCTCGAGTCCCATTAAAAATATAGGGACTCGAGTCCGACTCGAGTCAGAGGGGGGACTCAGTCCGACTCACGAGTCGAGTCCTCGAGACCGAGTCCCCATCCCTGTTTGATACTAAGTTAGGGTGGAACAACCAGCAGGCAATGCAATGCGCACAACTTCGTTTTAACAAAGGCCTGATGTGACACAGGAGAGCTCCTGCCTTTCCTATCACCTGAAAAACTTCATCAAAAAAGCAGCCAAAAGGGACCTTTCTTAGGTTCACTAGAAAACTAGATCTCCCCAGCTGAGCATGCTTCATTAAAATAGTAGAACGAGCACACTTCAAGGCGGGGATTTATGCTTAATTAATTTTAAAACTGTGAGCTAGTCCAGCTCTCCTTAGCAGCAGATATGGAGGAAGAAAGAGTACCTGGAGCTCAGTGGCCTACTTCCGGGGTGCAGAACCTCAGGACCAGGGACTAAGTCCAGCCCACTTGGGGTCCCAATCCAGCCTTGTGGGGTTCCCAAGAGGGCCATGCTCCCTTCTCCTGGCCCCACCCGCTTAGGAAAGGTTGAAATGCGTCTGCCTAGGGCTTAGGTTTATTTATTTATTTATTTATTATATTTATACCCCGCCTTTTTTCCTGCAAGGAACCCAAGGCGGCTTACATAATCCTCCTCCTCTCCATTTTATCCTCACAACAACTGAGAGTCAGTGACTGGCCCAAAGTCACCCCGTGAGTTTCATGACTGAGTGGGGACTAGAACCCAGATCTCCCGAGTCTCAGTCCAACACTGTCACTGCTATGCCACACTGGTTACTGGCAGTACGAGGTTTAAGCTAAAATACACTGGTATTTTTTGCCCCATTCCCTTTGCCTTCATCTCCACCCACCACTGAAATATGGCCAACAAGAGCTTCCCTGAAATAGAATTCAACCTGTGGGCTGAAAGAGGTTCAGCATCCCTGTCCTAGTGCATTAAGAGAACATATATATATATTAAAATGCAAACTGAACACATTTCTCCCTCATCCCCAGTGTGTGTGTGCGTGCATGCGCATGCACACGCACACACACTGGGAATGAGGGAGAAATTTGTTCAGTTTGCATTTTAATGTGGACTTCCCTAATTTCAAACCTTTGACAGCCATCTGTCAGGGATGCTTTGACCTAGATTCCTGCATTGAGCAGGGGGTTGGACTCGATGGCCTTGTAGGCCCCTTCCAACTCTTCTATGACTCTATGAACCACTATGCGAACCTAAACTCAGTTATCCTTGGAAATCTGCACTTCTCCAAATTTTGCGATGGAGTTCCCCAATCAAAAAATGCATACAAAAATGCATATATCAGGGAAAATAATGTTCAAAAATTCATTTTATAAGGAAAATTGCTTGAAAAAATTGTATATTAGTGAAAAAATATATTAAAAATGCATGTGTTAGGAGAAAAGTACACAAAAATGTGCATGAATTTTCATTAAAAAGTTTTTTTTTAAATTTTCAAATTTCAGGACAACCAAACTTTAGGTTGGAAAAATGAGAATCTGAGACAAATCCCAAAATTGACAGCTTCATCCATCCCTAATTTATACACATACTCTCTCACACAAATATTAACACACACATTTATTGATAAGGGTTGTCTATAGTGAATATTTGGTATAGAAATGTAATGCCATTTCATCCCAATTAACCAAGATGAATGAGTAAAGGCTCCCGCCAGAATTGCTCTGTTTACCTTTCTGACATGAAGCCCTTGTTTATGTATTTATTCCATTTATACCCTACCTACCATTTATACCAAGAAAATGGCATTCAAGGCAGCTAACAATCACAAAAGCATTTTTAAATAGTTAAAAACAATAATAAAACAAATATGTTAAAAGCACATATAAAACACACACCAAAAATTACAGAATAAAATCCGCATCCAACACCCAACAGACTATTTTACAGGCCAAAGGTCTGTTTGAACAGAAATGTTTTTGCTTGCTGGCAAAAGGAAAACAGAGAGGGAGCCAACCTAGACTCCTTTGGCAGCAAGTTCCTTAGCCTGGTAACAGTCGCTGAGAACGAGAAGGCCTTTTCTCGCATCCCCACCAAACATGCCTTTGAGGGTGGCGTTACTGGGAGAAGAGCCTCCCATGAAGATCTTCAAACCTGGGCAGGCACATACGAGAGAAGCCGGTCTTTCAGGTAGCGTGTTCCCAAGCTGTATAGGGCTTTAAAGGTCATAACCAGCACTTTGAATCGTGTCTGGAAACAGACAGGTAGCCTAGTTTGAAAGCCGTGCAGAGATTCCACCCGCACACCCTTAACTGTGGGCTTATCTTCTCAACTTCATTTTTTAAAAATATGTTTTATTAAATTTTTTCCAATCTTACAACTACTAATATATAAAACAAAAATACAACATAAACATTGTGCACCCCCACCCCCCCACCTCTTGGGACCAAGTTATATTTCTTCCCCAAAATGTTATATATACAGTAATACCTTGGATTGCAAGTAACTTGGTTTGAGAGCATTTTGCAAGACAAGCAAATTTTTAAATATTTATTTAATTTTTTTTTAACTTGATATACAAGCGACGTCTTGCAATACAAGTCCTGTAGTACGGCTTAAATTAAAAATCTCTGTACAAATTTTTTGGGGGGATTTCGTTTTTGATATAAGAGTGTTTTGGATTACAAGCACGTTGCCGGAACGAATTATGCTCTCAATCCAAGGCATGATTATATATATATATATATATATATATATATCAGATATTATTCTATATTCCAAAAATGTAACAAATCTTGACCAGGTTCGTTCCCCTTCCCCAACACATAATCCAAAAATTTACCCCAAATGTTCACAAAAGTGTCTTTCTCCACTCAGTTGCATTTTTATCCTTTCATTTAGCCTGCTCCTGCCAACCCATGGGCTCAGGGAATTCAACCTTCAACCAGAGCTGGAGATGCCATCCCAAGACAGGCTTCTGCTTCTGCAGGGCAGGTGTCGCAGGCCCAAAATGTGACAGGTGCCTCTTTGGATATTGGGGCTTTGGAGAAAATGGCTGCCAACCTTGTGACTGTGCCAGAGACTGTGACAAGCACACTGGAGAATGTCTCAACAGGTATGCACCGTCCTGATGGTGAACTGAAAAAATGGGCACAATCGCCAGACTTGTACATCTAGCAAGGTCCTTATTCTGGATAAGGATATTGTTGCCTTCAACTGGGTACAGCAGATACTGTTGCAGCCCCACAGGCTGAACTGGGTGACCACTGAGTTCTTTCCCAAACATGATGGTTGCCTGTTTCTACGGAACAAGCACTAACCATGGGTTCTTGCAAATGTTCAGTGTTTGACTTTGCTCCTCAGAACTCTGGAGTTGACCTTGCCTCTCTGCCATTGAGCAAGTAGGTGAATGAAGTTGAGGCTACCTCATGACTGAATATCATATCCTGTTTCTGCTCTTTCTCCTCTCCTCTTCCCAGTTATGACAATCAGGCATTTTTCAATGTCCCCATTGGTGGGAGAATCCCTGACCTCATTCAAACACCAGCCAATGAAAGTGAAGATGAGTGGCAATGGAATGACCATGAGCAGGGATTTTCCGCATTAAGACATCCAGGTATGAATTTGTAGTTTTCAAGAAACTGATGAATGCCAATGATCACTTCTACAACTTTGTTACAACTTCATGGGTCTGTTCAGGTCCACAGAGTTTTATAGCGATATTCAGAGCTTCATATCTAAAACACTGGCTAAGGATAAATGTTCTGAGAACTTTCATGACAGCAGATTCACTGCTGAGCACTGAATGTTCCTTCTAACATGGAACCAGGTAAAACCTGTGGAATTCCAAAAGGACAAGTTCCAAGTCAGCATGCTTAGGGATTACCATGTGAGCATATAGTTTAGAGAGCAATCCTAAGTGTGTTTAGACCAGCTGGCTGGGGCATGCTGGGAGTTGTAGGCCAAAAACATCTGGGGACCCAAGGTTGAGAAACACTGGTTTAGACCAAAAAAAAGCCCTACAACTCCCAGCATGCCCCAGCCAGCATAGCTGGCTGGGGCATGCTGGGAGTTGTAGGACTTTTTTTCTGTCTAAGCACACATAGGATTGTGCCCTCAGTTTAGCTAGACCTCATGATTACCTTTGGTCAGAAAAAAAGTTGCCTCTAATCACTTGAAGGTCTTTTCCTTTGTTCCTGAATTATTTTTGAACCAGCGCAGCTCACCTGGAGGTTGAGGTGGCTCACCAGAATGGGGAGTATGTATACAAAAGCTACACTTTGGCTGCAATCCTATCCATGCTTACCTGGGAGTAAGCTCCACTGAAAGCAATGACTTATTTCTGAGTAGACACGTGTAAGATTCTGTTGTGAATCACTCAAGGTTCAGGTGTATAGCCTCAGAGTCGAGTACTATGTTGTATTTGGAGAACTCCCAATTCTTCTAGCACAGCCTTAATCTGTCAGTTCCGATCCAGAGGAAAGGAGTTTGTTACAGTTTCCTGTAAAGTACTTTACAGCTTTCTGAAAAGTGTTCCTGTCCAAGTACTGATGAGCTAGCATATTGCTCAGGTTGTGAGATTTTTGAAGTGTTATTCCCCCCCCCCCACTTGGTATCTGATTTCTGATTTGCTTCTTATTTAGTACCCGTTAACTCTGCAATAGATTTCATGCAGCGTGTTTAGCTTAATGCTTAACATTTATTTATTTATTATATTTATTATATACCCCGCCTTTTTTCCTGCAAGGAACCCAAGGTGGCTTACATAATCCTCCTCTTCCTCCTCTCCGTTTTATCCTCACAACAACCCTGTGAGCTAGGTTAGGCTGAGAGTCAGTGACTGGCCCAAAGTCACCCAGTGAGTTTCATGGCCGAGCGGGGATTAGAACCCGGATCTCCCAAGTCCCAGTCCAACACTCTCACCACTACGCCACACTGGCTAGATATAAAGCCTAGCTATTGTTCATTACCATGTCAGATTTGCAACTAAATGATTTTTCTCTAAAATCTATTCTAATGGCATATCCAGATACTTGAAGCAGAAATTATATGTGAACATAAAAATGACTTGATTTCTCCACCCCCCCCCCCGTCCTTTCTCAATGTGACCCATGTCCTTCAACACATTGGCCTGTGATTCCCTGGCTAGAAAAGTGTGTATGCAAAGAGAAGATACTAGGAAGTGTCAGCAACTTCTGCCAGATGAAATATGCGTATGGTAAGTGAGCAAAATGCTGCCTCTCATTTAAATGTGGGGAAGTAATTGAAATGCCAGAACCTCTTTGCTGTTGCTCTCCAACAGTGGGGGTGGGGGAGGAGAGAAATGTTAATTGCTTCACAAATAGCCGGTCTAAAGGGGGTAGGGTCCATATAACCATTAAGTCCAGGGTCTAACATTACCTAGCAGCAGCACTGGAGCCATATGGAAAGCCTTCAAGGTTTTCCCTTGGTCCATACAGTCCCACAAACCAACCTTTATTTATTTATTTATTTGCAACATTTGTATACTGCTCCATATCTAGACAGATTCAGGAACGGTGAACAATAAAAAATATAGAAACAGATAAAAGAATAAAAACAATGCATTAAAAACAGAATAACATTAAAACTGTGGATGGTCAGCAAGGAAGACCTCCAGGAACAAAGACAGCTTCAACAGGTGCCGAAAACAACACAGTGTCAGAGCCTGCCTGGCCTCCAGAGGCAGGGAGTTCCATTCCATAGAAGTGGAGCCGCCACATTGAAGGCCCTTCTCCTGGTGGACTCCAATCGGGCCATAGGTCCATGAGGAGCCACCAGGAGAATGTCCTCCGATGACCTCAGTGACTGGGCAGGTTAGTAAGGGAGAAGGCGCCCTCTCAGGTATCCTGGTCCCAAGTTATTTAGCGCTTTGTATGCTAGTTCCAGAACCTTAAACCTGGCCTGGTAGCAAATAGGCAGCCACTGCAGTTCCTTCAGCAAAAGAGTTGCATGCTGAAAGGGGGGCAGCTCCGGACAACAGCTGAGGTGTTGATCAGGACCGTGTGGTGATTCACCCATGGGCCAATCATCCTATAATTACAACACATCCCCTCCTCTTCATCTAAGGAGCCCAGAGCAGCTTATATATGATTCCCATGCCGTCTCTCATTCAGGCAGCTTACAGGATCAGTTCAGCAGTAGGATTGCATCATGTGGTTTCGGACCCTTCTCATTTTGAACCCAACTTTTTAATTTGGCTTTTAAAATTGTTCTTAGGAGTTTTAAAGTTGTTTTTAACATTTTACTATGTCTTTATTTGTTTATGATTTTTGGTTTCCAAATTTTTGTAAACCACCTTGGTTGGTTCCAGAAAGGCAGCATAGAAATGCAATAAAAAAAATAAGCCAACACTGGCAGGTAAGAGATAGAGAGTGAACGCAGTCACAGCCCTTAACTTGCCATAAATTATACTCTTTGGTGGCAATTAGGGATGTCGGAAAAATCTGCAACAGATTCAAATGAGTTGATTTCTATTAATCTGACCTGCAGATTCTTCAGCTGACTGTTTTTTTCCACATTGTGTGGATTACGTGGATTTGTGGACCAGTTTTTCACTTGGAGGGGGATTTGCACTGTTACGCATTAGTGCATTTGCGTACGTGCACACGAGCACTAATGCGAATTAGCGCAAGTAGAACAAAATTCTGGTAAAACATCTGATTCTGTCAATGAGCAGACGATGGAACAAAAGATACCTGAAAATCCGTGAACCACAGAGAGAGCAGATTTAACAAAATCCATACACCAGTAGTGTCAATGGCCATTTCCTTCCCTGAGTGATTAACCACCTGCACACCACAGTCTCAGGCTTATCTTCATCTCCCTTCCACACTTCCTAATATGCAAGATACAATCACACCTTTCATGTATCATCTAGTTTGGCCCTAAGATGCTCAAGAAATCCATGTTCTGTGCCACATCTGTGAAGACAGGCAGTCCTCCTGCTAATAAGGTGTGTTATGTGTCCCTCCTAGCAGTGCCTTCAGCTTCTGCCACTTTGGCACAGCCAAATAAATTGTCCCTTTGGGTGAAATTGATAGCATTTGTCTTTGTGCTTTCGGGCAGTGATAAAAGCAAAGATCCTCTCCGCTCATGACAAAGGAACCCACGCTGAAGTCATTGTGAAGGTGAAGAAGGTTCTAAAATCGGGCAAAGTGAAAATCACCAGGAATAACAGGAGCATCTATCCAGAGTCTTGGACCAACAGGGGATGCACATGCCCTATTCTTAATCCTGGTAAGTACCCTGTGTTTACAACACTGATTCTGTGGGGAAAGGGTACAGCCATGGGTTTCTTCAGCGAGAAGCCTGATCTACCTAGCTCTTGCTATTTCACAGAATTCATCCTGTGCTTTGCAACTTCTTGTCTGCATATGAAAAAATCTATGGGCATAAACCAGCCTCTTCTTCACATGGAAAGGAGCAGGCCAAGGGGCTTCACATAGAATACAGTATAACTTTATCCTCCCCACTCATGTTGTGTAGGGTGTTTTGCTGCTGTATTGGACATGATGCCCAGTATTCCTAGCCGACTGAAGTTTTTAGAAACATTTTGAATATACTTCTGTGAATTTGGAGCTCAGCGAAGCTTGATGTGCACAGTCAGAGAGCCCAGAGCTCATTGGTAGAGCCCATGCTTTGCATGCAACACATCCTAGGTCCTATTCCTGTCATCTCCAGTTAAAAAGATCCAGTAGCAGGTGATGGGAAACACCGCTGCTGCCAGTCAGAACAGACAATACCAGGCTAGATGGACCAATGGTCTGACACAATATAAGGCAGAAGCAGTAGATAGCAGGGATGGGGACTCGGACTCGACTCGTGAGTCGGACTGAGTCCCCCCTCTGACTCGAGTCAGACTCGAGTCCCAATATTTTTAATGGGACTTGAGACTCGACTCGGGACTCGAGACCAAGGACTTGTCAACATCCCTGCTTGATGCCACCTGCAGGGGCTGCCTGGACCTAGTTGCAGTAACAATCCAAGTTTATTTTTTAAAATCATTTTCCTAATGCAACCTTTCCAACATTTTGGGTTTGGCTGCCTCTGCCTGCCTGTTTGGGGTTCCCTGCCTCCCCGGCCTGCCTAGTCTCTTCTTAACCAGTTCAACAGTTGAATTGTCCAAGACAAAGGCCTCTGCCTGCCTGCTTGCTTTGGGGTTCCCTGCCTCCTCTGCCTGCCTGGTTATTTTGGGTTTGTCTGCCTGGTCTGTTCTTGCCAAAATCAGTGGCAGAGTTTTGAAATAAAAAGGCACACTTGTGCCTAGAATTTATTTAAGCCACACATCTGAAATAGCCTTATTTTGTTGGGAAAAAACCCCATTGATTTTAATAGGGACTCGTGGAGTCAGCTTTGGGAGTGACTCGTGACTCGTGAGTCACCATTTTGGACCAAGGACTAGGACTCAAGTCCAAAGACTCGTGACTCGACTCGTGACTCGAGACCAAGGACTCTTCAACATCCCTGGTGGGGCCACATGCCAACAATGGGGTGACTCCACCCACATTTTGATGTGGCCCTGCCCACTGCTGGTATGTGGGCCCCGACATGCTTGGCCAGAACCCTCCGCCAGAGCAGCAATGGCACCTGTGTTGGGGCCTGGGGAAGAGACAGCTACTGGGTGATGCAGATAAGCAAGGCTCATGAAATCTTGGGTGGAACAGCTCCTTGGTGTTCCACTTAGGAAAGTAAGTCTGCTAGATGAGAGGGACGGAGGCC
Organism: Shinisaurus crocodilurus; assembly: GCA_021292165.1. Lineage (NCBI taxonomy): Eukaryota > Metazoa > Chordata > Lepidosauria > Squamata > Shinisauridae > Shinisaurus > Shinisaurus crocodilurus. Next base: position 3,904,902 of record CM037889.1, read on the forward strand.
AGCTGCATGCAGTGGGAAGCTGGAGTCCATCTTAGCCTGTAGATTTGCTTCAAAAGCCTCGAGAGCCCATGTGGCAGTAGTGGTTAGAGCAGAGCTCTCCAACCTTGGGTCCCCAGATGTTGCTGGCCTACAAGCTTCCAGCATACCCAGCCAGCATGGCTAATGGCAAGGGATTCTGGGAGCTGTAGTCCAGCAACATCTGGGGACCCAAGGTTGGAGAGCCCTGGATTAGTGTTGGACTGGGACCTGGGAGATCCAGGTTATAGTCCCCACTTGGCCATGAAGCTCACTGGGTGACTTTGGGCCAGTCACTGACTCTCACCCTAACCTAGCTCACAGGGTTGTTGTGAGGATAAAATGTAGTAAGGAGGAGGATTATGTGAGCTGCCTCGGGTTCCTTGCAGGGAAAAAAGGTGGGATATAAATATGATAGAATAGGATAGATTGGCAGGCTGGTTAATAAGGGCTCCAGTGTGTCATTTCAAGGGACAGACTGGATCCACCTCATCGGCTTCTCTACTTAGGAGCTGGCACCCCCATTGTCATGTGAAATGGCAGCTTTGGATGCTTACTCATGAACAGAACTGTTGGTGGGGAGGAAATTCCCTCCCGGCATGCCATTTATCAGGCAGTCATCTCTGGTCCTCAGAGCCACTGCAGCCCTTCATCAAGAGCAGCTTGGAACAACAGCCTGGAGCCTTTACAAGCCACCTTCAGTAATAGGATGCCATCTTCTCTTTCTCAGGGCAGATTAGCTTGCAAAGCAGGTGATAGAGCAAGAGCTTTTGCATGCAGAAGGTCTCAGGTTCAATCCCCCGGCATCTCCAGGTAGGGCTGGGAAAAACTCTGTCTGAGGCCCTGGAGAGCCATTGCCAGTCATTGTCGACAATACTGGGCTAGATGGACCAAGGGTCTGACTCAGTACGAGGCAGCTTCCCACGTTCCTAAGGTGCAGTGCAGGCGACAACCCTTGCGACAAGCAGATCTACTCGTGAACAAGCACTCCCAAGGCAGCAGCCTTTACACCACGCTTACTCTCAAACAGTAATTCTTCTCTGTGGTAATGCAGGCTGCATACCCATAAAGAGTAACAAAAGAACGGCCTGGGAATGTTTTGCCGTTCTTTTCCCCTAGGAAAAAAGAGCAAGGTGGTGCCCCAGTGTTCCACAGCCAAAAAAGCAGTTTACTGATCTCATGTGAGTTGCCCTGGCCACCACAGAGTTCCCATCTGTGAAATGATGGTAAAACTAGGTGACCATATTAAGAGCATGTATTCTTTGTTTCAGATGATCGGGTCAGGTTCTGTAGCGCTAAATTTCATGGCAGTCTTTTGCATGATTCCTTCCACTTGACTTGCTATACTCCCTAATTAAATGCACAGTGCCCCAATAGGTCCCACCTTCTTTAAACTGGAGCCTGGGAACGTGCTTTGGACCGTGGATTTCGTTTAAAGGCAAAGTAACCAGAGAACGAACCAGATTAACTTCTGGGTTCCATTAGGTTAGGATGAGCAAACTTGCCTCCCTAAAGGTTACCACTGTGTTGCCCCTCATCCTTCAATCAATTACTAACCAATAAATTATATTGTGCTTTCTTTATCTTGAGACTAAATTAAACACACATCCAGAGTGACTAAAAGGAAATGTTTGGTCTAAAATGCAGGGTTTATAACCTAATCAGTCACCCTGATTAATGTGAGAAGAAGCTCTCTGTGAATAGCCTATAATTCTACCGCATCGTATTCTTTGAAACTCCTGTTTGGATTTTCCATTTGCCAAGCCCTATAAACAAAGGCAGGAGGCAGACAATAGCATGAGAGAGAGAGAGAATTGAAGGCAATTTGAAAGAGAGATTGCTGCTTATAGTGTGTATACATTACTCATCCCTCTTTTTGCCTGTGGTAAGTGGATTTGGCAGGGGGTTCTGGTATTGTTTTTTTAAAAAAAAAAAATATCCCTGCAAACCAGTTAGATCTGAAGTGGGAGTGGTACAAAAGAAATGAAGTGAAGCCTCTCTCAACCCACTTCTGACTCACTTACTTTGTTTCCAGCCTAACAGTAGAGTTGCTAACTTTTGACCCCGTTCCTGCAATTGGATCTGCAGCAATTAGCAGGTGATGATGTTCATCTCCATGCCATGAAAAGTAGTGCCAAAGGCATTTTTCGTAAGTTATGAGGGGGTGGGCTTGGTGAAGTCCCCCCCCCCAAGATTGGATTAATCTTTAGGGAATAGGAAAATTCTAAAAATGTTGGGAAGTCTTGCCTTATCCTCACAGCAACCCTGTGAAGTAGATTAGGCACAGAGAAAGAGACATGCCTGGTTCACACAATCACCATGGGTTAAACAAGCCATGGCGGTTTGTTTAAGCCATGGCGCATGCCAGGTGCCATTTGCTGAATTAACCACAGCTTGTTGTGTCATCCAAACCTTGGCAGCATGGCTTGTGCGAGGGGGAAACAACCTTCAAATAACCCTACAACAGGCCATGGGTTATTTGAGGGTTGTTTTCCCCTCCAACAAGCCATGCCACCCAAGTTCAGATGACACAAGAAGCCGTGTTCAAGCAGGAGATTAGGCAAATAGTGCCTGGCCTGCATCATAGTTTGTTTAACCCACAGTGATCATACAAACTGGCCCGGAGAGTGACTTGCCCAAGGCCAAAGAGTGGATCCTAACTTTCCTTCTGTGGATGGAACAGAGTTCACAGAATGGGGCTTTTCCAGCTCCTCCTCCTATCTGCAGTCCCCTGTGGACCCCCAAAATCTATTCTTGTCGACTGGGTGATGCTTGGTGGGGTGTAGATGGAGGAAAGAGTTTGCAAAAATAAGGATTCAGGAGAATTTTGTTTGGTCCACATGTTTAAATGAATTGACCTACGGTAATTTGCTCTTCTACCTGGACTAATATGTGGATTGGAACACAACATTTAGATTGTGCACTTCTCCAAATTTTGCGGTCAAGTTCAAGTTTAAAAAGTGTACAGAAATGAAAGTTTATGGGAGACGTGTACAAAAATATAGATGATGATGATGATGATGATGATGATGATGATGATGATAATAGAATGCACATTTTAGGAGAAAATGCTTAAAAATAGTGAATAGTAAAAAAAAGAAACATGCATACAAAATGCATATTTTAGGGGGAATGCATTCAAGTTAAATGTGAATTTTCACAGGAAACAGGATGGAATGGACGACTGATGGTTGAACCCATGCAAAACTGACATGGACCGGAAATAGACTTAATCCTTCATCTCTAGGTGGAAATCCCCCTCACTTTATATGAATAGAGGAGCAACTTAAGATCCAAGCTTGATGACTGTGCAGGGATTTGAACTCAAGCCTCCCCAGTCCAAGTCCAACACTTGATCCACTACACCAGGGCTCTCCAACCTTGGGTCCCCAGATGTTGCTGGACTACAGCTCCCAGAATCCCTTGCCATTAGCCATGCTGGCTGGGTATGCTGGGAGCTGTAGGCCAGCAACATCTGGGGACCCAAGGTTGGAGAGCCCTGCGCTACACTAAGGGTGGGCAGAAGGTAGATCTCCAGATATTTTGAAAATCAGCTCCCAGAAGCCCCTGCCAGCATGGCCAATGGTCAGGAATGCTGAGAGTTGAAGTCCAAAACTTCTGGAGATCTACTTTTGCCCATCCCGTTGCTACACCACATGTGAAATACTGAAATATAGCTACACACACACACACACACACACACACACACACAACCTTTTATTCAGTTCTGATTATACCCACATCCCCTTTCTTCCTGAACGTCCACAAAATATTGCATCCTTCCTGTCCATTTTTGTTTTCAGCAAGGGAAAGGCCATCCTTGGGAAAAGACAAGGAAATAATCCACATTCGCCACTGCTAGTCCAGTCTGGCAGTGCAGTCACCAGGGCTTTGTGCTGTGCACAGCAATCTGGCTCCCTGCCCAGCTATCTCTGTGGCATTGCACTGCACGTTCTTGCCTGACTGGTGACAGGAAGTCTATATCTAATCTCACGGCCTTAGAGTTTAATAATAAAACTTCATTTATAGTGTAGTAGTGCAATGGAATTCTAGTACAGATTTTTTAAAAGAGTGGTCTCCAATGTGGTGCCTTGTGGGCACCCAAAAATATATATATATTTTAAATTTTTTCCATTCTTCAAATATATGTACATGGATTTGTATGAAATGCATACAACTTTGTAGCAATTATACATAGGCTTCAACAAAAGTGGACCAAATATCCAAATAAGTATCCATTTGAAGTTGGTGTCTATATGCCACCCATTCATATATCGAATGTGTTGTAAGGTCCTCACTCCTTTGCATTATAGGCGGTGAGTGTTTATCCTTCCTATGATGTAATATCAGTCTTTTATGTTGTACACCGCCCAGAGAGCTTTGGCTATTGGGCGGTATAGAAAATGAATGAATAAATAAAATAAATAAATTTTAGCTGTCAAAAGGGAACAGAGAATCTTTCCACTTGTTCATTTCCATGAAGCAGGTAAATAATTTAAGAATGTGTGTACATCAGTGAATATTAAAGACTGCTCAAGTACAAAATTTATCTGTGTAATAACCTCCTCCCAGAAAGAAGCAACTATTGGATATTGCCAAAACATATGTTCAGAAGAAGTATTCTCTGTATTGCACCACCAGCAATTAGCTGAATTAGACAATCCCTTATTAAAGAGACATTGCAGTGTCCCATAGACACGAAACACACGTTTTTGCTGAATAAGACGCAGCCTAAGATCTATAGACATGACAGGTAGATGCCAAAATGGCGATCCACTGATTAGGCATTTCGTGGTGGTGCCCACAAGTTTCTCAAATTCCCAAATGTGCCCATGGGTCCAAAAAGGTTAGGGACCCCTGCACTATCATAAGAAAGAGCAAGCCAGAACATAAATAAATCTTCCAATCTTGCTTTATTTAGGAAGTAATCTACTATCACATGGTGCATAGTAAAGGAACAAAGCCAAGAGTAGGGATATATCCGAGAGTCTCGGGGGGGGGGGGCTGAAGTGAGGCCGAAATCGACCCCGCTCACCACCACCCCGAGACTCGCACGCCTTACCTGCCCGCCGCTCGTCCCACTGCTCCACGCCGCGCTGGCAGCGCGGGGTCCAGTTGCATCATTTCCAGCTGCCAGGAAGTGATGCGACGGGGACCCCGCGCTACATTTTTAGCGCAAAAACCAGGGCAACCTAGCTTAAAACAGCTGTGATTTGCCATTCATGGCCGTTTTAAACTGGGTTGCCCTGATTTTTGCGCTAGGGGCCACTGATCACATGCCTCATGTAGGACTGTCCTCATCAATTAATCGTGGTAACTTCAGTGCAAAAAGATCACCTACTCTTTCTCACCTCATCTTATTTTTGGAACCTGCTCTGTAAAGATCCTGGGAGACAAGATGTAAATATTTTATTTTCCAAAATATGGTCATTGTAACTAAGGCTGCAGCCCTATACACACTTACCTGGGAGTAAATCCCATTGAACTCCATGAAGTTACTTCCTAGTAGATGTGCATGATTGCACTATTCAAATTAAGGCTCTTGCTTTTTGCTAGTTATGCTGTAATTTTATGAAATATTTTCACCATTATGTTTGTTAATATTTGCAACTGGTGAATGACGTGTTCATGACACAGGCCTGTGGCTTATGCTGGCTCAGCTTGTCTGAGCGTGGAAAGTTAAGCAGGGTCAGCCTGGTTGTTACTTGGATGGGAGACCCCTCCTCTAGTTTCCTGCATTGAGCAGGGGGTTGGACTCGATAGCCTTGTAGGCTCCTTCCAACTCTATAATCTATGAATCCTCTGAAGGTGGAAAGCTTTGATGAGAGCATTAGAACTTATTCCCCAACTTCCCTTGAACAAGGTCTCTGCTATTAACAGGCCTGTGGCTTACTGGCTCAGCTTAGCCTTGTAGGCTCCTTCCAACTCTATAATCTATGAATCTATGAATCCTCTGAAGGTGGAAAGCTTTGATGAGAGCATTAGTACTTATTCCCCAACCCCTTCCCCCACTTCCCTTGAACAAGGTCTCTGCTATTAACAGGCCTGTGGCTTATGCTGGCTCAGCTTGTCTGAGTGTGGAAAGCTAAGCAGGGTCAGGCCTGGTAATTACTTGGATGGGAGACCCCTCCTCTAGTTTCCTGCATTCCTGGACTAGATAGCCTTGTAGACTCCTTCCAACTCTATCTATGAACTCTATTGTGGATTATAATTAACACAGGAATTGTGAAGAAAAGGAAACCAATACTTTCTTTGGCCAGATGAGGCCATGCACCCTGTACTGGGTGATGATGGCACTGCCCAGCCCAGCCACTATTTATTTTTATTGCATTTATATCCTACCTTTTTTCCTCTTGCAAGGAACCGAAGGTGGCTTACATGATCCTCCTCCTCTCCATTTTATCCTCACAACCCTGTGAGGTAGGTTAGGTTGGAAGTCAGCGACTGGCCCAAAGTCACCCAGTGAGCTTCATGGCTGAGTGGCGACGAGAACCCGGATCTGAGTCCCGAGTCCCAGTCCAACACTCTCACCACTACGCCACACTGGCTCTCTATGTCCAGAGTGTGCTGATGGGGCATCTGTTATTACTGTCAAAGACCCCTCTGTTCAGGTGATGCTCAGGCAAATAGATCACTTGTGGTAGGGACACACCCACCCACACTTTTGCCTTTATTGTATGGTGGCCATATGTCCTATTTTCCAGAGAACAGTCCTCTATTTGAAGACCTGCCAGAGCATAATCCTCTTTTTAAAGGCATCCTCCTCAAAAGGACTGTGTACTCTAAATCTGGTTTAAAGATAAAGAACCATCAGATGGGAGAGCAGCAGGGGCCCTGAAGTCGCCCATCAACAGTTTGTACCTGGACAGCAGGCCAAAGAGGCACACAGGTCACCTGGCCATAGTATTCCCCACTATGATAAGAAGAGCCATGCTGGATCAGAGCAAGGGTCCATCTAGTTTAGCATTCTGTTCACACAGTGGCCAAACAGCTGCCCATGGGAAACCTACAAGCAAGACATGAAAGCAACAGCTGGTGTACATAGGCACACTGCCTCTGATATTGGAGGTAGCATATAGCCATCAAGACTATATGCCTTCTCCTCCATGAATTTGTCCAATCCCCCTTTAAAGCCCTCCAAATTGGTGGCCATCACTACTTCTTGTGGAAGTGTATGCCATAGTTTTAACTATGCGCTGTGTGAAGAAGTACTTCCTTTTATCTTTCATGAATCTCCCACCAATCAGCTTCATGGGATGACCGCATTGGGTTCTAGTATTATGAAAAGAGGGAGTAAAATGTCTCCCTATCCACTTTCTCCACGCCTTGCATAATTTTACACACCTCTTATCATGTCTCCCCTTTGTCCCCTCTATTCTAAGCTAAACAAGATAAGATGTATTACATTTCTGTTTGTATTATAGTCATTATTTCTAAATACATATAAATCATCATGTGCACACCTGCAAACATTTTTTGTGTGATGCATTTCCTCTTTTTCGGTGAGGTGTAAGTGGCTAGTCAACTCTAGCGAGAAGTCTCTCTCTCTCTCTCTCTGAGTGGGGATTTGGTCCTGTGTGTTTAGGTCTCTTTACAGCATAGGGGTTATGTTTTGTTTGCCAGTAGGTACCAGAGGGGTGGGTGAGGGGAGGAGGAAGCTATTCTGTTCCTGGAACAGTCTGATTTAAGATGACTCTCAACTTTTAATGAAGATGCCTCTAAGCTGACAGGGACACAGAGACTGAATTTCCTGGATCTGTCTGAGCTGTTGTAGAAGATCGCTATTGTGATGGGGGCGGCGGCGGCAGGGGAATAGATGTACATTGTTATACAGGGAAAAATACAGGGTTGGCATTTGTTATATTTAACAGCCATCTTGGCTTAGCTGCAGAGCACATACAGATTAAGCTGGCCCCTTTAGGCAGCTCAGCAGCCAACTGGAACACTAGATCACTGTAATAATTGTGTTTATTTTGCTCCTCATCAGAAAATACTGAGCAGCAATGCAGGCCTTTGGGGGGTTGGCAGGTTTTCTGCTAGAGGGAGAGAGGCAACTGCTGTGTCCCCTTAACTTGGGTTCAGATGTTTTATTCTGGAGATGGAATCTTTGGATGCTGCTCATGTTCATAGAGAGGAGGAGATCCCACTCCATTTTAACATGGAAATTTAATCTTCACTTCAGTTATAAACCAGAAATATATATACTGTACAGTGCATATTATTTCAGACATACCAATGTGGCCAGGTCAAATGCTGAAATTTAAAGCAGAATGTAGAATTCAAATGTTTTGTTTTATCACTACTGTTTCTAGCATTGTATCCCTGTCTTTCTATAAAAATAACACAGGCAGGTTAAAGTCAGTAAGACAATAAGGAAGACAGTGAAATCACAAACAGTGATCTAAAAAAAAGAGCAAAAGCTACAAAAGCAACAAGAAATAAATCCTCATTAAAAGCAGAATCCCAGAAAAGTTTCCTGAAATACAACTATCTTTGCTGCTCAGTGAAAACCAACAGGGCCAGGCCTGTTTCTCTTGGGAGGCTGTTCCAGATTTTGGATGCCACCACCAGAAAAGGCCCTGTCTCTAGCACCCAGTGGCCCACCCATCATACATCTGATGGTGGGAGACCTGAAGGAAGGCCTCTGAGGTATAAAGGAATTCTTGGGCAGGCTTTTATGGTGGCGGCCATAGCTCAGAAGTACAGCACATAGTCTGCGTGCAAAAGGCCTCAGGTTCAATTTCCTGCTTCTCCAGGCAGGGCTGGGAAAGACCCATCTGAAACTCTGGAGAGCTGTTTGTCTGACTTGGTATAAGGCAGGTTTCTATGGTCCTGGGCTGTTTAGGACTTTCAAGCTCAAAACCAGCACCTTGAATTGAGACCAGAAACAAATTGCTAACCAATATAGCTGGGAAAGGATCAGTGTAACATGACTGATCTACTGGTCCAGTCAGAACACTGTTGGCTACATGCTGAACCAAATGAAGCTCCCAGACAGTCTTCAAAGATGGCCCTACACAGAGTGCACTGCAGCAATCTAATCTGGCAACTATTAGGGCATGAATGACTGCAACCAAATCTGGTTTTCTCCAGGAAAGAGCACAGCTGGTGTATAAGACAAAAGCTAGTAAAAGACGCGGCTACTACCTGTCCATCCAGGAGCAAAGCCAGATCCAGGAGTTCTCACAAGATGCAAACCTGTTGCTTTAGAGGGGTGCAGCCCTGTCCAAGACAGTCTGTACTAAACAAGAAAATCCACTACATTTGATTAAGACTGTTGTTCCAGAATAGGAGACAACCTCTTAAAGTAAAGCACATCTATTAAACACACTATTTGTTCCTTCTAGGGTTGCCAACTTTTCAACCAGCCTCTGCTGCTGGGCCTTCAAAGACAACTGCAGATATTAGCAGGTGATTTCTGTATTATCTCCATGATGTGGAAAGCTTCACCTGCTGTTATCTGTTAAAGGCACAAGAGCAGGTTGTGCCATTTTTTTCCTAGTCAGTCGGCAACCCTGCTTCCCTCCCTTTAGTATAGTAGTACCATTTTGAATTGCCAAATAGTACCATTTTGAATTGCCTACCAATTCATTTGCATTCACTTTTAAAAACATTTCCCCCCATCAGAAACGGTGTGCTCCATATGGTGCGATGTAACATGCTTGAAAACATACCGGTATATTATATTATGCAAGGCTGGGCTAATTTGTATTATGGTTGCAGTCCTTGTAAATCCTTCCAAATGATGTCTGATCTCTGTTCTGTGTGGGTTCGATGGGGCAATTGATATTTAGAGCTTACTCTAATACTTTTGTTTTCCTTTTTCAAACCAGGTATAGACTACCTGATAGCAGGACAGGAAGATACATGGACCAACAAACTCCTCGTGAATATGAACAGCTTGGTGAAGCCCTGGAAAGCTCATTGGGGGAAACTCATAGCAGACGTGCTTCGAACTGGATGCAAATAGTGTCTTCTTTCAAAATGAAAGCCTTGAACGTTATACCTGTTAGTAATATTGCAGTGAAAGGCCTAGTTAGTTCTCTTATTGTCAATCAGAATGTGCCTAAGGGGAATTTAAAAGCAGACTCGCATCCCCTCCCACACTGCCATTATGTGTTTTCGGCAGGAACCTTGTGCCATGACTTCTTTCTTCCAAGACAACAATCCTACCACACCCCGCCCCCAATACGTACACACACTCAAAAACCTCAATACGTAACTAACTTCATACACTTTGGACTCACAGCTCAGCTTCTATAGCTTGTATCCATGGTTATCCAGAGCTTTCACATAGACACCACCGTAGCCAATACCAAGATTATAAGCTACATTATAATGTTAAGGTTTCCATGAACCAACCTGATACTACTAACACATAGACATGTTACTGCTGCACTAAAGCATTCATTCTTGAGGGGTTGCTTTCTTGAAGTAGCTGTAAAAGATGGGCAACAGCTTTGCCAAGCATTGGAGCTATGAAATACTCAGTGGTTGGCCTATCACAGGACTCCTGCTTTGACAACCCCTTACTCTTGTAAAGCTCAGTACACGAGCTACAGTTCAAATGATACATCCAGCCTTTTGGGTTCCTAGAGTGTGTATGTGCCCCACTGGTGATTGCACCGGAACGGAAAGATTCTGTAGATTTATGTTGTTTATGTCCGTACTTTGCCAGAGAAGCAAACAGGCAGAGCCTGTGAGAGGACAGGAGAGGCCGATAGGGTTCCTAGGACATAGCCCTGGGATATGGATGGGATCAGATCCTGCAGGCAGGAGTCTCCATGGACATTCACTTTGCTTTTCCATAGATCATCTGGGGAAAGGAGGTGGCTGAGGACCTAGAGACTACAGATGTTTGCTCATGGGGAGGGAACAGTTTGATTAGGCCCATGGGTTTGCCTTCTGTAGTGCTCTGTTCTCTCAAGGTGTGGGCCAGCTTGACAGCACTTCTGGCTTTCAAGCTGAGCCCACCTGCTCTCATGAGTGGTCACCTCCCATCAGCACCTGCATTTCAGGAGGATTTCTGCTGCTCTGAAGGACTTTTGGGACTCTGAAGTATCCTTTGTAAGGGAAAAATGCAGCATTGGTCTGCAATTCTGTGCACAAATAGACAGCAAAAGTAGGACCGGAAGCTGGAAGGATTTGGGTTTGGTGGACTCAGAGGAAGTTGTGGTGTGGGAAATGGGATGTACCAAATTAATTTAAAGGATAGGCTACCTCTGGGGCTAACCATGTATTTACTCTGGCCTGCTCTTTCCAAGACAATATTTTATTCTCAAATTCTGTTCTGCTAATCTTACATGTGAAAATATTCACATTGCCACCGTCTGGCTTCTAGCCATTGCAATTACTTGCCTGCTTTCCCATTGCAAATGTGTGCAGTTTGCTGAGAGTGGGGCTTCTCAGAGAGCTCTCTTCTCAAATACAAAACAAGGGCAGACAGCTATGGTTCCTAGTATTTAATACTTGCTGTTGGCCAGTGCCCTGCTCAGAGAGAACAGGGCCATAAAGATGTTTGAAGTGTTGACCTTAAAGAAGCACAACACCATGTCCCATTGATTCCTACACTCCACGGCAATACAGCACCCGCATGGCCGCCCCTTGCACTGGCTGAGAGGCTGGTAGGCAGCATGCAACTTCGTGGCCTGTCAGGGCACACACCAATCTGTACTGCAGAAATGTTAGGGAAGCTCATGGCTCCCTAGCAACTACTTGTCCTTCGTTAATGTTAGGTGCTATGCAGAGCATAGCTGTGGCTGATCCAGCTTCTGTGGCCTTTCATGCAGAAAGACAAAGTGACCTTCATCAGGCCCAGCTTTTCTAAATCAGATAGCCAGCTGTTGGCCATGATTGTTCATTGGGAGAGACTCAAGATGCATGTGAACGTGTACATCAGTCAGGACATTGCAGTTTCCCCCTCTATGGCATGAGCATGGCATTTCCCCCCTCCTTTCACAACACAGCTGACAGCCATACTGGCCTGTGAATTAAACAATGATGTACTAGTCTGTCTTGCCCTTTCCTCCATGTCCACTTTTTAATTTTTAAATCATTATCATGCACATTTATTCCCTTTTCTTAAAGAAGATGCAGTTTTTAACCCACTGGAAAACTGTTCTGGCCAATCGGTACTGTGTACAGCCAGTGTCTATTGTACAGGTGGGCAAATTTGTGCAGTCTGGGGGACCAACAGACTATTGCAAACATGTAAAACATTTGCCTGACCTCAGTCTTGCAATGAAGTTGATAAGTCTACACATAAGATGTTGAGTGTACTACCACAATGGCTTGGCTTGAAATGGTGTCCATATAGGAACCACACCCAGTACACAGGTTTGAATGGTACCACATCCTTAAGGAAAGGCAAGTCTCAGGTCATACTTTGCCTTCACTCTTAAAATAGTAGGAAAAATGGCAAGAAGATTGGCATTCTGTAGCTTTCACCACAATGTAATAGATATCAACCAAACTGACATATGTAGAAGGCTCCCATTCTAACTAAGGCATCCATGTAACCCACACATTTTCATTATTTGTGATTACAATATGCATTGTGCACACATTCTTTGTCCTAAAGACTATGAAGTTTGTTTTGAAGGCCACTGAGTTGTTGCAAAACAAATGAATCTAACATCACCTAAAAACATGGGGAAAGGCTTAGCTCTAGGTTAGGGGAACAAAATGTTTGATGTCAAAAACACGGCTAACTTCTCATACTTAACCACAGGCCATGGCCTAGTACATATTATTGGTCTTCTCTTTCCTTTTATTTAGGATCTGGTATGCACTTCAGCTAATCACTGAGTAGAAGACATTTCTTCTAGCTGCTCAAAGTTTTCATTAAAATGCTAAAGTCAATTTGGATACATTATTGTAAACTCTACATTTATATTATATTGTCTGAATGTAACATCGACTTCTTCATATTTTGTTCCAACAAGGAGTGTTCTGTCAGGTAAAGACCTAGACTGGCTAAATTTTTTTGGCTGAACCTGAGGCATTTTATTTATATAAAGACCTTTGTTAGAAGCTCTGCTTTTGTACCTGCAATTTTGTGGGTGCAAACAAGTGAATGGGCAATTGATGCTACCTTGGGCTCATAATCCCAAGATTTACATGCAGAGACAAAAAGATATATTACCAGGACAGGAGAAAAGATTTGTGGTGGGGAGGAAATGGGGTGTGTGTGAGTGTGTTGCACAGAGAGAGGTATCAGAGAGGAACTTATTGGCAAACTGTCCTATTACACAACTCACCCATGAATACCACATGCCACATTTTTGTGCTTCCACTTCATTTTAAAAGCACAATTAATATACAGTATATTGTTTCAAGTGCTTTTCAATGAGAATGGAGCAAATTCTGTTCACATAGCAGAGAATGGGAAACACAAAGCACAAAGGCTGGACATGTGATCTACTGCTCTATACTAACAACGTTTACTTCATGCTGGAAATGAAGTTCTGCAAAGGCAGATATTGGCTTGAATCCAAATTAACAGCTCAGTCCAATATCATGGAAGTGGACTTCCACTTGCACAATGGGACTTACCCTTCCTCATTTCTCCTTGCACTGCCCCATATCTGCTCTGGAGGGTTGCCGAGCCCTCCAGAGCAGATTGAAGGGCACATGGGGAGCTGCCAGTGATGCCAATTCTGCTGGCGATGGACACCATTGCATGCAACACTAAAAGTCCAATCCTATGCATATCTACTCAGAAGTAAGTCCCATTTAGTTTAGTGGGACTAACAATTGCACCCTAAGTTTGTTGAATTAAAGTCCCACTGATTTCAATGGGACTTAAGTCATGATTAATTTGTCTCACTGTTCTCAATGGACCTGAATTCAACTAACTTAGTCTGAATCCAACCCACTGTATCTTGTATTCCCTTCTCACACATGCTGACAAATTCCAAATGGGGGTTATCTATTCAAATGCAGGGCTAATTGTGGTGCCCTTTAGGCATTACAGGAGCACTGAGGAAGTTGCTTTTCTGTGAAATCACCCTACAGTGTTCCTGTAATATTTAAAGGGTCAACAGGAGTGCTGTGGGATGATCCTACAGAGAAGCAGTTCCTATAATGCTCCTGTAAAGGGCATGTTTGTACCCAGATGCTGCAAAAGCTATTACCGTACATATAAAAAAATCTTCCAATTATTATGGGCATAACAAGCGCAGGGGACATAGCTAAAACGCCACACCAGGCAGGCAGTCTGCCCTTAGAACACAATCCACTGACCAGTCCTTAATAGTCAGCAAGTTGAGTTTCCCTTTGAGAAATGACAGGCTCAGGTAATCCCCATTCTTAACAAGGCCTTCTATTTTATCTGATTGCTTGAGACTCCATCCCCAGGGGCAACTGCTTAGGCGCCGAGGTTTTATCACTTCAGCATTTTTGGCATCTGCTTTGTTGACTGCTCTGTATGCAGACTGAGAGGCCTTTTCACACTCTTTTCTGTTACAGTAGAATGTGCTCTCCAAATGCCTGCAATCCATCCCCAGGACTGAACTGCTGACAGAGAGCTGGTACTTCCACTCCACTTCAGTTAAATGAAAAGTGAATGACAGAGATCAGACAGCACTTAAGAAAGGGCCTGGAAGAGGCAGCAATGAGACCCATTTACATCGTATTTAAACAGGCTCATGTCTGTGCAAGAGACAATTGACTAGCTAAAGAGACACGGGCTGTAACATTACTAACTCTTGAAACTCATTAATACCATTGTAAACATAATTCATTTTAAGCTGGACAAGGGAGTGCCAAGGTAGAGTGCTTATGTCAGCTGTTGGAGATGTTCGATTTAGGATTACCGTACTTGATTTCAGAATATAGCACAAAATATAGCTGGCTGCTAAAGACAGGCTTGGAATGTACCTTTGCCTACTAGAAACAGTTAAGTACCCCAAGTGTAAGAACAGCATTAATACATAAATCCACCTAACACAACATAGTTTTGGTTGCTATGCATGTCTCATGACATAACTCTACAAAAATGGCAGCTCTGGAACACATAGAGCTGGAGTAGGTTTGGACTTAGTCCATAAAGCCTAGGACACATGGGGGGACAGTAGGGCAAGCTCATGTTTGATTTTAATCAGGAATTAGATTTGGTCTCCACTTTGCAAGTAGGGTAAGCCTCCAACCATGGAATATTACTGAGTTTTGATTACAACTAAAGTTAGAATGGAAGCAGAATGTGATATAACTACAATTCTATAAAATGTGAGCATGGTCTAAGGAGAGTGTTGAGCTTTGACCTGGAGAACTGGATTTAAATTCCATGGACACACTGGGTGGCCTTGGATAGAATGTCTTGGCCAACAGTTCCTCATCTATAAATGATGCAGGAAAGTTAAGTAAGCGAAACAGTAGATTTCAGAAATACTTTCACAACACTGATCTATGAATACCTACAGAATGGAAATAAATGGGTCCAAAGACTATTAGAAAGGATATGGGGGTAGAGGAGAGATCAAGGCCTCACTCCTAGATATCCACAGTTCTCTGACAGCTTTGAAACTGAATGCACAAGATAGATCAATGCTTAACAGCCTTCTTAAGCTTGTGCTGAAGCCTCCAATATTGGCTGTTGTCAAAGACATAATAAATAGAATGCAAGCAAGCAGATATACTGGGGTTGCATCCATTTATGTCCCTCTATTCAAGGAAGGCTTTTTGCTCCAGCGGAGGTTTTTGTAAACAGAAAAGGGGGGGGGATTTTAAAAAATCCCCTTCTTTTGCAGCCCCCACCACCACCTACATGCTGTACCAAAGGGCCCCCAACCCCCTGGAGCAGATGTTGTGGGGCACAGGGCTGGAGAGGGAAGGGAGAATCAGCTAAACATCTCGCCCTCCCTTTCATTCAGGGAAGCCTCTGTTGGATCAAAGACCCTTCATGTGTGGAGGAACACAACTGGATACAATCCTTTATGTTTAATGAACTCAAGTAGTATTTTACAATGAATCATCTGCATTCCAAAGATTCAATTTGTACGCCTGGGAAGGGCATGTGTACTATAACTTTAGTGCTGTACTAAAATATAGGAAAAGTTCCAAGAAGCAAGGGAATATGTGGTGTGGAATACTGCATACCCTGCTGCCACTGATGACTCCATAGCTACCTCCTCTCACAATGCAGATAGCAGGGGAGGGGGGGGGCAGATGCCAGCATCTCACCCAAGAAACAAAACATGCAGATGCCTCTGGGCTTCCATTTTTCTGCAGAACAAGTAACTGGAAAAGTATCTTCGTTTGAACAATCAGAATCAAAGTAGCTTCTCACACCACGTAGTCCCTCAATCACCAGCAATTATAAAAGACACAAGGGCTTCAATGCAAGGTAGAAAGATTTTGCCTTTAATGTACACTCAAGTCACAATATCTATTCAGAGGCTGTTACTCCAGGTAACATTGCAACTGTCCTGTCAAGGGCATCTATTTTAGTAACCTGTCTGGAGGAGGGACAGGCTCAAACAGAGGGTTCATTGGAAACATTAAGGAACACAGTGGAGCTGATCAACACTTCAAAAAACGGAAAATCAGACAAATTAATCCCATTCCCCCTACACATATACTAACATTAATTTTCCATTCCCAGAAATCAGTAGCATACGCAAACTGTATATGCTATTAAAGCATACAGATGGTCCAACTGAATGCCTCGCTAATAATCTTAACAGTGCAGACACTGTTTCTCAAAACTGTTGGGACACTGTTTCTCAAAACTACCAAAGAATTTTATGCTATTTTTAAAGCATAGAACACATCCAAGACAGCCAATGACCAACATTTAATTTAAACTACCTAATATCCTTGCTGATGGGTTTCCCTCCATTGAGGGTTGGCTCCATCTTTCTACTGATCTTGTTAAAGCCGACTGGCACACTTAACATGACTGGAGAAGAGAGTAACTGTTAAAGAAGGTGCGCCTGTAAATGTTTTTTGCTATGCATTGTCCTCTCTGCAGCACTTACTGATCAAGACCATAGGGTTGGGGTGTCTTCCCTTGCAGCAAGCTATTTCACATGATACAGTGTACAGAACAGAAGTGAAGTGCATTCCTTGAAGGATTGGAAGGGGCTGTGAGGAAAAAAGGGACGGGGAGAGAACACGATTTGCATAAGTTCATGTGTCTTTAGAAAGGAGACTACAGCCTCCCTGCTGCTTCATTAGCTTGATCCCTCCTCCTCCTCTTTGCCTACAGAAGGACTAGTTTCTAAATCTTTGCTCTGCTTTTCTTCATCATCATCATCATCCTCTTGGGGGTACAGATCCGGGTACTTCTGCATGCACTCTTGCATTGCACGAAACTGGTCCACACAATCTGATCCCTTTATTTCTTCCTTGCTATAATGGAAACAGGAAAAGGCTGACTTGAATTGTTCCCCACAAGGACCACTAGCCATTCCACCAAGGCACGGACAATTCCAGTTGATATCTCCATTAGGCAGTATCAAACCTAGGAGGGAAAAAGAAATCATTAATGTGGAGAGAAAGCCTGACTGCCCATTCCTGGAATGTGGTCATAACTTCATTCCTTCCTATGTTCCATTTCTCCTTCCTCTGCATAAGCCCCCCACCCTGCATAATCCTCACCCTGGGCGAGGGAGGCACAGCCAAAACACATCTACATCTACACAAAGGGGCACATTTGCAATTCACCCCAAAGAGGTGGAAAACATCTTGCAGGCTCAAAGAGCTGCAAGGTGATCCCCAGGAACACCCACCCAGTACCAGCCCATAATCACCTGGGACTGGGAGGGGTCTGGGCAAGCCTCTGACCGTCAAGGTTGTTGGAAGCTGGTGCACGCTCTTCATGGATCAAGCCCCTGATTTCGGTCAGCAAGCAGCCCTCCAGCCCCGGGCGCGGCGCCGGTGATCGCTCGCACGAGAGACCAAGACTAGTACTAAGTTAGGTGCTCTGGTGTTCTGTGACTTTGTGTCTAGTAAGCCTGTTACTTCGCCTACCCTATGCTCAATTGATCCCCATTGTGAATTACTCATCTGTTTATGCTGTGAAATTCCTGTAGTTTATTAGTTCCGCTCCATTAAAGGTGTTGTAAACAAACGTAGACTCCTTGTTTAGTCTGTTCCCCCGTGTCAATTCAGGCTGCGGTTGGCTTTAGCTTCGGCTAGAACCGCAAGGAAGGGCTTCCTCCGTGCTGCTTAACCCTCCCGAACTTCCTCCGTGCTGCTTAAGTCCATCCCGAACTTGCGCAAAGGACCTGCTGGGGTCCTCCACAATTAAGTTAATGGTAGATAATGGGGATTTTAAAAAGACTAATAAATTCATCTAATTTGAATAAACTAGTGTTGTAGATTCAATATGGTGTAGAAAAAGACTACCTAGTTTACATTTAGCCTTATAGTGATTGGCTTTGCACGACAACTCACCGTGGCTTATAAGCCACGGTGGGTTGTCATGTCATGTGAACCTGGGACAGGTTTGTCGGGGTAGCTTATTAGCCACCCTGACAACCCATGGCTTGTAGTTGGGTTTGTTTTACTCACACTGGGTTGTCATATTGTCAAAACCTGGACGACATGACACATTGTGGGTCAAACTCAACTACAAGCGAGTTGCTTGGCAAGAGCGACAAAATCCCCTTCCTGCTCTTGCCAAGCGGCTAGCGGGCAAGTGCTGCTGCCAGCTGCCCCCAAAGTGCCCAAGTGGCACTTGGGGGTGGCTGTCAGAGGCTTCCCCCCACTCCCCACTGTGGCGTAACCCCACAACTCAGTTCCCAGGTCTATGTCACCATTAGTATGTTTAGTGAGTATAGAATGTTGAACCGAGTGGGCGTGGTTTGTGATGTCTTGGAAAGGGTGGGGGGAGGAGTATATAAGGAGTGTTTGAGTGATGTCAGGGGAGTTGAGGGTTGAGTTAGTTGAGTGATTATTGTGTGTTAGAGAGTTTGGGAGTTAGGTTAGTCAGGTCGTTGTCTGTCAGGAGTTTTGAGAGAAATCAGTGCTTGTCTGAAGAGTGAAAGTATTTGGAGTTATAGGAACTTAGGTTAATTACAAAGAGTTTGGGGTAGGCAGGTTTAAAGTTATTTTCTGGAACTAAGATTTTGAGAATTAAAATAAACTTATTTTTATTTTGTTTGCTACCCAAATCCTACGTGTCAGCTTGGCGTTATTAACCTGCATCACTGTTAAATCTACACACACACACCCCTTTGTACCCACAGTATCATAAATTTAAAATAGATCCTTAATAACCAGTATTAATCTTTTCCCTCATTAGTAGGGGAAAGGTTTCATTTGACCCTCCCCTTAGGTTTTTAAGTGTTGGTGCTTAGCCTGAGAAGGGTTTATGCACCTGGTCCTAAAGTGTAAGGGACCGTGTCGTCGCACCCACCACCATGGCAAGCCCTTTTAGGTTCACCATGGCAGCAAGGAGAAGAGATCCCTGCAGCCGGCTGCATAGCTAGCTGTAGCAATCCCCACTTCCTGCAGCCGGGAGCAGAGATCTCTGCAGTCGGCTGAAGCGATCCTGCTCCCTTGCTTCTCGCTGTGGCGGCAGGCAGCAGAGATCTCTGAAGCCGGCTGGAGCGATCCCTGCTCCCCTTTTACCACCGTGGCAGCGAGTCCTTTTGGGCTCGCTGTGGTGGCAGGGAGGGAGGAAAAGACTCGTTCCGCTCACAGTGTCCCCTGAGATACCTGCGGGACGACTGAGGGGGGAAGAAGAAGGCATGGACCCATGATGTGCCCAATCATCTGTCGGGCACATCATGGGGCTGTGGGCGATTAAGCCACACTGTGTGGCTTGTGCTGCAGTGTGGGTTAATGTGTCATCCGAACCACTAAAAACCAGTCCTGATCAATTCTGTGTCTTGAAGCAACCTATGCTGACGGGGAGACTGCTTGTACTAGCAAACCTGGCTGGAGCTGAGGAAAGTTCCTTGTTTGTTTACATGTCTTAACAAACATGTAGCCAAATGTGGGACTGAAAATATGAAGCGGGTGACATGGGACTTTTGTGCAAAGCAGAAGGAATATGGTTTTGTTTTACAAATGAGAAAACACAGAAGATGCTGAATGAAGAACAGAACAGCTATCTGACACTGATATCTGATTTAAAAGCAAATCTGAACAGTTCCCAGAAGCAAACCTTCCCTGATCACTCTGTGCTTACTACTAAGTTCTCCAGGTGCAATTCACCAGGCCCAGCTGCTGCATATTCAACATAAACATCAATCAGGCTGGACATTAATGGGGGTTGCACAGCAGCAAGACTTAACACAGTGAACCCTTTAGGGTGTCACCCCCCCCCCCCATGAAGGCTGCTGTTCTGTTCACACTTATCTAAGAGTAAGTGCCAATGAACAGAGTGGTGGTGACTTCTGACTAAAGATGCATGAGAATTGATAACTATAAAGCAAATTAATTGAGCACTTTGAAACTAACGTAAGGGGGGGGGGTAGAATGACCATCAGGATTTTCTATACATACTTTTGTTAATGTTAAAAGCCATTGATAAAAAGTGAGAACTTCCAGTCCCATTGTGCAAGTTAAATACAATAACTCTGAGCCCAAAAGACAATAGAAACTGCAAACGAGATTATCTTTTAAGTCATGGAAATGTTTGCACAAACTATTCTCACATTTCAGTAGCTTCCCATCACCAATACACAACCTATCTGCAAAAGCTCCCTACAGCATTACCAGGCTAATGCAGCGGGCCCCAACAGCAGTGCCTATGGGTGCCGGTTGCACCCGCGAGCCCATGAAGCTTTCTACTCCCTGCCCCCTTCAAAAAATTATTTTAAATAAAAAATGTGGAAAATGTTAGGACGCCAGGTTCTCCTTTCCTGTTCCTGAACCTGCTGCTGAGCAGCGATTGGGGTGGGCAGCAAGAGAAGGAAAGAGTTGCTTCCGTGCCTGCCCAATCTTCTTCCATCCACACAGAGCTTTCCCCTTAGCCTCTCGCCTTGCCATTTTGCTCCCCTCCACCACTTTTCCCTTGCTATTTTCGCCTCCCACACTCACTTCCCTCACAATTTATCTTCCCTCCCTGCCTGTTTACCTTGCTGTTTCTCCCTGCTCCTCCTAACCTTGCTCTTTCTCTATTTCCCCCCTCCCTCCCAGCCCCTAGCCTTGCTCTTTTTCTCTCCCTTCCCCAGCCTCTTCTCTCATTCGCACATGCGGAGCACCTTCCTTGGTGGGGGGCACTGATGGCAGAGGAGGAAGTCGGAGCATCAGGTGGGGAACGATGCGGTGAACCTGGGGTCGAGGTAGGGAATTTTTTTCCCCTTTCCCTTCTGGGCTGGAGCATTTTCCTTTCCTTTGGAGCTGGAGAAAGGTGTGTGTGGGGATAGGATGAGAAGAGCAATCCTATGTAGGTCTACACAGAAGTAATTCTCACTGATTTCCATGTAAGTCATGCATAGGATTGCAACCTTAAATGGGTATTTTGTTGTGCTGCTGCAGGTTCAAATATGTGGATTGGCTTTGGGGTTCCTTTGTTTCTAACTCAGTTACTTGGGTGAATTCCTCGTCTTTTGACTAGCCAGGCCCCCGCAGCAGCCACTATGTGACTACCACATCCTCTGTAGGGAGTTATTTTGTGGTGCTCGCAGCAGTTTCTCAAATTCCAAAATGTGCCCACAGGTCCAAAAAGGTTTGGGACCCCTGAGTTAATGCCATAGAGAGGACATTCAAGGGCGAAGCGGCTAACTAGCACATTGAGTTTTGCACATCTGGAACATTCTCAAAGGAGAACTGTTACCTTTAAAAAAGGGTTTCTACTCCTGAACAAAACTGCTGTTCTCAAGTGATCGTCTAGGCCTGTGGCTCACGCTGGCTCAGCTTGTCTGAGTGTGGAAAGCTAAGCAGGGTCAGGCCTGGTGATTACTTGGATGGGAGAGCCCTCCTCTAGTTTCCTGCATTGAGCAGGGGGTTGGACTCGATAGCCTTGTAGGCTCCTTCCAACTCTATGATCTATCTATGAACAATCAGTGTCATCAGACGCATTGAACAAATTCTACTATAAACATCAAAAATGTATTTTATTGTAATGGAAAGGCAAATAATTATACTATTGAATCCCAATATGACTATAGAGAGAGTTAGTGATGCCCTCAGGTAATTATTCCCTAAACCATTTGAAAACAAATATACAAATTGAAAAACGCAACACCACAACATTTCTCATTAAGTGAAAATTTAGCCAAAATGTTGACTTTTGTATTTAAACTGAAAACAGTCAAGCATCAACTTAAAGATAGTAATGTTACAGGACTAGTCATTGTGTTGCACTATGGTACTTTTAGATCCATTCTTCTTCAAGAGTGCATACAAGAAACCTGGCACAATTCACCATGAAGTTCTCCTGCACAAGTCCCACTGAAACAAATTGGAGGCTGCACAAGAGCACTTCTGCCCCGGGGAAAACTGGCAAACTAGCTAGCTCTCACAGTCAAATGTGACAGACAGTTGCAACCAAGACTGAAGCAAATTTATAGGGTCAATGTAACTCATTTATTTTGTGCTTCTATAAAATCAATTGGCTCTGCTATCTGGAAGCAAGCTTTGCTTTTAAACAAAATTGTATTCAGCGTCCATGTTGATTTTCTCCTCAACAAAAGTGCTTTTCACCGAAACAAAAAGAGGAGAGGGGAGGAAAGTCTCCATCATTCATCTTTTTGTATTCGTGGCCAGTAGGCAATTCAACTGTAAACCTTTAGAATTTCCAGTTAATTTCCAGTTAGGCAGTATAATTTGAAAAATTAAAAATTGTTCCTGTGCTTTGTCATGTTATTTACTTTTAAAGATTTATAGCATAAATATAAGAAAAATGTGTCCTGCATGAATCTCAGATAGGGGGATGCTGATGCTGACAGCCTGCAAAAGCAGAAATAATTTCTACCCAATCTATATACTCCGTGCTGGCTTTTGGCCAGCAATATGCCCTGCCAAAAATTATAAAGGCTGAAACTCCGCTTGTGCTTCTGCACATCTTTCTGGTATAAGATACAGATGGTGGCTAAAATGTAGAGGTGGGGCGAGGGGGAAGGGATCAGCCTATTTCTTCTCATCTCAAGAAGGGTGCAGGGTTAACCTCAATCACATCAAGCCTACAAGTCACATATGGAAGGGGGGGGGGGATCAATGAAAGTTATTTTTAGTATCTTGCTATGAAGTGCATTAGCAAGTACAGTCTAAGGACAGCTGTTTCTAATTATATAACTAAAGTTATATTCCATCAACCTTCTATGATGAATCTCTTTCACAAACCCTGCATGTATCATTTTCATGCACAGATGAACTTGCTCACCTCTGCAGCTTGGGAAAAAGGTTGGCTTCTCCTACCAGAGGTGGTGCAATATGAATCCTCCATAGGGCGGGCCACCAGGGGGGCGCGGGGCTGTTCTCAGTTATTAACTTTTTTTATATTTTCTTTAACTACTTTTGAAAGAATATCTTTCATGCCTCACACAATGATTTTTAACAAATGAGTGGAAAAATGTGCCACACTCCCTAGGGTGTGCATGACGAAATGTGAGAGTTTATTTATTGAAACCTGCACTTTATGGACCTACAGCCATTAGGGTGCATGCAGGACACATTTTTCTTATATTTATGCTATAAATCTTTAAAAGTAGGTAAATAACATGACAAAGCACAGGAACAATTTTAAATTTTCAAATTATACTGCCTAGCTGGAAATTACAACTGATTCAAAATTTAGTGCCTAGATTGCCAGCTGGAACTGGTCACCCAAGCATATCATGCCCTTACCTAATAAACTTCACTGCCTACCTATTCCTTTCTGGGCTTATTCAAGGTGCTGGCCTTGGTCTTTAAAGACCTAAATCATCTGGGACCAAGAGTCTACACCTACATGAACGTGCCCAATCAACAGGATCCTCCTAAGAGGCCCTCCTCAGGTGCCTCCACCATTTTTTGTGCTGCCACTAAAACTAACACCAGGGACACCACTAAAATTTCATTTTCCATTTCCCTGACTATCCCTGACCAACTTTTCTCAATTTCCCTGACCACCATTCAAAAATAAACCCAAGTTAAAAGAATTCATTGGTTACAGTACATGAAATAATGGTTTTATTAAATGGTTTAAAACTACACAAGTACTGACAGTCAAATTTATTTTTTTGGTCAAGATAGGAGCTTCAATATGAGCTTCTTTAAACATTGAGACTGGGTTTGGATGACAACCCACTGTGGCTTATAGAATCATAGAAAAGTAGAGTTGGAAGGGGCCTACAAGGCCCTCGAGCCCAACCCCCTGCTCAATGCAGGAATCCAGGTCAAAGCATCCCTGACAGATGCACCTTCTTGAATGCCTCCAGAGTGGGAGAGCCCACCACCTCCCTAGGTAGTTGGTTCCATTGTCTTATTGCTCTAACAGGAATTTTTTCCTGATGTTTAGGTGGAATCTGGGTTCCTGTAACATGAGTCCATTATTCCGTGTCCTGCAAACTGGGATGATCGAGAAGAGATCCTGGCCCTCCTCTGTGTGACAACCCTTCAAGTACTGGAAGAGTGCTATCATATCTCCCCTCAGTCTCCTCTTCTGAAGGCTAAATATGCCCAGTTCATTCAGTCTCTCCTCATAGGGCCTTGTTTCCAGTCCCTTAATCATCTTTGTTGCCCTCCTCTGAACCCTCTCCAGTTTGTCTACATCCTTCTTAAAGTGTGGTGCCCAGAACTGGACGCAGTACTCAAGATGAGGCCTAACCAGTGCTGAGTAAAGGGGAATTATCACTTCCCGCGATTTGGAAGCTATACTTCTATTAATGGAGCCCAAAATAGCATTTGCCTTCTTTGCAGCCACATTGCATTGCTGGCTCATATTCAGTTTGTGATCTACCACAATTCCAAGATCCTTCTCACTTGTAGTATTATTGAGCCAAGTGTCCCCCATTCTGTAACTCTGCATTTGGTTTCCTTTCCCTAGGTGCAGCACTTGGCATTTATCCCTATTAAATTTCATTCTGTTGTTTTCAGCCCAGCGCTCCAGCCTATCGAGGTCACTTTGAATTTTGTTTCTGTCTTCCAGAGTATTAGCTGTTCCACCCAACTTTGTGTCACCTGCAAATTTGATAAGCATTCCCTGTACCTCCTCATCCAAGTCATTAATAAAAATGTTAAAGAGCACTAGGGCCCAGGACCGAGCCCTGTGGTACCCCGCTCGTTACCTCTCCCCAGTCCACAGCATTCCCACAGTCCACAAGGGAGGTTACCCGATCAAAAAAAAGGAGATCAGATTAGTCTGGCAGGATTTGTTCTTGACAAATCCATGCTGGCTTCTAGTAATCACTGCATTGTTTTCAAGGTGCTTGCAGACTGACTTCTTTATAATCTGCTCCAAAAATCTTCCCAGGGATTGATGTAAGACTGACTGGTCTATAGTACCCAGGTTCCTCCTTCTTGCCCTTTTTGAAGATAGGAACAACATTTGCCCTCCTCCAGTCATCTGGCACTTCACCTGAAGATTTAAACTCGTTCAAAGTAATCAGGTGCTCCTTGACCATTTGCCTATCAATCTCAAGCTGCAATCCTGCCCCTTCAGTCTGCACTTCAGGTTTGCCAGGAGGGACATAAACTCTCTTTTGGGAGAAGACCGAGCCGAAGTAGGAATTGAACACTTCTGCCTTTTCTTTGTCTTCTGTTATCAATTTACCATCCTCATTGCGTAGTTGAACCACCATTTCTTTCCTCTATCTTTACTATGCATGTATCTGAAGAAAGCTTTCTTGTTGTTTTTAGCATCCCTCACTAGCCTCAGCTCATTCTCAGCTTTAGCAGTTCCTGACACTATTCCTGCAGTTCTGTGCTACCTGCCTGTACTCTTCCCTTGTAGCCTGGCCTTCCTTCCACATCCTATGCGTGTCCTTTTTTGTTTTCAGGTCATCTCTGAGTTTATTGTGAAGTCACATTGGCATCTTCTGTTGCCCTCTGCCTTTTTTCCTTGTGGGAATTGTTTGCAATTGTGCCTTTAGAATTTCCTTTTTAAAAAACTCCCACCCATCCTGGGCTCCTTTTCTCATTAAAGTCGCTTGCCATGGGACCTGACAGGTTTGACAGGTCTGGACCTGTCAGCTCCTTGCAAAGCCCCAGGAGATCATGGCGCTGAGTTTATTAAAATTGGCTTTCCTAAAATCCAGGGTACGCGTTTGGCTGCACTCAGCTTTTGCTTCCTTTAGAATCGGGAACTCAAGTATAACATGGTCATTTCCCCCAGAGTTCCCGAAACTGCCACTTTATCCACTAAGTCGTCTCTGTTGGTTAGAATCAGGTCAAGGATAGCCGATCTTCTAGTTCCTTCCTCCACTTTCTGTAGGAGGAAGTTATCAGCAGCACAGCTCAGGAATTTCTTGGAGGGGCCATGTTTGGCAGAATTTGTCTCCCAACAGATATCGGGGAAATTGAAGTCACCCATCACTACTACATCATGCCTCCTTGAAACAATGGCAATTTGCTTTTCAAAAGTTTCATCCTTGTCTTCTCCTTGATTGGGTGGTCGGTAGTAGACTCCAACTGCCATGTTTGATTTGTTCTTTATTTTATTTTAAATTTATTTTAATCCAGATGCTCTCAATGGGGCTGCCAAGCTCATCTTCCTGTATCTCTGTGCAGAGATACGTATTTTTAACATATAGCGCAAATCCACCTCCCTTGCTGTTGCTTCTGTTCTTTTTGAACAAGTTATATCCTTCAATTGCTGTATTCCAGCCATGGGAGTCATCCCACCAAGTTTCAGTTATACCTATCAAGTCATATTTGTCCTCTTGTATTAAGAGTTCAAGTTCGTTCTGTTTGTTGCCCATACTCTGGGCATTAGTATAGAGACATCGAAGACTATGTGTTTTATAGTCCGACTTTCTTCCTACATTTTGTAGTAGACTATCATTGGGCACCGCTGGAGCTGTTCTCTCCGTTGTGGCAGGGTCATTCCATGTAAAATCAACCAATGAATTTACCTGACCGTCACGGATTTTGAAAAAAATTGGTGAACTTGTTGGGTCTGCTGAGAAAATAAGCTGCTCCAAAAATTAGACTTCTGGGACAAAAACTTTTGGAGATATGGCAATCAAAAATATGAAGAAAAATGTTAATTTTTGTGTGTCGGACAACATTAAAATTACAGTAATTCCAGTTCTACAGAACCTAGAAAGTTAATCATGGTGTTGATGGAAAGCCTCTGAAATGCTTTCATTTGATATGTAACATAAATGGTTTTTTGGAATAAATATATATTCAAGGTCAAATAGTAAAATTTGACCTTGAATTCTGCAAAAACTAAAAAAAATTTCTCCATGATTTTTCTTTTAGTATTTCATCTGACAGTGCTTAATACATGTACCAATTTTCAAAATGGGGTTCTTAACAGAAAACTTATGCTTACTTAAGTTGTTGAAGTTTTTACCGTTTTTATACTGTGCTGCTGCACCATCAGGGAAATAATAGATCATAGTTATGCTACCTGTAGAAATGGTGTGCAGGAATTCAACAATTTGAAAAGTCATGAACACATTGCAGCAGAAGTGGGGTCAGCATTTGTCATGGCTTCAGGCCTGCCTTTTTCTTTCTTGTCAGAATCTGTGAATAAAGCTTGATTTAATGTAGACATCCAAAGAGATATATCTCTGTGAAGGTTTGAGGCCTACCCATGCCTAGTTTGGTTTCAGCCTGAAGGCCCCGGAAGCTCCGGAAGGGAGGGGGCAGGCTTAAGTGCCTGGCAGGCCTCAGTGGGGAAATTGTCCCATAATCGGGGGCGGCCACTGCGAAGGCCCTCTTCCTTGTTGCCACCAACGGAGCAACAACAGAATGAAATTTAATAGGGATAAATGCCAAGTGCTGCACCTAGGGAGAGGAAACCAAATGCAGAGTTACAGAATGGGGGACACTTGGCTTAACAATACTACAAGTGAGAAGGATCTTGGAATTGTGGTAGATCACAACTGAATATGGGCCAGCAATGCGATGTGGCTGCAAAGAAGGCAAATGCTATTTTGGGCTGCATTAATAGAAGTATAACTTCCAAATCGCGGGAAGTGATAATTCCCCTTTACTCGTCACTGACTCTCCGCCTAACCTACCTCACAGGGTTGTTGTGAGGATAAAATGGAGAGGAGGAGGATTATTATGTAAGCCGACATGGGTTCCTTGCAAGAGGAAAAAAGGCGGGGTATAAATATAAAGAATAAATAAATAAAACCAAGGCAGCTAAAGCAGGATAGATTTCACTGGAGGCGGGGTGGAAATGGACGCATTCCTATCTGCTGGATAGGGAGCTCTCCAGCCCATTTGAGTTTGAAACCCCTGGTTTATGTCATTTGTGGTTTCAGGGGAACAGTGCTACTTTCAAAATAAGGGATGCCATAGCTCTGTTTTATAACACCTGTCCTACATTATGCTTATTTTCGAGTTTGGTACAGCTGTTTTACTATGGACAAGCAAACAGGATTACAAGCTTCCACTGCCACCCAAGGTACTGCATGCATATTTGAAAACAAATCCATGTGGCAAAGGTTTATGCTAAGAGAGAGGGCTCAAACAGGTTCATATGTAGAGGATAGTCAACAGCACAGTGCAAATACAGCGGTGTGTGAATGCTGCCCCCTAGAGATTAAAGCCAAATGAAGAGTACCAACTACGTACATTTTTTAATGTAAAGAAAACCAAGTGTACAAATTTAAAATAACTTGTACACACTGGACTATGGGAATACTGAACATAACTAAACATGGACATATCTTAAGCACTCTCAGTTTTTATAGACCACTGAGCAGATCTCTCAGCAGCTTCTTACAGGAACTGGCAATTTTAGCATGTTTAGAAGTCAATTCATTTATTGGTCCCAACTTTTAGCAATCTACACTAGAAAATGATGGCTTACAGGTTCTGATGCAAAGACTACCTGAGATTCTCCAACTCAGCCACAACAAGGCTCCTCAGTGAATCAAGGAATCTATTTGACCCTCCCCTAAAGCAAAGTGGCTGGTCCATTTCTCTCTTATTCCAGGACAACATGAATGCTGACTGGGATACAAGAACTAAACACATTCCTTGGTTACTGAAGGATAAAGGTGGGCATATAAACTGGAAGATCCCAGAGTCTCCCTAGGACCATGGGATCCTCCAGTTCATGTGTTCATCTTTACACACAGTGATGAGAGCAAAGTAGAAGTCTCAAATTCGTTTCTGATCTTACAGCTGCAAAACCATTCAGGTTACAATTTGTTAATTACAGAACATGAAAAAAATGCAAAGGTTATAAACTACAAGATGGTGGCTATGCACTGGGAATATGCATGGCCAACAAGGTGCAATTCTAATTTATTTATTCCAAACATGTTTCAGCTGTCTCCATCAAAATTCATTCAAGAGTAAGCTAGGCACATTGGAGCTATCAAGACAATGCAAAGCATGGTTTAGTCAGTGTTAGGAGCATAAGCAGGCATGAGGCTTGGGCTCATGTGCTCCCACCTTCTCTCACATGTCAAGATCAGAAACTTCCAATCTTGGCTTGCAGCAAGCCATAGTTGAGCCACAAACCAGGACTGGTAACCACAGTTTAACCATGATTGGTTGCAAACTGGGGTTGGAGGTTTCCAATCTCAGCACATGAAGGAGCATGTGAGCCTGAAGCTAATTCTTGTAATGCTAAACCATGGTTTTTTGTTATATCTGAATAGCCTTATTGTTCCTAGTTCTAGTCAGTGAACAGAAGTACTGATTTTTGTAATCTTGAGATCACAGTGGGTGAAACTGCTAGATACCACCTGCCATCCAGTCAAAAACTAAAGCATGTGTGAAGAAGTCTTGTTTGTGAATATTTTATTACATTTCTGGGGGTAGAATATACCAAAGGAATTATATTGTGCAGGCAAGAGAGACTGTGGCTTGGACCATTTCTGAGTTTTAAAGATTTATTTAAGTGGCTACCTGCTATTTTTATTAGGTTGGAGCCAGACTTATTCAGAGTAGACCCATTGATATCAAAAGGACTTAAGTTAGTCATAGGAATATAGGAAACGATCTTAATACTGAGTCAGACCATTGGTCCATCTAGTCCAGTATTGTCAACAATGACAGGCAGCGGTTCTCCAGGGTTTCAGGCAGGAGTTTTTCCAACCTTACCTGGAGAAGCCAGGGATTGAACCTAGGACCTTCAATCTATTAATGTTTACTAAGCCACAGTGATACATAACTTGTTAACACATTCAAATAAAAAATTACCGTAGCTGGATTTTCCTCTAGATCTACGGTACTTTATTTCAATATACCAAGAAACTAAACACATATTGGGGCACGCTTAAATGAACACTACTCATTCCCATACAACTGACCATGGTCTTCATAAGGATCATTGGGATCATCTGCTACCAATTCAGCACTGCTTGGTGTCTCATGGTCCTCTTTGGTCACAAATATAATTCTGTCCTTTCCTGGAAATTAAAAACAAACACACACAAAACCTCAGAAGAGCATTAGTCCCAGATAAAACTGGGTATTCAAAGCTGTTGCCCAACAAAGCCTTTGAACAATTCCATAAATAGATGCATTCCTCATAGAAGCTAACCATTCTCTTCCACTTGGCCCTGGATAGGCTTGTCACAGCCGTGTATGGGTCTGGGTATTATTACATTTGGTTAAAGCGAACTGGAGGACATTCAGAAATTAAGGATAAACATTGGCTTGAATCCAGAGATGCCTTAGCTCCTTTGAATCCATCCTATTATATTTTCCAAACTTTCATGAAGACTTGTGAGGAAAATGTGAGAGAAGCCGGCTGTATTAATTCTAAAAGGCAGATTACTGTCTACAAACACATTTTTTTTAAAAAAGAAAAGATGGTATAAAGCGGTCAGAGATCAATTAATCTCATTAGTCAACAAAGACAGGACAAATAGTAATGAGCTTATGATGTCAGCAGGGTAATTTAACTTCCATTGTGAATCAATTTGCTTTGATTTTATAGTGTCGAGCTGGAACAAGTCGAATATGGTCACATGAAATAGCTATCCTGGGATGACCCTGCAAATGAGGTTTTCCTAGGACACATCCCACTGTCTAGCCTCAGAACACTGAAATCATGCATCAGCACTTCTAAGGAAAGGTTCTCCAGAAGTGCTGTCTAACCCAAAGTAACCTGCATACAGCAGAGGCAACTGAAGCATTAAACAACCTTATAGCAACAATATTCACCCTGTCATTCCCTAGGAACCACATTAGAACCAATTAGCTTAATTCTGATCTAATTTTAGCCAAATGAGATCACTTAGAAAAGCAATGCCTGAAAGAGAACGTATGAATACAAAGAACTTTTGCCCAAGTCAGGAGCAGAGCAATCCTATGGCCTCTAGAAAGCGTTTAGGGGGCCATAGCTTTTTTCAGATTCCCAGATCCAAGGTCAGAAAAGAGTTCTGATCTCAGAGTTGGGGATCTGTGCTCCAATCTCCCTCCCCCTTCCAGCAGCTGGTGTGGAAAGAACCACGCCACCTGCTTCTCTGAGGTTTTATAGATTTCATCGATCTTAAATAGGGTTGGAAGGAGCCTACAAGGCTATCAACGAGTCCAACCCCCTGCTCAATGCAGGAAACTAGAGGAGGGGTCTCCCATCCAAGCAATAACCAGGCCTGACCCTGCTTAGCTTTCCACGCTCTCCTAAGAGTGACCTTGGAGAAGAGGTAAAGGGGGGGAGGGCAGGAGACCGGTGCCACCAAGATTAGATGTATTCTGGCAGCGCTTCAGCCTCCTTCCCTGAAGCGCCTCAGTTAGACATCTAAAATCGGCTGTCTAGCAGACTTGCAGGGCAGGAGGAGTAGAGAGCTAAAGATTGCCTCTGCATAGGATGCCTGTAATCCTCCGAGTTTGGAGGCTAATGGGCAATCCCACTGGATTGCACCGTAACAGGCTAATGTAGCCTCATATATTTTGTCAATTTGACATTTCACTTTTGTTCATAAACCTATATACCAACAGCAAACTCATTCTCCGAGTGTAAATCCTTATGTTGCTGAAACAGCACCATCCATGCACAACAGGGAATTAGTAGGCTTGGGAGAACCCCAAGGTTTGCTGGAGTGCAAAATTATTTCAGAAAAAGAACTAAAGGAAAGGGGAGCCAAAACAGCTCAATGAGGACTGAGCATGTTCAGTGGACACTGCATGTTGGCTGACTGCTGGAAAGGGGGGAAACAGAAAGTGGGCGGGGAATGGAATGGAGTATCCCAGAATAAAGCATGGCTGGCTGGCTGCCATCCTGAACAGCAGCACTCCACACTGCACCATTTTGTTGCAGGTCCCACTTGTTTAGTGATGGTTTAAAGTTACAGTTCAAGTGCTGCTGCAGGATCTGTAAATAATGTATTACTAGATGTCTCAAGTTCACAGCTCAAGGTAGTAAGCAGTAAGGAAACTGCCAACAAGTTCAGAACCAGTTAGAAGTTCCACATATCAACTGAAGGCCTGCTCCCAACTCAGCAGGGATGGTGTACCAAGAGTGAGAGTTGGAAAATTTGAACCAGGAACCTTCCTGCAGCCACAAATTCACTAATAAGCCGTAGATAAGCCAGTAGTCATATAGCATTAATCCCCACCTGCAACACAGTGAGAACAACACTCATTTACCTTACAGGGCTTTTGTAATGATTACCGAGATAGTTACGGGAAGCACTCTGAGCATTTGAAATGTGCTATACAAATGCTTATTATTGATATATAGAAAAATTACTCTATGAAGAGTCTGGGGGACTTTCCTAACGTATGTGGCATGCCGACATCTACAGCATAAGCTCACTTAACAGCAGACTCTATCTTCCTACAATTGAGGCTCAGCCATTTATTTGGGAGAATGGTGGGAGCGGGGAGGGGAGAGAGAGAGAAAACGAAGGTACACAATCAAAACCAAGTTCACCAGTAAGAGGTACAGTCCTATTCTTCTTTCCCCCAAATCATATATTTAATGGCAAGTCTGTACAGGTTTCAGTTAAGCTGATGTCAATGGAGGTGGGAAGACAATGATCATTACAAGATCAAGCACATGCACACGTGTGCACACACACACATGGACAGACTAGATAGAAAATGCATGCTCAAGAAGTGCGAGGTAATATTAAAGTGTGGAGTGTTTCTGTCTCTCACAACTTAAAACACTTTTCTCTTTGCCTTTCAAGTGAAATTGTGGGGGGAAACCTTTTTAACATACCGGTACTTCAATTAAAATTTGATAGGGCCTTCAGGACTGGCCACCCATGCTCCGCTATTTAAGTTATATAATTGTTGTAAACCGCCCAGAAAGCTTCGACTATTGGGTGGTATAGAAATGAAATAAATAATATATATTTTAAGTTGTATCCAGCCCTTGAAAATATAAGCAAATTCAGGCACTCTCAGCCCAGGGTAACTAATCCTATTAACAGGCCTAGTGAGTGCATTAATGCACCTTCAGAGGGGTAACTGTGTTACTCTGTTGCAGAAGAAACAATGGAGAGAGCATTGTGGCTACCTTAAAGGCCAACACATTGTATACGTTTTGGCAGCTAGTCCATTAAAGCCACAATCAATTTGCTAGTCTTTAAAGTGCCACTAGACTTGCTTTTAGATGAAACGTGTGCTCTTGGGCACAGCAGCTAACTGCAAGGCAAAAATTACAGTCATATTTACAGTTTTAAAATATACTACTTTGTTAGCTTAGCTCAAACAGCAATTAAATATAATTACAAGCATTCATTTAAGTCTTTACGTGACTTCAGTTTAGCCTTAAATCACAATTTGATGCTTTCATTTAAACTGCTTTACTTAATCACTATCATTGTATTACTACCATTCAGTTAGTAGTCAGTTTACACCTAGCTTTTTATTACATGCTTGGTTCTCTACAGTACTCTATTAAATCACACATTTTGTAATTTATGCTGCTGGTGGATGTTACTGTTTGATCATTACACTACTTGACAGCAATTGCTAGTCACTGTCATCATTTCATTCACTGTGTTCTGTAGGGAACGAAAGGGAAAATGGGGTAGGAGGAGTGGGGAGAAAGGACTGAACCTCTACTCAAGAATTAATGGTAAAAGAAACAGTACTTTACTATCAACATCAAACCAGATATTAGTATATAAACAAAATAGCTTTGGACATAAAAGTCATCCAAGTTCAAGCTCTCACTGAGCCATAAATATATGCATGCGTCAAGTAGCCAGAACTGGTTGGGGCTGCCTTCCGTAAATTAAGATGTTGGTGGCATGTAGTAAAGTGGTCTTCCATTTAACCTATTTTACAGCCTTCCTAAGGAAATGAAAACGTGTTAGGGCACAATCCTATGGCCCTCTGACCTTGCTGGGGGGGGGGGGATAGGATAGGGCATAGAAGCCACTGCGACCTCGGAAATCCCTTCCTAGGTCACAGTGCACAGTCCACCAGCAGAGAGCCCTCCTACCTCACCTCGTAGCCAACTTCGGTTCCAGCGTGGGGAGGCGTTCCTGGGGAGGGGAAGAGCAAGGCACCACTGGCTCCTGAGGAATCCAGGCAGTGTGTCAGCCTCTGTATTTAGATGGCCAAAATCGGCTGTCTAGATGTTTTTGAAGGCAAGGGGAGTGTGGCAGATATCAGAGGGTTACAGGCAGCCTCATTGGACTCCGCTGCTTGAAGACCAACTTAACTCTCCCTGAGCCCTTAGATCAGAATAGTAGTATGTTCAGCTGGAATTCTTTATTGAAGGGCATCAGAAGTCAGAATCAAGTGTTCTAATTTCACATGTGTTTTCATCCAGCAGAGTTACAGCATAAGTTTGAACATTTGTTAAACTTCACCTAAACCTGAACTCTAGCAAGTCTACGAAGGTACCTATATTCTGCAAGTGCTACCCCCCCCCCCCAATTAAAAATGCTTAGTCAAGCTGGATTTGATAGCCAGGGGGCAGGCTAAAATTGCTCACTGGAAGGGGCCTTTGCTCAGTGTATGCTTTGCAGGCAGAAGGGCCCCCTAGGTTCAATTTCCAGCATTTCCAGTTAAAAGGGGATTTCAATTACAGTATTTTTCCATGTACAAGACTATACTTTTCCCTAAAATTGTTAGACTAAAAATTGAGGGTCGTCTTATACACGGAAGTAAGCCAAGGAGAGAACCGCGCAGTTGCGAAACTGCCCAGTGGGGGGCGTCTTATACATGGGGGCGTCTTATAGACGGAAAAATACGGTAGTAGTAAGGCAGGGAAAGCTTTCTGTACAAGATCTGAGGCCCAGAGAAATAGGATCAAGTCAGAATAGTCAATAAGGGGCAACCTTCCCCAACCTGCCCTTCAGATGCACAGCATCCCAGCAGCTATGCTGACCAGGGGATCCTGGGAGTTGTAGTCCAACACATCTGGAGGGAACCAGGTTGGAGAAGGCTGATACAGGGTTTTGATGAATCAATAGCCTCAGTAAAAGTAGCATCCTACGTTCAAAAAGGGGCTTCAACCAATGGCACTGGGACATTGCGCAATTCAGTTTTAAGGATGTTTAAGTGTAACCTGAAAACACACTTTTCTTGCACCCTACACAACTGGCAACTTTTAAGAAGAGACCAGAGGCCACTTTAAAAACCTGCCAGCATGGCTGGGGAATGCTGGGAGTTGTAGGCCTTCTCTCTCTCTCAACATTTTTATTTATTTATGTTGGATAATTAAAATTGCAGTCAAAACCTATGGCTCATGTTTCACCAGGTAGTTGGGTGAAATAGTTAAGATCACTGGTATCTTCTAGTGTGGATTCACTGGAAGATACTCATTGAATTATTAACAGCCTGAACAGGAAGTGGGCGTAGCTCTCAGCTTCTTCCTCTTTCTGTTCAGACTCTTAGTGAATGTAGCACCTTCTGTTGTTGGCTCCACGTTGTTCTAGCAGCAGCATGTAACCAGAGTTGCTGGTCTGAACTCCATAAGTTCAGACCCCAAGTAAGTACAAATGTAAGAAACGCCTTTTAAGCCTGCCTGAATGAAACTGCATAATCTGAGTGAGTAAATGTTACTTTTAACTTTTACAAGACTGTGTCTCTGATTATTGTTCTGAGGGAGAGAAAAGGGGGCAAAACCAGGGAAATCCAGTCTGCCTTAAAGCATCCTGGATTACCAAATGCTAACTGGCTAACACTAGCCAAATCTAAGCTTCTTTTAAGCTGGAAAGGGACTCTACTCTGCTGATCTCACTAACGTGAGATAGGAAGGATATTACTCCACAATATATCCTCGCCTAGTATCTTTTTCAAGTCCCAACAATTTATTTATTTATTTATTATATTCATACCCCACCTTTTTTCCTGAAAGGAACCCAAGGCGGCTTACATAATCCTCCTCCTCCTCCTCTCCATTTTATCCTCACAACAACCCTGTGAGGTAGGTTAGGCTGAGAGTCAGTGACTGGCCCAAAGTCACCCAGTGAGTTTCATGGCCAAGCGGGGACTAGAACCCGGATCTCCTGAGTCCCAGTCCAACACTCTCACCACTACGCCAGCTGGCTAGGATTGCACTCTAAGAGAGCTGAAATATGACCGAGGTTCAAATCCCTGCTCACTAGCCACATGACTCTCAAGGAGTGACCTTGGGCCAGCAATTCTCTCCTAGCCCAGCCGACCTCGCAGGGTTGTTTCGAGGGGAATGGGAAGCGGGCACCACATACACTTCTTTGGGCGAAGAACGGATAAAACTGTAGCAAATGCATACAGTAAAATAAGTACCGCAATCGTTTATTCGGAGTTGCATTTAAAAACAACAGCCGTAAACCGCTTTGACCGTGTGGGAAAGTGATATAAAACATTGTAATAAAATGAATACTCACTCCTCCTCCCCTAGAACTGCGAAGTTCTGAACGGGCTACAAGAAGGGGTGGGGTTGCACCATTATTATTACTACCACTAATAGTACTAATGCTGCTGCTACTACTACTACCACGACCACCACCCTCCTTCTCTTTCCGTGCGCACCCCGGTACCTTCTTGCCTGCAGTAGGACATAGCTGGAGAGAGCAGGGAACGCGTTGCTCCCTCTACGACGCCAAATGGCCCAAACCACGACCCGTCGCTTGGCACCGCTACTACTACTACTACTAGCCGGCGGCGCCGCGCACGCGCACGCGCACGCCTTCCCACCCGCGGCTTCCAGGCACCCTCGCG
The DNA here is from genome assembly GCA_021292165.1 of Shinisaurus crocodilurus. Classification (NCBI taxonomy): domain Eukaryota; kingdom Metazoa; phylum Chordata; class Lepidosauria; order Squamata; family Shinisauridae; genus Shinisaurus; species Shinisaurus crocodilurus. Next base: position 3,942,045 of record CM037889.1, read on the forward strand.
GCGACCTCTCACCCCCGCCGCGCGGGAAGGACCCCAAGGAGAAGCCCAGGAGCCGCCTGAACGCCGCTTTCTCCCCCCGGCCCGCACACGCACAAAGAAGCCCACGAGCGATATACGATCGCGCCCCCGGCAGGGACAGCGTCCTTCCCTCCCGAGTTATGGAAAGGAAAGCGGGAGGGAAGAACGGACGGACAAAAACCTGACAGAGCCGTTATTCGCGACGGACTACATATCCCAATAGGCTGTGCGCTCAACCCTCTCCTCCCGCCTTTTTCCCGACATGCTTTGTGTGACCTTGAGTCATTAGTTCGCCGCCGCTCTCGCTCTCTCTCTCTCGTAGCCATAGAAAGTTCAATGATATTCCCAGCAATGCTTTGCGAAAAATGGGCGGAGCCGGCCTCCCCCCCCCCGTTTAAACACTACATTTCCCAGGATGCTCCAAGGTTGCTCCACAAGCGAGCGGGCCTGGACGGGGCGGAGCCTTTAACTGGGTGGGCGGGGCATTCCATGAGCGTGTGAGGGCTTAGCCCCTGGAGGGAGGGCGGGCTTAGCCCCGGGAGGGCGGGCTTAGCCCCGGGAGGGCGGGCCGGGGGGGGGGCTTGGTCCAGAGGCAGTTGTAGTTGTATCTGCTTCGTCGGGATTGGCGTCCCTCTGGAGTTTGGAGACTTAAGACGCTCAAAATGTAAGCGTGTCCCTTCTCTTTACTTAAATATTTAGTCCCTTTTGGGATCAGGAGAAAGAGACAGAAGTATTGTGCCCTGGCATCCTAGGGCTGCTGCGGTCCTATGCGCACTGATGACTAGGGCGTAAGCCTCACTGAATTGGGATTTCTTTTCGAATGAATATGCATAGGTCAGGATCTGTCCTATGCATGGAATATGCATGGAACATGTTGTCAGCGTTTGCTTTGGGCGGGGAAGTAGTAGCCCCGATTTGTTAGATGACGCTCAACTGAGGAGCTCGTCGTAGGTTAGGTAGGCTTACATTGATTGGGAGGTGTTGGAGAGGAACTGTTTCTTCTCGGTCCGATTTATGCCGCTGGTGAAATACTGTTGCCCTTGAAAGATTATGCGCTGTGAACTACTATGTATCTAAGGTGTTAAGTGGGTTACTGAGAGTGCCTTTCTGCTGCTGCCAACTAGCACAGATGCTCCCTTGGAAAGGGGCGTCTGTTCGTGAATTCTTTTAGGGTGCTGTCACTTTCAGTGCTGAAAAATGGCCTTTGCTTTCCAGTACATACAAGCGCATTACTCCTTATCTTGGCTACAGTGTACATGCTCAGCTTAAAACTCCTTCCTGCATCATCCTATCCCGCATTAACAACATTTTGTTACAATCGCGTACCTCGAAATACCTTTGAAGTTAGTGGGACTTGCTTCTAAGTAGCCGTGCATACAAACTGCGCTGAAAAAAAGAATGTTTGGTTACAATATTTAATGTAATAAAAGGCAACAGTCTGCAGCAAACAAGCATTTCCCAAATTTCACAGCTTAGCAGGACTTTTTGTCACAATTTTTTCAAGAAAGGTTGGCAAAATTGGGAGTGTGTGCTAAAAACAGGCATGGTAAAATTAGGTGATGAGGATCTGATCTAGGGATCTGCACGCTGAACCTCATGTGGCTACTCAAAAGTAAGTCCTTATTGTGTTCAGTGATACTTACTCCCAGGTACGTGTGTATAGAATTGCAGCATCAGTAAGGTCTCTTCTGAAACCTAATTAGTAGAATCATTTTGGGCTCGGTCCTATGCATTTTTAGACAGAAAAAGGGTCCTGCAACTCCCAGCATGCTGGCTGGGGAATGCTGGGAGCTATAGGACTTTTTTCTGTCTAAAAATGCATAGGATTGTTCCTTTAGTCACTGTCGCTGTCACTTTTTTTTTCCCCATGGGGACCAACACACCAATCAAGCTACCATAGTTTGGAGACAGGCAATTGGGTTTTATAGAGGGTTGAAAGAGGGATCACTGCTTGTGTGTATACACTTGTCACACTTTCAGCTCTGGTGAGCAGATTTTTGAGGTATTATTTCAAAACCTGTTTGACTGGAAGTGACAATAGGGCAAAATAAATGTATGTGGGCATCATGAAAAGCAAAACCACCTTCAACTCTTTTTAAAACAATTTTTTATCTCTCTGGCATATATGCTTGGACCAGCTATAACAAGTCTTGCTGTTGAATGGAACTCTTTGTTACCCAGTGAATTTGTGAAGGAGAATTTTGTCACTCTTGTAAGCTTCATTTTAATTGCTGCGGGTTGAATAAAAGATGGTGGGTTGGATCCAGGATCTGCCTTCTGTGAGAGGAAGGGATCTGCTCATGGAAAGTCCCTCTGCCTAAATTTTGGAGATCTTCAACCTCCCCTGCCCCTCCCCTCCACTCCACCAACAGCTCACTCCATTCAGCAGTGCCTCTTGACTCTTTGTGTAGCATTTTCAGGTTGGAGGGGCTGCCAGGGGAAGGAGGGGGGTGGGGAAGTCTATTTCTGCCATTGCAGTTGATTCAGGTTAAATCTGGGTCCAACCAATTAGCTGCAATATCTCATTTCTCTGCACCCAGACTGTCCCCTTCAAGGTCCACAATAATATTACTTCCAGTCAGCTGTTACTTTTGCACAATGGTCATTAATGTGTGATGACCCCAGGTGACAACTACAAATAAGGGAATGGCACTGTGCAGCCCACAATAGGCGTTCAGCCTCCGCAAATGATACACTTACATCTCCAGGAGAGTGTCCTCTATACTCCTTTTCATTGTATCCATCCAAATATTTTGTTTGGACACAAGGCATTGTCAAGGGCATGTCCTCACACATTGTATCCATCCAAACATTTCTCCTTTTCATTGTATCCATCCAAATATTTTGTTTTCATTGTATCCTTTTCATTGTATCCTTTTCATTGTATCCATCCAAATGTTTTGTTTGGACACAAGGCATTGTCAAGGGCATGTCCCCACACAATAACCAAAATGTGTAGAAAAGTATAAGGAACTAGGGGTGTGTACTTATAATAAGCTTTGGGACACCCCAAATACACCCAAATTTCGGGAGTGTCCTCTATGAGATGCTATTATTGGCACAGGATTGTCATGCTTGACGGTGTCTAACAAAGGATTGAGCTGGACATGATTATATGGCATCTCATAGAGGGCAATCTCCCAGAGACATGTGTGTATGATTTGAGGTGGCCCAAAGTTTTGTTTGTGACGCATAGCCCCAGTTTCTTATTTGTAAGTGTCATGATGCTTTAAAGAGCATTGTGGAAAAACAACAGTTTTAATGGTTGAAAATTGTTTTAAATGTCAAAGGGGACAATCTCCTGGTCATGGAAACATATATGTGGTGGACAAAAGCCTATCTGGGGGTTTAGGGATATATATATATATATATATTTCTGTTTCTTATTAAGCCTTTTTACTGAGCTGTGTTATGAACTTTCATGTGAATAAGGAACTGGGAACTAGTAACCAGCTTCAGGCTCATTTGCTCGTTTTTGTTTTTGTTAGGAGAGGGGTAGCCAGATAACTCAAAAAAGCTTACTACAGATCACTTTGCATTTGCTTTCTACCAACTTGTGTTCTGTTATCAACTCATCAAAACAAAACCTTTAAGTTTTATCTGTTAACTTCATGCTGAAGTTAGCTAGAGTAGCACATTGCATATGCGCCTGTACACAGTTTCTTTGCATGTTGCCCTGGGAAACAAGTGTGTATCAATACTTGGTTCCAAAACATGTTACTACAGGCAACTATAGAAAATATTTTGGAGTAGACACACCCTCAGATGTGTTTACACCTGGACAACTGATAAACCTTCAGTGCCGCTTCTCAATGCAACTTTTTAATAGCATTATTTAACCCTGTCTCCTAGTATATTTTGAGGAGCAGGTTCTGTAAATGATGTAGAGTCAATGTTTAATTTGAGCACACTGTGTTTGTCTAGCCCCATCTCAACCTTAAAAAAAAAGTTTAAAAAAGCAAAAAAATGAAACCACGTGCTGCCATTCTTCTTTCTTTCTTTCTTTCTTATATTTATACCGCACCTTTTTTCCTTCAAGGAACCCAAGGCAGCTTACATAATCCTCCTCTCCATTTTATCCTCACAACAACCCTGTGAGGTAGGTTAGGCTGAGAGTCAGTGACTGGCCCAAAGTCACCCAGTGAGTTTCATGGCTGACTGGGGACTAGAACCCGGATCTCCCTGAGTCCCATTCCAGCACTCTCACCACTACGCCACACTGGCTCTCTTTAGATCTTTGATTCTCAAACCTTTCACTGTGAAGACAGTGGGTCACTTCACACACAGTTCTGTGGTGGTGGGATGTGCACACCTCTCCACTGTGCATATATGGCATTGCATGAACTAGGTGTTCAACAAATAGGTCTGGGTCCACATAGGCTTGAATCACGTAGTTTCTGCCCAGGCCACCCATGCAAGTGGGGTGGCCAGTTATGAATCATCAAAAAAGAGGAAATGCATCACCGAAAAAGAGGACAAAAGAGGACTTTGGTTGGCATAAAAATTGCATACTCTATATGAATCAAGAAATAATTATTTAGAAATAATTTAGAAATAATTATTATAATTTAAATAGAAATACAGTATCTCTCACCATAGCGCGGGCAGACTCTTATCAGGTGACCAGCTTGCTATCCAGGTGCTAACCATTGTTGCACAACAGTTTTATGGTTCTTTATTTTTAAACTGGAATTGAACTGGCCTTTGAAATCGAGGTCGCCATCAAACAGAGGACAGTTCTCTGGCAGCCCTTCAAATAGAGGACTGTTCTCCATAAGGGAGGACACCTGGCCACCCTATTGGAAGAGAAGGATTGTGGGAATTGCTGCTTTATGTGTACAGGCTGAAGTGTTGAGCATCTGGCTCATACAGTGCCTTGTACTCTCAGTGGGAGATGTACATGCACCCACCCTATCGCTGCCACAGAATTACGATCCTTGGCTGATTGGCAGCATGAATCAGCCCACTGTGACCATTGTAATGGACTAGAATATTACTCCAAAGTAAGTGGTTTGAAAACTTCAGTCTTCGTCCTTTAGAGTGATTTCCTTTCCAAACTGTGCACAGAGTGTTGTAGTGAGGGATTAATCATGCATTCAGTAGGGTGGGGCTGAAACTGGATAGCTGAGTTCTGAGATGAGGCCCCAGCTGATGGCTGGTCACCATTTTGGCCCCCAACAAAAAGTGGCATGCACTGCTATTCTTGTCCCTAACTATTTTTCCTGGGAAATTGGCAACCCACCTATTTAGTGCCACTAGTGTGCTAAGTGAAGATACAGTTTCTCTTGTTTATATAAGCCATCTGTGCAGAAAACTCTTTGTACACGGTTGGTACTGCCAATTTCTGTCATTCTGGTAGGAATTCTTATCAACTAATATTTTCTGTTCTTTTTGTTTCTCTTTAGCACTTCTCTGACATGAGTAGCAAGAAAGAACATGTTAAAATCACGAGCGAGCGCAAGCCCGGGTTTCTGGAGCGCCTCAGTGAGACTTCTGGGGGGATAGTCATTGGGCTTGCCACTTTTGCCCTGTCTTTCTACGTTCTTTTTACCAATGAGGTAAGTGGGCTTGGGGGGAAGGGGATGGGACGATATTTGGGCTACTTTCCATATTCTTCAGGGGTATCAAACATTAAGGCCCAGTGTGGCCCATGACTTCTCAACTGCGCTTCACACTATGGTGCTGTTAGCACGTAATAGCAGCCCATGGGTTAAGCAAACCATGGGATGTCAAGGATGAGCAGGAGGCAGTGCACCAACCACTTCTGCTTTTAATCAACAGTTGGCTCCTTTGTAGGTTGTTGGGCATGATGTCCAGACTGATGGGTTGTTTAGGGGCTAAACAAGCCAGCTAGTGCTGGCTTGTTTAGCCCCTAAGCATCCCATCAGTCAGGGTTCTCACATCATGCTCAACAACCTATGAGCAAGCCGATCTTAGTTTTTTGAGGAAAAGCAGTAGTGGCGCATGCGGGGGAGGCAGTACGTTCTCTCTCTCCAGTTCGTGCATGACAACTCATGGGTTGTCATTACATGCAGACCAAGTCAGTTTGGTCATTTTCAGGACAAAGGGAGCTGCAAAGGCAGGCTAGTGTGCTTACTCACAAGTAGATCCACTGTTGGAAAGGCCTGCGTTGCCATTTTAATCACTTCAAATGCAATGTTAAGGTAATGTTCCTCACATTGGGGATGTAGTGGTTAAACCCTTTTTGATTAACCAATATACTACACTGGGCACTGGGGAAGTGAGACAGGCAGACATCGAGTAGCAGCCTCTGACACTGAGTTCCTCTTTGAAGCATTCTTTCTTCTCCGCCCTTGTAGTGTTTTCCCACCTGCAGTATCCTCCAGGAAGTGACCTACTTACAGCGGGTGGTATGCACTGAGAATTGAGAAGAGGTGTTTAGGACAGGGGTGAACAGAAAGCAGATCTCCAGATGTTTTGGACTTCAGCTCCCAGCATTCCTGGACCATTGGCTATGCTGGCAGGGGTTTCTGGGAGTTGAAGTCCAAAACATACGGAGATCTACCTTCTGCCCACCCCTGGTTTAGGGAATTAATACTCATCAAACTTAGGTGGGGTTGATTTGGGGGTGGGGGTAAATATAATGGGATAGTTGGCCACTGCAACCTGAGTTTTGCACCCCAATATATATCCATTGTTCAAAATAGAAGGAAAATGCTTCTCATTCAAAATGTTTGTGGTGTGCAAGCACCACAACCTTTCGTATTGCATGTTGAGGAGAACTGGGCAACCCCCTGTCTAGTCAGTGAGGAGGCTTTGTGCTTTTGTAACTGGCCTCAAGCTGATGGTGTATTCCTACAGCATTGAGCTGTAACTATCTGCGTGACCATGCAGAGTTTTCGCATCTGATGGGGAATTGCTCGGATATGTCCACTTGCCCAGATGTTTTAGTTCAGGGAATCCCTGTGCCAAAAAGCATAACTGACTCTGCTACCCTTTGTACTGATAGATTCTAAAGTGTTGTTTTTTTCCCCTCCACTTGCTCTGGTTGCACAGAATGGGCTCATCACCGGAACAAAACTGAGTAAACGAATCACCCGCAAGGTTATGCACTGCTGCTTGCAGATGGTTTAATTTGCTTCTGTGATCACAGTCTATAAATAATTCTTCAAAATGCTTCTTGACTGGGATACTTATAAAAGTTTGACAGGAGATCAGCAGCTGATGTGTGAAGTTAGTGCTGGGTGTGAATCAAATTGACCAGGGTTGTCACTTTGCTTCCTTCTTCTGTTGTTGCTTCCACTTGCCTGCTGTACTGGACTGTTGCCACTGTACTTCCATCTAAGCCCCTCTGTGTGCTTTCGCTTATTTTGGGATCGCTATGTGTTAATAACTGGACTATAAAGGTCTATAAAAAATCCTAGCATAATGAACAACAGTGGAAAATTATCTTTGCAAGAATTTCTATAGGACTGGACCTAAGCCTCCTCCAAAGAGTTTACAGCCCTAAGGATGCAATCCTATCCATGTTTAGACAGAAAAAGTGTCCTAGAACTGCCCAGCATTCCCCAGCCAGCCATTCTGGCTGGGGAATGCTAGGTGTTGTAGGACGCTTTTTCTGTCTAAACATGGATAGGATTGCCCCCTAACTTAGTTATTTTGCAGTAGTACAATCATGATGCATGTCTCCCAAACATCACAACTTAATTTTGGCATTTTTTGTTTTGACATCTCAAAAGAGAGGTATCCCCTTTAAATGTTGTCTGTGGATTACATTCCAGATAACAACTTCAAGATAGACAAACTGGAGAGGGTTCAGAGGAGGGCAACAAGGATGATAAAGGGACTGGAAACAAGGCCCTATGAGGAGAGACTGAAAGAACTGGGCATGTTTAGCCTTCAGAAGAGGAGACTGAGGGGAGATATGATAGCACTCTTCCAGTACTTAAAGGGTTGTCACACAGAGGAGGGCCAGAATCTCTTCTCGATCATCCCAGTTTGCAGGACACGGAATAATGGGCTCAATTTACAGGAACCTAGATTCCACCTAAACATCAGGAAAAATTTCCTGACTGTCAGAGCAATAAGACAATGGAATCAACTACCTAGGGAGGTGGTGGGCTCTCCCAGTCTGGAGGCATTCAAGGTGCGGCTGGACAGACATCTGTCAGGGATGCTTTGACCTAGATTCCTGCATTGAGCAGGGGGTTGGACTCGATGGCCTTGTAGGCCCCTTCCAACTCTACTTTTCTATGATTCTATGATTCTATGTTTTACTGCTTTTCCTAGCAGGGTTAGATAATTTAATTCTTAGAGACTAGGTGGTGGTTGATTGCACTGCAACCAAACTATTTCAGTCGTCTTCTATGTCTGGTGCCTGAATGGATTCTCTTCCTATAAGCTTTATAGGAGGCTTCTGGGAATGCAATTTTGCTTTAACACAAGGTGTATGCTCCACATGTGCCTTGTTTTAAAAAGAAACCACTTTTCCCCACCACCACGTCACCGAATTTTGGTGGCAAATCTGGCAATAGCAGGGAGGGGCACAGTCCCTGGTGGGCTCTGGAGGGTAGGGGGGATTGACCCCTGGGCTCCTGGGCGTTGCCCACCCCTGCTATAAAGGTTTTCTATACAGTGATTTTAGCATGATGTTCCACTGACTTGTTGCTGCCTCAGAGTGTGCTCTTCCCACCCACCACTCCGCTAACCTCTCTTTTAATTACCTGTAGGGGCGAGCTTTGAAGACAGCCTCCTCTCTAGATGAGGGCCTTTCTCTGGTGGTCCCTCTTGACAACATCCAGAGTGTATCACAAGAGAATGAGAGGAAACTTGTGCACCTCTCTGGTGCCCTTAGAACATCAAAGGTAAATCAGATGGATTTTATTAGAAAGCCTGTTTCCTGCACATTGCAGCTTTTAAAAACAGGTGTTGCTTCTGTTGTTCCTGTTAGATTTGGATGCCTTACCTGAAAAAGCTTGTGCTTGTTTATTTCATCCCATCTCATATTTTTAATGTACATTTGAGCATCTGCAATCTCCAAAGGATTAATTTAGAGTGAGTATCTAGGACTGGCAACATTGGTTTGCAGATCTGTTTACTTTGTAGCCTTCGCTCAGTTCCTGAAACGGCTTCAGGTCATACTGGACCATAGAATGCCTTTAAGTTACAGCTCACGGTGTTCTGTTTTTCCTGCATGTGTTGCTCCTGAAAATGCTTTATGATGCATGCTTGGAGGCAGAGTTTGCAGGTTCATTTCTCAGAACAAATAATTTGGTATGTAAGTCTAGTGAATGATTAGGTATAGTCCTGTGACTCACAGCCTTTCTCCTTGTGACAGTGGTGAGGAAAAGGCATCCTGTATGTGTTTGGAGGGACTCCTTGATTTCAGAGCTAACCACTGGCATTACAAGCGGGTTCCATGCTTGAGCCCGCACAAACATTAAGCCACGGTAGAGATGCAGAAAAGCACTTGGCTAAAGACCTTCTAGGTCCCATGTGTTACAACATGATGCTGCTGCAATCTTATTATATTGAGGCTTGAGTGGGCCCTTTTGGCAACCCACCCTATAATGTATGATTAAAATTGTATAGTAGTAACGTGTCATCACATTTTAAGCAGTAGAATCTGCTACTCAGTCAGGCTTTTATTTACCTGGGATTCTGCGTTGGACAGGCTGGTGTATGGGCTTATGAGGTAGCTTGCTAAACAAATGACCATGTTGTCATATGGGATCCAGGCAAAGTTGCTTATTTCTGGTGTACTTTCTGTTATTCCCATGCTTGTTGCCCATTCATCTTCTGAAAGCGTTCGCTTTAGTTATCTAGGACGGAGGCTGGCTTGCCCTGATAGGGCTTCTGTAGCATTCCTGGCCAATTAGAAGACCAGTCTAGGAACAAATCAGGGCTTGGGAATACCTGTAACCAGCAGGAAATGTTGGACAAAGTACGTAATTGTTTATCAGACCTTGCCAGCTGGATATTAAGTTAGATTCCAGTTTCTGAGCCTGGAGGTCCTTGGCTCTAATCCAACAGGGCCCAGCACCTAAGAACTATGTAGACGTGCCCTTGCACCTCGGTTTTAAATGGTGTCTTTCTTCTCTCTGTCTCTTTGCCTACCCAAATCCTAGGGAAATATTTGTGAAGTAGAGATCTCCTGCTGATTTAAATTTCCTTTACATTTGCTAGCCTTTGTATGATCCCAGCTATGGACTTTCTATCCAGGCTGTCAAGCTCAAGCGTAATGTGGAGATGTATCAATGGGTAGAGCATGAAGACTCCAAGTAAGATGCACACATTAATATTTTCTCTGCCATAAAGTGTGTGTGTGTGTGTGGTAGGGGAAGAGTGGGGTGCTTGTGTGTGTGGGCTTTTATTTTAAATCAAGTTAGAGATTAATAGGAAACATTGGCATATATGTATGCTCGCTTGTAGCGTTTGCTTCTAATGTATTTCAGCGTCCTGTCCTTGGAGCCTTAAGCAAAGATTTGACAAAGTCTTTTCTTTTGGTGTCCAGAATTTTTCCCTTCTGGTGACTGATGATTCAAAGCTATAAAGAGCGAATGAACACATAACTATGAGTCATTTGTTTATAGTTGGATTCTGGAGTGGAAAATATGAGGAACCGAGCTAAGGCAAAAAAGAAAAGAAAATACCATTGGTAACATAAGAAGAGCCACGCTGGATCAGACCAAGGGTCCATCTCGTCCAGCATTCTGTTCACACAGTGGCCAGCCAGCTGCCCACAGGATCCCCCCACAAGCAGGACATGAGTGCAACAGCACCTTCCCGCCCATGTTCCCCAGCAACATAGTACATAGGCATACTGCCTCTGATACTGGAACATGCCTGCAACCCCTTTCCCTACCTTGTCTTGGGTGAGCTATGTGCCAAAAGGGGCTATTGCCAAGTGGCATGTATGCTGGCATCTTGCCTACTGCTGCAGATTCCTCTGTCTCATCAAACCTGAGCCCGTTTTACTCAATATTCTACCAACTCAGATGAGTGAATTTCTCCATGAGATTTTGAGAGTGGTCAAATCCCCATAGTCTATGGGCCAGAAGGGTTGGTCATTACCATCTGTAGTGAATAAATGAGATAGCCTTCTTTTGATAGCCTATGACCCTAGTAAAATTATTAGCCATGATGGCCATCTGTAATGAGTACCTTTCACTGAAAAAACACCTTAATTGCCTAAACACCTTATTTTTTTAGCTAAAAATAGCTAAAAATGCATAACGCATGTTTAGGGCTATATGTTTGACACCTTTTGCCCAATTAAGGCCCAAAAGGGTTCAAAGTGACCAGAAAAAGTCCATAATGTATTGAAATAATTTTTGGGCGCATCACTGAAAAGATGCAGAATACACAGTGCAAAAGCTGTAAGTCAGGCCACCGGGAAAAAAACCTGGGTTTTAGATTTTGGCTATGGATAAAATTGTTCATAGAGGCCAAGGTGTGGTGTGTCTTCAGCATATTATACACCAAAATTATTTTTAAAAATAGTATCTAGTATAACCCCTCAAGACGGTACCAACCACTCCATTTAAAAGCTTATGTATTTGGAAGGAACTTTGCTGACAAGGGCTGGGGTGGGGAGTGTGGGTTTTGGAACAGGAAAAATGCATTATTTTTTGGCATTGTGAAAACAAAGTGCAACTCCCCACCAGTGTAGTAGCGCTATTCTTCTATATTACAGTGCCACCTAGAGGTTATGTAGCGGAAAGTAGAGAAAGGCAGGAAAGCAAAATAACTTCATGTAGAGCTCCAATCTTAATTCTGCAGTGAAACTGGAAGTAGGAACACTGGGTTAAACAACTTCGTCTAGAAAAGCTTGAAAAGGAAAGAGAACCTGATTCCATGACAATACTTTGTACTATGCATTCACAAATCCACCAAAACAGCAAATTTCAAAGTTTTCTCAACTTCTAAGACTTTAACTAATCATAAAAGTCATTGTCATCATTGTGTGTTGTGCTTGTGTTCCCTCTATAGAGAATATGAAGAGGACGGTGAACTGAAAAAAGAAACCAGATATTCATATAGTAAGTTGACTGGCCCAGAAACTCTTCTACTAGAGCTGTCACTGGCTGTAGCTCTGTGTATTCAAACAGCTGTGTGACAGGCAGAAATTCAACAGGGGCAGCTCTCACCAGCACTTTTCTCATCTCCAAGCTAGGAAAAGCTGCCTGGTGTTGCTGCAGTAAGTGATGGTGAGAGCTGCCTCTACTGTGACCAGCCAGATGGGCAATTTATAAATGTAATGTAATAATAAATAATACTGAATTTCTGCCTGTCATACAGCTGTTGAAGGCACAGAACCACTGAGAGGAAAAATATAGTATCTTTGAGCGTTCTGAATTTAAAATCACTTTGGGGTATCATTTATGTGCTGTCTTTGTGTTCTGCACATCCTTCATGAAGCCCAGAATGGAATAAGTGGAGTTATCCTTTAGACTGGTTCACACAACATGACAAGCCAGAGTATGGGCTGGGTGTGGGTTGTCACTGAACTGTGGGTTGTTGTTGTGTTGTGTGAACCCAGCTGCACTAACAAACCATGGTTCGTTAACCACGAACAGCCCGCAGTTCACAACCCAAAACAAACCATGGAGCCCGTTCGCACAGCAGGCTTAATGTGGCTTAATTTACCCTCAAACAACCCCTGCTGCCTGGGTTTGCACGACACAACAAGCCACTGCAAGTCAGGCACCATGCAGAAATGGTGCTCGTGGGCGCCTGGCGTGGCGTGACAACCCCTGAGGATAAATTAAGCCACGGGGTGGGCTGTCATGTCATACAAACCTGGTCATGGATTCTCTTCATGGGTTGTTCATGGTTAATGAAACATGGCTTGTTAGTGTGACTGGGTTCACATAACACAACAACCCACAGTTCAGTGACAACCCATACTCAACATGTGTTGTGTGAACCCAACCATAGCATGCTGAAGCCTCTTCTACCCTTCTGCAAGAATACCTGTGTCTTGCTCTGAGGGGATGGGAGAAGAAGCCGACACAGCTTGGTGAAGTGTCACTCTCTGGCTCCCAGCAGTGGCCCCTCCCACTCCCAACTGCCACCAGAAGGGCATCTGAGGAAACATCTTGCCCTGAGGGGCTGGGAGAAACAACAGATTAAGATTGAACTCAAAAGGAGAGAGAGGAACTGCAGAAGAGAGGAACAGGCCAGCAAAACACACACTAGCCCAAAAGGACAATAGATGCAGTGCAAAACTGAGTAAAATTGGTTCCAGAATAGGTTTCTTCCCATCCATCTGGGCAACGACATCAACCATGGCCATTATGCTTCCCCCCCCCCCCCCGCTTTGCTCCCTCCCAATCCCTCTCCTTGTCTCTTGTGCCCTTTTAGGTGGCAAGCTGCTCCAGGTGCCTTTCGACTGAAGAGCAAGATAAAAATGCTTTGAAAAAACAATGATTAAGTAAAATTAATAATGATTAATTAGTACAAATTAAATAAATATTAGAAGAGTGGTGTGCAAGTTATTCCTCCAAGGCTACCTGGGTTTCACTCCTCAAAAAGCACGATGAGCAGGCTTGCTAGAAAATAGGCAAGATTCAGCCCTATTATTTGGCCTCCCTCTTCTATTTTGTTTTTATTGGCTTATTCTGACAATAATGGCTCATTCTTGTCTCTTTAGCTGTACAAGAACTTGTTTTGTTCCAATCCCACCCTCACCCCCATTTACTTCTCCTTTGAGTCATATGCTTTATGGCCTCTATTCCAATGATATGCATTTGGCACTTTTTCACTATGCAAGTACCCCTTGATAATTGCACTGTATGTGTGTAAATATGTTCATGAACAGTAGAAACTGAGCAAAAATACCCTGAACTAGCATCTCGGGGAAGAGATCCACACCATTCTGTCATCCCTACATCCTCCAAGGGTCCATCCTGTCTCTAAATCTACCCTTTTTTGCTTCCTTTTTAGATACTGAATGGAAGTCGGAAGTTGTGAACAGCAGAAACTTTGATCGAGAAATTGGTCATAAAAACCCTAGGTAAGTCCCATATTTCCCCACTGCACCCCAAGAAACTTGGTCATTGTGATGGTTTTGGAATTCTGGCTCTTCCAGTTCTGTTCTTGTGATTCTGAACTATGGGGCATCCCACAGAAAGATTTCTTTTTGATTCACTTAATCCTGAACTGATAGTGTTATCCATTCTGGAACCAGAATAGGATGGCATTGAGAATCACTTAGCAGATGCATTTGTGTATGGTTTTCTGACCATAGCATGCTTGCACGGCTGTTACTTCATTTGGCAATATAGGAATACATCTTTGCTGTGGTTTATGGCTAGACAGCTTTACTGACCCCTTTTGTTTCTTTGTGTCCATCACACTGGATTTCACCTGGCTATTCTTTTTGTTCTCACAGTGCAATGGCTGTTGAAACTTTCACTGCGGTTGCACCTGATGTCCAAGTGGGCAGGTTCTTTCTTTCCAAAGGTAAGACGTTAGTTTTATTGGGCTATGCTCTCTCTCTCTCTCTCTCTCTTTTTTTTTTAAGGGTTTAGGTCATCCTACAGATGGGAATGTTTTGGGGAAGTTGATTAAGGAAATTTTAACTTAGGCAATCTCAGTTTCCGGTTCCATTTTTGTTGAACCTTTGCAGAGCAGACATCATACAAGACAAAATCAAAATGGCAGCATGGACCATTGTACTAATGTCTTGTACTAATCTTGCACTTCAATATCTTGTACTAATGTACAGAACAGAACTAATGCTCTCTTCTTTTTTAGGCCTCATTGAGAAGATCGATAACTTCAAACAGATGAGCTTGTCAAAACTGGAAGATCCCCATGCTGATGTTATCCGCTCGGGGGATTATTTCTTTCACAGCGAGAATCCTCGACGCCCAGAAGTAAGAAACCAATGACGATAACATTAAACGAGCCCCCCAAACTGGTATCTCCCTGATCCCCATCACCAATAGCTGCAAACACTGTGCTTGCCTTGTCTTACACCAGGGGTGGAGAGGCTCGTTCAGTCCAAGGGCTGAATTCGGTTCTGGAGAAGCTCTCATGGGCTGCATTCTAGTGGTGGATAAAAAATGCCAGCATACTGTAGCTTAAAGCTCTTCCTGCCAGTAACTAAGCCTTTGGAGAGGCATTTCAATCTTTTAGAATGGGGGGAAAACTGCACAAAAGCTGGGAAACCATTAAACGATTTGTGGTTGGGGGAAAGGGGTGGGGCCAGGGGAAGAGGGCGTGGCCTTCTGGGGAACCCCAGAGGGTCAGCTTGGGACACCTGCGGGCTGGATTTGGCCTCCAGGGCTGAGGTTCCCCACTTCTGTCTTACACCCTTGAGGCTTTAGCCACATATACAGTTCGCTTCAAGTGAAAGAATCTGCTACCTGTAGGGACTGAGGTGCACTGAGTCCAAAGAGTGACGGCGCTATTGCAGAATCAGGGGTGCTGCTTGGGAGCCTCATTTAAAGCGTGGGAACAGCCTGAGCTCAGAGAACGTGGAAAACCTGTACCCCAAATCTCCACTGGAAAGCTCGTATTGCCAACAGCTTCACGTGTTCGTTTTCTCCCACTTTCAGGTAGGAGACCTTCGTGTTTCATTCTTCTATGCAGGTTTGAGTGGAGACTCATCCTACCTGGGTCCAGCAGATACGGTAAATGTGCCATCCCTCTCCCAACACCTCCCTGTGTAAAGAAATAAACCCCCACAATTTTTAACATGCAAGGCCCTTCTAAAGCTCTTTCATTTTTCACCTCCGCTGTTTTCCAGGTGACAATAGTTGCCCGTCAACAAGGGGACCAGTTGTTCTCATACCAGACTAAATCTGGGGATGTCTTGCAGATTCTCTATCCTGGTGAGCTCTCTGCTGAGGTAAGAGTTATTGGCCAGTGCAGAGGAGAATGATGGAAAGAACTGCATTTTCCCTCTCTGCTTAAGTAAGATAGTAAGAAAAATTGAATTTGCTTTGCTCCCCCACCCTCGTGAAAGATGTATTTGAGGAAGGCTGTAGTTCAGTGCTAGAGGCGGGAAAGGCTCCTGTCTGAAACCCTGGAGAGCCAGTGGCAGTCAGTGTAGACCAGGGGTAGGCAACCTTTTTGGGTTGGTGGGCACATTGAAAAGTCTGAGAAGGTGTCTCACAAGATACACACCCTGCTCCTTTATTTTTCTCTCTTTCACACACACACACCCTGCACACTCTGTCTGTCCTTCTCTCATGCACACCTGCACATACAGATGCTGGCATATATGGAGCATTTCTGCAGGTCATTTGTCTATGGCTGCTCCTTGATTTTCAGCATAGTCATTTCATTCTCACGAATGGAAGCTGGAACCTTTCTTGGATCATACGAATGACTGACAGGAGCACTTTGATAAATCGATCATAGGAAGTCTTGAGCGAATGGGAGAACAGTTCGTGACAAGAATTCAGATTCTCAAACTTGCAGAGAGATAACTCAAACAGAGGCTTTTTATAATTCGGAATTGGTACACTATCCAAAATCTGTTGTTCTTTTAATAAAAACGCATGCACCATTTTAAAAAGAATTAATTCACTGAAATAGCAAGGTGTGACCTTAGTAGATATGATTACGCTAATACCTCTGTGACTTTCAGATTTGCATCTTGGTTCTGAATGATGTTATTACTTTGCCTTCTATTCCAGCAATATGTTTTAGTCTCATATCTCCACACACACACACCCCACACATGCCCCAGGATATTTCCTACATCTTTTTTCAAGGCCATACTTTCACTAAGTCCTTGAAACTACTGAAACAAGAAACTACAGCCCCACCCCATTAATAATGATCTAGAGGCAGTGTGTTGCTAGATACAGCTGGCTGGGTGTGTCCTTTACGTGTTTGGCTAGCATGATTCCACAGAAGGATTATCTCATACCTTGCCCCAAAAGAGCACTGATGTAATTTAGCAATGTAGATATGCTTAGTGGAATGTCATTTCATGATGTGTCCTAAAGGCCTAAGGTCTCATATGGCTATTATTATTATTATTATTATTTTTTGTTTGTTTGTTTGTTTGTTTGTTTGTTTGTTTGTGAGGGGTGGGGGGAAGTCGTCCAATTTTGGTGGGCTTCAACCTGTGTTGAATATTATAAGGAGTATAAAATGGTGTGTGTGTGTGTGTGTGTGTGTGTGTATTTAGGCCAGGGGTGCAGACCCTCTGGCCTGCCAGGCACCCCATCCTGGCCAGCAGAGCCACTGGGTATTCCTCCAGGGGCCGGGGCTTAGTATCTAAGCCCCTGCACCTGGTGGAATCCCCTCAGAGGGCACCCCCCGCTGCTATCTCTGGTCTCGGGTCAGAGATAATAGCGGAGATTCCCCTGTTGGAATCTCCAGTCTGAGACCAGGCATAAGAGCAGGGACGGGGGTGCAGGGCGGCCCGACTCTGCTTTGCTTCCCCCATCGTGGGACGGAGGTGAGTCAGGTGAAGCTAGCCGAGTTCTGGCCCAAACACCGCTTCTCATTCGTGTGCCCCCTTCTGCCTTCACCCATGGCGGGAAGGAAGTGGCGGGTGCCACGCCGGCTGAGTTTCCTTCGCCAGAGAAGTGAAGGGGACTCACCCGCTTCTCCTTTGCGTGACCCGCCTCCTCCTTACGCTGCGGGCAGGAGGCGGGGCATGTCTAGGCTAGGCTGGCTCTGCCCACTCCCCGCTGCTCCCTGTCAGAAGAGCCACGGGGGCTAGTCCAGCTCGGCTTCCCTAACCAGGAAAGCCTGTATGCGGCAAAGCCTGGTTCCTGGCCCAAGTGAGTAAATGATGTCAGTGGGTGTGGCCACGCCCACCTGACATCAGGGGCAGGGCTATGCCCACCTGACATGATACAGCCTGTGAAGGGCTGGGTGGGGGGGGGGTGGCATCTGCCCCCCTACTCAAATCTGGTTCTGTACCCTGATATAGGCTGTAACAAACACTAAACTATGTATTAGTGCTACGTGAAGGAGCATCGGGCTTGTGCACTCCCCCTCTCCTCTCTTCTGAGGCAGCCGTGAGGAGTTTGGAAGCATTTGTTTCTGTTTTCAGCTAACGTTTCTTGTTATGTCCATGCTGGGATAACCTTCGGTTAGTTTTAACTGTGGTTTGGCCAGGAAAGCCAACGTCAAATCGTGGTTTACACAGTTCAGGATTGTTCAGAAGAAAAATACAGTTAAAATGATCCTCGGTCCCTGGTAAGAACATAATGACAAACTACAGTTAGCTGAAAACTGAAGCAAATGCTTCGGCTGTGCCAGAAGAAGAGAGGGGAGCAGAGTTGTACATGTAACACAAAAGGATGGTATAGCCTAACATCTGAACGCAGTCGTTGTCTTACTAATAAAAATTTCAGGAGGGTTGCATGTAGTAATGAGCGTACACAGGAGAAGAAGAGTTGGATGCTTACCGGATAGCTAGGCGTGTGATTGGATGTACACTTTTTAGTGTACACTGAACGCTGTACACTTTTTTAGGAGGTGTTCCAGAAAGAGCATGAGAGTAACAGCATGCAGACCTGGGGCCTACGTGCGGCTGGATGGCTGGCTATGTTTGTAGGCATCAGCCTCATGACCAGAATTGTTTACACCCTGGGTAAGTTTTGCTGATGGCCGCCTGGCTTGATCTGTACATCTTGGATCCGAGCAGCTTCAGTACTAGGCAACTCTGCTTTTTAATCATGATCTGAACATTAACTTTCACTATAAAGATGTATCGATCCTGACCCTAGGCTTGAGCAGTGAGGAAATGCAGCCCAATCTTCTCCTTCCCATACTTTGCATTACCTCTTATGCTGATGGTCTAGGAAGCTGGGGAGAATCTTTCACTGCACTGGACACTCTGGTGTAGAAGATGGCTCACTGGGACAGGAGGGGAGGTAATTGGTTATTTCAGCATTGAGCTGAAATTTCGGCATCCCTCTCTAAACCGCAAGAGCAAGGAACTTTGCATAAACTCATAGAACTGAATGGAAACCATGTTACATACAGTGAAACATACATGTACTCCTGCCTTTTGTAGTTCTGCTATTTCTGCAGAATCTCCTCGGGACCCTGGGTTACAGCACATAGTTTATGCAAAGCTTCCCTTTCCCTCTTTCTAAAATGGGTGGATGATGTCCCATGTCAGTCACATTTCCAAACTGATTGGAAGGAAGTTATTTCATTTCTTACATTTGCATTCCACCTTTCCCTCTTAAGGTGCTCAGGGTGGCTTTATGTAATTTTTTTTCCAGTACCTCACTGTAACAACTCTGTGAGGTAAGGGAGCCTGAGAAATGGTGGCTTACCCAAGCTTACTGTGTGAGCTTTGTGGCCATGCAGAGATTTGAACTTTGGTCAACATTTGGTCAAGAGGACTTTCGCAGTGACATATATCTTGCTGATTTTTCACAACTGTGTTGATGCTTCATTTTTTTCTCTCTTTATAATTCTTCTCCCCACTACAGTGGATTGGTTTCCAGTAGTCCGGGACCTGGTTAACATTGGCCTGAAAGCATTTGCCTTTTGTTTAGCCACATCTCTTTCCCTGCTCACCATTTCAGTGGGCTGGCTCTTCTATCGGCCACTCTGGGCAGTATTGATTGGATTGCTGGCTGCAGTTCCCATTGCGATCGCAAGATCCCGGGTCCCACCAAAGAAGCAGCAGTGACCGTGTGAGGAATGTGCCTTGCTTTGGAACCATGACACATCTAGAGCTTCTGTCATATTTGAGGCAGTTACCATCGCGTGGGCGAGGGGATTCATACAAAAACTTAACATTGCAGTGCAGACGATGGACACCCAAGAGTTCCATAAATGGACCTAGATGCAAAATATTTGTACTGTTTTATATTATGCAATCAAGTGAAAAAGTGCAAATGTCAGAGCTTCACAAGAAGTTGATAAAGCACGAGATAAAACATTTGTGCACCTGGATACTAAGCACAATTAAAGTGAAGCTGCTTTTGTAACTTGATTAAAATACCTGCCAGTCCTCATAGGGAAGGATAGGTGGTGCATGGTTTTGAGAACAAAGTGTAAATCATTGCAGCATTAATCTGCCTTTTCCTTGCTTATCTCTACCCTATCTTTATATATTTTAAATGCATGCAACTGTTTGGAGTTCTTGTCGCATCTCACTTCGCCTTATTTCTTGCTGTTCTAGTTCCAATCCTTGTGTTTGTTTTCTTGTGTACTTAAGCTACTGTAGCTGTATAGGACCATGCAAGGGGTCTCTCCATTGGCTCTGTTAAGGTGTTTATTGACCTCTCCCCCTTACTGTTAGAGTTTGAAACTGTTTTCTTTTAATTTAAAGTGCGTGAGGCCTCTTCTTGATCCCATGCCCGCCCTTTTAAGGAGTAATGCCAATATGGCAGATGCTCAGCAAACGCACTCGGATTTGTACCTATGATAAAAGTGTGTTCTTTGCGTTCTACATGTATTTGGGGAAATAATTCTCAACTCATAATGGCTTAAAATTCTAAATCAAATATACATCAACTGGCAGAGGGGTGTGTCTATAATTTCTGAATTAAGCAGGTGAATGTATTACTTTTATGGAAAAGTACACTCTGTAAATCATCATTGCTAGCAACAATAAACATCCCTGTACCCTTTGGGCAAATTATGTAAAAAATGCTGCAGGTGGAGATACTGTTTGTGTCCGTATCTCTTATAATTCTGATGTAGTCCATTGTAGTTGGCAATATAGGGTAGGCCTCTGTGTGCTAAACCTAGAATCACTGCTACACACTGTCCTTCCCAGGTCATTACTAGGGGTTAATCATAATGTTTTCAACCTCCTAATAGTAACTACTTGAGTAGTACTGGCCTCAGTACTGAATAAGTATATACAGCTGTTCAGCAGATAAGACCTGTCCTATTCTTGGAAGTCAAATACTGCCAGGCCTAGAGTCCTGAACCACATAGTCTAGTCACTGCTTGAATGGGCAAATGATCTCAGCATTTCAGCACAGTTCAGAGATAAAGAGATTGAGACTATCTACTGTTTAAGATGCTTGCAGGAGTACTGATTTAATGTTTTATTATTGCATCAGTGGTGTGTTAGACATTGGTACAGACTGAAGGATTATGCCTGTTTTCGAGCTAAACTTGACCCAGTATTTATAAGCTGTACAATAGCAACGTTTGAAATTCTTGTTTTCTACAGGTGGAAGTGCCAGACTTTTATATTTTATGAATAAAGCTTCATAAACAGTGGGGAGTGTATGTGTTTGTTTTTAAGTATTAAGGATACCTATTCAATTAATTCTTGGCTCTAGCGTGGTAACTTAACGGGTCTGCCTGCAGAGGTGGGCACAAATCCAATTCATACAGCATTCTGCAGTTACCAGTGGCGGCCACAATGAAGCAGTTTGTGATACCAGTTTAATGCACAGATGGGTGTCACCTGAGCTGTGTACAAGCCACTGCAGCTAGATTCTTTATGAACCAATGGTTACCTTAGCAGCTCTAGACCATCTGGAAGGAGTCTAGGATATGGCTCCTTTCCCATCTGGAAAATGCTGGAATGGGCAGGAGCCATGCTTGTGGGCTTTTCTCATTTGGTCTGAGCTTTCTGATGTTACCCTGATGTTATTGCAGGCATGTGGCTGCAGGAATCTTTCTTTAGGAGCCAAGTTTGAGAAACATTTGAGGCATTCCCATAGGAAAAAAGTTCACAGCACATACCCACTTCTTTTTGCCTAGCACTATCTTTGCAGATGTCTTCCTCGAATACGTACGCTGCCAGAATAGTCAGACTTTCCAGGGAAATGGCAGGTTCTATTCTTTCCTAAAAGGAACAGCTGGAATTCTTTGACTTAAATATTAATCATGTACCACGTTTTGATTTGTGTTTGAAACTTTCCTTGATGGACCAAAGTCCCCTTGTTGTTGCACATCCCTTGCTTGAGGATTCAGTAAGTACACAAATGTATTATGCCTTCCTTCAAAAGCCTCTAGATCTACTGCAAATGACTCTGAAGATCTACAGCTAGACCTCAATCCACCCTCTGCACGCCTAAGGCTTCCCCAAAGCAAATTAAAAGAAACAAAGGCTGATTCAAGGAGTGTCTTACATGTGTTCGTGCCCTTCTATGTGCACAGGAGGCTTCTACTATTTCTTGTGCTGCATCAGGGTGTAGAACTGCAAGAGATTACCCTTGGAATGGGTGCCTCAAAAAGCCTGGTGTAGGTACAGGCACTCCCTTTGTGGCCCTCTGGATTCAACCCTCGACTTAAGCTAATCAGAAAGTTAAGAATCTGGACACAGTAATGTAATCTAGATCGCTGAACTATGGTTTTACTCCAAAGAAGTGTGAATCACACACCTGTTGCATGCATCCACCAATGACAATCTATGGAACGAAAGAAGATTCCTGTACAAGATAGATCTTAAAGCTTTTATTTTTGCCATGGATTTAGTATAAAAATATTTTTTCTGAATATATTTAAACTGCTAAAACTAGCTCTAGTCAGGTCAAATGTAAGGAGGAGGGGTTTTTTTGTTTTTTTAAAATCACTAGAAAATCTTGGCCAATTAAAACAGGTCATGTTTAAAAATTCTTCTGTAAAACAGCTGGTGTAGTTAACATTTCGTGTATAAACCAAAGCGCTCAAAGTAGCACAATAGGCAAACAATGATGTCTGTAATGGCAGACTTCAAGCATGAATTCTTTTTTTCTTGTAAGGCTCGTTTGCATCGCATTAACTCGCAATGATTAAATCTGGGACCACAGTAACTTTTGTTCAGTGCTCAATATGTAAAAATCAATATGATCCAGAAGATTTATCTACGAGAATACAGAAAGGGTGGGAGGGTGGAACCAAAGACAGAAAAAACCTAAAACATTATTGAAAAGACCTCCTCCCCAAAGGTTTTATGATGTCTTTTAATACTAGCAAAAATGTTCACATTTGTCTCGTGCACAAGGTCTGCTGAAATGAATGATAGCTGTACATGAGCATAACCCACAATTCCCATTTATGGTGCTTGGGCAGGAGAGCTTCCCAGTGAATTGCACCCTAAATGTGGACAACATCACCATTTCCTAAAGCCAATAAGGATTCTGACTTTACAAGCAAAGAACACAGCTTCATTACCTTCAAGCTAATAATGACACACCTGGAACCTTTCATTACCTTCAAGCTAATAATGACACACCAAATAAATTGTTTTTTTAACAAATAGAAGCAAGCGACAATAACAGAAAAGGTCAAAAAGATTGACAGCATCTAATAAATCTGTTCCTCATAGCCCTACGTAGCTATAAAAGAAGGCGGCCCAAAGCACTTCAAAAGGGATGAGAGAAAAATATGGGTAATTCTGAGCTTCAAGAAAATGCAAAGCGATTCAGATTTCAATCTGCATTAACTTGAAACTGCATAAGCAAGTAAAGTACATCCTATGGCCTAGACTTGTAGAGGTCCCCACTAGGTCACTGATTTATTTCCACCAGAAGTATTTTTTTGCATATAATTAAACATTGCTCTTTATAGAATGCCTCAAAACCAAGTTTCCAACTTGGCAGAAAATATACACCAAAATATTTCCTAAGCTTGAAAGTATTTACAAATTGGTCTGAAAGAAGTCCAAAGTGCTTCTTTTGCTTGGCAAAATTCCAGCACAACGACCCCCCCTTGTCACAGCTTCTCAAATGGGAACAAGTGCTTTGCCTCTCCTTTCTTTTCCCTCTTGCTCTTTCTGGTTCTTTTTTCTCCCTTACTCAGTTCCTCCACTTGCCGATTTTGGGGCCAAGAAGCAGCCACATCCCCAGCATGTGTCTCTGGACTTGGTCCTTTGTCGTGGTCGTCATCATTATCATCGGAGGAGAACCCAGCCAGCTTTCCACCATTACTCCTGCTGTCTCATTCTGGAAAAGAAAGGAGTGGAAATATTAAACTGAGGTTGCGTTAAACGGCCTCAAAAGAAGGAGGACGCTGCAAGAAAACCAGCCATGCAAAGGATTTTCAGCTTGCTGTGCAAATCTGCACAGACTGAATCCCAATAATCAGATGACAACTTTAGACAATTCTACTGCATCCACAAGGATACAAGGCAAATGTTTTCAAGACTCTTTGCCACTGGTATGACTTTACGCAAAATGCTGGGGGTGGGAGAATGCTTTCTATATAATATTTTGACCCCTGGGAACCAACCTCCTGAAGGAGAAAGCCATGCCTCTTTTAACAAAAAACTCTGTGCCCCACACACCTAACCTACAGGAGCCACTGTAAATTCTGACGTTATTAGAACAATAAAAATTACATGTTTATTGCGCACTAAGGATGGGCTGCTTGTTTTTATTAACACACAATTAGAAAAGGATTACCCCCACCCATCACAATTCCCAGCACTCCTTATGGCAACTTTGTGGTACCTATAGACTCCCCAAAAGATGGGTGTATGTGTGAAAGAAAGCGAGAGACAAACTGTTCCTATCTCTCCATTTCTGAAGCTGAGGAGGGCTGATTCCACTCCCATCAAAACGTAATGACATTAATGTTCTTTGCTGCCTTTTAAAACTTTTTTAATGCAGTTTATGGCTATTTTGGTCAAATGGGACTTCAACATTTTGATTTGAGCCACTGCCAAGTCCTCCTGTAATCCAGATCGCAAGATCAAGACACAAACTGCAATCCTACACATGCCTACTCAGTCATAAGCCTCCTTGAATTCAATGGGGATTTCTCCCAGATACATGCATGCAGGACTGCAGCCAGAAGCAATCAATGTTATATCCATGCAGGAAAGGGAATGTACTACAACTACTTGAAACAACAAAGAGTATAATCCTTCCTGCGCAGGGTTTTAAGATTTGCTGAAATGTATACAGGGTGGTTGTGAGTACTCAAATAAAAATTTATGGGGAAGTATTGTAGTTTTTAAAAAATCAGTAATTTTGAATGTCTACTCCCCAATATCCATGTTGCCCTGAATAATTTCAGCATTAACATCCTTACAGCAGTAAACATAAGAGACGTGCCAATCTTTTGTTACCTTAGTAGAGTAGCGTTGCTTCAGTCTCTCTTTGATCAGAAGTCCTTTCACAAGCAATTTCCAGTTCCCCAGCACTCTCTTCTCCCGCTTCTGTTTTTAAAATTCACTCAAGAGTTAGAAACCGAAGGGCACACAAAAAACAAATAATTGTTGGCTTTATGTTTTACAAAAGAATCACATGTCACAGACAGAACTCCCATCAGCCCAGGGGAAAGTGAGGGGATATCAGACCTTATACAACCTATGCTGGGGTGAGGCCTTTTATATATGGTTCAACTTGGGACATATGAGAAGCGGAAGAGCCCTTGGAATGCCACACAGGGCTTGAACTTGAAAAATAGGATTTCAGTTTCCTATGCGGAGCATTCCCCAACATTAAAGTTCATTGGGAAGTGTGGGAACCCCCAAGGCACACTGGGTGACGGTCTGGGAAGATAAATGTTTAGGGACCCAACTGGGTAGAGGTTCTACCGGAAACTGCAAAAATATTTACTACTCACCAGCTCTAAATTTAAATTAGATGTTTAATTAGCTCTGTAATGCTACCCACTTCCAGCAGTATCAGTTCAATTCCCGTCTGTCTGTCCATCCCACCCCCAAGAGACCCACTGTCCCACTCTCAAGGGATTCTTACCTCCTTTTCCTTCTTTTCCCTCTCCACCTCTTCATTCTCCCAGGCAGCAACAAGCACCTCTTTGTATTCTTCACAGATTACATAACCTTCAGTGCTGGTGAGAAAATCACAACAGCTTGTCATTTATGCATTAAACTGGGACAGCTTTATCTGATAGAGCGGGCTGGGGATTATGGGAGTTGTAGTCCAACACATCTGGAGGGCATGAGGTTAGGGGAAGGCTGTGACAGATGTAGACAAATATTAATCCAGATGCTGTTTGTGTGCTTTATGCCAATAGGGTATATAATAGAAGTGCTTCCAAAGAACCTTAGAAAATTGAGTAGAAAATATTGGGGATCCTATCAGTGGGCTGAAAGATGGGATATAAACATTTGAATTAATTGTACTAGCTTCTTCTATGAAGGAGTCTTCACTGATTTAGCTTGACCAGAGTCCTACTGCCTTTATGTCATGGACGCGAGAGGAGAAACCACAGCAGGGTGAACTGCTTTCGTCCACCTCTGGAAAAGGTGTAGGAAGGGGAGCATCTAACACCGGAGTGGGGAACCTCTGGCCCACGGAGGTTCCCCATCTGGCCCGCGGAGGCTTGGGCTGTCTGCAGGCCCCACCCAAGCATTGCCCCCTGGTCTGGAGGCTACCAATGGCTTGGGGGAGGGTACAGGGGGAGGGTACAGGGGGTGGAATCCCTTTGTTATCTTTAATCTGCGATGATTCCCCCAATCCCCATTTTAAATGCTCCCCCCCTCCCTACCACAGGCATCATTAAAATGAGAGAAGGCAGGCAGGGAAATTAAAGTTTTATTGAAAAAAGTCCATTTTTGTTATATTTTGGAATGTTAAGGTTCAGGAAAGGATCCAGCCATATAATTTATTGGGAATTCTGTACATACATTTGAAATATTGGGAATAAGTATGAAGCAATGAAAGACATACAAGACTGATTTTATTTTATGAAATGCCTATATTATGAAGATTGAAATATAATTTAAAAGGGGGTAGGGAGTGGGTGCTTTTGAACATGGCAAAGTGACAGCTAAGTCTCAGTCTACACCACTCTCTGACCTGGTTTGCATGTCACAGTGGCAATTCCTGGGTTAAACAACCCAGGAATTACGGGGATGAGCAGAGCACGCAACCCATGTTCTTGTCATTTCCACTTTTAATTAACAACCATGAACTCTGGGTTGCTTATAGGCTAAACAATGCAGAGTTAACCCAACAATTGCCCAACGTTTGTTGTTGGGTTAACTCTGGATTGTTTAACCAATAAACAATCCAGAGTTTCTAGGTTTGCACTTCATGAAACAACTCAGGAACAGGGCATTCCTGGGTTGTTAATTAAAAGCGGAAATGACGAGTGAGCAGCTCACACACCCCACTCGTCCACACAATTCCTAGGTTAAACAACCCAGGAATTGCCGTCATGACATGTAAACCAGATCCCTGAGATTACTGTGGGTAGCCACGTATAAAAAAATATCCAAGGCATATTCCCCACTGACAGAACAGATGTGAGGCACCACCAATGAGGACCATCACATGGACCAGTAAATCCAGATAGCAGGACTGTGACATACACTGGGTGTGAGTAGCCACCATGAAAATCAAATCCTGTAACAGCTGGAACACAGTCAATGTCCAATTTACGTGCCACTCTTTGAAGATTAGGAATCTTTAGTTGCACACAACCTATTGGTAACATGCTGGGCTGGAAGAGATACACATTCCCAAATTCATTCCGGGGAACCTGAAAGCAACGAAAAAGGGGGGGAAAGGGAGAAAAAACATATGTTATGCTAATGCTTTAAAGCAGAAATTCACTCTTGCTGAGATAACAAGCGCCCAACCGGTGCAACTTAAAATGATAAACAGTAGAAGGAGGTATGCTGCACGTGTGAATATCTATGCTGCATATTTACAGGAATTTTAACACAATATAAAGCTTTATTTTTATTTTTATTTAAATATTTTATTTATTTTTCAAAACAAATTATAACACAGAAAATATATTTAGCAAAATACAAAATTATCACACAAATATAACATAATCAACATACAATAAATCATAAAGTGCTCCCCCCACCCTCCAAGGGACCAACCAATATACTTCTATCCTCTTGATCAAATAAAGTCTAATTCCAAAAATATAACATATCCTGACAAGGCATGTTACCCTTCCCCTTTATTAATACATAGTCTAGTAATTGATTCCATATCTCCATAAAATTATTCTTCTTTAGCAATCCTTTTTTGCATTTGATACTACTAGTTAGTTTGTCATTTAGGGCTATATCCCAAACTTCCTTATACCAATCTGTTATTAGAAAAACATGCTGTACTTTCCATTTCCTCGCTATCATTAACCTAGCCGCAGTTAACAAGTTTACAATTAGTTCCTTCGTATTTTGGGCACAAGTGACTATCGGTTATTGATAACAAAGCAAGTTTAGGACAGACCTCTAGATTAATACCAATAATTTCCGATATTTCTGTAAAAACCTCTCGCCAAAATTCCAGAACATTTTTACAACTCCACCTCATATGAGCATATGTACGGTACCTATTTCCTGACATCCTCTCCAGCAAAGTGCGAAGCAATTGTTATCTATTCTATTTAATCTTACTGGAGTTAGGTACTATCTCCATATTATTTTATAGAAATTCTCCTTTATCCTAGTTGACATAACTTTCACAATCCGTCTATCCCATATATTGTTCCAGCCCACCTTCGAGGTCACCTCTTCAAATTTATTATCCCGTACTGTCTTTAGATGGTCATCTTGTTCTTCTGCTTTTTGAATCAATCTGTATAAATCCCTTGTTATACCTCTTGCAGACGCGTTCCCTTCTAAACCATCTCTAGACATAACAATCTTTTCAAATTTGGTTAAATCTCTCTCATCTTCGGTTTTGCTTTTCCACTTATTTTTCATTTTCATTATCATGATAATATTTTTTTTATTAAAGACCACATTTCAAAACATTGGAGCAACTTTACATTTGCAACAGCCACAGTCTGCATTTTTAAAAAATCTGTCATGGTTAATCTTGCAAAAGCTTGTTCACTGTTTTTTGACATAATGATTAATGACATTAATCATTAATCAATGCCTAATAAAGGCATTGCCCAACTTTGGATTTTGGAGCAGATACCCACAGTTTTGATTTGAGCCCTCAAAAGTGCTTCCAACTAAGAATCATAGAAAAGTAGAGTTGGAAAGGGCCCACAAGGCCATCGAGTCCAACCCCCTGCTCAATGCAGGAATCCAGGTCAAAGCATCCCTGACAGATGATTGTCCAGCCGCACCTTGAATGCCTCCAGAGTGGGAGAGCCCACCACCTCCCCAGGTAGTTGATTCCATTGTCTTATTGCTCTGACAGTCAGGAAATTTTTCCTGATGTTTAGGTGGAATCTGGGTTCCTGTAACTTGAGCCCATTATTCCATGTCCTGCAAACTGGGATGATCGAGAAGAGGAAAATATGGTGGCAACACAGGAGAAAAAGGGGCCTCACATGTTTGTACAACGTCTACAGTGGTCTGCGGATTCTGGGGGCTGTGCTGACATGTAAGGGTTGTTCATACAAACATGTTTTTGTAGATCATGTAGAGCCTAGAGTGCTGGAAATAACAGAATCATTAAACCCCTGTGCCAAAGTCAGAAACATTATACAGGTATGGGGGAAGGCAAATCTTGAACCATTGTTTTTTGTGCAAGGAATTATAAATAGGATTCTATTAGACTCTAATAGAGTGCTCTATTTATAGTACTCTAGGTGCAAACTGGTCTACAAGATCATGCTAAACATTTCGATCATTAATCAAAATTGATATTGATCTCCTGATTTTTCCAAAAGCTTACTAAAACGACCAAGGATACAGGTAGTTAAGATGCAGTTCTTCAGGTTTTGAACTCTGGAACAGTCCCACTGAATCCAATAGGATTAATGCAGAAGGGTGTCAACTATGGTTTTAGTTGACATGGTTTTCACTGGTTTTAGCACTGGATTTGTTAAGTTCGTGGGACCTACACCCCAATGTTAAAAACAGAGTGTACGCTTAGGATCACTGCAACACCACAAAACATAATAATATGTCATCCTTCGTGACAGGTAAGGAAAGGACATTATTCAGGGTGGGATGGAGTTTGGCTACTGTCAACAATACTTTTTGTACCTGGTTACAGACACACACATCAGGTGTGCATGGGCAAACACACGTAAACTGCCACTTTACCTGGCAAAATCTAGAGAAACAGTGTTTGGGAAAGGAGCAGGCTCACAAATCCATGTATTTTGCTGAAATGTGCATTTTCTACAGGGACATCTATTTTTGAGATGCACGTTTTCTATGTGGAGATATACGGTATATCTTTTGAAGAGGCCCTCAAACATAGAAACCTTGCTGCATCAGCAAGTGATTTCGGAGATGTACTGAAAGTTACGCTTCTCAAAAAACGGTAACTTTTTATTGGTTAGCAGACACAAATACAATCAACATAAATGCTGAGGCTTGGAGCATAAAGCCTGCCCAGCTTACCCTTCCATCCACGGCCACAGCGGGCTGGTACTCCTCTGTCTGCCAGAGACCAAAGAGCGGCAAGTCCTTTTTGTCCCGGTTTGCGGGCTCTGCCATTCGCGCTTTCCTTGCTTGATTGGAGTAACCTTTAACCATCTGTACAAACACAAGAGTCCAATACTCACACCCCTTCCCCACTTCTTGCTTGTAGTATTCTAAGTGGTGACCCACACATATCTCCCTCATGGTGAAATACATGGGAGCTAGGTGTGCACCTGGAGCCTGCAGTCTCACTAGGAGGGAGAAGAACCCATGTCACTTCTGATGACACACTGGAAGCATGGAGGAGGAGGATATGCAAGTCACTCGTGCATGCATTGTCTCTCAGCAACATCCAAGGCAACCATCAGAATGCTATGCTATAAAACGATTACGTTCTATTAAGTCACAGTGATGGTCGATCTGCAAAGGACTAGTCCCAGTACCGGGGAAAAGGCGGGATATAAATATAATCATCATCATTGTAATCATCACCACCACCACCCAGAATGGGAGTAGCTCCTGAATTCAGCTCTCCTTGGCACAGGTCTTTCCCAGGCTAGTTACCCTATCTTTAGTTTTAATGGGATATGAATGAGATCAAGCCATGATGGCTATACACTACCTCCAAGATCACAGACAACGACTGGCAAACAACAGTGGGAGAGGAAGTAATGCCCTCATCGCAGTTTGGGGCTTCCCAGAGGCATCTGGTTGGCCACTGTGGGAAACAGGATGCTGGAAATGATGGACTGTTGCGCTCTGATCCAGCAGGGCTCTTCTTACGTTCTTCAGCTCATAAGCATCCCATGCGTGCATCCCTTGTGCTACTGAGCTACAGACCACTACAGTCCTGGAGCACAGTTGACATCACCGTACCTT
This sequence comes from Shinisaurus crocodilurus, assembly GCA_021292165.1. Lineage (NCBI taxonomy): Eukaryota > Metazoa > Chordata > Lepidosauria > Squamata > Shinisauridae > Shinisaurus > Shinisaurus crocodilurus. Next base: position 3,973,057 of record CM037889.1, read on the forward strand.
ATAGGGCACTTCTCCAATCCTCACCACTCGGGCTTGCTTCAGCCAAGTGTCCTTGGAGTGCAGTGTATGGATACAGTCTCTGAAAGAGCCCAAATAACACCCAGTGTGACTCAGTGTGAATAATATACATACCGACTTTGGCTACTACCTTATTAACACCATATTTTGAGGTGTGGGGGGGAATGCACTTGGCACGTAACAAACAAAAAGGCATCAGAATTCTGTGCCAAAGCAACCCAAATTCTGTGACCAATAAAAATTGAGCAAATTTGAAGAGATCAACTAACGTTGACTATAGTTTACTTCTACTCATCGTGGAAGGGTGCTATGAAGGGTACTGAAGTCCTATCCTCCAACCAACAAATTATTCTGGGATTTCACCAGGCATTGCCCACATACTTTCAAGTCAATCTTCATAGTCGTAAGGGCTTGAAACCTGCTTTTTTTAAAAAAAAAAAAAAAAAGGAAAAGAAACCCGAGATACTCAGGATGCTGAATTCAGCCCTTAAAAATAAATCCCACCCTTTTGCGAAGGTATACAACCTTGACTATTATTCTAACTAATAGGAAAACCTTTGGAGCCCAGGGAGGGGAGCAAGTTCTGGTGTTGGCATTGGCTGGATGAGGAGCTCCTAGTGCTTAGCCTGTTCACCACCAAAATGGCCACCCCCAAACTTCCCTTATGGAGGTGGAGGGAAAGGTTGGGGATACTTTTGGCGGGGAGTCACCAACACCCTTGGGGAATCTTGGCCAACCACCATCAAAACAACCAGTGCCATTCCAGGGCCGGAGGGAAATGCCAAGGCTTGTTTCAGTGGCAGTCAGCCAAGGTGCTCAGAGCACCAAAACACCCAACCCCAACCTCTCCCTCTATCCTGGAGAGAGGGAGCAGGGATCCTCCCTGCCACTGCCTGAGCCCCCCGAAAGTTAGTGGGAATAATTCTCACCCACTCCCCAACTCCAAGCTAAACAGGAAGGCAGGCAGGCAGGCCTCTCAACACTCTTGCCAGAGGTTGATGGAGCATCCACTTGCAAGCAGAAATGTGGAAGGCAATATCGGGGCCAACTTCTATAGGTGCGTTCATTACTCAATCAAGCGAGGGCCTGCAACACTGCTCTAACCATGTATCCAATGTAATGCATTGCTAGAGCAGCCTTCCCCCGCCAGATGAGTTGGACTACGTTTTTTTTTAAACTGTTTTCTAAAGGTACTGGTGATGGGGAATCTAGTATCTCATCATAGAACAGTGTACCAGATAAAGCCATGTTTTATGGAATATACATCTGAGGGATGTCTCACCTGGAGTACACGGCCTCCCCTCGGCAATATCCTAGGATAGCAGCTGTCTCAGGATAGATGGCTTCATATTTAAGGAGATGCCTCTTCAAGGCATAAAGCGGGTGGTTCTTGTACTCTCCAATGGCTGTCGGCAGGGGCTGATCTTGAAGTTTCACTTGAAACTGGGAATCAAGCCATTTGTTATAGACTTTAGAGTTTACACTACCTACACACACACACACACGTACACACATTCTTCAATTCTTGGAAGACTAGATTAAAGCAATAGCAGGGCCAACTTCCATATGCATGTTCATTTCGCAATCAAGCAAAGGCCTGCGTCACTACCACTAAGCCAGTGTGCTGTAGTGGTTAGAATCTTGGACTGGGTTGGTCAAGATGCTGGAGCATCTTGTGTGAGATGTGTGTGTGTGTGTGTGGAGAGAGAGAGAGGTTTTTAATTTTTTTAAATTAATTTTTTGGCAGAGATGGCCAAACTCACATCATTAATCAGAGAAAGGACAACATCCATTGCTGAGTGGAAACCTCTAATTGACTTTTTGCAGAGACTAGAAAATAATGATTTGTTTGTTTGTGGGTTTATGGAATAATAAGTGAATTTGGGACAACGGGGGAAAAGAGATTTCTCATTCTGATTATCGAGTAAGAAAAATTGTTACCTATATTTGCTGTAGAAGAAAATTGGAAGTCTATTTTGTTTTGTTAATTGTTATATGTTTGATATTATGTGTGTGTTTTACATAGAAATAATTAAAAAAATAAAATAAAAAGAATCTTGGGCTGGGGCTTGGGAGATCCGGGTTCTAGTCCCCTCAACCATGAAGCTCACTGGGTGACTTTGGGCCAATCACTGACTCTCAGCCTAACCTACCTCACAGGGTTGCTGTGAGGATATAATGGAGAAGAGGAGGAGGATTATGTAAACTGCCTTGATTCCTTGCAGGAAAAAAGGCAGGATATAAATGTAATAAATAAATACATAAATCACTGCTCTAACCAGTGGTGTAGTGGAACATTTTGAAGTGCTGGCATTCATCATGATAGTCCCCTTAGCCATGTCCCCAAGGAGAGTCCAAAAATGCAGGCAACTGCATTGATCCACATCAATAAACTAGTTCTAGCAGTTTTCATCTCCACCAGGAGCAGGTCTTTTGTAAAACTAATGAGTCTTAATTGCCCATTCAAGACCAAGCCAACTGAAAATATTATTTTGCACTGCAGCAGGGACAGATCACAAGTATGTATCTATTGTTGCTGGGAAAATTCATTTCTCCCCCAGCTACTGTGAGGACTGCACCCTAAGCACAGAAGGAACAGGGAAGTCTGAGGGGTGTGGCAGATGACCTCATTGTCCCTGCTGATTGAGAAGTCATGGGGCTTCGACCCTACAAGCCCTGGCACCACTACGCCACTCTAACTGGCTCTAACACCACAGATAGAGCTTCCGAGTCGACGGAGACCACCACTTCAGTTGAAATGCTTCCTAATGCAGGCACCCGACACGTTCAGCTGGGAGTCATTGAATGCTGAAAAAATGCGTCTGGAGGCCTAAGCGATATGCGTGTGTGTCTGAACCAGCTCTCAGACAGTGACAGTCTTTAAGAAAGCAGAGGTGAAGAAGAAAGATGCTCCTGATCTCGTCAGGGCTTCACGTGGACCAGTTTTCAATCTCGGGGCTCAGCCAGTTAAGTGGCTTTTTTGAGCACTCTCCTACTGTCAGCTTTACTTTGATTGTACAGAGATATGGCAGAATACAGGTTCAAATCTCTTTGTCTCACTGTATCAAATTCATAGAGGATTGGTCTATCAACAGCTATTAGCCACATCTTTCAAATATCAGTTCTGCAGGTTGTTTCCACTGTAACGCTACAGCAGCCTTCCCTAACCTGCTGTCCCTCCAGACGTTTTGGACAACTCCCATCAGCCCTACCCAGCATTTCTCTGGCAGAAAGACAATAATGGTGGTGATTATGATGATGGCACTAGTATAAAATTGCTCGTCAAGCCCTTCTGACACAAACACTCTTTATTTATTTGTACCCCACCTTTTTTCCTGCAAGGAACCCAAGACGGCTTACATAATCTTCCTCCTCTCCATTTTATCCTCACAACAACCCTGTGAGGTAGGTTAGGCTGAGAGTCAGTGACTGGCCCAAAGTCACCCAGTGGCCGAGCGGGGACTAGAATCCAGATCTCCTGAGCCCTAGTCCAACACTCTCACCACTACGCCACCCTGGCTCTTCGTCCCTTCTGCTTAGTTCCTGTGGCATATTCGAATCTGAACGGCCTTCTGCCAACTAGGAATGTTGAAAACATGACATCTCCTGCTTCGGTGCAGGGCTTTGGGTTTTAAACCACTTATATTTTTAAATATGGCCAGCAGTATAGAAATCTATTAAATAAATAAATAAATAAATAAATAACCCATTCTAGAACTAACATTCTATTAACGCCCTCACGCTGCCAAAGTTGGCCCTTCGGCTGCGAACTGCCGTCCCTTAGTCCTCCCTTCCCCCACCTGCTCCTCCCCAAGGCCATGGAGAGAAACCCATTCAGCAAAAATCCAGAGTGCACGTCACTCACAAATAGGTAGATAGATATGTGTGTGTGTGTGTGTGTGTGTGTGGAGAGAGAGAGAGGTTTTTAATTTTTTTTTACTGTTTCTAATGTTCTTGTTTTAATTGTTGCAAGGGTTTATAGTTTTAAATTGGTGTACACTGCCTCGATGGCTTTTTAGCAGATAAGGCGGTATATAAAAGTTAAAAATAAGTAAGATAGACGGCGGTATATAAAAGTTAAAAATAAGTAAGATAGAAGATATATTTGCACACTCACAAATATATTTACTATATTTCCCCATGTTTACCCAAACCAGGAAACCAAAACTATCAGACAGGGTGGAGGAGGAGTGAGCCAAGCGGGACCCAGTTCTGGTCCTGGGGAAAAATGCCCACCCGGTTCCATTCTATATTTACCTCTCGTTCTTCTTTTTCCTCTCGTTCCACAAATGAGCTTCTGTACGGCTCCAGAGTGTCCTCCCACCACTGGGCATCCACACGGCATTTCCTCGTTGACGTCATCCAGGTCGGGTCGTATCTTTGCGTTACATCCTTCACGCACCCATCGTTGTCGATGCCGACGATGTAGCACACCGGTCTCGTGGCGGATTTGAAACACAGCAGAGGCTGGCCAACAGTGCCATGGACACAGTCCACGCATACCCACCGACCTTCCCGTTCAAGAAAAACCTCCACCCACTGATCCGTGCCTTTCAGTTTAACTCGCCCCCTGTGCTCCATCATCATCATCATCATCATCGCTAGAAATTATTTTGTTCCTTTTCTTGGATGGGTTGGAAGAACTTGGGCTAGCTGTTTTCACTGGCGAACTGTCAACTGTCTCCGGTTTCTTCTTCAACACCAAAGGCACAGATTTCCCCCAGTTGTTAAGAGCTACTTTTGCTTTAGGGGTTCCTAGGAATGACCTCTGCTTCCTACTGGGAGCTTCAAAGTCTTCGTCAGAGATGTTACTATCATCCTCATTTTCCTCTGAAGCACAGAATTCAGAATCAGCTGCCTTCGTCGCTTCCACTCTCCTCTTTATATGACACTTTTGAGGCCACCCTTCGTTGGCGGTCATTTTTGGGCCTCCCCAATGCTCCCTTTCCCCTCAGGTGGATCTCACCGTAGTCAGATTCCTTTTCTTGCTGAGCACCCTTGACTGCTGGAGATTTATTTATCGTCCTTTTACCTCCAGGGGGGCTTGAGTTCTTCTCAGCTTCCTGGCTCCTTGACAGAACCTTCCCCCGGTCTGCCCCTTGCTTGGTCTTGCGTGGCCCTAGGCATTTTTTCGACACCACCTTAGGTCTTTTGGCAGAGCCACCCGATTCCTCAGAAACTGCACTGACAGAGCGCTTCTTCGAGGAGGGCTTTCCCTGAAATACGCAAGCAAGAGGACGGTGCATTTTCATAAGATAAAGCATGAGACAAAAACTGCCCTGTTCCATTGGGTTCAATCTTAACCTGTTGGCTGATAAAAGAAAAAGAGAACGCTGCTGTGCTCTGAATTGGCTGTATGTACATTCACCATTTGGAAGAGAGAGCCCATCCATAGCCCCACATGGGCTACAGTGCGCGCACATGGAGATGCTAGGCCTGCAGACTTTGTCATTCACCTCAACGGAGGAGGCAGTTCTGTAACGTCAATCTCTGTCTGAGCAGAAGTCCCTCCTCCACTCAATATCTTTTGTGGGCAAACTAGTACCAACAGAGTCCCGCTGACTATAAGGGACTGCGAGATAGGGATGTGTTTGCAATACTCTTTACAGACATACGGTCTAGAAATTTGCTTTTTTAAGAAAGAAAATTAAAGCTAAAATTCTCCTAAGGCAGTGTTTCTCAACCTTGGGTCCCCAGATGTTTTTGGCCTACAACTCCCAGCATGCCCCAGCCAGCTGGCTGGGGCATGCTGGGAGTTGTAGGCCAAAAACATCTGGGGACCCAAGGTTGAGAAACACTGTCCTAAGGTGACACCAGTTGCAGATAGCAAATCCTGTTCAGAGTAATAACTCTGCCTATGGCTGCTCCTCTCTCATGATCTCCAGTCAGGGTCCCCTTACACCAGGGGTGGGAAACTTGTAGCCCTCCAGATATTTTGGCCTATAACTCCCATCAGCCCTAGCTAGCACAGTCAATGGTGAGGGATGATGGGAGCTGTAGGCCCAAAGATGTGGAGGACCACAAGTTGCCCTTACACCATCTATTGCTCATGCATAGACAACGGTCCACCAAACCACATCCCGACTACAAATTCCAAATTCTGCAAACAGTCAAGTCATAAATGCAAACTTTGTACCATTTTGGAGAAGTCATTGCAAATGCAATTTCCACTCCTTAGGGCAGTTTACAGGTTTTCTTTGTGTAGAATTTGATAGCCTGCCCTACGCTACGGGCTGGGACAGATCACAGCAGTTTCAGTAAAAATATAAGCTGAATCATTGTTCACAAGAGTCTCACCAGAATCTGAGGTCGCAATCTTAAGCCTATTTATTTAGAGGCAAGTACCCCTCGACTCATTTGAGAGTAAAGATGATTAGCGCTGGACTTATGAACAAAGAAGGCTTGGAGAAATAAAGGAAGGCAAACCAAAAATAATAATAATGCAGATTTTAAAAATCTGAACACAGTAATACCTGTAATACTGCCAGTAATACTCTCACTCCCACCAGTATAAGAACCACCACTTTACAGCACAATTCTATGCACATTTACTCAGAAGTAAGTCTCACTACGTTCAATGGGGAAAGTATGCACAGGAATTGCAACCTTATTGTGTCATACTTACCTTCCCCACTGATTCTTTCAGAGGAATGGGTTGTAGGGACAACACAAGCCGGCACAGTAGCTGCAATGCTCGTAGAATAAGTAAAAATATCTATTTAAAAAGGCAGAAACACAAATTAATACATGTGGAATCAGTCATGCAAATAATGTTCTCTCCCTAATTAGTTTTTAACTCTTTCTAATCACAGGATGACTTTTGTAAAAGTTTCTAGACTAAATGGAACCAAAGTTGATCTGAATGCTCCCTTTCTTTAAATCAAGATATGGTGAAAGTTTAACGCGTACATGGCACAATTTGCTGTAAATGACCTGTGTAAACCATGCTTGCCTATTGTATAGCAGTACTGTTTTATTACTTAGATCAGTGATGGCGAACCTATGGCACTGGTGACACAGCTGGCACAGTAGGGACCTCTCTGTGGGCACTCGAGCCATTGGTCAACAGATCGCGAAAAGAGCGTCCCCTTCTGCAAAACACTAATGATCTTGTTCTTTCTCACAGTGTGGAACAGAATGATTTTATTCTAGAATTCCTGTTACAGAATTCTTTTCTACATTGTTATCACATTTAAAAGATTTTGAAGAATGATGCACAGAGCATAGCTTGGATGTAAAGCCCTAACAGTTGACCTGAGTGCTGCATGCGTTGCTCTCAAACTAATGGAGTATGAGCCAAGGTTTGACAAATTATCAGCATGCATGCAATACCAAAAATCACATTAATTGTGCAAAAGCATGCCCAATGCAAACTTTTACCTAATGCAGTGTTTGCAGTCCAAGACATAAAGTGTTTTAAATGTGTTAAGAGCAGTTTAGTTTTCTTGTTTATCTTGCTCATCCTAGTACAGGTTGACTTTTACTTTTACTAATCTGACACCTGTAGAAGCAGGGAAAGGACCTGGAGTAAAGCTTGCCCCATACAATTTCAGTCTGGCATATAATCATATTACAAGTTGAGAATCCCTTATCCAAAAATACAAGTGCCTAACTATTTAAAAAGTTTGAATAAATTCCCTTCAGGCTATGTGTACAATGTAGTACTATAATAATTTTTTGAGTTGATTTTTTTTTTCAACAAAAAACTGTATCATTGAAAGCTCTGTTATTGTGTTTTTCTTTAAAGACAAAAGATGTTAATTAGTTCGGACAACTGTATGAGTTGTTTTTCTAAAACTAAAACCTCAGTATTCAGGTTGAATTGCAGTGTTGGCACGTTGAAATAAATAAGTTGGTTTTGTGTTGCAGTTTGGGCACTCGGGCTCAAAAAGGTTCGCCATCACTGACTTAGATGTATAAGTTACTTTATAAGTTACTTTTTGAAAATTATATACACACCGACAGAGAGATATAGATAATTATACACACAGAGAGAGAGAGAGAGAGAGAATAGATAAGATAATATAGAGATAAGATAGATAAATAGATAATACAGAGAGAGAGAGAGAGAAGAGAGAATGGCCCTTTTCCCCTGCAGATGTGGCATATCTGAGACTTGGATCTCCTTTTCACATACCATGAGTGGTATAGCCACAATCCCTAGCCGCTTAGGGATTTTTCTTAATATTTAGCAGTATAGAAATAGTACAAATAAATAAATAAATAAATAAAACAGATGTGTGTTGCCGTCATCCCTCCCGCCCCGCCAGCCAGCACCACAATGTCCCTCTACTAGTGTGCCCAGCCCAGCCCCTTGAAAGGCAGTCACATTAGTTTCTCGGTAAGCTAAACAGGCAGCTGTAGCACAGGGGTGTCGAACCTATTTCAGCCCGAAGGCCAAATTCAATTTCAGAGAAGCTCTTGAGGGCAGCATTCCAGTGGTGGGCAGGGCCAACGGCAAAAGGGGTGGGGACAAAAAATACCAAAAACCCCAGCATGTTTTAGCGTAAACCTCTTACTGCCAGTAACTGAGCCATAGGAAAGGCATTTCAAGCATTTAGAACGGGGGGTGGGGGGGGAAAGAGTGCAAAAGCCGGGAAGCTACCAAACAACTGGTGGTCACAGGAAGGGGGTGGGGTGAGGGGAAAGTGGCATGGCCATCAGGAATCCCAGAGGGCCCGATTGGGACTCCAGGCAGGCTGGATTGGGCCCCTGAGTCTGAGATTCAACACCCCCCGGTTTAGCATGACGACTTCCACAGATGCCACTTGAAAAATATGAATCCCCAAATCCTTGTTTTCCTTCACCTTTTCCACAGCACAAGTTACAGCAGCAGGTGATCTGGCATGTCCTGAAAAGCCTCGTGTCACTTACATGTACCAATTCTTCTTCATCTCGTGCAGCATAGACAGCAAAGTGCCTTTCAAGGGTGGCCTGCCAGCTTTCTTCGCTATCAGGACAGCTCAGAGTTGACAGTGAAGGTTGCAACAAACCTTGAAGAACAAAACCACGCTTTAATTTTCTGTTTGCTGGCATCAGAAACAGGGTGGCCGGGTGACCGGCCAGATGGGCGATTGATAAATATAATAATAAATAAAATAAATAAATCATAATAGCTCATCCCCATCTTCCTAGGGGGAGAAACTCTACGACTCTCACATTTAATTTTTTTTTTATTTTTTAAAAAGGGGGGATCAATCACTTAATCTTCAGTGGCGGCTGTCATGAAAGCCAACCTTTCTTCACTTGTCACATGTAAAAGTACGATGATGATGATGATGATGATGATGATGATGATGATGATGATGATAGCAGCAGCAGCAGCAGCAGCAGGTAAAGAAGAAAGGCCCTTACCATTTCACAAGATTTGACAGGTACAGGCGGTCTATGCGAGCTGCAGGCACTTTAGTGAAGTGGGTGGGGATGATAGAAAGGCCAATCGCTTGGAGATCTGGCTGAGTACAGATCCTGTTCCTATGGAAACCGTTTGCTAACAGGCACAGTAAGTGAACCTGTTGGGAAAAGGAAATGGGTCCCAAGAAGAGAAACAGCAACAGTAGCATGTTACATCACGCACACCTGGAGAGGGCAGGCCCAGCTCTGACCAAATTCACCTGTCTGACACAGGGAAGCAGAAGCTGCGGGAAAGGCTCTGCCCTGTGACCAGACTCTTCTTCGCATCTGGGGTTATTTCCTCTGAGACTTGCTGTGGCAGCCAAGAGACTGAGAACCAGACTGTCAGCTGGCACATTTGAGGACCAGGAGGAGGGGTTGGGGGGGGGGGAGCGGGACTTGTTAATACATTCCTCCCCCCTCAATGTCTCTCACATCTGCTTCCAGGAGACAAAGCTGCGCAAGTCGTCAGCAGCCTGGGTAAGGGAGCCCCGCCCGGTGAGGGACTCTAAACCGGGGGTGTGGAACCTTTTCCAGCCCGAGTACTGAATTCCATTGCGGAAAAGCTCTCGGGGGGCCCCACATTCCAGTGGTGGGCAGAGCCAAAGGCAAAAGGGGTGGGGCCACATACCAAAACCACCAGGATAGTTTGGCTTAAAGCTCTTACTGCCAGTAACTAAGACTTAGGAGAGGCATTTCAGTATTTTACAATGGGGGTGGCGAGGCACAGAAGCTGGGAAACCACCAAATGCTCAGTGGTCAGGGGAAAGGGGCATAGCCATCTACAGAACCCTGGAAGGCCAGATGTGGCCCCCCCAGGAAGGCCAGATGTGGCCCCCCCAGGAAGGCCAGATGTGGCCCCCCCAGGAAGGCCAGATGTGGCCCCCAGGAAGGCCAGATGTGGCCCCCAGGCTTGAGGCTCTGCACCCTGCTCTAAAAATTTTGTAAGGGTCACAAGCCCCATTTGTTCCATCTGGCATTTGGTTGCTTGTTTAACCAACCGCTAATTTACCAGCTGTGGTTTCCTTTCTGGTGTCCACATCTGTTTGTTCTATTGTTGAATTGCATTGTTTGTTTGAATTCTAAATTGTGATTTTAAATATGTGTTTACGGTTCATATGCTGCTCTGGGAGAAGGAAAAGCAGCATATAGGTAACTGTTTTAAATATATACAAATAGCCAAATTAGCACAATAAGATGAGAGCCATAACAAGATTTCAAGAAAGTTGTATGCGAGAGAAGAAACTGGTTCTTTTGAGTGATATAATGTGCTAATTTTTGTTAAAAGTTTTTCTATACCCCCAGAATGTATATAACTCTAGTAACAATTCTGTTGTGCCTCCGTTTGGAAGACATGGGGCAGCCGTGCCAGACTGTGTTTGCGGTGGGGTCAGGCATGTGTCATAATCTGCAGTCCTGGCCCAGCTGTCCTGCCTTGCCAATCAGCGCCTGTTTAGAAGACAGGCCCCAAACACACTTCGGACGCTGGAAGCAACTGTCATTGCAACTCGACCGTAGCCCCCGGGACCGAGACTCGGGCTTCCTTGACTTCAGAACACCCCTGACCCCGCTTCGGCCTGCTCCGACACTGCTTTGTTTTATTTTGGTTTCGGACAGATCTTGTGGCTTTTAACCTTGGACTGTGTTAATGACAACGGCTTATCTGTGGACCGGACTGATTTACGACAAATTCAATGAATTACTCTTTGGAAGCACTTGAATTTCTAGTAAATGTCTCTAATGGTAAGAACCGTTTGATACTGGAACACACCGCTTTTGGAGGTGGTGGGCTCACTTTTCCTGGAGGTCTGAAGCAGAAGCCAGACAGCCATCTGACAGGGATGTTGTAGCTGCATGCATCCTGCATTGCAGAGCCTGCCCTGAGCTGGGGTTGGACTAGATAACCTCCAAGGTACCTTCCACCTCTATGATTTGAAGTACCAGCATGAGCTAACCGAACACAGGAAGCCCAACGTTGTCCCTTGAAGTCTCTACCATCTTCTGACACATTACCATTAAGACATCTTACCTTGTGTGTATTTTCATGAACTTCTTTGTTGAAACGTTTAATCGTTCTACGGAGATACGTCTCAAACTCGGCCTGCCTTTTCTCTCTGCAAGATGCCCCATATAAAAAAAGCGAATGGTGAGCGCTGTGCAACAATGACCTGGGAAGCTACCTTTCTAGATTCTGAGCAGCCATCTGCTCAGTCTGAAGTCACAAAACACAAGAGCACACTCACATGTTACAATCTGCATGAGGCTACATATTCTATGAGCAGTATCCAATAGTGTCATTCAGCAAACCCAATTAGTGCTAGATGAACACTGCCAAATCTTTCTGTTGCGCAAGCAGCTGCCCGTTATGCTTGTGCAACCAGTTGCGCAAGAGGTTGCACAACACACAGCCGCTTGTGCAATCCTAACTTTAGTTGGATTCTCCTCTTGTCCATAGTTTGGAACCTAGTTTCCGCTAGTGCAGTGTTTCTCAACCTTGGGTCCCCAGATGTTTTTGGCCTACAACTCCCAGCATGCCCCAGCCAGCTACGCTGGCTGGGGCATGCTGGGAGTTGTAGGCCAAAAACATCTGGGGACCCAAGGTTGAGAAACACTGCGCTAGTGCAATGTGCTAACAGAATGAGACAGTTGGATACTGCCCTATGTGAGTTACTGGTTGTGTGAATGCATTTATTTTACAATATTTATATCCTGCTTTTCTACCTAATCTAGGCAGCTAACAAAATAATAGAACCATCACAAGAAAGCAAGAAATAAAATGAAGAGCAATAAAAACAAGCTGTGGATCCAGCAGCCAGAGACAAAAACACACACAAACTACCAAATAAGTGGCACCAAAAGCTTAAGCAAGCAGAAATGTTTTTCACTTGGTGCCTAAAAGTAAACAACGCAGGCACCTGATGAATACAGCTGGCAACGGGTATTCCAAAGTCTGGGTGCCACAATGGAGAAGTCCCTGCCCACAGTAGCTACCTACCTCAACACAGAAGGTGGAAGTACCAGGAGCAAGGCCTCAGTGGAAGATCTTCAAGATGGGGCCTTTTTCTCTCCACGTGGTGCAGGAAACCCAAGGGCAGGTCAACCTCAAAGTCCTCCGAGTACTGAACCTGAGGGTCTCAGCTTACCTTCTCTCTCTTTTCTTTGCCTGTTCTGGTGTCTCAATTTCTATCTCAACGGTTTTGTTGGGCAGTATCGGCGCAGCAACGTCTTCCAGCATCTCTACCTCAGGCTCATGAAGATCTGGAAACAAAGTCCAAATCTAGTTGGAGTGGTCCAGATAATGTCCAGTAAGATATTGAACATTTCCGTTCTTACTCAAGGCTGCTGCCACTGTTGTTGTTGTTCAACCAAAGATTTGCCACTGTTACATGCAAACAAGTCCAAATCTAGTTGGAGTGGTCCAGATAATGTCCAGTAAGATATTGAACATTTCCGTTCTTACTCAAGGCTGCTGCCACTGTTGTTGTTGTTCAACCAAAGATTTGCCACTGTTACATGCAAACAGCACCTGAGAACGCACCGCCCCTGACTTAAAGGATTTCAGAATTTGAACATTAATATGTGTTGGTTAAAAGGGGGGGGGAGTAATATTATCTACATATTGGGCTAGTTCATATGTAACACTAAACCATGGTTTTGCATTATGAGAATGAGCCTGACCTCCCCCGAGACTTGTGTGCTCCCCCCCCACCATCTCCTGGTTTAGCGTGGCCAGAAGGAAGTGTTCAGAAACTGTTGCTTCCGGTTTTTTATGAACTGCAGCATTCTGTGTTGTCTGAACCCAGATAAACTGTGGTTAATCTTAGCTATGGTTAGAGGAAGCAGGCCAACTTCAAACCATAGTTTATGAAGCTAGTTTGTTTTTACTAACCATAGTTAAGAACAACTACAGTTTAGGATTCAGATGACATGCTAATCCTCGGTTTATCTAAAATGGAAGCAGAAGCTTCTAATCACCTTAGCCACTCCAGTTTTGGGGGGTGGGGAATATATGTACCATGTACAATTGAGAAGTGTATGTTATTTTGTATGACCTGCTTAAGGCTGCAATCCTATGTACACTTACCTGGGAATAAACCTTGTTAATCTCAATGGGGTCTACTTCTGGATAGACATAAATAGGGTTGCACTGTTAAAAGCTCATCTGAGGTGTTAGCAAAAGGAATACAAAATTCAACTGAGCTATGATCAAACCTGTCTGATGTTAGCATGAGAAGATGCCCAAAGAATAATAAACTGAAATAACCAATGACAGAGAACTCAGATCTACAGAGCAAAAATGAAAAAAATGCATTACCTTCCACATCTTCCCATTCATCCTCACTTTCAGCATCCTCATCCTCATCCTCGTCATCTCTCTCAGTGGATTCTTTTTTTGCATTTGTCTCTTTCTTTAGAAGAGTGCTTTGTAAACCACTATAATGAGCACAAAAAGAAACAAACGTATATTATGAGTCTTGGGCGACTGCGCTCACCCCCTCCTCCTCTGGTGTGTCCATAGTTTCAAATTGGCTTGTTTCAAACAAGACATACTTAAGATTAACCAGAGTTCATCAGCTCAGACAACACAAGCTGTGTTTAGGCAAAAGCAGAAGTGAAAGCTTCTGAACTCCTCACAGCCATGAGACTGAGGCTCGTTCACATCACACTAGATTGCGGTTTAGTGTGACAACTGAATGAAGACAATGGGAGAACAAGGCCATTTTTATTTTTATTTTTTTTTGCTACAAGGTAGAAGTTTAAGCCTGGATTTTCCAAGGCTTTCCTTACAGGTAGATTGCCAGACTTATTCACATTTCCACTGAGGTTTATACAGAGAGATCAATGATACAAAACTATCCACAGAATCAAGGCATTGTAGAGCCATGCCTGTCTTTATCAACATGAAGAATATAGGAAACAGAACAGCTCACATCTGCTCTTTCATGTCCCATTGGCAAGCCAATTAAAGTTGGAGTACCGGAACTGAGCTGATTAATTCGCACTGAGTGCTAACCTCAACTGAACTGGCACCTCATCTTCACATAATCCCATTGCGAGAAAGGCAGGGAAAATGTTCTTACATTAGACACACACAGATGGCAACACCACAAATCTTAGGATGCTCTAATTGGCTAAGGGTTTGCACAAGCAAATTTCTTCGGATCAAAGGTTCCACTCATGCATCAGCATAAGTTTTATCTGTGTACAGAGAACAAGGCTAAGAGTAAATTAAGAGGAAGCGAAGCCAACACAGTGTCAGATCCTTCAGTCACTTTTGCCCTAAATTCCACACAAGAGGATCACATGATTGGATGTTAGGATTCAGGAAATAAAAAATAGCTCTCTTTGAAGACTCTATGAACTGGTTTACATGTAAGAGTAAGCCAGAACTGCTGTGAATTCTGGCTTATCATTTACAAGCAGCATGCTCCTGCACTCTTGCCCGATCTCCCTGGCTTGGCTCTTCCCACCAGTGGAAGTTACCATACCAGCAAGCTAAAGTTTAATGTTACGTCTGAACTGAGATTCCTGGATTATTGCTCTCCTAACAAGCCAGAATCTGAAGTCAGTGTTTGTTTGAGTGAGCAGGCAATATAAATTCACAGCAATTTTTGCTTATCATCACATGCAAACTGGGCCTACAAACCACTCACCTGCATTTCCCCGCCTTTTTACTGGACCTTTGACTTTCTAAAGTTCTATTATTTTCCTCCTTCACATTGGGTTTTGCTCCCTTCTGCCTTGAATTCCTGAAAGGTGACGGAGGAACATTCCTCTCACATTCTCTTTCCTTCTTTTTTTCAAGTGAAGCTTTGGGCAAGCTTTTCCTCCTTTTGGGTTTTCCTCTTCAAAATCATCTGTTATCAAATTGGAAATGCATATTCAATCAAATTGATGATGATCTTTTCGAGCCAACTTTGTAATATCTTCCTCTCCTCAGCATTTGAATAAATACTATCTTGATGCATTATGAACCCACAATTTACATCAGTCACTATAGAAGTGGGTTTTCGGGGGGTTGCTTTCCTTCTTTCACTTACGGAGTACAGTCCTATGCCCCCCCCCCCCGCAACCTTGTCTGGGGGGCCATAGGATAGGTCGGAGTCACTGCCTTCCCTTCCGAGGTTGCAGTGGCGACTCCACCCACAGAGTGCGCGCACACACACACCCCGCAGCCAGCGCAGTTCTTTCCGTGCTGGCTGGGATCAGAAGATGGAAGACTGTCTTCGGTACCGGAGGGGTGGGTGGGAGAGGCACAGCCATCTTCCATGGAATCCAGGCGGTGTCTCAGCCTATCCTCTCATGAGGAGAGGAAAAATCAGCCATCTAAATGTTCTGGAAGGCGAGGGAAGCGTGGCAGCAATCCTAGCCGCCACTTTCCTTCCCGTCTTCCATTGGATGCCCATAATCCTCCGAGTTCGGAGGGTTACGGCCGGGCACCCACATTGGATGGGGCTGCCCTGTTATGCAGAAAGATAGGATCTTTACAAAAGGAGAATTTTAAGGCTGTGTTAAAACTATTTTCTGAGCACTGTTGGATTATTACCAAAATACTTTCCATGCAGCCTTGTTCTGTGCACATGTACTTAGGAGAAAGACCTCTGAACTCAGCTGGCTTACTCCTGAACACGTTTACTAGGAAGTAAGTCTCACGGAACTTCCAAGTAAACTGTTCAAGACTGGGCCACAAGGATTTTGTCCATTGGCAGCGGCCTTCTACTTTAAACTTGTATGCTAAATGTCAGGGCAAACTGTTCCGCTCTGAAAGTGCATCAGCATTTTATTTTTTTTAACCATTTAGTATTGAGATAAATATTTTAATTTTTTTTTAATGGGATGTAATGAAACATCATAAGAGCCATGCTGGATCAATCCAAAGGCGTATCTAGTCCAGCAAGTAGGACATGAGTGCAATAGCACCCTCCGACTCATGTTCCCCAGCAACTAGCATA
This sequence comes from Shinisaurus crocodilurus, assembly GCA_021292165.1. Taxonomy (NCBI): domain Eukaryota; kingdom Metazoa; phylum Chordata; class Lepidosauria; order Squamata; family Shinisauridae; genus Shinisaurus; species Shinisaurus crocodilurus. Next base: position 3,989,421 of record CM037889.1, read on the forward strand.
TAGAGGCATACTGAATTTCTACAATCCCCTTTTAAAGCCATCCAAATTGGCGGCCATCATTATGACCTGGTTTGCACATAATGACAAACCATGGCTTAATTAACCATGGTTTGTTGAACTTGCGGGTTGTCATTGAGGCTTTTCACACAGCATGACTACCCACCATGGGTGATTTAACCCACGGTGAGGTTTCAGTGTGTTCGGGGTGCATATGGCCACCATTTTGAATATGCAACCCCAACTCAGGGGGTTCTTGTGTCGCATGAACCAGGCGAGCGTGGGTTGTGTGAGGCTTAAACAACCCTCACATAACCCAAGTTTGCAGAGTTCACATGACATGACAACCCCCAAGCAGGGTTTGAATAAGCAACATGGCACCCATGGACACTGCGGCTCATCATGGGTTATAGCCATGGCGTGTCGTCTGAACCTGGTCAATATCTTTTGGCAGCAAATTCCATAGTTTAACTATGCACTGTGTGAAGAAATACTTCATTTTATCTGTCCTGAATCTCCCACCAATCAGATTCATGGGATGACCCCGGGGTTCTAATGTTATCAGAGAGGGAGAAAAACATCTCCCTATCCACTTTCTACATACCATGTATAATTTTGTACACCTCTATGACATGTCTCCCCTTACTCATCTTTTTCTAAGCTAAACGCACTAAATCACAGGCCTTAGGTAAGTCTCCCACAGAGTGTATATTTATCTCTAGCTTATTCTCAAGTTACAGCAAGTGAGGTTGCAAGCATAAATAAACCATAATATCCTTTCTGTCAGAAAAAATGACACTTGCATACATGTAAAGGGCTAGTTCACACACCTGCATGTTAATCACTTGATAACTGCAGCAACAAGTGTCAATTTGCATGTGTGAATGAAGCAGCAAAGATCCAGAGAGAATTTTCACAACACTTCTCACTTCTATAATGCTTTTCAGCCAAGTCAGTTTACACAGTTTGCTACAAGTCACCAAGTGATGGGAAATCAAGTGTCATACATGGCTAACAACATAATTAGGACAACACATGGCAACTGAAACATCAAATCCTCTCTTTCCCGTTTCAAATTTTAGATTGTAAGCTCCTTGGGGAAAAGGCCTGTGCCCTTATGCATACTGATGCTGCTATAAAACAACAACAACAACATGATGATGATGATGATGATATATTCAAATAGTGAACATTAACCTAGATTCCACCTAAACATCAGGAAAAAATTCCTGACTGTTAGAGCAATAAGACAATGGAACCAACTACCTAGGGAGGTGGTGGGCTCTCCCACTCTGGAGGCATTCAAGGTGCAGCTGGACGGCCATCTGTCGGGGATGCTTTGACCTGGATTCCTGCATTGAGCAGGGGGTTGGACTCGATGGCCTTGTAGGCCCCTTCCAACTCTACTTTTCTATGATTCTATGATTCTAAGCCAATCAGGAAGTTATACCCTGAAAAGTTTTATTCTTTTAGCAGAAGCTACTGCAGATCAACTTATGTTAGTCCTTTCTCTCTCTCTTTGATCAGCTATTTTTTCTCCTCATCTCTCTTCTTTCCCTGAAATGTTTAGTAATCTTGATCATGCATTGGGAACTTTGCCTGTTTCTAAAAAAGAACAGCCTTGTTTATGTAACAAGTTTAACACCTGTAGTATTTAAATAAGGCAAAGGAAGCTACTAGGAGAAAGTCTCTTCTAATCATGTGACATATCGTCGAAGTTAACAGAACATGGGATGTTTAATTCACAGCTACATTACTGAACTTTCATAAGCCTTTCACAGAGACATTCATTTCAAAAAGGCAACATTTTAAATAAGATTAGCAAGCACTCTTTCAATATGGAGCAAAGATAATTTAGCAGGGAGGGCAGTGGTGCAGCTAGGGCTGTTCCCCTGGGCCAAGGTCAGCCCCCCCCATTTATTTATTTCATTTATACCCCGCCTTTTTTCCTGCAAGGAACCCAAGGCAGCTTACATAATCATCCTCCTCCTCTCCATTTTATCCTCACAACAACCCTGTGAGGTAGGCCCATAACCACCTATAAAGCAAAAGGTGGTGGGGCAAGCTGCAAGAAGGCCCAGCATCAGAACCTAGGCTAGGCCGACACTTTCTTCTTCATTTTCAGAACTGTTAAAATCAGCAGGTGGGTAGCTGGATGTGTACATGGTTACAGATTCTCATTATTACTATTACATATATTCTTTTCTACAACAAAATGGTATTTATTCTCCAGTAAGTATGTTTAGCATCAGGGCAATAGAAGTACAGTACACTCCATTTTATTTCTGTAGTCATGGTGGTGTAATGATTTGTTAGTTTAAAATGCAAAACTGCACATGCTCAGCGTATTTGTTTTGGGGGGTTACTGTTATCAGGGTTGACAAACAGTTTTGTGTTTAATGATTAGATTCATTAGATGGCCAGTGTCCACAATGTGTTCGTCTTTAAGGTGCCACACAAGACTCCTTGTTGGTTTTGCTGCAACAGACTAACATGGCTACGGCTCTAGTTTTGTGTTTGTTTGTTTGTTTGTTTGTTTGTTATGACATGTAGAAGCGGTTGGAAAGCATGGAATGGCAGCGTATCGGAGAGAAGTTGTTAGTTGTGTGTTTCACACAAAGTAATACCCATGACAGGGATAAGATGCCAGACCAGTAAGTCCAGGGCCTACAATTACCTAGCTGCGCCACTGGGGAAAGGGGGAACTCTGGCCAGAGGGTTAAATAAACGCTGTTAATAGCTGCAGGAGAGGTTAAATAAACGCTGCAGCAGGAGAGTGGGAAAGACTGTTCAGTAACAGAGGGGAGCGCAATAAAATAAAATAAGTTATAGTTAGCGGAAGGATGAGGAAAGGCCCTTTCATTAAGGATGCTCCCGCATTTTTCGCAGCTGGTTGTTAAGTCTGGATGGATTTGCGGCTTCCGACTAAATGCAAATGCCCCCCTGCAAATGCAACAGGCTGCGCGACCCAGGCGTCTCTTTCTACACTCACCCTCTCGCTGCCGGTGAGTTTTGGGGCCCGAGGAAGAGGCGGCAGCCGCACCTTCCCCCTCGAGTTTCTTGCTCGACTCCCGCCCCTGCGGGGGGGACCCCTTGCGCTTTTTTTGGACCATGTCGACGGATGCCTTCCTTCCACGCCGATGCGCGGGGGGGAGTAGCCCGAGAAAGCCGTGCGCGAGCGAGCGAGTGGCCGCAGGGAGGCGCGGCGCGGGACACAAAGGAGAGAGAAAGAAGCAAAGCAGGCGGACGGGAAAGAAAAGGCGACCTGCCGAAGCAGCAGCTCTCTGAAAGCAAAACACCGCTCTCTGGTCTGGAGCACGGCGGCGGTTATATCGCATGCCCCGCTCGCTGGACGCTGTTGTTGGTGCTAGTCCCTGGTGATCCCTTCCTTCGCAGGAGGCCCCGCGGGGTGCAAGGCGAGAAAGCGGGGCTCGTGGCGGACGTCGTGTGTGTGTGTGTGTGTTCTCCCCTCGCTCCTCCTTTCTTTCGTTGCCTGGCTGACGTCCCTTCCGTGCCGGGTTTGAGATGAAGACAGCAGCATCCCTTACAAGAAAAACAGTCTTGCGGCGGCACCTTACAAGATTGAACGCGCAATCCTACGCGTCAGTCTAGGTAGAAAAGAAAAAAGAAAAAAAAACTCACAGCATTCCTCAGCCAAACTTGGTTTGAGAGCGTTTTGCAAGACAAGCAAATTTTTAAATATTTATTTAAAAAAAATTGACTTGATATACAAGCGACGTCTTGCAATACAAGTCCTGTAGTACGGCTTAAATTTAAAAATCTCTGTACAAATTTTTTTTGGGGGGGGATTTCGTTTTGATATAAGAGTGTTTTGGATTACAAGCACGTTTCCGGAACGAATTATGCTCTCAATCCAAGGCATGACTGTACAGTATATAGCAGCAGCAGGCACCCGCTTCAGAGGCTACCAGTCAGGAAGCAACCCTATTAAGCATGCATGTTCAGGCAGAACAAAAAGTCCTGCAATTCCCAGTATGCCTCAGCCAGAGCGGAGGTGGGCTGGAAGGATGCTGGGAGTTGTAGGACTTCCCCCCCCCCCCCCCCCGTCTAAACATGCATAAGATTGCGCTCTCAGATACTTCCTGTAAACTCCCGATCGCAAGCCTACTTTGCGGTGGCCCCACCGGCCCAGCGTATCGTCCGCAAGCCGCTCACGCTCCCGCTCTCGGCGGAAGAACCATCGCTCTATGCCTAGTTTCTACGCTGCTGGTTGCACTTAGAGTTAGGAAAATGTAAGAGTGTGCATACATCGGAGATGGAACTTCCTGGTCCCTTACATTTCCCACGCGAAATAAGTTCGGGGGTGGTTAGAACAAACCAACCCCCCCCCCCCCACATGGCCACCTGTATTTGCTACTACCTTTTGATCAGCAGGTGGGACAGTCACAGCCACGCCGAAATTCTGGTGTTCTCTCCATTGCTTTCTAAGTATAATGCTCACTTGCGACCCGGGGAGGGGAAAACCCCAAATGGTGTTGAGTTAACCCTGAATCTAGAAATGGTGTTGAGTTAACCCTGAATCTAGAAATCATGTGTACGTCTATTTTATAAGTCTATGCTCTCCTTTGTGTGCGCGATGGTCGTATCTGGCTCGGCATAAAATCTCGCGAGAAGAAGCTGGAGTGGGCTTTGAAAAATGGCGGACGAGGTGGACCAGGTGGGTGATGGTGCTGTTAAGTTTGGACTGGTCGGGGAGAAATTTTCGGGTTGTGTGTGTGTGTGTGTTTTTTGGCTGGGTGGGTGGGTAGCTTGTCTGTTCAGGTGGGTGGGTTGCTAGCTTTCAATTCTCGTTTCCTATTTGAATGTCGCGCAGCAGCGGGAGCCACGTCTTGGAAGGCGTCTCTTTCATTTTAACGTCGTGCTTTTTGGTGTGGCTTCGAGTTCAGTTTTGAGAGCATGTTACAATAAAACTTGGTGCGACGTGTTGAGGCCTATCTTCTTCCTTCTCCAGCCCTGCCTTCCCCAAACCTTCCTCAACCAAGGTGCCAAAATGAGATGTTTTCATAGATTTCATAGATCATAGAGTTGGAAGGAGCCTACAAGGCCATCGAGTCCAACCCGCTGCTCAATGCAGGAAACTAGAGGAGGGGTCTCCCATCCAAGTAACAACCAGGCCTGACCCTGCTTAACTTTCCACGCTCAGACAAGCTGAGCCAGCGTGAGCCACAGGCCTGCATCAGAAGCCGTGGGATGGGACACTAGTTGCTGATCATAGATTCATAGATCATAGAGTTGGAAGGGGCCTACAAGGCCACCGAGTCCAACCCCCTGCTCAATGCAGGAAACTAGAGGAGGGATCTCCCATCCAAGTAATAACCAGGCCTGACCCTGCTTAGCTTTCCACACTCAGACAAGCTGAGCCAGCGTAAGCCACAGGCCTGCATCAGAAGCCGTGGGATGGGACACTAGTTGCTGATCATAGATTCATAGATCATAGAGTTGGAAGGGGCCTACAAGGCCACCGAGTCCAACCCCCTGCTCAATGCAGGAAACTAGAGGAGGGGTCTCCCATCCAAGTAACAACCAGGCCTGACCCTGCTTAGCTTTCCACGCTCAGACAAGCTGAGCCAGCGTAAGCCACAGGCCTGTATTATTAGCTGCTGCTGCTGCTGCTGCTGCTGCTGCTGCTAATAATAATAATAATAATAATAATAATAATAATAATAATAAATCTTAGAAATATATGTAGTGTAATGCTGTGGACCACTTCATGGTTTCTTAAGGTGCGATCCTATGCAAGTTTAGACAAAGAGCAAAGGCTTACAACTCACAGCGTCCCTATCCAGCTGGCTGGGGTATGCTGGGGGTTGTAGGCTTGTTGTTGTTGTTGTTGTTGTCTAAACATACATAGAATTATGCCCTTAGTGACTTTTTGGTTGCTAAAGAGTGTTCTGATGTCCTCTGCCTTCTTCCCCCCACCCCCATATAATTGATTGTTGCCCATTTAGTTTCTGTGCTGCACATAGTTGAAACCTAATTGGCACAGTGCCCCCATTTTCCAGAAAGGATGTAGCAGTTCTGTGAGCACACCCTTGTGTTCATTTCTGTCTCTATATCTGGTCTGACCTTTTTGTGTGTTCTGAATTGAGAAAATATACTGTGGTTAGGTTATAATCATCTGACAGTATGGCAGGTGCTGTTATCTATGAAATTGTAGACATAACTATTTATTTATTTATTTAATACATTTTTATACCGCCCAATAACCAAAGCTCTCTGGGTGGTTCACAACAGTTAAAACCATAAACTACAATATAATATAACTATAAAATTTAAAACCACAGATTAAAACAAACAGCAAAGCTAGCAGCAGTTCAAATTACAGTAACAGCATTAAAAACTACAAGATAAAAATGATTAAGATTATTAAAATGATTAAAATGCCTGGGAGAATAAAAAGGTATCGCCGGAAAGAGTACCATGTGGGCGCCAGGCGAGCCTCTTTGGGGAGCTCATTCCACAACCGGGGTGCCACAGCAGAAAAGGCCCTCCTCCTGGTAGCCACCTGCCTCACTTCCTTTAGCAGGGGCTCTCGGAGAAGGACCACTGATGAAAAAGTATTTTTTGCTTTATGCATATAAAGTTTCAACAACATTAGTCTTCCCTTTATTTATTTATATTTATTTATTATATTTGTCCCATGATCAGTGTGGGAATGTATCTATAATCCATAGTTATTGCAAGTCAATGTTACAAGTATCAGTGTTTTCAATAAATAAAACTCATCCCTTAGCACAGACTTGTAAGAAATAGAGATTACTGGTACATACTTGTGCACTGCATTTCTTTATTTGGGGTGTGTGTTATGTATGCGTTACAATATATTTTTGTGAGGGATAGCTATGGGGGTTGGATTTGATGGCCTAAACAGCCCTTTCCAACCCTTTCATTCTATGCTTGAGCACATGAATTCCATAACAGTGATGCTCTTCCTGTTACATGGCACCAGTGTTATGGACTCCCATGAGACAGTATTGGTTTGTGCAATGAAGTGTGCTTCCCGTCTTCTGTTTAGAGAACAGATGTGACACCTGATAAGGCAGAAGTTAGCCATCTCTAGAATAAAAGATTTTTTAAACATTGGATGTGAAGACACCAAGAAAGATGATAATGATCAATGTGGACTTTTCCCGCAAAGGCTCTCACTCTCTGCTGTGAGAGTTGGCAGTATGGAGCACCTCTATATTCAGTGATGCTTCATCTTAGAGCAGTCCTATCAGATGAGGCTCAGGCATTAAAGGGGGTTGTCTGAACTAATTGAAGGCTGCTGAAATCCCACCTGCTGCTTAAATCTTCATAACTCTGTCCCTGAATTATTTAGGAGATACAGTAATACCTTGGATTGCAAGTAACTTGGTCTGAGAGCATTTTGCAAGACAAGCAATTTTTTTAAAAATAGATTTTGACTTGATAAACAAGAGACATCTTGCAATAGTAGGGATGTAACTGCTTGCCTTGAGCGGGCGTAGCGGGCCGAAATCGGCCCCGCTCACGCCCGCCAGAGACTCACTTTGATATAAGAGTGTTCTGGATTACAAGCATAGGTTCTGGAACGAATTATGCTTGCAATCCAAGGTATTACTGTAGTTGCATTTTACAAATCAGTATAGTTTATCCTTTTGAGGGCTGTAAACAGCTTTTAATTCTCCCTGCTATCACATATTGGTGGGTTGAGTAATGAAAAACAAAGCAAATACTGTAGCATCTAATGCTAATTTCAGCTGAGCTTTCCCTTAGGGTAAAAATGTATCCATTGTTTTATCGATTGTATTTAGATGTCATCTCTTCTCTTACAGCAACAAACCACTAATACTGTAGAAGAGCCCTTGGATCTCATCAGACTCAGTCTTGATGAACGAATTTATGTGAAAATGAGGAATGACCGAGAACTTCGAGGCAGATTACATGTAAGTAAAAGTCGAAATACAGGGTGCTGGTGAACAGGGGGTATGTGTGGTGTTCATTCAAACACTTATAGCACAAATGTTAAAGCTGCTAATAGAAATAGCAGGCCAGTTACCCTGGCTTTTGAAATACTTTAGGGTTTCAAAGGTATGTCAGTTCCAAGTTTTAAGTGGTGGTGAGGAACTGAAAGTATATTCCCTCTATCTAGATGGCTTAGTTAGATAAACCTATTATGAAGAGGTATCTCTGGTCTTAGCTCAAGAAGTTATAGGATTTGGATTCAAGCTGGTGGAAGCTTGCTTTGTGAACAAGTCTTTCCAGAGGCAGATCTATTTCTTACACTCGCAAATGGATAAGTGTTTTGGTGAATTCCTCATGTTCCAAGAACATTCCATCTGTTGGAGTAGAAATATTATGCTTATCCCCTAGATGCTTGCCTTGTAGAATGGTGACTTAGTGCCACCTCTGTTTTCACTGTTTTTCACAAATTGTAACTCCAACTAAACAGTCTTGCTTAGAGAGGGAATAAGGCAGGAGACAAAATCCATGTGGGCAGACTTATCCTGTAGGACTTGATTATGAAGGGGTTGACAGCCAGGTGAATCTACAGAATAAAAAGCAGGGGAAACAAGGATAGTCTGCCTTGGAGATGATAATTCTAAAAATAGCCCATACTACTTGAAAAATGCTGGTGTAACTTGTTTTCAGCGGGCCCTTCTGTAGAGGGCCTGTGCTAGAAAATAATAAAGAGTTGGCAGTTACTGATATTTCAGAGTAAAATGTCCTCATACAATCATCACTGGGACCTAATGGGATTGGAGTTGCAGGATAGTAGAGGATCACTACCAATAGCAGAGACCCCTTACAAAAAAATATTGGTGGTTGGAACAATCCTCCACTTTCTACCCAAATGCCCCAGGCTGGCAAGGGATAAGAGCTGTGCCTACTTGCTGTAGTACATAATGCTCTCATGTTGCCAGGGAATATCCCTGGCAGCAGAACATAGATGTGAGCCCTCATTCAATCGGGACTGGAAGCTGGAGAGCATGAAAGGAAGCAAGCAGCTTGGGGACTAAAGCATGGTGGAGATAAGATTAAGGTCAGATCATGCTGCAAGATCCCTTTCTGCTTCAGTGAATTATGGGCAAGTAAATTGCTTGTCAATTATTGTAATAGCATGTCACGGCTGAACTGATGGTTCCTGATCCAGCTAAATAGGTTTCAAAATAGGGTCCTCCTATATTCAAATACACACCTGTTTATTTTTCAGTGCTGTTGCATAGCATTGTGTTATACTTCATTGTCATCTTTGTCTGCTCATTCCTACTCGTAGCAAAGCTATAGCTTTCCCTTTAGAGGTGTTTTTTTTAAATTGTGTGTGCTTTCCCCTTTGTACAAATTACTAGTCTGTTTCAGGATTGGCACCTGGGTCCCATCTGGCTGAAGAGTTCAATTAGTGATGGGGCACTTCAGAATTAGGCATGTGCCTGAAAATTACCTGAAAACCGTCCTCATCCATAGAGCAAACATTTTAGTTGCTGCAGTCTTAACTGTTGGCTCCAAAATTTGTATATCGTGTTGTGGGTGCAACATACAAATTACCTGAAGTTAGTATACTGAGGATGAATTTACTCAGCTTCTTTAATGAAGAGCAAGCTTCCTGCTTGTGTTACAGATTCTGAGACTTTCATTGTACTTTAGTTAATAATGAGGTTTATTGAATAGCTTGTTGGGATTGTCACTGATAATATTTAGATCAAATGGCATTTTGTTAACTTTGTTTCCTTTTTCTTCAGCACTGACATTTTGTCAACTTTTCTTGAAAATGAGGTCTAGTTTCCATTTATTTTATTACTTAGTGTACATTCTGCTGTTCTTGTTCCTTGCCTTTTTTCTGTACATAGACGCATGTATTGGAGGTGCTTATTTGGAGGGGGCTACTGTTTGAGCAGCATATTTGATAACACATGTGTAAATGGTACTGTGTCATTTCAGCTATACGGATAGACTGTATGAATATACTGTAGATTCAGTTTGGAAGGATCTCATGGATGAAGATTGGTTAGGTCAAGCAATTCCATATTTGTCCAAACTGAAGAAATGTGCAAGGAAAGTACTTTTACAGCGTAGTAGCTGGAAGTTCTAAGTGTGTGTGTTTGATCTACAGCTTAGAAGAATTTAAATATTGCCAGTCAACATCAAAAATAATTATAAATTTATCTCACTTCCAAAGGCTTATGACCAGCATTTAAATATGATTTTGGGTGATGTTGAGGAGACTGTGACAACAATAGAGATTGATGAAGAAACCTATGAAGAGATTTATAAAGTAAGAATCTGTAATTTCTTAAAGTCCAAAGCTTCAAATACTATTTTAGAAGTGTAGTATTGTCTAAACTTAACTTCCATCTTGTTCTTTGGTAACAAGATTGGCATACCAACTTGAGTAATGTCAAGTACATTATAACTGGAATAAAAGCAACCATGTTAAACATAGTGGGTTGTATCCAACTGTGTTATTTTGCTGATGGAAGCAATTCTGTCAGCAGAACCTGGAGGGAGGGAGTGTTTCCCCCTCCCCCTTGCAGCCTCCTGCATACCCTCCAAATCTGCTCTGGAGGGTTGGGAAACCCTTTGGAGCAGATTTTCGTGCAGAGGGAAGAGAGGAAGAAAGTCCCGTTGCACTGGTGGACTTCTGCCATGGTTATGTTGGATTTAACCCAGCCATTGCTTCACCATACAGATAAGCTGTTTACAATTTACATTCATTTCCACAAAATGTGATCCTTGTAACTTTTTATATTAATCTTTAATCTAAATGGAGTTGATCTTTGCAACTGTGTTTATATTCTTCTTGGACCTAGCCTGAAAGTTGTTTCCTTTTCCCTCCCTAGTCCACCAAGAGGAATATTCCGATGCTGTTTGTCAGAGGAGATGGAGTTGTACTTGTCGCTCCTCCATTGAGGGTCGGCTGAAAGAAACCATGAAAAATGTATCCCTTGGAAAGTGTTGGACCTCAAGACACTGGCTTCTGCTCCCCTGAAATATTAAGACTCTGCTCATAATTTTCCAACCCTGACTATGTGTTCTGAAGGCGCACACTTATTTGGGAAACAAATGATGTGAAAGTGTTTTCCTGGAGTAATTTCAGTGCCATTGTCTTCTGTACCAAATCAGTGGATTTAACTTTTTAGTTAACGCTTATGGCCACTGCATTCCTTTTTTTATAAAAAATAAATAAATACACCTCTTGTTAGCTTACTTTGTATATGTGCATATTTATAAGCAATTCTAACACTAGTTCATTGTATTGCATATGGATTATTATTCCTTTACCTGCTCAGTTATTACCACTGGCAATGTTGGGTGCAAATCAGCCAGGATTTCATTGGGTGTTTACTACTCATGTGATGGCTCCAGTGACTTGAGTGGTCTATATGCATTGAGTTTATATGGTTCAATAGTAGATCCATTTTAGAGGAGAATGTACTGAGGCACTTCACTATAAATCCACATAAATATACTGAGGAGGGTAATCGGAAGGAGTAAAAGAAACTGCAGTTGCCTCTCTTCCCTGGTATTTATATCAGCTGTGTGAAATATAAGTGGCAAGCACTGAGAAGCAAGTAATAGAGATAATGGGGCCCATCTACTTTGTTCAGAATGGTTTCCCATTTTGCTAAACTTGGATAGGGCGAGAGCATTGACACAGTTTTTGTATAATGGCTCGGCTTGATGTGGCAATTCCTAATGATCTTTAACTCCCTTTTTTTTAGTGTTGCTGTTGCAAATATATCCTCTTCAGGTATTTGGCAATACTTGTTTTAATTTTCCACAGTCTAGCTCTCCAGATTGTTAGCTTTGCACTGTGGCTGTTACTTGGTATGATTTTTGCCCCTCCAGATCACATTGAACCTTCACTGAGCGCTAGATGGTGCTGCCTTCATTAAGATGCTTGGTGTAGTGAGCAGTAACAATTTGCCTGATGCCTATCAGTAATGTAACACAATGTACTATGTGGCCCAAGTAGTTTCATCAAACGAAGTCATTTGTTTCTAATGAATGGCTGCCATAACGTGCAGTCTTAAGTAGGCAGAGTTGCAACATGCTGAACAGTAATGCTTAAAGAACAAATTGTTTCTTGGTTTTGTAAATACCAGTGGCTTTCTCAAGAGATGTATAATGGCTTAAGTATGTTTACAGTATATTATCAGTCTTATTAAATGTTATGCTGGACTGGGATCCTATTACTTCTGATAATCCCAGTTGCACGAATGCCCTGGGGAGGAAGGGGGAAAGAGAAAACAAGAAATGTGGAAAGGCCTAGGCATTTGCCAGTGAATTTCACAGCTCACACTAGGTGGTTTTATTGAAGTCTCCTCCCCAGGACTTCAAATGATGCATATTAAGGATTGGCCTTTCACTTCCTCATACTAGCAGCATGGTGGGCTTCCAGCTGCTCTTCAGGGTACACCCATTGCCTCAGAAATGAGGAGAGGAGCAATCCAGCCCTAGTCACAAGCCTAGGGCCCAAATGCTATTTAGAGATGGCACCCATTCCTCTGGCAAAGGGGAAGATTGGGTAGGTCTAAACTGCTTGGTACTTAACTCTGGCATTCTCAAACTCATCTGCCCCCCCCCCCCCGTATTTAGTTTCATAGAGCAGCCTTCCCCAGCCTGGGGCTCTCCACATATTTTGGACTTCAACTCACATCAACCCCAGCCAACATGGCCGATGGTCAGGAATGCTAGGAGTGGTCTGAAACAACTAGAGGGGACCAGGTTCGGAAAGGCTGCCACAGTGTGAGCCTGTTTTATGTTCTATGTATGCCGCCTTGTTCCTTTAGGGCCCCAGGAATGGGCAACTTGTGTCCCTCCAGGTGTTCTGGCCTACCACTCCCATCAGCCCTAGGCAGGAGTGCAAGTTGCCCATCATCCCTCCTTTGGGCATTCTAGACATTCTCTCTTCTCTCCATTTTTTTTTTTTTTAAAGCAGCAGAAGTACATGTATGCCACACAGCAGAGCATAGGATCAAGGTTAGCCTCTTGAGTACCAGTGCACAGCTGCTTCTTGCTTCCTTAGTAGTGCATCGTTGATATCCATACCTTGGCAGATGTTGCCATTGATAGTGTTATGCAATTGCTAGGCTTAAGTGGCTGTTGGTGTGAAGGGAACGGGATGGATTTAAACCCATGGATAGGGATATCTGGTGCAGAGTCAGTCTCTCCAGAACTTGATGGTGGCATAAAGTTGGAAACCACAGCCGACAAAAAGCTGCTTTTGTAGCAGATGTCCTGGAGCAGGTCATGTAATAAAAGCCTATAAAAGTTTCTGTGGTAGACTTATTCTCTGGTCTAAGGCTTGGCTTGCTGCCATACCCTGCCCCTTCCTGCCCACCCCAATGTCAAATCAATCTTCTGTCACAACAGCTGCTCTTGCACTACAGCGAAAGGCTTGAGAGTCTGGACCTTCACCAGCAGCGGTGTGTTACTGTCCCACAGAGCCAGTGTGCTGTAGTGGTTAGAGTGAGTGATGGGAGACCTGGGTTCTACGTTCTAGTCCCCACTCAACCATGAAGCTCACTTGGGTGACTTTGGGCCAATAACTGCCATTCAGCCTTGCCTACCTCACAGGCTTGTTCTGATGATAAAAATGAAGAGAGAAGGGCCATGTAAGCTGCTTTTGATTCTTTGCAAGAAAAAGGTAGGATATAAATGTAATAAATAAAACCAGGTGTGTGTGCTTTTTAAAGCAAGTGGCTACAGTGCTGTGCGGCATTATCCTATCTGATTTTCATGAGGTGCTGTTTTACCTGTTGCTGCAGTAAGCACCTGCTGTAGCTAAAGCCTAGGATTTTGTGGGGCTGACAACTGTTAAGGAATTAAGTAGCATCCCAAAGTGCCATGCTCATTGGGCTAACCTACATTATACAAAAAGCAGTGTGATATTCCTGTTTCAAAAGGAAGATGGCACAGTTGTTTCATGTGCGTAGGATTAAATGAACCTTTCAGAAAGTAAACAAAACATTGGAGTTCATCTTTCTGACTTTCCCTATTTTAGCCAAAGGCTAGCATAATGTTTGGCTGCATAGATTGTCTACAGTAAGTAACTGGTGCACTTGTTCCTTTGTGTGTATCCCAGTGCTGTCTTGATGTGAAAGTTGTAAAGGGCAAAACAGTCATAAACATCAGTAAACACTTGCCAAATATCTGAGTTGGTGTTCTCTATAGGCATCACATGGATCTCAAGGAAGAAATTCTATCTGATTAGAATATTGTGACATTATGAAACAGTTTCTGGAGTGTTTCTTTTAAACATGTAAAGGTGCAATCCTATGCATATTTAGACAGAAAAGAGTTCTACAACTCCCAGCATTCCTCTGTCAGCAATACTGGCTGAGGAATGCTGGGAGTTGTAGGACTTTTTTCTGTCTAAGCATGCTTAGGATTGCAACCTAAAATGTACATGAAGAGAAAATGTAGTTCTCAAGTCCCATATTTTCAGTGGGAGAGATCTAAGAATATCACTTGCTCGTTGGGATCAGTGGGGCTCTGTGTAACCATCACAGAAAATCTTTATTCTGAAAACCTGTGCTGCCAAAGAGCCAACATAGCTAAAAATGTGCAACACAGTTAAACAACTGCTTCATATAGTAAAATATTTAATTCCCTCTAAACTATCAGTTATTCTTACTGGGGAAAGTATGCCTATTTTTTTATTTGTAAAAAGCCCAGTTATTTGCAATCCTGATTCAGACTGGTCACTAGAGCCAGGGTAGTGATTAGCATATTGGACTTGAACGGGGAAGATCTGGGTTTCAATTACTGCTTGTCCATGAAACTCTCCAGTGATCTTAGACTTACCTCATAGGAATTTCCAGAGAGGAAGCCATGTTAAGTTGTTGCAGCAAAAAGAGTCTTGTGGCACCTTAAAAAAGTGAACAAATGTATTATGGCATTAGTTTTTGTGGGCTACAGTAGTACACAAAAGCTTGTGCCAGGATACATTCGTCTGTCTTCAAGGTTGCACAAGACTCTTTGTTTCTACCTCACAGGGTGGCTGTGAGGATGTAGAATGCAGGAATCACTCTATCCATGTATGTCTGGAGTTCTTAACACAGTGGCTGGTTTCACACAACACAACAACCCACATTCAAGGTTGCGTGTGAGTTGGTGTCGAACGGTGGGTGGCTGTTGAGCTGTGGGTTGTTCTGTTGTGTGAACCCAGCCATGCTAACAAACCACGAACAACCCACAGTTCACAGCCCAACAACAAACCATGGGTTCTCTTAATGGGTTGTTTGTAGTTAACAAAGCATGGTTTGTTAGCGTGGCTGGGTTCACACGACAACCCATGGTTCAATAATAACTGACACTCCACCTTGAGTGTGGGTTGTCATATTGTGTGAGCCATCATTTATCACTAATATGTTCCGTTTGTGTGCATGATGCTGACCAAAGTCAAAAGGCAGAGCCCTATTCTGGAAATATAATCGAAGGCATGGGTGATTAGTAATCTTTTTTATTCCAAGGGCCAAATTCAATTTCAGAGAAGTTCTTGGGGCTTGCATTTCAGGGCTACAGGCAAAGTGGGTGCGGCTGAATCCACCCACCCACCCCACACAATTCTATTGTTATCCATTTATAGTAGGAAGCATGTCTACTCACAAATAAGCAGGGGAAGTCTCTGCATATCTACTCAAAAGTAAGCAGGACCAGGACCAGAGGTGCAGTAGTAAATTTTGAAGGTCAGGCACTTATCATGACAGTCTCCATGGCCACCCACCCACTCCAAGGAGTGTGGTAAGGAAAAAAACTTCCAGAACAGAGGTTGGTTATCCAGCTGACTTTGGTTAATAATCAGAGTGGGTAAGTGAGGGTTAAAAAGAATTCTTTATTCCAATACAGGGCTGTATGTTCTCACTTCCAAAAAAGAGTCCGAGTGAGAACCCTGCAAAGGTAATCTAGCCCCCCTTATACCTTTTGAAACACATTGGGGTTTGCACATGCATACTAGCACTTTCTCTGACGTCAGTATTTGCTTATTGATCTGAATGATTTATGGCCTTTGCAATTCTAGGTAACTCATCTAGTCAGTTCTCAGCTGTAAATAATAATAATTGCTGGCCAGGTCCAGTGTTAGGGAGGAAGCCTCCCCAATCTACATGTCTTGGATGGCCTGCAGGAAAGAATTGCAAATCAGTCTTCAGAGACATCTTAACACTAGAGACAAAAGGGCTATTCTAAGACTCATCTCTAACAAACAATTGACTAACAGTAGATACTTCAAAAGGATTTCTTCAAAGCTAACAAGGTGCTTTAGAGTTCCTTCCTTAATGTAGGACTCTGTATAATGTTACTTGCCTTTCAAAAAGCAGGATTATTGTGGCACAATTACGTTTAATACAGAATAATACTTGTTACATTATATATTTTCATACTACATAGAAATTATATTCTTTCCACAGGAGAGTCCAAAAATGCAGTCAGTTGTGTTAATCCATATCAACAAACCAGTTCTAGCAGTTTTCATCTCCACCAGTGGTGTGTCTTTTGTAATGCTAATGGGGTCTCAATGGACCCTTCAACACTGAGCCACCCCGAAACAGGGATAGCTTACAACAATATGTTGTTGCTAGGAAAATCCACATACAGCCACCCTCCAGCTACTGCAAAGCTTGCAGCTAAGCTCAGAGGGAACAGGGAAGTCTAGAAGGGGTTGGCAAATTTATTTATCCATTCATTTTCTATACCACCCAATAGCCAAAGCTCTCTGTCCTTGCTAATCTAAAAGCAAGCCTCTGCAAGTCTATTCAGAAGCAAGGATGAGTGGCATGTCTACTCACAAGTAAGCAGGACAACTTCCGCATGTCTACTCCGAAATAAGCAGGGCAGGCCTCTGTAGGACAACACTCAGGACTGAATTGCTCAGCAGAGGAATGCTTTCCCCTGCTAAGCACTGAGAAAGGGAACCTTTTCAGTGCTAAGCAGGGGAAAACACTTATCTCAGATCAGCCACTGATTGGAAATTGTGGACAAAAGAGCCTCTGCGGGTTCCTACTCACACGCCTGCACACACACATACACCTCATGTGTGAACCGGCGGGTGGGGTGGGGTGGGGTTGAAGTGGTCACCTTTTACCTCAGACAAGGACAACGAGGACCAACTCGGGTTATTGGAAAAAGGTTTATTGTGCACAATAGGTCCTGCGGACTGTGTCGCAAAGCAGAACCCCGGGCAGGGCTTTTACAACCACTTTTATAGGATACATAAGTCTGGTCATTTGGCAACAATTCTTTACATTGGTCAGCAAGGTCAAGACAAAAGGGTGGCTGCTTTAGGGGAGGGGGATTTCCTTACAAGGAGACAGGAGGATGATCTTACAATCAAGCAGCTGGTAGGTATTATCTGATCTTGGTCACGTAGGCAGGGTGAGACAGCAAAACACCTCAACCCTTTTGAATCAACATAGCCATTGTCGGCCATTGTCAGTCATTGCCACAGTCATTACCCTGGCAATCTGTCTACATGCTTGGCTAGAATCTCTTGTAAGATTTTATTTTAACTATTTCGTTTCCTTCAGGGTGGGGTGTGCATAGTTCCTCTGGATGGCGTCCCAAGGTCTACCAGGCTTTTGAGATGCAAAATGCAAATGTCATGAGTCATGAATCACCCCTCCTCCCTGCCTGGCCAGGTGAAGTTCATCCTGATTGGCTAGAGGCAGCAGAGCTACAGAAAGGAGGAGGGGAGGGGGGGAAAGGTATATTGCCAAGGTGTGGCTTTTGTCATCGTGTGGTTGCTGTGGATCAATGGCAGCAAGCTACGCAGAGGTCCAAGCCTTCGTGCTGGCCTCAGAATCCGGCCCCAGGTAGCTCCTGGTGAAATTATCTCCTCTCCCCCTTCCCCTGTAACTTCCCTCACCCCGTCCTCCTTCCCTCCCTGCTTAACAACTAGTCTCCATCCTCTTTCCTTTGTTCCCTTTGTGCTCTGGTCATTGTCTTGAAAGTACCTTGGATTTGCAGAGAGAATCGAAACTTGGAAACAGAATGCACAGTGCAGCATTGATAAACAGCCATTTGTGCACGTTTTTGCAGATTAGAATTTGAGTATCCTTGGCACAGCATTTGTGTGTGTGTGTGTGTGTGTGTGAGTGAGAGAGAGAGAGACAGACAGACAGACAGGGCCCTACACCCAAGCTTTGGTTTGCATAATAAATCATTATTGTGTTAGCACCGATATCTGCAGAGCTGAGTACTCCCTAATTTACTCCAAAGCCTTGATTCAGCAGGCGCTTGCCTCCACACAGATCCTCATGTAGATTTTTTGGGAGGCAGTCTTTGGATATTCCAGAGAGTTGGTTAGCAAGCCCCCTGGGATTGGTATGTTTACAAAAACCAATTAACCCTCAAAAACTTCATTCAGATAGGAAGCAGATGCTATTAATCTCACAGGTATGCCTATATGCTCTGGCATTAGGTGAATTAGATATGCAGAGGAAAAATGGAAGAATACTGAAATGATTTAGGACACAATTCTATGGCTCTCCGACCTTGTTTGGGGGGGGGAGGCTTAGAAGAAATCGGACTCCCCACTGTCTCGGAAATCCGAGTGGGGAGTCCAAGCGTGGAGCGCCCTCCTCCGCCCCTTGCAGCCAGTGTGGTTCTTTCCGTGCTGGCTAGGCTCCAAAGACGGAAGTCCAACTTCGGTTCTGGTGTGTGTGTGTGTGTGTGAGAGAGAGCATTCCTGGGGGGTGGGGAGGAAAAAGGCACTGCACGGACTTCCGAGGAATCCAGGCGGTGCCTCAGCCTCTCTTCCTCCTCCTCGCGAGGAGAGGTAAAACATTTAGACGGACAGAATCAGCGGTCTAGATGTTTTTTTGAGGGCGAGGGGAGCGCAGCAGCAATCCTATGGGCCATGCTCCTCCTGCCCTCAATTGGATGCCTGTAATCCTCCGGATTTGGAGGGTTATGGGCACCCACGTAGGATGGGGCTGCCCGTCTCTTGGGCCATCCTATTGTTGTTGCGTCTTTCTGTTTCTCATGCCCCCCCTAACCCACATTCTTGTCGGCTATAAAGGTAAGCCCTGTTGGATCTTGTGGCTAGCTTGCTTCCAGCAATGCCCAGTTTGGGATGCTGTATGGACCATTCATCATCATCATCAGGCGATCACTCGTGACCGAGTAAGATTGTCTTCCGGGATAAAAGGAGGAAATTCTAAAGAAGATTGTGTAGACTCTAGCGATGGGTCCGTAAGTGACTGTGGAGGCCAATTCTAGATCCACACAGCTTCCCACAGTGAGGACACAGGTTACCAGATGGAAGATGGTCCTGTAAAGTATTCGTTTGACGTGCTTTTCACTTAGCACGTTTCTCTCTTTCACCTTGCACTCGAGCTTCTTCAAAGTCCATAGAACCTTTGTGAAAGGCCAACCTCCATTTAGATCGTTCATGGGCCAGAGCTTCCCAGTTTTCGATGTTTATATTGCATTTTTTTAGATTAGCCTTATGAACATCTTTAAACCTCTTATATTGACCACCGATATTCCGCTTTCCATTCTTGAGTTGGGAGTAAAGTAACTGCTTTGGGAGACGGCAGTCAGGCATTCGAACAACATGACCGGTCCACTGAAGTTGGCGTTGAAGGATCATTTTTTCAATGCTAGTAGTCTTTGCTTCTTCCAGTACACTGACATTTGTTCGTCTATCTTCCCAAGTAATTCGCAGGATTTTCCGGAGGCAACGTTGATGAAACCTTTCAAGGAGGTGGAAGTGACGTTTATAGATAGTCCATGTTTCGCAGGCATACAATAAAGTTGGTAATACAATGGCTTCATAAACCAGTGTTTTGGTCTTCTTACAAATATCCCGATCCTCGAACACTCTATGTTTCATTCGAGAAAATGCGGCACTTGCGGAGCTCAAACGATGCTGGATTTCACTGTCGATGTTAGGTGTAACAGAAAGATAGCTGCCAAGATAGAGAAAATGATCGACATTTTCCAGGATTGTCCTGCCAAGCTGGATAGATGGCATCACCAAAGGGTTAGCTTGCACTTGCTGATGAAGCACTTTGGTCTTTTTGATGTTAAGTGAGAGACCAAGTTTTCCGTATGCTTCTGCAAAAGCATTTAGGATAGTTTGGAGATCATCCTCTGAATGTGCGGAGACCACATTATCATCAGCATACTGAAGTTCCACAACGGAGGTTGTAATTACCTTACTTTTTGCTTTCAGCCTGCTGAGATTAAAAAGCTTTCCATCTGTTCGATATATAATTCCCACACCAGTGGGAAGTTTCCCCTTGACAAGATGTAAAACCATGGCGATGAAAATGGCAAATAATGTTGGGGCGATAACACATCCCTGTTTAACACCTGATCCCACTTTAAATGGAGCACCATGAGAGCCGTTGTTGTCCAAAACCGTTGCCGTCATGTTGTCATGGAGAAGTCGCAAGATATTCACAAATTTATTGGACCATTACAACATGTATCGCTCTTATAGCCCAAACACGTCACATACAGTATTTCAGTCATCCTTACAACAGTTCTGAAAGGCAGGCCAGTAGTATCCCCATTTTGATAATGATGAACTGAAGGTGGGAAAAGAGAAGCCTACTAAGTCTGTGGCTGAGTGGGATTTGAGCCAGGTCACACTATCCCGCCGCAGCCCTAGAGCCCATACAGCAGGAGTGGGCAGCTTAGGCTTCCATAGGTCAGGGAGCCATGTCCACCACCCCAGGACCCCACCAGGAGCTTCCCCTCTGCCCCTCTTTTTTTAAAAGAAAAAAATTCCAGGAGCGTGATTTTGCTGCCAAACAAAGCATGTACTCCCTGCATGCTTTGTTTTAAAGCAAAATCGCTCCTTTTTGCTGCCACATCGCCGAATTCCAGTGGCCAATGGCAGCTTTTTTGCCACTACCACAGGAAATTTGGCAGCAGTGGGGGCCACAGACAAGGCCGCCGCCCCCCATTTGCGGCTCTTGGGCTGCGTGTTGCCCACCCCCTGCCATACAGGCTTTGGAGTATTACATTCTCTGTAGTTCATCTCTCATTTCTGTTTTTTTAAAAGTTTAGAGCAGTGTTCTCCAACCTTGGGTCCCCAGATGTTTTTGGCCTACAACTTCCAGCATGCCCCAGCCAGCATAGTATGCTGGGAGTTGTAGGCCAAAAACATCTGGGGACCCAAGGTGGGAGAACACTGGTCTAGAGACACCCTAAATATGAAGATCCCTGTCCTGCCTGTCTTAGGTAAATGATGACTGGTGAACCTCTGATGGTCCAGTAACCTCTCTGAATTGGTCTGTACAACCAATACCAGTTCTGTGCCATTTTCAACCAGAGTGGCTTCTCCCAAATGTTTTGCCCCTCTCTGCTAGTTCCTCTAGTCGTAATGTTACAATAACCTCATGTGAAACAAGATCTGATACATAAGCATATGTTACTCTTGCCAAACTCTGCAGTGCTTTTGTAATATATTTAGCAACAGCATTATTACTAAAGCACATGATAGTCTGTGAAGAATGTAGAGGTTTGGATTTGTACAAATGGGGAGTGCATTTTGTTGTTGTTGCAAAAACAAGACATGAATCATGTGTGTATTATGGAAGTCACAAATTATGACTGATGAGAATACGGTCTTACAGATTAAAGATTCACAAGCTAGCAACCCCGGATCACCTTATATTTTAAGCCTTGTATATTTTGATGATGACCTCAGCGGCTGCAGGCTGCAAATATGAATCTTCATTTGTGAAAACAAGGAATCTGCAGGGGATGAGGAGGTTAAATAATACTATAAAGATTGCAAAGCACTTAGCAAATTAAAAGTGTTAAGAATCCTGTTGATAAATAATAGCTTGAAGTGTTTATGCTGGTAAAGTTTTACTGCAATGCAACATTTTCTTTTCCCACAAGATGGCAATGTTGCATAAAGCTGGCAAAGAGACAAAAGCTACTACGTATTTTCAAACTGGGCCGACTCTCCTTCAAACGAGTCGAAATGCATGACAACTCAGGCAAGGTCTGGGGGAGGGGTGGCAAGCAACGCTGTCTAATCTTCAAACATCACTTTGGAATTCACTTTGGATTTGTGTAGGATGGGAGCAAATGCTCTGACATGAAGAAGGCAAAGGGAATCCAATTTCCACTGCATGGTGAAATCCTCCAGTGGCAACCTGTGGCACGCTTTAGCGTAATGGCCTGTGTAATGTTCCATGGTCTCCCACGCATCAACACGACAGAATGTTGCTGCTGGTGCTATGAGCCGCGAGGACCAAAATGCCTGATCAGCTGTGTTCCAACCTGGTCCCAGGGGAAATCGTAAACACATTTTTCAAGCAGACTGGCAGGAGACAGACATTCCGAGCATGTGCTCAAATAGCTTCCACGCCAGACTGTCACAATTAGGATTAATGCTTGTATGTGTGTGTCTGGAGTGGGGGGAGAAAGGTAGTAGTTGTGGCTTAGGTTGCTAGGCAACAGCAAAATGCTGTCTCTCCTCACCACAGAGCCAGTGCTCTGCTCCTTCAACTGAACTTAAGCATAATACACAGGGCCAGAATGTCAGTTTGTCAAGAGAACTGCTATTACAGTGGATTTGGAACCCGTGCGGGCAGCTCTTATGTACTGTAATAATTGTTCTAGGCCCCTCCTCAAGGGTGTCATGTTTACCACCACCACCACCACCCCGGGTGTTTGGGGCAGGGAACGGGGGCCATCGGCAGAAGGGGAAACACTCCCAGTGATGCCTGCTCCCACAAGGGCAAAGAATGCTGGATTTTGCAAAGTGAAATGCGGGGTGTGGGTGGAGAAAGGGAGGGGGGAATTGGTTGGGGAAGCTGGGGAAAGCCACTGAGGAGGAAAGAGAAGGAGCGAGAGAGAAGGCAAGGGAGCAGAGACACTTCAGAAAGTAGAGGAAGATTAACACCAGCAATAGCTGTCGTTGGCTGGAGCACTAGCAAGAGACCAAGGGCCAAATGACACGCAACGTTATTCCTGTGTTTAGAAACAAATGTATTTGCCTGGCCACATATTCTGGAGAAAAACCAGTTGCAGAGCCCTGATCCGGACCACGACCCTGCACTGGTTTTCTGCAGAAAATTGCTCCTTCCTGGCTGCTTTCTTCCCTCCCCGTTTACCTCAAACGGCACCTTTGGGGGCAAACAGATAGGTAGTGGGTGATTTTCAGCAGAAAATCATCATGGGACCCTGATCCAGTCTGGGAGCACAGCCGCTCTTTCTCTGAAAAAGGGAGAAAGGTTAAGCAGGCTTGTTTTGAGTACAGTAATACTTGGATTGCAAGTAACTTGGTCTGAGAGCATTTTGCAAGACAAGCAAATTTTTAATATAAATTTTGACTTGATAAACAAGCGACATCTTGCAAGACAAGTAGTCACGTAGGGATGTAACCGCTCGCCTTGAGCGGGCGTAGCGGGCCGAAATCGGCCCCGCTCACGCCCGCCAGAGACTCGCTTTGATATGAGAGTGTTTTGGATTACAAGCACGGTTCCGGAACGAATTATGCTTGCAATCCAAGGTATTCCTGTATGTGAATAACATCACATGCAGTTTGGCCATGAATGAACTGCAACTTGATGAGCTACGGTCATCTGACATCGTGCCACATAAGGAACCATGTTTTTTTCGGGGGGCGGGGGAGAGGTCAAATTATTTTGGGTTTTATTATTGTTTATTCATTGTTTAGGTAGTTGATTACATTCACCGGTTTAATTGAAAAGATAAATATGTTTTCCTATTCCTTAGGCTCCTGAGTGATTGCCGATCTACCTCTCCTCATACAGGCCTGTGGCTTATGCTGACTCAGCTTGTCTGAGTGTGGAAAGCTAAGCAGGGTCAAGCCTGGTGATTACTTGGATGGGAGACCCCTCCTCTAGTTTCCTGCATTGAGCAGGGGGTTGGACTCGATAGCCTTGTAGGCTCCTTCCAACTCTATTATGAAATCTATGAAATCCATAGTAGAAAACTGCATTCGTAGTTATGCAGTTTTCTACTATGAGCTGAGCATCTCAGGTTACTCAGAAGTGCAAGGGGACAACATTCTGTTCAGAGCCTCTGCAACCCTACATGGTTCATCTTCCCCTTCTGCTTCTCACTTCCTCTTCTGCTTGATCTTCTTCCCTTTCTGACCTGCAGAAGGTTAATATGTTTACTGTGGTTGCTTCCCAACTGCAGTGTGTTCTCACCCCAGTCTTCAGTTTGTCAGTTGCTTAAAATATATATTTATATCTCCCCCTTCTACTGCATTCAAAACACTCAGAGCAGCTTACAACAACTAAAAACACGCGCGCACACAATAAAATCCAGCAGATATTAAACAAGGACAGAAACAGATATGTTCTGCAGATAAAACCAATCTAAAAGGCAGGGGGGGGCAGGGGCAGTCACAAAAGAATAGTTAATCTGGCAGGTCAAATGCCTGCCTGAATTTTAAAGAAAGTCTTAGCCAGGTGGCAAAAAACAAGGAGGGGGCCAAATGGACTTCCTGAGTCTCACGGTCTAGCTCAGGGCTCTCCAACCTTGGGTCCCCCGGATGTTGCTGGCCTACAGCTCCCAGCATACCCAACCAGCATGGCTAATGGCAAGGGATTCTGGGAGCTGTAGTCCAGCAACATCTGGGGACCCAAGGTTGGAGAGCCCTGCTGCCACAGAGAAGGCCTCTTCCAGTGTCCCAACCAGGCATGCCGTGACCACAGTCGGGACGCAAAGAAGAACCTTCCCAGCAGATCTAAGGGAGGTGCCGGCTTCTGTGGAAGGAGTCAGCCCCTTGGATATCATAGGCCTAGGTATCCTAGGCCAAAGCCATTTAGGGCAGTCTACAGGGGATTGGCCTAAGTGAGTCAGCTTCTGTGGACTGGATGGTGAAGATGTGAACAAGACTGTCACTGTGCAATCCTATAGTCTATCCTCAGAGGTAATTGAGTTCGATGAAGCTTACTCCTGCGTAAAGTGAGTATAAGATTGTACCCTCACAGAGAAGAGGAGGCAGCTTGTCCAACTGGCCTTGTTGATTTGAAAAGGCGCAAGCAAGAGTTTGTCTTATCTGAATGTGTCTACAGTTGAGGACAACGGAAAGCAGAGCTGCTGCACCTGGAGGACCGGAACAGGTCCAAAGCATTCCTCTTTTAAGGCCAGTTATTTTTCAAGACTTCCTGGGTCAAGTTCCACCTGGCTGATGCTGTCTTCCTCCCAGTTTTCCCTTTGTGCCTTTTTGGCAGTGTGTTCTCCTTCTAGAACAACTGACAAATCCACTCTGGAGTTGGCATAATTGCTTGAATGGATTCTGAGTCAATTTCCTCCCCCCCCTTTCTTTTTTTAGGAGCACCTTTCTTCAGAAATAAGAGATGTTGCTAGTTAATGGGATTCGGAAGACTGGTCTAAGGACAAGACGTCCTTAGTGCAATCATTCATCCTGCCATGCCCCATATATGTGGATAAATTTTGCGTGTGGACTGGTGGTGGTGGTGGTGGTTGAATATTGATGCCTGCCTTCTTTCCAAGGTTACTTTCCATTTTAGTCCTCTTTGCTTTGTCACTGAAGATCTGTGAAAGGGGATGAACTCCAGGTCTGGGTGTTGGCTGCAACCTCTCCTAGTGACTGAACTTCATGTACATATATGTTCATTTATTTAAATGCATGCCAGATTTAAGTTGTCCCACACTGGAGCAATAAAAGTGGCTCTTAAGCTTGAAATGACTCCGTGTTTTAAATAACTACACTGTTAACTTGCTTTGTGGTTTATTTTTCCTTTGCCCACTGCATATACCAGGATCTGTTGAGTTATCAGCACCCTGTTTTGAAAGGGTAAATGACGTTGTGGACCTCTCTAGAGCACTGATGGCACCCAAACCATATGTGCCCCCTTCCATTTAGGCCGTATGTTTTAGTGTGGGGGGCTGAGACCCTCTTTGTTCCAGATTAGGAGCACGAGGCACAGCATTGGTCCTTACCTGGTAAACCCAGGAGGGGAGCTTGCAATACAAGAAGTAGCACGTAGGTGGAGGTCCATGTTCCCATGTAAAACAACAACAAAACTTCCTGTCATGTAGAAAATTGGCATGTCAGGAGAAAGCAAGGCTTGAACCTTCTACTAGCTTTCCATGAGAAGGGACTCTTAAAAAACGAACTTGTGAAAGCAATCAGTCATGGTCCCCTGCCTGCATTCCGAAGTGGTACTGTCCTAGAAGGGCTGTACGTGTGATTCCCCCCTCCTGAACATGTAGATCAGGCAGGCTTCCCTAACCTGATGCCCTCCAGATGTGTTGGACTATAACTCCCAGCAATCCCCAGCCAACATCCGAGGATACATCTAGAGCAGGGCTCTCTGGCTGGGTATGCTGGGAGCTGTAGGCCAGCCAGCAACATATGAGGACCCAAGGTTGGAGAGCCCTGATCTAGAGGGTAGCACGCCGGGGAAGGCTGGCATAGATTGACCCTTAAACAACCCTCCTCCGCCTCTGACACTGCCCTCCTCTATAAGGGTGTTCCTACCAAAAGTAAACTGAAAGTGACCTTGAGATCAAGTGCAGAATGGTTATATTTTAGTGGGGTTGCAAAGGAGTCTATAAGGAGACCCTCAGATGTGCTTGGAAATTGGGAGGGCAGTTACAAACGTCGTTGACTGGTGATGATCCTAAATGAAGCACATTTCTTAGCAAACTTGGTGTCTAGAGATTTGCTTTTTTGCAGATCTGTGGTTTTATAGTTGTTGCATTTCTCCACAATAAATTGAACAACATGCCTGAACCCTTGAACTGATGAACATTGGAGGGAGAGTCTTGCTCTAGTTCAGAAATTCTGGCTCCATCTCTAATTATTGTCACTCTTGATCTACATGGATAGATAAGCACAATTGTTGAATGTTATGGTAAAATGATCTCGGTCTCCAAAAAGAAACTCCTTTCTTCTGCCAAATCCTGCAGGCTTAATATCTTTGTTCCTAAATTCAGCCTTGATTGCCAATTTCTAACTACTGGAAAAGAATGTTCTCCTTAATTCTCATTTAAAATTTGTTCTTTGGAGCTAGTCTGAACTTTGCATGCACCTGTAAAGGCGCCACTTGCCTGTGTTGCTGCTGGAAACTGCACAGATGGAGCCAAGGAGAGAGAAACAAGATTCCAAATGAAAGGCCATTTCAGAGAATGGAAGACGGTACACCAGTTTCTTTATCCCAGCATGAAAGGAGGCATTGTAGAACTATTGCTGCTGGGGCACTATCTCCTGCAAATTCAGTGGTGTTGTTTTTAAAAGTCCCAAGTTCTATGAAAAGAAATGCCAAAGTTCTGTAATTTGTTTTCTGTAACTTTAGCTTGCAAGTTTTCATACTCTTCTCAAGGAATTTGGAATCTTTTGTAGAGATAGATGGTGACTAGCATGGAGGAGGCATCAGCTGTGGTGTTAGTAAGATAAAAATGGAAGAGACTCAACCCCCCCTAAATGTGGTCAGATAGCCCTGGCAAAAATGGAAGAGCACCACCAGTATTTTTGCCCTTATTGGCCATATATTCCTCCTTCAGCATTGGAAGAGTCCTAACTCCACATCTCCACCCTAGTCATAATCACATCACTAGTGGGGACCATAGTCATTGCTTGTGGACATGACTTAATACCACAGATGGTGTAACATCAGTAGTGGCTAAGCTTGTTGTGTAGATGACACTATCCCCTGAAATATGTGCAAGCAACTTAGGTTATGGATCCTATAACTTGACCTTTTATAGCAGAGGTGGGCAATTTGTGGCCCTCCATATGCTTTGGGCTACAACTCCCATCAGCCCTAGCTAGCATAGCCAGTGGTGAGGAATGATGGGAGTTGTAAGCCAAAACATCTAGAAGGCCACAAGTTGCTCACCCGTGTTTCATAGCCCTAGAGGTGTTTTCTGCAGAAATATTTCAGCTGCATCCAAATTTGAGATAATTCTGCAAAATTTCTGTCAAGCTGCAGGCTATGGGCAATATCCAATACTGCTGCTGCACCTCTGCTGGTTCTTCTGTTGTGCTCTCGGGTCGGGACACACCACGAGTGCAACAGGAACTAGTGCTTCTAAAAAGAACCCTTGAAATGAGCAGCTCATTTCCAGAACAGGGCAGGTCAGCAGAGCTCTCTTCTGTGAGTTCTGCTGAACGGCGCTGTTCTGGAAATGAGTATTTCTGCTAGTTTCTGATTGCCTTTGGAACGGCTACATTCCCACTGTGTTAGTGGCAGGGATGTTGAAGAGTCCTTGGTCTCGAGTCTCGAGTCGAGTCACGAGTCTTTGGACCCGAGTCTCGAGTCCGAGTCCGAGTCCTTGGTCCAAAATGGTGACTCACGAGTCCCGAGTCCTGAGTCACTCCCAAAACTGACTCCACGAGTCCCTATTAAAATCAATGGGGTTTCCCCCCAACAAAATAAGGCTGATAGATTTCATAGATCATAGAGTTGGAAGGAGCCTACAAGGCTATCGAGTCCAACCCCCTGCTCAATGCAGGAAACTAGAGGAGTGGTCTCCCATCCAAGTAATAACCAGGCTTGACCCTGCTTAGCTTTCCACGCTCAGACAAGCTGAGCCAGCATAAGCCACTTCAGATGTGTGGCTTAAATAAATTCTAGGCACAAGTGTGCCTTTTTATTTCAAAACTCTGCCACTGATTTTGGCAAGAACAGACTAGGCAGACAAACCCAAAATAACCAGACAGGCAGAGGAGGCAGGGGACCCCAAAGCAGGCAGGCAGAGGCCTTTGTCTTGGACAATTCAAACTGTTGAACTGGTTAAGAAGAGACCAGGCAGGCAGAGGAGGCTGGGAACCCCAAAGCGGGCAGGCAGAGGCAGCCAAACCCAAAATGTCTGACCCTAACCCTAACCCCCCACAACAACACATCAAAATAAATCTCAACACATCGTTGGGGCTGCGCTCCTGGTAGCTGTCCATGGTGGCCGAGCAGCGGCGCGCCTCACTTCCATGCGCTCTTCACCGGTGATCGCGCTCCTTCTGGCACAGCCAGAAGACTCGTCAACAGCCCAGGGATGTTGACGAGTCCTTGGTCTCGAGTCTCGAGTCGAGTCTCGAGTCCCATTAAAAATATTGGGACTCGAGTCCGAGTCGAGTCAGAGGGGGGACTCAGTCCGACTCACGAGTCGAGTCCTCGAGTCCGAGTCCCCATCCCTGGTTAGTGGTAGGTCTCGCTAGCGCAGGGCCCTGTATGCCCCCCCAATCCATGGGTTTTATCCAATGTTAGTCTAACTTAAGCCCCATTCATTTCAATGGATCTACTCGTAAGTAGGACTAACATTGGATACAACCCCATGCTGGCAGGATGTAAACATCAAAAATAAGTAAGCACTGGTAGCGGCATTGAACATGAATCCATCCTTCCCTTGGACTTATCACTGTGACCAGGTTTGAGTATGATTTGGCATAAAGGATTCTGATCTTGAGACTTCTCTTAGTCATGCAATTGCATTTTTTCCTCATGACTCTTTGTAACTTGGAAGAACAGCAATATTCTAGCCTGGTCCTATTTAGTCAAGGGTTTATAGCCTTTGCCTGTTGGTTTCAGCTAGCTGACACTGAGGTCATTGGCATCTGTCTGTGTGCTCTTTGGTCTCTGGATTGAGGTTTTATCTGGTCTTGTTGACCTACAAAGGTACTCCCAGAACATTCTTACACTGTTGCTTGAACAACACCCGGCTGATCCATTGTAACCCCTCCACATGCCCAGCTGTAATCGCTGGCAATTCCTCAAAGGTACTGCGTCCTAAGGAAAGGTCATGAAAGTTTTACAATTCCAAGAAAGAGCTCCCTGTTTTGCTCTGATTACAGCTTTGCTTTCTTCTCTCCCCCCACACCTTTTAGTGACATCACTCCCAATATTTCATTCCTGTTATCTTTATCACGTTGTAAATATGGCTTTTTTTCTTCCTCCATCAAGTCTCAACCCATGTGTATTTACAGTTTATCTGCCATAGTCCAACTTACGTATCTAGTTAAGTATGATTTTTTTAAAATCTACAAAAAGCTTACGTTATGAGTGAATTAGGGCGCGGTCCGATGCATGTTTAGACAGACAAAAGTCGTAAAACTCCTACAACAGGACTTGTCTGTCTCAACGTGCATCGGATTGCACCCCTTGTCTCAGAAATCTGGACTGGGGTGAATGTGACCCTGGCTCCCTCTGAACTGCAGTTAGGTGGTTGGGAGCCAGCCTTGGGAACATGCACCCCTCCTCCCCTTTCTCCAGCTCCATTTTCATCAAGACCATCGGGTGCTGCAATATGTGCCATAAACATTGATATATCTACCTACTTGCCTACCTACGCCCTCTCTCTGACGTAGATTCTCCACTCTTTTCTTAACTGCACCAATGTTGGCACCAATCTTAACAAGAATTAACACTAACCGGGGTTTCCATTTAACCAGCATCTGAAACTGCATTTTTACTGTTCAGATTCCGGTTAAACAGGAATCTGTTTAGGCACTTAAAAGATGTGATGCCCAGTCTTTCCATTGGCATCAATGGAACATTTCTACCACCACCCATCTTAATTGCCATGGGGAGGGGGATTTGAAGGGGGGGGGACAGTTAACCCACCTCTCCCCAACTGTGATCCCCCTGGAAATCCTATTCCCACCCACCCCCACCCCTCATAGCAGCCAAACTTAGAAAAAAAAAACCGCCCAATGGCACCAAAGGAAAGTGGTTTCCCCCCCTAAGCTTAATTGCCATGCAAGGGGAGTTGGAGGGGACATTGCAGCATAAGGAGAGGGGAGTTAACCCTTCCCTTCCCAGCTGCAATCTCCCTTGAACATTTCTCCCAGCATGGCAATTAAGCTGAGAAAAAAAAACTTCCATTGGCACTGACAGACACTTCGAGTTCTGTGGAATAGATCCAGGGCCATGGGAAATAGAGCAAGGGTCCATCTAGTCCAGCATTCTGTTCACACAGTGGCCAACCAGCTGCCCATGGGAAACCCACAGGCAGGACATGAGTGCAACGGCACCCTCCCGCCCATGTTCCCCAGCAACTGGTGTACACAGGCATACTGCCTCTGATACTGGAGGTAGCATAGAGCCATCAGGACCAGTAGCCATTGATAGCCTCCGCTTCCATTCTCAAGAGGAGAAGGGGCAGACATTCCAGATGTTGGCTCCAGAATCTTTTGACTGCAATTAAGAGGGAGCCAGTGCGATGCCTGTGTTGGCCCTTTGTATCTTTTTTGCTTTTACAGACTAATGTGGCTATGCTTTTTGAGTATGCCCAGTATTTATACTAGTAGCAGTAATGTGGTTTTTGATGACAAGGTGATAACTTCAATTCGAGGCTGAGGGTCTGGGGTGTAAAGAAATGATCAAGGTCATGCACAGTTAGTTGATAGCAGAGCTACCTACAGTTCTAGGTCTCTTGAATGGCAAAATAGCGCTGTGGCCATTTAACCCCATTGGCTGAAGTTCAATTTGTCAATAAACAAAGTCCGACACCAATCATTTTATCTCGCTGTAGATTAGACTTCTTTGTGACATTGCTTCAAAAACACAGAGATCCTGATTATTTTGAATCCGTCATGTCAGCAATAAAAATGATTGGCAAGCATCAAATGTTGTGGTGCTGACCGCAGCCGGAAAGGAACCCAAACTTAAAGGAGCCAGCATTTAGCACATACTAGCACCCCATATAGTTGCCTTAGCTTTACAAAATCCACTCTGAAATTGCCACACCAAGCACAATTTTATGCAGTAAGAGTATGCCGTCGGAGAGTTGTTGTTGTTTTTAATGTAAAATACTGCATCGAGGGAATCTACATTATGCCCCGTACCATATGATGTTGCCAGTTTTGAGGCACCTGAAAAACTAGTAGCAAAGGACTAATTGTTTATTCTTGGCCTAACCTAGGCAAGTGCACAGGTAGTTTATTCCAAGATTGATGTGGTTTCTGTTGTCTGTATTGAAAGCCTCTGTAAAAAGGTCCCTCCATCCATGCATATAGTCAATGCACAGGACAGTGGGACCACAACTGTAGTAGAATAAAGCTGCTAGGTCAGTGATGGCGAACCTATGGCACGGGTGCAACAGCTGGCACACAGGGACCTCTCTGTGGGCACTCGAGCCATTGGTCACCAGATCGCGAAAAGACCGTCCCCTTCTGCAAAACACTAATGATCTTGTTCTTTATCACAGTATGGAACAGAATGATTTTGTTCTAGAATTCCTGTTACAGAATTCTTTTCTACATTGTTATCACATTTAAAAGATTTTGAAGAATGATGCACAGAGCATGGCTTGGATGTAAAGCCCTAACAGTTGACCCGAGTGCTGCATGTGTTGCTCTCAAACTAACGGAGTATGAGCCAAGGTTTGACAAATTATCAGCATGCATGCAATAGCAAAAATCACATTAATTGTGCAAAAGCATGTCCAATGCAAACTTTTACCTAATGCAGTGTTTGCAGTCCAAGACATAAAGTGTTTAAAATGTGTTAAGCACGTTTAGTTTTCTTGTTTATCTTGCTCATCCTAGTATAGGTTGACTTTTACTTTTACTAATCTGACACCTGTAGAAGCAGGGAAAGGACCCGGAGTAAAGCTTGCCCCATACAATTTCAGGCTGGCATATAATCATATTACAAGTTTCATAGATTTCATAGATCATAGAGTTGGAAGGAGCCTACAAGGCTATCGAGTCCAACCCCCTGCTCAGTGCAGGAAACTAGAGGAGGGGTCTCCCATCCAAGTAATAACCAGGCCTGACCCTGCTTAGCTTTCCACGCTCAGACAAGCTGAGCCAGCGTAAGCCACAGCAGATGGCTTCTCAACAGATTCTCAACAGATAAGTTGAGAATCCCTTATCCAAAAATACATGTGCCTAATTATTTAAAAGGTTTGTATAAATTCCCTTCAGGCTATGTGTACAATGTAGTACTATAATAATTTTTTGAGTTGATTTTTTTCCCAACAAATCACTGTTTGTATCATTGAAAGCTCTGTTATTGTGTTTTTCTTTAAAGACAAAAGATGTTAATTAGTTCGGACAACTGTATGAGTTGTTTTTCTAAAACTAAAACCTCGGTATTCAGGTTTAATGGCAGTGTTGGCACTTTGAAATAAATAAGTTGGTTTTGTGTTGCAGTTTGGGCACTCGGGCTCAAAAAGGTTCGCCATCACTGTGCTAGGTGATACTTGATGTCGGTTTCAGCTGGTAGAGTTGTCCATTACTTCTACCAGACAGTCCTTTCATTAATTTAACAGGAACAGAGGAAGTGGGCTTCTACCAGATCAGACAGTTTGTCTATCTGGTCCAATATTGTGTCTGCTCTGACTGGCAGTGGCTGTCCAGAGTCTCAGGTGCAAGTATTTTTCATCACCTGCTACCTGATTTTTTTTTTTAACAGGAGATGCCAGGGATTGAGCCTTGGACCCTCTGCAAGCAAAGCATGTGCTCCAACACTGGGCTATTTCCTTCTAGTGTTCTGCAGCATGCATATGCTTACCCACATTGTTCCATGGCGACTCAGAATAGTTACGCACATGCAGACTCAGCTGCTGTGCAGATTCTGTCCTAGGAGGCCATCAGACAAAGATGTTTCTTTGGGGACCAGTCACAGGCAGCCTTCAGGGATGGAGCAGATAACCAAATCGTCCTTGAAAAAGGACTCCTTAAATGCTGTATTAAGAGCAGAACTCTTCTCATTGTTAAATCCTAAAACGGCAAGGAGAGAGAAGCATCTTCAACCTCTTAACAGTCCCATGGATTGGAATTAGTCACTGTTAGAACAAATTGCTCAGATTTTCTGGCTGAGAGGCTCAATTCCAACGCGGCATGTATCCCAGATGTTTCTTTTTTTTTTTGCAGTACATTTAATCCCCTGCCAAGCTCCAGATTTAGACACAACAGGTTGTTGGTTCTGTGGGGTTTTTTGATGGCTCACGCATTATTAACATCATTGCAACTGTTGGGCCTCCCTCCACCATACGTTTTCCAGTCCTAAAAGGATTCATTCAGTCTGTGTATGCCATTTTGAGCTCTCCTTGGAATCCATGGTTACAAGCAATTTATTTCAGAAAGGGTGAGTCATTCCAACATGATGCTCGTCACACTGATGTATCTTCTCAATCCCATCCCGCAACATCAGCTCTTAACCTGGAGAACAGTCAACAGCATTGCTCTGTACTCTCTAAGGCAGGGGTGCAGAACCTATTCGAGCCCGAGGGCCAAATTCAATTTGGGGGAAACTCTTGGGAGCAGCATTCCAGGTGGGGGGCGGGGCTGAAGGCAAAAGGGGTGGGGCCAAAATACCGGCCTATTTTAGCTTAAAGCTCTTACTGCCAGTAACGAAACCTTAGGAGAGGCATTTCTACCTTTTAGATGGGGGGTGGGGGGAAGTGGGAACCACTTGGTGATGTGGCGAAAGGGGTGCGGCCACCTGGAAAACCCTTGAAGGCTGGATTCTGTCCTGCTGGAGCTGCGTCATCTCAGGTTTGGGGACAGGGACACTACACCCCCTTCCTTGACTGGGCTCACCTCCTCACAGCTGTCACGGCTGCCCATTTCCTTGCCCTCTCCCTGTGAGCCCAGAGGGAGACTGCAGGCAAGTTGGGAATACTGCGCCATCTTCTTACTCTTGCCGCTGCTTGCATGCTCAAAGAGGGCTGGTGAACAGGCAGAGAAAGCAAGGAGGAGCCCGGAGTTGGCAGTGGGCCCACACCACTACTGGTGTGTAGGCTTGTATTGTTGTTGTTGTTGTTATTATTATTTATTTTAATTTCTATACTGCCCAATAGCCAAAGCTCTCTGGGCAGTTCACAAAAAATGCACATCACAATACAAGGAAATAAAAACATAATATAAAATCTCTAACATACAAAATTTAAAACAATTTAGAGAGCAAACCTATGCCCCCTAGGCAGCATCGAGGACGCCATAGGATTCTTCGGATTTCTAGATCTGAGGTTGGAAAAGAGGTGGAACCCCGTCCCTCCCTTGCTCGCAGCCGCCATGGAAAGAACTGCGCCAGCTGCTTCTCCGAGATCATAAGAGCGACCTTGGGGCAGGGATGTTGAAGAGTCCTTGGTCTCGAGTCACGAGTCGAGTCACGAGTCTTTGGACCCGAGTCTCGAGTCCGAGTCCGAGTCCTTGGTCCAAAATGGTGACTCACGAGTCACGAGTCCCAAGTCACTCCCAAAGCAGACTCCACGAGTCCCTATTAAAATCAATGGGGTTTTTCCCCAACAAAATAAGGCTACTTCAGATGTGTGGCTTAAATAAATTCTAGGCACAAGTATGCCTTTTTATCTCAAAACTCTGCCACTGATTTTGACAAGAACAGACCAGGCAGACAAACCCAAAATAACCAGGCAGGCAGAGGAGGCTGGGAACCCCAGACAGGCAGGCAGAGGTAGCCAAACCCAAAATGTCTGAAAGGTTGCATTTTAGGAAAATGATTTTAAAAAATAAACTTGGATTGTTACTGCAACTGGGTCCAGGCAGCACCTGCAGGTGGCATCAAGCAGGGATGTTGACGAGTCCTTGGTCTCGAGTCCCGAGTCCCATTAAAAATATTGGGACTCGAGTCCGAGTCGAGTCAGAGGGGGGACTCAGTCCGACTCACGAGTCGAGTCCTCGAGTCCGAGTCCCCATCCCTGCCTTGGGGAGGGGGCAAAGGGGGGCATTCCAGGGGTTGGGGAGGGGAGGAGACCGGGGCCGCCAGGATGTGGCATATTCTGACGGTGCCCCAGCCTCCTTCCCTCCCCATCTGAGGCACTGCAGCTAGACGGCCGAAATCAGCCATCTAGCGGACTTGCAAGGCAGGAGGAGCAGGACGGCGAAGGTTGCCTCTGTTCTTCTCCTGCCCTGCGTAGGATGCCCATAATCCTCTGCAATTGGAGGCTTATGGGCATCCCCATTGGATCGTGCCCTTAAACAGTTAAAACATTTACAATAAGATACTGGACCTGATGAAAGCAACTGTCATAAATGCCCCATCACATGCCATCAAACGCCGGCATGGGAGTAGAGGACAGTCTTAACCTGGTGCCGAAAAGATGACAGAGTTGGGACCTTCAGTGCGGAGAGTGTTCAATAATTGAGGGGCCATCACTGAGAAGGCTTGTTGCCTCCTTTCGAGCTTCCCTCGGAAGAGGCACTTGGAGGAAGGCCTCTGATGTTGACCACACTGTATTGAAGGCAGAGGGATAATCATAATACAAAACATTGCCTGTAAACAGAGAGTTTATGCAACTGTTCATTTGCGCAGTATTTACTCCTGGATTAAATTAGTTTCATCCAAGGGGGATTGCCATCTGTCCCCATGTTATGCTACAGCTAACCTAGAGTTACTCCCTTCTAGATTCTTCTTCAGTGAGGTTTCCAGTGGAGTTTAAAATGGCGATCTGACGCTTCCTCGAAATTGGGGGAGACCGACACAGCGTGAAATCCAGTCAAGAGGTTATCCTGGCTGGGTATTCTCCTCGGAATAAGAGGATGATCTAAGAGTTATTCCCAGCATATCTCTAAATGCTTTCTCTCTGAGTTTGTTTGCAGTGTTTGCTGCGGATTTTCTCGGGGAGGGGTAGAGAGTGGGAGAATCCATCATCACTCACCGTCGTGTCTGGAGTTCTTTTCTCAAGAACCTGAAGATCGACAACTCCTTTCCTTAAAGATTTATTGCCAATTAGTAACAAAGATAAATTTTATCCACAATCAGGACTAAATACCCTTTTCTTGGGAATATTAAAAAGAAAATAAGTTTCAAAAACTACATAATCAGAAGATCAACAAATGTGCCTTGAAAGGAGAAAGAAAGAGGTATTGTAACTCCTTTTACTTTGGATTTTGGAAATGTATAAAGCAGTATTAACAGACTGTTAAATTATACTGCGTCACAGACAAGATGGCTACTTATGATTTACTACGGCAATTAGCCGGAGAGCTCGTGCTCTTGTTTGAAGAATTTAGAAAAAAACCTGCTGGGGAATGTACAAATAAATCAAAAATTCCAGGAGACCACAAAGGGTGACCGATTTGTGAAGTTGGAACAGAACGGGGAGGACGAGGCAAAGATTGATATACTGGATGAGATAACAACTGCATCTTCAAAGAGAGACAGAAAAAAAGGGGGGGTTGCCTTTGAATCGGACAGTGATGAGGTTTCCGGGAAGCCACTCACGGAGAACTGGAAAGATGAGTGCTGCCGGGATATTTGGAGGAAGCTAGCTATGGGGGCTCACAAGGGTATGGGCCTGAAAAAGATGTATATTGTGAACATTGTGATTGATCGGGGAAAAGGGCTTGCTGAATATTGGATGGGATAAATGGTTTGACTCAGATCAGGATAATTGCTGACTATTGGGGGACGGGAGAGGTTCGTATGCAAGAGTAAGAGTGTTCAGTTTCCCAAATGGATTGGCGGGAGAAATCCGAATGGGAGAAATTTAAAGGGATCCCTGACACAGGGATCCAAAAAGAATATTTATAGATCTGAACCTAAAGGGGCGGGTGAGAGGAACCCCTTTGAGAGAATGGAGAACCTCTCCAGTCTGAGGTGGGGTTTTTTCCCCCCTGTGTATATTTTTTATCAATGTGGTGGCTTTGATCTTGAAGGGGGCATACTAGGGAAGGATGGGATGAGGGGGGGGGGAAGAGTAGTTGCTGAGTAAAATAAAGATAAGGTTTAATATTGAATTAGAAATTGAACAGAAATTGATTATTGGTAAAAATGTATACATAAAAGCCAGGTTGTTTGTTTTTATAAATAGAGGGAAAGAAGATAGAGATTTTTTATTAAACTTAAATAGAAATATTGAATATCGTTTAACTAGAAGGATTATTCTCTGTGTTTAGGAGTAAAGTACTGTAAGGTTTCAAGGCTTTGTGAATCTGTGAGGTTGACGAATAAAGGAGGGGAGGAAAAAAATTTGTTTGTTTGTTTAAGGGAAAAAAGGAAGCAATTTCTTTATAATTATTATATAGAATATCTGATAATACTTATGCCTGGATGTGGAAAAATTGGAAGTACTTTTTAGTCTGATGTTGTTTTGTATCTGTAGTGTATGCTTGTTTGGTTTTTGTTTTGTTATGTTTGCTGTATTTTGTTTTTATGGATTGTAAAATTCAAATTTAAAAAATTGAGGGGAAAAAAATAGATTCTTCTTCAGTGAATTATCTGGAGCGGCTGGCATAGAGGCAGATATACTGCTATAATGAATGTATCCATACGTTTAAGACGTTTATACCCCACTTTTCATTATAAAATTTCCATCTTACCGTACAACATTATTTAACAACTTTAAAAGAAAACATAACAACAATAAAACAATACCACAGCAAAAAAATAAATTTAAAACAGCAGTATAATCAGCAGGGCCATTTTAAACCGCCACACTAAAACTGTGGGGAAAACACTTTTTTTTTTTAACCTGACGCCTAAGGGCTTCTCTGTATGAGGCTTTTAAGCTACCACTTTACCGAGGCTTCTACTTCTGGATTCTCTGCGGGATTAAGATTGGCTCCTTTACATGTGTGTGTTTTCCAGCCGGTTTCTTTCTCCGCCTTTCTATATGTTTCATTACACAACCACAAGGTGGCGCTGCAGTATAGCGGAATTGCGAAAAACCATGAGTTTCTCATTCCAGTTCATTCCACCATTTCCAGATAATACTACACTTTCCTTGCTCTGAAAAAAGCCGCAGAAATGCTTGAAAAGCACGAGAGAGAGAGGCCCAGGGGGGGTGACGCTGCTATGTAAAGCACCTGCAAACTACCGTGAGTGAGGAATCATACATGCACTTGTGTGGAAACCTCTGCCAACTTGCATGGGCTAACACTGTCATCAATGTATGCCACTACTGGCTTTTGGAGGCTTCTGCTCAGCAACAGTGGCTTAACGTGTCCCATGTAGGAGCTGCGCCTTTCCCCCTATGGTTGCTGTACTTGGTGGTGGCTTACAGGGCTGTTTCCAGACTGGTAGTTCCTAGTGCTATACAAAATTGCTCTTCTGCTGCATGTAAGATACATCCAGAATTGCGGTTGACTTTTCACACTTCAGGGGGTGGCAGTGGTGTTGTGCGTTGGATCCAGCAATGCGATTCTGCTCATGGAGGTAGTTCCACATCAACGGAACTGGGAGGGGCGTGCTTCCCTCTGCTGTTTCACCGTCCCCCGCCTGGTTCATTCTCAGAATCTGCTCCAGGAGCGTGGGAAACCCTCTGGAGTAGATTTTTGGACAGTGCAAGGGGCTGCAGGGGGGGGCGGAGAGAGGGAGAAAGTCCCTTCACACTAGCAGACGCCTGCTAACGCGATGTTGGCTTTAACCCAGTGCTTGGTGTCAGCGTGCATCTCGCTATATTCTGTCCATCTTAATGGGCGTGACATAGCTGTGTGGGCAGGGAAGGGACCATTCTGAGCGTGCCGTTTTATTAATCTTTTTGTTTCGATCTTTTCATTTTTAAAAATTTACTGTAAAGTGCTTTTTCATCTATACGCCTTCTGCTATTACTTTAACCTTTTTAAAAGGAAGGCTAGAACATACCTTCACGCTATTGAAAATTTCACCCCCAACCCCAATCCACAAATGTAACACGGTGCCTACAGGGCGCCAATCAGAAAGGCACTGTGGTTTAATTTAATAATAATAATAATAATAATAATAATAATATTTAAAAAATCAATGTTTCAGTTTGCATTGAAACACTCCTTCATTTAAGTGCTATTGCGCAAATATTACAATCTTTTAAAACTCGGCATTTTAGTGCAAATTGAAAGATTGATTTAAAAAGTGAACATGCTAATAAAATGGTATCGATTAGAAAGGCAATATTGAAGGTTCTCAAAGTAGATGTGTGGCAATAGGTTCATCCGACTGATATGTCATGCTGTACACGTCCAAGACAACACATATAAAAAATGATGGGAAGGTAGCATTGGCAATCCACACCTGTGGAGACTGTGCTCTCTTTCAACTACAAACAGTCAGGTTTTTTTGTCATCTGACAAGAGATGGAAGAACCAGGGGGGAAACACGGGAGAGCAACGATTTGCTGAGGATGTTATGTAGGTGCCCTGTAGAAACTGAGTGAATAAAAAGCATGGCTATTCCAGAGTGAATACCTAATTGGGAAGCACCCTAGGTATTTCAGCATGTCCTGCTTTTAGGCATAAGCTCATGTACCACACTGAATGTTGACTATGCTCCACAAACATGCAGCAACTCAGCTCTGAGGTTTCTGAATGCGCTGCACGAAGTGACTGGAGAGACTCCCTTTCAAACGCTCTGCTGCTTTTCCCATTAACTTTCACTCCCAGAGGATGCTTGTGGAATAGCTGAAGATCTCATTAGCTAATATGTGCAACTGCATAATTTCATCCTTAAAGGGTTCCTCTCTCTACTAAGGATGTGATCAGTGTCAATTCCCTAGCGGTCACCATGATCACAGCTCTGATTCACAAGACATCTAGATCTGGTGTGTCCCTAAGATGTATCGGACTACAGCTCCCAGAATCCTCCAGCCAGCATGTACATCTAGATCAGCCATCTTCACCTAGCACTGAAAAGACCATAACGTAGGCGGCAGTCTAGTCTCTCTGGAGAGGGCATTCCACAAATGGGGTGTCAGCATTGAAAAGGCACATGGTCATGGCGGAGTGCCTCAGGTGATGATCCTGGCGTCTGGATAGGTAAATATGGGAGGAGGCCTGTGGCTCACGCTGGCTCAGCTTGTCTGAGCGTGGAAAGCTAAGCAGGGTCAGGCCTGGTTGTTACTTGGATGGGAGACCCCCTCCTCTACTTTCCTGCATTGAGCAGGGGGTTGGACTCGATAGCCTTGTAGGCTCCTTCCAACTCTACGATCTATGAGGTGCTCCTTCAGGTAACCTGGCCTTAAGCCAGGCATTCTCTCAGTTGTATTTGTATTGAAGTCATTATCATTATGTACGGTATTCACAAATGTTTGCTTTCAGGAGGCTATATTTTTAATTATTATGTTTACATTTCTTTTCTCACTGAAAACCCCCAAAGCCTCAAAATGAATATATCACGCCATTCTTCATTCTTTAAAAAAGCCTCATCTTGTTTGTGGATGAAGGCAGAATCAGATATATGTGATTAGGAAATATTAATTTGCACAAACGTACCCATTTCAGAGGGCCGGCCAACCTTGAACAAATTGCAAAATCATTTTTGGACAGCCATGTTCAGAAATGTTAAGGAACGTGCTCAGTAGCGTATCAAAAATGGATATGTGAAAGTGAAATGGCTGCCAATAACAATTAATTAGGGAAATCTAAGAACATAAGAAGAGCCCTGCTGGATCGCACCAAAGGCCTGTCTAGTTCAGCATTCTGTAGACCACCAGATGCTTAATATGTGAAGCCTGCAAGCAGGACATGAGGGCAACAGCACTGTATTCAGAAGCAATGCTGCAGGCCACAAAGAGTTATGATAACAGCCAAAACAGTCATCATTACTGCCAAGGCAGCAGCAGATTCCGGAGGAAAGTCGTTACTTGGCTCGGGGGTGTTTTTGTGGAGGGCAAAGAGGAGGTGGCGCTGCCTTAGGAGTAACAAAGTTCTGTCTGTTTCTTTTCCTTCTTTTTCTTAAATATAACCAACAGAGCAGTGAATCGGCTCCATAACTCTTTCCCTGGCGGCCATTTTTTTCCTACTCAAACTTCAGTCTCCATGCTTTTTCATCAATGGGGTTCCAAATGCGTATCTATATAAATCTACTCTTGGAAGTCTG
Source organism: Shinisaurus crocodilurus (assembly GCA_021292165.1). Classification (NCBI taxonomy): domain Eukaryota; kingdom Metazoa; phylum Chordata; class Lepidosauria; order Squamata; family Shinisauridae; genus Shinisaurus; species Shinisaurus crocodilurus. Next base: position 4,031,072 of record CM037889.1, read on the forward strand.
TGGAGCAGGAGTCCCCAGTGCAGCACCCACGGGTGCCTCCAACAGCACCTGCAAAGCTCTCCACACTCCCTACCCTCTTAAAAAAATAAAAATTAAAAAAAATTAAAATACAAAACCAAAAAACATTAGGGCTCTCCTCCCGTTCCTGAACAGGAACCTGTCATTGATCAGCTGTTCAGTGGCCAGGAAGAGAGAGCAAGGCAAAGCATTACCCAGAGGACCTTCTCTTCTGCTGCTCCCAGATTATGGAATGGCCTGCCGGAGGAGATACGTCAACTTGTCAGTCTTTTGGAATTTAAAAAAGCCGTAAAGACTGAACTCTTCCGGCAGGCCTATCCGGCGGAATTCTAGGATGTTTTAAAGATGTTTTAAAGATGTTTTTAAGATGTTTTAAGATGTTTTAAGGATGTTTTAAGATGTTTTAATAGTATATATATTGTGTTGTTTTAGTTTAGGTATTTTATATTTTCTGTTGTTCCCCGCCTCGATCTGGATGGAGAGGTGGGTAATAAATAAATTATTATTATTATTATTATTATTATTATTATTATTATTATTATTATTAAAGGGGTGGGGTGGGGTGGAGAGAAATAGCAAGGCGAGAGGCTGGGCACGGGGAGAAACAGCAAGATAAAGGGGTGAGTGGGGGAGAAAGAGAGCGAGGGGAGGGGAGAGGAAGGGAGAGGAAGAAGGCGGCTAGGATGGGGAAGGGAGAGAAATAGCTGGGAGTGGAGAGAGAGAGAGAGAGAGAGCGAGGACCAAGGGGAAAGGATGGATGAAGATTGGGCGGGCCAGGAAGCAACTCTTTCCATTTCCCCCTCCCTCCCAGCCTCTAGCCTTGCTATCCCCCCCCTCCCTACACACACACACACACACACACACACACACACACACACCACTTGACTAGCCAGGCCACCAGGAGCGGCCATTATGTCACTAGCCGCATCCTCCATGGGAGCCATTTTGTGGTGGTGCCCACAGCAGTTTCTCAAATTCGCAAATGTGCCCACGGGTCCAAAAAGGTTGGGGCCCCCTGGAGTAGAGGGAAAGAAGCAGCGGGAGGGGGGAGGGGGGAAATGGCTGGGGGAGGGTTACGCATCTCTCCTCCCCGTTGCTCTTCCACTTAAAAATTGCAGCCTTCTGAAGGTGCTTTCATTTAAAAACAAACAAGAACCTGTCAGGCTTTCATTACATACCTGATTTAAAGCCATTTAGGACTTCAAAAGTAAATACCAACACCTTGAATTCAGCCCGGAAAGCAACTGGCAACCGCTGCAAGTCTTTCAGGACGGGTGTGTAATATGATCCCAATACTGCGCACATTTTGCACCAATTGAAGCTTCCAGACACTCTTCAGGGGTAGCCCCATGCAGAGCACATGGCAGTAGTCTAAACATGACTACGTAGCCAAGGCATGAATAGCTGCTGCCAAGTCAGGCCATTTCAGGAAGGGTGGCAGCTGGCGCACCAAGCGCAACTGTGCAAACGCACTCCTCCTCGCCACCACCGCCACCTGAAGACCCAAAAACAGCATTGGATCAAGGAGCACTCCCAACTATGCACCTGATCTTTCAGGGGGAGCGCAACCCCTTCCTGAACATCTTAACGCTATCTGGAAGAGGCCCGGCCCGCCGCTCCTGTCCCCAAGAGAGCCCTTGTGCCAGCCAGGAGCTCTAACAAGCGCTTTCCCCTTACTTTTATGGGCAAGTGGAATCGAGCCTTTCAGCTCTGCCCTGCTTGCCTCCCGCAGGATGTGGTGTGTTAGCAGTTGTGCACTGAAACGGCCAGCGGAGGGGGTACGATCAGACTGGCAAAAATATAATCTTCCAGAGTGTGACCTTGAAGGAGTTATTGAATCTGTAGCAATACCTTGCAAGCATTTTGATTGGAAGGAGACAGCAATTATCAGTGGCATGGAATTAAAGTGTTATTGATTTGTCTATTGCAAGCAGGTCAACTAAAACCCACCCTCAGCGCAGCATGATCTTGCTTGGCTCAGCACTTGCCCTTGTCAAGTGAAGCTTGCAACACAATCTTGTGCACGCTTGCTCCGTTGTCTGCTTTTGTCCAATCTTTAGCGTTGCATTTCTCCAAATGGATCAGAGAGAGTGGCAGGCAGGCTTACGAACTGTCCATCATTTAAAACCTTTCTCCTCATTTTAATAATGAAGTATGCTCATATTCTATGCAAACATTTCCATATTGACTTAAAACAAGGGGCTGACAAAGAGGTAATGTTGTATGTATGTATGTATTTATTTATTTAGTCAAATGCCAGTTTTGTTCGATTTTTGTACAGTATCCTGCATGCCAAGCAATGTGCAGCTTTTTATCCATGAGGAAAAGCTGTCAGGAAAAATGTTAGGATCTGAGTATTCAGAGTTTATAGGTTTCAGCTTGTAATGAATGACAATAGGAATCCAGGAGGATATATCAGTAGACCAAGAACAGAGGAAAGCATCAGAAAGCCAGTGAGAGCCAGTGTGGCGTAGTGGTTAGAGTGTTGAAGTGGGACTCTGGAGATCCGGGTTCTAGTCCCCGCTCGGCCATGAAGCTCACTGGGTGACTTCGAGCCAGTCACTGACTCTCAGCCTAACCTACCTCACAGGGTTGTTGTGAGGATAAAATGGAGAGGAGGAGGACTATGTAAGCCGCCTTGGGTTCCTTGCAGGAAAAAAGGTGGGGTATAAATATAATTAATAAATACATAAATAAATAACACGATAGTTCCATGTCAAGTGTCCCTTCCCAAATCCTGTGTACTGTACTGTAATTTCTAGTACAGGGGGAGGGACCATCCACTCCCCTTCCCAAACTCTGCCCCTTCCCAAGTTTCTCCCCCTGGCCTGGAGGCTACCGATGGTTTGGGGAGGAGGCAGGGGGGAGAGGAGTCCCCTTGACATCTCCCATTATCTCTGACCTGTGATCGGAGATAACAAGCGGATTCCCCTGCGTGCTGTTCTCCCTCTTGATGGAGGGAGAGCAGCGGGCAGGGGAGCCCCGCAAGTGCCGGACAAGGAAGCTGCCTGGCTTCGCTCATCTCTTGCCTTCCCTGTGAAGGATGGGCGGAGCCGGGCTGAGCAGCCTCACTTGCCCCACCTCCTCTCACCAATGGAGAAAAGTCACATGGCAGGCGAAGCATCTTCGTTGTGTCAGGGCCTTCTCCAGCGAGAGAAGCCCCGCGTGCAGTGAAGCCGGAAGCAGAGTGCAGTGAAGCTGGAGCATCCACCTGCTGGGAACCAAATGACGGCAGGGAGCATTGCCCCACCCCCTTTGATATCGTTTAGCCCACGGAGGGCTGGCTGGGGGCGGGGTTCATCCAGCCCGCCATTCATTTTTGGTTGCCTGCCCCTGGTCTAGTACAGCATACCCCATGTTCTGATGTCATCACCCTGCATTTCCCCAGAGTCCACATCATCATCATCAGCAGCCTGTGTTTCTTCTTGTAACATTTAGTTCCACCAGAGCTACTGGACTAGACAGACCCTTGCTCTAATCCAGCAGGAGTAGCAGGCTGTGGCTCACGCTGGCTCAGCTTGTTTGCTGCGTGGGAAAGCTAAGACAGGGTCAGCCTGGGTTATTTACTACTGGATGGGAGAGCCCCCTCCCTAGGTTCCTGCATTGGAGCAGGGGGTGGAGACCTCGATAGCCTTGTAGGCTCCTTCCACTCTATGATTATCTATCGATCTATCTATCTATCGATCTATCTATCTATATATCTATCTCTCTATGCAGCTGGGAAATGTGGTTTCCAGAAGTCATTGGTTTAAAGGTGGTATCAGACACCTTGGGCCACAGGGCAGATGGAAAAGGGAAGAACTAGGTACACAGTCTGATTCTCTCTCAGCCTCATACTTTGGGTGGCACTACCCAACTAGCACCTCTCAGCCTTACCACCCCATCTGTGAAATGCCATTATGAATGCCCTACCTCAAAAAACCGGTTTTGAGGTTAAATGGGATAAAAAGAGTGTAAAGACCTTCACATGTTAAAATGAACTACAAAACGGATCAAGTCAAGTGTGTCCTCCTCGTTGCATATTGCGTCCAACACTATTTGGGTGGAAATCAATAAGAGTTCCAGCCACCAAAAACATCCCTATCTCAACTTTGTCGATGTTAAATGTTTCCCTCCGAAGTTCTTCTTCTCCCACAAGGAACAGAAGCACCCGGTAGAGAGGGAGGTATAGAGATGCCTTCTAAGGACCACCCTGTGTGCGGGAATGAAAGACATGATTGCTCGCAATGGCCATTATGAAAGGGTATAACAGGAATCCACTCCCTGTAGAGGTCAAACCGCAACATTCAGGTTTTAAACCCTTAAAAGGTCATTTCCCAGCAATATGCAGACAGCAAGAGTTTCCCGGGAGTTACTGGCATTGTTGACTCCCAAGTGCCACTGCAAGTATCTTGTGTGCTGCAGTGCCATGATGGGCATTTCTACTGCTGAAGCGAAGTGGGCCTATCTACGTAAGTTGCCAAGATGGGAGATTGCCTGGGAAGAACAATATGTAAGTCGCTCTGAGCACTTTGTATGAATAGTGGGCTAGAAGTGAAATAAATAAGGGTGCTTCCAGTCCACATGGAGGATTTCTCAGGTTCTCAAGCATGCCGCTTCAGTGCGCCACCCAATGCCCAGAAACCACATAAAAATCTGCCCTACTCAGTGCTAAATCCCACAAGCTGCAGTGAGAGGAGCCACCATCCTAGAGCTGCTTCACTTTTCATGTGGTTGCCGGGTATTCCACTGGAATGTGGTAAATGCATAAAGTGTGACCGGTAGAGAACATGTGGTTCCAAACACACCATAGGAGCTGTGGGCCAAGCACAGTTCTCCAGCATGTGTCCACTGCATGTCCCCATGTGCTTGGAGACATTGCATTTCTCCTTTACATGTAATGTGTTCACCGTGGCCAAAAATGGGGCAGAACCCAGACTGCCCAGCTTGGCAAGTGTGAAGCAGTCCTGAGCGCAGAGCAGCGGTGTTTAGGATTCGGCACAAGGCCCTAGTGCTGGGAGCAGGTCATATTCTCTGTGCCAGGCTAGCCTCTAACGGTGCTGATAGCGGTGCTGTCAGGGTAGGACTTTGGGGCACACATCCAGGGCCCCTCTCAGCAGAATAGGTAGGAGGACACTGCCCCCCCCCCCAAACACAGTAGGGCAGGTTTACCACATTTTGAAGTAAGCAAAATAATACATTTTGAAATAAAGTAATAGGCATTACCATCTTAAGGTGGGGTTTGTCTTAAGGATACTGGGCAATATCCTACGCTGTCCATGTGCCAGAGCAACTGTATTGGATACTGCCCAATAAGTCCAGAGTCGGAAATTACCTAACTACTACTTCTGCTAAACCAGTACTGGGGAAATGCCCTCCTGCATGAGAGGAATACCACATGAGGAGGGTGGTCTATGGCATGGGGTGCTGTGATGCCCACAACTCCGGCCACTGCATCCGAAGGAATAACATGTGCCAGTGTGGCGTAGTGGTGAGAGTGTTGGACTGGGGCTCAGGAGATCCGGGTTCTAGTCCCCGCTCAGCCATGAAACTCACTGGGTGACTTTGGGCCAGCCACGGACTCTCAGCCTAACCTACCTCACAGGGTTGTTGTGAGGGTAAAATGGAGAGAAGGAGGAGGAGGATTATGTAAGCTGCCTTGGGTTCCTTGCAGGAAAAAAGGCGAGATATAAATATAATAAATAAATAAATAAATAAATAAATGTGGGAAGTCCCCAAACAGCACTGACAACAGCTCTGTCCCCCATGTGCTTTATGTAGGAGTTGTTGCAGTACAAGCCTCTGCTTGCATGGCAAGAGCTACGGCATGAATCAGACAAGATGCAGCAGAGATAGACTTGAACAGGACTATTATAGAGAAGGACTCCCACCCACCCGCACCCAAGTTCTAAATGTCCATGGCGCGCGCGCACATGATTCTTAACGGAACATTTTGATCTCTGCCTCCACGCCATCGGTTCCCCATGTTTATGTGACACTGTTTATGTGTAACCAAAGGAGCCACTCCCAATTTCATCTAAACAGTGTACTTTATTAAGGTGGTTTCTTACAAAGCAGTTTCAGGGCCTTCTGCTCTCTCTTTGCCTCTCTTAACACTCTGCCTCTGTTTCCTCCTCCTCATTTCTTGGTCCTCCTTCATTCTCCACCTTTCTATTACAGCTGGTTCCACTTCTAACCTCCATACATATTTATACATCTTACCTTTCAACAATTCAAAACAAATAATTAACTTATTCAAGTGATCGGGGCTATAGGTTGCTCGCACATGGCCCGCCATAGAGACTTAGCCTTTACCACTGCTCTGATATGTTCGATTAGGGCTCATCGTCATCCAGATATGCCAGCCATTGTAGCGGCCTCCCACTTCTTGTTTGTTTAATCGTTCTAGCGCTATATTTGCTTCCATTCCGTCGGTGACTTTGTTTTGTGGGCTGCACTCTGCTTGTGTGTCTCTTTCCTTTGTGGAATCCATGATATCTTTCTCTTCCACATGGGACCCACTGATGACTGACCAGTTATCAAAAGTTGTCTTGGTCCTCATCCTGGAATCTTTGGCTCAATTGTATTTTCCCTCCACCGGCACTCCTCAGCTGCCTTCGGTCACGCCTCAGTCGCTGCCCGCTATCTGTGACAACCTCATAGGATGGTCTCCCCCTGCATTCTCCACTGTGGCCTTTTGCCATTCTTTCACATGTGGACGTGCTGGTTGTACCCAAACCTTTCCCCCTCTGCACAGTGGTCTCAGATCCTTGGCTCCTTCATCATACTGTGCTACTTGTTGGGACTGTTGCGTTTTTTTAACTGCTTCCATACATTGTCAATCCACACACACACACACACACCCCGGGGTTGTAGCAAATAGTCTCATTTTTCTTAGGGTCACAGTGGGCACCGTCCCCTTTAGTGTTTCAGAGTCCCCTGGGATCAGTGTGGCACTCACTTCCCAGCCCTTTTCTCCCACTAAACAGTACAACAACTTTGCCTTCATTTTCTCCTCTGTATTAGCCATGGTTACTGGTTAGCTCTGTATAGAGACTGGATTCTTGCTTGCCAGAGAGCCAAGGAGAAAGCAGAAGGCCCCATAAACGTTGTGTAAGAAACCCATCTTAATAAAGCACACTGTTTAGATGAAGTAGGGAGTGTGGGTCCTTCGATTACATAAACAGTGTCACATGAAATACCTTCCTTCCTTCTTTTTATTCTCCTCCTCCCTGAAACAGACAATTTGATCTGCCAGAGCAGAGGGAAACTTTTGGGAACGTTTTTTTCCTATAACAGGCTCCCACTGGGAGCAGCTGGATGGGTATACGAGGCATGGAAAGACATGCCTCAATCCTTTTCAGACAAAGCCAGGAAACCGAAGATAACTGGCTTGGTACAGCGAGTTCAGAATGAACTTGGCACCGGCTTGCACATTCTGTCGCCTCCTCCACCACCTCCTCCAATCCTTTTTGTCCTCCTTCCTGGTCAAACATTCTGGCCATTCCTCCCTGCCCGGGATGGTGCAATGAAGGAGGATCACTGTCAGAGGAACCCATGCGATGGGATTGCTGCTGACTGCCTTGGCGAGCTGTGCCGAGCCCAAGACAAACATTCTGAATATCTGAAGCTCATACCAGGGAAAGTAGCCAAGAAAGGGGCTTAGAGAGAGTGAAGCTGCTCTGGGTGACTAAGGGTGCACCCCTATGCAAGCTTAGTCTGAAAACAGGCCTACAACTCCCAGCATGCCCCAGCCAACATAGCTGGCTGGGGCATGCATGCAGGGAGTTGTAGGCCTTTTTTTCTGTCTAAACTTGCATAGAATTGTGCTTTTAAGGATGCCTAGAATTGGACCTACGGTAAGTGCCAAAGAAAGGAGGCAGAAGCGACATGGCAGGAGAGGGAAAGGGGAGCATTCCCTGTGCTTCAGACCACGTGTGATTATTCCTTTGGCGCACCACCCTGCCTACGTTTCCGTTTATTACTGAGGCATATAAAATAACCACAAGAAATACTCTTAAAATGCACAGCCCTTGGCAATTTAAACTGGAATATATCCTAGAGCAGAATGGTGACCCATTCTGCGAAACATGACCTCCTCCCGACTGGGACGTCTGCCCTTCCACACCACTACTGCAACCTAAGATGGCGCCTTTGAAGTGATGCAAATACTCATAGGGAGCCAGGAAGAAAGTACTGTGTGTAGCATGGCCACCTAGACATCATCCCAAAAGGAGGAAACTGATTTGCATAAATTTTTGCATATGTCAACATGTATGGATGCAAATTTAGAAATGTAATTTAAATAGCATTGTAATACAACCCACCATAGTGGGGGAGATGGATGACCAGGTGTCCTGTGTACCTGCTCGGGCTGCTGTCCTGGTGCTCACTGTTGATGGGCAACATCAAGGTCCCTTAAAGTTCTCCCTTCTTCTGGTTCTTTACCTTTAAACCGGATTAGGACTGGGCAGTCCTTCAAATGGGGGCTGTCTTCTGTAAAATAGGACACAGGGCCAGGGGTGGTGCTAGGTACCCAAAAAATCCATATGCTAATTCACATATGCTCTAAAGTCTGTGCATGTCTTTAAAGGCCCCTGTCTCCTAAGGACACCCCTATTTGTAAAGAGGGATGTATGGACAAGGGAGAGGAGGGCATTTGATTTCAGAAAAACACCTCAGGCAGAAAGATTCAAGAGGGGGCAGCAGGAGGTGAAGCACATGTAGGCAAACAGTCAGCTAATTCAGGGGATCAGATGCGACGGAGATCACCAGGGCCCCTGTACCTTTATTTCAGCAAGTGCCCATGGACAGCAGGGTGGTGGGGCAGACGGCCTCCTAGAAATGTGGGGCTTCAAATGAAAGATTTGGGGCTCCAGCCCTAGTGGGTCACCCCCCCTAACACCGCCTCTGCACGCACATGGCCACACTAATGCTTATAGGTTTGGACATTTCGTGGTGCCCTTGGAATGACTCTGTGTCTGGGTTTTGCTCAAGCAGTGCTCAAATTATAGGGAGAAAGATAGGGGGCTCTTAATGAACTCCACAAGCCCCCATCCCCTTTTGCCAACTCATGCCCTCCCTCCAACCATTCTGGAAACAGGAGTGACAGGCCCATCATGAAAGGCAAGGGGACCATTCCCACTCTGGGCCCCTTTAATTCAAGCTCTGTGCTCTCAGGGCCTTTGGAGCTCCATTGGTAAATGTCCAGATCTCAGGGCCTGTTCTCATCGTCTATGGCAGTTGTGATGAGAAAAGCTAGCCTGTGCTGACTTGTAATTGCTTCCCCAGTGTCAAGGTGATGATGTGCAGAGAGGGACCCAGAAATATAGTAAGCAGGTTTCTAGGAGCAGTCGTACATTTTATTCTGTTGACCAGTAGGGAGACAGTCTAATATATTTCTCCATAGAAGTCATTCTCTGTCTCTCTCTCTCTCTCTCTCTCAAGTATTACCCCTATGGAGAAATATATTAAAGATATATATGCACATAACACCTTTGCTAAAAGAACTGCACTGGCTGCCTATTAGCTACCAAGCCATGTTCAAGGTTATGGTATTGTCATAGAAAGCCCTAAACAACTTGGGACCAGAATATCTAGCAGACCGCCTTCCCTTATATATACCCAGATGACCATTAAGATTGTCAGAGGAGGCCTTGCTGCTAGTCATTCCAAAATTATTGGAATGTCACATTGCAATAGTTCGACGGCGGGCCTTCTCGGTAGTGGCACCCACCCTGTGGGGGAAAAAAAAATCCCCTGTGCAGTTCAGGAGGCAGAAAATTTGGCATCTTTTAAATGCCTCCTGTGGAAAGAATATAATTTCTATGTAATATGACCATATATAATGTAACAAGTATTATTCTGTATTAAACGTAATTCCAGACTTTTCTCTTATACAGAGTTATTTTACCTTAAGGAAGGGACTCTAAGCTCAGAAATAATTCCTTTGAACCGTTAGTTAATTGCTTTGTTAGAGATAAGTGGTAGAATAGTTGCTTGATAGTTTATGTTAAATTAGCCCTTTTGTTCTCTACATAATGTTAAGATTACTTTGAAGACTGATTTGCAATTCTTTCCTGGAGCCTTCCTGAAGGACACGCTGACTGGGATGGAACCCTCCCTAACACCTGGCCAACAATTAACATTACAGTCATGCCTTGGATTCAGAGCATAATTCGTTCCGGAAACGTGCTTGTAATCCAAAACACTCTTATATCAAAACGAAATTCCCCCCAAAAAAATTTGTACAGAGATTTTTAATTTAAACCGTACTACAGTACTTGTCTTGCAAGACGTCGCTTGTATATCAAGTCAATTTTTTAAAAATAAATATTTAAAAATTTGCTTGTCTTGCAAAACGCTCTCAAACCAAGATACTTGCAATCCAAGGTATGACTGTATTTACAACTGAGAACTGACTAAATAAAGAAGATACCTAGAATGGCAAAGACCATAAATCAGTCAGATAAATAAGCAAATACTGATATCAGAGAAAGTGCTAGTAGGCATGGGCAAACACAAATGTGTTTCAAAGGGTATAAGAAGAGCTGAGATTTCCTTTGTTGGGGGTCTCACTCCGATTTTTTTGGAAGTGAGAACATACAGTGCTGTATCAGAATAAAGAATTCTTTTAACCCTCACTTACCCGCTCTGGTTGATTATTGACAAAAGTCAGCTGGACAATGAACCTCTGGGAGTTTTCTTCTTTCCACACTTCTGACACCTGTTCACCCAGGCTTTCCCTGGCCCGTAATTAAATTATCCATGCTGTCACATTTTTACTGCTCCTACACTACTGTCTATTATTATTACAGTAATACCTTGGATTGCAAGTAACTTGGTCTGAGAGCGTTTTGCAAGACAAGCAATTTAAAAAAATAAATTTTGACTTGATAAACAAGCGACGCCTTGCAATACACTCATAGGGATGTAACCGCTCACCTCGAGCGGGCGTAGCGGGCCGAAATCGGCCCTGCTCACCCCCGCCAGAGACTCGCTTTGATATGAGTGTATTGGATTACAAGCACGGTTCCGGAACAAATTATGCTCTCAATCCAAGGTATTACTGTATTGTAATTACTGTATATTGTTTTAAAAATTGTATTTGAAATGTGATTTTAATTGTGATTTTAACATTTATATGGGAGCCGCTTATGGATTTTTCTTAATATTTAGCAATATAGAAATAGTATAAATTATATATATATATATATATATATATAGAGAGAGAGAGAGAGAGAGAGAGCGTGTGTGTATATCTCACCACCAGCAACACAAGGAGGCAGACAGCACCTTTTCGAAATGGCCGCAGACTACACACACCGCTGCATTCAGTGGCTCAGTGAGGGGGGAGTGGGATTGCACCCACTCCCCCCTCTCCCATAGTCACATGACCCTGGTGCTGATGTACCCACTGGCAGCCATACGTCTGGTGTTCGTGAGAAAGCCATGTGTCGTCTGGCATTATGTGTACCGCTCTGTGCAAAGAGGGGCCCTTCCTTGTGATCAGGCACTCTGGGCTAATCAGAGTTCCTGTTGCAAGGAGTCCTATGTATGTACAGCCCTTTCGCACTAATACTGAACGCATGGCTGCAGCCGGACAGGAGGAATGGCTAGCGCATGCATCAACATTGGGATATGGCCAGTAGATATGATCCCAGTCCCCCTCTCATGCATTCACGGAGTATGTGGGGGGGGGGGCACAGTTGTTTCCCCTCCATGAAAGAGAGGAAGCAAGAAAGCTGCACCTCAGTGGTTAGTAGGGACAAAGATTGGCTAGCAAGCCCATCTAGAGTTTGTGGGTGCTTATGCGCAATCATGCACTGTGCACACATGCGACTGGCTCAGCGTAAGCTGAAGCAGCCGAAAGCAAGCATAGGCTAGGCTTTTCTTGTCATTGCCACGAGCGGAAATGGTGAGAACAGGCTTATCAGCGGTGAGCAAAGCATTATGTCGTGGTGTCCAAATATTGCTCAACAGAGCTACAAAGGGATGGACAGGTTAAACTTCGGATTATAAATCAGTAAAAGACAGAACCCATCAGTGCCTTTTGTGCCAGCTGCCGGGAGGGAGTGCAGCTGCCCACGCAACAGATGGCCCCCTGGGAGGGCAGGGCGACTGCTTGGGAAGCACGTACGCTGCTGTGCCTTTAAGAGGACCGGGATGAAATTTTATGTAACTGCGTAGGCCAAGGAGGCTGATTGGAGCATCTCCGCTGCTCGTGTCAGCCAGCAATGAGAAAGAGAGAGAGAGAGAGAGAGAGAGACTGAAAGGCTCCAATCTGTTGCTGTTGAGGAGATAAAATGCTCACATGCGCTAGCTGAGATACAGCAAAAATATTATGGAAGGCTGGTTACCATGACAACAGAAATTTTTCAGAAGAGCCGTGGCGTGCGCGTGTGCTGCTGTCAGCACATGTCAGAGAGCTACCAGGAGCCAGTGAAGGAAAACAGGCTCAGAGGCTGCTGCATTGGGAGAGATCAGCTCAAGAGAGATCATGCAACATAGGTAAGGAGATACTCTTATTGGACTGCCTGACTTGGTGAAAGAGTATGCCAGCATTTTGAGTTATTATCCTTGGGTACCCTTCTGCCAACTCCGCCCAATTAAGAAGTATCACTCTTGCCTATGTTATCGTTCTCTCACTGGGTGAAGCATTGCCAAAAATTAACTCTTCATATTACAGTAATACCTTGGATTGCAAGTAACTCGGTTTGAGAGCGTTTTGCAAGACAAGCAAATTTTTAAATATTTATTTTTTAAAAATTGACTTGATATACAAGCGACGTCTTGCAATACAAGTACTGTAGTACGGCTTAAATTAAAAATCTCTGTACACATTTTTTTTGGGGGAATTTCGTTTTGATATACCGGTAAGAGTGTTTTGGATTACAAGCACGTTTCCAGAACGAACTATGCTCTCAATCCAAGGCATGACTGTATTCATGGATCCCAAGTACAAGAGAGCCTTCCTAAGGAGACACGCGCAGCTGCTGGCTGTAGTTCCAGTTGCAAGGCACGGGGCTCTTCTTGGCTCTTCAGCCGAAGACACTGAGAAGCAGCTGCATTCTCCTTCCCCATCTCCACCCACACCCCAACTAGTGCATTATGAGTGTCTCCAGGGATTCTGTGAGATCATAGATAAGAAAAGAGTTTCCCTTGATAGCCTTAGGGCAGTGTATCCACTCCTGGCTGTAGTCTGAACTTTTAAGGAGCTGTCCATGGTGCGTAACCTATTGGGGAGGTAGAGTTCAACACCATGGATAGCTCCTTTACAGTTCAGACTAAAGCCCAGAGTGGATGAACAGCCCCAATGACATTGGAGCCACCACTCTCCACTGCTGCTGGCAAGGGAAATCTCAGGCTTTCCCTAGACCTAGACCTAGACCTAGACCTAGCAAGGGAAGCCCCACGGCTCCACAGGCCATACTGGAAGTGGCCCACAGGCCATGGGTTCTGCACCCATATTTTAGGGCATGCTCTATGCTCCCCATAGGTATCACTTAATGGGATTGCCGCTTCCTTTTTTCTTTAAACTCCTTTCCCATCCCAGCTCCCATTCCATTAAGAGAGTCCAAGCAACATTGGCTAACAAAGCTATCTGGCTTTGTTTTGCCTTACTTATGATTGGCTGCTTTAATGAGAACCATCCGAAAGGTAGAGTGCAAACACGGACACAGAAAAGAATACGTTTAGGAAGGCTCAAGTTTTCTCATGTCTTCCGATATTTGAGAAAAGGTCAACTTGCTTTATTGATTGGTAGGTATTGCCACCTACTATAGGCTGGAAACAATATATGAATTAAAGCTGTGCATAAAATAGCTATTAACATTTTTTTTAAAAAATACCTCAAGATCAGGACTGGATGGGAAGCAGAACTGGCTGTCATCACTGGCACCATATTACATGTCTCCACAGACCTCCTGTCCTGTCCTGAACAGACGCCTAGGCAGAATAGAACCCTGTGGGAACTGCAAGGAAGCTCCTGAGGGAATAATGAGTAGCACCACATCAACATCTTTCACAGTGTTCCTGCCCCAAATGAAAGGAACCACTCAAGCAGTCTGGTAAAAGTTCACATAAGTTTGCCATGTCTCACACGTGTTGTCTCTAACCCCCTCAAAACCAGCTGTATCAAATCACGCTGCAAAAACATTAGTAGAATTAACAGGGTATAAATTTCCTCCATTTATCTCTAGGTAAAATTCACCAACCAAAGCTACACCTGGAGTCCCCGCACAGGGGAAAAGCCACATTGGCAGGGCTCCAGAAATCAGATATATTCTAAACCAGTGGTTCTCAACCTTTTTTGCCCCATGCACCCTTTTCACTATATGTCACAGTCATTCACACACACCCCTTTCCAAGATTGTCTGACTTAATCTGTGCCATACAATAAAGTATGATGTCATGTAGATGATGTACAATAGTAGAATTGTAATTTGTAGAAAGATCCGTATTCCAACAGTTTGAGTCTGTGGTCCCAATTCCCCCCTGAAACCCTAAAATCCCCCCTTGGGGGGGAATTCCCCCCTGGTTGAGAACACCTGTTTTAAACTGTGTCTGAAGCTGCAGAGCCGCCACTTACACAACAAACTCCACAGGGATAGACTGGAAAGAAAAAGCTGGAACTGGATGGTCACTGATTTGAGGACAACCCATCCTTCCATCCTTTACAGTTTGATGGCCCTCAGGCCCACCAAGCCAGCCAAGGGTCCAGCTTCTCCCACCTAACTTTCACTCGCTATCATGGGCATGCGTCCAATTGACAAGTGGCTGCTCACATGCCTCCAAACATTCTTTCTACCTCTGGGAGATACCAGCTGAAAAGCATCCAAGTTATGAGGGCAAGATGGATCCTTGACTGTTTAAACTAGCGCCCTTTTCCTCTTGTCAAATCCAGGATGAGCATTTTGGCCTGGTCTGAAATAGGTGACCAACTCATTACAGCAGGCAGGCAGGCAGGCCAACTTTCCCCAACCTGAAGCCCTCCAGATGTGTTGGACTACAACTCCCATCACCCCCAGCCAGCATGACCAATGGCTGCGCTGGCTGGGAGTGATGTGGGCTGTAGTGCATGACATCTGGACGGCATCAGGCAAGTGAAGGCTGACTAGATTCATCAGGTTGCTTATCATCATTCAGGTGAAACAGTGCGACGTCGGGCTGCATTTGCAGATACAAGGACAGCAAGAAACGGCTTCTTCACTGCTGCCACAGTTATGTTGTTGTTGTTGAGTTGCAGCTGTTGTTATTTAATCTGTGTTGCACCAGTCAGCTATGTGGAGGTAAACACAGAAAGTATTTTGTAGCAACATCAGCCAAACGTAATGCAGAAGCCTGACTTCCAGCAAGTATTTAAGGAAACACTTTTTCTCACTTCAAATGCTCTCTTTGAAACTTTCGTCCTGATGTATTCAAGAAGTGCATGAATTTCTGCTGTACTGGACCTGCCTTTCAGCTGAGATGGTAGATCTCTCTGTTGTAGATTTGGTCAATTGATGTGAGCTCACATAAGGGGTGGGGAGAGATTTTAGGAAAACTATGGTGTGAGGGGAGGGTGTCTCATGTTCTTAAACTCCTCCTGGAATCAACACCTACTTGCTGATGAAAACAAAGCAGAGCACTTGGGTTACCAACCAGCTGCTATCACTGGATTGTTTTGATCTACCCTGGCTGTGGACATCTTTGACTGCCGTGATCTCCCACTGGCTGCTACTCTTTAAAAGTGCCGGACATTTCAAGCACCTTAGAAATGCCATCCAACTCACCCTGGCCATATGGCTTAGATCTGCTGATTGCCAGCTGCATGATTAATATGCTGCCATTTGCTGTAATGTTATATGGCCAAGCAGTTGCCAGGGGCAGGGAGAGGAGGATACAGGACCCGGACTCTGGGATGGCAGCTGCTTTGCCATTACAAATCTGGCTGGAATGTGATTTCAGGATTTTGAGATATTCCACAGCAGGGGCTAGTGCAAGGCAATGTGTTGTGGGCGGCCTCATTCACACATGCATGTAGATCTCTCGATTGATTTACAGTCACTCACCACTGAATGTGTGAACAACAGCGGCCTCCTACCCAACCTTCACTGGTCTAACTGGGGGAGCCCGGAGCAGACCATCTCCACAGAAAGGTAACGGGAAGGCTGTTCCTACCCACTGGCTAGAGCAGTGCCCTCCAGACATCTGGGACTACAGCTCCCATTGTCCCAAGCCAGCTGACTGGGGATGACGGGAGTTGTAGTCTGAGGCATCTGGAGGGCTCCAGGTTGAAGAAGGCTGGGCTAGAGGAACAAGACTTACAAGAAGAGGCGCCAGGAAGTTGCACTCACTGCAGGAAGAACAACCATTACAAGGAGAAGGCCAGTGTGACCCCAGTCGTTGACAAGGAACTTGCTTTCCGCACCTTCCTGCCAGAACCACCACCCCGCCCCCACTCTAGCAGCCCAGTTGCACTGGAACTGCACAGGTGAGGGGAAGCACACTGCAGCCTCTGCCACTAGCCAGAGGAACAAGGGCGGCCTGGTTGCACCACTTCTCTCCCAAGGAGAAAAGTAGCAAGGGATACCAGCAGCCTGGCCCCAACTAGACATAATTGCCTGTTTACAACTCAACACTTCGTTCTGGCCTTGTCAAACTCATCTCCCTTCTCTACCTCTTCCCCCCTCCCCCCTTCCCTTGTGTGTCTGGTCTTTTTAGTTTGTAAGCCCAGAGGGCTGTGTGCCCATGTCTCCCTGTTTTGATCGATGTGAGCTGCTTTGGGACACAGTATTTGTCTGAAAGGTAAGAAGAAAAATAAATAGAAATAAATTTCTCCCCCTCCTGCATTTCTCTCTTGCACATGCATGTACATGCCCTGGTGGGTTGCACGAATGAACACAGCAGTGGAGTTGTAACATTAATAAGCCGTCATCCCGTGACAGTTTGTTGTGCAAAACTGCCCAGTGTTCCATTTTGCTAGGGAAACTGGTGGAACAACATGTTGTATCTCTGGGCATCAGCAAGACAGGTGGGGCTGCTTTCAATCGGCACCAAATTATCTGCCTGCCTGCCTGCCTGTCTGTCTCTCTGTGTGTGTGTGTCTGTCTACTTCCATGCCAAATTGTGCATATCTGCATAAAAATGTGTGTCGGTTGCATAACAGTTTTGTTCATCGAATGTGGAGGCAAGGGAAATGAGGAGGTGGGTGGCCATTGTGCGGGGTGGGGGGGGTGGACAAGGTCTAGGAGCAAACAGCGCATGGCACACAGCACAGGGTGGCCAGGAGGTGTCCTTTCTTTTTTCTTTTTCTTTTTTTTTACAGAGGACTGCCCTCCCTCTGAAGGCATCCTTTATTTGGAGGCCTGTCCTGTTCAATTCCTGTTTAAAGACAACCATAAGAACTGTTGCCCATCAGCAGCGAGCACCTGGGCAGCAACCTGAACAGGGAAGCACACAAGTCGCCTGGTTCACAGTCTTCACCACCATGGTGAGATGTACTGCATTTCTATATAAATTATAACAATTATTTCTCAATTTGCATCTATACATAATAAATTAGTACATGCAATGTTTATGCAAATCATGGCCCTCTTTCCCCCTCTTTTTTGGCGATTCATAAGTGCCTACTACGCAAGCCTTCTCCCCTGAGCACTGGAAGCCCTGCTTTGCACTGAGCTTGACAGGAGATGCTGCCCCCTTTCCACAACTGGAAGGTACAAAAGCATTAAAAAAGAAAGAAAAAAAAGGCTGGGATGCCAAATCCTGTTCCAAATTCCAGGTGCCACTCAGAGCAGGATACTAAAACAACTGACTGGATGGCGCCTTCCATGATGAATCTGAGCATCTTACACACTAAGTATTCGGTTCCCCCCCCCTCCCCCAAATCTCCTGTGGCTCAAGGAAGAAAGGTCACTCCTGTTGTGTAGGTGTAGAAGTGATGTTCAGAAAGGCTACTGGCTAGTCCTAAGGGAAGTCTGGAAATGAATTATGTTTCATAGTTCAGATTCAGTCTGGGCCTTTTTATATTTCCTTCAGCCCAAGTGCCTGTCTCTTGGTACATGGAGCGATGCATGTTTCCCCACATTCTTGTCAGCCAACGCACTTCATCCTTGCTTTGCAGCTGAGTAATCCTAACCGTCCACAGGCCTACTCAGCTTGAGCTCCTCTATGTGGAAGAGTCCATGCAATTTCCTCTTTTTTGGTGTTGTGTGTGTGGCCTGGTGTGTGTTTGTGTGCTTGTTTTTAACGCATAGGAGAACCAGGGATGGGGACTCGGACTCCAGGACTCGACTCGTGAGTCGGACTGAGTCCCCCCTCTGACTCGAGTCCCAATATTTTTAATGGGACTCGAGACTCGACTCGGGGCTCGACCCCAAGGACTCCGCCACCGCCGCCCACCACTGCCGCCGCTTACCTCACCGCCATCGCACGCCGCATGCCGCCGCCGCACGCCGCCACATGCTGCCACTGCTGTCGCACGCTGCTGTCGCACGCTGCCGCCGCCGCACGCCACCGCCGTGCTGCCCGCACAGGTCCCGTTGTGTCACTTCGGGCGCGGCGGAAGTGACACAATGGGACCGGCGAGGCGGTGGTGGCGGTGAGGTGAACGGCGGTGGTGGGCGGGCGGCGGTGAGGTGAATGGAGGCAGCGAGGTGAACGGCGGCAGGGGCGGGTGGGCCGGCGGTGGTGAGGCAGCGAGGCGGCGGCGGGTGGCAGCAGCGACTCGAGCTGCGCGGAGAACGTTCTCCGCGCCGCTCAGAAGAGCGAGATCGGGCCCCACCACCGCCACTGCGGAGAACTACGAGCCCAGGGAGCGGCGGCGGCAGGAGCAGGGACGAGGGAAGGACCCGCCGATGGTAAGTGGTGGCCCATGGAGGGAGTGGGAGGGTCTCCGTGGGAGGAAGGGCAGCTCTTCTTCCTCTCACGGAGACCCTCCCGCTCCCCCCATGGGCCGCCACTTTGGGAGGGACTCGGGACTCGGGACTCGAGTCACCATTTTGGACCTCGGACTCGAGACTCGGGTCCAAAGACTCATGACTCGAGGCCAAGGACTCTTCAACATCCCTGAGGAGAACTGACTCTGGAAGAATGGTCTCCTCTGGCCAATTTTTGATCATGCAGATCTTCACCATCTGTTTCAGTAAATGTTGGCATGAGTTGTAACCCTGCTTCAGGCAGTCTGGGATGTCTGGAATAGTAAGGGTGTGGGAGGCCATCATTTTTGAAGTGTCTTGACAGAGCTGTGTGAAGTTTTGCATTTAGAATCACAGAAAATAAACCATATTTGTAGGCCTAGATGGAGTTATACAGGCATAACTGTATGTCAGGCCTTCCAAACATACAGTATTTTTTCCATGTATAAGACTATACTTTTCCCTAAAATCGTTAGACTAAAAATTGAGGGTCGTCTTATACACGGAAGTAAGCCGAGGAGAGAACCACGTGGTTGCGAAACTGCCCAGTGGGGGGGGGGCGTCTTATACACGGAAAAATACGGTAATCCACCAAGCTAAACACAGCTTACTGTTCAGGTGCTTTTGTCTGACTAATAGAGTGGCCATGTGTCCTCTTTTACAGAAGACCGTCCTCTATTTGAAGAGCTGTCCAGTCCAATTCCAGTTTAAAGATAAAGAGCGAGAAGAACTGTTGCCCATCAACCGCACATGGGCAGCAGACTGCACAATCGCCTGGTCACAGTCTTCTGCACAGTCTATCCATATAAATCCATATAAATTAGCATATGCAAAATTTATGAAGATCTGTGTCTTCTGTTGCCCTCTTTTTGGCCCACCATAGATGCCATCTGGGAATTCATGAATACTTAGATACAAATATATTTAGTTGCTAAAAGCTAGCTCAAATGAACATCTACTACACATAAATGATGATCTCCCAGAGAGGAGGTGAGATCATTGCCCTGCTGGCTTTTTGCCCTAAGGTAATAACTACATCTGCAAGCACCATGTGAAACTCTCTGCTGTGATTTCACATGAATAGAGATTTCCCTCAAAGCAAAAGGTCAATTGAACAAAATCACAGCATGCGTCTTGGGCAATTGATTTGTGCCAAAATGACCAAATGCCACCTTTTTGTCTTTGTCAGAGGGAGAGGTCATAAAAAGTAAGGCATGTTGCTTACTTCTAAAAGTCAAAGCATCAGAAATGTGGTGGAACCAACCTGTTCCTGCAATAAAGGTATAAACTATTATAATCAGATGTGACCTTCTGTTCCTTGTGTAAATACAGAGTTTATTTACTTGCATTTCCAGTTTTAACCAGATTTGATGTGCTCCTGACCTGTAAATTTCTGTTTGTTACTGGTTTCCTTTTCTGTCCAAAGTCTGAGCAGACGTAAGCAGTAACCCATCTCTCACCACTTTTGACGTTCACAGGAATGCTTAATTTTTACAAATCTGACTGTTTATATTCTTCTCTGGTGGCCTGGTGTTTCCCTCTCCCCCACGCCATCCACCACCACAGAGACACACGCTCTTCCAAGTCTCATCTACCTCTGACGTTGAATTTCTCAAGAAAACACCATGCAGACAGAACACTGGGAACGGAGTGCATTGCCAAGGATACTGAAAGCCACACAAGACAGAACTGGCAAATGTCTGCAAAAAGGATGCTGGGAGATTGTTGATGGTTCACAAGCCAGCTTGGGTAAACCCTTGCTTTGTGACTTGGGCAGAGGATGATTGTTATGTACAGTGCAATCCTATACATGTCTCCTCAGAAGGAAGGCCTGTGGCTTACGCTGGCTCAGTTTGTCTGAGCATGGAAAGCTAAGCAGGGTCAAGCCTGGTGATTACTTGGATGGGAGACCCCTCCTCTAGTTTCCTGCATTGAGCAGGGGACTTGGACTCATAGCCTTGTAAGCTCCTTCCAACTCTATGATCATTGAGTTCAATGTTGGTTACTCCCAGGTAAATTGGGTATAGGATTGCAGCCATAATGTCTAACAAAAGATTTAGCTGTTGAGGCTGGTTTTATGCTCTGTTCAACCCTTTTTTTTAGTTTGTTTTAATACAGTAGTTTTGAAACTTCCTGTTTTCACTGGGAAACATTTCCACTCTGAAGAATTCATGAAATGTTGCATGTTGAGAACATTCAGAGGTGTGTCCTTGGGCAGAAATTAGATTGAGATCTGCTGGTAGGTCACTGAATGATTTCCAGTAGATTGACAAAGTATTTGGTGCACAGTTGCTTAGCAATAGTGACAATAAAAAAAAAACCCGGCCATTAGTCTGTTGGTAACTCAAATGTATATTTGTATGCAGGTTATAGCCATGGGGTTGAATCTTAGTCATATTTACAGTAGACTCATTAAAATCAATGGGACAAGTAAGTCATGACTAACTTAAGTCCCACTGATTTTGTTGGGTCCACTAGGCATGACTAAGTCTGGATCTAACCCGTTAAAGACTCATGGGATGCAGTTGGCCATTGGCTCTTCCAGGGGAGAGTAGTCTATTTTGAAGGCATTATTTCAGGGCTTTCCAACCTTGGGTCCCCAATTCTTGCTGGCCTACAGCTCCCAGCATATCCAGCCAGCATGGCTAATGGCAAGGTATTCTGGGAGCTGTAGTCCAGCAACATCTGGGGACCCAAGGTTGGAGAGCCCCGCTCTATTTGAAGGGCTGTCCAGTCCAAGGCTGGTTTAAAGATAAAGAACCAGCAGAAGGAAGAGCTGGGCCTTGAAGCTCCCCGTCAATATTAAGCACCTGGACCACAGACAGAGGAGACACACCACACAGGGCACCTGGTCACAGGGCTCCCCACTATGTTGAGATTTAACTGATAGTACCGGTAATTGTTCCCAAATTCACATCTATACATATAAATTGGCATATGCACATTTTGTGCAAATCTGCATCCTTTCTTTGGCAATGTGTAAGTGGCCACCCTAATTCCCCAGAACAATTAGAATAAGACACTGATTTGGATGTTTTAAGGTCTGTATATAAACCACCCTATGAGTGCCTCAGCCTTGAATAAAGGAGCTAAATGGAGAGAGGAGTACATACACAACAACAGAGACAGACCTAGGGGCTTTTGGCCTGGGATAACCCCCTCCTGCTTCTGCAGATGGCCAGAACCAGCAGATGGTCAGCTCCAAATGTGCTGTAAATCATGTGGACCACGTCAGCGTGAGTTGCGGTTCCTCAGCGCAGAACATGATCGCAAACAGCATTTTAAAGCTTTGTAAAGAACAGCAGGTGGTGCCAAATCTCCCTCTCACTAGCATGGAGACTTTTTCCTCCACAGCCTTCTGCCCTAGGGAGTCCTTGCTGAGTGAAATTTGTCTCATTGGGAACAACTCCTTAGAAGAGTTAATACAGGCCACACAGACTATCTGTTCACCCCTATGAACAAATATGAAACTGTATTCAGGTGTTTTGAAAAGCTGGGCACAAATGCACACACAATTGAACTCTACAGATTACAAGGCCTAGCATGTCACTGAGCTATGTCAGTATCTAAAGATGTTGAACATTTTTAACTGCTACCCAAAACAAACTGAATCATCCACTAGGCCCCAGTAATTCCAGGGGTGTTGAAGAGTCCTTGGTTTCGAGTCACGAGTCGAGTCACGAGTCTTTGGACCCAAGTCTTGAGTCCGAATCCTTGGTCCAAAATGGTGACTCACGAGTCACAAGTCACTCCCAAAACTGACTCCACGAGTCCCTATTAAAATCAATGGGGGGGGGGGTTCCCAACAAAATAAGGCTATTTCAGATGTGTGGCTTAAATAAATTCTAGGCACAAGTGTGCCTTTTTATTTCAAAATTCTGCAACTGATTTTGGCAAGAACAGACCAGGCAGACAAACCCAAAATAACCAGACAGGCAGAGGAGGCAGGTAACCCCAAAACAGGCAGGCAGAGGCCTTTGTCATGGACAATTCAAACTGTGGAACTGGTTAAGAAGAGACCAGGCAGGCAGAGGAGGCTGGGAACCCCAAACAGGCAGGCAGAGGCAGCCAAACCCAAAATGTCTGAAAGGTTGCATTTTAGGAAAATGATTTTAAAAAATAAACTTGCTGTACTTCCTAAAACCTATCCATGTTGCATTTGAGGAACACGATTTTGGAACACGAGTCCTTGGTCTCGAGTCCCGAGTCGAGTCTCAAGTCCTATTAAAAATATTGGGACTCGAGTCTGACTCGAGTCAGAGGGGGGACTCAGTCCGACTCACGAGTCAAGTCCTGGAGTCCGAGTCCCCATCCCTGATAATTCCAATAAGATTTACTCATACAGGAGTCTTTAGACTTGGAGTTACAATCACAATAATTCTAATGACTAAGGGAACAATTTGAGGCATGTTTAGACAAAAAAAGTCCTACAACTCCCAGCATGCCCCAACCAGCATGTGTGGCTGGGGCATGCTGGAAATTGTGGGACCTTTTTCTGTCTAAACATGCATAGGATTGTATCCTAACTAACTCAAAAGCGTGTTAGTGAAGTGGATGTTAATGAAGTTAACTTTTAGATAAGGTTTCTGTGGAGGAAGGGGGGGCTGGCTGGCCCGCCACCACCCCACCCTTTCCTACCCCAAAGGAACCAAGACCCCCAGAGATCTCAAGGTACCAGATTGCCTGCCTCAGCTGTCTGCAATCCTACTTGAATCTCTGTTCAGGGACTCGCCTTTAATTCTGTAACCTGGATTTAGTTACTGAACCAAGCAGAGCAATCCACAAACCATGTGGGGTAAAACGAAGGAAGGTTTATTCTGGTAGCATTTTACAACAAGATTAGGGAAATGAGGGAAGCACACAAAATAGAGAGAGACACTTTGGTACACAGAAATAGAGCTGCAAAATAACAAAACCTGATTCTTTATATCTCTTAGGCACACAACTAATTACCTGAGGGTCAGTTCTCTTCCAGGGTTGGATCCAGCACAGCCCTGCCGCCCGGGGGGAACTACACCTACCTGAAGGTCCGAGATGGGTAGCCCTCCACAGGGCTTGCCTTTACCAGAGCCCTCATTCAGCTAATTTCACCAGGAGCTACCTGGGGTCGGATCCTGAGGCCTCCCGAAGGCTTGGGGCCTCTCCTTGGCTTACCGCCATTGCTCCAACAGCCACCATGCGGTGACCCAAAAGACAGACAAAGACACAAAACTCCCACCTTGGAATATAGCTCTTGCCCCCTCCCCCTTTCTGTAGCTTTCCTGCCTCCAGCCAATTAGAATGAACTTCACCTGGCCAGGCAGGGGGAGGGAGACTCATGACATTTACATCTAAAAGCCGGGTCACTGACTAGACCGGCTTTTCCGGACTTCCAGGCGCCATCCATAGGAACTATGCACACTTTGCCCCCTCCCAGCCCCCCAACTGGCCTTACTTGGTTTACACATGAGGAGGCGTGTGTGTGTGTGTGTGTGTGTGTACATGTAGGAACCCCCAAAGGCTCTTTTCTTCACAGTTTCTCTCCCAACTTTTTATCATTCTTCTTTTGATTAACCAAACTAATTCACACAATCCCTTTGTGCTGTCCAGGTGTAAGCTGAACCAAATCACCTTGCCATTTTACAAAAGTAAATTTCTTTTTTATATTCCTCATATAATCACATTGCACATTCCAGTAAGAAATACGTGGAGTCCATTTTTCTACCAAGTTCTATATTGGCATACCTAACTCCAGATCTTTGATGGATTATACCAGTTAGTTTATCCATTTCCACAATGTCAGTCTTTGACCAAAACAAGAGTAAGTTTGCTCCTGGGGAACATGGGCAGGAGGGTGTTGTTGCATTCAAGCCCTGCTTGTGGGCTTCCTGTATGCATCCGGCTGGCCACTGTGAGAACAGAATGCTGCACTAGATGGACCTCTGTCTGATCCAGCACAGCTTTTCTTATGTTCTTAAGGGCGCAATCCGATGCATGTTTAGGCAGACAAAAGTCCTACAACTGCCAGCCATGCTGTCTAAACATGCATAGGGCTGCACCCTAAGTTCCCAACAGGCTGGCTCCCAAAATCTTAACCACCGTTCAGAGAGAGCTATGGTCACATTCACACCAGCCCAGATTCCTGAGATGAAGGGCACAATCCGATACATATTTAAACAGACAAAAGTCCTGCAACTCCCTTCATTCCCCAGCCAGACATGTCTGGCTGGGGAATGCTGGGAGTTGTAGGACTTTTGTCTATCTAAACATGCATCGGATAATTGTGCCCTAAGTGTGCAATCCCCTATGCATGTCTTCTCAGAGGTAAGCCCCAGTGAGTGAAATGGGACTTATTCCCAGGTAAGTGTGTATAAGATTGTCTCTAGGTCTTTTCCTGTACTTCAGTCTAAATGTATACTTCTGAAAATGTTACTACCGGTATTTCAAGAGTGAAAAGCCATGTAACAATAACCATGTATGAATTTATGGCACCCCAATGTGGAACTGGTTATTCTAGTTACTGTCTATATATTTGACTAGGTAAGTGTTTATTGGACTTATACCCCAGGTTCTTGGACAAAGTTCTCGAAGCAACACACAAAAGACGTCTTTATATAACTTGTTAAGTTAATGTTTATTTTTAAGTTAAAAATTCAGAGGTTCTTGAGATTTGCATGTTACAAGACCCTCCCTGGGAGTGGCTGACTTATTATAATATTATTAACTCCTTTTCTAAACAAGAGCTTTAACTTTAAGTGTTCCTATTTTTTGCTACTGAGTACTGGACTGCATGAAAATGTGTTCAAATGCAAAACATTATGCCAACATCGTTCCTGAAAAATGCTCTGGTTTGGGTTTGAATGCGTCATTTACAGAAGGCATTCCATTCCATAAGTGTGGAGCAGCCAGCCAGAAAGAGCATCGTATTACATATTTTTGTAGTCTGGATCTAACACATGGATCATGCAATCAGAAAGGCATGCTTTGTTGATATTGGAGATTGCTGTTGCATATGGGAGAGGAGGTGATCTCTGATGTTTGATAGAGCCCAAGATAGCAAGTCTACTGAAGTACTTAAAGGCTCAGTCTTATGCATGTTTAGACAGAAAAAAGGCCTACAACTCTCAGCATGCCCCAGGCAGCCATGGAAGAGAGGAGGGTTTTTGTTTTGACCTTGTAAATATATATTTTCCCATGTTAAGATCATGAAGAATATGGAACTTTCCTAAAGGTAGGGGTGAATCTGGAGTCACATGATCAAGTTCATTACTTTTTCAGTTTTTTTAAGGGTGCAATCCTATAAGTTTAGACAGAAAAAAGGCCTATAACTGGCTATTACATTTGATTCTGACTCAGATGAAACATGGCAACTAATGCGCTCTCCTTCTCTCTTATCAGGGCCAGCTCTGCCTTTGAGTGGGCCTTCAGCAAAGTGCTTTCTGGTGAGCTTCCTCCAGTGTCAGTCCCCAGGCCCCTGTGCAGGTGAGACCTGGCAGGGTGACCTGGGAGCGGTAAGAGCCATGGCATAGTCTCCAGTTGCCCCCAGAATGCCACTTTGTCATAGAATCATAGAATCCTAGAAAAGTAGAGTTGGAAGGGGCCTACAAGGCCATCGAGTCCAACCCCCTGCTCAATGCAGGAATCTAGGTCAAAGCATCTCTGACAGATGTCTGTCCAGCTGCACCTTGAATGCCTCCAGAGTGGGAGAGCCCACCACCTCCCTAGGTAGTTGATTCCATTGTCTTATTGCTCTGACAGTCAGGAAATTTTTCCTGATGTTTAGGTGGAATCTAGGTTCCTGTAACTTGAGCCCATTATTCCGTGTCCTGCAAAGTGGGATGATCGAGAAGAGATCCCCCTGCTCATGCAGAGCCCTGAATTCCCCTGCCTCCCGCAACTGCAAGCTGCTTAAAGGGGCCATGGACAAAATTGCAGCTAAGCTTGCAGTTTTAGCTTAGCTGCAATTCTGCCCATGGCCCCTTTAAGTGTAGCGGGCTTGAACAGCTGCAGTAAGCATCCTCCTCAAGAGAAAGAAAGAAAAAATCCCAACTACCTCAAATACCAGCAACAAACATCATCATTCCATTTTGGCATTATTGTTCAATCACAGTGTTGATGTTGTTCTTGTTTTTTTTTTTAATAAAGTACAATAGAGCCCACATGGTGTTTTTTGTGTTTTTTTTCTGAGTGGAGGAAATAGGAGCTTGCAGGGTGGGCCTGTGAACCACTTTGCACACTCAGAGATATCTAAATGTTAAATATTATTATAAATTCAAAGATTTCTGTGCTTCAAATACTGCAGTTTTGTGTGTTTCCTCTAAAACCATGCCCTCTGGTTGGCCTGGCCATACCCTTGGCCATGTCCTCTGGTTGCCTGGAATTTCTCACAATTCTTCCAACATAGCCTTGTTCTGGGACCTTGTGGGAGATGCAAAGGTAAAATAAAAGGGAGGACTCAGAGCAGGCATCAGCAGAGGGCCCTGCTAGAGCCCTGGCAGATGTCCGAGGATGCTGCCTGTTTGAACCTGAGCCTGGCTCTTATATACTTAAGGGCACACGATCCTATGCAAGTTTAGACAGAAAAAAGGCCTACAAGTCCCAGCATGCCCCAGCCAGCAGAGCTGGCTGGGGCATGCTGGAAGTTGTAGGCCTTTTTTCTGTCTAAACTTGCATAGGATTGTGTGCCCTTAAGGAACTGAAAAAGTAATGAGCTTTCACACGTGACTCCAGCGTCACCCTTCCTTTAGGAAAATTCCATATTCTTCATGAGCTTAGTATGGGAAAATAAATATTTACCAGGTCAAAACAAACAAAAACACGCTATCTCGTCCATCTTGTGTGTGGGAGATCTCTAAAGCTCCTAAATCAAGTACGGTAAGTCCTCTGCAGGATTCAAGATTTCTCACCATGTGTTCTTTTCGGTTACCGTAATTTCCCCATTGACAAAATCCACCAGATGAGAAGCAAGCAACATCACAGCAAGGGGAAAAAGTTTTCTTTGTCTTGCTGGACTCAGTGGAAACGTATTACACATTAAACAAGAGCTTCACTCCAGAGGCAGATGCCTTGTGTTTAGGCAATTGCACAGACATTTCATATAGGCATTTGTTGTAGTTGTCATAGTTAAGTAAAGAAGTTAATGAGAAAATGATAAATTTGTTGTTTCCTGCTATTGTTCCTTTGGCACGACTTGTAATAGATGGTATTGCAGCAACTTGGTGCCCTCTTGAAGTGGTGAACTATAAGCGGGGCCGCCACATCTCCCCCAGTTAACTGTTGTCCATGCTGGCTGAAGATGATGGGAGTTGTAGTCCAACACATCCAGCGGGTGCCCAGTTGGGGAAAGCTGGTATCAAGGCCTGTAAATACCCAATTGCAGACAATGGATAATGTACTTACATGGCAAAAAGGCTGCAATCCTATACGTACTTACCTGGGAGTAAGCCCCATTGAACTCAGTGGGGCCAATTTGTGAGTAGACAGGCATGGGATTGTGCAGTGTTAGTCTACTGGGTTATCATGTCTTGTGATGATTCAGACCACTGTTTGATCTAATTTTGTATTATCTATTCCGACTGACACTAACTCTTCACTGTCTCAGGCAGAGAGTTTTCCAGTCCGGCTGCCTGAGATCCTTTTAAACAGAGATGCTGTGGTTTGAAACTCTGACCTTGTGCACACAAAACATGTGCTCTACCACTGAACTATGAACACTTAAAGACCTAATTTGCTTCTTTCTTGTCCCTTTATTTAAAATATTAATAGGCTGCCTTTTCAGGCATAGCCTTCAAAAGGCAGCATATAACAATGAAATGGGATGCATTAAGATACATTTGAAGCTTAAAACCATGAGAATACAGCATCATAAAGAAGCATAGAGTCTCAAGAATCAGTGGCATAAGCACTTTTAAAGAAAGGCAGTATAGAATAGATGAGCTTTCAATGCATGTTTGAAGGCTTGCGCTGTATGCACCATAAATAGTCCTGTAGGAAGGGAGTTCCATGACCATGGGGCTACCACCCCAAAGGCCCTATCTCTCTTGCCTGCCAATGTAACTGAACTTACTAGTTCTTGGTTACTTCCTGCTCCCATCTGGTACTTCTAGACTTGGCAGATGTCATGAATGATGGGTTTAATGTTGTGAAGCCAGATTGCTACTAAACATCTACAGCAACGTTAAAAACATCAGATATAATCCTCCACAAAAGCCTTATTCCTCACAAACTCCAACTTCCAATATCCATCACCCTTCTGAATCCCCTTTGCTACCAAGCACTCAGTGCCTGATCCAGCGTGGCTCTTCTTATGTTCTTATGCCTTCTGAGTTCCCGTTCCTGCCTCTTAAGAACATAAGAAGAGCCCTGCTGGATCAGACCAAGGGTCCGTCTAGTCCAGCATTCTGTTCACACAGTGGCCAAACAGCTGCCCACGGGAAACCCACAAGCAGGACAGGAGTGCAACAGCACCCTCCCGCCCATGTTCCCCAGCAACTGGAGTAAAAGGCATACTGCCTCTGATACTGGAGTTTTGCTAAGGCCTCAGGTGAGGGCTGGTTCTTGTATTTGGGACCCTCATTGGTATGGGTGTTTAGGTATTTGGCCAGCTGGATGAATTAATAGCAGGGACTTGCTCCCTGCTGCGTTTCACTGTTCCTGCTGCCAGTTGTCCTCTGATACCTATTTCAGTGGGCTGCTGAGTGCCAACCTGATCCTATGGGTTCTACAAGGCTAGAACAATTCCCAAAGAGACAGGAGTGGCATATGCATCAGAAAGCGGTGGTGAGATAATCAGCATTTTCCCCAGCTCTAGCTAATGATGGCAGAACTCAGGATTATTTATTTTAATTGATACCCCACCCTATCTCAAGTAGGTATCCATTTCAGGTTGTTTTTAATAGTGTATTTGAAATGTGATTTTTAATATGTATATGTGAACTGCTTAGGGATTTTATTATATTAAGCAGTATATAAGTATTACTAATAAAACATTTTTTAAAAAATAATAAAAATCAGTAGTACAGGAGATAAGTGGGAGAGGGGGGCGGCGGCGGGGGGAAGCCTCTATATTCCACTGGCCTTGTGTGACTGACTTCTGTTCTCCTTAACCAAAGCTTGAGTTTACCAAAGTATGATGCTGGACAATGAGCAACTGTATGATCTCTCTCCAAGGCCGATACAAGATGTTTGCTTTAATCCAAAGGAATCCAAACACAAGACAACGCTGGAGCCTAGAAACACAATGTTTTGCCCGTTCTGGCAGGGAAAGCAAAGAGCAAAGAATTCAAACAGTGCTTATAACAAGGGCAGCCAAAACCTCCCCATTGCTCAGAAACCAGCCTTTGCACTGAGCTGTCTGGAAGTTCATTGAGTACTCTCAGTACCAGCAAATGATGGTCATTGCCAAACGTCTTGTTCTTTTTTATTTTGGAACCACCATTATCTCTATGGACGCAACAAGCAACACTGATTGAGAGCAAGGCCTACCCTGGTATATTTTGTATCAGATCTTGTATTTTTAGAAGCCCTTTACCAGGACTATCTGTTAAGCTCAAGAAGCCTGGCATAGAAGGTTTCACCATTACACTAATTAGTATGATGGTATACGATCGGTTCTGGCCAGAATAAGGGCCTCAGCTTGTATAGCTATCACAGTTGCAGGAGCTGGGTGACCTACATGTGTATCGCACTTAGAATTCACCTGGGATGACTCTTAACTAGGGTGGCCAAACTAGGTTTGCAGAGGACAGTTCTCTATTTGAAGGGCTGTCCAGTCCAAGTCCAGTTTAAAGATGATGAACCATCAGAAGGAAGAGCCAAAGGGCCTTGAAGCTGCCACCAGCAGCACCTGGACAGCAGACCAAGCAAGGAAGGCACACAGCTCACCTGCTTGCAGTCTTCCACAGGATGGTGTGATATACTGTATTTCTAATTAAAATATAATAATTATGTCCTAATTTGCATCTATACATATAAATTAGCACATGCAGATTTCATGCAAACCTGTGTCCTCTTTGGTCCTCTTTTTGGGGGCTGCATTTCCTCACTTTGGGCAATGTATACAAAGCCCAAAAATGGGTATTGGAATCAGGATACCTGAGAGAGAGCGCCTTCTCCCTTACCAACCTGCCCAGTCACTGAGGTCATTGGAGGACATTCTCCTGCCAGGGATGTTGAAGAGTCCTTGGTCTCAAGTCACGAGTCGAGTCACGAGTCTTTGGACCCAAGTCTCGAGTCCGAGTCCGAGTCCTTGATCCAAAATGGTGACTCACGAGTCACGAGTCACGAGTCACTCCCAAAGCTGACTCCACGAGTCCCTATTAAAATCAATGGGGGTTTTTCCCAACAAAATAAGGCTACTTCAGAGGTGTGGTTTAAATAAATTCTAGGCACAAGTGTGCCTTTTTATTTCAAAACTCTGCAACTCATTTTGGCAAGAACAGACCAGGCAGAAAAACCCAAAATAACCAGGCAGGCAGAGGAGGCAGGGAACCCCAAAGCAGGCAGGCAGAGGCCTTTGTCTTGGACAATTCAATTGTTGAACTGGTCAAGAAGAGACCAGGCAGACAGAGGAGGCTGGGAACCCCAGACAGGCAGGCAGAGGCAGCCAAACCCAAAATGTCTGAAAGGTTGCATTTTAGAAAAATGATTTTAAAAAATAAACTTGCTGTACTTCCTAAAACTTATCCATGTTGCATTTGAGGAACATTATTTTTTCTAAATGTTTGGCCCCCATTCTGGAACGGTGAGATCTCATCACAATTCCACCCTCACTGAACACCTGCTCCACTGGTGATGAACTTGCTGGAACCAGAAACACACTCAGAGCAGCAGCACAGAGTAATCTCAGGTCCTTCTTCTGCCTCTCCCAAGTACGCAACACATCAATCAAAATAAATCTTGACACACTGTTGGGGCTGCACTCCTGGTAGCCGTCCATAGTGGCCGAGCAGCGGCGCACCTCGCTTCCATGCGCTCTTCGCCGGCAATCACGCTCCTCTCCACTCCTTCTGGCACAGCCCAGGGATGTTGATGAGTCCTTGGTCTCGAGTCCCGAGTCGAGTCTCGAGTCCCATTAAAAATATTGGGACTCGAGTCCGAGTCGAGTCAGAGGGGGGACTCAGTCCGACTCACGAGTCAAGTCCTCGAGTCCGAGTCCCCATCCCTGTCTCCTGGTGGTTCCTCATGGACCTGTGGCCCGATTGGAGTTCACCAGAAGAGCCTTCATTGTGGTGGCTCCAGTTCTATGGAACTCTCTGCCTCTGGAGGCCAGGCAGGCTCCAGCACTGTGTTGTTTTCAGCGCCTGCTGAAGGCGTCTTTGTTTCAGGAAGCCCTCCCTGCTCTCAAACCACCATTATAATGATATCTTGTTTTCAATGTATTGTTTTTGTTTCTTTTATGTGTTTCTATCTTTTTATTGTTCACCACTCCGGGATCTGCTTAAATATGGAGCAGTATACAAGTACTGTAAATAAATATGTAAATAAATGTGTAACTGGCAGCCCTCCTCTTCACATTCACAAAATAGAGTGGGCTTACCAGATCCCATCCAGGCACTAAACTCAAGCTAGATAGCACCAGCTCCATTCCTTTCTTTTGAGCCAGGCAGCCAAAGGTACTTGGGGACGGACAACCATCAGGAGTAAAACTGATGTGGTTCTTTATGAACTGCTCTTTAAGAAAAATGGCTTTCCAGCTATACTGTTTACCCATCTTCTGGATGATATCAAAAGCAATGGCCCAAATCCAGAGAATGTTAGTCATGCTTAAGTCCTATTGAAATAAATAGGACATGTTCACTGTGATTAATTCATGTCCTCTTAATTTTAATGGGACTTTAGTGTGACTAACTTTCTTTGAATTTGGGCCATTGCATTTTCAAGTAGCTGGAGCCACTTGTGGGTGTCAAAGCAAAGAAGTAAACATTTAGAAACCAATAAACAAAAGAAAGATTAATTCAGGAAAAAGCTGAAGACAAATCCTCTCATAGCAGAAGAAAGAAACAAAATAGTGTTTTATCTAGCGCAGTACTTCACTTAGATGGCAAATGCTAAAGAGCAGAGCCTAAAACCTAAATGTTGCAAAAGCCCATAAAGTTTACCAAAGCCATTTTTTAACCCTCTGTCAACAGGTAGGGTCACTCAAAACACATCCTAACACCACTGAAAAATATTCACACAACTATGTGGAACAACTCCGTGTTCCACATAGTCCTCAACCATGACAAAACTTTTCAGAGGCCCTCAACCTTAATTTAGATTTAAAAAAAAAATAATTGATGTGTTTAGTCTTGGGGCTTTGGGGGCTTGATTCTACTCTTGTTGGAATTACCAGAACAATGGTAAAACCATGCACAGAGGGTGCTAGGAGTAAAAGTGATCCCACCAAATGCTGTTTACAGTTATTAATTACTAATCACATCTATAGATGCTTAGCCTGATATCTGTCCTGTACATTTCATATGAGA
The DNA here is from genome assembly GCA_021292165.1 of Shinisaurus crocodilurus. Classification (NCBI taxonomy): domain Eukaryota; kingdom Metazoa; phylum Chordata; class Lepidosauria; order Squamata; family Shinisauridae; genus Shinisaurus; species Shinisaurus crocodilurus. Next base: position 4,064,412 of record CM037889.1, read on the forward strand.
AAGGAGCATAGAAGGTGAAAAAAACAATAATTTTTCTATTTTCATAATAGACAAATTACTCACTTTCCTTAACATTACCACAAATGGCATCAGGGGATAATAGTACCGCACTGTTTTTCAAAGTCCCTTTACAAACCTGATTTTTAAAAACGTTTAAAAACAGTTATAACCTTGTGACTCAGCAAAATGGTTTTTTTTTTTTTTTTTTTTTTTTAATCATAGCTATCGTTTTGAGCAAAACTTACTAATCTGGTTTTGGGGGTCATTTTGGCCCCAAATGTGAGACTCTTCTATAGAGCTTTGTAGTGAATAAGCATAGTACAGCTGGTGAACAATTTATGCCATTCACTGAGAACTGCCCAATAAGACTGTATACGCTATCCAAACCCACGAAGTATGGTCTTAAATTCTGGCAATATTGCGATTCCAAAACATCACATCTTTATGATGCTGACATGTATATGGGTACCCCACAGCTCAAAATCTGGAGTTCCAGATGATAAATTTTTCACCAGTGTGCCACTAGCCAAGGAAGTAGCTAAGAAAAAACTGACTCTGGTTGGAACACTGAAAACAACAAACCAGAAATTCCCGTGGCGTTCCTTGTCCACAATTCCAGATGTATGAACAACAGCATTTTTGGTTTTCCAAAGGATTTGAGACTTGTTAGTTACGGTATGTACAAAGAATGAAATGATAGAGATTCCTCTTTCTTCAGGGCATAAAGGTGTAACAATCTCAGGGCTCAATCCTATTGAAGTGGTCACCCTTTAACTCAGATAAGGACAACGAGGACCAACTCGGGTTATTGGAAAGAGGTTTATTGTGCACAATAGGTCCTGCGGACTGAGTCGCAAAGCAGAACCCCGGGCGGGGCTTTTACAACTACTTTTATAGCATACATAAGTCTGGTCATTTGGCAACAGTTCGTTACATTGGTCAGCAAGGTCAAGACAAAAGGGGGGGGGCTTGCTTTAGGGGAGGGGGATTTCCTTACAAGGAGACAGGAGGATGATCTTACAATCAAGCAGCTGGTAGGTATTATCTGATCTTGGTCAGGTAGGCAGGGTGAGACAGCAAAGCACCTCAACTTTTTGTGAATCAACATTGCCATAGTCGGCCATTGTCAGTCATTGCTACAGTCATTACCAGCCATTGACTACATTCTTTTGTATTAGTCATCACCCTGGCAACCTGTCTACCTGCTTGGCTAAGTTTTTCCTTTTTAACTATTTCGTTTCCTTCACTATGGACAGTAGACACTGTCTGGAAGGCCATAGGAGAGGTCAGAGTCACAGCTCCAACCTCAGAAACGTGCTCCAAGGTTGGAGCTGAGACTCTGACTTTGGAGCACGCTCCCTCCGCCCTTGCAGCTGGTGCAGTTCTTTCCATGGCAGCTGCTGCTCTGAGGTCGGAAGACTGACCTCAGGCCCAGCGTTGGGTGGGTTTTCCGTGGTGGGGGGCGGGGAGGGAAGGAGCGTGGCTCCACCGGGGTATGTGGTATCCTGGCAGCTCCTCAGCCTGTTTTCACCAGCAGGGGCAAAAGACTTAGATGGCTGAAATTGGCCCTCTAAGTCTTTGCAGGGTGGGAGAAGCTCAGAGGAGACCTTTGCCTCCATGCTCCTTCCGCCCTTGATAGAATGCCCATAATCCTCCGAGTTTGGAAGGTTATGCGCAGCCACATTGGAGTGCGCTGCCCGACAACAAATCCAAGCCTAAGATAGTTCATTATTACAGTAAGGCCAAATGTGGTGTAGACACCTGTGACCAGATGGTCTCCACATATGCTTCCAGCTGTATTGCTTGTTTGTTTGTTTGTGTCTTTTGTATGCCTCCCCATAACAGAAGGGCCTCTGAACAGCTTACAGTAAATATAAAAACAAATGATGGTCAATGGTGTGTGGTTTTTTTCTCTCCCATTGCCTGTTTAAATGCCTACATGGTTTGGAAGTTGAACAACCCATGATGGTGTAAACATCCCAAAATATATCTCTTCCTACTAGCCTGATGACACCAAGAGAAGGGGCAGGTGTCATCTCTGCGGTAGGCACAGTGACGGAAAATCGTAGCAACAATGTGCTCCGTGTAACTGTTCTGTCTGTCCTACTTGTGCAGTTGTGGAATGTGGTGATTGTGTGCACCAGCTGCTCAGGTAGCCTGTGCTTTGGCTGAAAAGTCTGTGAGATTTGTGGTGGTTGTTACTGGTAATTCACAAGTCATGATTGCACTGTTATACCTGTGCAACCATTATAATTATGTAATGTGTATGTTAGTGGCACAATATTTTTTGTTATGTTTAAAAAGGTGTGGGGTCATATCATTTGGGCTGGTTTTTGTACTTACATCATGGGATATTACTGATCTGGATAACTTATGTGCAACTATACTGCTTTACTGGAAAGGGGAAGGCCTTAGTAAGAGCCTGGGAGGTGTTTTTGTTTTGTTTTTACTTACTTAAGGTGTAATCCTATGCAGAATTAGACAGAAAAAAGGCCTACAGCCCCCAACATGCCCCAGCCAGGCATGCTGGGAGAGTTGTGGGACTTTTTTCTGTCTAAATCTGCATAGGATTACACCCTTAATAATTTCTATCAGGTATTACATAGATTCATAGATCACAGAGTTATTAGTACAGTCAATTTTTTTCAATCGACGGAGGATTAAGAGAAGAAAATATTGCCTCTTCCCCGCAGAGACATAGCATTAGAGTTGGTTGAGACATTTATTCATCACCCGCAGGCTGTATCTTGTGATTTATTAAAAAGAGCCTTATGATGAGGCATGAGTTCTGTCTCATGATTTACACAAGCCGAATTTTATACATAATTTGTAGATTTTTAGGTAATAAGCGAATGAAGAAGAAACCAGTGGTAATCTAGAGGAGGTGTGCAAACGGGTTTAAGAATGTAAGAATGATTCATAGATTCATAGATCATAGAGTTGGAAGGAGCCTACAAGGCTATCGAGTCCAACCCCCTGCTCAATGCAGGAAACTAGAGGAGGGCTCTCCCATCCAAGTAATAACCAGGCCTGACCCTGCTTAGCTTTCCACGCTCAGACAAGCTGAGCCAGTGTGAGCCACAGGCCTGTATCTTCCTGCTGGATTAGAGCAAGAGTCTGTCTAGTCCAGTGTTCTGTCTCCATCAATGGCCAGTGGAAAGACACTCATGTCCATGCATAGTGGAGATAGCCACTCCCTTGGTGTTTGTACTCAACATCTAGTAATCCAAGATATGCAGCACTGGCCCAAGACATTATCCTACCTGAAGCAAAGGGCAAGATGGCACACCCTCATGTACAAAAGTTGACCAAACTGGCAGTTGAATTTTACCTCAGCGCTTGGCAACAGGACAGCATCTTCCACTGCAACTGAGAGGGCAGCAGACTACCTTGCTGTGTGTGTGTGTGTGTGTGTGTGTGTGTGTGTGTGTGTGTGTGTCCAGGGCAGGCCATATGGCATACACAACGTTGTCCTCCTCGCCACTGCCACCCCAGCATCTGCCACCTGAGGTGATTGCCTCACTCTGCCTCATGGTAGGGCTGGCCCTGTCCCGCCTTTGAGCATGATGGTTCAGCTAGCAGCTTTTGTAAGATCTACCTTCCATGGATTTGTCTAATCTTTAAAAGCCATGTAACGCTAGGGGCTGTTGCCATATCCTCTGCATAATGAAACCCATAAGATTAAAAAATAAAAAAAGTACTGAGGGAAATGGCACCAGACATGGGGACAAGGTCAGGGGAAAGGAATTTAATGGGGAAGTTGCATTATCATGACTTCCAAGTGAATAAAAGCTAGACAGGGAAGAGAATTGCCTCCTCCAGTGTTTCCCATGCCAGCCTACTCAATTCCAATCCAAAGTGCTCTCCTAAGAAGGTCTAATGGCAATTAGGCCCTGGGGCTTGATGAATACATCTGGAAAGGATTGGAAATCATTTCAGAATCAGAGAGCAGCCACAGCCGAGAGCTGTAACTACAACCGCTACGTGAAATGATGTATGTTTCATAACACCGGATCCTTAGGATGAATTTAGATAGGAATCTTGAAATATTTTGGCATTTTAAAAATCAGTGAGCGAGCAAGCAAAAGAACATTTTATGCCTATTTATAGACTAGTGCCTAGAGAGACACACATTGTAAATCAGTTTAGACCTTCTAGATGACAGTAACTCTATAAAATGTCAATCCTTTTTATTTACTATCCGCCACTGCCAGCTGGGCATAGAAATCTATGTCAAGAGGAGAATCGTCCTCTGTGGTGGGATCAACGAGAGATGCTATGCTATAAATATGATGGCACATTGTCACATTCGTCATGACAAACACAGAATGGTTGTCAGGATGTAGGAATGTTTGCTTGGGTTGCTTCCCAGTGACATAACCAGCCCCTGTTACAACTTCAGTGTAATAGCTGTGAACAGTCGCACATATGAGGTTTTGGAGGGTTCGTACAAGTTTCAGCAGCTTGCGCGTGCACCATAGTGACACTCCACTCAGCCACCACTGCCTGGAGAGCACCTCCACTTTCACCACCGTCTTATCCACGCTTGAAGGTAAGAACATACATTCCTCTCCTTGCTGTATTGCAACAGTTTTGCCTAGCAAACCACCTCATCAGCCACCATAGTTCCTGTGCCTCCGTTGAGGAGGATGGAGGAGGCATTCTGGTTGCTGCAGGTAATAATAGGTGAGTTCTGGTGAATGTAGTTAATTATGTAGGAAGGTGTAGGCCTGGGATCTGCGACATGGTCCCCATGGGCACCAGTGTACCTACGGACACCCCTCTTGGCACCCGCCAGGCTCCCTGCCCGTCCTGATTTTAATTTTATTTCTGAAGATTTTTAAATTAATCTTTTTAACTGGAGGCTGGCATGCTACAAAACAAAGCGCTGCCCTCCAGCACCATCCTTATTTGGGTTCAATTTATTTATTTATTTATTTATTACATTTATATCCCCGCCTTTTTTCCTACAAGGAACCCAAAGCGGCTTACATAATCCTCCTCTCCATGTTATCCTCACAACAACCCTGTGAGGTAGGTTAGGCTGAGAGTGAGTGACTGGCCCAAAGTCACCCAGTGAGTTTCATGGCCGAGCGGGGACTAGAACCCGGAATCTCCCGAGTCCCAGTCCAACACTCTCACCACTAGGCCACACTACTCCAAAATGTGTGTTTGGGAGCCCAGACCCCACATCTGCCCTGTACTTAGGTTCTTGGGCAAGTTACTTTTCTTTTAGTCTTACACTTGCCTTCTGGGAAATGAGAGCTTTGTAACTGGGCATGCCCACCATGGCAGCCATTTTATGAATGGACAAGCCTCTCCCATGGCAGCCACAGCCATTTTGTGAGAGTGCCCATGGCACTCTCTCAAGATTCCAAATGTGCCCACTGATCCAAAGATACTGAGGATACTCTGTGCCCCTAGAGGGCATTTATTTATTTATTTATTTATTTATTCAACTTGTGAGTCATCCCATTGCCTGGTCCTGAAAAAGAAATAAAGTAGACACCAGGCAGATCTCTTTGTGCAGGACATTCCACAATTGGTGGGCTACTACAGAAAAGGCCTACTCACAAATAGCTGCCTGCCAAATCTCAATATATGGAGGCACTCAAGGCAGGGCCTCTGATGATCTCAAAGCATGGGTTGGGACATAAGGGAAGACGCAACCCTGCACATACTGTAACCCTAAGCCATGAAGAGCTTTGTATGGGACAACCAGCACTTTCAATTAAGTCCGGAAACAAACCAGGAGCTGATCCAGTGAAGATCATACAAAACATTTTTGGACATTTTTGACCACACTTCCTGATTCCATCCCATGAAAAGCAACTCCATACCTATAAAAGTATAACTAGGAATGTCCCAGAATTACACCCTTGGCTGTGCTCTCTTATATGGTGCTGAGCACTGTATACACAAGAAACCCACCGTCTTCAGGGGGGCACAAAGAGAGGTGTTGGTGGTCACCACATTGAGGACTCCAGACCTTCAGCCTGATATAAGCACTTCTGAACTGACACTCAGAAATAGCCTTTCGATACTGGGGCAAAATGAGGCAGACCGTGAGCGGAGAATTTAGATCCTGATATGACCTGTGATGTCTAATGTGATGAGAGAATCATCCCATTTGTGTCGCCCAGAGTGGGAAAACAAATTCTCTGGCCAAGGCCTAGCGGTGGTTCCACTGTCGTCAGTCTTCTGTTCCTGAGAAGGCAGAGATGGGATTTGTCTGTGAGTGTAAATCTCATTGGAGCACTTTAGAAAGCTAAAAATAAATGGCACCTGTTAAAAAGTCATTGGAAGATATTGCAGTTTCACTCGGATGCCTTCTTTGATCACCCTGGTTTGAAAAGAGTTCCCCCCGCCCCACGTAGTCTCACTCTGTGCGTGCCAAGGTGCTAAATGTTTGAGCCCACACAAAAATAGTGACATTGGCCTTGGTGTGCGTGAAGCTGAACAGTACACAGAGTCCAACAAAAGTACAGGAGGACTTAGTGGACCTGTTTCATGTTTACAAATCCACTAGAAAGTGGGATTAAATTATTAAGAGTGACAGCTAAGGAGAATCATGCCTGTCTCTGTTTAATCTTCCATGTAGGATAATATAACCAAGACAAGGGCAGGATATAATGTATGGGGAATTGGGGATCACAACTTTGATACGGCCGTAGGAGGGAGAGCCTAGATTGCTCTGATCTTGCTTTGGCCAGTGTGAAGGACAGCCTCACACTTATCTCTTATATTTATGAAACTTAGCACAGGGACCTCATATTCTAGGGAGAAATGAATTCATTTTCAAATCCAGGGTTACTTGTGAAATATTGAACATACAGGCATCTTACAGTACACAGATTTATTATTTTACTTAGGTATCAATTAGACCAGCAGCAGTTCTCAAACTTTTTCCTCTGCAGACCACTTGAAAATTGCTGGAGGTCTAGCCAGCACCATATTTTTAAAAATCATGGACTCAGGCCAGGCCGCTGAGAGGGGCCTCTTCAAATGGTAATAGGGAAAAATTGGTAGGCTGCACCAGCACTATAGGCCTGTGGCTTATGCTGGTTCAGCTTGTCTGAGCGTGGAAAGCTAAGCAGGGTCAGGCCTGGTTATTACTTGGATGGGAGACCCCTCCTCTAGTTTCCTGCATTGAGCAGGGGGTTGGACTCGATAGCCTTGTAGGCTCCTTCCAACTCTATGATCTATGAAATCTATACCATAGCCCTAGAAACAGAGCTTTGTTAATCTGTCTGATAATCCAGCCCTGGTAAAAAATAAATCAAGTGCAGGGCCAAGTATCCTCAAGTGTTCTGCAACCTTTTGATGGACCACCTGAATAGAGCTCACAGATCACCAGTTTGAGACCCTCTGATTTAGATAGTGAGCCTATGTGCAGAGTCCTAATGTATTTTAGGCACCATAATTCATCAACAAATTATGGTGATGATTGTAGCTGTTATGTTTCATAGATTTCATAGATCATAGAGTTGGAAGGAGCCTACAAGGCTAGTCCAACCCCCTGCTCAATGCAGGAAACTAGATGTTCATTACTGTCTTTACGTTATTCCAGAATGAACTTGAGAGAACAGGTTGCCTTTATTAGATGGACTTTTTGTGTTGAGACTACTTTGTGAGAGATTGGTTAGTATGCCATTTCTGTTGTTCAATGTGGAGCCAATATTTTTTCATTTCATTTCATTTATTCATTCATGGCAACCATATACAGGTTGTAGCCAAAAAATTACAGACATATAAACAGAGATAGTTAAGACATTCTTTAAAACTATTAAAATTCTTAAAAACTATAAAACATTCTTTTAAATTGTTAAAGCTCTTAAAAAACTATAAAACATTTTTAAAATTGTTAAAATATTTACCCACAAAACAGAGGCTACAGAAATGTTTGGTAGTAATCACAACACAGTACAGAGTTATATATACGTTAGCATCAGAGATTATAAAGAGAACCGTTGTCCTCATAGTTTGTTCTAAGTTTGGCTGCTTTCACCGCGACAATATTTTTTCAAGCATTAGTTAGTATGCTTTTCAGTTAGACCTCAGATTCTGCTTTTTGTTTTGTTTTTGACAGTGTAAATAACAGTGCTGATAGATACCCACAAGAAAAATATCCCTAAGAAAGCTCCACTTGTCCATTAAAATTAAGACCAATAGTCTGATGTTCCTTCAATCATGGGAAATGACAGAATTGTTAGGAGTTTTCAGTGTCAAAGTAGACAGGATATTGGAGAGACAAATGTCTACCCATGGATTTTGTTTTGAATTTACTGTGAGGGGTGTGTGTGCTGAACTCCCAGTTTGTCCAGAACAGTGAAACTGATCAGAGCAATGATGTGGTTGAGGTGTTTTTAAAAACCGTATACCCACCCCACTCTTCAGTTTCCACAAACAAAATGGTCTCCCTAGCTGCTTTTCTCTCCATGGGGAAAAATGTACTGGATCAATCTATCCTTCCCCTGCAGGGAGAGAAGCAGATCGGGGAAATTTTTGATTGGGAAGCTTTCCTGTGAGGAGAGGGTTAATGACCCCACCCACCACATCATTGTCAATTTGGAGTCTCCCATGGACACAGAAAAGTAGAAACAAAAACCTCTTTAAAACGGCCATAAAATGGTGTGGCATGGCATGGCACTTGTCATCAGTGATGGCACAGGGACTATCCAATAGGCTCCAACATCATTCACACAACTGCATTCTAGACAGCAGCACCCTTAATCACAATGACCACAGTACCTGAGGAAAGATTCACATTTTCCCATTGCTAGAATATGGCTGCTTGAGTAATTATAACATGTGATATGTTTGGAGAAACAATGTTCTGCTTTGACATCTATATCCTGTTCAACAAATGAAAAATAACTGCACATTTCTTGAGTTCTAAACCTATGACTAAGACCGATATCATGTACACTACACAAGAGTTGAGAATTGTAGCCTCTGAGGTCATGTCAACAAAGAAGCTTTTCATATTCTAGGTTTGGGGCACAGTCCAGCAAAAGTGGACTAGGTACAATTAAGTCTCCTTGAAAGTAGTGGGTTACGTTTGTCACATTTCAATTCCTTTCCATTACTTTTCTATTCATGACTTTTGGGTGTGGGGCTAGCCTTGGTGACTGAGTATGAGAAGCCATACCAATGGAAAGAGATGCATTGTGACTCTGGGGGTTTGTCACACTCATTGCTGTCCATCATACACATGTGGAATGCACACTCCATGACTCCCACCCCCGCCATTATCTGCGTCGCAATAAAGGTAAGTGACATGGCTGTATCTTGGCATGGAGTGGGACTTGGCAGGGGCTGTGTGCCCTAAATGCAGAAAGTTTTCACTGCTTCAATTTGTACGAGGACAGAAGAACTCTTATATCAGTCTTGGGAAGCAACCATCACAACTGTTGTGCCTGTGGCTGGTGGCAGAATGGGCCATGCCTCTCTTGACCTGACTCCAATTGCAAACCTTTACAAGCAAACTCAATCCCTACACCTTGAGGCACTCCCTTAGTTTAATCAGAAATGCCTGTATAGAAGTAAAAGAAGAATTAATAGACCCCATTTTAGTGAAAGGGTCTTTATATTCATAATGCCCATCATCATCCAGTTCATTGACCCACAGCAGTTATTTCTCTTTCTTGATGTCCATTTAATTATGGACAGTTTTCAAACCAGTTCATAATCACCTCTTAGAGGTAAACTGTATATATTTCACTCCAGTGACTTTATGGTATGTGGCAGGCTCATGTGGTTCCTTCCTACAATGTATTTTCTGTCCATAAGAGCAATCCTGACCAGTGAGGTGGGCAAATGTAATGCACTAACAAGTTGATTGTTTGTGTGGACCCATGTGAAGGGCTGGTGCCACGGAGATTTTGTGGCCCTACGAGCAACTGGAAATGAGCAGAAATGCTTGTTTCTAGAATAGGAGAGGTGAGCGGAGCTCACAGAAGGGAGCTCCACTGACCTGTCCCAATCCAGAAACGAGCATTTTTGCTTATTTCTGGGGTTTCTTTTAGAACATCAAAATCCCGGTTGCGCAAGTGGCTGCTCCCGCTGGTGCAAAGTAATAATATTTTTTAAAAAAACAAAAACACAGCAGGAGCACAGCGACAGTATAGGATACTGCCCCGTGTGTGAACAGGTTGATCAGAGGTCACCTCTGTCATCTTGGGGACTTCCACTTTTTAAAAACAAAATAGACAAACCAACCAACCCTTTGCTCTTTTTGGTTTTAATGCTCTGTTTTAGTTCTGTGATCGCTGAAATGGGTTTTCTGGTATTTCGCTTTGTAAACTGCCTTGGGGGGCAGAAAGGTGGTAGAGAAAGGAAAGGAAGAAAGAAGAAAACAGTGTGTGGTTCTGAGCACATATAGTAATATTTTCCTACAAATTATTTTGTAGGAAATTATTGTATCATAGTGTATTCTTTTAAATACTGTATTGCATTTTAGATTTTTTAACTGTTTCTATGCCATTGTAATCCTTTAACTGCTTGTAATCCACCCAGGGAACATTGGCGATTGGACAGATTAAAAATATAATAAATAATAAAATAAATACAACACTGGCATTTCTCTGCCACACATATCTGAATGGTGGTGATGTTTCCCAGTTAGGTTTGAGCACTAGTACCTCTTTTTATCTTTATTTTTAAATTAATTAATCATTGCCAGTAGATGGCACTTGTTTCTTTGCAGAGCAGACAGCAGAGCTCTTTAGAGTCTTTTGCATATATGGGGCAAACAGGCTGATGAGCTTTCCATTCAAATTCTTATACACTTCCCTTTGCCCTGGTCAAACTGGGTTCATCGCCCCCTGCTTGCATTTTGTATCCTATTTTTGTTGTGACCTAACTGTAACACACCCTTTGAATCCAACTAGCCTCCTTCAGTGAACTGCTTTCTTCTACAGCTCTTAAAGAATGTAAGACAGATATCTGCTCTTAATGCTACTGTGACTGGACTGCTTCCGTCCTGACGTTAAAAAAAGGATTCAGAGGGCTCAGCTAATACTCTATCCAATTTAAGAAGCAGATTTAATGAACCAGTTTTATTACTTAGTGGCTGCCCTGAAGGCTGGATCTGCAAACTATGTCAAAAACCATGATTGGCTCAGAAGGAACTATATTGAAGCAAAAAAAACTGTTATGGAAAATGCATTTTTTGTGTAAAATGTTTCAGTCTGTTTCCAGGTTTTTTCATTCATGCAAAACAAATTAATTTTTTTTGCTGATAATTAGAGGTTTTCTACTCCTGTTTATTCCTGCTCTAAGGTCATTCATTCATTGTACTCTATAGTTCAACGCCAACTTCAGTGGACCGGTCATGTTGTTCGAATGCCTGACTGCCGTCTCCCAAAGCAGTTACTTTACTCCCAACTCAAGGATGGAAAGCGGAATATCGGTGGTCAATATAAAAGGTTTAAAGATGTTCATAAGGCTAATCTAAAAAAAATGCAATATAAACATCGAAAACTGGGAAGCTCTGGCCCATGAACGATCTAAATGGAGGTTGGCCTTTCACAAAGGTTCCATGGACTTTGAAGAAGCCCGAGTGCAAGGTGAAAGGGAGAAACGTGCTAAGCGAAAAGCACGTCAAATGAATCCTTTACAGGACCATCTTCTATCTGGTAACCTGTGTCCTCACTGTGGGAAGCTGTGTGGATCTAGAATTGGCCTCCACAGTCACTTACGGACCCATCGCTAGAGTCTACACAATCTTCTTTAGAATTTCCTCCTTTTATCCCGGAAGACAATCTTACTCGGTCACGAGTGATCGCCTGATAATGAGCTCCATTCATTTAAAGGTCTTATCATCTACATATTAAATTTATTAATCATGTCCCAGAAATGTTGGCTCCAGTTATTTGGTTACTGCTATCCCCACTTTGAGAATACTAAAGCTCAGGGGGATGTTACAGCATCCCCCCCACACACACACATACCTCTGCAAGATCACTTGTTGAGCTCCTGTCACTTATTTATTTATTTATTTCTTATATTTATTAATCGCCCATCTGGCTGGTCACCCAGCTAATTCATTAAAGCTAATCCATACGGCGTATTGCAGCCTTCCCCAATCTTTTTGGGTCGGTGGGCATATTTGAAATCTTGGGAGTGTTGTGGGTGCTCTCACAAAATGGCTGTCATGGGGAGGGCTTGCCCATTCATAAAGCGGCTACCATGGTGGGGCATGGCTGGTCACAAAATGCTCATTTCCCAGAAGGCAAACTGGGGAGACTAAAAGAGAAGAAAAGTAACCTCTCCCAGAACCTAAGTAGAAGGAAGGGGTCGGCTCAGGTCTGAACTCCAAAACCCAAATAAAAAAGGCACTGGAGGACAGCACTTTGCAGCCCCCCAGTTAAAATAAATATTTTTTAAAAAAAAATATGTTATGAAATAAAATAAAGATCAGTAAGTGAAGGGAGGCTGGCAGATGCCAAGAGATGTGTTCATGGGAACACTGGTGTCCACGGGCACCATGGTGGGGTCCCCAGGGTTAGGAGGAATCTGTGCCGGGTTCATCACATGGTAGACGCAGTGTTTCTCAACCTTGGGTCCCCAGATGTTTTTGGCCTACAACTCCCAGCATGCCCCAGCCAGCATAGCTGGCTGGGGCATGCTGGGAGTTGTAGGCCAAAAACATCTGGGGACCCAAGGTTGAGAAACACTGTGGTAGAGCAACCGTGGACAGTGCTTCAGCCCACATGACTCCGTTCAATTGACCATTCTCCACATTTAAAAGTGTTTCACCACTGAACCCACTTTTATCTTTCTATGCTGGCACAATAAATGTGGGTTGTTGCAAGTTGGGTGCCCACAGCTGAAGCGATCGCACATGTGCTTCAGCACGAGCAGAACACACCCCTGAAGCCTACAACCACAGCGTGCTAACTGGATCAAAGTCTGATCTGCATGTTCAGAAAAATTATGTGGTCCTCTCATAACCGCTTCAGAATGGTACCACTATCTTCACCTCACATTTATACATTTAAAAATAAATAAATACTGGAAATAAATAAAGACTCCCTGAGCTTGGAAAGCTAGTACCTCAGGGGGGGAAAGTATTCTAGATTTATTTTATTTATATAGAAATTTATATCCCATCCTTCTAGTGCCCAGCGTGGCTCACAACTATTTAAAACTACAATGCAACCCCCCCCATACATTGAGTTACAATAAAAATACAGAAACAGTAAAAAAAAATACAGAGGCAGAGACCATAGATAAAACAACCTTTAAACAAAGAAAATGCTTAGCACGCAAAAGCCTGATGGGATAGAAATGTGTTCATCAACTAGCAAAAGGCATCCAGAGAGGGGGGTCACCCTCAGTGGGGCAAGGCGTTCCAGCTCATTTCGGTGCAGCCACTCTGAAGTCTCCATCTTTCATTACTATCAACTGTGCTTCCAGAGAAGTGGAGGCATGACATCCTTCTGATGTGAAGGAGCAGGCAGATTGGTATGGGAGGAGATCCTTCAAATATCTTGGACCCGAGCCATTTAGGGCATTAATGTCAGGGGTGTGGTCATACGGGTCAGACAGCCTGTGAAGGGCTGGGTGGGGGCTCATCTGCCCCCCCCTTTCGGTTCTGCGCCCCTGCTCTTCGGGAAAAGGGTTTCTCTGCTGAGGAAGCTAGTGCAAACTCTGCAGATCTCTTGGAGAAAGATTTTTTTTTTAAAGACCATTCTCCACATAATAATGATCCCCCCCCCCCTGTGTTACATAGTTAATATATTGACTAAATACCTTGCATATAATTCAGTGTGTATTTTACTTTGGTTTGGACCAAATGCAAAACAACAGAACAAAACAAGACGAAAAAGCAGCAGCCTGCAATTGGTTGAAAGCTCTAATATAAATATGCATAATTTACTAGAATAAATGCAGTAATTGTGCTCCTGCTAAATCCAATAATAAAGTGATGGCTGATGGTAGCCCAAGGTCTGAAGCCTTCATGGCCACCCCAGCCCCCGCCTCCCAAAAGGTTAGGCCTTCTTAGGGCTGGTTCACACATGTATGTAATGTACTTAACTTGATCTCTGACCCCTGCCCTTTAACTGAAGTTTACTGACTTGGCCCTCTTCCCCAAGATCCATTGTTCCCAGCATGGAGGCCCACCAATAAAGTTCCCATAACCCAGGGGTGAGCCTTGATGTACCACTTGGGAATCGTTTTCTTTTGCAGTAGCCTTTGCTTAGGGAAGTAGCAGCTTCTGTAAGTTGACCTTGCAAAATTGGGGCCACAATGTTATGAACAGTTCTTGGAAAGCGCTATTTTGCAGTGCTATATTTAAACTCTTCTCCTGGTGTTTTGTTTTTTTTGAGACACTATGAAAAAAGAAGATGCTTAGGCCTACTTCTAAAGAACTTTCTCATCTTGGCTAGAAGTGTCTCTTCTCATGCATTGAGATCTACCCTTCAATTGTTGTAGTTCTTACAGCGTGCTAAACAAACAATTGATCAAAGAAACCATTGTAATGCATTGCGGCCCACACTTGGCATGTGGCAAGACAAAAGAAGATGCTGGGTGGGTTCGCAAGTCAGGACTACCCCACCCTGCGAATAAGCTATGCAGGTTGGGCTGATTGTGAAACAACCCATGGTGTGCCCAACAGATGATCAGGCTCACTGTGGGTTGCCGCCCCTTTCTCCCTCTCTCCTCCTGTGGGTATCCCAGGGGACTCCATGGCAGGTCCAACTTGTCTCCTCCCCCCCCCGCCATAATCTCAAGCCATTTTGCACTCACCACAGCTTCCCCCCTCTTTTTTGGGGGAGGATTGTTTTTCATGATCTCCAATTTGACAGCTAGCGACAGCCCCTTCAAAGTGTCCAAGCGGCCCATTGGAGGGGCTGTCACTGGCTTGTCACCCCTAAAAAAAAAATTAGTGCAAGAAATTTGCACAAATGTTTTAGAACTTTTTTCAAATTAATTTTTTAGTCAGAATTGCAGAAGTTCCTTGCTGGGGCAATGTTTTTTTTTGTGGTGGTGGTGGTGGTGGGGTTGCTGTCAAAGTGCAGCACCCACCCACCATGGGCATTGGCCTAGAGAGGCTGCAAAGAGCTTTAATTTTCACATTGCTTTCTCTTGACAGCTGTCAAAAGGCAAGCTGTCAAGAGAAACCAGAGCTGTAAGTGATCTTTGCCCACGAAGGGGGTGGCCAGTAGATCACCCCCTTTGTGGTGAGATCTTCTAGGCTTTTGGGGGAGGGGCTGGCTCTTGTCAGGTTCCTCACACTTTTCCACCCTTTGCCTGAGATTTTATGTGCTTGGGAAAGTGGGAAAGTGTGAATCATCCCTTTTGTAGGAGCACGGAGCTTTGACAGCTGGCTGTCAAAACTCCAGTTCCCTTTAAAAGGTTTTTTTTTTACAGGGCTATTCAGGATTTTTTGGCAGGCATATGCTTGGGCGTCAGTGGGGCTGCTAGCACCGGAAGTGGCCTGGGCTAGCTTGGAAAGAGCAGCAAGGGGTTTTTTGCCGCTCTTGCTGAGTGGCTCACTAACCGCTTTCCACAACACACAATGGGGTCAGTCGCTTGGGTTCGGATGACATGACAACCCATCATGGGTCCAACAAGCCATGATGGGCTGTCATGTCATGCGAACCCACTTTCTGTGTCCTCAAGGCCAGGTGTAAAAGCAGGAGACTTTCTAAATCAAGACTTGTTCACCTGAGTTGCCTTGCTGTCTCACTTCATCAATTGGCCCAATTTTTTATGCTGGGAAGAAGGAAGAAAACAGGTAGTCATGTTGGTCCACTAGTAACAAAGAGTTCACAGTAGGGTAATACCTTTATTAGGTCCAACCATCAGGGGAGAGAGGGAAACTCGCAGGACAGGACTTTTCTGCAGGGGGAGTGGTGTTTAGTGGCTACCATCCATGAGAAATGGGCCTAAATATCTTTAGGATCAGGCTGTAAACTCTGTTTGCCAGGATAACTTGATCTCCAGACGGTAGCTGTGTTACCGGTAGTCTACTGCAGGAAAAAGGTGCTGCTACAAAATGTTAATGCCTTTTGTTTGCTCTTTCCCGTTAACTCCTACCACGCCTACCAGATTCATCTGCCAACAATGGCCACCCAACCAACACCAGTCACTCAGTCCTTTGCTCTCTGGTGTCAACTCCTTTCTCAGTTACTAGGTGGGAATTTTCAGGGTGGCCAGGTGTCCTCTGTTACAGAGGACAGTCCTCTGTTTGAAGGGCTGACAAGGGGGACTGTCCTCTATTTGAAAGGCTGTCCTGTCCCATTCTGGTTTAAGGATAAGGAACCTGAAGAACTGTTGCCCATCAACAGTCAGCCCCTGGGCAGTAGACTGAGCAGGGAGGCACATCGGTCACCCGGCCACAGTCTTCCACAGTAGGATGAGATGTAATGCATTTTTATTTGAATTATCATATTGATTTACTATAATGCATCTTTATATATGCAAATATATCGATTAGCATATGCAAACTGTTATGCAAAGCACGGTCCTCTTTTTGGGTGATGCATTTTCTACTTTTTGGTGATTCATAACTGGCCACCCTACCCGGGGTCAGTCATTATCTCTCAGCCTAACCTGCCAGAGCTTGGCCCAAGCCTGCCCCCTGACTCAAAGGGAGTGGAGGAGTTAAGACAGAATACAGAGCAGGGCCTGGGCGTCACGGGCAGCCTTGGGTGGCAGAACCAGTCTGAAATGCAGAGCTTCATAGGGAGGCTGGGATCAAACCTGGAAAGGTAGTCCAACAGAGAGCATGATCTGACAGCAGGGTTGTTCTTCAAAGCCAAGGTCAACACAGTCACAGTGGAGAAAACCAAGGGGCAGTCTCAAGAACAAGGTAAAGCTCGTAGCAAGGAAATGTGGGAGGTTCACCAGGCAGCTGGGTTACATAAGACCTGTGTTGTTCCAGTAGTGAATAGTTGGATATATTGTAACCTGGTCTTTCAGAGCCCCACCCTGATCCAACAGCGAAGAGTTAGCCCAGCCCCCTAGGATTCCTGCTCCTGCAAAGCCCCCGTACTCTTGAGGCTGCCCCCTACTTCTGAGAAGCCTTCTTACTTATGAGGAGCCTGGTTTTTCTGGGACCTAAGGCATGTGCTTTGCCAGCAGGAGGCCGCCTGTACATGTACCTTCTGGAGCCAGCACTCTCTACGTCTGGATGGTTGCTCACTCAGCCTCCTTCTCTGAGGATGGGGGTTCATAGGGTTCCCATCCACAGGTTCCTGGAGGTCCATTGCTGCTGAAGGGCCTGGTGTAGCCTCTCTGGGGAGGTGAAGGGTGCCTTCAGTAGTGTGGGGCTGCAGGTTCCTGTGGGGTTTTCGGCCTTGGAATCTTCATCAGAGGAGGAGACCTCCAGGCCTGGGCCTAGGTCTTCACAGCTTGGTTCTGAGGAGAAAATGGTTGGTGCTCATGGCAGACTGGTTGAGGGAGGAAGAGAAAATGGAATTATCCTCTGTCCTGAGCTTTGAACCTTTCGGACAGGATACAAATATAATAAATAAATGAATGATGCCATGTTACCCTAGCCAGCTGATTACCTTCACTACTCTTAAGTTAAAGCTGCTCCATCTGTATTGACATGCAAGGCCATTCCATCTCAGACATGACTGTCCAAAGCTCTTTGCAATTACAGCCCTCCCTCTCCCGCCCCCTCTCTATGAGATCTAGCATCACAGACATTTAAAAATGACAAGAGAGACTGTAAGGTTAATTTGCAACCCAAAAGGTTGCAGGGACTCAAGGAAGCAGCTGTCCTAGTTTTGGCTTTTCTTTTAGACAGCCTCTCTGGAACAGACACAATGTGACTTCCTCTGCCTTCTGCCAAACTTGACAGTTTGCATATGCACAAGTTAATGAATTGTTTTCTCAAACATCCAAATCAGCTGTAAGTACGGGGTACTTGAGCAGGGCAGTGCCTGTTACCTAACCTACAAGGGATATCTAAGATATCAGGCTTCACTAGCTCTTTCCTGGACTATTCAGATCATGAAAAAAGAAGAGAAAGAATATTTTTCTCAAGTAAGGCCAGTTTGCACAAGCAATTTTTAAACATGGGAAAACACCGGCTTTTCTAGCAGTTCGTTTGCATCTGCAGTACCAGCTTTGGGGATGGCTTCTCAACATGTGTCCAGGTGGTGACTCATAGATTTCATAGATCTGATAGAGTTGGAAGGAGCCTACATTGAGGCTATCGAGTCCAACCCCCTGCTCAATGCAGGAGACTAGAGGAGGGGTCTCCCATCCAAGTAATCACCAGGCCTGACCCTGCTTAGCTTTCCACGCTCAGACAAGCTGAGACAGCATAAGCCACAGGAACATATGCTGAAGGCTCTTTAAAAGCGAGCTGAAAAGCAGGATCGGTTGGTTCAAAATCTGGACAGTATTGAACCCTACAGAGCACTGCCTCAGCACAGATAGACAAGAAAAATAAAATCAGCTCACATTATGTCTGGATGGGTACATGTGCGCACTTACGTGCTCCAACCCCACATTCCCTTGAGAGGAGCAAAATCTTTTGCTGCAGTCTAACTTGCGTTGCTTAGAGTGTAGGTACCCGTACTTATCCTTATACTAAAACACACAACCACACTCAGAAATACAAAGAATACTTTTATTACATGAAAGACAGAACAGATACAGATTTCTTACTAACAATTCTCTTATGTTTAAGTTACAATTATTAAGTAGCAAGGCAGCAACTGTACACTCACTCACATTCACACTTCCTGTATCTAAAAGAAAGGAAAAACCATGTGCCTATGGAGAGCTGTAGAGCATGGGGTGGGTGGGGACGCAGCCAGAGCCCCACCCCAGCAAAGAGGAAAAGAAAGCAAAACCTGTGAGCCACACCCATCTCCACTGCTGCCAGGCTGCTCTTCCGGTGCCCTGTTGCTGGCAAGGGTGAACTTCAAGAGAGAGCCGGCTTCCATACGTTGAAAACCCCACGTCTTATACTTTTGATTCCCCTGTTTCTCTTATAGCGGAAGGAGGGGCTGCTCATATGAGTAAGTCAAGCTGCCTACTTGTCCTTAACTAATCCCCCTATTTTATCCATTCTGTGATACCACTGCAGCCAGACACATTTCCTTCCTCATGCACACATTTCTTACTCTATTTCCTCATATGCTTCTTTTGTCTACCTCCTCTTCTTTTCACCCTATAAATTTCATCAACTTCTTAACTATTTACATAGTCTGCAGTCCAATTCCCTGCCAGGGATGTTTTAATCCCTTGAGGCTGACATCTCCTGTTTGCATTTGCATTTACATTTTATCTTCATTTCAACTCAGACATCCACCCTTCTCAATCTCTCACGGTTCCCCTCTCTCTCAATACCAGAGGTTACTGCAGGTCATACTTGATCAATGTCCCATAAGGCAAAGTTTTCGGCCTGTATGGATTCCTATTTCTCTTTTCAAAAGAGGAGTTATATCCATCATAACAGGATTGGCTAGTAAAATATGGCATGTAACCCTACAATTATATTTACAGGAGTCACTACTGTAATACAATTTTAGGGTTATGTGTCATATTTTAGTGACTCGGGCCTGGAGAGTTACCAGAAGGGAAACAAGGGGGTTGGATCTAGGACCTGCCTTCTTCAAGATGAAGGTCCCTCTGCCCCCATGCACAGCACAGTTCATCCCATTCAGCAGCATCGTCTTAGTCTCTGACCCAGTTCATGGGTTATTGTGGGTTAATTCACCTACAGTTCACGGCAGCACGTGCAGGGTGCGTGCAGTTGCCATTTTAAATATGCGTAACCCTTACAGTAGGGGTTAAGTGAGGGTTATTTAACCCTCAAATAGCCCACAATGACCAGGTGCAGATGACACGGCACAAGCCGGTCGGCCCGATCGGGGATTGTGTACTCAAAATGGCACCGCACGTACCCAGCACACGCCGCAGCTCATTGTAGGTTAAATGTCTTGCCGTCGTGTGACGTCAATCATGTGAAGGGGAGAGTGGGGATGAGCTCGTTAGCTCCACCGCCTCTTTCGCACCCCTATCAACCTCCTCCCCAATACTTTGGAGCAGGGCTGTGGAGTCGGTAGATAAATGTTCCGACTCCGACTCCGACTCCGACTCCTCAGTTTTTTGTACTTCCGACTCCGACTCCCCGACTCCAACTCCTCTGTATTAATATGCTAATTAATTAATTAATATGCGAGGTAGTTGGGCAGAAGCTGCTGCCTTCTCCTTTTGCGGTTACGTGAGGCACTGCATGCATTGGTCTTTATTCTTAGAGAAGTCATTAATTATAACTTCTTGTGAATTGGGACATTTAAACTTGCTTTTTTTAAAATTCCAATCTAAATTCAGTAGGAGTCGGAGTCGGTGCATTGTTTGCCGACTCCGACTCCAGGTACCCAAAATTTCCTCCGACTCCGACTCCTCGACTCCGACTCCACAGCCTTGCTTTGGAGGGTTGAATATCTGCAGCAGGGCGCCTGCTGCACCCCCTACCAGAATGATCCAGAACTGTGCACGGTCATGGTTCTAAATCACGCAGGAATCTGCACAAGGACAGCAAGCTCCCTGCAACTGGGCTGGTGATCGGGATGCCCCAGAGAGGGCAGGGCCGGCAAGTGCAGTCTTGCTCTCTCTCCCCGACCCCCGCAATTGGAATAGCATGAGGGGAAAACACAGGATCAGGGCTCCCATCTTCTTCGGCACATCTGCTTTGCCCAAATTTTTAGCAGCATCCCACATTAAGAGAAAAGGCTGCATATAAATCAAAGATCCTACACCAACTGCATCCTAAAGTTGGAAGAGCATCAATAAGGCTTGCTTTCTGCCTCTATCAGCAATTGCCTATTTTAGAATGTAAGTGCAGTCCTTGATATTGTCGGGCGCACACATTCAGGCCGCCATTTCTCATGATGGGCCTCTCCAAGTACAGATATATAGTATCCTCGGTTTGATGGTGCTAGAGTGCTTTACGCTTGTTGGTGAAACTGCTCTCAGGGTGCTTCCAGATGAGGCTTTAATTGTACCCTGCCTCATTCATGGAATTTTAGAGGGGATCCAGATGACATCGTCTTCCACTCCTAACCTCCCAGTGGTTTCTATCACTTCTTCCATCTTTTTTTTTTTTTTTAAACCATGGGAAATGCGTTAAGGAGGAAAAGACAGAATAGCTGTGCAATGCCTTGTAATTGTTGCCTTTCATGGTCCCAGGTGTTATGCTGCCACTAGAGTCATCTTCAGAGGAAGAGCCAGAACCTTCAGAGCCAGTTGGCCCCTCAGAAGACCCTGGCACTACCTAAGATGGTCCGGTACCCTCGGGGTGATACCTTTGGATATGCCTCCTGGAGAGGCAGAGAGCTCAGCTTCTGAGGCAGAGTGGGATACTGGGCCACCACCTAGCCCCTGAGAACACCGGTGCCTTATGATCCATGATAGGATCCATGGCCAGGCAAAGGAGTGCTCACTTACTGAAGAAGACTACTCATGAGTTGGGCTCTCCTCATGAGGAAGACATCTGACAAGCCTCTAACACAGGGCTCTCCAACCTTGGGTCCCCAGATGTTGCTGGACTACAGCTCCCAGAATCCCTTGCCATTAGCCATGCTGGCTGGGTATGCGGGGGGGGGGGGCTGTAGTAGTCCAGCAACATCTGGGGACCCAAGGTTGGAGAGCCCTGCTCTAGCTACCGTATATCAGCTCTCACTTGTAACAGCTCTCACGTGTAACTTGAGAGCTGCTGGAAACAAGTGTGAACTTCAGCTCTAGTTTTTGTATCCTGTTTTCTCCCTGACCTTGCCCTGTGTTTGGGTCTCCATGTTACTGACTACTTTTGGACTGTGTTTTTACTTGATTGATTTCCTGGCTTTTGACCTTGGCTGTGCCTCGGGGGGGGGGGACCCCTCTGTGTCTGGTAAAATGGTGCCTGAAGATTTGCCTGCTAAATTGACTACTCCATTGTATACATCCCTGTATTTGCTTAGTAAAGAGCCAGGACTCAGTTTAGAGCATGACAGGGATGTTGAAGAGTCCTTGGTCTCGAGTCACGAGTCGAGTCACGAGTCGAGTCACGAGTCTTTGGACCCGAGTCTCGAGTCCGAGTCCGTGTCCTTGGTCCAAAATGGTGACTCACGAGTCACAAGTCACTCCCAAAGCTGACTCCACGAGTCCCTATTAAAATCAATGGGGTTTTTTCCCAACAAAATAAGGCTACTTCACACTCAGAGCAGCCACACAGAGTAATCTCAGGTCCTTCTTCTGCCTCTCCCAAGTACGCAACACATCAATCAAAATAAATCTTGACACACTGTTGGGGCTGCACTCCTGGTAGCCGTCCATAGTGGCCGAGCAGCGGCACACCTCGCTTCCATGCGCTCTTCACCAGCAATCACGGCTCCTCTCCACTCCTTCTGGCACAGCCCAGGGATGTTTGAAGAGTCCTTGTCTCAAGTCGAGGTCGAGTCTGAGTCCCATATTAAACCATATTGGACTCGAGTTGAGTACGAGTCAGTGGGGGGACTCAGTCGCTCCCGAGTCGAGTCCTCGAGTCCGAGTCCCCATCCCTGGAGCATGACAGTTACCACTAGGACCCCTCCGGCTGAAAGCACTGCTCTCGCAAACTATTCAAGCTGGCAATCTGAATTCAAACTATTTTAGTGTGAGCTATTCGATAAGCTTTGATGGAGGGCCGGGGAATACCACTGTGAGATAATATTTCCCTGTCATTCCTGCATACTAATTCTTCTTATAAATGTGCATTGTGAAGTCAGGAGGCAACCACATCAAACATGGAGACCATTTTGATGCATTTTTACTTGATGTATTTCAGCAGTTGAATATTTATTTTACCATGTAGGGACAACGTTTTAATAAGAAATAGTAACCCCAGAAGAATAATGTGGGAAATTACTATGTGGTGACATTTCCCTGTCAAGGGAGATTGTATAAAGTCATCCATCAAGTCATCCTCAAGTCATCTCAGTTTCCATTCAGTAGGACCTTGATATGGGTTAATCTACACATTCATACATAGAGAGTCAACCTATACAAATACAGACTGCTCCTCATTCAAGCCCTTGTTTTATAGTGGTGAAGAACTCACCTTATTTATAACTT
This sequence comes from Shinisaurus crocodilurus, assembly GCA_021292165.1. NCBI lineage: Eukaryota > Metazoa > Chordata > Lepidosauria > Squamata > Shinisauridae > Shinisaurus > Shinisaurus crocodilurus. Next base: position 4,087,482 of record CM037889.1, read on the forward strand.
TAGGCAATTTTAGAGATTGAACTTGAGCAGAACAACTGAAAAGAGCTACTGTCCCTCTTGTGCTTACAGGGATACATGACTGTGCTTTGACCTCCAGGATCAGAAAATGAAATGTGTTTAAGCACTGCACCAATTTACTTAATAATCTAAAAACCAAGCATTATTTTTCATTCCTGTTTTCCCCACGGTATTGAGCAGAGAATTCAGGCGGAAGCCCACTACATGCAAAATTGACAGCTGCCCTAAAGGTTCACCCAGACAACATTCAAGGTTATTATCAATAGGGCTTACTCTGGCTTCCCAAGTAATTATTAGCAACTATACTGAGAACTGAACTTTTGTCCTAATGCAAAGGGGGCAGCAGGTCAAATCTAGGAGCCTGCCACTTTCACAGGTAGGATCACAGTGGAATTGAGTGGCAACAGGGGTGGTGCAAGGTACTGAAAAGATCCAGGGCTAAGGCCCACAGGACACACACACACACACACACAAAAAAGCACAAATTTGCATATGCTAATTTACATATGCTCTGAAGTCTCTGTGTGTGTCTTTAAAGGACCCCTGTCTCCTAAGGACACCCCTTTCTGTTCAAAGGGATGTATGAACAAGGGAGGGAAGGGCATGATTTCAGGGAAAAAAACTCAGGCAAAAAGATTCAAGGAGGGAGGGGGCAGCAGGAGGGGAAGCCCCCATGGGTTAAAAGCCAGCTAATCCAGGGGGATCAGATGCAACAGAGATCATGAGGGCGCCTGTACCTTTATTTCAGCCAGTGCCCGTGGACAGCAGGGGGGTGGGGCAGGTGGCCCCCCCAGAGATTTGGGACTCCAAATGAAAGATTTGGGGCTCCAGCCCTAGTGAGCTGCCCCCTAACACTGCCTCTGAGCAGCAATGCCAGGTGAACATAGGGTGGTCATCTGTCCTAATGTACAAAGGACAGTCCTCTGTTTTGTTTAAAGGTATCCTCTATTCGAATGGCTGTCCAGCCAAACATAAGAAAAACCGTGCTGGATCAGACCAAAGGCCTATCTAGTCCAGCATTCTGTTCCCACAGTGGCCAGCCAGATCCCCCTATGTGAAGCTCACAAGCGGGACATGAGTACAATAGCACCCCCCTACTCATGTTCCCAAGAAGAAGTATACTGCCACTGATGGTTTATTTATTTATTTATTTATTTTATTATATTTATCAACCGCCCATCTCGCCGGCCACCCGGCCACCCTGGGCGATGTACAATTAAAATACAGCAAAACAACACAATAAAATATAACAATTAAAACAATATAAAAAATTCTCATTAAAACCTAACCCACCCCATATTCCCGCCTGAACAGCCAGTTTTTAATGCCCGGCGGAACCTCATCACGGAGGGGGCATGGCGAAGGTCACTAGGGAGGGAGTTCCATAATGTGGGGGCCGCCACAGAGAAGGCCCTCTTCCTAGTCCCCACCAGCCTGGCTGCTCTGGCTGATGGGATAAGGAGAAGGCCGTCCGTGGCAGACCTTGTTGAGCGGCCTACTTGATGTTGCTGGAGGCGCTCCTTGAGATAAGCTGGGCCGGAGCCGTGTAGGGTTTTAAAGGTCAAAACCAACACCTTGAATTCGGCTCGGCAAGCAACTGGTAGCCAGTGCAACTCATTAAGAGTTGAGATAATATATAACCATCATGACCTGTGATATCTGTTAAAAGGCAAAAGAACTCTAAGAAGGGAGAGAAGGGGCCTAGACGTTGCCCATCAAGAGTTAGCACCTGGACAGGAGATTGAGCAGGCACACAGGTCACCCGATCACAATATTACCCACTTTGAGATGTATTGAATTCCTATTTGAATTATAGTCATTGTGTCTATATTTGCATCTATCCATATAAATTAGCACATGCAAGTTGCATGCAATTCTGTGTCCTCTTTTTTGGTGACGCATTTCCTCTTTTTTTGGTGGTGCATGAGTGGACATCCTAGTGAACATACAAAGTTCACTTATACCAGTGTTTCTCAACCTTGGGTCCCCAGATGTTTTTGGCCTAGAACTCCCAGCATGCCCCAGCCAGCATAGCTGGCTGGGGCATGCTGGGAGTTGTAGGCCAAAAACATCTGGGGACCCAAGGTTGAGAAACACTGACTTATACTGAGTTTAAGCATTACTCTCTCTTGCCTAGTATTGTCTGCTCCAGGGGTGTTGAACATCTTTAAATCCAAGGGCCAGTTTCTCAATTTTGGAGAAACTCTTGGGGGCTGCATTCCAGTGGTGGGTGGAGCCAAAATACCAAAAATTCCCAGCATATTTTAGCTTAAAGTTCTCACTGCCAGAAACGAAGCCTTAGGCTTTAACCTTTTAGAATGGGTTTAAAAAAAAAAAAAAAAAAAAAAACCTGGGAAAAAGCCAGGAAACTGCCAGATGATTGACGGCCAGGGTGGAAAAGGAATGGCGCCATGGCCATCTGGGGAACAAATTGGGACCCCAGATAGGCAAGATATTATTATTATTATTATTATTATTATTATCATCATCATCATCATCATCATCATCATCATCATCATCATTTAATAAGGTTGTTGTTGTTAACATCCTTGTTAATAATCAACAGCCCTGGTCTACTCTGACTGGCATGAGCTCTTAACAACAGGCCTTTCCCATCCATGCAGCCTGACCCTTCAACTGGAGACGCCAGGGACTTAAAGTGGCACCTTTGCATACAAAGCAGATGTTTGAGGACCTTTCCCAAACCCTTCAGAGCCGTGTTCTCCAACCTTGGGTCCCCAGAAGTTTTTGGCCTACAACTCCCAGCATGCCTCAGCTGAGCCAGCTACACTGGCTGGGGCATGCTGGGAGTTATAGGCCAAAAACATCTGGGGACCCAAGGTTGGAGAACACTGTTTCAGAGGATTTCCTCCCGGGGAGGGGGGGAAGCGAAGTGTTGTGGAGCCAGGAGTGAACATTTTCCTTATGCATCAGCCAGAGATGTAACACAACAGGAAGATAAGAGGGTTTCTGTTTTGATTTCTGATTAAAGGCAAGTAAAACTACAAGCTCACAATCCGTATCTCAGCTTCCCCATAGCTCTCAGATTTGGAATCTGGCTTGGACGCACACAATATGTTTAGTCCAGATCCTGTTGCTTAGAAACCCATCAGTAAAATGAGAGAGGCAAACAGCCGTCCACTAAGCATTGAGATGGCTGACACAGTTCCTAGTTCCAGGTGCACAGCTCCTTAAGGGAACAGCAAAGCTGCTGAGGAAAAGGAAACACTAGGACCTGAGATGGCCCTGCCCACTTTTGCCAAACTTATCAGAGTACTGCAAGACGCGCCCCTGCAAAGTGCCTCAAACTCTCATTGGTAACGTTACTTTGGACACCTTTAGAGATGTACAGTAATACCTTGGATTGCAAGTAACTTGGTTTGAGAGCATTACAAGAAATATTTATTTAATTTTTTTTTACTTGATATACAAGCAACGTCTTGCAATACAAGTACTGTAGTACGGCTTAAATTAAAAATCTCTGTGCAAATTTTTTTGGGGAGATTTCGTTTTGATATAAGAGTGTTTTGGATTACAAGCACGTTTCCGGAACGAATTATGCTCTCAATCCAAGGCATGACTGTACTCTGGTCCTTGTGCGATAAGTAAGTTTCAGTCAAGGGGCAAAGGACCTTGAAGATTGAATGTTTTCCAAACTGTCCATTCCATTCCTAGAAGAGATCGCTTTCCATGAAAGCCATGCGCTTGTTTGTTTATTGGGCTCCCTGGAAGTAAGAATGGCATGTGCATTGGAGGACACACAAGCTCCTTGAATCTATCTCCTCGCTTGTTTAGGAGCCGCAAAATACACTTGACCATGAAATAGAACATTGGCATTAGTTAATGAGGCTGTGAAGGGGCAGGCATTATCAAAAGGAAAGAAGAGGTTTGCTCTGAGGGGTAAAGAGAGAAGGGAGATCTATTGGAATATGGCATTTTGTACAAGATGCCAAAGCAGGTGGAGAACAGTTCTGCATTCCCAAGCGAGACTATTAAGAACATTTTAAGGACTATTAAGTACAAGTTTTTCTTTATCATTTATCTTGTTATCTTGTAAGTTAAGTGTGAACTGCTTAGGGATTTTAATATATTAAAAGTATATATAAAGGTATAAAGTATAAAGGTATGATAAGATGAATTAATGAACAACATTTTTGAATTGTAGTTTCGGGGGGGGCAGGGCGGAATCACTATGTTAACAAGAAGGTAGAGGTTAGCAGTTCTTTGCATGGTTTCCCTTGTTTGTTCCCTACATCATGTAAAGCGTGCAGGCTTTACACCAGAAATCCAAGACAGACAGCTCGGTTTTATTGTGGGTAGGTGTGAAATGACAGAGGCCTGAGTCTGTGATTCATCTTGGAAAAAATGCTCATACCCAAGGAGCATGTTGTCAGAAGCAATGTAGTACCACCTTCTACTGGAGCCCTAAACTACCCCAGTCTCTAAGACAGTGTTCTCCAACCTTGGGTCCCCAGATGGCATGCTGGGAGTTGTAGGCCAAAAACATCTGGGGACCCAAGGTTGGAGAACACTGCTCTAAGAACTAAGGGCAATGTAATGCAATAATTTATTGTTTGGTGTATTTGTTGCCTTTAAACTTCCTTTTCCTTCAAAAAGTCAAAGTGATTTCCAAAAAAAATGGACATACAGTCATGCCTTGGATTGAGAGCATAATTCGTTCCGGAAACGTGCTTGTAATCCAAAACACTCTTATATCAAAACGAAATCTCCCCAAAAAAATTTGCACAGAGATTTTTAATTTAAGCCGTACTACAGTACTTGTATTGCAAGACGTCGCTTGTATATCAAGTAAATAAATAAATAAATAAATATTTAAAATTTGCTTGTCTTGCAAAACACTCTCAAACCAAGTTACAGTAATACCTTGGATTGAGAGCATAATTCGTTCCGGAACCGTGCTTGTAATCTAAAACACTCTTATATCAAAGTGAGTCTCTGGCGGGCATGAGTGGGGCTGATTTCGGCCCGCTACGCCTGCTCGAGGCAAGCGGTTACATCCCTACACTACTTGTCTTGCAAGACGTCGCTTGTTTATCAAATCAAAATTTATTAAAATTTTTGCTTGTCTTTCAAAACGCTCTCAGACTCAGACCAAGTTACTTGCAATCCAAGGTATTACTGTACTTGCAATCCAAGGTATTACTGTATTAAAAACTACTAATAAAAGTATCAGTACAAATAAACTGTTAAAGACATTTTTAAAAAAAATGAAATGGTGTCTTCACAGAATTCTCTGAATATCTCCAAAATGATTCCCGTCCTCTCTTTGTTTTCTTTTTAGCTGATAATTGGTACAAGTGTCATAATGTAGCAATGTGACCTCAAATATTCCATATGATCCCTGCAGTGCTCAAATCTCCTCTGCTTCTTGAGGGGCAACTGAGGCATCAGGAGGATTCAAAGGACACATTTACAAATGCAAACTACCTAGGGGGGCAGTGGGGTATAGTGGCCAGGGTGTTAGACTCAGGAGACCCAGGTTCAAATCTCCCCACTCAGCCATAAAGCTTACTGGTTGATATTTGACCAGTCAATCTCTGTTAGGCCAGGTCTGCACATAACAAGAAGTCACCGTGGATAAACTTTCTTTGGGGGGGGGGGTTATTGTCATGGCAATGGTCGCCATTTTGAATATTTAAGCTGGGGGGGGAGCTGTAGCTTGTCATTACATGCGAACCCATGGGCTCTTTTATGGTTGAGGGTGGCTTGTTAACCACCCCAACAACCCACCCTTGCCAGGTTCACACATAACAAGCTATGGCATGCCCCTGCCACAGCTTGAATATTCAAAATGGTGGCTTCTGCCACAACCAAAAGCCCCATGTGGAAATTCATCCGCAGTTCCTTCTCCGTATGCATGAAACTAGGTCTTAGCCTAACTCTCCTCCCAGGTTGTTGCGAGGATAAAAAGGGAAGATTGTGCTCACCACTCTGAGTTCCTTGAGAGGAAGATAGAGATAAAAATAAATATAATGAAACAAACGGAAACTACTTTTGATATTAGTTTCAGAATATGCAGTTCATGTAGGTAGGTAGACAGCTTGCATTAGCTAGCTAAAGATAAAATAAATTGCCAATTGTAAATATTTGAATCCTGCCTGGAGTTGGACATGTTGTCAAGTTCTGCAGCAAATTCTGCTGTGTTATGCAGCAGTGCTAGCTATATAAGTTTCTAGATCCCCTAGTTCAGGTGGGCAGTCATCAGGCTTGCAGGATCTTCTAGGTTTTAAAGAATTTATTACTAGAATCACAAGATCCACCAACCGGAGCCTGGTGCAAAAGACGTGCAATTAGAATTAAAGGATACTGAGCCTTGAAATTTGTTCTGGGTACCAGGACTGAATGGAGCTCAGCTCACAGTCCTTCCCCACAAAAATCCTCTCCCAGTTACCCGAAGCATTCATCATTTCAGCCGTAGAATTTGGGTGGGCGTGGAATCATTTTACTGGTGTTGTTAAACAACCGGGGGAGAGGGTCACTAAATCGGAGATCTGAGTAGATTCACATCTACCTTCGGCCCACCCCTGCTCAAATTAGTCCCAAAATATTCCTGCCCTTTTCTTTTTGTTTCCGCCTCTCTTGTCACCCCCCCCCCCACCTTGTGCTTAGCAAGCAGTTCTTACAATGTGCCATTTGTTATCCAAAATAAACACCGTGTGCTGCTGCTTCAGTTCCAAGAAAGATCGATGGGTTTGGTCCAGCCCTCAAGAGTGACCCTGGCATAACCACTCAATTGTGCAGAGGCCAGCGGCATTCATGGACAGGATGATTCAAGGAGAAGGCCTGGAACACACAAGCCTGTTTTGAACAGCTTCTTCCCCCCTCCTCCTTTTTTTTGAAAAAATATATATATCCATGGTTTGCTCATCAATGTGAGGAGCACCAAGTAAACATCCTCATCTGTGCAGGGAGAGATGAAACGGAGAGATCACTTATTGACATTCTGCCTCCCTCCGGCACCTTAGAACAAAGTGCATATAAACCGGGGGAGGGCAGGGGGGGAGAGAGAGAGAGAGGGTGAAATGAAGCAGAACAAAACTGTCAGCTGGCTAAGCCTTTGATATACGAGAAGCTGGTTCCCATTAATTACAAGCACCATGGTGATGCTCTTTGTTGGGAAAAACAGCAAGCTTTCAAGTTACATAGGATTCATCCCCAGGCCAAAGGAAAGGGTAAGCTCAGAGCTGGAGGTGCAAAGTGACAGGAAATGCTCCAGTGGTGGAGTGGTACATTTTGAAGTGCATGGGGCTAATCATGATAGGACCCCAAGGAGGCCAAAACTGCAGGCAGCTGCCATGATCAACAAAGCAGTTCTAGGGAGTTTTCATCTCCACCAGGAGCATGTCTTCTGTAAAGCGGATGGGCCTTGATTGCCCGTTCAAGACCAAGCCACCCCCAAATACTTTACATTACAGCAAAGAACAATATGTTGTTCCTGGGAAAATTCCTCACCCCACCCCAGCGCACAGCCACTGTGAGGGCTGAGCTCAGAGGGAAGGAAGAATTCTGAGTGACAGAGGGGTGGGGGTGGCAGATGACATCAGCATCCCTGCTAAGCAAAAAGTGCCCATGCTGCACCCTTGCGAGCGGCTTCCATACACTACTGAAGTGCTCACAAACCCTCTCCTCTTTGCCTCCTGCAAATGGGTCTGTCCTGTGGGCTGCGGCAGCAGACAATGACAGGCTGCTGCGTTGCGGCTTCAATTTCATATGGAAAGGAGCATGACGTGTAGCAGCCAGCAGGGATGGGGACTCGGACTCGAGGACTCGACTCGTGAGTCGGACTGAGTCCCCCCTCTGACTCGACTCGGACTCGAGTCCCAATATTTTTAATGGGACTCGAGACTCGACTCGGGACTCGAGACCAAGGACTCTTCAACATCCCTGGGCTGTGCCAGAAGGAGTGGAGAGGAGCGTGATTGCCGGCGAAGAGCGCATGGAAGCGAGGTGTGCCGCTGCTCGGCCACTATGGACGGCTACCAGGAGTGCAGCCCCAACAGTGTGTCAAGATTTATTTTGATTGATGTGTTGCGTACTTGGGAGAGGCAGAAGAAGGACCTGAGATTACTCTGTGTGGCTGCTCTGAGTGTGTTTCTGGTTCCAGCAAGTTCATCACCAGTGGAGCGGGTGTTCAGTGAGGGTGGAATTGTGATGAGATCTCACCGTTCCAGAATGGGGGCCAAACATTTAGAAAAAATCATGTTCCTCAAATGCAACATGGATAAGTTTTAGGAAGTACAGCAAGTTTATTTTTTAAAATCATTTTTCTAAAATGCAACCTTTCAGACATTTTGGGTTTGGCTGCCTCTGCCTGCCTGTCTGGGGTTCCCTGCCTCCTCTGCCTGCCCGGTTATTTTGGGTTTGTCTGCCTGGTCTGTTCTTGCCAAAATCAGTTGCAGAGTTTTGAAATAAAAAGGCACACTTGTGCCTAGAATTTATTTAAACCACACATCTGAAGTAGCCTTATTTTGTTGGGGAAAAAACCCATTGATTTTAATAGGGACTCGTGGAGTCAGCTTTGGGAGTGACTCGTGACTCGTGAGTCACCATTTTGGACCAAGGACTTGGACTCGGACTCGAGACTCGGGTCCAAAGACTCGTGACTCGACTCGTGACTCAAGACCAAGGACTCTTCAACATCCCTGGCAGCCAGACAAGGCTGGGTGTCAACTCTCTCTCTCTCTCTCCCTATGTGGGAGCATGTTTCTCAGAGCACCTGCCAATGCAGATATGGGAAGGCCCTGAGGCAAAATTGTTGACCTTCCCAGTTGGCTGGTGGAGGAAGGCTGCTACGTCGCCTGCCGTCTCTCACTGATTCCGAACCTTATAACAATTCTACACATGCTGTGACCCACACACTTTCTACACAGCCTTGCTGTGACCAACCCACCCAGTTGTGGTTGAAAGTGCCTAGCCTGCAGGGTGCAAACACAGTAAGGGACACCGTGGAGAAAAAGCGTCAGGGTTTCCTGCACCACACACACACCTCCACAAGTGTAAACCAGTATAATCCCAGCTGGGGGCTGGGAAATGCAAAAGGTACATAGTTTCTCTGATGGCTCCTGAAGCTGCAGAGTCTCTGATGGCCACAGCTATTCGCATGCAAATGTGGCAAAGAGCCACCCCTCCCCTGCCTGGCCCAGATGAAGTTCAACCTGACTGGCCAAAGACAGCTGGGCTACTGAAAGGGGGGGTGGGGCGGAAGAATCTATACTGCTGCTGTGGCTTCTGGTTTGGGTTGTTGTCTGCACGCTTTCGCGGGAGTAGGGCTTTTGGCTGAGGCAGGCTCTCAAGAGGACCAACCCCCAGACAAAGAGAGTGCCTGGGTAATTATATAGTAAAGAACTAGTTTTGTTGTTTTATAGCTCTACTTGTATGTACCAAAGTGTCTCCCCACCTTTCTCCCTCTTCCCTCATTCCCCACCTTTTATTGTAATCTGTTTACCTTAAATAAACTTTCCTGGTTTTACCCCACATGGTGTGTGTGGTTCCTCTGTGGTTCAGTGCTAAATCCAGTGTATAGACCAAGGGCAAGGCCCTGAGAGAATCAGTGTCATGACGGCAGAGCCAGGGCTGACAGTTTGGCACCTTTGATCTCTGGTCTTGAGAAAAGGACCGGTTGGCAGTCCTTCACAGACACACTAGCAGAGGCAGAGAGGAGGCACAAAAAAGTTTCTGTTGTTCAAAACATTTCGCAGCAAAACCTGGAACCCACTCTGGAAGCCTGGTAGCCTGCACTGGAAGCCTGGTCCATCCAATTCCTTTCATTCATTCATTCATTCATTTCTATACCACCCAATATCCGAAGCTCTCTGGGTGGTTTGCAAAGATTAAACCCATTAAAATGCATTATACATAATATAGAAAACCATTAATGCATTAATGTATTTTCAAAATGTACCAATCTTCCACTGCAAATCAAGACATTCATGGGAGTCAAGAAACACAAATGTACAAGTTTATGATTGCACAATCTCTAGTCGGTGCATTTCCAAATACATTTGTGACCCTCCGCATGTATTTGTGTTTAATGGTCAGCAACTGCAGTGGTGAGCGTTCATTTTCAGCATTAAAACGTGTGAAAAATGAACTAAGGTCTTCCATGGGTCAGGAGCGTTTAAATGCGCTCTCTCTGTTGTGCATTGAAAATGGTTTGCTGAACAAGCTTAATCTTGATTCTACAGTTGAGGAATTTGCAAGTAAAAAAGCAAGAAAAGTTAATGTGTAATTTTATTTTAATCTACCAGCTTGATTCATTTAGTTTAAATGCAGGTTAGAGTTCAGTGAATAACCTGTTTGTGTGTTTAAAACTAGTGGTTGCTATTTATTTCAAGAGTTACTCTCTGCACCATAATCATAACGCAGGCTGTATTGATTATGATGCAATAATAATAATAATAATAATAATAATAATAATAATAATACTTTAAGGAACAAATTTTTATGAGCCAAACATCATACACTTATATTTAAATTGTTTATATGGTTTATGTTTATTTAAAAATGGTTGTTGTGAATGTTCTATTTATAACGGTTTTATTGAGTTAACAAGCTTATTGTTTACAAAAAAAGAAATATTTTCAATATGTTTCTGTTTTGGCACTTTAATGGTAATTAAAATATTTAATTTGTTTTAATATAAAATTGCGTCTTCATTTTATTTATTTCCATAAAAAGGCTCACCAAAATCCTCAGCACCAGGCCCATAATGCTCTTAATCTGGCCCTGACACCCACACACACACACAGTGGGAACAAAAACTGACACTTGCCAGTTAAGGTTGCAATCCCTTGTACTTTTACTTGGCAGTAAGCCCCATTGTACTAAATGGAATTTACTTCTGGATCTACATTTACAGCAGGGCTAGGCAACCTGGTGCCCTCCAGATGTTTTGGATTTCACCTCCCGATCATTGGCCATGCTGGCTGGGGTTTATGGGGGTTGTAGTCCAAAACATCTGGAAGGAACCAGGGTGCCTACTGTAGGATATGTTATTTGGGGGTCAGTTAAGAGGCCGGTCATCACTGATTCTTCCGCTGTAATCAACAGGAAGTACGTAATAAAATATGCAGGACCTGCAAAGCAGAAACTTTTATTTAATGGAGGAAAGATCTTTGCTAAACAGGATTTCCGTTTGAGTTGACATCATAGATGGATCATGGCCACGGGGTAGGGCTATTGCTGGATAATACACCACCTCCATTTTTTAATTCCACTTCCAGCTAATCACAGAACAGCCATGCTTCCATGTGGAACCGACCTGTGAAGTCAAATGACTTACTAGACAAAACACCGTAATGTGAGTATAGCTAAACTAAACCCAGCCCATAGTCTGTTTAATCATTTCGGGGAAGTGTTTCAGTGTTAGCAATGCAGGCTTCTGCTTGTTTAAACACGTTCAAGAGGAGAGGCTACACAAACACAACTTGAATAGGTACAGAAATGATCAGGGGTAGAATGGACTTTGTCAAGGCAGTGGCTCCTGTTACACGTGAAATGCTGTTTTAAGCCCTCCCAGACGGCAGTTGTTGTCACCATGAGTGACCCATTCATGTACATCAGCTCCCTCCCCGGCCCAATTGGGCCATTTTCTGTACCTGCCACTTTCTTGGCTGCTTGCAGTGGCATGGAGAAAATCAGCCTGTGTATGGAGCTGCTGCACCCGACCCGATAGCTCACCATTTGCAACCCAGTATTGGTCCTTTGTTCCCAATGGTGCGTGACCTTGCATATGAACCTTTGAGTGGGGCATAATCTTCCACGCACTAACACAGGGATGCTGAACTGGTTTCAGCCTGAGGGCTGAATTCTATTTTGAAGAAGCTCCCCGGGGGTCATATTCCAGTGGTGGGATGGGCCAAAGGCGAACAGGGCAGGGCCAAAAATACCAGAATATTTTAGCTTATGGTTCTTGCTGCCATTAACAAAGCCTTCCAAGAGGCATCTCAGCCTTTTAGAAGGGGGGGGGGAGGGGACTGCACAAAAAGCCGGGAAACCACCAAACGATCAGTGGTCAAAAGAAAGGGAGCACGGCCAGAGGAAGGGGGTGTGGGTCATCTGGGGAACCTTGTAGGGTTGGCTTGGTTGGGACCGCGGGCCTGAGGTTTTGCATCCCAGCACTAGCAGTTAGCACCCCTGCAAGAACTGCTGTGGGTTATTTAAACACAACTGATTTTTTTTTTTTTTTTAATGGATTGGTGCAGTGTTTCTCAACCTTGGGTCCCCAGATGTTTTTGGCCTACAACTCCCAGCATGCCCCAGCCAGCTATGCTGGCTGGGGCATGCTGGGAGTTGTAGGCCAAAAACATCTGGGGACCCAAGGTTGAGAAACACTGGATTGGTGGAATATCTTTTGAAAAATGGTCCTTGAAACTGATGGCATATGACTGAGTACAGGAAAACAGTGGATCAGCTTGGCTACTGCTTTGGCAATCATGAATGAAACATAGGCATCATACTTGCATCCAAGAACTTATTTTGTATTTTGATAATTAAGCAAAAATTATAATTTCCATGCTTATTATAATGGAAAACCGGATGTGGACAGCTTCATCCAATACTCATTTCAACCTCAATACATGGCTTTAAGTCAGTTTAATCCCTTGATTACAGTGGGGCTGAACTGGCTTAAATATGAGTTCCTGAGCTTAACTGGATTGTGGGTTAACCAGGGAAGAAACAGATGTGTTGGCAAAAGCATCTTTTGAACATTTCCTTCCCAGCATCGTATAGAGTTAGTTGAAAATATCTATTGAGTGCACAGAACAAGTGCATTTGATTTTTAAAAAAATAGTTTTTCTTTTACATGTAAAAACTGGCAGAATGGTGAGGATAATTCACCTATTTCAGAGAATGTAGGAGTGGTTTAAGGTGTACCTTGTAAATGAACAAGCAATAGTAGTGGATGTAGATGGTTTCTGTCATTTAATCTTGGGCAGATCCAGTCCCAGGCCTTCAGATCTTAATAATAATCAACATTAATATAGCTCCAGGGCATTGTGGAAGATTTAAATAGTGGCCACCTTCCCGGGATCAGGTGACCTGCCTAGTAAATGGTGGGGGACAGGTGGCTGGGGGGGGCACTTTGCTGCAGGGAGGGGCTCAAACTAGGAGACACCCTGAACTGCATCTAATATATCTTAGTTGTTCCCTCTAGCCCACTTTTAGCTTGCACTTTGTCGAAAGCTTTGCTGAAGTCCAGATAGATTTCATAGATTATGAAAATCATAAAATCTATGAAATCTATCTGGACTTCAGCAAAGCTTTTGACAAAGTGCCTCATGATATCCTGATTAGCAAGCTAGCTAAAAGTGGGCTAGAGGGAACAACTATCAGGTGGATCCACAATTGGCTACAAAATCAGACTCAAAGAGTGCTTATCAATGGTTCCTTCTCAAACTGGGGAGAGGTAACGAGCGCGGTACCACAGGGCTCGGTCCTGGGCCCGGTGCTCTTCAACATTTTTATTAATAACTTGGATCAGGAGGTACAGGGAATGCTTATCAAATTTGCAGATGACACAAAGTTGGAACAGCTAATACTCTGGAAGACAGAAGCAAAATTCAAAGTGACCTCGATAGGCTGGAGCGCTGGGCCGAAAACAACAGAATGAAATTTAATAGGGATAAATGCCAAGTGCTGCACCAAGGGAAAGGAAACCAAATGCAGAGTTACAGAATGGGGGACACTTGGCTCAACAATACTACAAGTGAGAAGGATCTTGGAATTGTGGTAGATGACAAACTAAATATGAGCCAGCAATGCAATGTGACTGCAAAGAAGGCAAATGCTATTTTGGGCTGCATTAATAGAAGTATAGCTTCCAAATCGCGTGAAGTGATAATTCCCCTTTACTCAGCACTGGTTAGGCCTCATCTTGAGTACTGCATCCAGTTCTGGGCACCACACTTTAAGAAGGACGTAGACAAACTGGAGAGGGTTCAGAGGAGGGCAACAAAGATGATAAAGGGACTGGAAACAAGGCCCTATGAGGAGAGACTGAAAGAACTAGGCATGTTTAGCCTTCAGAAGAGGAGACTGAGGGGAGATATGATCGCACTCTTCCAGTACTTGAAGGGTTGTCACACAGAGGAGGGCCAGGCCAGGATCTCTTCTCGATCATCCCAGTTTTCAGGACATGGAATAATGGGCTCAAATTACAGGAACCCAGATTCCACCTAAACATCAGGAAAAATGTCCTGACTGTTAGAGCTCTCCCACTCTGGAGGCATTCAAGGTGCAGCTGGACAGCCATCTGTCAGGGATGCTTTGACCTGGATTCCTGCATTGAGCAGGGGGTTGGACTCGATGGCCTTGTAGGCCTCTTCCAACTCTACTTTTCTATGATTCTAATGAAACTTGCTACTGCTCCCTGCCTACCCAACTTGAACACACACCCTTGGTTTTTAAAGGATGAGCATGAAGTTCAGAGACAAGAATGACAATTGCATAGCTCTCTCCCAATTATAGGTCTCACGTACACAACATGCCAATAAATCCGACGAGAAAGTAAATTTTCTTTCCTTCTGAATGCTAACTCATTACAAAGAAGAAGAAGGAAAAGAGAGTACAGTACTAAAAAGAAAATCTCTTGGTTTTGGTCACCTGGAAGCACCACCTGGAAGGAGTCCAGTCATTTCAGCATGTCTCCTGCAGAGTGTACCATTGCTACAATCCAATGTGTTTTGGGAATAATAACACTTGATTAATGGTGTTCGCTGTGGTGGAAGGAAAAATAATTAGAAAATGTTTTGTAAGCACCCCGTGAATATAATCCGTGGGCAGAAAATTTCAAAACAACCTGTCAGCATCAGCAGTATCACAAGGTGACTCATTTGCTGATGAGATAAAGGCTAGCAAGATCACCCCAGTGCTGGGTAATGCTGCCAGAATTAAACGGTAGTCGCACGTTTCTTAATAAACATTTTCACAGCTGAATTGCTTGAGCTTTGGACCCATCAGAAGAGAAAAGTGTTAATTACAGGGGACCAATTCTCCAGGCCCTTCCTAGACAAAGGGAAGGACCACAGCTCAACAGTAGAGCCCACACTTTGCATGCCAAGTCCCCTAGATCACCCCTGCCTGAAACCCTGGAGATCCAGTCAGTGTAGAGAATACTGAGCTAGATGGACCAATGGTCTGACTTGGTATAAGGCCGCTTCCTAGGTTTCTCATCATTTTATTGCACAGGGGGTGCATGGCATCCAAAGATCTTTCCCCCAGCTAGCACATCCGTTGCTGCGGGATTGTATTATCCCCAGCAATAAACTGCAACATTTGGTTGCCAGGAAGAAGACAACCCTAACATTTTACAAGGTTTTTATTTTATTTTATTTAATGTTTTTAAAGGGGGCAGGGAGTGGAGAGCTTTGTGGGCATTGTTGGAGGTCCCCACATGAGCACATTGGGGACCCCCGGTCTGCAGTTTCCCACTGCCACCAACACACACACACCTACAGGCCTGTGGCTCACGCTGGCTCAGCTTGTCTGAGCGTGGAAAGCTAAGCAGGGTCAGGCCTGGTTATTACTTGGGAGACTCCTCCTCTAGTTTTCTGCATTGAGCAGGGGGTTGGACTCGATAGCTTTGTAGGCTCCTTCCAACTCTATGATCTATGAAATCTATGAAATCCCTTTGCCACTGCATGGAGACAGGACAGCCTAACCTGGGCCCGGAAGATGATAACAAGTATAGGCCAGTAGCCAACATTCCCTTCCTGGGCAGGCTGCTTGAGCAGGTGGTTGCCGGTCACCTCCAGGCACTCTTGAATGAAACGGATTATCCGGATCCATTTCAATTGGGCTTCAGACCTGGTTTTGGAACAGAAACTGCCTTGGTCACCCTGTGGGATCATGACCTCTGCCAGGAGAGGGACAGGGGGAGTGCGACCCTGTTGATTCTCTTGGACCTCTCAGCAGCTTTCGATACCATCAACCATGGTATCCTTCCAGATAGGCTGTCTGGATTGGGAGTTGGAGGCACCGCATCCCAGTGGTTCCGCTCCTACTTGGAAGGCCAATTCCAGAAGGTGGTGCTGGGGGGATTATTGCTCTGTGCCCTGGCAGCTATGCCATGGGGTTCCACAGGACTCTGTTCTATCCCCCATGCTGTTCAACATCTACATGAAACCGCTGGGGGAGGTTATCCGGAGGTGTGGGCTGAGGTGC
The DNA here is from genome assembly GCA_021292165.1 of Shinisaurus crocodilurus. Classification (NCBI taxonomy): domain Eukaryota; kingdom Metazoa; phylum Chordata; class Lepidosauria; order Squamata; family Shinisauridae; genus Shinisaurus; species Shinisaurus crocodilurus. The sequence continues at coordinate 4,103,685 of CM037889.1, forward strand.
CATCAATATGCGGATGACACCCAACTCTATCTCTCCTTTTCAACAAATCAGGTGAGGCAGTGACTGCTCTGAATCAGTGCCTGGCACGGTAATGGACTGGATGACAGCCAATAAACTGAGACTCAATCCAGACAAGATGGAGGTACTGTCAGTGACTGGTTCACCTGCCTGGATGAGAGATATATTCAAGCTGTTCGGGGAGGGGGTTGCATTCCCCCTTAAAGGATCAAGTTCGTACTTTGGGGGTTCTCTTGGATCCAGCACTGTCACTAGAGGCACAGCTGGACTCGGTGGCATGGAACCCCTTTTATCAGCTTTGGCTGATATACCAACTATGGCCTTCTCTGGACACGGATAGCCTAGCTACAGTTATCCATGCTCTGGATAACTTGGTTGGATTACTGCAATGCGTTATACAAGGGGCTGCCTTTGAAAATGGTCCAGAAACTCCAGCTGGTCCAAAACAGGGCAGCAAGATTGCTAACGGGGACTGGCCAACATGATCATATTAGGCCAGTAATTTACTATCTGCACTGGCTGCCAGTCCATGTCCGGGCCTGATTCAAAGTGCTGGTACTAACTTACAAAACCCTAAACGGCTTGGGGCCATGTTACCTGAAAGATGGTCTCCTCCCATATATACCTGCCCAGACCCTAAGATCATCCTCAGTGGTCCTCCTCCAGGTGCCCCTGCCAAAAGAAATAAGATGTGTGGCTACCAGGAAGAGGGCCTTTTCTGCTGTGGCACCCTGGTTGTGGAATAAACTTCCCAAAGAGGCTCTCCTGGCACCTATGTTGTGCTCTTTCTGGCACCAGGTGAAGACCTTATTTTCCCAGGAATTTGTCTTTTAATCTCTGTTGTTTTACATCTTTTATTGTATTTTAAATCTCTGTACTGCTGCTAGGTTTTATTTCATTTTTTACTCCTATTTTATACTGTAGTTTTAAATTTGTAATTGTTATACTGTATTTTATGTTGTATTTGGTGGTTTTAATTGTTGTGAACCGCCCAGAGAGCTTCGGCTATTGGACAGTATAGAAATGTAATAAATGAATATATAAATAAATAAATATTGTGCTACTATTTTGAATCCATGATAGTGGTACTTTTTCTTTTACTAATAAAAAAAGACAAGTGGTTTTTTTTTTAATAGGGCCTAGAATGGCCTGCATTTGCAGCTTAGGAGAGAGTTAATGAAGATTAGATTGTGCTTCGAATAAGAGTAGTGTTTCCTACCATGCAGAGAAACTCTGGGCTTTTCTACATGAGACATTTATTGTGCGCTTGTCATTCCCTACTCACGGTAGTTTATGGATTCTTTAGACGACATCATGACCCTCCAGTTTCGCTTCTGTATCTAAAGAGCATTTTCTTCAAGTTTTTTTAGAGCGGGGAAAATATGGCATTTAATTGTGAAAGGGAAAGAAACTGCTTTTTTCACTTGTGTATTTTCACTATTTTGCTACACTGCAGTGCCACCTAGAGGTTAGGTAGCAGAAAAACAGGAAAGGAAACACCGTTGTGTAGTGCTTGGATCTCAGTTCCATGACAGACCGAAAGTAGATACAGCGTATGAACAGCCTCGTGTAGAAAAGCCCTTAAAGGTAGGAATCAGCAACTAGGGCAGGGCCCTCCAACCTTGGGTCCCCAGATGTTGCTGGCCTACAGCTCCCGCCATACCCAGCCAGCATGGCTAATGGCAAGGGATTCTGGGAGCTGTAGTCCAGCAACATCTGGGGACCCAAGGTTGGAGAGCCCTGAACCAGGGTTTCCTGGTCTAAATCTGCTCTGCCCTTGAGGACCTGGTCCCTCCATTTGTCAAGCCAGAGACAAGAAAAGCATATAGAAGAAAAGGAGGTGGAGGCAGCACCAGCTGACTCTGTGCCTCTAACAGGTGAGTTTACAGTGTCAGAAAGAAATGCAAGAAAGTTTCCCTTCTCTCTGAAGCTCCATGTTTGGGGGTGTGGGGGTGGGTGGGTAAGCTTCACCTGTTGAATTTGTGCCAATCCTGACAATTTTAAAGCAAAAAGAAAGGGATTGCTCTGTAAGCACTGACTCCCCCCCCCCATGTTTACACACTTTCCTGTGAGTAAGTCCCATTGAACGTAATAGGACTTACTTCTGAGTACACATGCATATAGGATTGCACTGTTAGTACTCTGTTTTCAGAGCAGTGGTAAATTTTACTTGGCTCTACCTGTGTACCCCATGTGAAAGTCTTTTTCTAACACATGCTGAAGTGCCATGGAGAAAGTTCTCTACAGTAATGATTAGGATGCAGGGATTTTGGACTTTTAAAAAATGCATTAGAAATTTTTAAAAAATTAATTTTTAGCAGAAAACACACCCTCCTCAAGAGAAAGAAAGAAAAAATCCCAACTACCTCAAATAGCAGCAACAGACATCATCATTCCATTTTGGCATTATTGTTCAATCACAGTGTTATTGTTCTTGGTTTTTTAAAAAAAATAAAGTACAATAGAGCCCACACGTTGCTGTTTTTCCTGAGTGGAGGAAATAGGAGCTTGCAGCGTGGGCCTGTGAACCACTTTGCACACTCAGAGATATCTAAATGTTAAATATTGTTATTTCTTTGGCAAACTACTAATGAGAACAAAGTCACCATGGAGAGATCCATTTTTAAAGTGGGAGGGAGATCTTTAAAACAAGGAGTTGCCTGCACAATGTGGGGAAAGTAGGCTGAAAGTTATGTTTGACTGAAATCATGGCATATTTCCTCCCCGGTTTACCTCTTCCTACCATTTGTTCTCGCCTCTATATGACATTTTAGATTGTAAGCTCTTTGGGGCAGGGAACTGTTCTCTTATACAGTACTAGGTAAAGCACCGTGCACATTGATGGTACAATAGTGACAACAACAGCAATCACCACCATCATCATGGGTCTGGATGATGGTGGCTTCAGAGTGATCAGAGCCCTTAGACGGTTAGAGTATCCTGGGGTGGGTGGCCACGCCCTCATGTTGCCTGGCCACGCCCTCTTGATCACACCTCCATGTTGCTTAACCATACCTCTTACAAATTCACATGTGTGTCCCTATTTTCATCTGTGAAATGTTGGAGGGTATGCAAATTATATTTTTCCACTGTCCCCCCCCCTTACAATGTGGGTTTACTTTAATCTCCTCCTAAAGCTTTCAGACATCGGTTCTCCCACAACGCTTCACTGATAGGCGGTTCTTTTTATACTTGTTCCCTCAGGCTTACCATTTCAGTGCAGCAGATCACTGGTGTTAGTTTTTTCACTGGGAGTAACTCTGTGAGTGGGTGCAACTAGTCAGTCAAAGGAGCATGCTGACATAACGCCATTCAGCAGGCTGCCAAAGCATTCTCACGCACGGTAACTTTCCTTTCGTCAACAACGTTGGTTGCCAAAGCGAGAAAACTAGCTGCCTGAGCTGAAAGATGCCAGTGGTGCGGAGAAAGGCAGCAACTGTGTAATCAGGGTGCTGGCAAGGCGTAATCAGGGTGCTAGTTAACTTCAACTCTACCGGTACAAAGGTCTTCTGCTGGTAGGTAGCACAGCGGAAACACTTGGCCAGAGGACAAATAAAGGAGTCTCTCTCTAGAGCTATTTTAGCTGTTGATTTTGTCCTACCGGCTGCATGCATGGTCCATATTTCAGATGAAACCTTTGGCTGGACCCGCTTGAGTAACCGTTATGAGATTTGTGTGGACCAGCCAACTGTGGGTAATCACTCTTGTAAGGAGCGTGTCATTCCAGAGGGGTCTCAGTGTGAGATTAGGTGTTGAGCACAGAAGACGGATGGGTTTCACACACCCTGCAAAGATTTTGGTGCCACCTTAGTCCTCTTCAGCAGCATTTATCCTTAGAATTCCATTCGTGTTCATAGACATACGACACACAGTTGCGGTGGAGATAAAAGGGCACCTCAGAGGAAACCTTTGAACGCCACTTCCCATTGTTACCATTCGGTGTGTGTGGAATGGTTTAAAATGGATTGTTAATGTTACACACCAATTAATGAGACCGCACTAGATAAAAGAATGGAGTAGGAAGGGTCCAGAACAAGTTACTCACTCATAGGTCCCATTAAAATCAGTGTTAAATGTTATTGCATGGGACTTTTGTGTGGGACTTTAGTACAACTAACTTACTCTGAATCCATCCTGTGATGTTTTGCTTTGTTTTTTTTTAAAAAAACAACAACTTGGACCCAAGGTTTCTTAACATGCAAGTCAGGCCTCTCTACGAAGGCTTACTGGATTGGAAGTTGTTACTTTATGAGGTATGAATTTCTTTCTGGGTCTTCTGCCACACCAGTTTTGTGTATTTTAGATCGGCCTAGGATCTGGTAAGGCTGCATTAATGTGTAAGGAGACCAATGGGGAAAAGTCCTGTTTCTGGCTGGCCCTTTGTTTACTTTAAGCTGATTTAAAAACCTGCTTCTTCTTCTTACTTGGCCCCAGCATAGGATGACAGCAAGCATTCTCAGCTGACCCGCTCATCTTTCATCTGATTTCACTTATTTATAAGTTACATTTGTATTCCATCCTTCCTTCCAAAGATCTCAGGACAGTGAACATGGGGTTCTCTCATTTTATCTCCAGAGCAACTCCATGTAGTACACAATCAGGATGGTGAGGGGTCTGGAAACCAAGTCCCATGAGGAGCAGTCAAAAGAGATGGGCATGTTTGGCTTGGAGAAGATTAAATGGAGACATGATATATCTCTTCAAATAACTGAAGGTCTCGAACACAGAAGAAGGAGCAGGCTTGTTTTTTGTTGATCCAGACAGCAGGACTAGAATAAGGAGCTTGGAACCAAAGCAAAGCACATTTTTTTTCAGCTAAACATTGGGAGAAACTTCCTAATGGTAAGAGCTGTTCGACAGTGCCTCAGGCGGTGGCGGGCTCTTCTTTGCCGGATATATTTAAACAGAAGCTGGACAGCCTTCTCTCAGAGATGCTGTAATTGCATCCTGCATTGCAGATGCTGCAGGGGGTTGGGCTAGTTGACCTTCAAAGTCCCTTCCAACCCTATGATTCTAGATTAGGCAGAGAGATTGTGCTCAAAGCTACCTAGTCCGAGCTGAGCAGGGATTTGAACTCCACCATTCACACACACCCTTCAGTTGCCTTGAGTAGGCATGGATGGAATATGGCTCTGGAAAAAAACAACACCTGAATCAGATCTATTCAGTTTGCCTTCTATTCCTTCCCAAAGGTATATTAATGCTCTGACATGGCAGCATGACCTATATGCTGAAGATAACCATCTAATTTCCTAGTAGGCTTTCTATAGTTTGCACAAAAGACCTTCTGAGTTTCTCCGCCAGCTCTCTGCCTCTTGCTATTCCTTCCTAATCCATCTGCTTATCCACCACAACGCTTCAGAAAACGCTCTCAGCAGTTGCCAGCACCCCAGCCCCAACTGCCACGGCTCTTCATGGTACTGTGCATGCACAATGTCATCACATTAAACACAAAGACTAGGGCCCAAGAAGACGGTAGGCCCTACGGGTCTGCCTATGGATGTGCATGGCAGAAGGGTAGAGGGTGGTGTAGATTCATGCAGCCCTAGCACTGCTGCGTTGCACCACCGCCATCCCACGCCCCCTACCTTTGCTGCCACCACGCTGGCTCTATGGAGGGCCATGCGGCCAGAGAAGCGGGGCCATGGGGGTTCCTCGCAAAGATCTCCTCTCGCGAGAGCCCCACAGCCATTTCTTCCGGCCGCATGACTCTTGATGAGGGCAGTAGAGGGTGTGGGTGGATGTTCCAGAGAGCCCGGCCAGCCGCTCTCTCACTGCAGCAAATACCATGGTGGGAGAGCAGCCGGCAGGGCTCTCTCTCGACTCTCGAGGAGGTGGGGCGGTGGCAGCCAGCTCTCCTGGTGGGGGCAGGTGGGAGCATCTCAGTTCGCCACTCCCCACTCCAGCGCCTGATGTGGGTGCCTCACCCTGCTTCATGGGTGGGCTGGCCCTGGATTCACAGTTTGGATAACATTACTCTATATACATCGTGGCCCATGATCCAGCACATAGATTTCATAGATTTCATAGATCATAGAGTTGGAAGGAGCCTACAAGGCTATCAAGTCCAACCCCCTGCTCAATGCAGGAAACTAGAGGAGGGGGTCTCCCATCCAAGTAACAACCAGGCTTGACCCTGCTTCGCTTTCCAGGTGGGCACACTTAGGTCTATCGATTTCAATTGACTTAGGCATACTTCATTCTGTCTTAGACTATGGCCCAATGTGTCACACTTCTTCACAACCAAGGATCATAAATCTTTTTGAGGCATTCAGTGTTTAAACGTGGGCAGATGTATTGGAAATGTCTTCCTTCCTGAGGTTTTTTAGCTTGCTGAAATGTTGCCAGGGCCAGGAATAGAATGTAGGCAGCCCAGACTCCTAGACACAGAATCTGCAAAGTAGACAGCCCTGCTTCCGAGGCCACAGTAACAAAACAAACAACAAAACCAGAAAGGGATGATCTGACATCATCCCTCTTGGAACCGATTGCCATTTCTCACTGCTTTGTAACTTCTGTCCTATTTAGGACTTCGAAAGAATTTGGATTTTACAGGAATGATCAACAAGTGCCTTTTCTATTTATACCACTTCCTGAAAAAGCATCCTCTTATTTCAGCATCCTATTTACTTCGCGTTGTCTTACTTTTAAATGAATTAATAATAATCTCCTCCACTTCTCATGGAAAAACAAAACCAGGCAGACAGCTGTGCACTGAAGCTCTAGGGAAGAAAAGCAATTTCTTTTCTTTTTTCAAATTTATGTTTTTATCATAATTTTGAATCATTTTGTTTTTATCATAATTTTTATTTATTTATTTATTATATTTATACCCCGCCTTTTTTCCTGCAAGGAATCCAAGGCAGCTTACATAATCCTCCTCCTCCTCCTCCTCTCCATTTTATCCTCACAACAACCCTGTGAGGTAGGTTAGGCTGAGAGTCAGTGACTGGCCCAAAGTCACCCAGTGAGTTGCATGGCTGAGCGAGGACTAGAACCTGGATCTCCTGACTCCCAGTCCAGCACTCTAACCACTACGCCACACGCCGTGGTGTATTCATTTTAGTGCTATGGGATATTTTCCTCCGGAAAACGTGAGAGTCAGATTGATCTGTATTTTCTTGGGAAAGAAAGAGGACAGTGAAGAACAAACATTGCGACACAACTCACATGTCACCAAAGAGGAGGAAATGCATCGGCCTGCCCAAATAGAGGAAGAAAGAGGACTCAGATTTTCATCTGATGCCCATATGCTAATCTTTATGAATAGATGCAAATTTAGAAACAATGATGATAATTTAAATAGAAATACAGTACATCTCACCCTGCTGGGGGAGACTGCGACCAGCAGACCTATGTGCCCACTCAGCCTGTTCTCCAGGTGTTAACTGTTGATGGGCAACTCCAGGGCCCCTGCTCTTCCTTTTTATGGTTCTTTTCATGAAGAGGGGCGTTAGCACAGTGGCAGAGCACCGGTTTTGCATGCAGAAGGTCCCAGGTTCAATTCCTGGCCTCTCCAGGTAGGGCTGGGAAAGAATCCTATCTGGAACCCAGGAGATCCATTGTCTGTCAGTGTCAACAATACTGGGCTAGAGGACTGTCAGAGCAATAAGACAATGGAATCAACTACCTAGGGAGGTGGAGGGCTCTCCCAATCTGGAGGCATTCAAGGTGCAGCTGGACAGCCATCTGTCAGGGATGCTTTGACCTGGATTCCTGCATTGAGCAGGGGGTTGGACTAGATGGCCTTGTTGGCCCCTTCCAACTCTACTTTTCTATGATTCTATGACCAAGGGCCTGACTTGGTATAAGGCTGCGTGTGTTCCTTTCTTTAAACCAGACTTGGACTGGGCAGCCTTTCAAACAGAGGATTGTTCTCTGGAAGACAGAAACAAAATTCAAAGCGATCTCGATAGGCTGGAGCACTAGGCCGAAAACAACAGAATGAAATTTAATAGGGATAAATGCCAAGTGCTGCACCTAGGGAAAGGAAACCAAGTGCAGAGTTACAGAATGGGGGACACTTGGCTCAACAATACTACAAGTGAGAAGGATCTTGGAATTGTGGTAGATCACAAACTGAATATGAGCCAGCAATGCAATGTGGCTGCAAAGAAGGCAAATGCAATTTTGGGCTGCATTAATAGAAGTATAGCTTCCAAATCGCGTGAAGTGATAATTCCCCTTTACTCAGCACTGGTTAGGCCTCATCTTGAGTACTGCGTCCAGTTCTGGGCACCACACTTTAAGAAGGATGTAGACAAATTGGAGAAGGTTCAGAGGAGGGCAACAAAAATAAACTATATTATAGTTAAATATTGTTTTTCCTGGTCTCAGAAAACTAAACAAACAAAATAAATAGCAAATTACTGTGGTCAGGAAGTTTGTTAGGCTTTGAAACTGTAGCAGGCTGAGAGACAAGCATGCCATCTTTGATAGCTAATTATTAAATCAAGCCTGAACAGCCCCAAGCAATTCCTTCTCCTTTTTTTCTCCTTTTTTTCCTTAGGAAATGTTTACATTTTGGCAGTTCCTATAAATATATCTGGTTCTTGGCCATGGGCAGTAATATGAAAGGGGTGATCCAATTTCATGGAAAGTAGCAAAAGAGCAAGGGGTGAAATATAATATATATTATCTTAGGAAAGGTTGTATGTAAACAACACATTTTTGCATGAAGTTACCAGCTTGCATTTTATATGTTCAAATCTTCCCATATTTTAAAATAGGAATTAAGTTACAGCAGAGTCACTTAGATGCACTCAAACTGCTTGTGCACATGGCTTTCATAGGGATGGGTGAATCTCTCAAGCTCAGTTTCACCCAGGTTCTCATATTTCCACTTTTAAGTTCATTCTGTCCCATTTGTGCATCAGACTGTGAATTATTATTTTTTTGTCCACACACACGTTCACAGTTATGTACATTTTCCAAAATATAATGCATTTTTGTATGCAATTTTTCCAAATGTATGCATTTTTGCAAGTGATTTCCCCATTAAAGTATTTTTGTGTGCAGTTTTTAAAATATATATATGCATTTTTGCATACATTTTTCCCAAATGTATGGATTTTTATTTGCAAACTGTATTGCAAACTTCAGAAAAGTATGGATTTTGACATCTAACTGCAGTCTGGTTCATGTTTTGGTTCAGGAAGTGCGAATTTGGTAAATTCACATTGAAATGCAAACCAAACAAAATTCTGACTCATCCCTAGCACTCTGGCATCTTCCTTTTGATTTTGTGGTAGAAAAACTGCCGCATAAATATAATCTTTCCTCTCTGTTTTCTCATAAATGTAGTATTTGTACAAATACTATATAGAGCTTCACATACAGGATGGGTAAGCAACAGAAGATCGCCAAAGCAAAGTACTGTACACACAGAGCTGATGGTCAAGCTCTTCGCAACCTCACTGCTCTATTGTCTGTGGAAGTTCTGCACGACAAATGAAAACATTTCAGCAGTGGAGGCTGGTGGGCCCAGTGTCAGTGGGGCGGTGTATCCACTCCAGGTTTTAGACTGAACTTTTAAGGAGCTAACCATGGTGCTGAACCCTATCCCCAAAATAGGTTCAGCACCATGCACATCTCCTTTAAAGTTCAGAGTGAAACCTGCAGTGGATACACTGCCCCACTGACATTGGCGCCACCAGCCACTGCTGGGGTTCAGCTATCATGGCTTCTCTCAAGGAAACCTAGGAACTGTAGTTTTGTCAAGACAGAGATCACTTGACCTCTCTCAGAGCTATAACTTTCCTGGGTTTCTTGCGAGTAACTCACGATAGTTCATTGAGTTCTAGTTTGTTATGTCAGTTTATGTAATCCTTATCTCTGGAAATTGTGTGCAGTGGAGAAGCGGGCATATGCATGCACTCACGCCATGCATGTGAAGTAATGTCTAATATGACCATATACAGGATGTTGAAGAGTCCTTGGTCTCGAGTCACGAGTCGAATCACGAGTCTTTGGACCCGAGTCTCGAGTCCGAGTCCTTGGTCCAAAATGGTGAGTCCCGAGTCCCGAGTCACTCCCAAAGCTGACTCCATGAGTCCCTATTAAAATCAGTGGGGTTTTTCCCCAACAAAATAAAGCTACTTCAGATGTGTGGCTTAAATAAATAAATTCTAGGCACAAGTGTGCCTTTTTATCTCAAAACTCTGCCACTGATTTTGACAAGAACAGACCAGGCAGACAAACCCAAAATAACCAGGCAGGCAGAGGAGGCAGGGAACCCCAAAGCAGCCAGGCAGAGGCATTTGTCTTGGACAATTCAAACTGTGGAACTGGTTAAGAAGAGACCAGGCAGGCAGAGGAGGCAGGGAACCCCAAACAGGCAGGCAGAGGCAGCCAAACCCAAAATGTCTGAAAGGTTGCATTTTAGGAAAATGATTTTAAAAAATAAACTTGGATTGTTACTGCAACTAGGTCCAGACAGCACCTGCAGGTGGCATCAAGCAGGGATGTTGACGAGTCCTTGGTCTCGAGTCCCGAGTCGAGTCTCGAGTCCCATTAAAAATATTGGGACTCGAGTCCGAGTCGAGTCAGAGGGGGGACTCAGTCCGACTCACGAGTCGAGTCCCCGAGTCCGAGTCCCCATCCCTGAGCATATATAACAATACCCAATTGCTGCAATCCTTCCATTTTAACCACACACACCCCAAAAGAGAACCTACTGACAGTCACCTCTCATCAGTGTTGGGCAGGGGGGATTTATCAAAATAGGAACACAGGAAGCTGCCTTATACCAAGTCAGACTATTTGTCCATCTATCCTAGGGATGGATGAATCACAACACAATTCTACTCAGAAGTCAATCCCATTAAGTTCAATGGTGTGTCTACCAGGTGTGTCTACCAGTGCAGCCTGTTCTGCCAAATGTTTTCCCAAAGGACTTGGCAGGGGTTCTTTAATGAATTCTCATGCCATAATAAATCCAGGAGGATCAAGCCAAACATTTTTTTATTGCGAGTTAAGATCCTTATTATACAGAGTACAACAATCCCAAGTCCTCTAGTAAGAGCCCCACCCCTTGGACAGGCAGCGACCACAATATCACCAACCGACCAGTCAAGAAGCTCTGCCTCCAGTATCAGTTGTGTCCTTGCTACAGTCACTCAGCCTTGAGGTCTCTCTCCCCCTCTGTCCGTGTCAGGGCTCCTGCTGGTTCTTTGTCCTTCTTCTTCAGGCTGGCAGCCAGACAGCTCCTGGATCTCTCTCTTCCTTCTAAGCACACTTCAACCGCACACACCACACCACACCTTCAGGCTGCATTTGCTAGTCTTATATATACAATTCCAACTCCATGGGCTGCAGACCTTGTGTTTAAATGATAACACCTGTGCTGTGTACACTTTCATCTTCCTGGGTGGCAGCCAAGTCACATGCCGGTAAGTTGCTGACCATTGCATCAGGCTGGCAAGCAGCCAGGTCACATATACCAGTAACTTAGTCAAGGCCATTCTCTGATAACACAGCAATCTTTCTACATTTTAGTTTTTTAAATCAAGCCCAGAGCATAGAGGAAGAACTCCGTACAACACTCCTGTACTCCTCGATTATCTTCCGCAATTCCCAGTACACTGCCTCAATCTATTTCTGGTCAGTATTACTTTGGGATATGTTTATTCCTAAGTCTGTCCTGTCCTGTTTTCGCATTAATCTGCAAATTATTTTGTTTCCTTAAGTCCACATTTAAATACATATGGGAACACGTGTTTTAAAATGTATACTCTCTCCAAATACACTTTGTTAAAATGCATTTTGACCCTTTTGTGAGCCAAGAACTGCATCGGAACACTTGAGAGGTATGAAAGCCAGTGGATAATTAAGTTTCCAAGCAAGCTGCTCATTAATCTGGGAGGTGCAAGTTAGGCGAGTTTATATTGGAATTCACAAAGATCAAATCCCTGAAACCTCCCTAGCCCTACCTCTGCTCCAACTGGCGACAGCTCTCTAGGGTCTCAGGCCAAGGTCTTCCCATCACACCTGCTACCTGATCCTTTAGGGAAAAATAGACAAGATTGAACCCCTGGGATCTTCTCCATGCAAAGCAGGCACTCTACCAATGCACTATCAGGGCCGGATTAAGATAGGGGCTATTGGAGCTGCAGCTCCAGGCCCCTACCCCAAAATAGGCCCACAAATACAATCAGGACCGGTGCAGGGCAGTTTGGCGCCCCAGGCGAAATAATATTTAGCGGCCCCCCCTCTCCAAAGCAGCCCTGCTCTGCAAAAAAAAACAACACCCTGTGCCGCCACCACCAACCTACCTTCCCCCCGCCCCGGCGGCTGCTGCTGCTGCTGCCGCCGCTGCCGCCGCTGCCGCCACTGCCGCCACCGAGGAGGAGGAGGAAGTGACGCGATGGGACCCCCGCGCTGTTTTTTGCCAGGGAAACCATGGCAACAGGGCTGTTTAAGCCCTGTTGCCCTGGTTCCTCCTGCCAAAACAACGCGGGCGGGGCTCCGGAAGCGACACGACGTGGAGAAGGTAGGTGGCGGGGGGGGTCGGGGGGGGTGGTGATGGTGGCAGCGGCGGGAGGAGGTGCAGCGGCAGCGAGCGGGAGGGCGGGGGGAGGCGCAGCGGCGAGCGGGACGGGAGGGTGCGGCGGCGGTGGCGGTGGCAGCGGGTGGGGAGGCGGAGGCCTGGCGGGGGCGGCACAGCGGCAGCGAAGAGGAGCGCAGCGTTTCTGCGCCCTCTTCAGCTGCGCGCCCTCCTCAGCACCAGGCCCATAATGCTCTTAATCAGGCCCTGTGCACTATGGTCCCTCCCTGATGTTAACATTTTAATGTCTGCCTCCTGAGATACGGGCAGCACAATCCTATGGCTACTACACAGAGTCTGGACGGCCATAAGATTTTTTGGATTCCCAGCTATGAGGTTGGAAAATGGCTTGGATCCTGCTCCCTGCTCTCACAGCTGGTGCAGAACAGGGGCTCTGGGAGGGCATTCTGGGGGGGGGGCAGGGAGGGCGAGGAGACAGGCACCACCATGATACGAGGTATCCTGGCGGCACCTCAGCCTCCTTCCCTCCCACTCCGAAGCAGTGCACTTAGATGGCTGAAATCAGTCACCTAAGTGCTTGGCAGGGAGGGAGGAACATGGAGGCAACCTTTGCCTCCACGCTCCTCCCACCCTGCATTGGATGCCTGTAATCCTCTGAGTTTGGAGGTTTACGGGCATCCCGACTGGATTGTGCCCTAACTCACCTTAACGCTAACCAGTCACTCCAAACCAAGTTAGCACAGACATTGATAAGCCAACCCTTGAAAGAACGGTCCCAGCTATTAGATACGATGGCCACACCTTTCAGCTCCTATTTCTACATTATATTTTAATGACGTGTTGTTATGATGCCTAAGTCTGAAGGTTTTTCGCCCCGCTGCACACCAAGTGAGCCCCTTGCTGCTCAGACTAAAGTTTTTACATGGGTTAATGCTTTTTCACACCACCTGCCCTGGACTATGGCTTCTTAAGACACTACTTAACTTGTAAGAGGTTTACCCATAATTCCTGACTTTGGCCAGAGCATAGCAGATGTATACAAGCAGAATCTGTCTAACTCCTTGTCATCCTCCAACTCAGGAGTGGATAACTTGTGGCTAGGTTGTTGGACTGCAACTCCCATCATCCCCTACCCTTGGCTATGCTGGCTAGGGCTGGTGGGCATTGCAGTCCAATCACAGCTGGAGGGCCACGAGTTACCTTGCTCCAACTTCTTTCTTGCTACCAGGGTAGCAGTGGAGCAAAGTGATCTGCTAGCAAAGAGAGGCTCCTGCTGTCGCAACATCTCACATCTAGGCTTCTAGAACCAGGATGGGCTTGAATCCAACTTGAATGATGAGATTAGGTTCGCCTGCGGAATTCCACTGCTGTGCCACATAGGTGTTTTGCCTCTGGAGCAGGATGATTTAGCATTTTACCTAGAGAGTCTTCCCACGTTATTGGGTGATCGCCAAGGCTAAGAAAAAAGAAATTAACGTTAATTGCCCAGGTGTCACTGCTTGTTTGATAGCTTTGTTTCTATACATAATCTCACACACACCTGACACTGAATATTTGTTCACTTATAGATTTCTTGGCCTTATTGGTCATCCTACGACCAACAGTACAGTATGTCATCAAGCAATGGCAGGTGAGCGGGCCTTCTCGGTAGTGGCACCCACCCTCTGGAACACTCTCCCACATGTGGCCCGAGAGGCAGAAACTGTGGCGAGCTTTAGATGCCTCTTGAAGACACACCTGTTTACTTAGGCTTTCCCTGACTTATAATCGCACTGCCCTGCCTTACTGTTTTTGTAATGTTTTTAATGCATTTATTATTGTTTTTACATTGGTTTTATATTCTATTTTATGTAAACTGCTTAGAGATTTTATGGTATCAAGTAGTATAGAAGTAGTTTAAATACAACAAATAAATAAGTAATTTTCATGGAGGATAAGGCTATCAGTGGCCACTAGTCATAATGGCTATATACTACCTCCAGTATCACCTTAGACTCTTAGAGAGTGCATCTTGCCCAACACCCCCTTAAAGCTAATCAACTTAGGGGACAATGGGTAGAAATCAAACTGCCTTTCAAGAAAACTGGTCTGCCATTAGCAAACTTCCCATCAAGAAGCCATTGCTAAATAGCCAACCAGTGTTTCTAGCAATGCAAGCTGAAAATCAATGTTTTACATTTAAAAAGAAAAGAAAAGAGCAAGAAAAAAAATGACCACACTCACACATACACAGAACACAAATAGAAGCTGGGGTTTCCTCAGGATTCAACCAGAACCCTCCCTTGATTCTTTTGTCCTTCTCTCTTTTGTATGGTCTACAATTTAGGGATGGACAGAACTGAATGGTAAAAGAAAACATTTAGTTATTTATTTATTTATAAATAAAGAAATAAACCCACACCCTCCGCCTAACAGGCTCTAGGAGCAGTGTACAATAAAAAGTAAAGCCACAAGAACAAATCCATGCAATAAAATTTATGAGCAGCATTAAAATTAAAGAGAAGCAAAACATTAAACATTAAAAGCCTGATGGAACAGGATGGCCTTTAGTGCCCATCTAAAGCAGAACAAAGAAGGAGCCAATCCTACCCCCTTTGGGAGGGAGTTTCTCAATCTCCCTAATGCATTTTTTTTAAAGAGCACTTTTCAAGAGGCACTTGTTTGTTTATTGTTTGTAGCAGGTACTTATGTGTTGCAATTTATATCCCATCCGACTAGCATTGCCATTTGTGCACTTGCACATCTGAGGGCTCTTCTGAACCATCACATCATATGTACAATCAGGGTGGTGGTGATTGGGGACATCCATGCCATTTGGTGGTGAATGAGTGGTTACATTCACATAGGACAGCCTTCTCCAGCCTGACAGCCCCTAGATGTGTTGTACTACAGCTCCCTAGATGCTGAGAGTTGTAGCACCAGGTTGGGGAAGGCTGACAAGGCATTTAATTCACACTTGAATCAGTGTTCAAACTCAAAGGCTGTGTCAGGACTCAGGCTCACAGCCCATCCTGAACTTGCAAGCTGGGAAGTATCAGGCCAAGATTCAGTCTGTGAACCACCACTCAACTTTGGGCCGGAGTGAATTACAGGGCAGCAGCTAGGCCAGTGATGGCGAACCTATGTCACGGGTGCCACAGCTGGCACGCAGGGACCTCTCTGTGGGCACTCGAGCCATTGGTCGCCAGATCGCGAAAAGACCGTCCCCTTCTGCATTCAGCGTCGGGTTTCCATAGTAACTCCTCTCCACTCATTCCTCGCTCGGCTCCACAGGCAGGCACACTCCAACATCTCCACCCCCAGAAGCGGACTGCGCAGGCGCCCAGCCCACCTCCTAACTGAACAGACAGCTCAGAAGCACAGTGCATGCGCGCCCGAATCTTTGCGCGCCCGGTGAAGAGCCGTGCCCTGAGACAGAGCGGGGCGCGATTAGCTAGTGCCCCCTCCTCCTTCCTGCCAAATTTAAGGCACTTTGAAATAAATAAGTTGGTTTTGTGTTGCAGTTTGGGCACTCGGGCTCAAAAAGGTTCACCATCACTGAGCTAGACTAACGAGGAGGCCTTTTGACAACAAAGTGGCCCACGTGTGGCACTCCCTACAAAAGCTTCCAGGTCACACTTGCTCACTGATGTGGTCAACACGGGGGCTCTGCTGTGAGGTTTCTGATCAGGGACTGCCACTGCCCGCCGAGGCCTGCTCCTTGACAGGACCTGGGCCTGATACGGCTTTGTATATATGAGATAACAATACCTAACAGCCTTTGAAAGTAGGCCAGTGTTATTATCTTGGTATTACAGATGGGGTGTGGGATCAGGGTGAGAGATAGCGGCTTGCTTAAGCCCACCTAGTGAGTTTGTGGCTGAAGCGAGCGGGGAACTGCCAACGCTTGCCAAGCCACTGCACATTTACATCAGACCAGCCCTCATATCTGATGTTTCCAGAGCAAGCCTGGTTTCCTGTTCTCTCGTGTCACTGTCACCGTCCTGAATATGTCACTTTTATGTATCACAGAATCAACCCTTATGCAGAACCAGATCTAGGCCAATTTTTCTGATCAGTTAATTCTAATTCCTTGGAGTATCCAGGCAAGCGCTGGTCTCGCTTCTTCATCTTGTTAGAACAATAAGACAGTGGAACCAATTACCTAGGGAGGTGGTGAGCTCTCCCACTCTGGAGGCATTCAAGGTGAAGATGGACGGCCATCTGTCAGGGATGCTTTGACTTGGATTCCTGCATTGGGTTGGACTCGATGGCCTTGTAGGCCCCTTCCAACTCCACTTTTCTATGATTCTATGATCTCAGTTTGTGAGGTCATGCAAGTCCATGGCAACATTTCCCCCTTAGTCCTTCCGTGCCCCAAGTTCATCTTAACTTGGGCATTTTGCTGACACATTTCAGCCGTAGGTTGCCATTTTATTGAATTGGACAAGGACCGGTGACAACCCCAAGACATTTTGCTGCCTGGAATGAACCGGACAAGGTACCTCCCTGCTCCCCATTTAATGTACAGAAGCTGAATGAACTGGTGGTGCTTGAAACTGACTGCAGCACTGGCAACAGGATGCATCTTCCATTGCATCCGAGGGCAGCACTGCAGGCTAGGTGAGGGGGCAGAAGGCAGACTGTGTGGCACACGGAGCTCTGTCCTCCCACCCGCCGCCACTCTTCCCCACTCTACAGCACTGGTTGCCACCTTAGGACCAAAATAGACATTGCTTTAAATATGTGTCTCTGGCAGCTATGACCTCCCCCCCCCCCCGTTTTTTTTACTCTAGAGTAGGCACAGAGCCCATATGGATACCCGTGTGTGTGTGGGGGGGAGATGTAGGGGGCTTTTAAGATCCAGATCGTGCCCCCTACACCTACTCTAGAGTAAAAATGAAAAGATGACATGGCTGCTAGGCACACATTTTTAAAGTAATGTCTGAATTGACCTTCACTCTGTCTAATGGTGGTAGGGGCAGCCCTGACTGTGCTATCTCTGTAGCAGTGCCCTTCCTCTCACAGCTAACCCTGCCCCTTTTCTCCTGCTTCTCGTTGGCCTAGCGCAGTGTTCTCCAACCTTGGGTCCCCCAGATGTTTTTGGCCTACAACTCCCAGCATGCTACGCTGGCTGGGGCATGCTGGGAATTGTAGGCCAAAAACATCTGGGGACCCAAGGTTGGAGAACACTGGCCTAGCGTTTCCCTGCGTCTACCACAGGCCTTTAATTGGTCCTCTAAATTCACCCAGTTTATTTATTTATTTACATTTATATAGCGCTCCACAACTAAACTAATTCCAGAGCAGTGAACAATAAAAGAGAAAAAGAATAAAAAACACCATATTAAAACATATAAAGAATAAAACAACATATTAAACATGGTGGGTTTTTTTAAAAAACAACAACAACCAGAGAATATAATAAAAATCATGGATGGTCAATCAAGGAAGGCTTCTTAAAACAAAGTTATCTTCGGCAGGCGCTGAAAACAACACCATGTTGGTGCCTGCCTGACCTCCAGATGCAGGGAGTTCCACAGAAAGGGAGCCACCACACTGAAGGCTCTTCTCCAGGTGGACTCCAATCAGGCCATAGGTAGATGTGGAACCACCAGGAGCATGGCATCTGATGACCTCAGTCATTGGGCAGGTTAATAAAGGAGAAGGCGCTCTCTCAAGTATCTTGATCCCAAGTTGTTTAGGGCTTTATACACTAGTAGCAAAACCTTAAACCTGGCCTGGTAGCGAATAGGCAGCCAGTGCAGTTCCCTCAGCAAAGGAGTTGCATGCTGAAAAGGGGCAGCTCCGGACAACAGCCGAGCTGCTGCGTTCTGCACTAGCTTCAGCTTCCAGGCCAGCCTTAAGGGCAGCCCCACACAGAGTGCATTACAGTAATCCAGTTGCCAACGGCACATTTGTATCTCAGTGCAAAGACACTGCTTGCTCCATCTTAAGACAGGCCCTGAACTGGTGCTATGGTCGGGGCAGGCTACGTACTAACCTTTGTCGCAGGAATCCAAGCTGAAGGCTGAGAGACAGCAGAAGGCGTCAGAGAAATCTGTTATCACATTGATTACACCCATTGTGCCCTTGAGGGATCTGACTGATCTGTTCTCTATTTTCCTTTTATTCGTATCTCCTCTGTAAATTAGTAACTAGGCAGATCTCTATGAAAACACACTAAGCCCCAATAAATGTTTTTTTCTACAAGTAACCCTGTATTATTTTCTGGAAGGAGCAAATATGACTCTTTTACTCAAGATCTCAACATAATCTACATGTTGTTTTAACTAGTAAGAGCTTTTCCAAGCTTCTGTTTTCTCCACAGAGATTAGGAGCTTTTCTACACAAGGGGTTTATTGTGAACTCATCATTCCCTACTCATGGCTGTTACAGGTTCTTTAGATGATGTTGTTTACAGGTTCTTTAGATTTCACCAGTTTCACTTGTGTCTCTAACCAGCACCTTTGGCAAGTTTTTTTTAGAGCACAGAAAATGCGGCATTTAATTGTGGAAGGAAAAGAAAGCGCAGTTTCCTTTGTGTGTTTGCACTATTCCGCTATAACTGTGCCACCTAGAGGATATGTAGCAGAAAAGCAGGAAAGGAAACACTTCTCATGTAGTTCTCAGATTTTAATTCTGTGACAAACTGAAAACAGATACAGCAGATTAACAGCCTCGTGTAGAAAAGCTCTAGAAAATATTAGAGAGAACCATCTAATGGTCTAGATATAGTCATTTCCTCATGATTCACATGAAGAAGCAATTTTAAAATTTCCATCAGGATGGAAGTGAGAGCTGCCCATCGAAATCAATGGAGAAATCCAAGATTTTAACATATGGGCACTAGCCCCCCGCCACCGCCGCCCCATTACTAGTAGTAAAGAGAGAAGCATGTTTCTTTTTTCTAACTCAGGTCTTACTTCATGTGGAATGTTCATGTTTTGTTTTTTAGTTTTCAAAAGATTTTTAAAAAACTGGCTCTTCCAGTTCAAATTCCAATGCAAATGTAGTGCCTCATTTTGCAGACCAGTCATGGCTGCAGTTTGAAGAGAGTGGATTACGACAGCCCTGCAATGTTGTTCATTCTGAATATTGCAGGTCGGGGGGTCAGGCTAAGGCTGCCTACAACAACCCTGTAGGACTGTCGAGCTGCAGGTTGTGGGGAGGCTGTGCTGCCAGAGGCAGAAACTAGCTTATGACAGTGAGTCTGTGCGAAAAACATCCGTTTGCAGTTTTGGAAGAGAGAGAGCAGCAGAGAAAAACAGTTGTGAGTACCTGGGTGCCTCTCTCTGGGGATCTAATGTGGGGTTGCGGATCTGCTGCCATTTAACTGTGCCTGCTCTTTGCCTCCACTTATACTTTATCTGTATATCTGTCAATCAAGCAGATATTTCAAAGATGCCTTAAGCCTCCTCCGCTGCCCTCTCAGCCACAGGAAACCCAAACTGGGTAGCACTGCCCCTGGAACCTCCCATGGCTTGAGGAAAAGGGAAGCATGCAACAATAAATTAATCTAGCCTTCCTCAACCGGATGTCCTCCGGATGTGTTGGACTATAAGTCCCAGTATCCGCCAGCCAGCATGCACTGGGTGGGGGATGCTGGGACTTGTAGTCCAACACATTTGGAAGGGCCAGTTTGGGGAAGGTTGAATTGAACTAATACCCTAAGGGTGCAATCCTATGCAGGTTTAGACAGAAAAAAGAGTCCTACAGCTCTCAGCATGCCCCAGCCAGCATGGCTAGCTGGGCCATGCTGTGAATTGTAGGACTTTTTTCGGTCTAAAATTTTATTTTATTTTATTTAGTACTTTTCTAATCCGCCCAATAACTAATGTTCTCTGGGCGGATTACAACCAGTTGAAAAGCTAAAATGCCACTTTAAAACACAGTTAAAAATATAAAATACAATGCAAATATTTAAAAGGATACAATACAATAGAATGCAAAACAATGAACAGCACAGGAATCGATAAAACAACCATAATAACCCAGAATTAGGTCTCTAAAATGCCTGGGAGAAAAGAAAGGTAGTTGACTGGCACTGAAAAGATAACAATGTAGGTGCCAGGCGAACCTCTTTGGGGAGTTTATTCCAGAAGTGGGGTGCCACCACTGAGAAGGCTCTCTCCCTTGTAGCCACCTGCCTAGCTTCCTTCCTTCCGGAGAGCCTCTGAAGATGACCTAAGGGTCCGAGCAGATACATGCGTAAGTTGCGTAGGATTGCGCCACTTTTAATTTCTCCATTGTCTGTCTTCTTCCCTCTCACAATCAACAATGGCCCAGCTACCACCTTCTGTTTGAAAAAAACTCAGAGATCAATTTCCAACAGACAATAATGGAGCAGACACATCTAGATGAGCCACAAAACATGTTTGCGTAGAGGATATGATTGTTTCAAAGCACTGTGAAAATGCGATCTTACCCTGCCTCTTTTGGTGTGTGTATGTGTGTGCGCGCGCGCGTGCGCGCACCAAAGCTTTACATTGATTCCTACGTATTTCTAATACTCTTGCCCTGCATATGGAGGATTTTAATTGGACTCTTGCTGTGTGGAGAAAGTGGACAGGGAGACATTTTTCTCCGTCTCTCATAATACTAGAACCCATGAAGCTGCTTGGTGGGAGATTCAGGACAGATAAAAGGAAGTACGGTACTTCTTCACAGAGCGCATAGTTAAACTATGGAATTCACTTCCACAAGATGTAGCGATGGCTACCAATTTGGAGCGATTTAAAAGGGGATTGGACAAATTCATGGTGGAGAAGGCTATCAATGGCTACTAGTCCTGATTGGCTCTATGCTTCCTCCAGTATGAGAGGCAGTGTGCCTGTACTCCAGTTGCTGGGGAACATGGGCGGGAGGGTGCGGTTGCACTCATGTCCTGCTTGTGGGATCCTGTGGGCAGCTGGTTGGCCACTGTGTGAACAGAATGCTGGACTAGACGGACAGCATGGCTCTTCTTAGGTTGCTTATATATTTGCAAGGAAGTGGCACCTTCTCACATAAGAGGTTGGTTCACTATCATCAAGAGGAAGCTCTGTTATGAGGGAACACATTATTTGAACTAAAAAAGAACTATAGAACTTACTTGATCTGGATAAGGGCTCTGAGTCAGTTCTCTGTATGCACCATGTTTTGGTAAACTGGATCCCAACAGGTCTATAATGGGTGCTTCACATCTTTTATATAGTTTAGTCTTTATCTTTTATATAGAGGAGATAGATCAGCAGCATCTACTGGTAGATCTCTGGATGATTTGCAATAAATCAGCAAGAGTTTCTGACTCCTAATTGTTTAACAAGTGCAATAATGTAAAAACTTCTCTCCCTAAATGAGGCTGCTGCAAAAGAACACGAGGTGGGGTGGGTGAGGGATGGGACGGGATGAGGGGTGCATTTTTGTGTGACAGGACTTGTGAGTTTGGTTCTGGTACCAATCACAAATTCCTTGGCTGAGCATATGCTCAGAAGCACTGTGTTCCCAAATTCTTACCACATATCCACCTGCCTATTTTGCACCCGTCTCTGGTTGCTAGATCTCAGGGTTCTAGTAAAAAACAAATTACGGTAGATCATCTCGCAAGCTTGAAGTCGGCACATCTCTGGTTTGATCACTAGGTGGCACTGGACTTAGTTGTATGTGGGTGGACTCGGGAGTTTCCCGTGTCTGTTCTGTTCTTGTCTGCCTTGTACCTCCCCAGGCAGCCTGCAAATGCAAATCGGACTCCTAGACACACACGCATTACTGTTTTTGGCAGAAGCTGACATCTGGATGTGCTCCAAGTCCCTAAGTTAATAGATCATCTTTGTACTTGTTCCCACTTGATAAAGGGAGGGAACAGAGGATACATACACGAAGTGCCAAACGATGCCCAGGCAGCATGTGCCACTGCCAGAGTTCAGAAGAAACAAACCATCACCTGATATTTTTCCTTTGCTTTCACCCCCCCCTCAAAAGTATAATCAAATATGAAATACATTGCAATCATTAACAAGCATTATGTGACCTTTGATATTATATTTATGCTACTTAGATTCCATTCTTGTTTGTTACAGCTGATAGGTATTCTCATATCTGTTCTCTCTCTCTCTCCCCTCTCCTCTTATCTTTGCCTGTAGAGTTCTGTTAGGTATAAAGTCCTGAATTCTTTGGCAAGGTGGCGTCGAGAGCACATAAGGCAGGCCACATGCTGAAGCTAAGCAGGTATGAGCCGGGTCAGTGCTTGGATGGGTGACTGCCTGGGCTGCCCTACATGTGTTCTCCTGCATTGAGCAGCGGGTTGGACTTGATGGCCTTATAGGCCCCTTCCAACTTTACTATTCTATGAAAGCATGAGAGCCAGTGTGGCGTAGTGGTGAGAGTGTTGGACTGGGAATTGGGAGATCTGGGTTCTAGTCCCCGCTCAGCCATAAAACTCACTGGGTGACTTTGGGCCAGTCACTGACTCGCAGCCTAACCTACCTCACAGGGTTGTTGTGAGGATAAAATGGAGAGGAGGAGGAGGATTATGTAAGCCGCCTTGAGTTCCTTGCAGGAAAAAAGGTGGGATATAAATGTAATAAATAAATAAATAGAAGCAGACCTAGTAATAGATTCTGGGCACAATCCAGTAAGTTAGTCATAACTTTGGACTCTTCATGTCATACCCTCCAACATTTCACAGATGAAAATAAGGACAGACATGTGAATTTGTAAGTGGTATGGTTAAGCAACATGAAGGTGTGATCAAGAGGGTGTGGCCAGGCAACATGAGGGTGTGGCCAAGGGTATGGCCAGGCGACCAAAGGGCATGGTCAAGTACAGAAGTTATTAGAGGAAACACACAAAACTGCAGTATTTTAAGCACAGAAATCTTTGAATTTATAATAATATTTAACATTTAGATATCTCTGAGTGTGCAAAGTGGTTCACACGCCCACCCTGCAAGCTCCTATTTTCTCCACTCAGGAAAAAAAAACACATGTGGGCTCTATTATACTTTATTAAAAAAAACAAGAACAACACTGTGATTGAATAATAATGCCAAAATGGAATGATGATGTTTGTTGCTGCTATTTGAGATAGTTGGGATTTTTTCTTTCTTTCTCTTGAGGAGGGTGTGTTTTCTGATAACTCTCTTCTAATGCATTTTTTTTTAAAATCCAAAATTCCTGCAGAATAATCCTAATCATTACAGCAGAGAGCTTTCTCGATTGCACTTCAGCATGTGTTAGAAAAAGACTTTCACATGGGGTACACAGGTAGAGCCAAGTAAAATTTACCACTGCTCTGAAAACAGTAACAGTGCAATCCTATCCATGTGTACTCAGAGTCAGAAGTAAGTCCTATTACATTCAATGGGACTTACTCACAGGAAAGTGTGTATATTTTAAAGCAATCTACAACACTGAGCATCACATCTTGTGGCAGCAAATTGATTATGCATTGTGTGAAGAAGTATCGTGAAATTGAAGGATAATTGTGAAATGCTGCTCCTTGCTAGAAGAAGAGGTAGCAGCAACAGCAGCACCAGTGCTAGATGACTTTTCCAGAATTATATTATTATATAATATCTTATATATTACATTTTTTTACCTTACTTAAACCCTTAATTGTTGATATCTGGTGTTTTTCATAGGGTGGTGGTCAGTGCTTGCAGGGCAATCCCTTTCTTTTTGTTTTAAAATGGTCAGGATTGGCACAAATTCAACAGGTGAAGCTTACCCACACCCCCAAACATGAAGCTTCAGAGAGAAGGGGGAGTTTCCTGCATTTCCTTCTGACACTGTAAACTCACTTGTTAGAGGCACAGAGTCAGCTCTCTTAGGATAAACAAATAAAATCTGTGGCAATATAAAGATAGGAATCATGTGATAAATTCACCTCTCCTAGGTCCAGGCCTCAACCTCCTTTTCTTTGTGCATGCGCGCGCACACCCTAGCATCTGTTCCTTCCTTGCTTACTGTTTCTTAAAGTGGCCATCTGCAGAATTGCAGCTAAGCTAAAAGTTTTAGCTTAGCTGCAATTTTGCCCATGGCCCCTTTAATAGTGGTTTAAAGCAGCTTGTGGGAGGCAAGGGAGAATTCGGGACTTTGCATAACAAAGTGAGAAGCTTAAGGGTTTTCAGGACTGTTGTCCCGGCATTTTCAGGGCAGTTGGAGAGTGGAGACTATGTCATGTGGGAGTACACCTCTGTAAACTCAGTGGGATTTGCTTGGCAGTAAACATGCTGGTAGAGAGAGGGCCTTTTCCGCAGTGGCCCCACACCTCTAGAATGGGTTGCCATTGTGGGTCCATGAGGCCCCATCATTGCAAGCTTTTAGGAAGGCCCTGAAGACTTACTTGTTTTCTCTGGCCTGTTCCTGATGATGTTTTATTGAACTGTTCAGGGTTTTTAGCTGCAACTGTGTTTTAGATTTTAGTGCTGTCTGAGCTAGATGTTTTATTGCGGGTGCTTCTTGATCTTATTAATTTTTATCATTGTTTTTATTTATTGTGTGGGTTTTTACTGAGAGGACTCTTGCCCCGAAAGGCAGCCTAGAAATATTTTAAATAAAATAAAATAAAAAAGTAAGATTGGGCTACAAATCCCATTGAAATCAAGGGCACGTAAGGATGTCATGACTACCTGTGAAATTCTATGGACATTCACTCAGAAGTAAGTCCCATTCTGTTCAAAGAGGCTTATTTCCATTTGCATTTGTTGCTTCCAATGGGAGTTAGCCATGGCTTTGCGGAGTCGTGCCGTTTGCCCTCATTATTCTGATTGCGCTGTTCTTTTTTTCAGGGGTATGTAGGCGTACACAACTGTGTGTTGGATTGTAGCCTGCGTGTCTGTCTCCCTTTTGGTTTTTGGAGGCCAACATCAACATCTCACTCTGTGATCAAAACAGAGATAAGATTGGGCAACCAGCAGGAAGACCGGCTGTGTCAGGGCCAGAAGCAAGCAATCTAAATAATTTGGCCTTTTTCTTTTTTCAGCCACAAGAACGTTCTTCCCTTGGAGCTGCATCGGGTGGTGCAACGGTTTAATCAAATCTAACGTCTGCTGCAGTAATTATACATGGCCTTTGATACTATTTGGCTTTGAAACAATTCTTGTCTAGTTTAGGCTATGCATGTTTCTTGGTCACCTCCCCCCACATCCCTCTCATTTCCTGGTCATTCAGGCAATCCTTGCCAGAAATACTGTACCTTGACTTCAGGGGGCCTATTGTGTTAGGCCAGTGATGGCGAACCTTTTTGAGCCCGAGTGCCCAAACTGCAAACACAAAACCAACTTATTTATTTCAGAGTGCCAACAATGCAATTAAACCTGAATACCGAGGTTTTAGTTTTAGAAAAACAACTCATACAGTTGTCCGAACTAATTAACATCTTTTGTCTTAAAAGAAAAACACAATAGCAGAGCTTTCGATGATACAAACAGTTTTTTGTGGGGAAAAAAAATCAACTCAAAAAATTATTATAGTACTACATTGTACACATAGCCTGAAGGGAATTTATACAAACTTTTTAAATAATTAGGCACATGTATTATTTTTGGATAAGGGATTCTCAACTTGTAATATGATTATATGCCAGACTGAAATTGTATGGTTAAGCTTTACCCCGGGTCCTTTCCCTGCTTCTACAGGCGTCGGATTAGTAAAAGTAAAAGTCAACCTGTACTAGGATGAGCAAGAAAACTAAACGTGCTTAACACCTTTTTAACACTTTATATCTTGGACTGCAAACACTGCATTAGGTAAAAGTTTGCATTGGGCATG
Organism: Shinisaurus crocodilurus; assembly: GCA_021292165.1. Classification (NCBI taxonomy): domain Eukaryota; kingdom Metazoa; phylum Chordata; class Lepidosauria; order Squamata; family Shinisauridae; genus Shinisaurus; species Shinisaurus crocodilurus. Next base: position 4,129,941 of record CM037889.1, read on the forward strand.
CTTTTGCACAATTAATGTAATTTTGCTATTGCATGTATGCTGATAATTTGTCAAACCTTGGCTCATGCTCCGTTAGTTTGAGAGCAACACATGCAGCACTCAGGTCAAGTGTTAGGGCTTTACATCCAAGCCATGCTCTGTGCATCATTCTTCAAAATCTTTTAAATGTGATAACAATGTAGAAAAGAATTCTGTAACAGGAATTCTAGAATAAAATCATTCTGTTCCACACTGTGAGAAAGAACAAGATCATTAGTGTTTTGCAGAAGGGGACGGTCTTTTCGCGATCTGGTGACCAATGGCTCGAGTGCCCACAGAGAGGTCCCTGCGTGCCAGCTGTGGCACCTGTGCCATAGGTTCACCATCACTGTGTTAGGCTATTGTGTCACTATTCAAAAGAGCAAATGCTGACATCCAGACCGTTGGTAAACAGGTGTAGAAAGACACCTCGGGCCTGTTCGCATGTCACTACAAGCCACTGTGGGTAAATCCACCCACGGGGCTCCGTGATGTGGGCCAGCGCCATTTTGCATAGGCAAGCCGTGGCAGGAGCATGTCGCAGCTTGTCATGTCGTGCGAACCCACTGAGGATGGGTTGTTGCCATGGTTAACAAACCACCCACAACCCATGGGCTGTTTTAGGGTCCTGGGTGGTTTGTTAACCATGCCAACAATCTACCCTCAACGGGTTTGCATGGCGTGACAAGCTGTGGTGGGCCGCCGCCGTGGCTTGCATGTGCGAAACGGCGGCCGGCACACAGCACAGAGCCCCATGGGTGGCTTACCATTTCGTGCAAACCAGGTCAGTGAGTGACACTGGCTCTGGGTTATCAGCACAGCTAGATGTCTGAGGATGTATGTCCCCTTGACAAGTCTTAGGACACATGCAGCACGACAGTGAAGATGTTGCCAACATGAAACATTCAAGGCCAGTCTTCTCATAGGTAGAAGAGTGGGGGAAAGAGGCATGTGAAGGTGGAACATAGGACCCCTGCATATGTTAGTCAAGAGAAGCATGAAATATTTAACTTAATCATTTTCATGATGGAACTTGCTTGAAAAGTTGTGTTATTTCACAGAGAATAATGTATATTTTAAATATGCTGTAGGTATTCATAGATCATAGAGTTGGAAGGGGCCTACAAGGCCATCGAGTCCAACCCCCTGCTGAATGCAGGAAACTAGAGGAGGGGTCTCCCATCCAGGGCCGGCGCTACCACTAGGCAGACCCAGGCGGCTGCCTAGGGCGCGTGGCGGAAGAGGGCGCAGAAACGCTGCGTTCCTTCCTCGCCACCGGCGTGCTCCTGCCCCGCCTGCCACTTCCCCGCTGGCCGGCCAGCTGGCCGGCTGCCGCCGCCGCACCTCCCCCCCGCGTGCCCGCCCGCGCCCGCCCGCCCGCCAGCCACCTACCTACCTTCGCGTCGTTTCCGGAGCCCCGCCGGCGTTGTTTTGGCGGGAGGAACCAGGGCAACAGGGCTTAAACAGCCCTGTTGCCCTGGTTTCCCCAGCAAAAAAAAAAGCGCGGGGGTCCCGTCGCGTCGGAGGAGGAGGCGGCAGCGGCGGCGGAGGCAGCAGCAGCAGCCAGCAGCCAGCGGGGGGGGAAGGTAGGTGGCGGCGGCGGCGGCGCGGGGGGGTTTTGCAGAGCAGGGCTGCTTTGCTCCACGGCATGAGAGGGGGGGCGCTAAATATAATTTGGCCTAGGGCGCCAAACAGCCCTGCACCGTTCCTGCTCCCATCCAAGTAACAACCAGGCCTGACCCTGCTTAGCTTTCCACACTGAGACAAGCTGAGCCAGCGTGAGCCACAGGCCTTCTGGAATGTACAATTCTATAAGAAAAGTTTGAAAAGTTTAAATCATCATATATTGCCAAAAGACAACCACACTTATAGAATCAGAGAATTGGAAGAGACCTTGGAGATCATCTTAGGCCAACCCACTGCTCAATGCAGGCTCTCCAGCAAATGAGAACCCACCACCTTCTGAGGCAATTTTTCCACTACCGAACAGCCTTCACCCTTAGAAAGAATCTTTTAATGTTTAGCCAAGATCTGCTTCTCTGCACCTGCCAACCATTCGTTCTAGTCCTGCTCTTTGGAGCAACAGAGAGCAAATCTGCTCCATCTCCTGCATGACAGCCTTTCAAATATTTGAAGACCACTATCATGCCTCCCCGTAAACATCTCTTCTCCAGGCTAAACATACCCAGCTCTTTCCACTGTTCCTACTTCCTCAGGATTTGGTTTCCAGACCCCCTCACCATCCTGGTTCGTTGCTCTTCTCTGGGCACGCTCCAGTTTGTCAATGTCCTTCATAAAATGTGGTGCCCAAAATTGGACATACGGTAATTTTTGTAAATAACTGGAAGATGAAGGTACGGAAAAATGCCACTAAACAAGCATAACAAGCCATTATCCTTCCCACAATATGGACATAAATATTTGGCATTCAGGATCAGGAACAAGGTTCTCCCTTCTGGTCTTTTGTTACTGCCTCTCATGTCCCTTTTCTTCCCAGAGGATCCAAGACACATGCTCTGTGTGTGGTGTGTGTGCGCGCACACGCGTATGTGTGTATGTATGCGTGTGCATGTATGTATAAATATAATAACAACTGACAGCCCTTTCAGCATAACTAAAATCAAGTGACTGAGTTTCTGCAAGATGGTGACCTGGTCATCTTGCATTTACCAGATTTCTTCCCACTCCACCCTCTTTGCTTCGTTTACCGTCTAGTCTGATTAAGAGTTCTGGAGAACTCAAAAATTGCACATTATTTTCTGACTTTTGGTTTGGCCCAATAAAGGTATTGCCCTAATATGAATTTTGGATTTTTAAAAATAACTATACTGGTTTGCCATAACTGATAGATTCTTGTTTGTTTGCTTGCTTGCTTGTTTGAATGTCAGAGCTCCTACTGGATTTTTTTCACCACAGACCACGATTTCTCTTTTGCCACATTAAAAAGCCACATTACAAGAAACATGTTACTTAACAGCCCAATCCCAAACATGTCTGCTTGGAAATAATTCCCAGTGAGCTCAGTCAGGCTTACTTCCTCGTAAATGTTGTTGTTGTTGTTGTTAATATTATTTTGTATGCAATGGTGTCTTTACCAGGGATGGGGACTGGGACTCGAGGACTCGACTCGTGAGTCGGACTGAGTCCCCCCTCTGACTCGACTCGGACTCGAGTCCCAATATTTTTAATGGGACTCGAGACTCGACTCGGGACTCGAGACCAAGGACTCTTCAACATCCCTGGGCTGTGCCAGAAGGAGTGGAGAGGAGCGTGATTGCCGGCGAAGAGCGCATGGAAGCGAGGTGTGCCGCTGCTCAGCCACCAGGAGTGCAGCCCCAACAGTGTGTCAAGATTTATTTTGATTGATGTGTTGCGTACTTGGGAGAGACAGAGGAAGGACCTGAGATTACTCTGTGTGGCTGCTCTGAGTGTGAAGTAGCCTTATTTTGTTGGGAAAACCCCCCATTGATTTTAATAGGGACTCGTGGAGTCAGCTTTGGAAGTGACTCGTGACTCGTGACTCATGAGTCACCATTTTGGACCAAGAACTCGGACTCGAGACTCGGGTCCAAAGACTCGTGACTCGACTCGTGACTCGAGACCAAGGACTCTTCAACATCCCTGGTCTTTACACTTGTGGAAAGCACTTACTATCAAGCAAGTCTGGACATCCAATTTTCACAGATCCCCCCTACCCCTTGCAGCCCCCCTCCCCCACCAAAATTGCTTCTGAGTGTTGGGAGACCCTCAGAAACAGTCTGCCATATTGCACAGAGGGGTTCAGTAGGTAGCTAGGATTGGGAGATATTGGGTGTCCTGCCTCATGTGAGCATACCCACTTTCCATTAGTGCAAAGCCACCACTGGATACAACTTATTATTACTAGCTGAAGTACCCGTTCTTCGAACGGATTAAAAAACTGATTACTTTCTACCCTGTTGATGGCGTAACATCTTAGATTTAATGAATTGTGTAAGCTACGTGGCTAGTGCTTCTTGGTACACTATGTTTGAAGTTTTACCCTCTAGGTCTAATATCATCCAGTTACTTGGTTTACTAACCCTTGAACCGGTGTGGCGTAGACGTGGTTAGCGTGTTCGACTGGGACTCAGGAGATCCGGGTTCTAGTCCCCGCTTGGCCATGAAGCTCACTGGGTGACTTTGGGCCAGTTACCCACTCTCAGCCTAACCTGCCTGCCTCCTTATCTAGCTCTAGGTAGGTTGGCCAAACTGCTGCTGCTGCAGCCGATCTGATTAGAGGGCCTCATTTGAAAAGCAGGGAAGGCTGTGCCTGAACTCCTGGTCTGCACTAGCTTCCAGTGGGTGGAAATGTAGGTCAATTGAACCCTCCAGGAGTAGGGATCTTGTATTTAGGTGAGAGGACAATAGTGTCCTATGGGGTGGTTGAAGGAGACAACAGGACAATAGTGAATGGGTTCTTTGGAGTAGACCACAGACAAAGGGTAGGTGATTTGGGAAGGGGTGTATTCTGGAAGGGCTGAGTTCCTTTTTGTGTGTTTTTTTAAAACTAGGTGATAAGCTGGCCTCTAAAACTTGGGATGACTATGTCTGAGCTTTAGTTTATAAGCTTATCAATAAGACCTACGGTAAATACCTGAGCCTACACTGAGTCCAAACTGAAGCTGGCCTTCACTTCTTTGTTTGTAGGTTCAAACAAAACCACTCAAGCCTCTCACAGTAACATCACTCCCTAAATCTCCCTATAAAACACAAGATATACGGCAAAATATGGACAGTGATTTCTTTGGGCAAGTCCCAGAAAAATGGACTAGTGGAGCATAAGCATTTCCCTGATGATACAAAAGCAAGGAGTGGGAGGGGGTCTAGACACATGAAGATGGCTTTGCTGACATAAACAGCCGCAGATTTCTCCTCTGAATCCGTTATAGCTTGTCAACTTCCTTCCAGCATCAAAGTGCAGAGTTCAGGTTTAAAATGATCTCCACGTGGATCTAAGGCAGGTTGCTTTCAAGCCACCCCGCAGCAGAATCATTTCCTACCAGGACCGGTGCAGGGCAGTTTGGCGCCCCAGGCGAAAACCTATTTAGCGCCCCCCCCTCCAAAGCAAAAAAAAAAACAAAAACCTGCACCTACCTTCCCCCCCCCCCCCCGCCCTGGCTGCGGCGGCGGCTGCTGCTGCTGCTCCTGCTCCTAAAGTGACGCGCGACGCGACGGGACCCCCCGCGCTGTTTTTTGCCCGCGACGAAGGTAGGTGACGGGGGGGTTGGGGGTGACGGGGGGGTTGGGGGGGTGGCGATGGCGGTGGGAGGCGCAGCGGCAGCGAGCGAGCGGGAGGGCGGAGGGCGGGTGGAGGCGCAGCGGCGGGCGGGCTGGCGGGCGAGCGAGCAAGCGGGTGGAGGCGCGGCGGCGGCAGGCAGGAGGGTGGGGAGGCGGAGGCCTGGCGGGGGAGGCGGAGGCCTGGCGGGGGCTGCGCAGCGGCAGCGAAGAGGAGCGCAGGGTTTCCGCGCCCTCTTCGGCCGCGCGCCCTAGGCGGCCGCCTAGTTGGCCTAGCGGTAGCGCCGGCCCTGTTTCCTACATTAGATCCTGCTGCATTAAAACTTGTATTGCCCTGGTCCTTTTTATCTGAGTACATTGCTCCCGGCTCAGTCTTTTCAGTTTACTGCTAATGGGTTTTATTAATGATCTGGACAGCCGTAAAAAGGGTAGGCAAACTGAGTTCATACACAGAGATAACATATTGGAAGCCGTTGCAAATAACCAACAAGAGGCAAGTGCGGATGCAAACGGAAATGGGAGCTGGGGATACAAATGAAGACACCAAATTTTGAGAGGATGCAGACTAATATGTCTGCCGAGAAATAAGGCACAATCCATTAAAGCACTGTTCAGAGAGAGCTCAAGAAACATTGGTGCCAGAAGGAGAAATTCCAAAGAGCACTCTCCTTCCTGTATGTAGTAAACCTATAGTAATACTTCTTGGCTTCCTCCACCATCATGTGGACAACTGTGACTCTGCTCTGGCCTCCACAAGACCAGTCTCTGCTCTGGTCTGAAGTGGCAGAGTAGGCTGTACCACCTCAGACAAACTGCAGGTGGGAGACGCCGTTTCTGTTAGGCAAGTGTCCTACATTACAGAGGACTGTCCCCTGTTTTGGAGGGCTGGCAGAGGACAGTCCTGTATTTAAAGGTGTCCTCTATTTGAGGGGCTGTCCAGTCCAAATCTGGCTTAAAATGAAAGAACCGTAAGGAGGGAGAGCAGAAGGGGCCTTGAAGTTGCTCACCGAGATGGAGTAACTGGATAGCAGGTAGCAGACTGAGCAGGCACACAGGCCACCTCATCAGTGTCCGCCACTCTGGTGAGATAGATAGTATTTCTATTTAAATAGTAGTTATTATTTCTAAATGTGCACCTATACAAATAATGTTGCATATGCAAATATTGTGCAATATTGGTGTCCTCTTTTGTCCTCTTTTTTGGCGATGCGTAAGTGGCCACACCCTATTTCTGGGTATTCCCCGATGTAAGAACTCCATGCAAATAATTAGCCACTAGCAGAACCTCTGCTCCTGGCTACAACAGTAGAACAGTAAGCAGGCCTGCTGACTTCACTGCAGTTGGTGGGCAAGCCTTAAGGTGCAGGCCAATGCAGGGTGCTGACCTTATATTGGGCCCCAGAAGCAAACAGGTCCATATAGTTAACTGTAAAAATAATAGTTGTTTAAACTGACAATGTGCTACCCTCAAGTGGTACCTCATAATTTGAACTGGGCAGCCTCAAACTAATACGGTGGCCATGTGTCCTGCTTTACAGAGGGTACTCCTCTATTTGAAGGCATTCTTTATTTGGAAGGTCAGTTCAGTCCAAGTCCAGTTTGAAAATGAAGACCCATAAGAAGGGAGAGCAGGGGCCTTGAAACTGTCCATTTACAGTTAATATCTGGACAACAGCTGAATGTGCAGGCACAGCGGTCACCTGGTCACATTCTTCCCCACTGTGGTTAGGTGTATTGTACTCCTATTTAAATTATAGTTATTATTATTTCTAAATTTGCATCTATACCAGTGTTCTCCAATGCTGATCTCCAATGATCTCTAGATGCTGGCTGGGCCATGCTGGGAGTTGTAGGCCAAAAACATCTGGGGACCCAAGGTTGGAGAACACTGATCTATACATATACATTAGCTTGCGTAAATGTTATGGAAATCTGTGTCTTCTTCAGTCCTCTTTTTGGTGATGCATATCCTCTTTTGCGTGATGCCTGTCACCCTACTACCTAAGGGTTGGGATGGCCCTGGCAGTGCTACTGTACATGGTGTAGTGAAATAAAAAGGTCTTTAAGGCTCTTCTCCTTTTTGCTTTGCACAAAATGTTCACCGATCACTATGTTCACTGGTGATGACCATCTACTAAACGTAGAGTTCCATCGCTGTTGTTAGTGCTGTTGATAACCATTTTAATAAAAGCAAAATGAAAAGCCACACTGCAGGGCAAGCAGCAACATTTGGCTTCCTTGGCCATTGGCTGGGTCTGAGGCATCCCAGCAAGGCACACTGCCAGGGATGTTGAAGAGTCCTTGGTCTCGAGTCACGAGTCGAGTCACGAGTCTTTGGACCCGAGTCTCGAGTCCGAGTCCTTGGTCCAAAATGGTGACTCACGAGTCACGAGTCCTGAGTCACTCCCAAAACTGACTCCACGAGTCCCTATTAAAATCAATGGGGTTTCCCCCCAACAAAATAAGGCTACTTCAGATGTGTGGCTTAAATAAATTCTAGGTACAAGTGTACCTTTTTATTTCAAAACTCTGCAACTGATTTTGGCAAGAACAGACCAGGCAGACAAACCCAAAATAACCAGGCAGGCAGAGGAGGCAGGGAACCCCAAAGCAGGCAGGCAGGGGCCTTTGTCTTGGACAATTCAACTGCTGAACAGGTCAAGAAGAGACCAGGCAGGCAGAGGAGGCTGGGAACCCCAAACAGGCAGGCAGAGGCAGCCAAACCCAAAATGTCTGACCCTAACCCAAACCCCCCACAACAACACATCAATCAAAATAAATCTCAACACATCATTGGGGCTGCGCTCCTGGTAGCTGTCCATAGTGGCTGAGCAGCGGCGCGCCTCGCTTCCATGCGCTCTTCACCGGTGATCGCGCTCCTTCTGGCACAGCCAGAAGACTCATCAACAGCCCAGGGATGTTGACGAGTCCTTGGTCTCGAGTCCCGAGTCGAGTCTCGAGTCCCATTAAAAATATTGGGACTCGAGTCCGAGTCGAGTCAGAGGGGGGACTCAGTCCGACTCACGAGTCGAGTCCTCGAGTCCGAGTCCCCATCCCTGCACACTGCTGATGCCTGTCTTCAGCCCCCCCTCATACAGTGCTCTAATGAGCTCCAAGAGATTGTAGGGAATTTAAATGGAGTCTCTAAGGCTGAGGTGGGAAGAAGGTAGATCTCTAGATGCTTTTGACTTCAACTTTCAGAAGCTTCTGCCAGCGTGGTCAGTAGTCAGGAATGCTGGGAGATCATAGAGTTGGAAGGAGCCTACAAGGTTATCCTCAATGCAGGAAAGTAGAGGAGGGGTCTCCCATCCAAGTAATAACCAGGCCTGACCCTGCTTAGCTTGAAGTCCAAAACATCTGGAGATCTACTTTCTGCCCACACCTGCTCTAAGCCACCCCAGCACCCATCAGAGTGTTGCTGCTGCCTTCTACCAGGCAAGCCTGCCAGCGTTCAGGAGTGTGTGCGCACCACTCGAGGAGGGGGCACATCAGAGGACACTGTGCTGAGAGCCCCTTCAAAGCTAGAGCCATCTCTGCAAAGCTGACAAAAATGCACATGCTGTGTTTCTAGTGCAGAAATAGAATTATTCACAGAGGGGAGAAGAAAAGAACACCAGTAGTAAACCAGTGCTGTAGTTACTGGAGGCCTTCCCTAGTTTCTTAGTCTTTTAGAACTGCTATTTATATGATTTCAACTTCTATTTTTCTGTATCAGGAATTCATATACACACACGACCTAGAGTTGTGTGTGTGTGTATACTAGCTGTTGCCCGCAGCTGCGCTCGCATGGATTTTAGGATTTGGTACAACTGTCCACCCGCTGTCAACTTGCACAAACCACCATAAGTATGGGGTCGGGACATGTTGTCAAAGTATGCATCAGCACTCGCATAGTTGTTTCCATCACTGTCATGGGACATTATAGAGAATTCATCCCAGTTTTCAACGACATGATCAACTATTTGTTCACGTACCTCCCTACCTAGATTTTGACTGCCATACATAACGAAAGATAGTGCCCGGAATAGGCACGCTCCATCGCCTACAATTGGTACGACTGTGTGTGGTATCATCACACCTTTTACATTAAAATTTTCAATTTGCATTTTGATTATTTTTTTTTTTATGGAGAAGAAGAAAAATAATAAAAAAAACAGGTTTAGAAATGAAAAGGTTCCCCCCCCCCCCTTGAAGGCCTGCGAGAGCTGTATGGAAAAGATACAGTGTCTCTGACTGAAAGTGTAACGTTTAGGCTGGGTGCTGGCAGCAGAAAACTTTTCTGACAGAAATATCTGATCTTAAAGAAAAATCAGGTTAATCCTGAGAGTCTACAGGTGATGAAGAGTGACCGTGCCAAGTTTGGGGTAGATCCGTCAAAACGTGATGGAGCCTATGCAATGACGCCACACACACAGCAGTCATTCAGTCAGGCAGTCATTTAAAAAGTTTCCCTCCCTTTTTACCCCCTCAGAGAACATTCTAAATGGCCTAGGGGAGATTTGCATACCCATCCCTATTGGCCCCTGCAGGAATTCATACGAACATTCTAAGTGTCATATGGGCTATTTGCATAACTGCTCCTATTGGCTCCTGCAGCAATTATGAGGTGAGGCCAATTTGCATAACTGCTCCCCTGTTGTTTTGCCCATAGGAGATATGAGAGTGGGGCAATTCCCCCCCTTCCCCCCCTTTAGGGACGGAATTTCCCAAAATCCTTCCTTAGTGTGTGTCTACGTCATAAAAGCAATGTCCCTTCAACATTTCACATTCCTAGATCAAACGGTTTGAGCTGGGCATTGATGATGAGTCAGTCAAAATCAGTCAGTCAGTCAGTCAGTCAGGATACCTTCTTTTATATATATAGATGATGAAAACAAATTTTCAAGAATCTGTTTTCGTGTGTGTGTGTGTGTGTGTGTGTGTGTGTAGATAGCGAGGGAGGGAGGGAGAGACAGACAGGTGTGTGTGTGTGTGTGTGTGTGTGTGTGTATTTCACATATACACATGAAAACTGAGATTCTGAATATTCTTAGGTGTCTTTGAATAAATGCTATTAGGGCTAGTTGCATAGGTATGTGTTATGCTGAAGGTGTTCCACCAGTATAAGAAGGGTGACAAGATGCAAAGAACTATCACTGTGCTCAGTGTATCACAGGCTTTGCGTGTAGAGGAGCCCAGGTTTAATCCCCAGCGCCTCCAGTTAAAAGAACCGGGTAGCTGGTGGCAGGAAAGATTCTCTCCCTGAGAACCTGGACAGCTGACCACTGCCAGTTACACAATAAGCAATACAGGGCCAGACTGCCAGATAGTTTGACCTCCTCTAAGGGAGCTTCTCATCTTGACAGATAGGGGTGAGAAAATCTGCATGTCCTAAAGTCCCCTCTTTTCTGTAGCCCTGACCTCATTTGCCTCCAGTCATCCCAATTGTAAGTGACTAATCTAAGCTGCTTAAAGATATGAAATTGCTGCTGAGTTCCTCATGATATGCTAGATTTCACATGGAAACATAGTCCTTTCCTTCACTCTGCCTACTCAGGTTATAAAAAAAACAACAACATTATTATGCTCTGTCTGTTGCTTTGCCAACGTTGTTCCTCACAAAAGCAAGTTGCTATAAAAACTAGGAGTATGAGCAAATGGCCTCTCAAATTTCTCCACTCTATTCGGGTGCAGAGAAGCTGGGAGACCATTTCAGCAAATCTCTTCATGTGGAGTATCAATTGTCTAACAGTGGCTGAGACACAGCTTCTTTCTTTTTTTCCTGAAGATTTCCTTGTTCTTTTTTTGCTGATGGTGCAAGCTGGCAACTGGCCACCATTTTGCATCCCCCACTAGGCCCCAGACCTAGCAGGGGTGAGGAGGAATGGTGGTTGCCAAAGAAAAATTGTGGAGAATATTCAGAGAAAATTCTGCAAAGTGGCTTCCTTTATGTACAATACTACAAGTGAGAAGGATCTTGGAATTGTGGTAGATCACAACCTGAATATGAGCCAGCAATGCGATGTGGCTGCAAAGAAGGCAAATGCTATTTTGGGCTGCATTAATAAAAGTATAGCTTCCAAATCGCGGGAAGTGATAATTCCCCTTTACTCGGCACTGGTTAGGCCTCATCTTGAGTACTGCGTCCAGTTCTGGGCACCACACTTTAAGAAGGACGTAGACAAACTGGAGAGGGTTCAGAGGAGGGCAACAAGGATGATAAAGGGACTGGAAACAAGGCCCTATGAGGAGAGACTGAAAGAACTGGGCATGTTTAGCCTTCAGAAGAGGAGACTGAGGGGAGATACGATCGCACTCTTCCAGTACTTGAAGGGACACAGAGGAGGGCCAGGATCTCTTCTCGATCATCCCAGTTTGCAGGACACGGAATAATGGGCTCAAGTTACAGGAACCCAGATTCCACCTAAACATCAGGAAAAATGTCCTGACTGTCAGAGCAATAAGACAATGGAACCAACTACCTAGGGAGGTGGTGGGCTCTCCCACTCTGGAGGCATTCAAGGTGCGGCTGGACAGACATCTGTCAGGGATGCTTTGACCTGGATTCCTGCATTGAGCAGGGGGCTGGACTCTATGGCCTTCTGGGCCCCTTCCAACTCTACCTATGATTCTATGATCTAATTGGCTGAGAAAAAGACAAAATGTAAGCATTTTTCCCCCAGAAAAATGTCTTCTGAGAAAATTTCACCTCAGCTCTAATAAAAAAATTCTTTCAACTCCCCTGCGATGGGGAGAGTCTTCCAGACACCACATATGTCTTGCTAATGATTCAGGATCACTAAATATGTTTTCACTGTTTGGTGCTGTTGTTTCTATAAAGCTTTTCACTTTCACATCATCCTGCTCCACCTGATTCAACAACTTAACTGATGGCACATCCACAAATCTCCCACAGGAACCTGCTCCCAAGGCATACTTTTTCAAAACACAAGCCAAGCTCTGTTGAGGTAGTGGAAAGCCTTCAGGTGGATTTGTAGAATTTGTTTGCTGTTGAGACATTGGAATGCAGTTTACACCAGGGAGGAAGCATCTGACATATCTGCACCACAAACTTGTGTTGGGTTAATGCCAGTTAAATTGTTATGGGTTCCTCAACTAACTCTGGGAATTGTTTCTTGAAGAGGTGCTGAGAATTGTCTGTTAAGAGAGACAGAGTTCCCCGCTCCCCACCAAATTACAGTTCCCAGAAAGAATGATGATTAACCCTTTGGAAGTATGTAGTGTAGATATGCTCTCACATACTGAATGTTGGGAGAAGTTGAAATATGGCTGCTGCAAATATTTATTTATTTATTATATTTATACCCCACCTTTTTTCCTGCAAGGAACCCAAGGCGGCTTACATAATCCTCCTCTCCCTTTTATCCTCATAACAACCCTGTGAGGTAGGTTAGGCTGAGAGTCAGTGACTGGCCCAAAGTCACCCAGTGAGTTTCATGGCAGAGCGGGGACTAGAACCCGGATCTCCCGAGTCCCAGTCCGACACTCTAATCACTACGCCACACTGGCTTAAACACTGGCTTAAACACAAAACGATGACATTTTGTGTTTAATTGCCATGGCCATGTTCTAGATGGCCTGGAAAGAAGTTGGGAGGCCTGGCCATTTAAAGACAGCAAACTGACAGTCTTTGGACAGTTTTACACATTATAATCAGTGAGGCAAATACTTGGCTTGTTTCACGCAGCAAAATGCAGCTTTCTACATGCTTCTTTAAACACCTGTGTATACATGCTTGGAACTCTGGTTCACCATGTACGCTAAATGGTGATGGCCCACATTAGTTTGGCCCAGCCTGAGCAGTCTATCTGAAATCACCCACAGGTCTTTTCCAGACGTTGATTTGTCCCAATAGCTGTGCTTCTCCCAATGATTAGTTTTGGGCGTTTGGGTTGGGGAACTTCTCTTTGCTTGGTCAGACAAGCTCAGGGATTTCACGATTCCCCTTCCCATAAGCCTTAAAAATCCTCCTTTGGAGGCATTTGCTTACCCCTGTCTGGGTTATGGTTTGTGTTCAGGGCATGTACAAAAAATTAGTCTTAAACTAAGAGCACATTCTGTGCACGTGCAGAATTTCATTACATATTCCAAGCTACTATGGAAGAAATTCTCAGGGAGATTATGTTTGATTGATAATAAATCTGAGCATTACAAGCTGGGCAAATTCAAATGCAAAGCCAGATAATTACAAACTTCAGCAACATCTCTACAAATTGCTAATATTTGGCACTGTAATCCTAAACATGTCTACTGAGATGTAAACCCCATTAAGTTCAATGGGATTTACTCCCAGGTAAGTCTATATATAAAAACAGCCTTGCTGGATCAGATCAAAGGCCTGTCTAGTCCAGCATTCTGTTACCAGAGTGCCCAACCAAATGCCTAAGAGAAGCTCAAGCAGGACATGAGAGCAATAGCCTTCTCCCGCTATTGTTATAGCAACTGGCCTCTGATCCTGGAGGTAGGTTTGCAGCCTAACCAGTGTAGTTCTGTGTGGCGACGTGAGCCTAGAAAAGAATTACGTCACTTTTATGGGTTTATGTACAAGACTGAGTTAACCCAACACAGCAGTTTCTAGGGTCAATTTTATGATACGTAAAAGAAATGGGTAATAGTGAGATGAGGCGGTAGGTCTGATGTCATTTATTAAAACTACGACAACAATGGAGTCAATTCTACCACTGATGTACCTTGTCTTACTGCTCTCACACATCATGGAAACAGACCTGTGGTGCACGGATTCTGGCCTCGCCTGAGTTTCTGACAAGGAACAGCACCCTTAATTTGGCTGTGGAATTTGAGATTTGTTCGACCATCCTTCTCTGAGAGAAACTCAGGCGTGGGAAGTGCTGAAGTCTGTAGATAACAGAAGCCATTGAAATCCAGAAAGTTTGGAAATACTTCTCACCAGAATAGATGGATGAACAGATGGATATGCTGCTGGCATTATGGCATCAGACAAGTTCTTCTAACACCTTAATCCAGGATTGTAGCATGGGTTTCAATTTCAAATAAGTACCTTTAGATTGCTATGTTTTGAGATATCAACTTTATTACATTTCCCTTGTTACTGAAGAATGTTTTCTGTTCCTTATCCAAGACACTGAGCACAAGATAAAAACACTGTTTCTTTCTTGGCGCATAAAGGGCAAATTGCAGAGAGAGGCCCTGCTAAGCTCACATCTCAAATGCGGGGAAGATTCCAAAGGTGCAGGGCACAAAATGGATCTTGATACTTACTTCACTGTGCTGGAGACCCCCCAAATCCATGTGAGATGGATATTGCCCAACCTGGGGATATTCCTAGACCAGTGATGGCGAACCTTTTTGAGCCCGAGTGCCCAAACTGCAACACAAAACCACCTTATTTATTTCAAAGTGCCAACACTGCAATTAAACCTGAATACCTAGGTTTTAGTTTTAGAAAAACAACTCATACAGTTGTCCAAACTAATTAACATATTTTGTCTTAAAAGAAAAACACAATAACAGAGCTTTCAATGATACAAACAGTTTTTTGTTGGGGAAAAAATCAACTCAAAAAATTATTATAGTACTACACTGTACACATAGCCTGAAGGGAATTTATACAAACTTTTAAAATAATTAGGCACATGTATTTTTGGATAAGGGATTCTCAACTTGTAATATGATTATATGCCAGACTGAAATTGTATGGGGCAAGCTTTACTCCGGGTACTTTCCCTGCTTCTACAGGTGTCAGATTAATCAAAGTAAAAGTCAACCTGTACTAGGATGAGCAAGATAAACAAGAAAACTAAACGTTCTTAACACATTTTAAACACTTTATGTCTTGGACTGCAAACACTGCATTAGGTAAAAGTTTGCATTGGGCATGCTTTTGCACCATTAATGTGGTTTTTGCTATTGCGTGCATGCTGATAATTTGTCAAACCTTGGCTCATACTCCGTTAGTTTGAGAGCAACACATGCAGCACTCAGGTCGACTGTTAGGGCTTTACATCCAAGCCATGCTCTGTGCATCATTCTTCAAAATCTTTTAAATGTGATAACAATGTAGAAAAGAATTCTGTAACAGGAATTCTAGAATGAAATCATTCTGTTGCACACTGTGAGAAAGAACAAGATCATTAGTGTTTTGCAGAAGGGGACGGTCTTGTCGCGATCTGGTGACCCATGGCTCGAGTGCCCACAGAGAGGTCCCTGCGTGCCAGCTGTGGCACCCGTGCCGTAGGTTCGCCATCACTGTCCTAGACTGAGGTAGGCCACTTACATGCTGTTTTCCAAGCAGGCCCAGAACGGGTCCTAGGTCAGCCTGCTCATGTGATGGAAGCGCATGCGAGCCCCACCCCCAACATCCCCATAGTCTTCATGTGTTGAGGGGGAAGGTCTGAAGGGGGTTTCTACTCACGTTTGCTTGAGGACAAGTAGAATCCTCCATCAGGAACATGAGTAGAAGCTTCCATGTGATCATTTTCAACCAAATACTTGTAGACACCATCTTTGGACCTTCCCCCTCAACATGTGAAGGTCAGGCACTGAAAGGATGTTGGGAGTGGACCATGCATGCGCAGCCATGTCCCCTTCCTACTCTTATCCCTCATGTGAGCAGGCTGAACATCTATATAGGGTTAACAGCTTACTATAAACCAGGACCAAGTAACCAATTTAATGGTGCGAATGAAGAAAGAAGTGGGGAGCATGCAAACCGAAGGCTTGGTCCTGTATACCAAGCCATGTTTTTCTGTTACATGTGAACTGACAGAGTATAACATGACTGAGAATAAATATGAGCTAGGGAACAAAGGCTGCTCTTGGGAAACTATTGGTTTCCCCAATATACGGTATGTGCAAATGGCAAAACAGATACCCGTGTATTCTTCACACACGGCAATATACACATTTTTTACACTTTTCCCCGTTACACTGAGACTCCAGTACATACACATTTCCACAGAAGTCCACTTCCAAAATGCCAGAGGGGAGTTTACTTGATGAAATTCTGAGAATTGGTTTCAATTATCTTTAATCATGATAAAAACCACACGCCTCTGTTCATTCATATATAAACTGTGTATCCCACCTTCTACCGGGGAGATCGTAGCAATCAGAGCAGCATACACGGGATTTTCAGGCTGTCTACCAAACCGGTTCTGGCCAGGCCCAGATCTGCTTAGCTTCAGGAAAAGATAGGAGTATAGTGGGAACATTCTCTCCACAACAGGGGTGGGCAACACATGGCCTGTGGGCTGCATGCACACCCCATGACTGTTTTTGCACACCCGTGCCGCCCTACACAATTTTAATCCTCAGGGCTATAGTCTCTGTTTAAAGTCAGTGCAACAACAATACAGTTTCACGGCTCCTCCCTGCAGCCGAAAGGTGTCACCTTCCAAAGGCAGAGAAGAGAGATTTCAGCCATCAAGGAAAATTAATAGCACTGTTTAGGTAGCTAACCACAATTTCAGTGAATGCATGTAGAGCAGTGCTTCTCAATTATTTTCTGTCATGCCCCCCCTAGGAAGAAGAAAACATTTCGCGCCCCCCGCGCGACTGTAAATAGTATCATTTGTCTATAAAATTGTTATAAGTACACCTCTGCAAAACACTGTATCCTTATTAACGTATAAGAGAATAAAAAAAGAAAGAAATGTGGATCAATTTACAACAAAGAATAACTTTATTAACTGTAGCAGAAAAGATTTAAAGGAGCACAGGATTTAAAGGAACACAATATTAAAAAAAAACTTTTAACTGAGGTCAAACGAGCCCCCCTTTACGGAGCCTTGTGCCCCCCCTGGGGGGCCCGCCCCACTATTTGAGAAGCACTGATGTAGAGGAAGGTGGTAGTTCCAGCAGCATGCTCCGTCACCTGCTGTAATGTCTGCAACATGTCTATGCGTGTAATCACACGCCCACCCCCAAAAAGCATTTTCTGTATGCATTGCTGGTTATCTGAACAGTGCTAATGTCCTCTCTTTTTTTAATTCCTTCACTACCACTCGTTGCCCAGTGACAGGCCCAATCACAGTAATCAAGGCAGCCAAACTCATAACAATACCACAATCATTTTCCCCTTCTGTAAACTTTGCCAGCTTACTCCCCCCCCCCCTTCTTCACCCAGTATTGGATGCCTCACAGATATTCACAGATATATATTTTCTGTGATATTTTCTTCCTAATATTTCCTAGTATCCTATCTGTTTTTATGATTTTTGGACTGCTATGAACAGGATTTCTACCTTTTTAAATTTTTTTTATTTTAAATATATATATATATATATATATATATATATATATTATTTATTTAAATTTTTCCAAACAATATATAAAATACAAATACATAACATACATAAAAAGAAAAGGAAAAATAATAATTAATAACATATAAACTACAAAATACATAAACATCCAAATTATACTACAAATAACCAAAAACTTAAACAAACAACTACCTATACAAATACACAAAAAGAAAAAACACATATTCTAAACCCCCACCCACGCATATAATGTTTCCCCCCCTATAGCCGGGGGGGGGGGGGAACATTTTTTTTACTGGCCTACTACCCACATTTTAGGGACCAAAACAGATTGGATTAGAGACCCCAAATCTCCTTATTTTTCAATTCAATATTCAATGGATGAGCCTGAGTGTCTCCACATAGGTCAAAGACCCAGCAAGAAATAATTCCTCCAAAACCCTGAGCCTGACAAATTTGATTTTGTTTTGTTTTCTCAATTTTTTTTGTGGGATTTGCTTCCTGGAAAGAACTTACTGCAGGGAAAATCGGAGGGCTTACGTATATTATAGTAGAAGAACACTCTAGTATAGAGTAATGGATAGGCTTGAGATCCGGGAAGTTCCCAGTTCAAATATTGCCTCAGGCATTAATTTACTAGCTGACTCAATGAAGACATTATCTCTTGGCTTCGACCCCATGAATATCCATCTATAACCCTGGGATAATAATAGTGAGCAACTTAACTATACAGTGTAGCTGTAAGATGTACAGAGATCATACATGTGAAGCATTTTGAACATTCCAAAATGCAAAGTATTATGATTGTTAGTGGGTTCGTTGGGCTGCTTTTACCTCCTCAGTGTATTCAGTATATACATAGGTGCGGGATACACTCTGAGTAGGTGTTCCACATCAGTTTGGGGAATCTGGGGCAGCATAATCTACCAGGAGGAACATCTCCTACACATGGCACGTCAAAACGAGTAGGAGTTCCACAACTGTGTTCTGGTGTGTACATCATTTCAGAGGAAGAACTTGGACAAGAGGTTTTCTTTCTTGGCAGAATTTTTCCTTAACCATATGCCTGTTCAAGACTAAATTATCAGGATGCGAGCGTATCGTTTATTTGGGAGTTCTTTTTAATTAGTGATGGTGCCAAAATTTGGAATGAGGGGGCAGGATGGGTTGGAAATGAACTTCCCCAGTTCTGAAAACATTAAGCCACAGTAAGCCAGGCCCAAACATTCTTGAAGTAATGGCTTGCACCGGCGTTTCTTACTGCCAGAAAGTTCAGCTCTGCCTATACCACCACCAGCTCCCCGCTTCCCCAGAGTGTATCTCCTGTCAATGGGTGACAGCAGCAAGGCTTCAGTATTCACACAGGCCTCACCTTGTGGTTATCCCACAGGAGCATCCAGGCCTTAAAGATGAGGCTTCTAGTTCTGCCATTGCTGAAGCCCTCCATACCAGCCCAAACGAGGGGTGGCAGAAAGTGTGGCATCTTGGTAAGATGCCACACTTTTCCTGAGAATTATCTGAGAAAGCTTAGAAGAACTGAGGTACTTAAGAGGGAAAGCATGGGGAACCTGCTCATCACAATTTTAAGGGATGGGGACTCGGACTCGAGGACTCGACTCGTGAGTCGGACTGAGTCCCCCCTCTGACTCGACTCGGACTCGAGTCCCAATATTTTTAATGGGACTCGAGACTCGACTCGGGACTCGAGACCAAGGACTCGTCAACATCCCTGGGCTGTTGACGAGTCTTCTGGCTGTGCCAGAAGGAGCGCGATCACCGGTGAAGAGCGCATGGAAGCGAGGCGCGCCGCTGCTCGGCCACTATGGACAGCTACCAGGAGCGCAGCCCCAACGATGTGTTGAGATTTATTTTGATTGATGTGTTGTTGTGGGGGGTTTGGGTTAGGGTCAGACATTTTGGGTTTGGCTGCCTCTGCCTGCCTGTTTGGGGTTTCCAGCCTCCTCTGCCTGCCTGGTCTCTTCTTGACCTGTTCAACAGTTGAATTGTCCAAGACAAAGGCCTCTGCCTGCCTGCTTTGGGGTTCCCTGCCTCCTCTGCCTGCCTGGTTATTTTGGGTTTGTCTGCCTGGTCTGTTCTTGCCAAAATCAGTTGCAGAGTTTTGAAATAAAAAGGCACACTTGTGCCTAGAATTTATTTAAGCCACACATCTGAAGTAGCCTTATTTTGTTGGGAAACCCCCCCATTGATTTTAATAGGGACTCGTGGAGTCAGTTTTGGGAGTGACTCAGGACTCGTGACTCGTGAGTCACCATTTTGGACCAAGGACTCGGACTCGGACTCGAGACTCGGGTCCAAAGACTCGTGACTCGACTCGTGACTCGAGACCAAGGACTCTTCAACATCCCTGCAATTTTATAACCTGCTCAGTCCTGAACTGAAAGTTGCAATGTTTTTGTCTTCAAGGGTGCCATCCTATCAATAGTGTTCTCAGTGACTGGAAGCCCCCTAAGTTATTTTTCAGTTTTGGACACACAGAAATGCTTTATAGGAATTGTGACATTTTCCCAACGACCTAGTGAGGTAGGCCATTAATATCCCCATTTTACCAGCAGGGAACTGAGGATAGGAGAGACTATTCAGTCAGTCCATAATTGAACAAGGGCTTGAATTTAGGACACCTTGATTGACATGTAGCATAATATCCACTACACCACACTGGCTCTCTGGTCATAGTTATGCAAAAGGACACAAAATAAATTCCACAAATATAAAAACAAAAGAAGAGACACACATAAGATTAAAATATCCCAGTCTAAACCTAAGTGTTTCTCAGGGAGATAATGGAGCAGACATTGTCTCCTAGGTATTACACTAATATGGATTTTGGCATGTTTCTTATAGCCATTGCGTAAAATACATGTTTGTCTACAAATATTTGACAGATGGATGGAAAAACAGGAGTAAACAGTATTCTTTGAGTTGGGTTTTCTGGCACTACCCTTTCCCCCATCCATTTGTAAACAGCTGGGGAATTACATTCCAGATTTCAGCAGTAAACACTCAACTGACTTATGCCCAAGAAGTGTGGCTACTCTTCTAGCGTCTCTAAGCAACATCACAATATAAAGTTACAAACCACAACCCATTTATTCACAAGTGTTCCATCTCAGCTATTTCCTCTGATACCGTTGTTGACATTTTCCACTGCGCCTTTCATGTTTCGAGTCTGCCCGCCCCCTGCATTTTGTTTAAAAACCCTGCAAAGGAGGTCATGAAAGATGAATAAGACAAAGCTATCATTCAAGCATCTCTGTTTTATATGCAATGAACCGAATATGTATACTGTGCGTTCTTAACAGTAACTGAGGTAGAGGCATTGTTAATTAAACAAAAACAAAAGTGTTAGGATTCGAGCCTCCATGGAAGCTCTATCATCTGTTCTGGAAGTAATCTCTGCTCTTTAATTCTAAACTGTCATTGCTCGATGATGCAAGGCACTCTAACAAGATGAGGTTTAACAGAGATAAATGTAAAGTCTTGGATTTAGGTACAAAAAAACCAAAGACACAAGTATAGGATGTGTGTGTGTGTGGGGGGGGACCTGGCTTGGCAGCAGTACATGTAAAAAGGACCTAGGTGTCTTAGTGGATTACAAGCTGAATATGAGCCAGCACTGTGATGCGGCAGCTAAGAAAGCTAATGCAATCTGGGGCTCAATTAACAGAAGCATAGCATCCAGGGGACAATCTACACCTAATCGTTATTGCGGTACTGGATCGCTTCTTGTGACTTGTGGGGCACACGGCACACTCACTTTTAAGTTTTGGTTGTGTTTGTCTTGTTCTACTTTTCTTCCGTAATTTCCTGGACTACCTTTATTACTATTTTCCCTGTTATTGCGATTCACTATCGCATTAGGTGGCTATGGGTGTTCTCACCCGGTGCTGTTGTTGCCTGTCTCAGTGTGGCTACGAATTGTCTTAAGCGGTGTTAGCCAATTGTTTTCGAGGGGGGGGGGGAACATTTGGCTTTTGTTTCCCAAAGCTGTATGGGGCTTCCACAAAGCAGCAGAGACTGGACACCTCCCCGCATGGACACCTTCTTTCTCTTGCAAAGTGAACTGAAGAGTAAGTGCCTCCCCGTCCCCTCCCTTTTGAAAAAATAAAGTTTTGAATGCCCCTTTCAACCCACTGCCCCAAAGAACAACTAGCTGTAAATGAGTCATAATTTACTCAGAAGTAAATTACATTATCTTCCATGGCCTTACTCAGAAGTAGATCACAAAAGTGAATAGGACCTATCGAAATAGCAGCAGCAACTCCGAGATTGCCTTCCCACCACCCGCCTTCGCCATGGCTTTTCTCTGAGTGTCTACTCAGAAGTTACCGGTAATCACTTTATTTATTTATTTATTTATTTCATTTTTATACCGCCCAATAGCCGAAGCTCTCTGGGCGGTTTACAACAATTAACAAGACGGTCCCTGCCCGCAGGCTTACAAGCTTCAATGGCCTTACTCAGAAGTAAATCACATTGATTTCAATGGAGCTTATGCTTGGGAAACGTAGCACGAGAGGAAGACCGCTTTGGGAAATTGGTTTTGGGTGGAGGGGAAGGGGCGTGCTGATCCTGCTGGCTTCACCCCATGGGAGGATGGCGACAGCAGCAGCAGCACCACCACCACCACCACCGTCTCCCGCTCTCTTCCCTTCTCCATCATTTTTTTGTGAGGGGGCAGGAGGAACTTTTTGCTCTTTCTTTAAAAACAATCATGCCCCTGCGTTCTTGCACTCCTGTGCATAGATGATGAACACACACACCCCAAACCCTTTCTCTTAAAGGGCCACTTCCCCTGCGTGTGCACGGCAACACCCAGTATTACCGCTATGGTTAGGCGTGGGGCGGCAAAACGGAATGACTGTGGTGGTACATTTAACGAAAGTGTATTCTGTGAGTAGTGACTGTGGAAGGTGAATATAGCAGTACTGTACTGTGATGCTAACTTGATGATATACCATGTAGTGTAGATCTGGCCCAGATCACGGGAACGAATAGTTCCTCTATTTTGCATTGGTCAGGCCGCACATGGAGTACTATGTCCAGTTCTGGGAACTCCACTTTAAGAAGGACATTGACAAGTTGGAGCATGTCCAGGATGGCGAGGGGTCTGGAAACCAAATTATGAGGAATGGTTGAAAGAACTGGGTATGTTTAGCCTGGAGAAGAGAAGATTAAGAGGAGACATGATAGCGGTCCTCAAATATCTGAAAGGCTGTCATGAAGAAGATGGAGCAGACCTGTTCTCTGTTGCTCCAGAGCTGCATCCTGCGGTTGAGAGCCTGCACTGAGCAGGGCGTTAGACTGGCCCCTCCCAACTCTGTGATTCTATGATTCCATCATATTGCTTCAAACCTGTTTCTATAAATAAAGAGCATGTCCAAAGATGTTTAGTGCTTAAATGGTTGTCCTGGGACTGGAGAATAGAAAGGAAGCACAGTCTGGCCTCTGCCACCGGCCAGGGGACCAAAGGCCACTAAGAGGTTACACTGCCTGCCTCTCAAGAAAAACATTATGGCAAGGGGAGGACCGGCTTGGCCCCGTCCATTGGCCACAGGAGGAGGAGCAGCAGGGAGCTTGTTTATCCCTCCCTGCCAAGGGAAATCACACTCTGACTCCACAAGGGCAATATTACCCGCAAGAGCTTTTTTTTTTTTACTTAACAACATTATTCCTAACTATATGGTGTTGTAGCATATAGTTACAAACTTCCCCGAGCAGTGAAGACGTTTCAGTGGTAGTGCTGCCAGTTTCCAGTTTCTTTGGATGAAAGAGCAATGGAGACTGAAGGCATCTTTGTAATACAGTAATACCTCGGATTGCAAGCATAATTCGTTCCGGAACCGTGCTTGTAATCCAAAACACTCTTGTATCAAAGCGAGACTCTGGCAGGCATGAGCGGGGCCGATTTCAGCCCACTATGCCCGCTCAAGGCAAGCGGTTACAAGTAGTACCGTACTTGTATTGCAAGACGTCGCTTGTCAAAATTTATTTTAAAAAATGGCTTGTCTTGCAAAACGCTCTCAGACCAAGTTACATGCAATCCAAGGTATTACTGTATTCGCTTTATTTACAAATATACAAAGAGAAAACAAGTAGGGGCAAAACAAGCACTCCTACAAGGCAGAGTATCCCCCAGAGAGCAATTTGGGCAGCCCCCGCCCTGCCCTGCCCTGGCTGCAACCTCCCTCTCAGCCAACACCAGCTACAAACTCTCCTCCCTCTCTCTCCCCATTAGAATTGCAAGTTGTTGATGTTTTTTCTTTTTTCTGTTCAGTCTCTTACTCTGTCCTCTAGCTTGAGGGGTGTTTCTTCTGCCAAACTCTGATGGATATCTCATTCAAACAAGCAGAGAGATTCTCAACTATCAGGAGACTAACTCTGATCCATTATCTCCCTAAGAAACACCTGGGCTTATATCATTAAGGCTTTTGACTGATGTTTCTTTTGATAGGCAGATAGGCAGGCAGGACAAATGGGACCTGCAACAAAATGTTACAGTGGAACACAGGAAGCTGCCTTATACTGACCTGGTACGGGGGCTCATTGGGGGCTGTTAAACCCCCAAAAAGAGCCACGGCATGTGCTGGGTGACATTTTGAATATGCAGGCCCCGCTCGGGGGTTGTCGAGTCATGCAAACCCAGCCACTGAGGGTTATTCAAGGGTTAAACAACCTCGGTTTGTTGTAGGGTTATGTGAGGGTTGTTCAACCCTCAAATAACCCTTGGTGGCTGGGTTCGCACGACATGGCCACCCCCGCTTGGGGCTGCATATTCAAAATAGGTCGCCTAGCATACACTGCAGCTCCCCCTCCGCGTTGGGTTTCATTAGCCCTTCCCCAACAGCCAGTAAGCATTTGTAGCCACTGAGCATGCTCAGATCTCATTGGATTGTTTGTGCTTTTTTGAAAGGGTATTTTGGGGTACTTCTGCATACCTTGGGGTTTCGCTAGCCTGCTGATACCTTGCTTTTGTGTGTGGATGGTGCCATTTTGGTACATCAGGATCCAGACTTGGAGAATGAACTGACTATTTGTGGCGGACTGAAACCTGGTCCGCTGCGAGGGTTCGGTACCTTCCCAAGACTTTATTTCTAGCAGTGAGTGATATTGACACGAAATCCCATAGAGATACAAGGAACCTGCAATCTGGTCAGTTTCAAAAAAAAAGAAAAAAAGAAAGAAAGAAAAAGAAAAAAAAAGAGTTTAATGGAGTGGAACTAATAGACTACAGGAATTTCACAGTATAAACATAGCAGTCAATATAGATACAAAGCAGCAAAGAAGTATTCAATTGGCTTGCAAGATAGGCTTTGCTCGAGTGCAGAGTTACCTCACATCAGAGAATCTGGCTCCCTGATCTTCCGTAGAGGCTTGGATAGCCGGTTGCTGGGCGCCGTGCCCGGGGTTGGATCGTACTGGGTCCCGACCGGAGTTGAGGACCGGGTCTGTGCCAGCTTGCACCAAGTTTTCCAACAACCACCTGATCCCTGCGTACTTGGTTTTCAACCCTCCCTTGGCCCCCCTCCCCTGCCCCTGACGATCAGGTGGCCCATTGTGCCCTGCAGGATGATGGCGCCTCTTGGGCAGATATCTCCGGGGTGATGGGGTACTTGGCAGCTCTTCGAGACTGCTTCTCACCTCTTGGTGTTCTGGCCAGACCCCAGGGAAGTGTCATTGCTCCCATTCATTTCATTTATTCATTTATTTCATTTATATACCGCCCCATAGCCGAAGCTCTCTGGGCGGTTCACAATACTCTATACATAAAAACAACATTAAAACATACAAAATAGTTTAAAAAATTAAAAACCAAATTTAAAAACACAGTTTAAAATAACAATACAAAAGCCAATAAAACTGAGCCTACAGGTGACAATCCCCCCCGTGCTATTCCAAGCTCCTAACTAAATGCCTTGGCATAGAGGGAAGTCTTAACCTGGCGCCGAAAAGATAGTAAGGTTGGCGCCAGGCGGGTCTCAGTGGGGAGCTGATTCCATAACTGGGGGGCTACCACCGAGAAGGCCCTCCTCCTCGTTGCCACCAACCGAGCCTCTCTTGGAGGTGGCAGTCGGAGGAGGGCCCCAGATGTTGAGCGTAGTGTCCGGGTAGATAACGGTTGGGAGAGACGTTCCGTCAGGTATTGTGGTCCTAAGCCGTGTAGGGCTTTATAGGTTAAAACCAGCACCTTGAATTCGGCTCGGAAGCATATTGGCAGCCAGTGCAAGCGGGCCAGAACTGGTGTTCTGTTCTGAGAGTAACATTGAGAGTATGCAGATATGGCTATGCAGGGGTGGTCACGTACAACGGGTTGGTTCAGTCATTTACCTCCCCAGGTGGGGATTATGCAGAAAGGGTGGGGGAAATGCGGGGCGTCAGCTAAAGGGCAAAACTGGGCAAAAGGTCTGTTCACTGTGTGCGCTCTGGCTTTCTCCACACTATTAATATATAGCAGGGCTGAGGGATATGTGGCCCTCCAGTTGTTGAACTGGCAGCGTGGCCAATCATGAGGGATGAGGGGAGTTGTGTAGTCCAACCACATTCCCTGTCCCTGTTATAGGATGGCACGTTAATGTTTCGTCCTGTACTATTAACCAGTTGTCCACCTAACAAAGGAATGGCCAGCAAATAGCACTAAAATTATAAGCTGGGGGTGTTCCGTAGAACCTTGTCCCAGCCTCAGCTCTTGGCTCTGGAAGGGCCAAGCTTAGAGCACATGCCAGTACTGCTGCCAACTATCTTGGGTCATTCCTGGATAAAGCAGATCTGGCTGTCACAGATGCTTTGGTCACATCCAGATTAGAGTTCTGTAATACACTCCAGGTTTTTGAAGGCCCTTGGGCAAGATAACCTTCAATGGGGCCCCTCCCTCAAGGCAGGGCCGGATTAAGAGCATTATGGGCCTGGTGCTGAGGATTTTGGTGGGCCTTTTTATGGAAATAAATAAAATGAAGACGCAATTTTATATTAAAACAAATTAAATATTTTAATTACCATTAAAGTGCCAAAACTCAAAAACTCCTGCAGCTCATCAGTAAGGGTCTTCCCAATTTCCCCCAAATTTATTTATTAAAAAAGAAAAAGCAGCCACAACAAAAAGCCAGGAAGCTTTGCTTGACCAAGAATAATTGTGTTGTTCTTGTTGCTTTGTTTTTTTGTTAAACTAGCATTTGAACAATTGAGCTGCGAATCAGAAAGATCTTTTGCTCGAGGCTGGAGAGAGAGGTCCCTTCTAAATCTGAATATTACAGACCCTAGCAAGCCCCCCATGTGCTTCAAAGAAATGTAGTAACAGTGATTGAAATGCAAAAACCTACCGAAATGCTAATTTGAGAACAACAGTTCTTGCTAGGTCTTGCCTCAAGCCTGTAATGCAGATGTGCTTAGAACACCTTTCTAATCTTGAAAAAAATCATTAATTATGCTGAATGATAACGATCAGAGCTAACTCAAATCGTGCCGCCCGTCCCTAATTGTGGGCCTCTTTTCTGTTAGGGGCCTGGAGCTTCCGCTCCAATCGCCCCTATGTTAATCCGGCCCTGCCTCAAGGAGTCTCCCTTCTCACTACCATTGTCACTAGCTGCCGTTGCTCCTCATCACTTGCTTGCTTGACAGGCAGAGAGCCAGTGAGCAAGAAGGCTGCGGCATCTTCTGCTCCCCTTTCTCACCACCACAGTTGTCTTGCCTGGGGCAGCTCGAGAGCAGAGAGGAAGAGCAACTCCAGGGGCTTTTGTCAGTGGGCTCCTGCTGGATGGGCTCATGCCTACCCTTGACACCAGTCCTGAATACACTGTACATGAAGCTGCCTTTGAAAAGTGTTTGAAAACTACTGCTGGTGAAAAATGTAGCTGCCGGAGTAATTTCTGGTGCTAGCTTTTCTGCTCATATCACTCCAGCCTCATTTAACTTGCAGTGACTATCAGCAGGCATGTCCACGGGGTAAAGGCAGTTGCCCCCTCCACCTGAATGAGCAAAAATCCCTGGAGTTCCAGTTTTTCTTTTTAAAGTAAGTCTTTAGTATTACCAACTTTATTGTATGCCATTGTATTACCAACTTTATTGTATGCCTGCGAAACATGGACTATCTATAAACGTCACTTCCACCTCCTTGAAAGGTTTCATCAACGTTGCCTCCAGAAAATCCTGCAAATTACTTGGGAAGATAGGCGAACAAATGTCAGTGTACTGGAAGAAGCAAAGACTACTAGCATTGAAAAAATGATCCTTCAACGCCAACTTCAGTGGACCGGTCATGTTGTTCGAATGCCTGACTGCCGTCTCCCAAAGCAGTTACTTTACTCCCAACTCAAGGATGGAAAGCGGAATATCGGTGGTCAATATAAGAGGTTTAAAGATGTTCATAAGGCAAATCTAAAAAAATGCAATATAAACATCGAAAACTGGGACGCTCTGGCCCATGAACGATCTAAATGGAGGTTGGCCTTTCACAAAGGTTCCATGGACTTTGAAGAAGCCCGAGTGCAAGGTGAAAGGGAGAAACGTGCTAAGCGAAAAGCACGTCAAATGAATCCTTTACAGGACCATCTTCCATCTGGTAACCTGTGTCCTCACTGTGGGAAGCTGTGTGGATCTAAAATTGGCCTCCACAGTCACTTACGGACCCATCGCTAGAGTCTACACAATCTTCTTTAGAATTTCCTCCTTTTATCCTGGAAGACAATCTTACTCGGTCACGAGTGATCGCCTGATGGATGGAGTCCTTGCAGAACCTGAGATAGGAGGCAAATATGTGCAGGCACTATTCTGTCCATTCATTTTCTGAGAAGAAACTAACCTGCTGCTACATTTGAGTTTTATATGCCAATGAATGAAGTCATAGCAATGATTAATACCCCCCTGTCTGAAGAACGGTGGGTTCATGTGTAAGCCTTTTAAGCCTATGCTGCCCCAAAGAAAAGAATTCAGAAATCCAGGATGTTAGTATAGCTGTCATTGGGCAGTAGAGTGTCTACCCAAAAATTAAAAGGTAGCAGCAATCATAGAAGTTTGTGATCTTTCTAACTGAGGCCTTATTTCATTCCAAAAGTATTGTGATTTCCCCCTAGCACTGAATTTGTAAATATTGTTTTAAAAAATCATTGCCAATGCCAGTTCAGAATAAAACCCATCATTATTCTACTCATATTGCAGGGGATGGAGGTGGAGCTGAGACAGCATGGGTCACCCCTGCCCTGCAAAGTGTTACAATTTTAAATAAATAGTTTTAAAAAAAATTGTACCATTGCTCTTCACTTTTCAAGATTGTGTATTGTACTTTTTAAATGAGGATGAGGATGTAAAATGTATTATTTTACATTCAGGGTGAGCAGATTAATATCACTGCTCCTCATTTTGAGAATCAATATTTTGTAAATTAGTTAAGGGTCTTTCCAGTTCAGTGCACTTTCCTTTAAATAATGTGATTCTGTAAACAAGACAAAGGGTTTTTTTTTTTAAAGTCACTCTTTGAGTCATCACCAGTTTTTACACATTAGGCAGAGAGACTGGATGAATTATGCGATTTCATGAGTAGAACACTTGCTTGTTTTGCAAATTAGTTGTGGGATTTGCCTGATTTAGAAAATAAGCAAAGATGATGGGTATTTTATGGCTAGAACCAACATCTAAACAAAGTAGCATTGAGCATAACATCTATGCCGCACTCGTGACATGGCTTGTACTGAGAATCCTGCACATGTCTGTCATGAGGCACCTTATGCACTTCTGACAGGACTATGATCAAGGAATAATTTGAGCTTTAGTTTTATTTTAGGACTCTTATCTGTATGAACAAGAAGTTCAAGTGTGTTTTAGGACCAGCTCACGCAGTTTTAGGTGTACAGTAATACCTTGGATTACAAGTAACTTAGTTTGAGAGCATTTTGCAAGACAAGCAAAATTTTTAATATTTATTTAATTTTTTTTTACTTGATATACAAGCGTCGTCTTGCAATACAAGTACTGTAGTACGGCTTAAATTAAAAATCTCTGTACAAATTTTTTTGGGGGGATTTCGTTTTGATATAAGAGTGTTTTGGATTACAAGCACATTTCCGGAACGAATTATGCTCTCAATCCAAGGCATGACTGTACATCTAAAAATATTAAGTACCTGGTTATTACTTGGATGGGAGACCCCTCCTCTAGTTTCCTGCATTGAGCAGGGGGTTGGACTCGATAGCCTAGTAGGCTCCTTCCAACTCTATGATCTATGAACCGATGTGAAAGGCTTGCAAATACATGCATCATACAAGTTCACCCATCAGGAACCTATACTTGACTCCCAGCCCCCTGTTATTTATTCATTTGTTATTTAGATTTGTATCCTGTCTTTCCAGGCATATTGAATGTATGCCTGGTGACAAACCTAGGTTTGCTTCTGTTTATTGTGTGAAATAGCCCTCAGTCATTGCTGACTGTCTTGGAGCATTGACAGGTCATTGTAACACTCTGTGGCTTTTGTAGGGTGTCCGAGTGTCCTACATTACAAAGAATAGTCCTCTATTTGATGGACTGTCAAAGTACAGCCCCCTACTTGAAGGCATCCTCTATTTGAAGGACTGTCCAGTCCAAGTCTGGTTTAAAGAGAAAGAACCCTAAGGGTGTGTGCAATTCTATGTCCCTCCGCCCTTGTCTGGAGGGACATAGGAATTGCCATAGAAGCTGTTGTGACCTCAGAAATCCTTTCTGAGGTCGCAGCACCACGGAGCACGCGCCCTGCCCACCTCATAGCCAGTGTGGGTTTTTTCTGTGCTGGCAGGGAACCGAGCATGGAAGACCATGCTCGGTTCCCCCTTTGAGGAGGGCGTTCCCAGGGACAGGGATGGGAGTGCAAAGCCACTGCCGGATTCTGAGGACACCAGGCAGTGCCTCAGCCTCTTCCCCTCGGGAGGAGAGGAGAAGCATTTAGATGGCTGAAATCAGCCGTCTAGATGTTTTTGAGGGTGGAAGGAGCACGGAAGGAGCATCCTATCCTCCATGCTCCTCCCACCTTCAAAAGGATGCCCGTAATTCTCTGAGTTCGGGGGGTTACAGGCAGCCTCATCACCATCATCATCATCAGGCGATCACTCGTGACCAAGTAAGATTGTCTTCCGGGATAAAAGGAGGAAATTCTAAAGAAGATTGTGTACTCTAGCGATGGGTCCGTAAGTGACTGTTGAGGCCAATTCTAGATCCACACAGCTTCCCACAGTGAGGACACAGGTTACCAGATAGAAGATGGTCCTGTAAAGGATTCATTTGACGTGCTTTTCGCTTAGCACGTTTCTCCCTTTCACCTTGCACTCGGGCTTCTTCAAAGTCCATGGAACCTTTGTGAAAGGCCAACCTCCATTTAGATTGTTCATGGGCCAGAGCTTCCCAGTTTTCGATGTTTATATTGCATTTTTTTAGATTAGCCTTATGAACATCTTTAAACCTCTTATATTGACCACCGATATTCCGCTTTCCATCCTTGAGTTGGGAGTAAAGTAACTGCTTTGGGAGACGGCAGTCAGGCATTCGAACAACATGATTGTGCTGTAAGGCAGGAAATCAGCAGGGGGCTTCAAGTTGCCCATCAACAGCGAGCACCTGGATAGCAGACTGAGGAGGCTCACCACACAGGACACCTGGTCACAGCCTCCCCCACTACGCTGAGATCTGTATTGTATTTCTATTTAATTTATACTCATTATGTCTAAATTTGCATCTATTTTTTTTTTAAATATTTTATTAAATTTTAAAACAATACAAAGAAAATAACATACACACATAACTAATATTGTGCTCCCATCACCATGGGACCAAACAATCCAATAACTCTATAATTGTTCATTATTCCAAAAATACAATAAATCTTGACAGGGTAAACTCCCTTTCCCCCTTTTAAACACATATTCCAAAAATAAACCCCAAATATCCTTAAAATTATTTTTCTTTAATTGACCCCTTTTGCATTTAATATTACAAGTCAACATATCATTCAAAGCCATATCCCATACTTCCTTATACCATTCATTAATAGTGAAAACTTGCTGGATTTTCCATTTCCTTGCTATCATTAGTCTACCTGCCGTTAACAAATTTATGATTAATTCTTTAACATTTTGAGAACCGATCACCTTTTCCGTTATTGTTAGCAAAGCTAGTTTAGGGCATACCTCTAAATCAACTCCAACAATTTCTGATATTTCCTCAAAAATCATTTTCCAAAAATCCATTACATTTTTACAACTTCACCACATATGAGCATATGTACCCAATTCCTGACATCCTCGCCAACACATTGGAGAACATTTATTATCTATTCTATTTAATCTCACTGGGGTCAAATACCATCTCCAAATTAGCTTATAAAAATTCTCTTTAATTCTTATAGACATATTTTTCAATATTCGCCTATCCCAAATCTTATTCCACTCATCCTTTGATATTTCCTCTTCAAACTCTGTATCCCAAACTATTTTAAGATTTTCTGCTTGCTCTTCTGATTTCTGCAACATTTTATATAACATCTTTGTAAGACCCCTAGCTGATGCATTTCCTTCTACAAGTTCTCTAGACATAACCACCTGCTCAAATGCAGTGAAATCCCTTTCATACTCATGTCTCCTCTTCCATTTCTTACCCCATTGTACTAATTGAATTAAATTTAACCAAGAAATTCTTCCTGCCCCAACCCTATCAATTATTTGCTGTCTTGTCTCCATTTTTTCCAGCCAATCCATTAAAGTTATCACCTTTTTCTCTCTAAAAATTCGTTCCAAATTTGCATCTATACGTATATACAAATTGTATGCAAACGTTTGTCCTCTTTTTGCTGACGTTATTTTCTCTTGATTGGCAATGTGTAATTGGCCACCCTGTCTAACAATACAGGCCTGTGGCTCAGGCTGGCTCAGCTTGTCTGAGCGTGGAAAGCTAAGCAGGGTTATTACTTGGATGGGAGACCCCTCCTCTAGTTTCCTGCATTGAGCAGGGGGTTGGACTCGATAGTCTCCTTCCAACTCTATCATGAAATCTATGAAACCAAACATCATAGCTCTGCTATTTTTTTTTTTACATGATCACTTCTCCTGGGATGAAAAAGATGTGTTTTCAGGTTTTGTTGATTCCCTCACAGCCAGGTCCAGTGACAGGTTTGAGGGGGCCATGGGCAAAGTGCTCTCTGGTGCTCCCCCTCAAAGCTTACCAGGGAGTGGAGGGAATGGGCAGTGCGAGGGATGGGTGGCTGTGCTCCAAGTGCTAGCTACTCTCTCAGCCTGGTGCTGTGAAGAGAAGTGCCAAGAGAGACAGCTACAAACCGCCACCACCATCTGCCGCCAAGACATCATTGTTTGGACCTCCCGTAAAGTTCAGTGAACAAGGCCAGGTAATTGCACAATAAAAGTTTCATCGGAAAGCACCCTTAGTCCAAGATGGCCCTTCCTTCTCTTTTCTTGTAAAAGATTTCCTTGACTTTAGTATGATCCAGAGCTCGCTGTGCCAAATAAACAGTTCAGCTTCAAGTTAAATGGAAACATTATTTTAATTAAGGCAACTGAATTAGAGAAAATGTATTCCTGGGCCTCCTCTTCTTTCGCTTTCCATAAACACTCCTGTCTAAACATTGGAACTAGCCAACAGTACATTTTGAAGGGATGGGGGGTGGGGAGTTTTGGGGGGAAGCTGATTTTTCCTGTATGGCAGGGCTGTTGACATATGTATTGCTCATAAAACATGCTCGGTCCCAAGGGTGGTATTAATGTGTTGAGGGAATACATGAGGCTCAAAATGATTGTTGTATGGTATCAGAGTATTGCTTGAAATGAGAATATAGTTCATTTTATATACTGGTTTTCCTTATCATAATTAGAAGCTAGGTCTCTGTGAGAAGAGAAAAACAAAATTAGATGTTAGAAAATGGCTTTAGATTTATTTTTATTTTTAAGGAATGGTATTCCATATGCCATGGATGTCTTAGAGGACACGCCAGTCATGAATCTAGACAAAAACTTTATTATATCTTTCTCTGACTAGAACATAACAAACACAGGAAATTCCTGACTCCACCCAAATGCAACTAGGGGGCAGGGCCGGTGCTACCATTAGGCCAACTAGGCAGCTGCCTAGGGCGCAGGGCTAAAGGGGGCGCCAGAAATGCCTTGAAAAAAAATACAGCGCTCTCAAGTGGGGAGGGGGGGCGCTAAATATCTGATCTTGCCTAGGGCACCAAACTGCCTTGCACCGGTCCTGCTAGGGGGCGATCTACACCTGAGGTTTAGTCCAGTACTGGATCACCTCTGTGACTTGCGAGGCACATGACACTCTTGCTTTTCTGTTCTGGTTGCATTTCTCTTGCGTTCTCATTCTTCTTTCCTCCTGTAATTTCCTGGACTACTTTTATTACGATTCTTCTTGTTATCGCGATTCACTATTGCAGTACGTGGCTATGTGTGTGCTCACTGGGCGCTGTCATTGCCTGTGTTAGCCAATTGTATTCGAGGGGTGGGGAACATTTAGCATTTGTCTCCCAAAGCGAAGAGGAAATGCCCTGTCTTACTTTCCCTCCTCCCTCCCCATGGCTTCTCTGAGTAAATGCTTCTCCCCTCCGCTCCCCTTTGAAAAAATAAAGTTTGGAATGTCCCTTTCATTCCCTTGGCTCAAACAACAACTAGCTGAAAATGAGCCAAAATGCATGTCTTCTCAGAAGTAAATCACACTACCTTCAAAATGGCCTTACTCAGAAGCAAATCACGTTGATTTCAATGGCCTCACCATTGCTTTTGGGTGGAGGGGAATAGGGGTACTGATTCTGCTGGCTTCACCCCATGGCAGGTGGGAGGGTGGCGGCAGCAGCACAGACTCCCCCTTGTCTCTTCCCATCCCTTTCTCCTTCTCCATGATGTTTTTGTGAGGGGGCAGGTGGAGCTGTCAAATTTTTTTCTTTTTTCTTTGTTTTAGAACTCCTTCACTGGTTCACTCCTTTGCACCTGTGCATAGATGAACAAAAGAACAAAAATACACCCCTTTTCCTTAAGGGGCCAATTCCCCTACACTCCTCGCCTTTCAAACTCCTACTTCTCCCGCAGTTGCATTTGTGTGTGACACAAGATCACATCTTGAACATGCTGTATTCATTAGCACGTGCCCCAACAGCGGTGAATGCATTTTGGGTGAATACCGCAACAGAGCTCCCTGATGAACGAAAGGGACTCTGGTGTAGATTGGCCCTAGGTCCAGTGCCATCTAGTGACTTAAACCATATCATGATACTATCCACACACCATAGGAATGCACTAACTCTGGTGACTGCTATGAACTCTAAACCTTACTGAGGAGTTTAGGCAAACTACCAGTAAGCTACAGTTTCAAATATGGAAGCCTAACACTAAATCTGGGTTCACAATTTTGTTATCTCCTGTTAATGCTGCCGCACACGCAGACATGCACATGGATTTCCGAAGTACCATGGTAGCATTTCCTTGCCTGGGTATGCATATGTATATTCTGCATATATGTACAAATGGAAATAAAAAATTGTGGAGAAGGGGGGGGCTGGCTGGCCCGCCACACCCCCACCCTTTCCTACTCCAAAGGAACCAAGACCCCCAGAGATCTCAAGGTACCAGATTGCCAGCCTCAGCTGTCTGCAATCCTACTTGGATCTCTGTTGAGGGACTCGCCTTTAATTCTGTAACCTGGACTCACAGAGTACTCCACAAACACCATGTGGGGTAAAACCAAGACAAGGTTTATTCTGGTAGCATTTAAACAACAAGATTAGGGGAAATGAGAGAAGCACACAAAATAAAGAGAGAGACACTTTAGTACACAGTAAAGCTGCAAAACAATAAAACCTGATTCCTTAATATCTCTCAGGCACACACGTTACCTGAGGGTGTTCTCTTCAAGGGTTAAATCCAGCACAGCCTCGCTGCCCGAGGGAGGTTACCACACCTACCCGAAGGTCCGAGATGGGTAAAACTCCCACAAGGCTTGCCTTTACTAGAGCCCTCAATCCAGCTAATTTCACCAGGAGCTGCCTGGGATCCTTGGCTTACCGCCATTACCACAGCCGGGTAGAACAAAGACAAACCAAAAACCACGCTTTGGGAAATATACCTTTTTCCCCCCCTCCCCTCCTCTGCTGCCTCTCAGCCAATCATAATGCATTTCACCTGGCCAGGCAGGGGGAAGGGAACTCATGACTTACTGGGTTTGAATTACATCTGCATATGAACGCTTTCAGCCCGGCTCCTCCAGACCTCCGGGCGCCAGGCCCCATCCTATGTTTTATGTACCTTTCACTTCCTCCCAGCCCCCTCAACTGGCCCCACTTGGTTTACACATGAGGAGGCGTGTGTGTGTGTGTGTGTGTGTGTGTGTGTGTGCCTGCATGCATGCATGCATGCAGGAACCCCCAAAGGCCCCTTTCTCCACACGCTAACTATGCACACCCCACCCCAGCCACTCCTGGGGTGGGTGCAGCTTTGCTGTGTACTAAAGTGTCTCTCTCTTTATTTTGTGTGCTTCTCTCATTTCCCCTAATCTTGTTGTTTAAATGCTACCAGAATAAACCTTGTCTTGGTTTTACCCCACATGGTGTTTGTGGAGTACTCTGTGAGTCCAGGTTACAGAATTAAAGGCGAGTCCCTCAACAGAGATCCAAGTAGGATTGCAGACAGCTGAGGCTGGCAATCTGGTACCTTGAGATCTCTGGGGGTCTTGGTTCCTTTGTGTGTACCCCCAAAGGCTCGTTTCTCCACAAAAATATTATAGAAAACTGGAGGGGAGAGCAAGAAAGCCAGATTTTAGTTTCCTTGCTTAGGAATTGTAGGGAGGAGAAGCAGAAAGGGAAAAATTGACCACAGCAGTACTGCAGAATTCTGGCTTTTTGACAATCACATGGCTCTTTCTTTCCTGATAGACACCTGGTTCCCTTGGCACCTTCCACAGCAGTGTTCCCCAAGTTGATGCTGTCCAGATGTGTTGGATTACAGTTACCATCATCCCTGGCCAGAATAGTTATGCTAGATGTTAGATGTAGTCTAACACATCTGGAGGGCACGTATGGTTTGTTTTCCTGTGATTTTGAAATGGGCAGCATTGATGGTGACAAGATGCCACATTACTTTTGCTTAATGAATCCTGGTCATGCCAGCTGGGGGTGGGCGGAAACAGGACAGTTTAGCAGCAGGATTCAGATTTCATAGATCATAGAGAGTTGGAAGGAGTTTGGTCCTATTAGGCAGCAGTCCAATCCTATATGTGTTTGCTCGTCAGAAGTTCATTCAGTGGAGCTTTTTTTTCCAAATCAATGTGCATAGGATTGCAACAACATGACGAGACTAGATGCGATGGTAGCAAGCCTATTTGTTTAGATTCTAAACTTTAGACCCTGGTCTTTCCCAATCACATTTAAAGCAGATAATGTGTGTGTGTGTGTGTGTGTACACACACACACACACACACACACAAGCGAAGCGTGCAGGGAGAGGATTCTAAACCATTCCTCTACCCACGGTTTACCTTCCTACAGTCTATCCTCTCAGGCACTTTTCTCCTCAGCTGAGCTCTCGCCCTAAAGTTCAGAGCTTGGCTGGGCCCAGGATAAAACTAAGTGCTTCTGGGGAAAGGGTGGTATGGCAAGAGCGAGGAGGACTTCACCCCCCTTACCCAAATGCCCCCTTTGATCTAAGAACCAGAACCTAACTGCCCCCCTCCCCATTCCACACGTGACTGGGGCAGACCTGTTTTAAACAAATGGGTTTGTTGCCCCTCGGGCTGAAATTCTATTCTCAGTTACTTGAAGTTAAGGCTAGTTGAACACGGTGGCTGGGTTTGCGCAAAGAACACTAAACCATGGTTGAATTCTGGGTTGTCATGTTGTGTGAACCCAGCCACTGTGTAACAAACCATGGTGTGCACATATGCATACTGCCTCTGGTGCTGATGGCAGCATATCGCCATCGTGACTAGTAGCCATTGATATTCATTTAAATATCCAGTATTCTTCATCATATGAACAGCTTGGGACAAGTGATAATAAGTTTTAAAACAGTGAGGCAATCCAAGTAAAATCAGATTAAAATGAATAACTAATACAATAACAACAACAACAACAATTAATTAAGTGCCTATCAGTTTGAAAACAAAACTGAGACACCCAAAAATAAAGTACATGCTCAGAGGGACTTCTTAGGTATGCAGAAGTGGTGTGTGTGTGTGTATTCAGTGGAAGCTGGTGACTCCTGTGTCAGTGGGGCTCCTTATCCATTGCGTCTTTTTGTTTGAGCTTTATAGGAGCTATCCATGGTGCCGTACTCCATCCCTTGTTGTGAGGATAAAATGGAGAAGAGGAGGATTATGTAAGCCGCCTTGGGTTCCTTGGAGGAAAAAAGGCGGGGTATAAATTTAATAAATAAATAAATAAATGCAATGGATAAGGAACCCCACTGACACGGGAGTCACCAACCTCCACTGTGTATATTATAAACATATTAAAAGGGGGGAGGGAATTAAATACCCCATAATGGACCTGTCTGCTTTCAGGACTTCAATAGGATATTATGGGCAAAGAGAAAAGAAAACTCTAGAACAGTGATGGCGAACCTTTTTGAGCCCAAGTGCCCAAACGGCAACACAAAACCAACTTATTTATTTCAAAGTGCCAACACTGCAATTAAACCTGAATACCAAGGTTTTAGTTTTAGAAAAACAACTCATACACTTGTCCGAACTAATTAACATCTTTTGTCTTAAAAGAAAAACACAATAACAGAGCTTTCAATGATACAAACAGTTTTTTGTTGGAAAAAACATCAACTCAAAAAATTATTATAGTACTACATTGTACACATAGCCTGAAGGGAATTTATACAAACTTTTTAAATAATTAGGCACATGTATTTTTGGATAAGGGATTCTCAACTTGTAATATGATTATATGCCAGACTGAAATTGTATGGGGCAAGCTTTACTCCGGGTCCTTTCCCTGCTTCTACAGGTGTCGTATTAGTAAAAGTAAAAGTCAACCTGTACTAGGATGAGCAAGATAAACAAGAAAACTAAACGTGCTTAACACATTTTAAACACTTTATGTCTTGGACTGCAAACACTGCATTAGGTAAAAGTTTGCATTGGGCATGCTTTTGCACCATTAATGTGGTTTTTGCTATTGCGTGCATGCTGATAATTTGTCAAACCTTGGCTCAGACTCCGTTAGTTTGAGAGCAACACATGCAGCACTCGGGTCAACTGTTAGGGCTTTACATCCAAGCCATGCTCTGTGCATCATTCTTCAAAATCTTTTAAATGTGATAACAATGTAGAAAAGAATTCTGTGACAGGAATTCTAGAATAAAATCATTCTGTTCCACACTGTGAGAAAGAACAAGATCATTAGTGTTTTGCAGAAGGGAACGGTCTTTTCGTGATCTGGTGACCAATGGCTCGAGTGCCCACAGAGAGGGCCCTGCGTGCCAGCTGTGGCACCCGTGCCATAGGTTCGCCATCACTGCTCTAGAATAATAACTCATCTCTTTTGCTCTATTCAGGCTTTCTAAATCCCGCACACAATCAGGGAGAGCAAGGGTGGCGTGCTTAGCTAGCTAGCTTCACCACCCCTCATCGTTCCTGTCACCCTCCACAAGTTGGAGGGGCTGCTGTCTGCAGTGGGGATCCTGTTCGGCTTGTGTAGAGCACTGTTGGAACAAGCAGCCGCCATTCGTTTAAAACCAGATGTGTTGAGAGAAAAATGATTGGTTGAAAAGTAGAGTGGCCAGTCACATATCACCCAAACAAGAGGACATGCATTACCCAAAAAGAGGACAAAGGAAGAGGATGGTTTGCATTAATTTTGCATATGCTTATTTATATATGTAGATGCCAATTTAGATATAATCACTGTAATTTAAATAGATCCTGTGTGCACGCTCAGTCTGCTGTGGGTAACTTTGAGGCCTGTGCTCTTCTGACTTCTGGTTCTTAAACTGGACTTAGACTAGGCCAGTGCTTCTCAAATAGTGGGGCGGGCCCCCCAGGGGGGGCGCGAGGCTCCGTAAAGGGGGGCTCGTTTGACCTCAGTTAAAAGTTTTTTTTAATATTGTGTTCCTTTAAATCCTGTGCTCCTTTAAATCTTTTCTGCTACAGTTAATAAAGCTATTCTTTGTTGTAAATTGATCCACATTTCTTTCTTTTTTTATTCTCTTATACGTTAATAAGGATACAGTGTTATGCAGAGGTGTACTTATAACAATTTTATAGACAAATGATACTATTTACAGTCGCGCGGGGGGCGCGAAATGTTTTCTTCTTCCTAGGGGGGGCATGACAGAAAATAATTGAGGAGCACTGGACTAGGCAGCCCATCAAATAGAGGACGCTTTCAAAATAGAGGACAGTCCTCTGGCAGCTCTTCAAAAAGAGGGCTGTCCTCTATGAAATAGGACAGCTGGCCACTGAAGCAGGGGTTGGTATGCATGTGTATTTCTCTCTTCCTGTGTAGCCTACTCTGTGCTGGTTCTGGTTCCACTTTTGCCTACTTACTTTGCTTGCTTCACTTGTAACAAGACAATACCTGGTAATGTTAAGGAAAATTCTCAGGAAATTTCTGTAATTTTCCAAACTTGCATTTGTGTTTGAAAATGCGCATTTGCACAAATCCCACCCACCTCCCATGTGTATTTTCACACACAGGGTCACACATGAGCAGTTCTCTCTTTCTCACTGGGGGAGGGGAAAAAGGGGGGGGGTCTAAAGGAAGATGCATGTTATGACATTAAAACACTCATCTTTCCATGTAATACTCCCTGCACTGTGACATAGCAATAAAGAGTTCATGTATCAGGGTTGGCAGGGAGCCCTAATCCTAAGCCCTTTAGCATTATATAGAACTTGGATCCTATGCATGTTAAATCTGATTTCACTCCCAAGCATGAACATGACCGTAGCCTTAGAGATTTTAATGTAATATTGGGGGGAAGAAGTGGTCTCTTAGGTATGCAGATCTTGAACTGTTAAGGACTTGATAGGCCAAAACAAACACACTAAAATTGCGCCCAGGAGACTATATCAGGAGCCAGTGCAGATGCTGTAGGAGGAATGTAACATTCTCCCAGAAATCCATCCATGTCTGGCAGCAGCTTATCATATTCTCCAACCACCAGCGGAAGCTTCTAAATCAGGGGGGGGGTGAGCAACACATGGCCCGTGTGAACCGCGTGAACCCCTCCACTCCGTTCTGCCACTCCTGCACTTCCAAATCTGGCAGCACACCAGCAAAAACAAAACTCAGTGGTTTGT
This sequence comes from Shinisaurus crocodilurus, assembly GCA_021292165.1. Taxonomy (NCBI): domain Eukaryota; kingdom Metazoa; phylum Chordata; class Lepidosauria; order Squamata; family Shinisauridae; genus Shinisaurus; species Shinisaurus crocodilurus. The sequence continues at coordinate 4,170,746 of CM037889.1, forward strand.
CACTGAAATTCAAATGTATAAATGTTTTCAAGCTAAATTTGGTCTTTCTAAGGCTCTGTAGCAGTTTGACACCAAATTTCGGGGGGGGGGGAGAACTACAGGGTTTTGTTGTTGTTGTTGTTGTTGTTGTTGCCACTGTTGTCGTGTCACTGAATTCACCATAGAATGCATCATACAACAGGGCTAGGCAGAAGGTATCAGCCAGGGCCGGTGCTACCATTAGGCCAGTGCTTCTCAATTATTTTCTGTCATGCCCCCCCTAGGAAGAAGAAAACATTTCGCGCCCCCCGCGCGACTGTAAATAGTATCATTTGTCTATAAAATTGTTCTAAGTACACCTCTGCATAACACTGTATCCTTATTAACGTATAAGAGAATAAAAAAAGAAAGAAATGTGGATCAATTTACAACAAAGAATAGCTTTATTAACTGTAGCAGAAAAGATTTAAAGGAGCACAGGATTTAAAGGAACACAATATTAAAAAAAACTTTTAACTGAGGTCAAACGAGCCCCCCTTTACGGAGCCTCGCGCCCCCCCTGGGGGGGCCCGCCCCACTATTTGAGAAGCACTGCATTAGGCCAACTAGGCAGCTGCCTAGGGCGCAGGGCTAAAGGGGGCGCCAGAAACACCTTGGGAAAAAAATACAGCACTCTTAAGTGGGAAGGGGGGCTCTAAATATCGGATCTTGCCTAGGGCACCAAACTGCCTTGCACCGGTCCTGGTATCAGCATCTACTGGCAGACTCTGCCTGATCTGCAGTAGATCAGCAAGGGTTTGTGACTCCCAGTTGTCTAACAACAGCAATTACCAAAAAGATTCCCCCCATCGCCTTGCTGAAAAAAGAACACTTGGGAGAAAACAGGAGTTGCTTTCTTTGTGAAAGGACCTGTGGTGTTGATCAAAAACTCCTGGGCTAAGCATGTGCTCAGAAGCAACCTATTAATTATTTCCTAGCATATGTCAACCTGTTTGAGCCAATGTTTGTCATCTGGCTACTGGTTGGTAGCTCTCAGGGTTTTAGTAAAAATCAAAGGAGATCCCACAAGTCTGCCCACCCCTGGCATTTTATTTAAGGCTGAGGTGCATAACCCGCAACTCACAGGCTGCATGTGGCCCTTGGTCACTCTTTGTGTGGCCTGGGAGAGTGCAACCCACTTTTCCATACAGTTCCCATGTGTCCTACTTTACAGAGGGCAGTCCGCTATTTGAAGGCATCCAAGTCCAGTTTCAAAATAATGAGTCATAAGAAGGGAAACATGGGGCTGATTGAAATTGCCAATCAGCAGTTAGCACCTGGACAGCAGACCAGGCAGGTGCATAAGTCACCTGACCACAGTCTTCACCACTCTGGTGAGATCTGCGCATATGCGAGCACACCCACTTCGGTTTTTTGCCCCATCCTTAAAAGTCATGCAGCATTTGCATAGAGGATTGAGCTATTAGAAAGGAAGCAGGTGTGCACATTCAGAACACCATTCTGTATTTCAAGTTCAAATCCCAACTCAACTCCCCCCCCACACACACACACTTCCAAGGGGGCAGGAATAACGTAAAAGACAATGCAGTGTGATGACTGTTATGTAAACCTCAATTTGGGGGCCTGTTTGCTCTGCACACATTACTGTCCCTTTAATGATTCTTACATCTGAAAACTCATTAATCTGCAGTGAGGTAGTGGTAAATTTTGAAGTTCAGGCTCCCATCAAGACAGTCCCCCTTAGCCATCCCCCCAAGGAAAGTCCAAGCATTCAGGCAGCTGTGTTGATCCAGATCAACAAACCGGTTCTAGCACTTTTCATCTCCACCAGGAGGAGCAGGTCTTTTGAAAGCAAATGGGTCTTCTTTGCCCATTCAAAACCAAGCCACCCCAAAATACTTTGCATGGCAACAGGGAGCAATACATTGTTGCTTGGGAAATTCACCCTCCCCCCCCCAACCTACTGTGTGGGATTGCAGCTAAACTCAGAGGGAACAGTGAAGTCTGTTGAGGGGGGGGGGAAGATGACATCAGCATCCCTGCTAATCCCTGCAAGCCCGGCCCAACGACACCACTGCTCATCTCTCCCCGCTGCCCCCACCTACCCTGTGCCACTCGGCACAAGCTCATGGAACTTCCATTACTTGAATATCAAAGTATTTCAATATTTTCCCAAGGAACTAAACAAAGAGAAGCATAGTGTTTCAAGAGCAGCATGTCCCAGGTTTCATTGGCAGACTGCAGTCCAGTTCATGCAGGCAGCATTGCTGCACACATGGCAGTGGGGTGTGTCAGCCTCCACAGCTGATGAAATCCAGGCATCTGTGTTCTGCAAGACGGGCAGTTGGCACAAGATATTCTCATCAAGTGGAATTAAAAAGATTGCAGCCTCAAGCTGGCATGCCTCAGACTGGCCTGTCCTTGAGTTTAAAAATAGCCCCATCCTATCTCCTTCTACCCAAACCCTCTTCTATAGCTAGCTGACTTTGAATTTGTAGGTGATTTTAAAGGAGAAGATTCGGTACACAACCTTCAGCTGTTTGTGTCTCCATCAATGTTGCAAACACACTGACATATTTCTACTACAAAGTTATATCAGTCTTGCTAGAGTTTTGACCATCATGGCTCCTCCCAAATGATCCTATGAATTACAGTTTTAAGGTGCCAGTAGTAATTCTCTGTTAGAGATCCCCAGTAACCTCTCACAGAAGTATAATTCCAGGAGTACCTGGAAAGAAGGGATAAATAATTATTCAAACCATTTGAGATAGTGGTGTAGATTTGCCCACTGTATACCCCCATTTGAGTGAGTAGTTTTGTTCCCTTCTGTGCTTTTTGCTACATAACAATAACCCACATCTGTGATGTCATTCCCTCCCCCCATAAAGGTGTTTAAAACAAAAACAAAAACTACCCAGATTATGATTTGCACTACTTCCTGTAGCATCTTTAATTTATAGTATTTACTTTGCATTGAAAACAACAAGAACGATGTGACCTTCCTCTGGGTATTCTTACCTGATGAAGGTAAGGCCACGAGACTATACTAGGGATGTCCCTCATTTGGGTTCCTTTCCTTAGAACCATAGAAGCAACCCTATACTGTGTCAGACCATTGGTCCATCTAGCACAATAGTGTCTACACCAGGGTGGGCAGAAAGTAGACCTCCAGATGTTTTGGACTTCAACTCCCAGTATTCCTGATCATTGACCATGCTGGCAGGGGATTCTGGGAGTTGAGGTCCAAAACATTGGGATATCTACCTTCTGTCCACTCCTGCTCTACGCTGATTGGCAGCAGCTCTCCGGGGCTTCAGATAGGAGTCTTTCCCAGCCTTACCTGGCTGGGGATTGAACCTGGGACCTTCTACATGCAAAGCATATGCTCTGTCGCTGAGCTATAGTCCTTTCTTTTAATCATGGGATCATGTTGGCTCCTATTAGAGTGACTGTGGAATATTAGATCTGTGGAACTTCCTTTTCCCTGTGGGTTTGCCAAAGTCCAAACCTACACATCTTCTGGAAGTATGCTGAACAACCTTCTTGATTATGCTGGCTTTTGGCAGACAGGGATAAGCCTGTATGGAGTAATTCCAACTGAAGAAACATAGAAGTGAGGAAACGAGCCAAAGGTAAAATAGAAACTCTTCTGCCCGCCCCCTCTCCATCTTCCCTCTGTGCTCTTTTTCTCAAAAGGATAGAATGATTATGAGCAGTACTATTACAGTACCTTGGGTAGGTCTGAATGGAATTCAAAACAAGAAACACTAAGACTTAATACACATCCAGGGCAATGTAGAATGGAGGACATAAACAAACTGAAAATAATGTATCAGGAAAGGATAACAGAACAACATAAGAATGGGTGAGCTCTGTCCGATCAAACCAGTGGCCTATCTAGCTTAGCAGACCACCAACCAGTCAGTGATAGCCAGAAAAGAGGCTTCAATTCAAAGAGGTTCACAAAAGAGCATGATGGAAATACCTAATCATCCTTTGTTGTCCTTCCCCAACACCTGGCAGTCAGAGATATCCGGAGACTGAACTTTTGGCTAGCAGAGCTAGTGGCCACTAAGCTATCTGTACATTTGAAACCTAGCCCTTGTTAGGAAGAACTTGTTTTGTTTTATTTTACCCCCACAACAACTTTTGTGAAGTTGGCTAGGCTGGCACAAGAGCCCCCCAGTGAGGCCTCTTTCCTGGCGATCCCTGGTTGGCGGAATGCTAACCTAAATAGGCCATTGGCTAGATTGGGTTGAGCTCACCCATTCTTATGTTGCTCTGTGACCCTTTCCTTCATGGCTAAGAAGAGACTTGACCCAAGCCCCACCCCGTGACTCTACCCCAGCCTTCTCCAACCTGGTGCCCTTCAGATGTTTTGGACTTCAACTCCCATCATGCCTAGCAGTAGTCCAAAACATCTGGAGGGCACCAGGTTGGGGGAAGCTGTTTGATCCATTACATCACATTGGCTCTCCTGTTTGATAAACCCATCTATTCTATTTATTCATCTAATTTATTTATTTATTTTTCAGAGTGGCCATCCGAAGGCAATGCATTCCAGCAGTTAGTTCTGTGTTGCTTAAAGATATCCTTACTACTCTTTGTCTTAAATTTCTGTGTGCATTTCAGTCGATGGCCCTTGTTTTTGTATTTTGAGAGGGTGACTAATTTTTCCCATTCCACCCCCCTGCCTGTCCAAGTTTACTCCAGGGAACAAAACACTTCATAATGGAGCTATATTATCCAAGTGCTGTCTTCAGCAGAGCTCACATGAGGCTGGGAACTGTGGAATTAATTTTACTCCCTGGATTTTCGGTTTCAGTGGTTTTGTGGAAAAGCACATATACTTCTGCATCTCTCATTGAAGCTAGTGGAGTTATAAATCCAGCACTTCAAAACTGGGACCACACGTGTATGTGTATCTCCTCACATATATTCCTGAAAACCAGAGTTTCTCCTCTCCCACCCTATATACCAGCCTTTCCAAACTTGCTCCCCTCCAGATGTGGTGAACTGGAGCTCCCAGAATCCCCCAGCTAGTTATGCCGACTGGGGGATTCTGGGAGTTGTAGACCAATACATCTGGAGAGCACCAATAATTAATATGCTAATTCTCCAAGGCTGAATCCCCATGTAGCCAAAACAGCACTATCCACACACAGGAGGGAGGGAACAGCAGGCTTGGAGGAATCCAAAGATTTGCAAAAGTACAAAAAAATTGCAGGGGGGAACCTGCAGGGAGTGGGATCCTCAGGAGAGGGGGGAAACTCCAAAATAGCCCAACCAGGACCGAGTATGTTCAGCGAGCACCAGAATGCTGTCTGGCTCTTAGGGGAGAAAATGGAGGTATGGGGATTTAACTTGGTCATGGCTTGGCTGGAACCCCGAACAGGAGCCCTCCATGCTGCAACATTTTGTTGCAGGTCTCAATATTATTAATTGTTAATAATAATATTCATTAACTTCCTAAGAAAGATAGCATACAATTCTCCTGTTTGACATTTTCCCAGTCATCCGCGCAGGCAAGAGATAAGGCAGCTCAAGGCTCCCTCCGCTCTAATAGCAGCACACAAGGTCTTATCAGAATCCTGTCTAATGGGAACATCATTTTAATATTTGAAAATGGTAACTTTGTTCCAGTAAGAATTGACTCATAATACTTTTATTAGGACCTGGCCCAAAGCAGTGAGCTCTATTTCGTGCTTCACAGAACTCTTTAGGCTAGCCGCTTAAAGGGGGTGGCGGGAGACAAGAGGAGGTATTGCTGCTGTAGGCCTTGTTAGAAGCCTGTCTTTAATGTTCTTGCCTTAAGATGGTGATTCAACAAGCTCTGATGTTGTTAATATGAGGGCTACCATGCCCCCTGCCCTCCATCCCCAAAACCCTGAGAAAGTTTTTTTTTTAGTGTGCTACGAATTTCAAGAAACAAATTCATTAAGGAGACCAAGCAGCTTCCCAGAACTATAATTCTTAGGCTCCTTAGGCTTCGTTATTCAGCCTTGTAAAAGAATCCTCTCTGTGACACTCCCATTTCACACAGTATGTTTTTTGCACATATATATTAACATATTTTACATGTATGTGTAAAAAAAATGGCTATGTATAAACATAACAAGTTGGTTGTATTACACAGTTCATGTGCCAGGGAGCCAAGGTTGGTTGTGGCTACATTGAATGGCAGCTACATGCTTGCCACCACCTAATATGTGAAGTGGTCCTTACAACTGTGAAATTGTGGCAGAGATGTGACAGTCATTTTATCTAATTGTCTGCAAAAGGTAGTGGGTCATCTCCGAACAGAAATGATGATGCACAGTGCCAGAACTGCTTGTTGCGTTTTATGTAAACCAAATATTGACCACATTTGGCACAGAGAAAAGTGCATGGACAAACAGAACTGCTTGCAGGGCAATTTCTTTCTTTTTGTTTTAAAATTGTCAGGATTGGCACAAATTCAACAGGTGAAGCTTACTCACCCACCCCACGCCTCCAAACATTGCGCTTCAGAGAGAAGGGGAAGTTTCTTGCATTTCTTTCTGACACTGTAACCTCACCTGTTAGAGGCACAGAGTCAGCTCTGTTAGGAAATAAAATCTTTGGCAATATAAAGATAGGAATCATGTGATAAATTCCCTCATTCACCTCTCCCTCGGTCCAGGCCAGCGGGTGCAGCCTCTACCTCCTTTTCTTTTCACCCAGCTAATCCCTTTTCCACAGCAATGTGCAGCAGAGACAGCAGGTAGAGTATGCACATGCGCGCGCACACGCACACACATCCTCGCCTGCCTGGCTCTCCCAGCTTAGCAGTGTCTGTTCCCTCTCTGCTTACTGCGGCTGTTCGAGCCTAAGCAGAGAGCTACCCTTAAAGGGGTCATAGGCAAAATTGCAGCTAAGCTAAAACTGCAAGCTTGTCCATGGCCCCTTTAAGAGCACTTTAAAGTAGCTTGCAGTCGCAGGAGAAAGGGGAATTTGGGACTCTGCATGGCTGTGATGGCTTAAGGATTTTCGTGATGGTCCCGACATTTTTGGGACAGTTGGAGACTATTCGCAGTGGTTTTCATGAAATCAGTACAGTGCAAATGAAGATAAAAATTGCAACCCACGAAAACAAAATTAAACAACCAACAACAATTTTAAAATCAGCAGAATACCCAAGAGAACCAATATTCTGGAAAGGCTCACTTAAATAAAACATCTTCCCTGCCCACCTTAAAGTAGCTCATCAGAGGAGGCCTTTCTCACCTACCCGCCGCCAAGGGCAGTTAGGTCGGTGAACACAAGGGAGAGGGCCTTTTTAGTGGTGGCCTGATCATGCACAGAGAGATTCAGCAAGCAAAGGACGTGAACTACTTGAAAACCCTATTTTTTATTCATAATGTATATAAATACATTAAATAATAATTAAAATAATATTCATACATTATTCCTTACATGTTTAACAATTTCGGCATTATCCAAACAGAATATACTAATGATCCTTAAGACATAATGTTCATAATGAGAGCCGTTGTGGTGTACTGTTTAGAGCGCTGGAATGGGACTCGGTAGTCTCAGAGAAAGGGTGCAATCTGTTTCATTATGAGATGATAGATAGATGGATGGGTAGATAGAACACAGTCCACACGTTCAACTAAACATAACTTTAGATTAAAAATTAACAGCAGTGACAAGTTTCATATATCTGAAGTTCAGATAATGGGATTTCTACTGTATTTCAAGCCTCATTCTATGAGAAAATGCTTAAATGTTAACTCAGGGTTGAGTTTATATTTTTGCAACTATACACACACTCACACACACACACACACACAGCTATAGGTAGATTGATAGAGCAATAGTGCTTAAATGAAAAAGCATCATAGCACAAATTTTTAAAATGAAGTGTAAAACCACTTGCTATACCCTGCTGCCTTTCTGGCTGCTATTATAGCAACATGTTTACTTCCTTTTCTGATTTGCCCTAACACACTTTCTTAACTTTAAAATAAACAAACATATTTTGCAATTCCTGAAAGTAGAATCATAGAAAAGTAGAGTTGGAAGGGGCCTACCAGGCCATCAAGTCCAGCCCCCCGCTCAGTGCAGGAATCCAGGTCAAAGCATCCCCGACAGATGGCTATCCAGGTGCACCTCGAATGCCTCCAGAGTGGGAGAGCTCACCACTTCTCTAGGTAGTTGGTTCCAAGTAGTCGGATAATAGTGCTTAAATAAATAAACACTTTACCACAACTTATATGACTGATCTTTTTCTCAGAAAAGAAAAGAAGACTGTCCCTTTCCTGCCCAGCTATTGTCCCTCAACAGAGACCGGGTTCACATGATCAGTGGTGGCTACCATGGCTCCAGTAAGCCACATGTGCCAACTGCCATTCTAAATATCAGGGATGTTGAAGAGTCCTTGGTCTCGAGTCACGTCACGAGTCACGAGTCTTTGGACCCAAGTCTCGAGTCCGAGTCCAAGTCCTTTGTCCAAAATGGTGACTCACGAGTCCCGAGTCCCGAGTCACTCCCAAAGCTGACTCCACGAGTCCCTATTAAAATCAATGGGGTTCTTCCCCAACAAAATAAGGCTACTTCAGATGTGTGGCTTAAATAAATTCTAGGCACAAGTGTGCCTTTTTATCTCAAAACTCTGCAACTGATTTTGACAAGAACAGACCAGGCAGACAAACCCAAAATAACCAGGCAGGCAGAGGAGGCAGGGAACCCCAAAGCAGGCAGGCAGAGGCCTTTGTCTTGGACAATTCAAACTGTGGAACTGGTTAAGAAGAGACCAGGCAGGCAGAGGAGGCTGGGAACCCCAAACAGGCAGGCAGAGGCAGCCAAACCCAAAATGTCTGAAAGGTTGCATTAGGAAAATTATTTTTAAAAATAAACTTGGATTGTTACTGCAACTGGGTCCAGGCAGCACCTGCAGGTGGCATCAAGCAGGGATGTTGACGAGTCCTTGGTCTCGAGTCCCGAGTCAAGTCTCGAGTCCCATTAAAAATATTGGGACTTGAGTCCGAGTCGAGTCAGAGGGGGGACTCAGTCCGACTCACGAGTCGAGTCCTCGAGTCCGAGTCCCCATCCCTGCTAAATATTCAAGCCATGGTGGGTGGGCGGGCACCACAGCTTATTGTGACATATGAACCCAGGCAGGGTGGCTTCTTGCATGGTTAACAAGCTACCCCAAAAACCATGGGGTGCGCTTGGGTTCTGGGATAGCTTGTTAACCATGGCAACAAGCCACCCTGCCTGTGTTCACACGTCGCGATAAGCAGTGACTGCCCCACTGTGGCTTCAATATTCAGAATGCTGGCCGGCATGCACCACAACAAACCACTGTGGCTTATTTAAGCCACAGTGGCTAGCGACAATCGTGTGAACCAGCGCCAGAGATTAAGAAACAATGCCTTACATAGAAAAGTGAAACTAAAGGCAGAGGGACTGAAGCACAAGAAGGAGAAGCCTGCACTGGTGAGTTTGTGAGAACTGTCCTATAGGTTGCAGTCAATAAAATAGTTATTGTTATTGTTTCTGGCATTCATTAAACAGCTCTGTTATTATACCCATTAATGTGGACGGAACATAGTGGGATGTGCACACAGAAAAATCACAGTACCTGCCATAGTGTGGAAAGTCAATTGCAATTCCTCTTGTAGAAGGTGTGTGTGTGTGTGGGGGGAATACCCCCCCAAAATTCCAGCATATTGTAGCTTAAAGTTCTTATGCCAGTAACTAAGCCTTAGGGGAGACATTTCAACCTTTTAGAATGGAGAGGAAAAAAGCACGCAAAAGCCAGGAAACTGCCAAATGGTCAGCAGTCGGAGGGAAGGGGGCGTAGCCATCTGGGGACCCCAGGAGGACCAGATTTGGCCCGTGGGGCTGAGGTACTGGACCCTTGGTATAAGGTGCCTTCCTAAGTCTAAACTTGGAATGGTGTGTTAATCTTCTAGCCAATAACCTTCTGCAGCTTTGCGCTGTAGCTGACCCACTGAAAGCAGCAGGGCTTCAATCAGCGAGATGTGATTGGCTGATGAAGAGGTTAACAATTTCTGCAGTACAGTATTGAGTTTCCTAAATGTTATTCCCCGTCCTCCCCTTCTCCTTCAGTGAAAGTGGGAGTATTTCTCTTCAGGTCACAAAGGATTGTCCTGGTTGCTTGATTTCTCCATAGCCTGCCAGTTTCTTCTGAGGCTGTGACTTTGATGTACTTTGCGGGTAATAAATTCATGCACACCTGTCACAGATAAACTCTGATCTAATACAGAAAGCGGTGCAGGAGCCTTTTGAGCTCTACAGAGTCTCAGGTTTCTCACCCAATTGCAAAGGAGGCGTCACTTTCTTATCTGCTAACACACACACACACACACACACACACACACACACCAGCAACTGCACATATAAATAATGGTGTCAACAAATGCCAGCTGAATGTGACATTCCCCTTCTGAGAACAGTTCGGTCTTTATTTTCCCATGATGCAGTTTACTGTTGGTTTCCCCAGTCTGCTGCTTTCAGAAAACTGAAGTGTTTTGAGACAGAAAACACTTCCTCATCATCCATCTATAGCATTTGCTAAAGGGACAAAGCTATATTATACAACCATACCACGTAATCACAAATCATTTGGAAGGGCCTTCAGATCAGGGCAGGAGGATGAAAAAGAATTGGGGCACAGTTTTACCAGCCCCCACCCAAGCTTAACCTCCCCACTGCCCAATTGTAAATTTCTCCCTAAAGAAGATATGTGCTGCATCTACTTTTGGTTTCATCACAGAATTGAGATCCCAGTACTACACAAGGAGCGCCCTGCTTTCCCATTACATCACCTTTAGCTGGCACTGTGATATAGTGGAATAGCACAAATACACAAGTGAAAACAGTGTTTTCTTTCGCTTTCAGAAATAATACCCCATTTTCCCTGCTCTAAAAAACCTCTCCAAAACTGGAAGGTCACAACATTGGCTAAAGAACCACTTAAGAAGGGAGTGAATAGGGAGTGATGAGCAACACAATAAATGCCTCATGTAGAAAAGCTCTAAATGTATGTATGTTGTATATTTAAATACTGTAATGCCCTTCAACCAACATCAGTTTCCCCTTATTTACCACCCTCCCATACCCTCCAACATTTCACAGATAAAAATAGGGACACACATGTTAATTTGTAAGAGGTATGGTTAAGCAACATGAAGGTGTGATCAAGAGGGTGTGGCCAGGCAACATGAGGGCGTGGCCAAGGGGATGGCCAGGCAACCAAAGAGCATTGTCAGGTACAAAAGGTAGAGGAAACACATAAAATCTTATATATTATAATGATTACATTATTATATTATTATATTACATAGTCATAGAATCATAGAAAAGTAGAGTTGGAAGGGGCCTACAAGGCCATCGAGTCCAACCCCCTGCTCAATGCAGGAATCCAGGTCAAAGCATCCCTGACAGATGGCTGTCCAGCCGCACCTTGAATGCCTCCAGAGTTGGAGAGCCCACCACCTCCCTAGGTAGTTGGTTCCATTGTCTTATTGCTCTGACAGTCAGGAAATTTTTCCTGATGTTTAGGTGGAATCTAGTTTCCTGTAACTTGAGCCCATTATTCCGTGTCCTGCAAACTGGGATGATCGAGAAGAGATCCTGGCCCTCCTCTGTGTGACAACCCTTTAAGTACTTATAAAATATTTATAATATTTTATAAGTGGCTTTTGTAATATTATTTTTACCTTAAACCCTTAATTGTTGATATCTGGTGTTTTTCAGGGGTGTGTGTGTCAGTGCGTGCAAGGCAATCTCTCTTTCTTTTTTAAATGGTTAGGATTGGCACAAATTCAACAGGTGAAGCTTACCCACCCACCCCACACCCCAAACATGGCGCTTCAGAGAGAAGGGGAAGTTTCTTGCATTTCCTTCTGACACTGTAACCTCACCTGTTAGAGGCACAGAGTCAGCTCTGTTAGGAAATAAAATCTTTGGCAATATAAAGATAGGAATCATGTGATAAATTCCCTCATTCACCTCTCCCTCCCTCTGTCCATGCCACCGGGTGCAGCCTCCTTTCCAGCAGGTAGAGCGTGTGTGCATGCGCACACACATCCTCCCACCCAGTGTCTGTCTCTCAGTGGAGCTGTTCCAGTCTAAAAGGAGTTACACTTTTAAAGATGCCATGCCATGGGCAAAATTGCAGCTAAGCTTGCAGTTTTAGCTTAGCTGCAGTTTTTGCCCATGGCATGGCCCCTTGAACAAAAGTTTAAAAAGTTTAAAGTAGCTTGCAGTTGCTTACGGGTTTTCCTGACAGTCTCAGCATTTTGGGGGCAGTTGGAGACTATGCCCTCCATGAGTTGAAGGGCAAACTTCTGAAGTGGAAAGCCTCCTCTACTCATGTGCAGGTGAAGAAACATGTTGCGATGGGGAGGAGGAGGGAGAGGTGCCCAACTATGCCTACCCTTGACACTGGCCCTGCTTGGTATTAAACTACTTGACAATTTGTTTGACCAAATTTGAAAGGAAGCATTATGCTTTAGTAGAATGCCAGCCAAAGGCAAAATTATGCACATTTTTCTCTTGCTCATGGTCTTCTGAATAAACCTGATTTCAGAGGAATGTTTTACTAGCCAAGCTACTGGTAGCAGGAAGATTTTCACTGCTGTAAGATCCCCTGGTTTTACATTTCTGTTCTTAGGTAAGCAACTATTATAACTACACTAGTCGATGCTACAAATAAAGAGTGATGTAAGAATTAAGCTTATTATTTGACTGGCAGCAGAGCAGAGGCCTTTCGTTCAGGTTAAAAGATTGGAGCGCATTTTAACCAAACAAGGTCTTAATCTCTGTTTAGGAAGCTTTGTGCTGAAACATTTTTTTTTTTTTTAAAGTATCCCGGCAGATTTCCGCTATGTACATTATATAATTCCTGTCAACTCCCAGTGCTCAGCAAACAAACAAATAAACAAATAAAAGGGGGAGGGGAGAGTGATGAATTATTTATTTTGCTAGCTAGTGGGTTGGATCCAGATTTAAGCTGGATCAACTCTGCTTGCGGAAGTGGACTTCTCTGCCCCCTCCTTCTCAGGGCAGCTACTCCAGCCCCCTGAAAATGCTGCACAGAGACAGGAGACCCTACTGAATGGAGTGAGATGTGGAGAGGAGAGGGATCCCCAAAAATCGGGCAGAGGGACCCTGCAAGCAGAGCCCTTCTTCTTGTGGAAGGAAGATCCTGGATAAATTTGTATTTACACTCCCTTGCAAGGCAATTACCTTGGAAGGGACAATGTTTAGACTCCCTTGCAAGGGACAATATTATCTTGCATGCAAAACAAGGATTATGATTTCAAATGGAGTTGCTTCCGATTCTCATCATTATAAGCCTGAGCAGAATCTTTTCTCCAGAATACTGAGTTTGATGGATTGATTTACCGCATAATCCTATGCATTTTTATTTCATAATAAATCCCATTGAATTCGATGTGGGTGTTGGATTGCAGCCTAACAGCACAATCCTATCAGCATGTCTATTCAGAAGTAAGTCCCATGGGTTCAATGAGACTTACTACAAACTATAGAAAATCACTTCTACCCGTACCTCTTTGAGTGGCCTTGGGCTAGCCACTCTTTCTTATCTATGCTCCATTCTCTAGCTGTAAAATGAGAACAACAGTGACCTACTTCAATGATTGTTGTGAGGTGGAATACAATAACCACAGTAAAGCACTTTGAGGGGTGGTGGTAGAATCCTGAACTGGTAGCCTGGACTAGCACTTCAGATTACAGGTGGGGGACGGCAATTTTGCCTTGGAGCTGGCCTTGAGCTCCATGGGACTGAATCAGCCTTGGTTGCCCTGATGGATGACCTTTATCGGGTGAAGGATAGTGGGAGTACGACCCTGTTAATTCTACCTCATCTCTCAGCAGTATCCTCCTGGATTGACTTTGCAGGTTGGGCATTGGAGGCACCGTGTTAGATTGGTTTTGGTCCTACCTGCAGGGTTGATTTCAGAAACTAAGATTGGGTGACTATTCCTCGGACCCTTGGCAACTGTGCTATGGGGTTCCACAGGGTACCATCTTGTCCCTAATGTTGTTTAACATCTATATGTATTCACTGGGAGTGGTCATTAGGAGATTTGGAGCCAAGTGCCATCAGTACGCTGATGACACACAGATCTATATCCCTGTGACAACTGAATCAGGAGAGCCCATGCAAGTCCTGGATCAGTGCCTGAACTCAGTGATGGGCTGGATGAGGACCAATAAACTGAGGCTGAATCCTGGCAAGACAGAAGCCCTGTGGGTGAGTGGTTCCCAAGTCCGGGAGATAGGCTTAGTTCCTGTTCTGGATGGGGTTGCACTCCCCTTGAAAGATCAGGTTCGTAGTCTGGGGGTACTCCTGGATCCATCATTGTTGCTGGAGTCCCAAGTGGTTGCGGGGGCTTGGAGGGCCTTTTACCATCTTTGATTGGTTCACCAGCTACAGCCTCTCCTGGATAGGGATAGCTAGTGCAGAATGCAGTAGCCCGGCTATTGTCGGGAGCTGCCCCTTTTCAGCATGCAGCTCCTTTGCTGAAGGAACTGCACTAGCTAACTATTCACTACTGGGTCAGGTTTAAGGTTCTGGTACAAAGCCCAAAACAACTTGGGACCAGGTGACCTGAGAGAGTGCCTCCTCCCATACCAACCTGCCTGGTCGCTGAGGTTATCAGATGGCATGCTCCAGGTGGTTCCTCATGGACCTTTGGCCCGATTGGAGTCCACCAGGAGAAGGGCCTTCAGTGTGGCGGCTCCATTTCTGTGGAACTCCCTGCCTCTGGAGGTCAGGCAGGCTTCGACATTGTGCTGCTTTCGGTGCCTGCTGAAGGCCTCCTTGATCTGGGAAGCCTTCTCTGCTGACCAACCACCTTTGTAATTTTAGTTTGTTTTCAATGTATTGTTTTTGTTTCTTTTATCTATTTTTATCTTTTTATTGTTCATCACTCCAGAATCTATCTAGATATGGAGCAGTATACAAATACTGTAAATAACAACAACAGCAGCAGCAGCAACAATATGTTCTCTATTTATCTGTGACACATGCTGCTTCTTATTAGGTAACCATTCTCTTCCCCATTCCAATCTGGCTACAATCCTCTAATTGGGAGCTATTATTTAGGACTGAGCTGGAAATGTTTAATTTTCTACAGACATTTTCACCAGGGTCAAAAAGCACCCCTCTTTTTCCAATGATACTATGAGACACTCCTTGCAAAAAAAATCCCTGCCTGTTGGCTTCCATGGCCCACGCTTCTTTTCACTCAATTATCTTCACACCCTCAGTGAACACCATCATGTAACCATATCTAGATGTATCACGCTGTGATGTCAGCCCATTCCCTACAGGATCCCTGATTGTTGAGGCAGCCTATCTGAATAACCTGGGAAGGAGAAGGAAGCAGCAATTGCGGGGGGGGGGGGATATCAATGAAGAAGCAGGCAGGTAAAACAATGGCACTAAACAGGATGAAAAAAGATGAACATTTGTGCATCCAAGTGGGTTTTCCCAGGAACCATTTCTACCCCTCTGAAAAAGGCATTTCTGCCTAAAAAAAAAAACAAAACTGAAGAATTTTTAGCACAGCACAGCCAAACATTTGGTGCTCTGGTTCAAAATAGTTCCATGACTCACTTAGCCCCAGCGCTCCGAATTAGACACATGCCTTCTTGTCACTTTTATTTAACTCCTCCCATTTTTCATTCAAGCTTTTGCTCAGTGTTGCTCATGTTTGCTTTGCTGTTGTTAGTATGTATGGTGGGTGGGGGGTGGCGTGCATCGGCCAGTGCTTCTAAGCTTGCAAAGCTTTGTCCCTTGTTTTGGAAATTCCCCAACACTGTCTTGAGTGGCTGCCTCATCCTGGAACATTATTCAGCCCTAATCTCTCTTTTTGGCAGTGACCAGAGTCAGATGCCTGACCCTCACATGGAAGCTGAGTCCTTGTAATATGGGATTATACTCAACCAGCTCACAGAAGCTAGAGAAGCACAGGCAGAAGAAACACAGACGGCGGGGAGGGGAGGGAAGGGATAACAGCAGCCTTTTACTTCCTGCGATAGCCTCGGTAATATCATATACGTATATTTTTATAAACAAAACAAAACTCAATTTCCTCTGTTTTTCATTATACAAGCTAGATGCTATTTCTTTGGTACCTAATACCAATTATCAAGGTTGAATGCTGTATGCTTAACTGAGAGAAGTGGAAAAGGCTGCCGGTCTCCAAAAAAGCAGTACTGCAGCTGTCCTTAAGCATTTCCCATACATTTCTCTGTCCTGACTAGTGATTCTCAAAATAGTGTGTCAGAAAAGCTTTCTAAGTAGGGTAGCCACTTACCGTACCATAGCTAAAAAAAAAAAAGAGAGAGGAAACATGTCACACACAAAAGAGAACACACATTTGCTTAAAAGTTGCATGCAGTAATTTACATGTATAGATGCAAATTTAGAATTATTACTATAATTTAAAAAGAAATACCTTTCGTCTCCCGCACAGTGGGGAAGACTGTGACCAGATGACCTGTGTGCCTGCTGGGTCTGCTGTCCAGGTGATGACTGTGTTGATGGAGACAAGTTCAAGGGCCCCCACTGCTCTCCCTTCTTATGGTAAATAGAGGGACACCTTCAAATAGAGGATTGTCCTCTGACAGACCTTTAAACAGAGGACTGTCCTCTTAAAGCAGGACATATGGCTACCTACTTATGAGTGGTTCTCTGGACTGCACACTGTGTGCAACCAGGGGTACCAGACCGACTTCTTCGGGATTATGACATACTGTATGTTCTTCGGACACATGGTTACAATGTACTGCATGTTCTTGAGAGACATGGTACTATCCCTGAGACATGCTTTGCTGTTGAGAACTAAGGCAAGGGAAAGAGTTATTCTGATCCAAGATGCTAGAAAATGTTTAGTGCTCTTTCTCTCTGGTACCTAGGCTTGTGCAAACATGTGTTTACTACCCTCAATAGCCGTTTTCCAATCTTGGCTCAGCTGCAGCGACAGTGCTAAGTACCAAAAAGATCTGGGGCTCAGGCCCACAGGACAAAAGAAATTGCACAAATTTGCATATGCTAATTTACAAATGTTCTAAGTCTCTCTCTGTGTGTGAGTCTTTAAGGGACCCTGTCTCCTAAGGACACTCCTATTTGTTAAAAGAGATACAGTATATGGACAGGGGAGAGGAAGGCTTTTGATTTCAGAAAGAAAATCTCAGGCAGAAAGATTCAGGAGGGGCAGCAGGAGGGGAAGCACCTGTGGGCCATAAGCCATCTGATCCAGGGGGATCAGATGCAACAGAGATCATCAGGGCCCCTGTCCCTTTATTTTAGCAAGTGCCCATGAGCAGCAGGGTGGTGGGGCAGATGGCCTCCCAGAGATTTGGGGCTCCAAATGAAAAATTTGGGGCTCCTGCCTTAGTGGGCCACCCCTTAATGCTGCCTCTGCTCAGCTGAAAGGTGAAAAAAGCATTTCTGAGCTAAGTGAAGCTCAGTCTTTCTCTGGTAATGCCCCTTCACAAATGAGGTGGAATATAGCAGAGGACCTTTGCCATTCAGAGTAGCTGCACTTCCTGCTCCTTATCTACATAAGCCCCTTTCACACAGCTGGAAAGCATTTACAACCAACATGTGGAGGGAAAGCAGCATGGCGGCCGTCAGGTATCATCACTGTCATGCTGTGTGCCGCTGCCAACCCTGGGAGCCCCAGCGCTCCTGCTGCTGCTCCTCCTTCCCGTCACTGCCTGCATACTTGCCCTCTCTGGGTGAGTGAGCAATGGAAGAGAAGGAGCAGCTGTTCACCCCTCCCTTTGGACAGCTATGTGGATTTTGGGGCCTAGCGGTACAGGGCAAGCAAGGGGCAGCAGTGACAGTGGCCAGAGAAGGAGAGGTTCATTCAGGTGAAGGGGGGCATTTATTTATTGATTTGATTTGTACCCCACCTTTCCACCAAGGAAAATGCAGCTCAAGATGGCAAACAATCAGTGAGATGTAAAATAAAATAATAATAAAAAAAGTTGTTAAAGGCGCAATCCTATGCATGTTTAGATAGAAAAAAGGCCTACAACTCCCAGCATGCCCCGGCCAGCATGTCCTACAACTCCCAGCATTCCCCAGCCAGCCATGCTCAGAGTTGTAAGGCATGCTGGCTGGGGCATGCTGGGAACTGTAGGCCTTTTTTTTCTGTCTAGGTATGCATAGGATTGCACCCTAGAACAATAGTAAAACACATACATTAAAAGCACAGTTTTTTTAAAAAAATACAAAAACAACAGAATAAAAGCAGGACGCAACCCAACAGACTGGTTTATATGCCAAAGGCCTGCTTGAAAAAAAGGACCTTTGCCTGCCAAGGGAAAGCCAGCCAAGAGGGAGCCAACCTAGCCTCCCTTGACAGGGACTTTCACAGCCACCAAGAAGGCCCCCCTCTCATGCCATCACAAAACATGCCTCTGAAGGCAGCGGTAGTGGGAGAAGGGCCTCCCCCAATGGTCTTAAAACTGGGCAGGCTTGCATGGGAGAAGGCAGTCTTTCAGGTACCCTGGTCTGAAACCGTACAGGGCTTTATAGGCTATTGCAGGCATCTTGCTTGCCCCATAGCTGCCCAAGAACGGACACTGGGGAGTGGGATCATGCCTGCGATTCCCCAAATCACACGTAGAGATAGCTGAACATACATCTGATACACACATTGGCTCTGCGCTCACAGAGCTGGTGGTCACCATGAGGAGATTAGGGCAAGGGCAGGAAGTGCAATCGCTTAGCTCGCCCCCGCGCCTCTCCCACATGTTGAGTCTTTCTATACAGCTTCTGAGGATATGAAAAGGGCTGCAAAAGGGCTCCAAAATGTACTGCAAGTGAAAGCTACTCTCCAGTCAGGATGCATTATGCTTCCCTTTTTTCACACACACGTTCACATCCCCGCTTCGTGCCTGGTGCTACCGACCTCACACTGAGAGACTCTTTTACTAGATGGATGAGCAAGTATGCAGCGGCGTGCTTGGTTATTGACCTGTGGCCGGGGTTGCACTGGTCTCATTGCGCTGCGCCTCTCTTTTCCTTTGTTGTTCTGAAATGATCTTAATCTGGGAGAAATAAAAGTGTTTGTTCCGGGAAGGGAAATTGGGTATGCATGTGAAGGGAACGTTGAAGAAGGCAATCTACTAAGAAACACTCGAAACAGCACAATGCATCTTGGGATATTGGGAGGAAGCCATTGGCCCAAGAGATGTGGGCATGTTTAGAAAAAAAAAAGAAGACCAAACAATGCAATAATGTTAAGTGTGGACATGTTTGTCACAGAGTTGAAAAGCACAAGAAGGGCACAATGGGAGCTTAGCTCTTGGGCTCCAACCCCATTGTGAAAGAACACTTATTCATCTCTGACAGAAGAAATTTGCACTAATTGGGTTAACTGACCCACCTTTTTATGCCTGTGATGGGGAACAGTAGGGTTTATGGACCTCTGGGGAAGGCTGCTGGGCTTACAGGGTATGTTTTCCACATATACCCGAAATCCTTGGTGGTTGGTTTTTTTAGGGGGCGGGAAATCCATAAACACTGTAGGTCCATTGAAACTATTAATGGCTGCCTGGAAGCTGCAGCCTGATAATAGAATATTATAGGTGGGTGGGGAAGCTTTTGGGTTTCAAAACCAAATGTTCTGGACTTTAAAATCCTCTCTGAGCAATATTTATTTTAAGCATTTCTTTTTTTTAAGATGCCAAAATTTTCAGTGGGTCAAGAGACTTTGTCCTTAAACACACACACACACACACACACACACACACACACACCTAACTCAGCAGCAGGTGTAGGATGGCGAGGTGTTCTCTTTAATAGAGGACAGTCCTCAATTTGAAAGAATCCTCTATTTCAGGAGTGGGGAGCCTCTTTCAGCCTGAGGGCTAAATTCGATTTCAGAGCAGCAATGGGGGGGGGGGCTGCATTCCAGTGGTGGGGCAAGGCCAAAGGCAAAAGGGGTGGGGCCAAAATACAAAATATGCCAGCACACTGTAGCTTAAATCTCTTACTACTCATTACTAAGCCTTAGGAGAGGCATTTCAACATTCAACTACACAAAAGGTGGGAAACCACCAGGGAAAGGGGGTGGAGCCAGGGGAGAGGGCACAGCCATCCAGGGAACTCAAGAGGGCTGGATTTGGACCCCGGGAGGGTCAGATTTGGTGGACCCTGGGCCTGAGTTTCGCCACCTCTGCTCCATTTGAAGAGCTGTCCTGTCCAATTCCAGTTTAAAGATAATGAACCATAAGAAAGATAGATTCATTTATTTATTGCATTTCTACACTGCCCGGTAGCCAAAGCTCTCTGGGCAGTTCACAACAATGAAAACCATAAAATACAACATGAAAGTTTAAAACTACAGTATAAAATAAAATAAAAACCAAAGTAAAACCTAGCAGCAATGCAAAGATACAGAAAAACACTGTTGCCATAAGGACCTTTAGCACCTGGACAGGCATGAGCAGGCAGGCACACAGGTCACCTTCATAAATGTTACGGAAATCACTGCCTTCTTTCAGTCCTCTTCTTTGCTTATTCAAAGTGGCCACCCCAGGAGTTAAGTTCAATACAAATATCCAGCCCTCTTGGCATTAGCCAGCCTATTGGAAAGACAAACTGGCTAATGCCCATCCTCCCTAGATGCTTGTACTGAATTTAAATCGAGAGATAAGGATCTGGTTCAGGTGATGCAAAACCATCACCACAGCCAAGGCACTCCCTGGCCAGACTCTTTGCTGCATTTTATCCTGAGTAGCATTTGCACCTACAATTTAAAAAATAATAATCTGGAAAGTGGAATGCTCACTACAAAAGAATGGGGAAGAAAGGGCTGTAGGAGCGTGCTTGAAGGAAGTAAAAAAACAAATAAATGAGGAGAGATGGGTGTATAAATCCAGAAAACATGTTACTTGCTTGGATCATGAGAGCCAGTGTGGTGTAGTGGTTAGAGTGCTGGACTGGGACTCTGGAGACCTGGGTTCTTCTAGTCCCCACTCGGCCATGAAGCTCACTGGGTGACTTTGGGTCAGTCACTGACTCTCAGTCTAACCTACCTCACAGGGTTGTTGTGAGGATAAAATGGAGAGGGGGAAGCCGCCTTGGGTTCCTTGCAGGAAAAAAAGGTGGGATATAAATATAATAAATAAATCATCATTCAGCACCTTAAAGATGAACCTGGTGGTGTTCAGAGTTGGAGTAGTTTTGAATGATGGGGTTAAATCTTGCCACAGGACAAAACTTTATTTACTTTCCAAGGTCCATATATGACAGCTCATTTCAGGTGGTGAAGAAACAGAGATATTACATTTTGTTTCCCTTTGAAGAAATAGAAAGGGATGGTCCAAGGTCCAATATGTTTTAGGCTACGTGGGTGGTAAAAACAGCCTTAAAACCAGCAATTAAAGAAAAGGGCTTCTTTATCACTGGTGTGGTCGCTTTAAATCTGCCGGTTTGCGCTAGACATGCATGTCATCTCTTCCCTCCATTTGTAGCTTAAGTACATTGTGCAATGTGATGACAGCTTCACAGTGTCCTTATTTGCCATCTAAAATCTTGCAAGGTAAGATGGTACGAGGTCAGTGTTTACTAACTGCAGCATAATTAATGCACCCCCAGATAGATACACCTGTAGGGAACCAATCCCCTATATTATGGAATTCCATGAAAACCCATTATTAAATCAGACCTTCTCATTTTCTTTTCTTCAGGTTTAAATGACTACTCAAGAGAGCATGAAAGGGCCCCCCCCCTTTCATGCTCTCTTGAGTAGTCATTTAAACCTGAAGAAAAGAAAATGAGAAGGTCTGATTTAATAATGGGTTTTCATGGATCCCCCCCCGGATCTGGCCTGGAAAAAAAATCATTCTGCAGCAAGCATAATTGTGTGGCATAGAGTAACCAAGAGCAACTTTGCCCAGCAAAATGAGACTGAATGGCTACCACCAGCAGGTTATCAGCTGGCCAGTAAAATGTTCCTTGCAGGATCTCCTGGTAATAGTGCTTATTGATGGAATTGCACTGAGGCATCAACCCAAGCTGTTGCAGCAGCTGCTATGCCACATCTTGCTTGCAGATGGGCTCTAAACTCATCAGTTGGAACAAGACACGGGGGGGTTGTGTGGACTGGCAAAGAAACATGGTTGGGGATGCCACGGTACAGCCCGGCTTGGTGCTTTGTTGTTGCGGTATAGTGCAGCAAAGGCTTTGTTTGTTGCACTTTCTCTGTCCAGTGAATGACCTGGCCACCCTACTACTTGCTCACCAGCATTAACATGGTTCTTTCAGGATCATCCATGGAAGAGAGATGTGAAAAAGCCACCTTTGACTATTGACCAGTTTGCACATACCGGTAAGTTATTTCAGTTTTGTGGCTTTAAGAGTCACTCACACAGCTCTGCTTGCCAGGGAAAAATCACACCTTAGGGTGCAATCTGGATCCATTAAAAACCATGTTAGGTTTGCTAACATGGCAGAAGAAATGCATGCTACCAAGAAAAGACAGGGGTTCTGAGGCTTGTGTTGCTGTTTTTCTTCTCATAAGACAATTGGAAGTTTTGGGGTAGGAGCACTTGCAGACAGGATTTGGTGGCTGAGAGGGGGTGATTAACTCTTCCCCCCCAGCCACTTACCTGTTATTCTCTCCTACAAATGCCCCCTCTGCAATTTGTATTATTTTCTCCCACAGCTGGGCTTTGAAATTGAAAGCATAGCTGCATGAAAAATGCTGGGGGGGGGGTGTGGCTCCATCCTGCCCACCAATGCTCCTTACAAATGCACCTCATGCACCTCTCCAAGGTCCTTGGTCCTGCAACATGCCACGATGTCTTTGCAACACAATTGGCCTCACCAAACCGGATGTTGCTCATCTTAGCTCAGTCAATAATGGAGCGGCTGCTGTCCTAGGAGAATGGGAGTCTCAAAGCTTGCGATCTCGTGTCTTTTATTATCCCATCTGCTGTTGGTCGAACAGAATGTAAGCTTTCAAGCCTCCTTTTAGAGATGATGAGCCATAATCATTTGGTTCATAATGGTCTGGAACTGCAATTGCAATACATAATCAAAGTGCACAATCCCCATCCTGAGCATCGAGCCTTTCCTTGAAGTATATAAAGAATAGCAATAATGTGCTGGAGAGAGCACCAAGCAGAAGGGCTAAGCCCTTCACTGCCATTATGACCCCAACTACAATCCTATTTATGTTAACTCAGATGTGTTTCTCATCATTTGTAATGAGGGTGACTTCCAGGAAAGGGTACATAGGATTGCAGCCTAAATCTTACAATGCCCTGGGGAGGTCAATGATAATTCCTTTGTAGTGATGGGCAAAGTTTCAAGCTAAAGTACTTTTGTGTGTGTACCCTGCAACAACACAGCTCGAACTGCATTTCAGTCTCAAGTGGAAAGTGCTGGGTGGTTGTCAGGGCTTTTTTTCTGGTGGAACTCACCGGAACTGAGTTCCAGCACCTTTTCTTCTATTAATTGCATTACAATTTAATCGCCATCTACTCCCGAGGAAATGTAATCCAAGAGTTCCGGTACCTTTTTCTCCAGAAAAAAAGCACTGGTGGTTGTACTTGTACTTGTTTCAGTATGAGCAGATAACCTTTGTTTTCTCCATCGCAGTGACACAGCAGTCTCAGATCAGCCACTCCTATCAAAACCTTTGTAGATGCATATGATCATATTGCCCCAGGCAACAGGAAAGATGTGTGGAAGAAACTCAGTAGGAATTTGGACCTCATTGATGAATAATGTTACTCATCTCCTGGGGTATTTTATTTGTGCTTTATTCTCTTGGTCAAGCAATAAAAAAATAGGGATGATGGATGAAAGGAATGAATTCATTACTATGAATTAATAGTAATGAAACCAGTGGCAGGACTGGTGTCAGGAGTAGGCATAATTGGGCACCTGCCAAGGGCCCACACCACAGCAGGGGCAAGAGCCCCCTGGAATTGCTCCTCCTATTTACCGTTGAAATCTGCTTGTTCACCTACCTCTCACTCTGGCCCTGACAATGGAGGTGGTGAGAAGCAGCAGCGTAGATGCCACTGTGTATTTGTTCACTGGCTCTCTGCCTGTTAAGCACACAAGTGGTAGCAATATGATGAGAAAGAGGATAAGGAGCAACAGGAGCCGGAGGCAATGGCAGTGAGAAGGTAGACTGGTCCCTACATCCACTAGGTATTCCTGGCTCCACAGCAACAGGAGCCAGCTACAGTTAGGGCTGGTTAAAAAGGAAAGAGAATCGGGGCAGGGGCTCTTTAAATGGCTCAAGGACTCTGAGGGAGAAGGAGGAGGCGGCGGGGTGGAAACCCAGGACAAAAGCCTGAATGTTAGAGAAGCTCAGGCCAGAGAGAAAGATCGAGCTGGAGCAAAGAGGTTTAGGAGGAGTGGAGTAATCTGGAAAGAGCAACTGAAAGGAACAGAAGGTATGAAAGGGAGTACAGTAGTAGGAAGGGGGAAAGAGCAGCTGGCTCCTTAGATGGCCAAAGAGCTGAAGCAGAAGAGTAGTTGCTAGGAAACATGGGAGAGAGAGAGACCTTCCAGTCAGTGGACAAGAAAAGGCTTGCTCAATTCTGCAACAAGTTCAGTAATAGATCATCCTGATTCTACAGGCTACTTATCTATGTCTAGCATCATTATATAGGCATGTCCTCTGAATCTGCGGCTACTTTTATCAGTCTATGGACATTCACCATAGCCCCACAACTACCTACCCACACCATGTACTTTCTTCCTGATCCTGTCAATACTTACCTATATTATACTCTAGGCATCTAGTCTGATCCTGCAGATACTTACCTGCAAGCATCCATCCTGGTCTTGCAGCTGCTTTCCTCACTCTGGGACCTTTCATCCTGGGCCCTGTAGCCACTTACTGGCATTGCTCCAGAGACTTTTCACTTTATCCTGCAGCTACCTACTACAATTACCAAGAAATGAGTCTGATCTTGCAGCTACTGACTTGAATGATCCTGTGCTGAAACAATGAGTCAAACAGGAAACGGGAAGTAAGAAAGCATCATGATGAAACAGCAGTTACGGTACTTAGGTTTTCTGGGGACCATTTCTTTCATGTAACTATTTGCATTTGGGTATTGATATAAGGGCATGGGACCTTTCTTTAATCAAAAGCTGAGGTCTGTGCAGAGCCGTGTTCTGTGTCAAATGGCAGTTTCTGCACTGTACAGTGCGTGCATAGATGCCTGGAATAAATAAAGCTCTAGTTTAACATTTCCTTATGGACCCGTCCATCCATATATCAATCTCCCTTTCAGTGCTTGTATATGGAATTTAACTTAGAGGCAAAAACAAGCTATGGTAAAATGAAAACAAAAATCCCCTAATAAAAAAAATGATGGGGGAAATAAACAAAAGCTCCTTGTGTCTCTGGGCAGTCATAAAATCTGTTACTGGAAGCAGGCGGTGAATGCATTTTATAAAACCATTGTGGAATGTGAGTGTGGTTTAGAGGCAATGGATGATTCAAAACACTGCATCCGGAAACTGGGCTTCTCTTAAAGAGCGATGACCTTTAGGTCACAGTCCTCAATCAACATTGCTAGAGATATCCCCGGTGGACTTCTCCCCAAAGCATGTGGTTCGAGGATTGCATTCTCTGTCTCGTTATGTGTATGTAAGGAACTGTGCATGGGAATGTGACATCTAAGCTGGTTACCAAGGATACCATCTGAACCAAACATCCCTGGGCTCTTTAACTTGGCAAGGTTCTTAATTTCTGAGTCAGACCTGAACAAAACATTTTCACATTTGTAAAGAATTAAGGCTGTACACAGAGTGGCAATCAACTCATTAGACTGATGTTATTGGGGTCTTTTGGTTAACTTGACACAGGGAGGATCAGTTCTAACTAGATTTTATAGATTCTGTAAGATCCTAGTGATGGACTTCAGTTCCTTGAAGATCTATCAGAGGCAGGGCCTAGCCTGTAGAAGAAAGTAACATAGTCCACTATGTCTGTTTGGCTTTCTTGTTGCTATCCTTGCCTTTGCCACCACAAACCTGGCAGTGGTGGTGCTCAAAACATTCTGTGGGGAAAACAGCGGTCAGCCAGGAATGCATCACGAGGGACCGGCAGAGCAGCAGTCCAAACAACCAGGCCTGCTCAAAGCTGTTGCAGCCGGGATACTGGAGCCAGGAGAGCAGGTTCCAAAGAGGTGAGGATTAGGAGAAGACATGCTGGATGAGGCACTGCCCTAACAACTATCAACTTGCAGTAGAATCAGAAACTCTACTAGACTACCCAGCTATATGTACTTTCAGGACTGTATTCTGCCAGGACTCTGGAGGTGAAATAGTTGAACAGAAAACCCTTGGGATATACTGCTTGCTGGTTGTACCTGTTCAGGGAGCAGAGGAGGGATCAAATGTTTTAACAGTTCCCCACATAAAATGCTTCCCACACAAGAAAATTAGTCTGTCAGGGAGTGTGTTCTGGACTTGCCATTTTCCTGGCATGCTTGTTGTGTATGGGTATTTTATGATGAGGCCGTGGTGGCTGGTGGGGTAGAGGATAGGTCATGGGAGGGGGGCCCAAGGGGTCCCAGGAGGCAAAGGGCTGGGTGGTCTCTCTCTCTCTCTCTCTCTCTCACCAAAAGGACTCCATCAGAAAACATTCCTCTGAGCCCGCATTATCTGGCTCCAAAAGCAGCAAGCCATTGCACAGCATCCCAAACCCACCCCTTTACACAAGCATTCCCGCCATTTTAAGATCATGAGTGCAAAGGGAGAGGGGAAGAATTTGCACAGCCACACAAAAGCACTTATCTGGACCCACATGTTCTCCTACTCCAGCAACAACAACTCCCATTGCACAGAGAATCAAGTGCCTTTAAGGCAGTGTTTCTCAACCTTGGGTCCCCAGATGTTTTTGGCCTACAACTCCCAGCATGCCCCAGCCAGCTATGCTGGCTGGGGCATGCTGGGAGTTGTAGGCCAAAAACATCTGGGGACCCAAGGTTGAGAAACACTGCTTTAAGGTCATGAGTGCAAAACAGCTGGGGTGTGTGTGTGTGTGTGTGTGTGTGTGAGAGAGAGAGAGAGAATCCACACAGCCACACAAAATAATGATAAAGACGATCTCGTCAGAGCCAGTCTTTAGGACCCAGGAGCAACCCATTGCAAAAGGGAACACTGGGATGGTGACAGTATCCCCAGAGCCACACGCAGAAGCATCCGAAATGCTGCTCAGCATGGCCAGCAAGTTCTGAGCATCCAAACATCTCTTTAAATGAGAATCCCCCCACAGGTAGCTCCTATCTAAAGCCCCCCCCCTTCAGAAAATATTCTGTGGAAAATCAATGAGAGGAAGGCAGCTGGGAGGCGACAGAGCGGGTGCCTCTCTTGGTAATCTAGTTCAGAAAGAGAACTTTCTCTGTACTGGAGGAGGGCCTCCCTCCTTGCCTTCGCTCAGCGAAGCAGTTTTTACTGCCGCCGGGCAGAATCGTGTAAAACCACTTCAGCCTTTTCTTTCTGTCCATACAGCTGTGTGTGTGTGAAATAGAACTTTTTTTACCTGGCAGGCACCATTCAACTCACTACCTTGCATTCAAATCAGTGCTATTACATCACCACATACCTGCAATCTCCTCTTTGGTAAAAAAAAAATCACTTTTACAACACTCCCATTTCCCCCCCTCCCCCACAGTCAAAAATCACTGTTGCAAAGTGCCCCCCATCTCCCACACACACACTCAAAAAAATCAATTTTAAATCAAATGGATCCAGTTCACCAGACAAGAAGGAATAAATGAAGGGAGGTTCATTACATGATTGCAATAAGTCAGAGCATCAGAGAAAGAGACCAGAAGAAGCACACAGAAAGCAATCCTTCTCTCAACTATAATGGTTACAGGAAACGAAACCTAACAATCATACTACGTCATCAGAAAGTACAAACCATGTGACCAGCTCATATTTCTTTCCCACCTACTTTTCCCATGAGAATAGAAAGTAGTGTCAGACTCAACATGATTGTTTTTCTAGCCATCCTGTACCTTTCCAAATGAAAACACTTGTGCCACAGCTGTTGTTTTGCTACATGTCACAACAGGGGGGGGGGAGGAAGGGGCCATGGATGGAGCCCCACATACTGCTCTCTCGCTCCCAATTCCTGCAGCACGCACACAGGGCCATTGATGAATCTGTGACTGCCCCGAATTGCAGTGGGGCTAGGAGCCTCCGCAGCACCCACTCGCACACCTTTCCATTCTCAGGAATGAGACTCATTCTGATTGGCTAGAGGCAGTGAGTGAAACCGGGAGCACCGTTTGAGGAGCACCTTTGTGAATCATTCAGTAGGGGAAGCTTTTGATGGATTAGGCAGTTGTTAGGTGGGTAACATGTATGTCCCCCTATCTGTTTGCCTGCTGCAGCAAAGCTGTGCACTGGGGAGAATGCCAGGGCACATTCTGTGGTGCCCCTGAGGGGTTTGGGGCCGGTGCCAACAAAGTCATTGGCCCTCCGCACAATGCCATACAAACTGGCAGCATGCTCTAATGTGTCCAGTGCTCCCTTGCTTCCCTTGTAATCGCAAATTGCAGGGGGAAATAGGTAGTGATGAAGTCAAGATTACCTAGGGGAAAGGGTGAGTAAGGGGAGACATGATGGAACTGTATAAAATTATGCATTGTGTGGAGAAAGTGGATGGGGAAGTTTTTCCTCCCTATTCACTTTCTCTCCACATCATGCTGTGAGCAAGTAGCTCGGTTTTAGAGTGAACCAAACAGACCCCATCTTAGCCCGAGAACAGCGAGCTTGGTGCCTTTCACCAATTGGCCTCAGGGAGACGGGAGAAACACAAAGGGATAAGCTCAAACAGCTTTGTCAGGTATGCAACTAGATGGGCCTCATTAGACTCTAATCAAACTTACATATGTGCGAATGCCCCAAAGCAGGAAAAGTGTGTGTGTGTGTGTGTGTGTGTGTGTAGCGAGCAAGATATGCATGGGATTTTTCTCCAGAATATGGCAAGGTGTTATGAATACATCTTCTCAATGGGCATCATTGAGACAGCCATCTCCACAAACTTTTCCTTTTGTATCAAGAATGGCTTTTTGCAGGAAGAACCTGTCCACTCTTTTGTTTGGGTCAAGCACACAGCCATTTCCAGCACATAGACAAGCTTTGCAAGCTCTTTAGTTTGGGTGTCATATTGACCGTGACATCAATTCTTTTGTGTGAAAAATATAAGAAGCTGAGTTTTTAGTAGCAAGGCATCTTTGTGATCCCTATGAAGCACTGGGCTGACAGGCAAACCCCACATGCTCTCACCACAGGCCAAGCCTGGGTGCCTGGGTCTTTTGCAGATCTGCTACCCGATCTACAGGAAAGGCTGGCGCTACCACTAGGCGAACTAGGCGGCTGCCTAGGGTGCATGGCTAAAGGGGGCGCAGAAATGCTCCGCTCCTGGACACACACACATACACCGCGGGGATCGCTCGGCGTCACCCAGCTGTTTGGCGGGACAGCGGATTGCCTGGGGTGGCGGCGGCACAGCCAATCATCATATCTTGACTTGTAGGGGGCACTTTCCTTCCGTCCCTCCATGCCGGCGCTGGCCGGATCCGGCGCGGCAGGCAGCCGCCGGGGAAGCTCCCGAGGCGGTGGCGGGCGAGAGGCTGTTAGGCCGCCCCGTCGCCCTTTGAACTGCGCCGGTGGAGGAGACCCGGCATGGCGGCAGCTGGCTCAGTTCTGCCGCATCCCCTGGGCGGCGATGGCAAGGCGCCAGGTACGAGGCGCCTTGCGTGGTGGTGGGAGAGGGTGGGAGCCAGTGAGCGGCTGCACTGCTGCTGCTGCACGAGCCGCCCCCCCCTCCCCCTCCCGGGCCCAGGCGGACATGCGCGGGTGGACGGGGTGGGGCGAGCAGCCACGGTGGAGTAGCGGGAGCGCACGAGCTCCAGGGATCGTGCCTCCTTGCCCGCCCCAAGCCTCCAGGGTAGTCACCTGGCGGACAGCGGGAGGTCCGGGTGGCTCTTCCGGCTGGGCGTGCAGGGATGGAGCTGGAATCAGCTTGGCAACCATTTCAATTGAATGTCAGCATCTTCTTTAGACATTAAAGAAATGGTTTGCCAGTTTGATTTGCCAGTTTGCCAAGAAAAAGGAAAATGAAGTTTTAAACATTAAATGTAGTTTCTGTCACACTTCACCAGGAATTTTTCTATATAGCAAATTGGTACTACATCAACATGTATTTTATGTATGTTTGTCAATGTTTATGATAATAATTTTTTTAGGTTTTGCCAATGGACTTTTATTTCATAATGGGCATAGGGCTGGAGGGAGGGAGGACTCAAGTGGGAAGGAGGGGCGCTAAATATCTGATCTTTCCTAGGGCACCAAACTGCCTTGCACCGGCCCTGTCTACAGGCCAATTCTTCGCCAGGAAAGCAAACTTCAGCATCCCGCTTGATACTGCTTTGGAAGGCCAGGGCTATCAAAGTACCCACAGGATATTGAGGTTCTGCCATTCCTTAGCCTAGATCCCCCCCCCCCAAGTCAGCAGCTACTTAGCTGAGTAGGTCAGTCTCTCCTACCAGGGAACAAACGGCTCTTTAAAGAAAAAGGGAGGGGAATGTTTTTGCCAGCATTTCTCCACCCCGGAGTTTCAACACTCTCCAGTCTCCAGGGAAGGGCTTCAGCCCAGGGAAAGGTATACAACTCCTGGAGGTCCTGCTACAAATGTATCCTCCACTCCCTCTATCCCCACTTTCTGAGAAGGGTGTTTAGGGGTTTGTGTGTATTTTAAAAGATAATTTGGCCCTCATCTTTAACTCGCTCTTTGGTTGAAGCCCTAGCCATGTTTATGCGGCCTGCCTTGGTGACAAGGATAATGCCTGAGGCACCTATTTGATTTGGTGCATTTCTGGTGTGGCCTGCATCCAACCCATGTGAGAGCCAGTGTGGCATAGTGGTGAGAGTGTTGAACTGGGACTCAGGGGGATCTGGGTTCTAGTCCCTGCTCAGCCATGAAACTCACTGGGCCAGTCACTGCCTCTCAGCCTAACCTACCTCACAGGGTTGTTGTGAGGATAAAATGGAGAGGAGGAGGAGGACTCTGTAAGCCGCCTTGGGTTCCTTTCAGGAAAAAAGGCGGGGTATGAATATAATAAATAAATAAAATAATATAAATAAGAAGACAAGCTCCTTGAAGAGTTTGTCCTGCCTCACAGGCTGGTTTGGAGGTTTTCCTAGGCAAGGGACACCAGAACATACCCTCCAACATTTCACAGATGAAAATAGGGACACACATGTGAATTTGTAAGAGGTATGGTTAAGCAACATGAAGGTGTGATCAAGAGGGTGAGGCCAGGCAACATGAGGGCATGGCCAGGCAACCAAAGGGCATGGTCAAGTACAAAAGTTATTAGAGGAAACACACAAAATCTTATATATTATAATTATTACATTATTACATTATATATTACTTTATAATATTTTATAACTGGCCTTTGTAGTTTTTTTTAAACCTTACTAAAACCCTTAATTGTCATAGTCATAGTCAGTTTATTATGGTCGTAAACCAGCAGGACCTTAATTGTTGATATCTGGTGTTTTCCATGGAGGGGTGTCAGTGCTTGCAGGGCAATCTCTTTCTTTTTGTTTTAAAATGGTCAGGATTGGCACAAATTCAAAAGGTGAAGCTGACCCCCCCCCCCAAACATGGAGCTTCAGAGAGAAGGGGAAGTTTCTTGCATTTCCTTTTGACACTGTAAACTCACCTGTTAGAGGCAAAGAGTCAGCTCTGTTAGGAAATAAAATCTGTGGCAATATAAAGATAGGAATCATGTGATAAATTCCCTCATTCACCTCTCCCTCCCTCTGACCAGGCCACCGGGTGCAGCCTCCTTTTCAGCAGGTAGAGCATGTGTGCACGCGTGCACATCCTCCCAGCATCTGTCTCTCAGTGGAGCTGTTCAAGCCTAAAAAACGCTACACTTAAAGGGGCTATGCCATGGGCATAATTGCAGCTAAGCTTGCAGTTTTAGCTTAGCTGCAGTGTTGCCCATGGCATGGCCCCTTTAACAAAAGTTTCAAAAGTTTAAAGTAGCTTGCAGAGGCAGGGGAATTTGGGACTTTGCATGACAAAGTGAGAAGTTAGGGTTAAGGGCTTAAGGGTTTTCGTGACAGTCCCAGCATTTTCGGGGCAGTTAGAGACTATGCCAGAAAGGAATACAAATTGCATGAGTGTGTTTCCAAGCTTCAGGTAGACCCTACCTGTAGCTTCATAAACTATAGTGAGTGAATGCTGGGTTTAGCCAGATCACAACCCACTTCCTGTTAGCTTAGCTTTCCCTTCAACCCACTCCCTTCACCCTGTTCCCACCGCACACCCCATCTTCGCATCCCCTTTCTTTTCCTAACCCCCTGAGCATTAGGGGCTCCAAATCACCTAATCCCCTCTTTCTTGTGCTATCATCCCAACCTACTCCTCTCCCAGCAGAATGGGCTGTTCACACGTGTTCACGGTCTTGGTTTGGGATCAGAAACCGGCCTCTCCAAGAACGCAGCCAATTTCCCCATGCAGAGTACAGTTCTCAAGGAAGGCTTGTGGGTTCAATGTTATGGTTATGTTTCCTTTCCAACTGCATTGCTTCACCAAGTTAATTCCCCCAAAATCAACTTGTGCATGTTAAATTCTTGTTTGTAATCAAGAAATGTGCCAAGTGGCTTGTCCCCAAAATCATGTGTGTGTATCCATCCTTGGGTGCAGAGGTCTCCTCTTAGGTATAGACACTCTAGGACCAATATCCAAAGATCCCTTTTAGATTTAACAAATGCATGTCCATGGCAACATGGCCAAGGTACACATATGTCTGCACAATGGGTTGCAGATGATCCTGGTCCCCAGCCCACCCATGCAGCTCATTATTCAGAGGGTGTGGGACTGTGGAAGACCAGCAACCGGGTCTTTAGCGCGAGTTCGGCACTTAACGGGTTAACCGGCACTGAGATTTTACCCTTTACAGGGATATCAAGCGATTTAAACCCAACCTCAACCTAAATATCACACGTAACCGTATTTAAACCAAAGAATAGACTTTTATTTACTACAAGGTTAATGGAGCGGAACTAATAGACTTCCAGGAATGTTACACCATAAACAAAACCAGGTCGTGACCTGAATATCGGAAGGCTTTCAATGTAGAGGCATAGCGTATTGCAGTGAGAGAGAGTTACTTCACATCAAAGACTCTGAACTTACGGACTTTGCGTAGTGGTCTGCATAACCGGCTCCGAGCCCGTTCTGCTCGAGGTAAGAAGCTGCTTGGTCTAGCCAGTGGCACTAGGGTTGGAAGCTCGACAGCCTGTCCCTTGTTCCCAACAACTCCCGGGGGTCTGGCAGAGGGGTTTTCTACCCTGTACGCCCCCCCCCGCCCCTTGGTGATCAGGTGGGCTTATTCCTGCCTGGGAAAAGGTGGCACCTTGGGTTTACTGGTGCCCTTTGGGGATACTTGGCAGCTCTTTGAGACTGCCTCTCACCTCAGGATTGTTCAGGCTTCTTATCATAGAATCATAGAATCATAGAAAAGTAGAGTTGGAAGGGGCCTACAAGGCCATCGAGTCCAACCCCCTGCTCAATGCAGGAATCTAGGTCAAAGCATCCCTGACAGATGGCTGTCCAGCTGCACCTTGAATGCCTCCAGAGTGGGAGAGCCCACCACCTCCCTAGCTAGTTGATTCCATTGTCTTATTGCTCTGACAGTCAGGAAATTTTTCCTGATGAAACAGGAAATCTAGGTTCCTGTAATTTGAGCCCATTATTCCGTGTCCTGCAAACTGGGATGATCGAGAAGAGATCCTTGCCCTCCTCTGTGTGACATCCCTTCAAATAATGGAAGAGTGCGATCATATCTCCCCTCAGTCTCCTCTTCTGAAGGCTAAACATGCCCAGTTCTTTCAGTCTCTCCTCATAGGGCCTTGTTTCCAGTCCCTTTATCATCCTTGTTGCCCTCCTCTGAACCCTCTCCAGTTTGTCTATGTCCTTCTTAAAGTGAGGTGCCCAGAACTGGACGCAGTTCTTCTTGTGGATTGATGCAAATGTGCCCCACTGAGGGCATGCAGATGTGGTCACCTATTACCTGTCTGGCCAGAACTGTATCTCCTGTCCCCCTGGTGGGGATTATGCAGAAAGGGTTGCCAAGGGATAAGGGAAAACCATGTCAGGGTTCATGTCACTGTGTGTGTGTGCTCTCAGGCTTTCTCCACAGGGACCATGATGTAACTATGCTTCCAATTGTGTGCCACAGTGCTAAAGCTAGCACATACGCTACTGCCATTACCTTACACACTGACAGACATGGTACACTGAGATGGGGAAAAGGAGAAGAGACATTTTCATCCTCATCTACTACAGTATATATTTTTTTAAAAAGTAAAAAAGATGGACTGGGTGGGTTAAGGGAGCATTATGTTCACTCTCATCAAATATTGCCCCTTCAAAATGGAGGTAAATCTTTTGCTTTGACTAATCTATTAATACAAGCTAACACTTGCTTGCTGGAACAAAAAATGTTTCAAAAGGTTTCAACTGTCACCTAGCCGCAGCCATTCCATCTGGCTGCAGCAGAAGGAGAGAAGGAGAAGTATTAGCTGGTCATTATAAGACATGATGCCGGAGTTTGCTTTTTTTGTCCTCCCTCGCAATCCCTTTTTCCTTTTATGTCATGTCTTTTATATTATAAGCTGATCTGTAAGCCGCTGTGGGACCCATTCCAGCTGAAGAGCAGGGTGAAAGCACTTCACATACATACAGACATGCATGCATGCATGCATACATACATAAAATGACATTTTCTTTTCTTTCTTTTCTTTCTTTTTTTTTGGATTATTGTTTTTTTTTTCCATTCTTTTGTTGCTTATTGTCCCCCCCCCCCATTCTTTTGTTGCTCCTGGTTGTTTTATTGTCAGTCTCTTTGATTGCTGTTTAACTCAGTTTGTTATTGTTGCACATACTTTCATTGATTGTTTTTGATTCTTATTGTTAGTTCCTTTGGAAATTTGTTTGGGTTCTTGTTGCTGCTGCTGCTGCTGCTGCTGCTGCTGCTGCTGAAAAGCGGGAAAGAAATATTTTACATAAATAAATGCATTTTTTTTTAAAGTAAAAATCAAGCACAATGAAATACATAATGTGAATTATGCATATGAGTTGTGCAAAATGGGCCACATCTAACCTAACAGTGTCATCTGAATGTCACTGAGAGTGTTCCACAGGTACTGGAAAAGGCGACATTAGTCCTTCAGTTTCCTTCCATTCCTTTCCAGAGCTTGAAGTCCACTTGAATTTTGATGACACATTCTGCCAGGTCACATGATGCTAATGAAAGATGGGCTCTATGGAGACGAACAACATGGAAACTATTCTAACCAGTGTATTTCCACATACATTTTATTAATAGAATGATACAAGGGCAAAGGGAAAGTCAATTCCCTACCTCTGTCAATCCAGCTGAAACATCCACAACCCTTTCTCCAGATTCTTTGTAGTGTCAAAAAAACTCAAACCAGTTTTATTGGCCATCACACAGCAGCTTAGAAGTAACACATTATGCTGTTAACAGGCACAGCAAAGAGCAACTGAAGGCAGACATCAAAAATCCCCACGGCTGTATAATTATATCTGACTGCACTTGGAAGGAGTTCGACTAGGACAGAGGAGCCAAAATGCTTGCATTGCTAAAAAGAAGGAACAAGCAGGAGCTCGAGTAAAGCCAGTTTCAACAAATCAATTTTTGGGGCCCAGGTCATGGCTCCAGTTTGGCTGTTGTGAACAGGCTTCAGGCGCACACATAACTCCTCCTCCTCCCTCCTCCTCTTGCATGGTTTAGTTCCCTCCCTCCATTTCTGGTTTAGGCAAAACATTGTTTGTGGTGACATCCAAACTGGGAAAACAATGGCTTGTGCAAAACATAGTTTGTCTGATTTGGATGTCTCTATTATTCTGTCTCACAAGCTCATCTAATTCATTCTGCATCATTTCCGTAATCATTTCTTTAATATCAATACTTCACTGTGTCAGCAAGACCTCCCAGTTTAACCTCCCAGGTCATCTGCAGTGATTACAACTTCTTCTTCAGTCTCTCAGGATAGATATAGATAAGATATACTATAGATATAGATATAGATGGCCCCAAGACTGATCTGTGAGGAACTCTTCTGATTACTTCTCTCCACCTAGAAATGTTTGTCTTTTTTGTCATCTTTCCATTATCTTGAGTCCTATCCAACTTATGCTCTTTATGTGTGGCTGTCAATACTCATCTTTTCCAGTTTGTATAATAATCCCTAAAGTGACAGTGTATTGAATCTGTATAATAATGTCCCAGACATAGGCAGGAGATGGGTGGAACTGTCTTTGGGGAATATACAGTAACCTTTTGCCTAAGAGGGAGATTACCCAAACATCCCTTTCCATTAGGAACAGTAGTTAGGAAAGGCATCTCTCGATGCACATTTAAGGATTGCTGTGCTATCAGCAGCATGTAGGCCAATCCTGTACCTCTGCCCTCTTGCCTATTTCCATGCTTGAAAAATTTGAGGTCACCATGGCAGACTGGCCCGTGCTGCAAAATCCAAACATTCTCATTGTTTGATGGGGGGTCCTACTAGTGCGTTAATAAAATCCAGATAGACTAGCCCTGGTCTGACCTTTTCCATGTACACACTGTACACACTGACGTGGTTCACATGACGTGACAGTCCACCATTGCTAAATTAACCCATGGTGGGCTATTGTAACATGGGAACAGGCTCATAAAGAAGTAAGGTTGTTCCACTGGGCACGCACCGCTGGCCAGGGAGCTCCCTTGACCTGTGCACTTCTAGCGCAGTGTCTTCAAATAAGCACTTCTCTACATTCAGGGCCGGTTAATCTTAAGAGCCTGCGCCGCCGCCGCCGGACACCCCTCCCCGCACGCTGCCGCTGCCGCTGCCGCCCCCCACCTACCTTCCCACGCCTCCTCCGAAAAGGGACCCCCGCGCTCTGTTTTGGCGGGGGGAAACCAGAGCAACAGGGTGTTTAAGCCCTGTTGCCCTGGTTCTTCCCGCCAAAACAGAGCCGGCGGGGCTCCGGAAACAGCACGGAGAAGGTAGGTGTCGGGGGGGGGGAGGCAGAGCGGGAGTAGAGGCGAGGCGAGGCAAAGCGAGGCGAGGGGGGGGAGGCAAAGCGAGGCGAGGGGGGGCGGCGCGAGGCGAAGTGGGGGGGAGGCGGCGCAGAAGCGAGGCGAGGTGGGGGGAGGCGGCACGAGGTGGGGGGAGGCGGCGTGGAGGCGAGGCAAGGTGGGGGGGAGGCGCCCAGGCTCGGCCCCACCACTACTCCGGGCGCAATCCCTGACCTGGCTTTCTTGGAGAGGCGGGCGGGCGGGCAGGGCAGGAGCTCGCCGGCAGCGAAGAGGAGCGCAGCGTTCTGCGCCCTCTTCCGCTACGCGCCCTAGGCAACAGCCTAGTTGGCCTAGCGGTAGCGCCGGCCCTGTCCACTGGGCACGCACCGCTGGCCAGGCTCCCTTGACCTGTGCACTTCTAGCGCAGTGTCTTCAAATAAGCACTTCTCTACATTCAGCTGCTACTTGCATAACCGCTCCACACAATCAGGGTCTTCTTGATCGTACGGAATGCCTTTGCCACATATAGCCATGTGCATGGAGTGCCCCAGAGCTGGCTCCAGGCTTTGGAGGGCCCTTGGGCAGGCAGGTTGCAACGGTGAAGAGGAGCAACTCCAAGGAGCTCTTGTCGGTGGGCTCCTGCTAGTGCTATGAGCTCGTGGCACATGTGCCCTCCGCAGGTGCCCAGCCACGCCTAGCCCTGAGGTGCCCCTTTGCAGATGTCCTGCTGAATGCACAGAAGTCAAGGAGGAGGGGCTGGTGGCACATGTGACATTGGGGGCAGACCCAACAGCACGGTCCTGCTGCTTCCCCCTTCTGCAGAAGGTCTGGACTCCTCTCAGTATTGCAGGGTTTTTTTTACTGCTAAATCACCTGCTCAACTTCGGTATGGTATTCCAGTATGGATCCTGAGTTTTAATCCGGGTGTTGAAAAAGTTCAGTAAAGGTTCTTATGGACAATATTTGGTACTGTATCTCCAATTGTGCCATAGCTGCAGTTCTGAGATTAGAGGCGGGCTTGGATTCTGTGGAAGCCAGGGCTTGGTCTTCTGCTTATAGTTCCCTGTTGTGGATTTTAAACAGGGCTGGTGCTACCGCTAGGCAAACTAGGCGGTTGCCTAGGGCGCGTGGCTGAAGAGGGCGCAGAAACGCCGCGCTCCTTCCGGCCGACTCTTCTTCGCTGCCGGCGCGCTCCTGCCCCCCCCCCCGGCCGCCTCGCCGACAAAGGCACCACCAGGTCAGTGCGGGGGGATTGCGGGCGCCGGGTGGGCTCGGGGTCGCGCTCGGCTTTCCTTGGCGCCCGGAGCTAGGCCGGGTCAGGAGCGCGGCACGCGTGGCGGCGGCGACCGGTCGGAAGATGCTGCGCGGTGAGCGAGGCCTCCCCAGCCTTCTTCCCTCCACCCCCGAAGTGCCATTGCTGGTGAAGCCCGTCTAGTGAAATATGCAGGGCAGGAGGACGGCCGGGGAGGCAAAGCTCTCCTCCGCTGATCCTCCTGCCCTGTACTGGATAATCACTGTAGTGGTGGGGCCAAGCCTGGAGTCGGCTCGGGGCTCGCTCCTGGCTCGGCCCTCAAGGCGGCGGCGGCCGATCTCGACATTCAGAGCGGCGCGGAACGTTCTCTGCGCCGCTCGAGCCGCCGCCGCTGCCAGAGCCCCACCCGCGCTCTGTTTTGGCGGGAGGAACCAGGGCAACAGGGCTTAAACAGCCCTGTTGCCCTGGTTTCCCCGGCCAAAAACAGAGCGCGGGGGTCCCGTCGCGTCACTTCCTCCGTGCCGGAAGGATGCGACGGGACCAGCAGACGGGGAGGCAGGCTCGGAGGCGGCGGCCAGGGCGGGGGGGTGCGCTGGGCAAGCAGGCGTTTCCCGGCTGCTTTGCTCCGGAACCCCCCCCCATGGCACGAGGGGGGCGCTAAATATAATTTTGCCTAGGGTGCAAAACTGCCCTGCACCGGTCCTGATTTTAAACTGGTTATTATATATTGTTAGTTCATTTAGATC
Source organism: Shinisaurus crocodilurus (assembly GCA_021292165.1). Classification (NCBI taxonomy): domain Eukaryota; kingdom Metazoa; phylum Chordata; class Lepidosauria; order Squamata; family Shinisauridae; genus Shinisaurus; species Shinisaurus crocodilurus. Next base: position 4,209,875 of record CM037889.1, read on the forward strand.
AATATGGGTGAAGATGCTAAAGTATAAAATACATATTTTAGGGTTTTTTTTCATTACTGCATTTTTCATATAGCCCTGATAAGGCTGAATTTTGTATTATCCAGCATATCAGAGAGACTGATTCTCAAAATTCACCCTCAACAGCAAACAAGACCTGGCATTTACCCAGCTTCTCTTAATTTTCAAGCCAAATACTTGCAGAACTTAAATATATCAAAGTACAGGAGGACATTTACTCTTGCACGTCTCAATGTGCTACCTTCTCAGCTCTCTGGATGTGAGATGTTGGGGCGTACCTCATTCCAACTGATTATGTTCCTGCGGTTCAGAGAAAATCAAAACAGTAAATCGATGTCTTACTTCTTCGTAACTTTCATCAAGATCTCAGGAAAGAGTTAATCAATCCATTGATCACTTTTTGTATCCCGGAAGAGCGTTTGAATATTATGTTCTCACCCCGCCCCCTCTCCCACACACCTTTCTGATACTGAACTGTAGCTAAATTTTTCTGAAGAGCAATAAAGATACAAGTTAACATTTTATCCAATTAAATGTAATTTTGGTTTTCTGCATTGTATGCGATCTATGTTCTTGAACATTACCTCGGTTTGTTAATGGACTTATATATTTTATTGTGGGTTCTGTAGACTGGATCAATACAATGAACTGATTTGAAGGTTTAAACAGGGCTTTTGTCTATGTTCCTTTTTTGAGAAAGCCAAGTATCTACTTCTAAGAGGGTATCAGATTAGTTTGGCGCAGCCTGCCTTTAAGCACCCAGTCTGCCTGTATGCCATTTGCTATTCCTCCACATGCTGTATCTTTCAGCATTGGTACTTTCATATTTACTTTAGTTGCCGCCAGGGCTTTTTTTCTGGTGGAACTCACCGGAGCTGAGTTCCAGCACCTTTTCTTCTATTAATTGCATTACAATTTAATCGCCATCTACTCCCGAGGAAATGTAATCCAAGAGTTCCGGTGCCCTTTTCTCCAGAAAAAAAGCACTGGTTGCCGCTGAAGTTAACCTGCAGGTCAGCAGTTACCCAGGTCATTTTTATTTCCCTTCTTGAATACTGTGAACTGGTTTGCATGACACGACAGCCCGCCGTGGGTTAGTTTACCCGTGGGACCTGTTGCATTGCACATTTTTGCACGGCACCCGCAGGTGCTGACTTGCCATGCCTTGTCATGTCGTGTGAACTCACCCAGGCAGCAGGGGTTGTTTGAAGGTTAGATGACCCTGAAATAACCCCGTGGCTTGCTTTAGGGTTATCCGAGAGTCGTCTAACCCGCAAACAGCCCCTGCCGCCTGGGTTTGCATGATGTGGCAGCCTGTGCAGGTGAATTAAGCCACAGTGCGCTGTTGTCGTAACTTGCGGGCAGGCACACAGTGCTTGATGTTCTGCAGTCTATAGGCACCCTGCACCTAGCAGACCAGTTGAAACACTCAGACATGCACACAACACAGAGATAGTGGGAATGCTTTTCATGTTTCTACCTTTTTAATATCTAGGGATGGGGTGCAAGCGTGAGAACTTGGATGCTAGTCCCCACATGCCCACCCCAATTAATATTTGTTATACTTTGACAAATACGTGTTCTTCATTATTACTGTGCAGATAGGTGAACTGAGATCTTGGCTGCTCATTTAAGTTATTGCAGCTTCCATAGCCCACCCTTGGAACAGAGGAATCATAATATATCATTAAAAGGTGAGACTCGGTACCTTTGTAGAGTGCTATGTACGTAATCCCTGCATAAAACCTGCTTTACAACTGCCTGCATTGCTATTAGCACTGCTAAGTAATAGGAAACCCCAGCCCCTCTCCCTTTCCTAGAACTCAGATGATAGATTGTTGGGTGATGGATGAGAGTAAGTCCGGTAAAGATCATCATCACAGACTCACTGAACTGTGTCAGAGCTGCTTCCTTGGGATGCTGTCTCACGTAGAGAGGTGCGTGCAGGAACACTGGAACCACGTAGGCAGGGCTGACCTGATCTGATTTCCCCACTTCATTTCATTTCATTTATTTCATTTATATACCGCCCCACAGCCGAAGCTCTCTGGGCGGTTCACAACACTCTGTACATAAAAACAACAATAAAAAACATACAAATAGTTAAAAAAATTAAAAACCAAATTTAAAAACACAGTTTAAAATAACAATACAAAAGCCAATAAAACTGAGCCTACAGGTGACAATCCCCTCCGTGCTATTCCAAGCTCCTAACTAAATGCCTTGGCATAGAGGGAAGTCTTAACCTGGCGCCGGAAAGATAGTAAGGTTGGCACCAGGCGGGTCTCAGTGGGGAGCTGATTCCATAACTGGGGGGCTACCACCGAGAAGGCCCTCCTCCTCGTTGCCACCAACCGAGCCCCTCTTGGAGGTGGCAGTCGGAGGAGGGGCCCAGATGTTGAGCGTAGTGTCCGGGTAGATAGCGGTTGGGAGAGACGTTCCGCCAGGTATTGTGGTCCTAAGCCGTGTAGGGCTTTATAGGTTAAAACCAGCACCTTGAATTCGGCTCGGAAGCATATTGGCAGCCAGTGCAAGAGGGCCAGAACTGGTGTAATATGCTCGGACCTTCCGGTGCCCGCAATAAGCCTGGCTGCACAAGCTGCAGCTTCCGAACAGTCTTCAAAGGCAGCCCCACGTAGAGTGCATTGCAGTAGTCTAGTTTAGAGATCACCAGAGCGTAGATTACTGAGACCAGGCTATCCCTGTCCAGATAGGGGCGTAGCTGGGCCACCAGCCGAAGCTGGTAAAAGGCACTCCTTGCTACTGAGGCCACTTGAGCCTCAAGTGACAAAGATGGCTCCAGGAGCACCCCCAAGCTACAAACCTTGGGGGTGCTGGTTTTAACCTATAAAGCCCTACACGGCTTAGGACCACAATACCTGACGGAACGTCTCTCCCAACCGCTATCTACCCGGACACTACGCTCAACACTACGCTACGAACTTGGTCAGTATGCTCCCTTTTGATTTGTTTATTTATTACAGTTATATCCCACCTTTCTTCCTGTGGAGAAAGCCTGACACGAGTCTACACGCACACACACACACACACACACACAGTCTCTGCCCAAGGGAGGGGGGCGAGGAAGGGGGGATGAAGTCACAGGAGAAGTAGCCAGACAGACCATCATCCCCAACAAAGAAGAGTCTCGGTGGAAATCCACAAAACCCAAGGAAGGACCATCAAGAACCATCAAACTATCAGGGCAGTCTCAAAGAGCTGTAAAGTACCCAGTACGTCACCTTCTTCCCGGGCAGGAATAAGCCCACCTGATACGAAGGGGCAGGCATAAGCCCCCACCTGACCTGGAGGGTGGGGAGAGCGGGAACTCAGGGGTAGAAAACCCCTCTCCCTTCCGGTAAAGGGTTGTTGGGAACCAGGGGTACTTCGGAACCAGATTTGTCCTCCAGGCGGCAGCTGGAGTAAGCCATTCCCATCCCCGGATCGGCCGATTCGGAGCCAGACTGAAATTGACTAGCATAACGTCTTTGATCTGAGGTAACTGACTAATTCCAATGCGCTAGCCTAGGAGCCTGTTTCATTGACAAACGCAAGGGTCAACTAAGGTTGTGTTGACATTGTAGTATTCCTAGAAAGCTGTTAGTTCCGCTCCATATCTTGTGTAAACAAATAAAAGCCTTATTTGGTCATTTAAAGGGCTCTGGTTTCCTCTTGTGTGCGCGGGCAGTCTCTAGCGCTTGTACGGGCTGTAACTCAGTGCCGGTTAACCCGTTAAGCGCCGAACTCACGCAAAGGATCCTGTTAGTGATCCTTCACACTTCCATTGTGGAACTCAAGGGTGGCTACATGTGGTTCCCAGGTGGTCTCCCCTCCAAGCACTGACCAGACCCAGACCTGCTTAGCTTCAGCACGGTGGCTGCCTCATGTGCCTTCAGAGTTCAGACCATACCCTGGGATGGGGTGCCATTCCAGTGAGAAAGACCCAGTGAGGGAGGGAGGTGTGTGTGTGTGTGTCTGTGTGTGTGTCTGTGTGTGAAGGGGGCCCTGTACTCTCAAACAGGTGACAATCAGTGTCAGATCAAAGGCTACAATCCTATGCACACTTACTTGGGAGTAATAAGCCCCAATGGACTCAGTGGGATTTTCTTCCAAGTAAACATGCGTAGGACTGGGCTGTAAGAGCACAGCTTATCTATCCTCTGCAATTGATGTGGTTGAGCCATCTCTCCCACAGTCGCAGTAGCTATTCCACATTCTGTAGGGAAGATAATACTAGTGCATTGGCCGTAGGAACTGGTTCCATGCTCCGGATTTTGTGTGGAAATTGGTTCCGTCAATCTCCATTCATGGAGCCTTAAATTAGTGGGGACTCGACAGCATGAGCTGTTTGACAGTGGAGCAAGCTGCCTTCGAAGGTGGTGGACTCTCCTGCATCCAAGGTGTTGAAGCAGAGGCTAGATGACCACCTGTCAGGGATACTGTGGCAGCAGATTTCCTGCATCAGTGGAGGGTTGAATTAGGGGCTTTTCTACACAAGGCTTCTTGGGTTCTTTAGATGACATCATGACCCTCTAGTTTCGCACTTTCGGTGCATTTTTTTTTTAGAGCAGGGAAAATGTGGTGTTTAATTGTGAACGCAAAAGAAAGTGGAATTTACTCTTGTGTAAATGTGCTGTTCCACTGTACCACAGTGCCAACTAGAGGTTATGTAGCAGAAAAGCAGGGAAGGAAAAGCTTCTCGTGTAGTGCTCAGATCTCAGTTCTGCTATGAACTGCAAGTAGATAAAGCTCTAGATTACATTTGAGGTCCCTTCCAACTGTATGATCTTCTTCTGTGATGAGGTCACTGGGACATATTTCTTAATAATGGGTTTGGGGTGGGGATATAAATTAGTTGGCTTTCCTGGGTTATAGTTTTACCACAAATACAGGCCAATGTTGAACCCTAAATTTTGATGGAGAATTTCAGCCCCAAATATGGGGGAAAGCTTAAAGAACTGAGTACATCTACACTTTAGAAACAAAAAAATATGGGTAACTATGACATCAGTTTTCAAATATTTCAAAACTTGTCAGAAAGGAGAAGAGGAAGGACAACTGTTAATCATTATATGAGAATAAGCAATTGGTTTAAGTAACCAGGAAGCAAAGTAAGGTTTTAGGGATGTGCAGATATTGTAAAATGCATTCCATCTACATTTCGCAGATTCTCAGGTGACTTTCGTTCCATTGTCTCTACTCATGGATGCAATTGGATTTTGTGCAAATCCGTTCATAAGCAAATTTGCAAATTCCCAAAAATGTGCAAATCACCCCCAAATATGCAAATCCCCCAAAATGTGTATGTTCATGCTTTAGCCCAGTGATGGCGAACCTTTTTGAGCCCAAATGCCCAAACTGCAACACAAAACCAACTTATTTATTTCAAAGTGCCTTAAATTTGGCAGGAAGGAGGAGGGGGCACTAGCTAATCGCGCCCCGCTCTGTCTCAGGGCACGGCTCTTCACCGGGCGCGCAAAGATTTGGGCGCGCGTGTGCTGTGCTTCTGAGCTGTCTGTTCAGTTAGAAGGAGGGCTGGGTGCCTGCGCAGTCCGCTTCTGGGGGTGGAGATGTTGGAGTGTGCCTGCCTGTGGAGGCCAGCGAGGAATGAGTGGAGAGGAATTACTATGGAAACCCGACGCTGAATGTAGAAGGGGACAGTCTTTTCGTGATCTGGCGACCAATGGCTCGAGTGCCCACAGAGAGGTCCCTACTTGCCAGCTGTGGCACACGTGCCACAGGTTCGCCACCACTGCTTTAGTCTATGGGGGAAATGTGCTTTTTGGTTGGTGGTCCCCCCCCCGCATTTTTCTATGGCTAAATTTGCGTAAAATTACGGAATATTTTTTTTAAGTAGTGGTTCACAACCTTGGGTCCCCAGATGTTGCTGGCCTATAGCTCCCAGCATACTCAGCCAGCATGGCTAATGGCAAGGGATGCTGGGAGCTATAGTCCAGCAACATCTGGGGACCCAAGGTTGGGAACAACTGTTTTAAAGAAATGGTCAGCAAGTCCAATGTGCTGCGGAATCCTCAGGTTGGATTCTTAGAAATTCGACTTCATTTGAGTCCGTTGCGCATTTCTCTGACATCCCTAGGTTCGATATTAGGAATTGTTATTCTTTAAAAAAAAAAAGTTGGCAATGCAACAAACAGCAAGTTGCTTAGGGAAGTTAAGTAGCATTCTTCTTTCAAGGATCTCAATCAAAGGTGAATCTGTCAAGCTTGACCTCATCCAGGTTCTTGTTTTTCCACACTGGTTCCACATGAGCAGTTTCCCTCCTGCACAGAAATTTGTACCTATTTTTGTGTGCATTTCTGTGTGTACACACACCCCCATTGACTAAAGTAAGTTTGTATGCATTTTGTGTGTGAGTTTGTGTGACCCCTCTCCAATGCTATAGAACCCTTGAAGCACATTTCCCATAGACAAATACCCTCTTATAAAAGTTTGAGTCTTCTAGCATTTTCAGGTTTGTCTGCGTGGCGGATTCTTACTGCGAGAGCAACTGTGTGTCTACACTTTTCATTTGCACTAGTATGAAATCTGTTTAAATATTATAGATCCCAACAATATGAGGTGGACAGCAATCTTTAATAAACTTGTCAGCATCTTCACAAAACTACACTTCCCACCACTGTTTCGAGGTAGCCACGATGGTTTAGCAGGTTTCAAAGTGCTTTCTTTGAACACTGTCCTGAAAACTGTGCACTGTTCTAGTGTCACTGAAATGAATTCTGCTTTCAAAGAAATCTATAAAATTCTAAAGCCATATGTTTGCAGCAAACTAGTCAGGGTTATATTTCTTTTTCTTCAGAAAATGCAAATATCAGTTTGGCCATTGGGATTTAAGTTCAGTGTTTGAGTTCAAAATTACTATTTGCCCTTTAAAATCTCTGGCTTAGATCCAGCATTTTTGTTCTGCCAGCAGACAGGTACCACTGGCAGAATGAGGCTCCTGTGCCCTCTCTTTTCCACTGCAGCCCTCCTGTGTGCCCTCCAAATCTGCTCTGGGGGATTGGAGGACCCTCTGGAGGAGATCTGGAGAGTGCACGGAGGAGCTACAGGGAGGAAGAGAGGACAAAGAAGTCCCATTCCGATGTTGGATCCAACCCCTCATGTTTGAATTGTTGTGGAGAAAAACCATACTGTGGCATGTTCTACAAGGCCAACACAGAGAGTAACCTTTAGTTTGGATTCCCCTCAGCTTTGGCAAAAAGAAATAGGATTTCTACTCCCAAAATCCTCATTCAATTTGAGAATCTGGCTTTGGAATGTCTATTTTTAAAATTTCAATTTGTGCAAAATTTTACAGATTTGTGCAAAAACTACTGATCACCAAAATCAGCCATGAGTGTCTGCATTTGGTCTATCAAATGGTCCGGTGTAAATCCCTACAAAATGGCCTTTAATCCCACAAGTTTAGTTCTGCTGCAGCTTGACTCGGTCGGCAGTATTTGCATTGACGTTAATAGAATCAAGTATATGTACTTCTGAGAATGGAACATGCCCCAAGGTTCCTGCAGGCATGCCGCCATAAGATTTTATTTCAGTCTCTTATGGTCAAACAGATTGTTACACATGGGAGCGGGGGGAAATGCTCTTTTCAAGGGATAGCAAGAAAACTGTACATAGTTTTATTGCCAGATGCGGCAATACATTTGGGGTTGGGCTGTTGTTGTGGTAGTTGTTGTTTTGCCATTCTTGAACAAATTGGCAGCTGTGAGCAGTTGCAAACCCTGCAGCCAGTTCACATATTAAACAACCATTGAGTGAGCATTATGTTGCCAGAGGCATCTGCCTCCTTGGTTCAGCCAGCTCGGATTTTAACTAATAGTATCCAACAAATTACATGGCTGCAGTTTACAAGACTCATACATCAAATGCTTTAACATGATGGACCATAAAATATATTGTGAAATGTTTGCGTTGCTGTGATGCACAGTTAGTTAAGCTGGTCATAGCTCGACACAGTGCCTGGATTTTGAATTTATTTTCAGTGGGGCTGAGGGCTTACCCGCACAATCGTGCATAGTATTATCCTAAAAGCATCTTACCAATTTTGTAGGTTTTTGGTGCAATGTTGCGCAGTCCACACCTGTGAGGAAGAACCCCAATATACTGATGTAGCTCAACAGTGCCATCTAGAGCAGTGTTCTCCAACCTTGGGTCCCCAGTTGTCTTTGGCCTACAACTCCCAGCATGCCCCAGCCAGCTACGCTGGGCAGGGCCGGTGCTACCATTAGGCCAACTAGGCAGCTGCCTAGGGCGCAGGGCTAAAGGGGGCGCCAGAAACGCCTTTAAAAAAAATACAGCACTCTCAAGTGGGAAGGGGGGCGCTAAATATCTGATCTTGCCTAGGGCACCAAACTGCCTTGCACCGGTCCTGACGCTGGGGCATGCTGGGAGTTGTAGGCCAAAGACATCTGGGGACCCAAGGTTGGAGAACACTGATCTAGATGGCACTGTTGAGCTACATCAGTATATTGGGGTTCTTCCTCACAGGTGTGGACTGCGCAACATTGCACCAAAAACCTACAAAATTGGTAAGATGCTTTAGGATAATACTGCTGGGAGCTGTAGGCCAGCAACATCTGGGGACCCAAGGTTGGAGAGCCCTGCTCTAGCACAAGGTTTTCCAGGACATGTCGAGATGCATGCTAGCACAAGGCCCTTGCACAATGCACAACCTCTCAAGATGTATGTCGGTACAAGGCCTCTTCTGTATACAGAAGAGACTAGTGCAAGAGATGATAACTGAAATAAGAGGCAGGCTTCTGTTTGTGCAGCATGTTGTGTACAAGGTCACACCAAGGTCTCAAGGTGTGTGCAAGCACAAGGCCTTGCACGATCTTTTGTGAAAGGTCTCAACACATGTGCTTACATGAGGCATTGCACAATGTCACAGAGTTACTTTCACTAGCCCTTGCACAACAACTGACAGAACAGCACTAGCGCAAGTATATCTTCCACCTGAGCATCACTGGATCCATCCCTTTGTTTCTAACAGTGGCCAATCAGATGTGCCTGGAGAAATTTATTTTATGAGATGTTTAATAATTAAATAAATAAATAAATACACCTAGACAGTGACACCTATATCCAGAAAATCAAAGATAGTGGCTTTCCCCTGTCATTTCCCCCCAAACACCTGGTATTCAGAACTATACCACCTCTGTATTTGGAAGAGCCATTGATGAGATTACAGGAGCATGGACTGCATAAGTCTGAAGCTAGTGGGTGATGTCCACTAATTTAGGGTCAAATTTCACATTACATTAGAATCATAGAATCATAGAAAATGTAGAGTTGGAAGGGGCCTACAAGGCCATCGAGTCCAACCCCCTGCTCAATGCAGGAATCCAGGTCAAAGCATCCCTGACAGATGGCCGTCCAGCTTCACCTTGAATGCCTCCAGAGTGGGAGAGCCCACCACTTCCCTAGGTAGTTGGTTCCATTGTCTTATTGCTCTAATAATTAATTGTGTAGCAAGTAGCTGAGGCTTCCTCCTTCTTCTTTTAACTATAGAGTAAGTGTGTGCAGTCCCAGTTCGGGGGGGGGGGGACTGAGGAGAAGAATTTTAGGAATCAAATGGGGTATGTGGGGGTGGGTAGGATTAATCTGCCTTTCAGTGCACGGTAGTCCCAATCCAAATTGGGGCCATCCCATGTGCATTTACTCTAGAGTAAAATAAATAACTGAATAAGCCTCCACGCTGCACAATTAATATACAGTAATACCTTGGATTGCAAGTAACTTGGTCTGAGAGTGTTTTGCAAGACAAGCAATTTTTTAAAATAAATTTTGACTTGATAAACAAGCGACATCTTGCAATACAAGTAGTGTAGGGATGTACCGGTAACCGCTCGCCTCGAGCGGGCATATAGCGGGCCAAAATCGGCCCCGCTCACGCCCGCCAGAGACTCGCTTTGATATAAGAGTGTTTTGGATTACAAGTACGGTTCCAGAATGAATTATGCTTGCAATCCAAGGTATTACTGTAACATGTAGTCCTGACAACTTCATAGAAGATCGGCCAACAACCATTAGCCATGATGACTAAATGATGAAGCCTCCACTTCAGAGGCAGATGGTGGGAATAAACAAACCTGGGTGGCCTCAATATTCATGTTCCCGCTTGTGAGCATCCAGAGCATGTACGGTATGTGGTTTGCTGAAATTGGAAAGAGATTACCAGAGCAGATTAGCCTTGGCCTGATCAGTAGAGCCATTGTTATGCTCTTGAATCCAAGCAGGGACAGAGTGGAGTACTCAAGTACTTAATCAGACACATATAATTGTTGATTTCATTAGGAAGCTCGAATGGGAAAGTGGATGAGTACATAACTGCCAAACACTTTAAAAAGAATTCAGAAGTATATTTGAAGAAGTACATGACTGAGTGGAGGGAGGAACTGTGTTGCTCTGTCACAAACTACACTCACAAATGGTCCCTATAAATGACCACTTCTCCTATGGCTGCTTACTGCAGTGTGCATGTTACCACTTGGGAATATGTTCATCTGCAACTTCTGGCCACATGGTCATATGCTACAGAAACCATGAGAACATAAGAAGAACCCCGATGGATTATACCAAAGGTCCATCTGGTCCAGCATTCTGCTTCCAACAATAGCCAATCATGAAGCAGGGCTTGAAGAAAATAGCCCTCCTACATCAACTGGTATTTGGTGACACGCTGCTTCTAAATGGTTATGACTAAGCATCATGAATGATAGTCTTTCCTAGACTCATACTCCACTATATATATATATATATATATATATATATATAATATATTATTATTAGTAGTAGTAGTAGTAGTGGTGGTGGTGGTGGTGGTAGTTCTATAGCACAATAGCCGAAGCTCTCTGGGTGGTTTACAACAACAATCAATTAAAAATACAATATGATACAAAAATAAATCTAATCCCCATTTAAAGCCATCTAAGCTAGTGGCGTCCCCGTCTCTAGGACTCCCAGCCAATTCCATGAATGAATCGACCAGTTTCACATATGGTAACATGCACACTGTGGCCAAGCGGTCAGGATGACGTTTGTGCAACCGCCATCCACACCACAATTGCAAAGGCTATCACTCTTCACCAGGCCTATGCAGTCGTTTTCCTCCATGCATCCTCAGAATTCTCAGAATTCTCCTAGCCCTGTCCCCAACATCCACCAGCTGCAACCTCGGAAGGTTAAACAGAAGGTCTGAAGGGGGACTCTTCATGCTATTGTCTGACTATGCTTAGAAACCTCCACTCAATTGGGAACATGATTGCATGGAGCAGCCCTGGTGCTCTCCAGATGAACACACTACAACTCCCAGCACTACCACCCCAGCCAACCATGCTGGCTGGGGCATGCTGGGAGTTGTAGTCCAACACATTTAGAGGGCTCCAGGTTGAGGAAGGCTGGCATGGAGAATTCTAAGTGCGTTCAGCTGTACACACCAAGGGTCCCCCTTCAGATCTTCAGCCCCACATGCAAAGGCCAGGGGAAGGGCATTGGGGGTAGGATTGTCATGCGTGGCTCTGCTCCTCCCTCCACACATTCTGAGAGCACATGGAGGTGAATTACTACATAGGGGTTAGATAGCCTAAATTCATGTATTATGGTTCATCTGGAATTGGGAACATGTGATGGTGGGGTATTAAACTCAGAATATTCAAATCAGCTAACTTAGACTGATAAAAGTAACAAAGAGGCTTTTGTGGCAGATTAACACATTTATTGTAGCATAAGAATTCATGGAGTAGAGTTCTCTTTATCAGATGTATGAAGCATTATTCTCAGTTGGCAGTGTGTGTGTGTGTGTGTGTGTATGGGGGAAATGGTAAACAGTAGGGCCAAATGGCTACAAACTGCAAGAAGTTCTGTTTGTGACAATTCGATGTAAAGCTTAACTTTATGCAAGATAAGTACAACTGGACTATTCACAACAGCAGTGTGAGATAATGCAACCTTCCTACCTTTGCTTTTGCTAAGTAAACACCTGTAAATGGAGATGAACCCATGTCTAAACTATTAGAATCAAACTTGCTGATTGATTGACTCCTCATGATTACGTAATCTCCCTCTGACGTTCTGTTGTTGAAGAATGGCGGCTTTCAGGTGTCGTCGTGGGAGACTGAAATGCTCTCCTTCTGGTTTTTGAATGCTGCCATTTTTTGAATGTCAAGTTTGATGTCAGTTGTACTGGTATGAATTTTGTCAAGCATGACTGTTGGAAACAATGCTCTTCCATTCCATTCAGCATGGAGAAAATAAACTTGAGGACAGATTATAGGAAGGAACCAATGGCATTTGTCCTCAGAATACTTGATTCTGACTCTGCCTTAGGGTGGCCATATGTTCTGTTCTACAGAGGACACTCCTCTGTTTGAAGAGCTGCCAGAGGACTGTCCTCTATTTTGAAGGTGTCCTCGTCTATTTGATGGTCTAGTCCACACCCAGTTTAAAGATAAAGAACCATTGGACGGAAGAGCTGGGACTTGAAGGTTGCCCATCAACAGGCATGCAGGTCACCCAGGTCACAGTCTTCAACACTATGGTGAGATGTACTGTATTTCTATGCAAATTTTAATAATTATTTCTAAATTTGCATCTAGGCATATAAATTAGCATATGCAGTTTTTATGCAGATGTCTTCTTTTCTCCTCTTTTTAAAAAGTGATGTAGGGCCTCTTTTTTTGGTGATTCACAAGTGACCACCCTAGGAGGGAGCCAAGTAGAGCATGAGCACATTCACAAAATTGGCAGGGTGGCTGAAAAAAAATATGCACCATAGTGCATTATATATATATATATATACAGTCATGCCTTGGATTGAGAGCATAATTTGTTCCGGAAATGTGCTTGTAATCCAAAACACTCTTATATCAAAACGAAATCCCCCCAAAAAAATTTGTACAGAGATTTTTAATTTAAGCCGTACTACAGTACTTGTATTGCAAGACGTCGCTTGTATATCAAGTAAAAAAATATATTAAATAAATATTTAAAAATTTGCTTGTCTTGCAAAACGCTCTCAAGGCAAGTTACTTGCAATCCAAGGTATTACTGTATGTATATATATATATATATATATATATGAAGGTGTTTGAGACTGACTGACCCGCTCATACATTCACTTGCTCATAAGGCTATCTATGGACTGCCAGACCACTGAATATTAGCTTTAAATGTGGACCTAGAGCAAAAGCTAAAATGTGACAGGAGCACTCTTTGAACTGATAATCTGGATAAGTTCTCTAATTTATTTCATAGATTTCATAGATCATAGAGTTGGAAGGAGCCTACAAGGCTATCGAGTCCAACCTCCTGCTCAAGGCAGGAAACTAGAGGAGGGGGTCTCCCATCCAAGTAATAACCAGGCTTGACCCTGCTTGCTTAGCTTTCTACACTCAGACAAGCTGAGCCAGTGTAGCCTTCCCCATCCTGGTGATCTCCAGATACGGTACATTGGGCTGCAACTGCCATAATTCCCAGACAGCACGGCCACAGTTAGTTTCTAAGGCCTTGTTCTCACACAATCACTCAAAGCATGCCTCCCTCAACCATATTATAGTAATTGCACAATACTCCTACAAAGGATGGGTCAACAGCCATGGTATGGTCTCCCAGGCTTCTGCATCTTGTGGCGGGGTGGGCGGAGAGGGCATAACTTTGATCCCCAGGTGCCAAGAACAAAGTGTTTATTCAACTTTCTTAGAAAGTTTCATGCTTTCAGATTGGCAGGACATTCTGTTTTTCCATCCCAAAAACCAAAGCAAAAACAATGGCACAGGATGGGATTTTCTCTTTCTGTTTCTCTGCTGTGAAGTGCAGTGGGGGAAAGTCATCAACTCTGATAGACAGCACTCCATTTGCTTGCTTCATTTCATTTTTGTCCAAACATAAAAAAAACATGACTGCAGAGGAAGTTAGCTACCAGAATACAGTATTTTTCCATGTATAAGACTATACTTTTTCCTAAAATCGCTAGACTAAAAATTGAGGGTCGTCTTATACACGGAAGTAAGCCAAGGAGAGAACCGTGCAGTTGCAAAACTGCCCAGTAGGGGGCATCTTATACATGGGGGCGTCTTATAGACGGAAAAATACAGTACATTGCGTCCATACCTATATATGGCTTTTCATTTTAGGAACCCAAATGGGGTTCCGGGGGGGGGGGCAGGCTCGCACACATCCTGACCCTGCTTTAGTCCTACTTTTGTTGCATTGCACAGGGGGCAATAGTCATGTTCTGTTTTGGTGCTGGCCAGGCTGCATCTGGAGTGCTGTGTCCAGTTCTGAGTTCTGCATTTTAAGAAGGACATTGACAAACTGGAGCATGTCCAGAGGAGGGAGAGCAGGCTAGTGAGGGGTCTGGAAACCACGTCCGCTGAGGAATGGTGGAAAGAGATGGGTATGCTTAGCCTGGGAGAAGAAGATTAAGAGGAGACATGATAGTGGTCCTCAAATATCTGAAAAGCTGTTATGGAGAAGATGAAGCAGATTTCTCCTCTGTTGCTCCAGAGGGCAGGACTAGAACCAACAGGTGGAAATTGCAGGGAAGTAGATTTCGGCTAAATATTAGGAGAAGCTTCCTAACGATGACACCTGAGTAGGAGCTGTTCAGCAGTGGAACAGATTGTCCCAGGAGATGGTGGGCTCTCCTTCTCTGGAGGTATTTAAGCAGAGGCTGGATGGCCATCAGTTAAGGATGCTGTAGCTGCATCCTGCATTGCAGGTTCTGCACTGAGGAGGGGGCTGGACTAGATGACTTCCAAGGTTCCTTCCAACTCTGTGATTCTGTAATGTTGAAGGCCCAGTCTTCTGCGATGCAGTGAGCTGCCCTCTTTAGACTGTGTGCCCCGATGGCCATCAAGAGGTCTGGAATGCAAGTCATACTTGCCTAGCAGCAGGGCTCAGTCCGAGACCAGTCTCCTGCCTGGGAGCATGTGCAGGCCAAGAGGGCTTGCTTGTTGTTTCTGACTTGATCCAGGAAGAGAAACCATTCTGGAAATGGCGATCAAGGATTGGTCTTTTTTGAGGGAGCTGCTGCTTTAGGAGCCACGTTGCCTTTCTGTGCGCTGGACGGCTTCATGCCCCTGCTCGGCTTGCATATTTGAAAACGAGCAGATAATACAAAATCGCTGCACGTAGCCACACAGTGACTGTGGGAAGCAGAGCAACTTGCCCTTGACCAATAAGGGTGAAGGAAAGCGATAAACACCCACACAGTCCCACAGCATTAAGCAACAACGCTGGTTTACCACCATTTCCTGATGTCATGAGAATCCCCTGTCTTTCTCTGTCTCTGTCCCACTGACCTGGTTCGCACGGTAACGAGAAGCCACTGAGGATGAAGCGGGGCTTCTAGTTGCGGCAGTGGCCATTTTGAATATTCGGGGTGCACTGTAGCTTCTCGTTATGTGCAAACCAGGAGAGGGTGGGTCAGTTGGGGTAGTTGACAAGCCACCCAGAACCCACGGGCTGTTTCAGGGTTGTGTGTGGCTTGTCAACCACCCCAATGACCCACCCTCGCTGGGTTCACACGTAATGAGAAGCTACAGCGGGGGCCCCACCACACGCTGAATATTCAAAATGGCAGCTGCCATCACAACCTGTCATGGCTTCTTGTTACGTGCGAACTGGGCCTCTCTCTCTGCCTGGTTTCGCACAGTTGGCAAGCTGGTTGACAAGCCACAGTGGCTTGTTAACTACGCTGCGCGTGCGTGCCGGTCACATACCAGAAGGATTTTCATAATTACCGTTGGCAGCACAGCTTGTCGTGTTGTGTGAACCCAGCCAAGGGTGGCTTGTCGCTGTGGGTTACAAGCCACCCAGAAGCCATGGGCTGCTGTAAGGTTCTGGGGTGTCATAGATCTGATAGAGTTGGAAGGAGCCTACAAGGCTATCGAGTCCAACCCCCTGCTCAATGCAGGAAACTAGAGGAGGGCTCTCCCATCCAAGTAATCACCAGGCCTGACCCTGCTTAGCTTTCCACGCTCAGACAAGCTGAGCCAGCGTGAGCCACAGGCTTGTTACCATGGTAACAAGCCACCCTGGTCAGGTTCTCACAACACAATAAGCCATGTATTTTCACTTTTTCCTCTACAGAGCATACATAGTTCCTCCCTCTCCATTTTATCCTCCCAACAGCCCTGTGGGGTAGGTTAAGCTGCGAGATAGTGAAGGACCCGAGGTCACCCAACAAACTATGGGGCTGAGTGGGGATTTGAACCTGGCTGTCCTTGCTCCAACTCCAATATGCTAACCCAGCCTTACCCAACCTGGTGCTCTCAATCAGGGGTCCTCAAACTTTTTAAACAGGGGGCCAGTTCATTGTCCCTCAGACTGTTGGGGGGCCGGACTATAGTTTGAAAAAAATATGAACGAATGGATCAAGTAAAAAAAAAGGACCCGGGTCCTTTTTTTTTACTTGATAGGGGTGATTTCCCCCCCCCCTTAAACGGAAAGTTATTTTATTTATTTATTTATTTAATTTTTCTACCGCCCAATAGCCGAAGCTCTCTGGGCGGTTTACAGCAATGAACAAGACAGTCCCTGCCCGCAGGCTTACAATCTAAAAAGACACGACACACAAGGGGAAAGGAATGGGGAGGGAAGAAGAGGGAATATTAATGAATACTCCTGGCAGGGCTGGTGATATTTACATATATAGTTGCACAATTGTTTCATGCCTAACACGAATATATTTTTGTTTTTGCCATCACACAAATGAGCATACTCTGCTTCAATCCAAAGTAGCATTTTTGAAACATTAGAAATCTGTACTCACTCTACAGGTAAAACACCCACTATTTTTCATATATGGGAATTAAAGAAGGCTTGAAGCAAAGAGTTAAAAAAAAGTTGCTATCCGCCAGTCTGGCCCGGGCCGTAAAAAGGCAGGGGGCCGGAGTGGCACACCTGGATTGGACATCTGGAGGGAAAGTACCAGGTTGGGGAAGGCTGTGCTAACTTTTACACCAGGTCTATTTTAATATACCCATTGGAGCTCTGTGGGGCAGATCAAGATGCAAGCTAACATGACCTTTACAAGCCCTGTTAATAAGCTGAGTAGGAGTTTTCTTTCGTTGCATAGCTGTGAATACAGGCAAATATGGAGAATAAGGGCGTCTGGAATGTAATAAGTAAGATTTTTTAAACCACACATGCATTGTTATATTTTGCCTTTCAAAAACCATTAAAATGTTGATAAGGCAGTCCTACTTTATGGGATGGTGGGCGGGGGAATATGTGCAAGAAATCCACACGTCTTGCCTTGTTATGTCTTCATTGAAAATATAAAATAAAAATGTCGATTTAAAAATGCAGAGCCATGTTTATGTTATGCTGTTACGAATTTCTGAGGCTAGATTTATTCAGAGTTCAACTAGGCAGAATTTAGCTGCTGTGTTTATGATCCAGATTGTTCTGTTTCTATTAATGGATTAGCGGAGATGGGAACCCTGTAAATCACAAGGATCCAGCCCTCAAACCTGTTCTTCTCCTTTAGCTCACAATTCCCTTCATCAAGAGTACTCCATCCGGTGGCTATGGACTGTGAGATTAAACATTGTAACTGTGAATTATTAGAAAATGCCCAAACTGTTCTCATTACATAGCCAAAAAGACCGTTCACTCCTCCATTTCCCCCATTTTGCAGACTACTGAGGAGAGCATTCCTTGTGTGACACAGGGGAGCTCCCGGTTGCGTTTACACTCTGCACATGAACCTACCTGCAGATATGACTGAAGGGGAGTGGTGGAACTCAGATGCCAAGGGTGTGTCCAGATGTTTGGGCTGATTTATTTCTGTGGTCTTATGATCAATTCAGTACACTCTAGAGATAGAACAAAGTAAAGGCGTAGCTAGCAATTTCCCTGCCACACAACTTTGCCCAAAGGCATTACTAAACCAACAAGTTTATTCTTGCCCCTCAGCGCCAGAAAGTTAAGGCAACACCACAGCTCGGGTTAAACTAAGAGTGCAGCTTTATTAATGAAGCTGCAGCATGCAATCCAGGGGCCCACAAACTTTGGCTGGCCTTGATAACCAGGCATTATTTGTAGTCAGGGCCAGTGTCAAGGATAGGCAAGGTTGGGCATCTGCCAAGGGCCCACACCCCATCAGGGACCCACTGGTGCGAGACTTCCCTGGAGTTGCTCCTCCTCTTCGTCGTTGCAACCTGCTTGTTCACCTGCCTCTTGCTCTGACTCAGACCATGGTAGTGGGTGAGGAAGAAGAGAAGCAGGAGATGCCACTGCCTACTTGCTCACTGGCTTCCTGCCTGTCAAGCAAGCGACAGCAGGCATGAGGAAGAGGATGAGGAGCAGCAGCAGCAGCTGGTGACCATGACAGTGAGAAGGTATTCTCATTGAGGGAGGGGGCCCACTGGAGCCTGCGCTGTTTGTAGTTGACACTGATTTCAACCCTGCCCTGAGTCCTCAGGCTCCTGGGCAAGCAGAGGCTTCAGGGGAGAGCCTGGGCCAGTCTCTCATTTCATGCCAGGCTTTGGAAACACTCAGAAGTAACAAGAGAGTCCTGCTTGTGATCTGAGTGTCTCCAGTGCCTGGTACAATGTGAGACAGGCCCCACCACCACCACCAAGTTCACACGCCTGTCCATGCCAAAGAGCTCAGGGGAAGAGTGAGTGAAGTCTGTGAGTTATTGAGCTTTTCTAGTAGAGGCATTATTGTGAGCTCGCCATTCCCTACTCACAGTTGTTTACAGCTTCTTTAGTCGATGTCGCAACCCTCCAGTTTAGCTTCTGTGTCTAACCAGCACTTTTGACTAGTTCAGTGATGGCGAACCTACGGCACGGGTGCCACAGCTGGCATGCAGGGACCTCTCTGTGGGCACTCGAGCCATTGGTCACCAGATCGCGAAAAGACTGTCCCCTTCTGCAAAACACTAATGATCTTGTTCTTTCTCACAGTGTGGAACAGAATGATTTTATTCTAGAATTCCTGTTACAGAATTCTTTTCTACATTGTTATCACATTTAAAGGATTTTGAAGAATGATGCACAGAGCATGGCTTGGATGTAAAGTCCTAACAGTTGACCTGAGTGCTGCTCTCATGCGTTGCTCTCAAACTAACGGAGTATGAGCCAAGGTTTGACAAATTATCAGCATGCATGCAATAGCAAGAATCACATTAATTGTGCAAAAGCATGCCCAATGCAAACTTTTACCTAATGCAGTGTTTGCAGTCCAAGACATAAAGTGTTTAAAATGTGTTAAGCACGTTTAGTTTTCTTGTTTATCTTGCTCATCCTAGTACAGGTTGACTTTTACCTTTACTAATCCGACACCTGTAGAAGCAGGGAAAGGACCTGGGGTAAAGCTTGCCCCATACAATTTCAGTCTGGCATATAATCATATTACAAGTTGAGAATCCCTTATCCAAAAATACATGTGCCTAATTATTTAAAAAGTTTGTATAAATTCCCTTCAGTTCAGGCTATGTGTACAATGTAGTACTATAATAATTTTTTGAGTTGATTTTTTTTCCAACAAAAAACTGTTTGTATCATTGAAAGCTCTGTTATTGTGTTTTTCTTTTAAGACAAAAGATGTTAATTAGTTCGGACAACTGTATGAGTTGTTTTTCTAAAACTAAAACCTCAGTATTCAGGTTCAATTGCAGTGTTGGCACTTTGAAATAAGTAAGTTGGTTTTGTGTTGCAGTTTGGGCACTCGGGCTCAAACAGGTTTGCCATCACTGGACTAGGTTTTTTTTTAAGAGCAGGGAAAACGTGGCATTTAATTGTGAAAGCAAAAGAAAGTGTGATTTCTTCTTGTGTGTTTGTGCTATTCTGCTATACCGCAGTGCCACCTAGAGGATATGTGGTGGGAAAGCAGGAAAGGAAAAGCTTCTCCTGTAGTGCTTGGATCTCAATTCTGCAACAAAACTGCAAGTAGATATAGTGGATTAGCAGCCAATTAACAGCCTCATTTAGAAAAGCTCATTGATTGCAATGCACAGAGAACCTGGGGGAGGGGGGGGCTCTCACTTTGTGCTGGCCATTGAGGGACTAAGGCAGTCGGCAGAAAGAGAGATGTGGCTGCTGCTGGCCACTTGGGAGATAGCATTTGTAGGTTCTTTGCAAATCAGGCATAAAGGGCTTCCGCCCTCACATTCAGTTGCCATAATAGCTAGGCTGTTTGGTTTTTCCTGTCTATGCATTTATTATCTTTCATTTTAAAGAAGCTGTGTTTTATGTCCAATGCCTGTCTACCATCTCTGCCTCCCTCAGGGCTTGTCCACCTGCTTGGCCAGCTTCTGCCCCACTGCCTGTGAGAGTAAACTAGAGTAAAAGCTTTGCCTGCTTACTGGTAACTCTTAGTATTACGAGCGGAAGGAAGAAAGCTAAGCAACGTATTGATAGTAAAGTGTTTATTCAGTTGTAAGACTCTTACGAGATTAAGGCGTGTCACACGCAGAAGAGAGGTTCTTGAAGATGGTAGCACAACACCATGCTCACCCCTACTTTATAGTATTTAACTATAAACAATAGGAGGGTTATACAACGGTTAAGCAACAATTACATAACATGTTGACTTGCAAACTTGCTGACTTGCATGTGTCACCAGACCGTGACGTATAGTCACCTTGAATCTGTGTCAGGAGATATTTTGCACTCCATTCACTTCTGCACCCCCACTAAACCCAACATCCCCCTGCGATTAGTGTAGGTGTAGAACATGGTATCCATCTAATACAACAGCAACAGTTTTGTCAGCTTCTGGTGCTGTTCTTTTCCAATAGGCTTTGACAAGAGATCTGCTGGGATATCTCTACCAGCCAGGAACTGTACTCACATCAGACCACTTCTGATGTATTCCTTTGCATGACTCAATTTTATTTGCAAATACTTTGTTCTTTGCTTATTGCTATCTGTTTTCAAAATAGCAATGCTGGCTTGGTTGTCCTGACAAACTGTGATAGGTTTTTCCACATCAATCCCAATATCTTTAAACAATTGCAATAACCTTTCAAGATTTACAATGGCATAATTCAATGCATTCAGTTCAGCTTCAGTTGAACTCAAACTTACAGTAGGTTGTTTCTTGCAAGCCCAATCAAACAATGCATTATTATAACAATAACAAACTCCAGAGGTGCTTTTGTTGTCCCTACTATCACTACCAAAACTGCCATCTGCATGAATCTGTAAGCCACCTGTGCTTTGAGATGTGAAACGTAGTCTGAAGTGCAATGTTCCCTTCAGATAACGCACAACCTGAAGCCATGGTGTAGCTTCCTTAGCAGACAATTCTTCTACCTCCTTGTAACTCTGAGGCTCAAAAATGGCTTTTCCTGCAAATTCATCCTGATATCTCACAGGTTGTTTTGTAGGACATTTTGATCTACGCAACCTTTTCCTTTCCTCATCAGAACTATCAGTTTCCTGTTTCAATGAACTTGCACCAATGGTGAACAATGGTTTCTGTTCAGTTTCATCTTCTGAACCATGTGGTGTTTCAGTATCAGAGGAGTCAGATCCATCTGACTGTCTTGGAGTACTCTTAATGTTTTTGTATTCTGATTCTGTATCTGAATCTGACTCTGAACCTGAATCCTCAGGAACAGTAGTGCCCACAGAATAGGGTTGAAAAATCCCAACCTTTTCCCAATTAGCATTATACTCAACACTTCTAGACAACCTTACAGTCTGGGTGTCAGACATGAGAACACGATATGCACCTTTCTCATATCCTAGAAAAATCCCATGCAAGCCTCTTTTTCCTAGCTTCTGACTCTGAGGTGTGTGCACCCACATATCAGACCCAAAAATCTTGAAGTGTTTCACAGTAGGTTTCTTGTTATACAGCTTCTCATAAGGTGTACAATTCAACACAGAACTGAAACTTCTATTGTGTACATAATTGAAACAATTCAGTGCTTCTGCCCAAAACATATCAGCCAAATTAGCATCAGTTAAAAGACATTTCAATCCATGTAACAGTGTCTGATTTTGTCTTTCGCACAATCCATTTTGCCATGGTGAGCGTGGATTAGCTACCATGTGTTCAATACCACGTTTTGTTAGAAATGCGTCAAATTGCGCTGAATTGAACTCCCCCCCCATATCTGTAAACAAACAGGTGACACGGGTATTATGCTTGTTTTCCATCCAAGCACAATATTCCTGGAATCTGTCCAATGCTTCAGCTTTATTTGCTAGCATGTAAACAAACGTGTATCTCGTATATTGATCAACCAACACCATGAAATAGCGTGCCCCTCCTCTGGAAACTGTCAGAGGACCCACTAGATCACCATGAACAAATTGAAATGTTTTTTCAGCTTGTCTCCCAGTTTGCTTACCTTTGGGTGCTTGCTTTACCTTGCGTTGCGCACAAGAAATACATTTCATGTGAAAATTACACTTTTGCAAATGCATACCTTCAACCATTGTTTGCATTTTCTTCACAGCCTGAAAATTCAAGTGACCATACATTCTATGATATGCATGAATACAATTATCATGTACAGGAGCATTGACCCTTGAAGTAGAAATCTTACTACCTTCTATTCCTTCTACATCATTACAAACCCTGTTTGATAAAAGAAACAAACCATTTTGTAGCTTTCTAAACAAAAATACTTCCCCATCTTTCAGTATTTCACATTTAGCTACAGAGAATTTTACAATAAACCCTTGATTAGTCAGTTGAGAAATGCTCAGTAAATTTTCTGATAAGTCAGGGGCAAATAACACATTCTTGATTGTTGTGTTCAAACTCTCAAGAAACACAGTTCCAAAACCATGACTGTCAAATACCTGACCATTGGCAAGATGAATCTTCCCCTTTTGTTTAGTAAAAGTTGTAAACAAAGATCTATCTCTGCACATGTGTCGGGTAGCTCCGCTGTCAAAAACAAAGTAAGAGTTCCCCTTTGTTTTGCCTGCTTCAATAAACAATGCTTTCGCCCCAGAGGTAGACTTAGAAGCCCCCTGCTGTTTTCTAACTCTTTTCTTCTTCTTGCAATCTTTTTTTAAATGTCCTGTCTTCCCACAAGAAAAGCATCATTTCGCTTTTAAAGCTGCCGCTGATTCTTCAGCTGAAGTCACGCCCCTGCTGATTGGTACAGCTTTCTGTTCCTCTCCATGGTAACTGGCAGCGATACGGCTATCCACTTCCGCCATAAGCCTTGCCTGGATCAGTTCCACGGTCAGCTGTGCTGCTGGGATGGCTGCCAGCTGAGAAGTGATGCCTTCAAAGGAAACATCCAAACTGCTGAGAACAACATAACAGAATTGTAGATCCGGTATCTCGACTCCTCGAGATAACAATTCGTCACGCATCAACCTCAGATGCCGTAAATGAGCACATACATCACCATCCTTGGTTAGCTCAGCCCGATATAGCTTCTTAAAGAAAACAACTGTAGATCCAGTCTCCCGCCGGAGATGAATAGCTCGTAGTGCCTCCCACTTGAGTTTAGCAGTTCGTGGTGCTCGAACATTCACCAATTGCTCATCAGAGACACCCATAGTTATTAGAGCACTTGCTTTTTGAATGAATGAATAACTTTATTGAATAAGTCTTCTGACCATTTCAAAAACAAATAAACATTAAAACGAGCAAACATTGGAAAGGGAACTTTACATTAGAATTAAGTCATATATTATAATTAGAAATATATTAAAATTTAAAACTTTACTTTGCTTTAAAATTGACAAATGATATACAATACATACATACAATATAGTTTGAAACGAACACTTAATAAAACCAACATTATAAAACCCCTTGCATTGCATATTAAAACATTTAATAAAATCTATTAGCCGATCTGTTTTTCCAATTCTTTTTTCCTTGTGTTGGCTGCTCTGAGAGCAAAGAGGGCAACTCTCTGGGACACAAAGTAGTTGGACCCATGTAAGAGAAATAACAGTTTGTCCTTCACTGTCCAGTTATTCATGCGTATCAAAAATAAAGATAGATAATGTTCTCTACATTTTGAATATAAATGACATTCAAGTAAATAGTGTGCCAAATCTTCTATTGCAGAGTTGCCACATATACATAATCTATCTTTCATTGGAATGCCTTGGAATCTACCCTGTAGCATCATTGTGTCCATCAACTCAAATCGGAGCCGAGTAAAGGCCACACGTTGGTCCCATTTCATATAAAAACCCAAATAATTCTCTTCCTTGAATTGAAATTTAGTACTAGCTAGCCATTTCATGGCCCTTGAATTCGACAGTGCAGCTATATCAGTCTGACTTCTAATATCTGAAATCCTTAATTTAACAGAATTTCTTATATTGATGCTAGAAATGTTTATTGCCTCCAGACTAAAACCATAGCTTGGTAACACCTTTATAAATTTATAGAGCCAGGAAGTTTCCAAGGTTTTAGCCATCTGCTCAAGAAGACACTTCTTTGGAAACCTAGCTTCACTCATCAGAACTAGCTTGAACCAATAATTAAATAGCCTACCATGTATTTGATCTGAAACCGCCATGATTCCAATTTCAGATCTGAGCACATATGCTGGACAGGTTGGTGCCACCCCTAAAATTATACGTAAAAAGCGATTTTGGACCCTTTCTATTTCCTTACTATTGGAAAAAACCCAGATTTCAGCACCATAAATTTGTACTGGCAACACTTTTGCCTTGTACACATTAATAACTGGCAAGAGAGAACCAGGTTGTCTATAATTCAGGAGCCTGTTTAAAGATTGAGCGCAAGCAGTTGCCTTTAGCATATTTCTCTTTAGCTGCATTGCCCAGGATCCTGTGGAAGTAAAAGCTAAACCAAGGTAAATATATGATTCCACCTGTTCAATTTCATTTGAGTCCAAGAACCACTTATATCTCTTCTTTTTCTTACCAAAAATTAGTACTTTTGATTTTTTGCTATTAATCACTAGGTCATTTTCCCTACAGTAGGAACTAAATTGTCTCAGTAGCCTCCGCAAACCAACCTGTGTGGTGGATACCAAAATCATATCATCCGCGTATAAGAGGGTATTCACCGATTTGTCCATAATCTTTGGCATATGAAGCTCTTGGCTGTGAAGTGTGGAAACTACATCGTTGATATAGAAATTAAAAAGGAATGGCGCAAGAATACAACCCTGACGAACTCCTTTGCTTGTGGGGATCTCATTTGTTAAAGCTTGGTTTACCCCAGTTCTAACCTTTAGACTAGTGTCTGTATAGAGAATCTTTATGAGAAAAAGGAGTCTCTGATCAATGTTTGTTTTAGTCAGTTTTTCCCAGAGAAGATTTCTATTAATTGAATCAAAGGCGGCACTTAAATCAATGAATGCGGTAAAAAGCTGTCCACCCTTTGTAGTGTATTTAGATATCAAATGGGATAAGATGAAACAATTATCAATGACAGACCTTCCTCTCCTAAAGCCAGCCTGCTCTTCTGCTAAAATAGCATTTTCTTCAGCCCACTCCTCTAATTTTTGGTATAAAAACCTAGCATAGATTTTTGCAGGGATATCAATTAAACTGATAGGTCTATAATTTCTAGGGTCTCTGCGATCACCTTTTTTAAATAAAGGGATTATTATGCTAAGTTTCCAACCATTAGGTATACGACCAGTATTGCTTATGTGGGTGAAGAGGCCTGCAAGAACAGTAGCCCACCAGTCAACATTGTCTTTGAAGAGTTCTGGAGGCAAAAGATCTTCACCTGGGGCTTTATTGTTCTTTAGTGATAGAATAAGGGGCTTTATTTCCTGTTTTAAGATTGGAGGCCATTTAGGGAGGTCATCAATATTCCTAAGATTATCTTCAGTGAGGTTTGTTCTTTCCCCATTTACCTTATCCTTAAATAATTCAAAATAGAAATCTTCCCATGCTTTAGCGGAGACAGGGATCTCTGCACAGTGGTTATCTA
This sequence comes from Shinisaurus crocodilurus, assembly GCA_021292165.1. Classification (NCBI taxonomy): domain Eukaryota; kingdom Metazoa; phylum Chordata; class Lepidosauria; order Squamata; family Shinisauridae; genus Shinisaurus; species Shinisaurus crocodilurus. The sequence goes on from CM037889.1 coordinate 4,235,771, forward strand.
TACTAAGTCTGGCCGAAACTTTACGCCAAAAACTTGCTGAGTTTCTGTTTCTAGCCGCCTGTTCCAGATCTATCCAGCTTTTTGCATAATAGTTAGCTTTCTTATCTATAATTAATTTTTTATAATTTTTCCTAAGCTTGAGCATAAGTGCATGAGCTCCACTATCGGAAGAATCACGGGCAATTCTCATTTGTTTTCTCACTCCTTTCCTTGATTCTCTACATTCTGCGTCAAACCAGGTACATTTTATATTCCTTGGACCCTTTCTGTTGACCCTGGTTAATAACCAGGGTTTAATTCTTGAGCAAATTGCCTGGTATGCAGACAAGACAGATTCAATATTTGTCTCACAGGCATATATCAGATTTCCCAGAGCTATTCCCTCATTTGAGCTCAGGCAAGACTTAAGATTCAGGGTATTCACTTGCTCCCATCTTAATCTTTTCTCATTTACTATGTCTGACCCACTTGTCACATACTTGTCTAACTGAGACAGTGGTCTCCGATCAGATTCTAAAATTAAATGTGTTGATATGGGCTGATGATCACTCTCTTCTCTAATATGTACCCTAATTCCTGGGAACAGGTGAACCTTTTGTCTAGAGACACAAATATAATCAATAACACTACCAGCAGAATGTGTAAAATAAGTGTATGGATAGGGAAGCATAGAGTCACTAGGCCCTAAAATTTGAAGCCCTAATTTATATGTCAACTCCAGCAGGTTCCGACCCGCTTTATTTACTTTCTTATCTCTGGAGGACCAACAACAGATCTCCTGGAGGTCTTCATGAAGACCCCACCGCTCAACTAATTGTGCTGGATTAGAGCCAATTCTGGCATTATAATCACCCAGCATAATAATTAAGTCATTCGGGTATCTCATACCTAAGTCCTCCACCAAGTATTCCAAAAGAAACCAGACATTGTGAGCATAATACTGCGAGTTGACTGGTGGTATATAAATATTTACTATTAATAATGTTAGCCTTGGGGTTTCTAGCCTGACTACTACACAATTTTGGGGAGCAAAAATATTCAACAACAGCTCACCTACCCAGCCTAAATCTTCTTTAACAAGAATTGCTAGGCCTCCAACTGCTCTACCCTTATCTTTAATTTTCCGAGCTGATTCAGTCCATATTTTATAACCCGGAAGAATATTCTCATTATTTATGAGCCAAGTTTCTTGAAGGGCAATAACATCAAAATTAAAAAGGAATTCCTTCAAATCGACTCCCTGCTGACAAGCCCTCCAGCCGGCTACATTCCATGAAAGGAATTTAACTGGCCAGCTAACACAACTATGATTATGGGCGATAAAATGCACTTGTGGTGAAGTGCAGGCTAGCATCAAATCCCCCAACCCTGTATCAACTAACTCACTGTATCAACTCATTTTATCTACCTTTTCCGATTGATCAAGATGTTGAATGTGTTCCATGTCAAGACACGTCAATTCATCCATAAAGGGACTTAATATACTTACATTTGATCTTATAGGATGAATGATATCTATCTTAGGATGTATGGGCACACTGAACAACTTACTACATCCCAGCTCCCCATCGTCCAGGTACCTCATAGCTTGCCAGTTTATACCACTTGAATCAACACAGTTCTTAAGCTTAGGTACAGTGCAGTCACTTTTAATTTGGTTCAAGTCCGGGCAATTATCTATACTCCTTCTCTTTGAATTACTTATTGGGACCTGAGCCTGTCTCCCATCACCTGCAGCCACCACTGGTGACAACAAATCCTTTTTTTTATTTCCACCTCCATCACAAGACTTTATTTCCTTTAGATGGTCTTTCAATAAATCTAGCCTTTCCAAAATCTCTGCCTGTGCAAAATCTGGCAAGGCCTGAAAGGAGTTCAGGAGAGCTTTCTCCTCTGAGATGAAAAAACCATGACTTTCATTATCAGTTTGTTGCTCTTCTAGTGTTGGATTTACTTTAATCCTCATTTTGCCCTGATTCTCTAACTGGCTAGGGGCTTGGTTGTGGTCATGAGACCAATTTAAATCAATAAGATTTTCAGTGAGATTCCCAATTACCATCTTGTTATCACTGTATTTCCTGACTGGCGTGTCAAATAAAGGAACCAAGGGGGCCTGATTTTCAAAAAATCTTGCTAAAACTAGGTAAACTACTTGCTAAAAATGCCTCCTTTGCTCTATGAATAAAGCTAGCTATGCCCTGGTCTCTAAATGTAACAACAGCACGTGCTCTTATGCCATCATAATACAAATATTCTATATTCGCAATATTATTAGAGTGCAGTGCTCCTGGCAAAACTCTGTTGACAATATGCAAAAAATGTGAGACACGAACTGACTGGGAGAGAAAGCCCCAAGGTTTGGGGTAGTTCACAAACACCAGTTTATACGGAATCATCACCAAGTTCCAGTTAGTTCTTAACGCTAAATCCAGCACTGATTCTGAAGAGTGAAGAGCATCGCCCAGCTTAATACACAGCTCGTTGTCCTCCAACTTCACCTGAGCCTTACAAAGAACATCATCCCAGGGATCTTGCAACAGGTCCAAGTCCTGCTCACTGGACACATTGCTCGAGACAAGCTCTGCTTCCACGCCACATTGTTGAGAATAGTCTTTGATCGACCTTTTACTCTTTTTTCTTTTTTTCTTTTTCCCATGCTCCTTCTGTGATGACTTAATAGAGTTAGCTTTTGCAGATACGTCCAGCAAGTCAAACAACCTCTGGAAATCCTTTCTCCGACAGCACTGAACTTTTTTCTCCTGTTTTGTAATATTTTTTATGTTTTTGCTTTTCTTCTGTTTCTTATGATCCCCATTTTGCACCTCTTTATTATCTCCTTTAAAATGATTCTTTGGAGATTTACTTATCTGCTCATTTAACGACTGTGTTTGGGCTTTACTATCATCACTTCCTTTTGCCTGCTGATTCCTCTCCAGCAATTTAAAATATTCAGTCAGAGTAGTTAACAACCTATTGCTTTCTGCCAAAAAGTTTTTAATGAGGACTAGTTCATTAGATATCATGAGAAACCGTCCTTCTATCTGAAGATATTCGCTCCCTGCAACCTCTGTTTGCATGGAGATTGAGTTGTAATTCTTCTTTAAAGTGTTGACTGCGCACTTAAAAGGTTGATTCTGCGAAGATTCTTCCACAACGTCTACTTTAATTACTTGCTCCACCTCCTCTTCCCGCTGTGCTCCCAGTATTGAGGCGAGGATCTCAGCCAGGGCCAGCTCTGATGCCAGATCTAGTGAGGACATAATAGATCTGGGCTCTTGTATGGCATCTTTCAAATCAACTGACCAGTCCAGCATAGTGAATTCAGGCAAGGAATCATCCTGTACGGACTTACATTGTTCGCTCTTCTTCCCCCCTTCCTCCTCTTGCTTAAAAAACTGGCTAATTTTAATTTGTCTCTTTCGCGGCTCTGGAGAACAATTCTGTGGGCAAGGGATGAGTCCCAAATCTTTATAAGTCTTTCTTGTAAATACCATGCTTCCAAATTTCAACACAGTCTACAATCCACTTCACCGCTTAATTGAAGTAACTTATCTGTTTTCTAATTCTTACTCTCCACAGCTGCCCTAGCCAACTTGACAGACTCCCTTAATTAAAAAGATAAAAGCAAGGCTAAAAAAGTAACTCTAGTTAACAAGGACACACAAGCTAAAAGACAAGAAAAACTCCCTATAAAAGTGAATAAAATAATATCAGTTGGATTCTGAAAAGATTCACTCAGGCTAGAGAGGTGGGAAGGGGAAGACGACGGCACGGTGAGTTTGCTTCCCTTGATGTCTCTCCCGGTCCTCAAACTTGATATATTAGCAAATATCAAGGTTTACCTTCCGTATCCTTTGGTGCTTCTCCTTGCCTGAGAGATAATGAATTCAAAAGCCGGCTTCTGAAAGTATTATTGTATCCACTGCTGTTGTTGTTGGTCTGTGTTTTACATATAATCTAAGCAGCAGTGTCTTGCTCAGCCACCAGCAGCCATCTCCGAGAGGGACTCTCCACTTGCTTTTTGATTAGCAGTTGTCCATGCAGCCGTCACTGCTGCTGGTGGATCATCCGTTACAGCATGCCATATATTGTCCGTGCGTAGCTGTGCTTCCATACGCTGGGACCATATTGAGAAATTATGATCTGTCAGCTGTGGAAAATTGAAGCCTCTGTCTCTGCGTTCCTCTGCCATTCTGCTGTACTCTCAGTCAAAGAAATGCTGTAATCCGAGCCGCTGTTATCAAAGCTCTAGCATTCCAAAAATGCACAAACAGCATTCAGTAATCATCATAAACATTTACTATAAACATTGCTTTTCTTATCTTTCCTTATCCTGGGCCCATAACCGATGTGAGAGTAAACTAGAGTAAAAGCTTTGCCCGCTTAACTCTTAGTATTACGAGCGGAAGGAAGAAAGCTAAGCAACGTATTGATAGTAAAGTGTTTATTCAGTTGTAAGACTCTTACGAGATTAAGGCGTGTCACACGCAGAAGAGAGGTTCTTGAAGATGGTAGCACAACACCGTGCTCACCCCTACTTTATAGTATTTAACTATAAACAATAGGAGGGTTATACAATGGTTACACAACAATTACATAACATGTTGACTTGCAAACTTGCTGACTTGCATGTGTCACCAGACCGTGACGCATAGTCACCTTGAATCTGTGTCAGGAGATATTTTGCACTCCATTCACTTCTGCACCCCCACTAAACCCAACACTGCCACCCCTTCCTCATGCCTCCCCCACTGACTCTATGCTACAGAAGTGGATCTGGCATGTGTAATTGTGGAGAGAAAGCCTGAGCACACTATTGAACCCTGACATGTTTTCCCCTTTTCCGCTGTCACCCCTCTGTCTGCATAATCCCCCACCCGTGGCACAGGAGACACAATTCTGGGCAGACCGGTTATACATAAGCCACATCTGCCACATCTGCATACCTTCAATAGGGCACATTTACACTTCCCTCAAGGAAGCGCATAACATTCCGGAGGTGGGGGGGGTGCAGTCTCAAAGAGCTGCAAAGTACCCCAAAGTACCCAGGAAATGCCAGCACCTGAAAGGCGCCACCACCCTGCGGGGCGGGACCAGCCCACCTGATCATCAAGGGTGAAGAGGGGGCGAGGGAGGGTAGAAAAGTTACGTGCAAAAGAACAGAGGGTGGTTGGGAACACGGTGCAGGCTTGCACAGGTCAGGTCGCTAGCTCCGGCTAGGGCCAAGCAACTTCCAACCTCGGGCAGGGTGCCCAGTGATCGGCAAAGCAAACCGCTACGTTAGAACCTAGAGTCAGAGTCTCTGGGGTCAGGAAATATTCTGCATTCAAGCAAAGCCTACCTAGAAAGCAAATTAAATACTTCCGTTTTCCTATCTATATTGACTGTTCTGTTTATACTGTGGAATCCCTGTAGTCTATTAGTTCGCTCCATTAAACTCTTTTGAAACTGACTAGCTTGTGGCTTCCCTGTGTTTCTAAGCGGATTCCTTGTCAATTTCACTCACGGCTGAAAGTAAAGGTTTTGACAGCCGCGTACAGGGCACGACTTCTGTGCCGGTTAACTCTTAAGGTGCCGAACCCGCGCAACGGACCAGGTTCGGTCCGCCACAGTAATATATTTATCCATCACCCCACCTCACTTGCCCTCCTCCTTCCTTTCATTGCCTTTTTGATACTCGTCTCGCACCCACAAACCTTGCTTGCACTCCCTTTTTCTCTCTCCCAGTTACATTATAAGATTATAATTTTCAACACTGCTGTCCTAACACTATACAGGAGTGCTCTCTCTCTCTCTCTCTCTCTCTCTCTCTCTCTCCCCCCACCCCCAACACTTCTCTACCCATGGTGACTCCTAATTATTTCCATCCCTTTATCAACAATGAAACCTCTATGAGCCCCCACCCCTCTCCTGCATCCACAGCTGCTCCCCAAAACTATCACCATCCATTTTGGCTGTGCTTGGGGTGGGGGTAGGAACCTTCCTACTTCTTCAGCCACTTTGCCTTCCTCTCTCCCGCTGTAGCCAGAAGATGGCAAATAATTTTTTTTTTGTGAGGATGGATCGTGCCTCCAGTCTACTGCATTTTTCTGGGAAAGGACTTTCCCCACATATTCGTATGGTTCATGGGATGGTTTCTCAGCATCTGAAAATTAAAATGAGATGCAGTAGGAATATGTACATTAATCCTTTCTCTGGCATCCCCATACAGTTCCTTCCTTAATTAGCTTCCGCCGGGCATTAAAAACGTGTCTTTTCAGGAGGGAATATGGGGTGGGTTAGGATTTTTAAGTTTTGTACTGTTTTTAGTTGTGTTTTATACTGTGTGTGTGTGTGTGTGTGTGTCTGCCCTTGTATTTTATTGGACTGTACATCGCTCAGAGTGGCCGGATGTCTGGCCAGATGGGCGATTCATAAATATAATAAATAAATAAATAAATAAATAAACCAATTGCTCTCACAACCAGAATGCCAGGCCACCATAAATCCACACTGCAGGGACGTCGAAAGGGCTGTCTACCTTACCCCCCGTATCAGAGGCAGTGTCAGCGTGCCTCGTCTCAGTGCCAGGAGCAAGGGGTACCATTGCCCTTGTGCTCTGCTTCTGGGCTTCCCAGGGGCTTCTGTTTGGCCATGGGAGTCCTGAAGCAGATAGGCCTTTATTCAATCAGTAATTCAATCAGATTACTCCCTGGTAAGTGTGCCTAGGATTGCAGCTTAAACTGTGCCGTACCCGTATTTATATCCAAAGGCTGTTCTACATCGCAAATCAAGGATGTCAACACTCAAGAGGCTCATGTGTTCCAACCCTCTTTACGTGCGATACGTAGACCATTTTAGATGGCTCAGTGTAATGTCAGCGAACCTGGAGCTTGCCATGTAACATCAAGGTTTATAATAGAAAGTGAGCTTCACCCACAACGATGGAGGGATTAGCACCATTCCCCATTGAAATATTGCACCTTTAAAAAAAAAAAAAAACCATGCAGGGAGAATTCCACATCCTGCTACTGCAGAGCTGAAAACTCCCAAGAGCCACATAGACAGCTGTCATTGGGCCACAGGGATTCCCTACCAAACGCTTGTTTATGAAATGGCCTCTTACCCTGCCAAGGGAGGGTGTACACAGTAAAACATTTTCGCCTGGTGATGCTATAAAGATCCCCCTGGGTCCCAGCAAAATGCCATGTGGAACAGTACTGAATGTGTCTGGGAGGACAGAAAACAAGACTGCCCTTACTTGCATCTAAAAATAGGTAACTTTCATTTCATGACACACACACACCCCACACACACCCCACACACTCCTGCTTTCCTGTGGGGCAACTAGGGCTGCCAGAACCCAAATTAAAATCTTGAGTTCTTGGATGTTTCCCAATAATGTTGCCACCGGAAAAAAATGAGAGGGGTTTGCTCACAGTGAAAGCTGATTCACACTAAATGTGACAGCTGCATTTGCTGGAAGTGTTTGTGGTGCAGTGGGACACCTCAAATGTAAAGGGGGAGGCGCACAACTCGACTCGGGCCTCGGGGCCTGCCTTGGGCATGCACCAGAGAAACACAAGTCAGGGAGGCATATTTGCAGATGCACATCTTCTATTATGTTTCTCTCTGCTCTTTTAATGTTTGTTTTAAAAACATATATCCCACCGTAGTTGTCAAACATAACTCACAGCGGCTAACAATACAGTCATTAAGACAATGTAACAAGTCAAAAACAGCTAAATACAGTCCCCACTAGTTTTCATCGCCCCCCCCAAAAAACCCATCCAGGGGTAATATAAACCAGCAGAAATGATACCAGTAACAACCACATCAAAAAAACAACTGATCAACTAAAGCAAGGCCAAAAAATGAAAAATGAAAAGAAAAGGAAAGGAAGACAACCTCCGTCCCACAGAAATCAGGAAAATAGAGGACAAAGGATGGCCAAGATCTGCATACACTTTGAATATGCTAATTTATATGTAGGTTTGCATATTTGGAAATAATGACTATAATTTAAATAGAAATACAAAACATCTCACCCTAGTGAGGAAATTGTGACTAGGTGACCCACCCGTGTGCTTGCTCAGTCTGCCATCCAAGCGCCAACTCCTGGCGGGCAACATCAGGGCCCCAGCCTCTCCCATCTTGTGGTTCTTTACCTTTAAAGCGGACTTGGACTAGACCGCCCTTCAAATAGAGGATGGACTTCAAATAATGAAGTGTCCTCTGTAAAGTAGGACAGATGATCACCCCAGAATCTATGGTGACCCTGCCTGGAGAGGGCATTCCAGAATGTAGGCACCACCACTGAAAAGGCCCTGCTCCTAGTAGACATCCAGTGAGCCTCTTTCAGTGGACATGCCTGGAGCAAACCCCTCTGATACTGAACTGAGTGCATGGGGTGGAGCAAAATCAACGTGAATGTTTTGTAAGTGATGTCTATAGGAACAGGACTGAACTCTAAACATTTCCCTTCATAAATATTTCCTTGTTTCAGATACAAAATCGAGCCTATGGTGGCTCTGTGGAGCTCACCCGTGATTTTGAGTCAGATGGCCTGGCACTCTACTTCAAGTTACAGGAACCCAGGGGAGGAGACTGGCGCTGCCAAGATACAAGGTATCCTGGTGGCACCTCAGCTCCTTCCTTCCCACTCCAAAGCACCACACTTAGATGGCTGAAATTGGCTGTCAGCTAAGAGACCTTTGCCTCTGAGCTCCTCCCGCCCTCTCCAGAGGGTTACGGCCTTACGGGCATCCCCACCAGATTGCACCCTTAGGTGATGTTTTTGATTTCTTAACTACCTTGGGTATTTTACATAAAAAGTGGGGGTAAAATAGATGATGATGATGATGATGATGATGATGATGATGATGATGATGATGATAGAAATGCAGAGTGTACCAAGGGAAGACCCCTTCTGAATTGTAGCTTTATCATAAATGAAGGCCAAGAGCAAGGAAGGCAGTACATAGGGAAAAATTTCAGAGCTTGGTGGCAATCACTGAAAAGGCCCTGTTACTTTTGGCCATCTGCCGGGCCTCAGAGGGTGAGGAAAAATGGAATGGTACCACTGTTGATGATCTGAGTGCTTGGGCAGGCTCATCTTGGAGAAGGTAGCCTTTCAAATACCCTGTGGCAAGTCCTTTTAGGACTTCAAAGGTCAAGACCAGCTCTTTGAATTGAGCCTTGAAACAAGCAAGGAGCCAGTAATGATGGTAAAGCACTAGGTGTGGTACGTTCCATGCAACTGGTCCCAGTGAAGACCCTCACTGCTGCATTTTGGACTAGGTGGGACCTCTCTAGGAGCTGCCATACCAATGTAAGTTGGAAAAAGGCACTCTTGGCCACTGTTGTTCCTTGAGCATCTCCAGGAGATGCACCATATTTGAGTCTAAATGTCATGTTCAACACATGGGAAAGCCATACCAGTCTCAGGTTGCAGCAGTCACAGGTTGCAGCAGTCACATTGAAAGCAGCAAATTACTATACATTAAGATAATGGCACCACACTTTAAGAAGGAGGTAGACAAACTGGAGAGGGTTCAGAGGAGGGCAACAAGGATGATAAAGGGACTGGAAACAAGGCCCTATGAGGAGAGACTGAAAGAACTGGGCATGTTTAGCCTTCAGAAGAGGAGACTGAGGGGAGATATGATCGCACTCTTCCAGTACTTGAAGGGATGTCACACAGAGGAGGGCCAGGATCTCTTCTCGATCATCCGTTTGCAGGACACGGAATAATGGGCTCAAGTTACAGGAACCCAGATTCCACCTAAACATCAGGAAAAATTTCCTGACTGTCCGAGCAATAAGACAATGGAATCTACTACCTAGGGAGGTGGTGGGCTCTCCCACTCTGGAGGCATTCAAGGTGCGGCTGGACAGCCATCTGTCAGGGATGCTTTGACCTGGATTCCTGCACTGAGCAGGGGGTTGGACTCGATGGCCTTGTAGGCCCCTTCCAACTCTATAATTCTATGATTCTATGATTCTAAGAGGGGACGCAAGTTGCCTGTACAGTCTTTCCTTACTATCTTGCCATGCCATGCGAGTCACAGCACTTACATGTTTCATACTAGTTATGGCTACAATCAGCTTGCTGCAGTGATAGTAAGGAAAGACTGTACAGGCGACTTCCACCCCCTCTTAATGGATAGAAATTTGCTGCTTTTAGTGAGCAAGTAAAAGTGGGACCTGCAGTGAAGTGTTCCATTTTTTTTTTTATTAATCCTGCTTGCTGCTCCAGTCAGTCAGCTGTGCCCTCCTCCAGGATACTACGTTCCATTCCCCCCCCCCCCGAGGCAGTCCATGTTCTGTGGCCACTGAGTATGCTCAGTCAATGGACTATTTTTTGAATTCCTCCCTTTAAGGTTTGTTTTCTAAAGGGTTTTTTTTTGGGGGGGGGGTACTTCTGCATACCTTGGGGTTCTCCCAAGCCTGTCGATATCTCTTTCTTGTGCAAGGATGGTGTCGTTTTGGCTACATAAGGGTTGGCACTTGGATAATGAGTTTGCTATTAGTATATACGATAAGACATACCATATACTAGGCTCAGACATAGGCTCAGAAGAAAAAACATTCATTTTTAAACATTCAGTTTTAAAAAGCTCTCTCACACGCACAAATGAAGCAAATAGCCAGACCTATTTATCTCACCTGTACCTTCACATGTGCATGCACAAAAACAGATTAGCTACGCTTTAAATTTGTGTAAGATTGCAGCTTCATCCAATGAGCTTAACCTTTCTGTGGTTTGCGCTTTAATCTCATCAGAGGTCATTTAGTTGCTGGAGCCCTTTTCCAGTATCTCTTTCATCTAAGGAGAGAAAGTAGTCTGACAAGCTGATTCTTTAGCCAGCAGATTTCTAAAGTGAGCGTGTTCAACACTGTATCTGCTAGAAATGTCTTTGGATCCAATCTAGGGAGAGCTGGCTTAGAAGCCATGGTGGAAAATCCATGCAAGTAGCCTCTATATTTTTCTTCCTTACTTGTCACAGAGATTCCTAGGAGCCTCCTTTTCATGGGGCAACTTTGTTTAAAGGATGGTCTCCTAACAGGCAGACAATCTATTACAGATTCATTCTATCTGTAGAATAAGATGACAGAATTTCAGAGTTCCTGAAATTCTGCCATCTCATTCTATGGATGGAAGGCCGCACGTCTAAAGGTTCCCCATATCAAAGGGCCAAGACAGACATTACTTCAAATGTGGGCCTAGCAGCTACGTCTTTTTTCATTTTTACTATCGAATAGGTGCAGGGCCCCTGGTCCAGTACAGGCACCTGCTGTGTGGGGTAGGAGGGGCTTTTAAAATCTGGATGGAAAGAAGACATAGCTGCTAGACCCACATTTTTTAAAGTAGTGTCTATTTTGGCCCAAAGTCACCCAGCCCATGGGAAATCTGAGACAGTTCTGGCTTAGCCTTTCTATGCATTGGTGTCAGCAACCAGTTGGAGCTAAAACTGGGTTGCTTGTTGGGTCTGTGAATGGCTGCCCCGTGTGGTGAGGTACTGAATGGCATGTTGCTGCATCTCCCTTGGCAGCTTAATATCCTCAGGCCCCGGTGGAATGAGCCCCGCAGCCGGTAGGGATGTTGGAGAAATCTGCAACAAAATCAAATGAGTTTGGGTCTCTCAGAGTCCAACCCGTGGATTCTGCAGCAGACTAGCTCTCCAAGGTTGCACAGATTCCGCAGGGCTTGCAGACCGTTTTTTTTTTATTATTTTGCGTATTTTTTGCACAAATTTAGCCACAGAAAAATACACAAAATAACAAAAAAAATGGCCAAATTGCCCCATAGACTAACGTGCAAAAATATGCATTTGGGGAAATTTGCGCATTTTGGGGGCGACTTGTGCATTTTGGCGATTGTGAATTTGCACAAAAATACATGCCAAGTGCATTTGCGCAAATTTTGAGTCTACCAGCGGGCAAACAACAGACCAAAAGCTGCCTGGAAATCCACAAAACACATGTAGAGCAGGTTTTTGCCAGTTCGTACACCCCTACCCGCAGGCTGATCACTGGATCCTCCTGGACAGGATAGGAAGGACTATAAGAGGACTTCCTGTTCCACTTAAGTCAGGCTTGAGCAACAAGGTTTTCCTAAGCTCTGGCATGTTCCTTCAGTTGTCCCTGTGGCGGCTGGCGGAATCCTCTGGTTGTCATTCAGTCCTGACTGCTGGCCTTGTTCTTTTTGTCCCTGCGCGCTGTTTGTCATTTGGCCCTGACAACTGGCTTCATCGCAGCTCCTGGTTCCTGGCTCACCTCAGACTGTGATACCCACAGCCAAGCCCTGGCAGTCAGGAGGATTTTTATCATGTGGGGGAGAATTCAAGCATGGAATCCCCCCCCCCCACCTGGACTCTGACATTGTGCAGCGCTTAGAATTCTGTACTATATGGTTTAATTATACATATAGACCGGCTCTCATTCTAGAACATCAACGTTTCGCAGAGCATAAGGGGTGCCACAGAATTCGACTGAAGAAGCAAAACAATACTGCAGTGTAGTAGATAAATAAAAAGCTGTGTAGATAAATATTGCAGAGTAGACTAGCAGTGTTGTATAATTGGGTCTTTATCCATTTGACACTAGAATGTCAAACTTTGAAGGAAGCTCTGCGCGCGTTCTGCATTGGTATGCCCCAACCTCCTAAGGTTCAGTTTTGTTCTTCCACTTACCGCAGTGCAGCAGTTTGATTGCATCTGTATAAGCACAGGGAGATAATCATATAGGCATAAACCTTCCTCACAGTGATGTGGGGTGGAAAGTTTCCCAGAAACATTTCCAGCGCTTTATTTTTCAGCAGAATTTTTTCCATTTCATAAGATCATTAGTAACAATGAATGGATGCCAAATGCAAATACAATGTTAGGCAAACTTGGCAGTTCCCTACTCGTAATGAATGTTTTTTTGGGTGATTATCCCTAGCAAGTACATGAGAGAGTGCATATATGTCATTAGGATACATATATGTCTCAGTGTGAAATGAAACTATGGAGTTGTGACAGCAAAACGGAAGGTGCTCCAACAACCTCCGTGGAAGAGAGTTGAACTCTGTTGAAATAGAAGAGTGATTGTTAGCATATCATGCACAGATCTTTGGGATGCTAAGACTAATCAGTGCAGCCTTCACCAACCTGGTACTCCCCAGGTGGGTTGGACTAAAACTCCAGCATCCCCAGGCAGCCATCCTGATTGAAGGATGCTGGGAATTATAGTCCAACACATCTGGAGGACACCTGGCTGAGGTAGGCTGAATAAAAGGCTGCAATCCACAGGCATCCTATGGAGGGCGGGAGGAACGCAGAGGCAAAGGCCACCGCCGCACTTCTCCCACTCCACAAAACACATAGACAGCCGATTTCAGCCGTCTAAGTGCTTTGCCCCAGAGCACGAGGAGGGGAGGCTGAGGCACCGCCAGGATACTTCGTAAGCTGACAGAGCATGTCTCCCCCCCTCCCCGCCACAAAACTCCATCTCCAAGGTCGCTCTTGCGACCTCAGAGCCACAGCTGAATTCCCCTTTACTCGGCACTGGTTAGGCCTCATCTTGAGTACTGCGTCCAGTTCTGGGCACCTCACTTTAAGAAGGACATAGACAAACTGGAGAGGCTTCAGAGGAGGGCAACAAGGATGATAAAGGGACTGGAAACAAGGCCCTATGAGGAGAGACTGAAAGAACTGGGCATGTTTAGCCTTCAGAAGAGGAGACTGAGGGGAGATATGATCGCACTCTTCCAGTACTTGAAGGGATGTCACACAGAGGAGGGCCAGGATCTCTTCTCGATTATCCCAGTTTGCAGGACACGGAATAATGGGCTCAAGTTACAGGAACCTAGATTCCACCTAAACATCAGGAAAAATTTCCTGACTGTCAGAGCAATACGACAATGGAACCAACTACCTAGGGAGGTGGTGGGCTCTCCCACTCTGGAGGCATTCAAGGTGCAGCTGGACAGACATCTGTCAGGGATGCTTTGACCTGGATTCCTGCATTGAGCAGGGGGTTGGACTCGATGGCCTTGCAGGCCCCTTCCAACTCTACCTTTCTATGATTCTATGATTCTATGATTCTTTCTGTGCTGGCTGCGAGGGCAGAGGGGGGGGGCTCCAATTCCAGAGTCCCAGCTCCAACCTTGGAGCAAATTTCCAAGGTCAGAACTGGGACTCCAAATTATCCTATGGCTGTCTTTATCCTAGTCTTTGTCTAGCAGCCATGGGATTACACCCTAATTGTGTCAACGGTTTTCAGTAACTTTGTTTCTTTATCACACATTAACAATGTAAGTGAAGAATATGCTATTGTCTTTAAATGTTTGCAAATATTCCAGTAAAAAATGTCTATATAACGTAACCTTTAAATCACATTAAGCGTGCTTTAATTCCCGCCCCAGCAAAAAAAAGTTTCAGGGCAAATACTTGTGTATTGGGACAAAAAAATTAACACGGGCTAGTTTGTTTTTTGTGTTTTTATCATTGTTGTTTATTTTACTTGTATTTTGTATGCTAAATTAGATCACTCTAGGGATTTTCTAATGCAAACTGAAAATTTTCCCATGCAAATGACCCTATGCAAATTTGCACAGGAAATTTTTCTGGGTGGAAAAAATCCAGAAAAATTTCCAATTCAACATTTTCTGTAAAACCCACACCACTGCTTCCTCTTTGCTGATACATGGCATTCCTGAAATGGCACTGCTAAAGCCGCAGAAGGGTGGACTTCCTGAAGGCTTTCCACCAGCACAAGAGCCTGTTCACTGCTAAGGAAGAGGTTACTACAGCACACACTGACTGGGTTCAAACGACATGCTAAACTTCAGTAGGTTAATTACAACTGAGGCCTAGCGTGTTGCCTGAAGCCAGGTGAGTGCTTTAGAGGCAACCTGAGGGTGGCTTCTAAACCACCCCAAGTAGCCATGGCTTGCGCTAGGCTTCAGAAAGCCCTAGTAGGGTTAGTGTGTCGTCTGAGCCCGGACAGCACGCTAACCCTCTTGCAAGCCAAAAAAGCACAGAGCCCCTTTTTGGGGGCTGCCGCTCTGGCCAAGGGGCTCTGGTCGATGACAGCTGGCCAAGTGCCCAAGCAGCATTTAGCATGGCCGTCATCAGCTTCCCCGTGCGCTTCTGCCGAATGCACAGGGAAGCTGCCAGGGTCCGCCCCCTGGATTGATGCCCCCTCAATCTCCGTTCGGGGCTTGACGGGCTGACGCATGGTGGGAGAACCAGCTGCCCGGCCTCGTTTCCTCTCGGGGAAGCAAGCCCCAGCGCCTGGATCCTGCCCACCAAGCTGCTGCGTGCCTCCTCCTCCGGCAGGGAAGAGGAGCGAGCTTCAGCTGAAGCTCGCTCCTCTTCCCCGCCCTGCTGGCTCTGCCCGCTGTTTCCCCCGCTCACTTGGTGGGGTGCCTCCCTTGGAGGAGGAGGCCATGGGGGAAAGCAGCCCCCTTCCCCGTTGCTTTGCGGTGCCGCTGCTCAGCTGAGCGCGGCTCCATCGGGCAACAGGAAGGGATGAGTCGGCTCCTGCTGGGCTTCCAAGCCCAGTCCGAGCCGGCTCGTGTCCCCCTCCCCATTGTCTGGCACTTCTAGCCCAGCGGTCATCCCCACTCCTCTCTGCTCTGTACTCCTGTGCGGGGTCCCCTGGGTCATACAGGTGAGAGAACTGAGGGAAGAAGAGGGGAGAGGCGGTGCCTCGGGTCCCCCGCTGTGCCCGAACATTAGTCGGACACAGCTGGTGCCGGGGGCAACTTTAAGCCCACAGAGGCTTCAGCAGCCTCTGTGTGGGCTTAAAGTGTCATGGTAACCCAGCCATTCTAGTACCTGTCTGCCACCATAGAAACCCACTGCACCAGAAGAAAGCTTTTCAGAAGGAAGGGGATGATGTGCGTGCTCTCGCTGGTGTTGGTCCCCTCTTAAACCTCACTTCTTCTACTACTATCTCCTGTGTCACATTTTTGGGATTCTGTAGCAGCAGCTCACGGAGAACAGAAAGGCGTTGGAACATCCCCAGTTATTTTCTCTGTAACACTCATAGTGTACAATTTATGTAAAAAAATTATATTAAATTTTAGCATGAGAGACTGGTGCATTTCAAAAGAGGTGGCCAAGTTAATCTGTCACAGCAAACACAAATAAAAATCTTGTGGCAGTTTAAGCAATAGCAGATTTACTGTGCCATAAGCTTTCATGGACAAGCGTCCTTATTCAACAAATGCATGAACTGTTAGCTGCAGTTGGTAGATGTACGGTATTTATTTACTATATATATGAGTACAGAGGAACATGGGGCCAAAAGGCGACAACATGCAAAAGAGACAGCCTGGGACATTTCTAAATGGAAAGCTCAATTGTATACAAGATAAGCACATGTACACTTTAAGGACTCCATGTGCAAATGTTGCATGAAGTTCAGGCTCAAGAGAAAAAAGCATTTAGCCATGGGCTAAGAATAGATTTTTTTCCTCCCAGTTATGTTGTATTTTTGATCACGAGGAAAAACAGATATACCACAATGATTCAGATGTGAATTCGATGATTCAGCCAAAGTACAAGAGGCGGGGAGAGAAGCAAAGCTCAACAGTGGAATTTTACAAAGTTTCTTGGCATCCTGTGAACTTATCAAGAGTGTGCACAAAAACCTCCCCGTGGTTATTTTGGCAAAACAAAACCGAATCAGGTAGTGGCATGTAAACCTTTGCTGTAACTTTCACTATTTACCTGACAATAAGATGAACAATAAAAAAGACACTGAAGAATGGAGATCAGTCCAATGCAAACTTGTCAAAAAAGAATTAACTTGGAATTATTCATTTGGCTAATATTTTGCCCTGACTGTAGTTTTTGGCTTTAGCTGTGCTAGCATGTTTTTGCTTCTTTTTGTGCTTGTTTTGCTTTTATGCCCGGTTTTAAGTTGTCTTCTGTTTTCCCCCAATAAACCTCCCACCCACGTCTTTGTTGAGATTCTCTGTTTTGCCCTGGGTTATTCAAAACCTTTGGCTTAGACCCAAACAAGTCTCAGCTCACTTGATTTGATGCTACTAGGATATTAATTATTAGAATAGGCAGTGGAAAGTTTCCTGTGTTAAAGGAGGATTCATGTCAGTTTAGCTTAGGTTTTTGTTCACCGTGGCATGATCCAGCCAAAATGAGACCCTTTTAAATTCCATTGATTTCAGTGAGAGAAAGCTAAGCACTTGCTTAATTCCTTCATTGAAACCAAGCGGATTTTAAATCCAAATTCAAATGTTAACTTTGACTGGATTGTGCAATAAGTATTTTTGCCCACTTAGATATAATGCATATGTGGTAAAGTAAAAATAGTGGCAGCTACCTTGACTGAGGCACAGTGTGGAAGCTACACCTACATAGCCTACTCCTGGCCTTGTTAGTTAAACAGTCCCCCGTCCACCTCAGGGCCAGGTCTGAGTATGAAAAGCATCTTGGCTCAATTAGATCAGTCCCTGGATCTGTGACAGATGGGAATCAGCAAAAGCATCAACAATCCATTAGTGAAATAAAACTGGATTTTAAGGTGGGAGGGAATAGTAGCGGAAGGTGAAATCAACAGATGGGAATATGGTTTGTAAATGATAATGACGTGATCGCTGGTAATCAACAATGGGCACGCATATTAGGAAGATGAAAAGGTGCAAAAATGGTAACTTGTAATGTAAGAGATACTGTTGTTCTCCAAAACGGAGGTTTCTGTGCTGTTGTTATGGTTTGCATGACTATGGCATGATCTTCAAGTCATCTGACCATGAAGCTTAGTCAAAAAGAATAAGAGGAACATCATGTTCCTGTTTGTCTACCAGGAAATTTTCAAAACTGTTAAAATAAAACTGAATAACTGTGGGGTAAGATAGATTATTGGATTGAACTCTGCCATTCTATTAGCATGGGGTAGCAGGTGATGGATGAATGCTTGGAGAAAGCCTCAGCACTCACTTCTCATAGAGCAAGGATTGCGAATGTTGGCTGTGCAGATGCTGTTGGACTGCAATTCCCAGCATCCCTCTATATTGGCTGTGCTGGCTGCAGTTTATATTTGCAGTCCAACAGCATTTGGAGGGCCCCACATTCCCCATCCTTGTCATTGCTTGCCATTATTTTTCAACCATGTTTTCTTTTTACTGGGAATGCAGGAAAAATCAACTTCTGAAGATCTTAGGGGGAAGAAGAGATATATTAGAGCCATGAACAAACATACTGGATTGTATCCAATCCTGACCACACGTCAGCAGAACAGAATGATGTCCCCCGCCCCACCGCAGCCCCCCCTCAAATCTGCTCTGGAGGGTTGGGGGACCCCTTGCAGCTGATCTGGGAGGCACGTGAGGGTTGCTGCGGGGAGAAGAGCAAGGTGGTCCCATTGCACAAACGGAAGTCCACTCACGCGACATTGGATTTAAGCCAGAATTAGGATCTTGATTAAAAGGAAACATTTCCCTGGAATGTTTCACTTTGGCTCTCATTAATTGCTGTAATGAATACATTACAGCCAACTTATTTAATAATAGAGTGTGGCCGCAGTTTCCTTCGTGCACATATAGGCCTCCAAAGCTGGGATGTCAGCCCTGGTGATAAATATGCAAAAGGACAAGCAGGCTTCTCAGGTGGCTGACTTGTCCAAGACTGAATATGTGTAGCTGGTGCTGAAGGCTCGGGATAAGACATGGGATTCTGTCAGGGTACTGACTTCCCACTGCTTAGCAGATCCCCCAGCCCAGTTAGCTGGTCCTGGATGTTCTGAAGAGGTCTGGCAGTCTTGTGCTTCAGCGAAATCGTCATACACATGCTGTGACTAGCTCTGTAGGGAAGGCTCAAGGTTGTGGTGGTGTGTGTGTGGGCGGGGGTTGTTTTTTGTTTTGTTTTTTTGCATGCATCCATGATAGCTGTGGATCTGTCTCAAAGACCCCACACATGAACTTGGTGTTTTGCATTGGCCGGCAAAGAGTTAGCTTCACAATTAGGGATGCTGAGAAGACACCATTGTTACTGTCAGATAATTAACGCTGGGAGACATACGGTAGATCTCTGCCCTCCTATTTCCCTGCTGGGTTATTGGACCAGTTAAGAACATACGAACGTAAGAAGAGCCCTGCTGGATCAGACCAAGGGTCCATCTAGTCCAGCAGTCCGTTCACACAGTGCCCAATCAGCTGCCTGTGGGAAACCCACAAGTAGGGCATGACTGCAATAGTAGCATCCTGCTCAAGTTCCCCAGAAAGTACGTAATATACAGAGGCATACTGCCTCTGATACTGGAAGTAGCATAGAGCCATCAGGACTAGTAACCACTGATATCCTTATCCTACACAAAGTACGTTTGTCTTCCTCCAGATACTTCGGGAGCCAATTGGATTGCAGTACTCTCTGGATTTTCTGATTGACTTTTCTGGCTCCTCTGGCAGGCTCATATCGATCACTGACACAGGCATCCTCTTCCCCCTGCTCCTCTCTCCCCCCCCCCCGCCTCCCATCACTTCACCAGGACAAGTATCTTGATTTAAAGAGGGGTTGAGTTATGTGAAGCAAATGAGGTCAACTGTTTATCTATTACAACTCTACTCCACTCTTCTTCTGTGGAGGTCAAGGTAGGTTGCATACGGTTCCAAGGTGGCCTCTCAACCAGGCCACTTTCAGAACCAAAATCTGTGCAGTTTACATTGTATAAAGAGACCCTGTGCTGATGGGGGTGTTGTGCGGAACTGGCAAGCACAGTCTTGTGACTCATCCCGAGCTATGCAGTGCAATGCACTCCTGCTTAGAATGGAATGTGCCAGCACCAACAATACCTACGGCAGCACAAGACCACAAAGCATGCTATTACACTGGCACCATTTATGTTGGATTGCAGAGTTTGATCAGTTGCTCTTCCATTTAATGAGATTTACCGCTCTCAAGCCTAACACATAGGTGTGCATAGATGCGCAGAAGCGAAGGTTGCCAACTTTTGTTTGCCAAAATTCTGGAACCTCAGGGTGAGCACGTGCCTTCCATATGTTCATTGACCTCTCCTCCCAGGAAAACAACTTTGTTGTTGTTCATACTGGTAAGTCCCTAAGGACACAGCACCTCTGTGTATTTTGGAGCTTTCCTTTGTGAAGAGAAAATGGATTCTGTTTGATTCTCCAAGTAAAGGACACAGGGCCCCTGGGGCTTATGTAGAATTTCCTTCCCCCTCTGATGGGAAGCAACATATTATAAAAAATAAATAAATGGAAAATGCATCATATAGAAAGTATAAGGCAATAACAATAAAAATGTACCACATGCACCCCCCTTTTCTTTGCATGGTCCTTTTCTGGCAACTGGTCAGACAGATGAAATTCTAGCTGGCCTATTGACATACTGGTAGGTTGGTTGGCAACCTTAAGCATACATACACCCACCGACACACTCACATAAGTATAATCATCCCATCACCACCTTCAATTATGGTAGGAAAAGATTATATAAATTGCTTTCATTTTATATTCGTGGTTGCCTCTAAGTTCTCCCCTTTTGAATGACGACTTGGTTTCTATAGCAACAAGTGTACTTGAAGTGAAAAAAGGAGGGGGAGGAAAAGCACAGAGATGCTAAAAAGAGGACATATATGTGGCAAAACACACAGCTCCTGATATTCTCACATCCTCACATTCAAGTTGCACCACAGCTGAGATACAGTGAATGCCATCTCCTGAGCTCCTGGGAGGAAGGATAGGATACAAATGCCATCTTCGTCATCCTCATCATATCTGATGTAAATAAGTGGTGGGCAACCTTTTTGGCAAGTGTGCCACAAGTGAAGTATTGTTGTAAGATTGCTGCCTGGTTACAGTCCATTGAAGTGTCACTGATGGTTTGGATTATGTTACCTCCAGTATCAGAGGCAATATGCTTCTGAATACCAGTTGCTCAGTAACACAAGTGGGAGGGTGCACTGCCTGTAGACTTCCCATTGGTTGGCCACTGTGGGAACAGAATGCTGGAGTAGATATAGGCCTTCAGACTAATCCAGTAGGGTTTATCTTATGCCCTTAACTCAGGGCTGTGGGATCTTTTTGCTGCTGAGAGGGACAATATCTCTCTCAGGGACAATATCTTGGGAGATGTATGCTGGTGAATGTGGTGATCATCATAGAATAGAGCACAATGCAGGAATCCAAGTCAAAGCATCCCTGACAGATGGCTGTCCAGCCACACCTTGAATGCCTCCAGTGTGGGAGAGCCCACCACCTCCCTAGGTAGTTGGTTCCATTGTCGTATTGCTCTAACAGTCAGGAAAATTTTCCTGATGTCCAGGCAGAATCTGGCTTCCTGTAACTTGAGCCCATTATTCCGTGTCCTGCAATCTGGGATGATTGAGAAGAGATCCTGGCCCTCCTCTGTGTGACAACCTTTCAAGCACTGATAGTACTTGAAGAGCGCTATCATATCTCCCCTCAGTCTTCTCTTCTGAAGGCTAAACTTACCTAGTTCCTTCAGTCTCTCCTCATAGGGCTTTGTTTCCAGTCCCGATCATCTTTGTTGCCCTTCTCTGAACCCTTTCCAGTTTGTCTGCAGCCCAAAATACCATTTGCCTTTTTTGCAGCCACATCACATTGCTCTCATGTTCAGCTTGTGATCTACAACAATTCCAAGATCCTTCTCACTTGTAGTACTGTTGAGCCAAGTATCCCCCATCCTGTAACTATGCATTTGATTTCTTTTTCCTAGGTGCAGCACTTGGCATTTATCCCTATTAAATTTCATTCTGTTGGTTTCATCCCAGCGCTCCAGCCTATCGAGATCACTTTGAATTTTGTTTCTGTTTTCCAGGGTATTAGCTGTTCCACCCAATTTTGTGTCATCTGCAAATTTGATAAGCATTCCCTGCACCTCCTCATCCAAGTCATTAATAAAAATGTTGAAGAGCACTGGGCCCAGGACCAAGCCCTGTGGTACCCCACTTGTTACCTCTCCCTAGTTTGAGAAGGTACCATTGATAAGCACTCTTTGAGTCTGATTCTGTAGCTAACTGTGGATCCACCTGATAGTTGTTCCATCTAGCCCACATTTAGCTAGCTTGCTAACCAGGATATCATGAGGCACTTTGTCGAAAGCTTTGCAGAAGTCAAGATATATTATATCCACAGCAGTCCCATAGTCCACAAGGGAGGTTACCTGATCAAAAAATGAGATCAGATTGGTCTGGCAGGATTTGTTCTTGACAAATCCATGCTGGCTTCTAGTAATCACTGCATTGTTTTCAAGGTGCTTGCAAACTGACTTCTTTATAATCTGCTCCAGAATTTTCCCAGGGATTGATGTCAGACTGACTGTTCTGTAGTTTCCAGGTTCCTCCTTCTTGCCCTTTTTGAAGTCAGGAACAAGCCCTCCTCCAGTTCTCTGGCACTTCACCTGTCCTCCATGATTTCTCAAAGATAATAGACAGTGGTTCTGAGAGTTCTTCTGCCAGTTCCTTTATTACTCTAGGATGAAGTTCATTGGGCCCTGGAGATTTGAACTTGTTCAAAGTATTCAGGTGTTCCCTGACCATTTGCCTATCAATCGCAAGCTTCAGCCCTGCCCCTTCAGCTTGTACTTGAGGTTTGCCAGGGGGGACATAGACCCTCTTTCGGGAGAAGATTGAGCCAAAGTAGGAATTCAACACTTCTGCCTTTTCTTTGTCATCTGTTATCATTTTGCCGTCCTCACTGCGTAGTTGAACCACCATTTCTTTCCTCTGTCTTTTACTATGCATGTATCTGAAGAAAGCTTTTTTGTTGCTTTTAGCATCCCTCGCTAGCCTCTGCTCATTCTCAGCTTTAGCCTTCCTGACACTATTCCTGAAGTTCTGTGCTACCTGCCTGTACTCTTCCCTTGTAGCCTGGCCTTCCTTTCACTTCCTATATGTGTCCCTTTTTTGTTTTCAGGTCTATGTTTCATTCGAGAAAACGCGGGACTTGCGGAGCTCAGACGATGCTGGATTTCACTGTCGATGTTAGCTGTAACAGAAAGATAGCTGCCAAGATAGAGAAAATGATCGACATTTTCCAGTATTGTCCCACCAAGCTGGATAGATGGCATCACCAAAGGGTTAGCTTGCACTTGCTGATGAAGCACTTTGGTTTTTTTGATGTTAAGTGAGAGACCAAGTTTTCCGTATGCTTCTGCAAAAGCATTTAGGATAGTTTGGAGATCATCCTCTGAATGTGCGGAGACCACATTATCATCAGCATACTGAAGTTCCACAACGGAGGTTGTAATTACATTACTTTTCGCTTTCAGCCTGCTGAGATTAAAAAGCTTTCCATCTGTTCGATATATAATTCCCACACCAGTGGGAAGTTTCCCCTCGACAAGATGTAAAATCATGGCGATGAAAATAGCAAATAATGTTGGGGCAATAACACATCCCTGTTTAACACCTGATCCCACTTTAAATGGAGCACCATGAGAGCCGTTGTTGTCCAAGACCGTAGCCATCATGTTGTCATGGAGAAGTCATGGAGATGGATAAGCTGTGAGCTCTAAGCATCTCTTGTAATGTAGATATCTCTCTCTCTCTCTCTCTGGGAATCTGCCGGAGTAGCAAGTCTACTGCCCTGCTGGAAGTGCTAGCCTATGCTGCTTGCCTCCCACATATACCACATATTTGTACAGCCTTGTATTTAACAACCCACCTGGTTGCCATAGGCAACTGGGAACTCCATGCAGGCAAGCAAGCAAGCTGGCTGGCATAGAATATGAGCCTGTCCCTCCTCCGCAGTGCACTTGGTTTTCTTGCTAGCCATAGAGAAAGGAAAGCCCCTTCCTCTGCACCCAAGCATCGAAACCAAGCAGACTGGTGGAGGAAGAATGGATCGCTCTGTCCCTCCTCCACAAGTCTGCTTGACAAAGGCTTTTTTCTTCTCTTTTCCTACTAGCCTGCATATCTGTGCCCGCTATGGAGGACAGGGCTCCCCTTCCTCTGCCAGCATGGAAACTTAAGACTACTATCTTCTTCAAAGGCTAGTAATTTTTGTGGTCTTATTTACAAGGCTGTATTTGTCAATAAATCAATTGCGAAACCCCAGGAGTCTCCAGTGATCTCTCCCACCAAAAGGAAGCCAAAGCCCTGCCAAGCGCTGCCCCTGGCACTTCTCATTACTCGGGGGGGGGCATGGGGAGCATGTGACAGTATGAAAGTGTGCTTCTCTAGTACACAGTCTAGGCATGCAGCCTTCTCGCCTTGTGGTGGTTCATCAACTAGTCTACTGGGCTGGGAGCAGGGCTGCGATGCAGAACTGGAGAGGCAGTCAGGCATGTACTCCTCAATCTATACCAGCCTTCCCTAACTTGGTGCCCTCCACATGTGTTAGATTTCCAACCCCATCATTCCCAACCAGCCTAGCCGCTGGCCGTGGTGGCTGGGAATGATGGGAATTGCAGTCCAACTACATCTGGAGAGCACCAGCTTAGGGAAGGATGTTCTGTTCCATAGTCAGGCCCATCAGCCTTTTAGCTTTTGTCCAAATTTGCCACAAACTCTTGTTTCCTGTGCAGTATGTTGGCCAATGATACTGTAAACCAGGGGTGGGGAACCCATGGCCCTCGAGGTGTTGATGGACTACAACTCCCATCATCCCTGACCATTGCCCATGCTGCTCTGGGGCTGACGGGAATAAGAGTCCAACAACATCTGGAGGGCCACTGGTGCCCCCACCCCGGCTGTAAACGACAGGTGAGTGCAGTATCGCAGGCAGACGCAGTATCGAAAAGAAACATGGCAATGCAAAGGAACAGGAAATATTCAGAAGTTGCCCCCTTCCCTATGTGAAATCCTACAGCAAATATCGTGCCTCTTTTCTTCATTATGAACAGGGCACAGATGGGGATGTTTTTCTGTTAGAAACTGTGAGATGAATCATTGTGTGTGAATAAAATTAAGTTCGCAGGCTTGCAGCTTGCTTGCTTCTCTGACTGTGCCTCTGAATGTCTGATATTTATGAGTCAACATGCCACCAGTGCTCCTCTGCAAAGTGAGGTATGGCTTTTACTTTTGGCATGATCTGGTTAAACTGGGGTAGAAGACAATGGGTACTAATGGGTAACTCATCCATCATCTGAAGCCCACACAGTGTTGAGTCTCATCCTTGGTGGGGAATATCTAAGCCTCCTTCATTACAAGGGCTTCCAGGTTAGTATGAACTTAAGTGCTTTCTGAAAGTGATGTTTGTCTTTCTTTCTTTTCTTCCCCTCCCCTTTCCTTCCTTTAATATTTCAACATTCATCCTGATAGTTCTACAAAACAGCACCTACCTATTAGTCATTGACTGAATGCACTTGCTCTTGCTTAATTATTTCTTAAGTGCTGCATGTAAGATAAACATTTTTCTTTGTTCACTTTTCTCTCCCTTTCATTTTTACATAGCTTTAGAACCTTTCACCGAGCACCTCCCTGCAATCTAATCTTGCCAAAATGCCCACTCTTTGAACATTTAAAGGGCTGGAAAGTTTTCATTGATAATGCCCACCACTTTGGACCATTTAGAAAGAAGAAACAAGAAAGCAGACAAATATAGTTAATGCTACTTGCATAGCAATTGTACACACAGCATTAGGAAAAGCAACAGGTTGTGCATGCATTATTAAAGTATATGTCAACTCTCTTGATTGCCTTTTTAAAGAGCACAGACCTATACCTTCTAGTTCCATGTTCAATAGTATGAGTAATTAGGTATGTGGCATACATAGCGTGAACACTGATTTACAGTCCTCATTTCAGTAACCCTCACAACAACCTTATGAGGTAAATCCTTAGTATTCCCAATCTACAGACAGAAAACTGAGCCCAAGAGACAGTAACCCACTGAGTTTGTGGCTGAACAAGGAGACAAACCTTGATTTGCCTCCATTTTGATCAATTTCTATCACTGTAAGCTGGGGTGGGCAACGTGTGGCCCTCCAGATGTTTTGGCCTATAGCTCCCAGCATCCCACACCATTGGCTATGCT
Source organism: Shinisaurus crocodilurus (assembly GCA_021292165.1). Lineage (NCBI taxonomy): Eukaryota > Metazoa > Chordata > Lepidosauria > Squamata > Shinisauridae > Shinisaurus > Shinisaurus crocodilurus. The sequence goes on from CM037889.1 coordinate 4,261,722, forward strand.
GGCTAGGGCTGATGGGAGTTGTAAGTCAAAACATTTGGAGGTCCACAAATTGCCCACCCCTGCTGTAAGCAGTGGACCATTTTGATTCAATGTAATAGCAGAAGTTACAATAGCATGGTTGGAGCATGGACCATGTTGCACCCACCTCTCATTTCTGGAATGGGCCTGAAATCCAGTAGAACAGGCTTCCCCAAGCTGGCACCCTGCAGTTGTTTTGGACTTCAATTCCCATCTGTCCCAGCCAGCACGGCCAATGGTCAGGAATGCTGAAAGTTGTAGTCCAAAACATCTGGAGGATACCAGGTTGGAGAAGGCTGCAGTAGAAAGTAGTGGGTCCTGACCTGCTCTGGAAATGTATTTATTTGTTTGTTTTATTTTATTTATTTTAAACTTTTAAGCCCTGCCTTGTTTTTGCAATGAGCTGAAGGCGGCTAACAACAAGGGTGAAACCATAACTTAGCCATTTAAAACAATCCTTACAATATATTAAAAGAGCAGCAAAAAGTAACAGAAAACAGAAGTAACAATTATTCAAAAACCAGTGTGTGTGAAAAACAAAAGTCAGTAAGACAGCAGTTCAAAGTCCAAATGCCTTTCTAAGAAGGGAGTTTTTAAAGAGAGGAAGTGAGGTGGCCGGTAGTGGAGGCGGGTGACTCCTATTTCGGTGGGGCTCCTAATCCGTTGCAGCTTTTATTCTGAGCTTTATAGGAGCTATCCATGGTGGTGAACCTATTTTGTGGGTGAACGTCAGCACCATGGGTAGCTCCTATAACACTCCAAATAAAGCCTGCAGTGGATTAGGAGCCCCACCAAAACAGGAGTCACCAGCTTCCCCTGGAGGTGGGCTTTCCTCAGAAAGAAGGAATCCATTAAAAATGCTGCCAACTGGAGGATGTGAGTCCTGCCCTGATTCAGTTTGAGACATAACTCGATCTTATCCCTGTTGGAAAGCCCCACTAAACCAGTTTGTGCCTTTCAGTTTTAAAAAAAACATAGCTGTGTAAGAACAGTCAATGTAACGAGTGCAATATAAGCAAATGAGGGTTTCTGCAGTATGCTCCACTCCACTGGTTATTTCTTGAGTGGAAGGTGGCTGGTTACATTAAGTTTGTATCTCTCTCTCAGGGGAACAAGCTCAAAGTGATGTTCTTTACTGAGAGCAGCCTTTGCTAGGTTGCAACCATGGTCTAGACCGGTGTTCTCCAACCTTGGGTCCCCAGATGTTTTTGGCCTACAACTCCCAGCATGCTCCAGCCAGTGTAGCTGGGAGTTGTAGGCCAAAAACATCTGGGGACCCAAGGTTGGAGAACACTGGTCTAGTATGTAGAGCTAGCATACAGGGCTTTTGCACGGAGGCACTTTCTGTGCTTGCTTCTTTCCAGAGGCTGTGTTGCTGTGCAAAAGACCTGCTTGTTATTGTTCTAACTCCACATACTGGAAAACCGCCTATGTATGACATAACTGGGCATTTGTATGTGAGTAATAAGAATCTTTTCCTCACATCTCTGCCTTTTCCCTACATTAGTTCTTGTTTGTCAAATATAATATCTTTTTTTTTTAATGTGACTTTACGAAGAGAGATTGAAATTCAATCTACAAAAGAGTTTCCTTTGCTGTAAATAATTTTATATACTTTTTGTCATGACAATTCTTTGCATTTCCCCCCACAATTATTTAATGCGGTATTAAAAATAATGATGCAGATTATCAACCCGCTGCATCTCTGCCATGGAATTCTGGATCACTGCAGAGAATTCTGGGAAAAAAGTGGGTCCCTACCCCCCCCCCAAAGTTTGCAGTATATCCCCAGTGTGTGTGTGATACCTTAGCCTGTGGCTAAGGGGACTGAACACAAGTTTGTTTATTTATTTATTTGTTGTATTTATGAATTGCTCATCTGGCCGGCAAACCGGAAGTTTGCATCCCAACAGGAGCCTCTGCTCTAATTTGGGTCTTACCTCATGTGCACAAAATTGTTGTTGTTGTTATTGCACATTTAAAAGTGTGCAAGTGTGCAATACGCCAGTGTGGTGTAGTGATTAGAGTGTTGGACTGGGACTCAGGAGATCCGGGTTCTATTCCCTGCTCGGCCAAGAAACTCACTGGGTGACTTTGGGCCAGTCACTGACTCTCAGCCTAACCTACCTCACAGGGTTGTTGTGAGGATAAAATGGAGAGGAGGAGGATTATGTAAGCCGCCTTGGGTTCCTTGCAGGAAAAAAGGCGGGGTATAAATATAATCAATCAATCAATCAGCCAGTCTGCGGGCAAGTAAATGGAACATGAAGGTTCTGCGACTGCATGCAATTAAATGAGGGGTGTGCCCTGGAAGGAGATCTGAGGAGGCAATGTAAGCAGATTGCCTTTTGCTGCAACCTGAGGGATATGGGGGATTTTTGACTAGGAATCAAAAGCAGCCCCAGCTCCACCTCTGACCTGCAATATTAACAGTGGACTACATTGCAGGGATGCTGTGAGCTACTCTCTCTCAGCACTGCTCTGCAACCAGGGCCGGTGCTACCATTAGGCCAACTAGGCAGCCGCCTAGGGCGCAGGGTTAAAGGGTTGCCTTTGAGGAACACGGTTGAAAAACACGAGTCCTTATCTGACAGTACCCGAGTCAAAGTACTCGAGGTCCCATTAAAATATCACTCGAGTCCGACTCGAGTCAGAAGAGGGTGGACTCGTACCTCACGAGTCGAGTCCTCGAGTCGAGCCTCGAGTCCGAGTCCCCATCCCTGCATTTCAGGACTGTCACAACAAGCCTCAGCCCCTTCCAACCTGCAATATGGAGGAAACAAACCGCATTTGCTCCGGAATTGGCATTAGCAGAGCTATTTTTAAAGCTACTTTCACACTAAATAAGGACTGAGTTAGAAAAAGCAGTACCTTTCTCTTCATTACTTCCTTCACGGATGGAGGTGGTGGTGGTGGTGGTGGTGTGTGAACACACTTCTGCCCAGTGTCAGCTACATTCATATATATTTTTTTTATTTCTTCATTGATTCAATGGGCAGCTCTCACTTTCCATCCCTGGGGAAATGTAAAAATGATAGTTTCTCAGTGTGAACTAGGAAATGACCTATCCAGAAAATGAGATGGTTCTCTTCTATTCTTTTTAGTGTCTTTTCCTTCATCCTCTTTTGCTTGTTTCTCTCAGAGGAGGAAAGAGAAGGAATGGAATGGAGCAAAAGGAACGAGAGGAATATCTAGATCTAGATATATACAGTACAGTACCTTCTTCTACTCCTCTCCTTAATCTCCCCCCCCCCGCCCCGCTCTTTACATTTCTTTCTCTTTCAGTTAGCCTTTCCTTCCCACCTGCCAGCTGATCAGCAGTGTTTTGAAAGCTGCTGGACTACTGCAGTGGCCATGCCACATACTTTTCCCAGCCACTGCTGGCCAATTTCATTCCCCCTTCCCCCACAACTGACTCAATGTTCCATGGCTACTGAGCATGTTCAATTCCCATTGGGTTGTTTTTGGGTCCTCACCAGCACCAGCACCAGCACCAGCACCAGCATGGTTTTCTCCTAAAGATTTTTTGGTTCTTCCACAAACCTTGGGGGTCCCCCAAGCCTGCTGCTGATGCCTTCCTCTTATGTGCAGGTGGTGCTGTTTGGACTTCGTAAGGATTGGCACCTGCTTCTGAACTTCGCAAATAGAGGGAAATATGTTCTTGAGTGAACACTCAGGTCTTGCACGTGCCAATCTTTCTTCTTGGGACTTCCCATTGCTCTATATAAACTGAGAGTGTGCCTTTTGAACACTCCTAATGTTTCCTTGAGTTTGCATGCTTTTGGAGATTATTAGCAAGCTAAGCTGCCTTTCAGGGAAGCATATCTGCTTTTACTGGTCTAACTGAGAAATGCTACTTTGAAAAGTTTTAGGAGATTCCCTAGAACAGGGCTCTCCAACCTTGGGTCCCCAGATGTTGCTGGCCTACAGCTCCCAGCATACCCAGCCAGAATGGCTAATGGCAAAGGATTCTGGGAGCTGTAGTCCAGCAACATCTGGGGACCCAAGGTTGGAGAGCCCTGCCCTAGAACATAGTTTGTTAAAAACTCCTGATTTAGACTGTGAACGAAAACTAATCTTAGACATGCAACAGGGAAATTTATTTATTTATTTATTTATCTATTTGATTTTTATACTGCCCAACTGGCAAATACCCTCGGGGCGGTTTACAATCATAAAACCAAACAGCAGCAAAAAAAAAACAAAAAACCAATATTCAAAAGAATACAATATTAAACATTAAAAACATTTACAAATATTCAAAACATTGAGGAGCTGGCAGTAAAAATAATAATGCCAGCTTAAAGAGGGAGGTTTTTTAACCTCGTGTCTAAATGCATGCAGTGAAGCTGTTTGCAGCTTGCTTCCAATGGCACAGAGTTGTGTGTGTGTGTGTGTGTGTGTGTGTGTTCTTTTTCATTTTCTTTTTGGCAAGTCTTCAGAATGAAAACCAAGGACACGAAAACTGAATTTTGATCTGAACCTGCCCCCTTGGATATTTTGAAAGCACTCCCAAAATAACGCTGGAGTGTCAATGTAAACAAATCTTGCTGACACACTGAAGCTGCAAGTCAGCACAAGAAAGGAGGTCAGGATTTCACCAGTTCCATGATCAGTTCCATGGGAGTTATCCAGGCTCTGGAAGAAAGGGGGGGGGGGGAAAGGAACAGGATTAGATCTGTCTCAGTTACATTGGAGATACTCCACTGTAACCTCAGTGACTTTCATGGAGCCATTCAGTAGATTACTGTAACCAAAGAATAAACGGGAATAATTGGATCTCAGTTTTTTGCTGGTAACCCAACATTACCCGGGGCAAAATGCTTACTACTTTCATCTTTTTAAAAGTAATCATAATTATACTTAATGACTTCAAACCATGAGCACACATGAAAACCTATACTTCCATCTTTATTTAGTGCTGCTTTATTCAAGGCTGAGGGTATGCATTTAACAAACAGCTTGCTCACTTTTCTCCAATCTCTCCAGGCTTTGGGACCAGTCCAGTCCTACCTTCATCAGGAAGCTGGCTGAGCAACCATAGGGAGTGGTGTCTTGCTCCTCTGGAAGAGAGAGAGTTCTCCAGGGGGGACGACATCTGTGCCACCAGAGGGACAACATCTGTGCCACCATTACGCCCACAGAAAGCTCTGCTGGTGTAGATGTCACACCAGTGGTGGTCCACCAGTATTGGGGGTGGGGGGAGCAGGACATTCCAGTGGCATGTCATTGATCGCCATGGAACTGCAGGATCCAAAGCCCTCTCGTTCCCTGATGCACCCGCAAAATTAGCCAGAAAATGTCAACACCGGGGTTGGTATCGTGATTTCCCTAGATGAACTTGATAAAGACTCATAGTTTAAAACCAACTTATTTACATGTGATCCACAGTTGGTGATTTATACTATTCATGTTATTGTCATTTTTGTATATGTGTGCAATATCTCATACTAGTACAATGCACGTACTCATTGTACATAATGGGGGGGTCTCTTTATTTGTTGTGTGGATAGTTATTTCCCTCCTATTTAAGCCAGTGTGAGTAAAAATGAAAAATTCTCCCCTCCCACCCTCCCTGGCCACAGCGAGCTGGAAGGTCCATGCATCACACATGCTGGAGCGATGCCATGGAATCTTCCTTTTGGCTCCAGGATAGGATTGCTCTGCCCATCTTTCTTGGGTATGGGCTGGCTGATTTTATGGACCATCAAAGCTAAAAATAAAAATAAAAGCAAGTTGTAATTTTAATGTTCAAAGTTTACTTATCCAAGGGGGTAGGGGAATAATTTTCATTATTTATAATTTATCATAATGTTTGCATTTTGAAATATCCAGTAAGGGTGCAATCCTATGCATGTTTAGACAGAGAACAGTCCTACAATTCCCAGCATCCCCCAGCCAGCCATGCTGGCTGGGGGATGCTGCGAGTTTTAGGCCTTTTCTCTGCCTAAACATGCATAGGATTGAGCCATAAAGGCCAGAACAATCACATAAAATTAGCTGGCAGAGCAACCCTATGGTGCTGGTGGGGGTTCCATGGCAGAGCTATTATTACTTCCTAAGCCCTGCTGGTTTGCTGCAGCCCAGATAGGAATTGGAGGCAGGTGTGCTTTTTTGTTTGCTTGTTTTCATTTCTCCTCCCATTGACTCAAATGTAGGAAAATCACTATCGTCAGGTCCCTTTTGGGGAAACAAGGGGGCTTGGGGTCCTGCAGATCTTCAGCTGTCCTGAACACACCCCTACCACACCACTTTTCAGAACACCAGCAATGGGACATTCCAGGGATGTTGAAGAGTCCTTGGTCTCGAGTCACGAGTAGAGTCACGAGTCTTTCGACCCGAGTCTCGAGTCCGAGTCCGAGTCCTTGGTCCAAAATGGTGACTCACGAGTCACGAGTCACGAGTTACTTCCAAAGCTGACTCCACGAGTCCCTATTAAAATCAATGGGTTTTTTCCCCAACAAAATAAGGCTACTTCAGATGTGTGGTTTAAATAAATTCTAGGCACAAGTGTGCCTTTTTATTTCAAAACTCTGCAACTGATTTTGGCAAGAACAGACCAGGCAGACAGACCCAAAATAACCAGGCAGGCAGAGGAGGCAGGGAACCCCAAAGCAGGCAGGCAGAGGCCTTTGTCTTGGACAATTCAACTGTGGAACTGGTCAAGAAGAGACCAGGCAGGCAGAGGAGGCTGGGAACCCCAGACAGGCAGGCAGAGGCAGCCAAACCCAAAATGTCTGAAAGGTTGCATTTTAGGAAAATGATTTTAAAAAATAAACTTGCTGTACTTCCTAAAACTTATCCATGTTGCATTTGAGGAACATGATTTTTTCTAAATGTTTGGTCCCCATTCTGGAACGGTGAGATCTCATCACAATTCCACCCTCACTGAACACCCGCTCCACTGGTGATGGACTTGCTGGAACCAGAAACACAGAGGGGACATTCTCACCTGCAGAGCTTTCCGCAGGTTACCATGGGCCTCTGGTGGTAGATGTGCTCTCCCACTAACAGGCTTCCCTCTCTACCAGTAAAGCAGCTCTTATGCTGCTTCCTATACCGGCTGTAGAACTGCACCCTAATATAAATTTCTATATCTATCCTATCAGTTATGGAGATTGTCATTAGATTGTATGATTTAAAGGAGAGCCTGTCTCATGTATTTAATTTTTGTACCGTACCTAGATTTTGAGATATCACAATATTCTGAGATATTACAATATAATAATATTGTTTTATTGTATTTTATTATTGTATTGTATTTGGATTATTGCTACTAATCACCTTGAGCACCATTTGGTGGAAAGGTGGGATACAAATATAGCATAACATAATAATTAAATCAGTCAGTTTACCGATCAAGAGGCGGTGGCTTTAATCAAGAACAAATCCTGCCAGACTAATCTGATCTCATTTTTTGATCGGGTAACCTCCCTTGTGGACTGTGGGAATGCTGTGGACATCATATATCTGGGCTTCAGCAAAGCTTCTGACAAAGTGCCTCATGATATCCTGATTAACAAGCTAGCTAAAAGTGGGCCCCGGGTCTTAGGTCTGAACTTTTAAGGTGCTATCCATGGTGCTGAACCTTATCCCCAAAATAGGCCCAATGCCATGGATAGCTCCTTTAAAGTTCAGACTGAAACCCGGAGTGGATACACCACCCCACTGACATTGGAGCCACTAGTGATTTTTCCCCAAGCACAGGAAGTCCTACAGAATGCATGGTATCATCAGATCATTTAAACCCAGGGCTTTTTTTCTGGTGGAACTCACCGGAACTGAGTTCCAGCACCTTTTCTTCTATTAATTGCATTACAATTTAATCGCCATCTACTCCCGAGGAAATGTAATCCAAGAGTTCCGGTACCCTTTTCTCCAGAAAAAAAGCACTGTTTAAACCAGATCATTTGGGAGTGGGGTGCAGAGTATCCCACTCTCTAAGAGCCTCAGAGAGAAATGAGATCCTGAATCATATTCTGTACAGAAAAGCCACATGCTCCTCTGCTTACACAGTTGTAGTGATGTCTGTAAATAAGCACCATGGTTCATAAAAGTGCTCTGCCAGCCTAGGACCCATTCATGTTTATGTCATGGCACCAACAGTGTAGTTTCAAGGTCAGGCTGTAAACCTGCAGAGCCTCTTCACAACCACTAACACAAATCAATTGGTGACATGATAGTAAATCTGATAGCAATGGTTTGTGATTACAGATGGCCTTTCACTCGAAATATATCCTAGGCTATGTAGCAAATTAGAGGCTAGCTCCTTGGCCCTTCCACAGTAGCATTATGGGGTTTGTCCGGAGGTTGGCTTGGCTCACGATGTGAAGGGTTATCCATGCTTTCCCAATCCCGATAGTACACGCATAACAAAATATAGGTTAGTAAGATCAGCTGTAATTATTTCAACTCCTTCATTATTTGATACCCCTCCCCCTCTTATCCCTTTTGTCCTTTGATTCACAAGGCTGCTCCTTCTGCTAAGTCCGGCAGAGCAACAGTGCACAGCCAGGCAGCACACAGGTTTAAGATAGTGCCATTCAGATATTAATTCTCCACCCATGTCGCCTTTTCCCTCTTGAGTTCAGCACAACCCTCCATCACTGGTTGACCTGCCTTTGCACATTAGGAAGATATATAGGAGAGGTACTGTCTAAAAGTTGATAGGAAGGGGAAGGCAATAGACTATGTTTGGAGAACCTGTAACTTTTCACTTTGGAGAGAACCCCCGAAATACCTTTCCCCCAAATAATACATGGGGAATAACACTTCTTCAAGGAACCATCAACGCCTCTGTGAAGCAGCAGTCATTATTCCAGTTCCCACCCTCATCTCAGACCTGTATATATGCCTAACTGGAAGGTAGCCCACCCCACAAGAGCTTTTCTGAAATTCAACTTGACCTTTGAGCTGAAAGAGCTTTGACACCCTTGCTTTAAAGTCTTTGTAAACTCCCTTTTTGGGATTATTTTTATTTATTTTTTTGGTCTTTTTTTTTTTTTTAAACCTCCCTTTGTGTTTTGGTAATTTTCTTTTTAAAATCCATCCCCCAAACCTTTATTATTATCCCACCCCACACACTTAGCTTTGCAAGTGTGCTCCCTCATGCTTACTCCTGAGTAATCCAGTCCTTTGTATTTCTGCTCAGACATGCATAAGATGGATTTTTGTACTGCGCTGCTTCTCACTGTTACTTCTGAGAAAAAGATGCAGAGCAGTAGTTTACTATATGGTGACACATGCAAAGGAGTGGATGCTCTTAGAACTTGCTGCAGGGCACCAAAGATGGCTGCTTCTGTGTGGCTCTGAGTCTGATGACAGTAGTTGCTGCGGCTGTTGTTGTCGCTATCACCATCATCCATCCCCTGCACACCTAGTTTCTCAGGCATCCTGCTGTATCCACTTTTACAAAGGATGATGATGATGATGATGATGATGATGATGATCACAGAATCATAGAAAACGTAGAGTTGGAAGGGGCCTACAAGGCCATCGAGTCCAACCCCCTGCTCAATGCAGGAATCCAGGTCAAAGCATCCCTGACAGATGGCTGTCCAGCTGCACCTTGAATGCCTCCAGACTGGGAGAGCCCACGACCTCCCTAGGTAGTTGGTTCCATTGTCTTATTGCTCTAACAGTCAGGAAATTTTTCCTGATGTGCTAGGTGGAATCTGGTTCCTGTAACTTGAGCCCATTATTCCGTGTCCTGCAAACTGGGATGATCGAGAAGAGATCCTGGCCCTCCTCTGTGTGACAACCCTTCAAGTACTGGAAGAGTGCCATCATATCTCCCCATAGTCTCCTCTTCTGAAGGCTAAACATGCCCAGTTCTTTCAGTCTCTCCTCATAGGGCCTTGTTTCCAGTCCCTTTCTCATGATGATGATGATGATGATGATGATGATGATGATGATGATACTAATGATGTGTAGATTTCTCCCCCCCCCCACTGTTTTGCACTCATAATCTTAAAGTCACTTGATTTTCTGTGCAATGGGAATTGTTGCTGGAACAGGAGAACGTGGATTCAAAGGAGTGCTTTTGTGTGACTGTGTGGATCCTGCCCCCTGCTTTGCACTCATGATCTTAAAGCTCATGTGCCTCAGTTTCTCCTTTCCGTGGTATGGGCTGCTGGAGATTCAAAAGATGGCTCTGACTCTGGTGACCTCTTGGCTCCACCTGGTGATCCTGTCCTGCCCCACCAGTTTCTGTCAGCACCAGCCACCACTGCCTATAAAGTACCAAGGGTTTATTCTGGTGGTAGCAGTTAGAGGTTTCTTTTAGCTGAGATAGCATTCCAGATCTGTGAAATCTAATTTTAAACTTTATTTAAAGGTGTGACAGATAATTTCATAGACCTAAACCAGGTTCCATTTTTTAAAAGGGAACATAGGCAGGATAACCCCCATGGTGCTGCGTTAGATTTGGTGACAGAGGCAAGAAAACCTGTGCGGTTTTTCCACACGCCCCATGCCATTTCCCCCCCAATTAAAACTGGCCTTCTGCCAAAGCTGCCATGTAAGGAAAACATAGTTTCCCATATGTACCTGCATGTTTTCTTCTGTGGGGCAAATAGCATGAGAGGTGCACAGAACAATTGCAAGGGGGAAAGAGTTAGGTAACCTTCCCAGAACCATGGCCTTGATCTGCTCTTGGGTTATTACAAAATCTTCCATGTCACATGTAGTTTGACTCCAAGTTGGATGTGGCATGTAAACAGAAACAGAGGAAGTACAAGTAAGCGCTGCTGTTGCTTGCTGCTGCTGCTTCCTCTTCTCTTCTTTTAAATGCTTCTAGTGTAAGGTGCAAAGAACTCTTGCTTATTCCCTGTATGAGATACAAGTTCAGCTTGCACGTCTCTCTTCCCAAGTTTCGCCAGAAGCAAAAAAGAGGAAGCATGATGACTCATATGTATTTCCTCCCTAGATGTTGCCATATAGTGTCCAAATCTAATGACATCAATGAAATGAAAAGAAACAAGCAATGAAACTTAGTGCCCATTTCCCATTTATTTATTTATTATATTTATACCCCGCCTTTTTTCCTGCAAGGAACCCAAGGCGGCTTACATAATCCTCCTCCTCCTCCTCCTCTCCATTTTATCCTCACAACAACCCTGTGAGGTAGGTTAGGCTGAGAGTCAGTGACTGGCCCAAAGTCACCCAGTGAGTTTCATGGCCGACTAGAACCCGGATCTCTCGAGTCCCAGTCCAGCACTCTCACCACTATGCCACACTGGCTCTCCATTTCCCATGGATCTCAGTAGACAGTATTTACTATTAATTAGTATTTATATAGCTAATTCTCACTTTTCTGAGTTTTCCAACATGCTTTTTCACATACATCATCTAAAAACAAAACAAAAACACCTTTCAACAACCCTGTAAGATATTTTTATCCTCATATTGCAGATGGAAGGGGCTGGGGTTGAGAGTGTGTGGTTTAGTGGTTAGAGTTTTGGACTGAGACTCAGGAGATCCAGAATCTAGTCCCCACTTGGCCATGAAGCTCACTGGGTGACTTTGGGCTAGTCATTGACTCACAGTCTAGCCTACCTCACAGGGTTGTTGTGGGGATAAAATAGAGTGGGGGAGGAGGATTATGTAAGCCGCCTTGGGTTCCTTGCAATAGGAAAAAAAGGTGGGATGTAATAATAATAATAATAATAATAATAATAATAATAATAATAATGGCTATATATTACCTCCAGTATTAGAGATGGCATGCCTCTGAATATGCGTTGCTGGGGAATACGCATGGGAGTGCGCCATTGCTCTCATGTCCAGGTTGTGGGTCCCCACAGGCATCTGGGTTGGCCACTGCGGGAATGGGATGACAGCTGGATGGAATGAATGCTGGACTAGATGGGCATTTGGTCTGATCCAGCAGGGCTCTTCTTATATTCTTGTGCTTGGATGCAGTTGTGGAGTAAGCCTGAAGTCAGATCAGTGGAATTAATTGTAAATGAATGGTCCAAAGATAAATTTATTAAAATACTGGCTGTACTGAAAGATTTCCCAAAATGAAGAAGGAACACAAACATAGTCCAAATTTCGGTATGCCCACCATTTGTGGGTTTGTGTCCTGTAGTGATCAGGGAAACGATCTCCAGAAGTCAGATGACAATTTCTAGTGACTGGGCCTGTCTTACATCCTTGAGTCCAGAGACGCAGGCCTACAATTAGCCTAGAGCAGCAATGGTAAGCCACACTAGCCAATAGTTGAAGAACGTTATGTAAGAGGAATTATTTTCATTTCATCCCTGTCTCTCAACAACTGCTTGTGACCGATAACTACATGTGAAAGATATTTGACTACTTTGCAAATGGTTTCCTATCCAGACAGAAAATAGTTCAATGTACAATGACTATTATTCTTGGTAAGTAGTTCAAACACTTCCCCGCTGGCATGTTCTGTTAAACAAGGGTTCTCATTCTTCAGTACTGAATACAAAGAACTAAAACAATACATGGAAACAGGACAGCACATTCACTCCAGTTTCTGCAGTGTTGAAGCTTGGCTTCTGCTTTCCTGCAATTAGAGCTCTGCAATTTTCAGCAACCGTTGTGGGTCATTTGCCTATTGATGTTCAGTATGACTGGGAGGGAAACGAAAACACGGACTTTCATGGTATCCCAGCTGACTTTTTCCAGCAAAGAACCTTCTCAATGAGGTGGGAAACTAGAGGTCAGAGAATTTGGGACTCTTCACAGAAAGGTTCAGAATAAGTTTGTAATGGAAGTACACAGCCCCCTGGCTTACAGCGTGGTGGTTCAACAGGAACTGTGGTTTTCAAACTTTCTACCTGGAGAGCACTCTTTCCCTGTTGACATGAGGAGCACGTGCATAACTGCCTCAGAAACCCTATGCATTTCAAGGACACATTTTGGGACCTAGCCCGCAATCACCTTGAGCACTAATCAAGCCTGTTGGGCCTCCCCATCGCCCTGCATGAACTGAAATGGCTGCTAGTTATGATGGCTAATTATTACCTCCAGAATAAGATACTGGAGGTAATAAATAGCCATCATGACTAGCAGCCAATATGTCTCTCAATACCCGTTGCTAGGAAACATGAATGGGAGGGTATTATTGCACTCATGGCCTGCTTGTGGGCTTCCCATGAGCATCTGGTTGGCCACTGTGGGAGCAGAATGCCAGACTAGATAGGCGTTTGGTCAGATTCAGCATGGCTCCTCTTGTGTTCTTATGATGCTCTTATGTGTTTTGTGGGCTGGCGTCATAAGAACACAAGAAGGGCATAAGAAGGGCATCATAAGAAGGGCGTCATAAGAAGGGCATCATAAGAACACAAGAGGAGCCATCCTGAATCTGACCAAAGGCCTATCTAGTCTGGCCTACCTTACTATGGCTGCTCATTGCAGTGGTGGTAGGAAAGCTGTCTCTCTCAAGGATATTTGTCTGCCATTACTGATTTCATCATGGAAATATATCCCATCCCTCCTCACAAAGAGCCTAGGATGGCCTACCAGGAACATATTGCACCAGTTCTGAAGGAGTTGCACTGGCTGCCAATAAGCTACTGAGCCAAGTTCAAGGTACTTGTGCTGACATATGCAGCCCTACACAGCTTGGGACCTGGATGCCTGGTGGAGCGCCTCCTCCCTTATGTGCCCACTGAGATATTAAGATTGAGTGGGGAAACCCCCTTGACAGTGCCCTACTCATCTCAACATTCTACAGTGAGACAACAGTGTGGACAGGAACGCCAGCCAAGTCTGCTGGAAAATCCCCCAGAACACTCAGGAATCCTTTGGAATTCATAAGTCCTGGGGGTAGTCCAAAATCTCCCCCCAGTCCCAGTCACAGACAATCCAAACTTCACCAGGGAGGGATCTGGCCATGACAATGGGGTCACATTAGCCCCCCTCCACCAATAGCTCATTCCCAGTCTGCCCTCCAGCAAACAGCAGATTGAGAGTATTACCTGCAACGTGCATGGGGTCAGTGATGAATTGAGATAGCCCCATGGTTGTCACGGCAGCCATGAAGTCATGAGCCGGCCCAACCCAGGCTACTCCAGCATGAATGTTGAATGTTGTCTAACACCACCCTGGAAATTGCCTCTGCCAGCCCAGCCAGGGAGTTTGTTGGGTAGTGGGGACAGGCAGTACACCACCCACTGTTCTGTTTCTGTCTCTCTGACCCAACACCAGATACAAACCTTCGCATTCAGCTCCTGGATGGACTGGTTTCCTGGTGAGAGAGATAGAATTCTGGTGGATGATTGCCACACCAACGCCTCCCCTCCTGTCCCTCGGAACAGGATTGGTGCTGCACTGAGGATCTGGGTGACATACCTGGGCCAAGTCTGGCTGCCCCAGCTCCCCGACCCAAGTCTCAGTTTCGTATGCCACAGTCAGGCTGAGTGTTGTTTTATTGTGGACTGATATGATTTATACAGGGCCTTATGACGCTGGTTTATTCTTTCAATTCCTTTCCTACTCATCCCTAACTTTGTTTTTGTTTTTGCCTGCCAAGATACTGAGAACAAATACTTCCATTCCAGGCAGTGATCCATAATGGGCTGAAACCACACACATGCGCACACACATACACATGTGCACACATGCACACATAGGCGTAAGTGTAAATCCCAGGGAATTCAGCAGGATTTGTGCACACCACCGTATATCAGATTGTAGCAAATGACTTCATGTTCGGTTTTTGGAGTAGCCAGTGCGAAGTCTGTCTGTCTGTCTGCATGGCTGGGGTAAGTCAGGTCAGTTTTAGTACGTATATGTTACTGGAGGTGGGGTGTGGGGAGAAATCCACACAGTGGCTCCATTTTGGGTGGCGGCATCCCTATGTTTATCATGACATGTACTTCAGTCCTATTACTGTATGCCATGAAGACCACACGTCAGCTTCAGTGCTTTTGCCAAAACAATGGATTTTTCAGAAAGAGACTACTTTTTGAGAAACATGGGGCTAATTCTGTTGTATAATGAAGAGATACCCCAAACTGTATGAACCCTCAAAATGCATTTTCTACTTGAAAAGGTGGGGATTGTACATGGGCTGAGAAGGGCATCTTGCTTTTGTTGGGTCCTTCATGGTCTCATGGAGAGAAAAAAAAAAAATACTACCCATAGCTCCTTGGCTAATTTCCAACACAGGTAATTATGAACTGCAATGCCCTACTTACACTTCCCTGTAGTTTCAATTAGTCAAATTGCTCTCATACTCTGTGGGGTACTAGTACTGTTCTCATTAAGTAGCTACAGCTTCCCCCCTCCTAGGAAGCTCTGCCTTTTCTTGGTGTAGTAGTTGAATTCACACACATACCTAAGTTGGACCTAGAGGCTGCCAGTGGTGTAAATCAACATAATTTCAACTGAGTTAGTGTGGACATATGCCAGTTTACTTCAACTGGGGATCTTGACCAGAGAGCCTGGAACTCAATTCTTTCCTATATTATGCTACTGTAAATGGACGCTCATTACATGAAATGATTATTGTGATTCATTTGGACATTTCAGGCCAGATTTCCAAACAGTGAGGCATCTCATGCTGACCTTTTTATACAGTCACAGCGCACAATTTCCTCCCATTGTCACACTATGCGCCCAACCACAGGAAGCTCACAATGGGCATGCAGGCCTTTCACTTTGCCAGTTTCGAAGAAAAATATGCGCGTTCTGGCCTTTTTGATTTCCCCTTACTTGGGCAAAAGTCTTTTTGGCTTCCTTCTAAGGGTGGAACGGGGCAACAAGGCAGGGGTGGCGAACCTCAGGCCCAGGCTCTAATCTGGCCCTTCTGGGGTTCCATTCTGCCCCCCGAGATTTTCCCAGTTGGCCATGCCCCCTTCCCCTGGCCCCACCCCCTTTCCCATGACTGCCAATTGTTTGATGGTTTTCAAGCTTTTGCCTAGTTTCTCCCCCCCCCCCCATTCTAAAAGGTTGAAATGCCTCTCTTAAGGCTTAGCTACTGGCAGTAAGAGCTTGAAGCTAAAATATGCTCTTGTTTTGGCTCAACCACTTCCACCTTTGACCCTGCCCCTTTGCTTGTGGCCTTGCCCACCACTGGATTGCACCCCCCTCCCCGAGCTTTTTCAAAACTGAATTCGGCCCTTTGGCTGAAAGAGGGTCTCCACCCCTGCCCTAAACTAACATGCTGGCCTCAGGTGTGCCCCCTAAGCTAGCCTCAGCCCTCAGGTGCAATGGAGGATCCTGTCCCATCACCAGTGTTGAAGATTCAAGTGATGGTCCATCTGGATTTGATACATGGAATGGGAGGGAGCATCTTGCCCTTTGCCTCAGGCAGCAAAATATCTTGGGCTAGCCCTGTAGTCTAGCAAAATGCCTGTCATTATGCTGGGTGAGAGGGAGGGCCCATATATTACACAGAGACATAGGCTGGGTTCAGACAACACAATAACCCACACTCAAGAGTTGAGTATGGGTTGAGTATGGATTGTAATTGAAGCGTGGGTTGTTGTTGAACTGTGGGTTTTTGCCTGCCAGCTGGCTAACAAGCCATGGCTTGTTAACCACGAACAACCCACGAAGAGAACCCATGGTTTGTTGTTGGGACATGAACTGTGGGTTGTCCATGGTTTGTTATCTTGGCTGGGTTCAGACAACACAATAACCCATGTTCCAGCAGCAATAACAACAACAACAAGCCATGGTTCAACAACAACCCACAATCAACCCTGGAGTGTGGGTTATCATGCTGTCTCAAACTAGTCATATTGTACTCTCTCCTCATGTAGTCTCGGTCAGTTGTAGCCAGGTCACACTATCTCAGAAAATATTTGTATGATTTTTTTAAAATTGCTTTGTAGAAAGAGTAAAGAAGAAGCTGTGAAAAAGAAAGGGAGGGAGGGGTGGGGAAGCAACAGGGATGTTGAAGAGTCCTTGGTCTTGAGTCACGAGTCGAGTCACGAGTCTTTGGACCCGAGTCTCGAGTCCGAGTCCGAGTCCTTGGTCCAAAATGGCGACTCACGAGTCACGAGTCACGAGTCACTCCCAAAGCTGACTCCACGAGTCCCTATTAAAATCAATGGGTTTTTTCCCCAACAAAATAAGGCTACTTCAGATGTGTGGCTTAAATAAATTCTAGGCACAAGTGTGCCTTTTTATTCAAAACTCTGCAACTGATTTTGGCAAGAAGAGACCAGGCAGACAAACCCAAAATAACCAGACAGGCAGAGGAGGCAGGGAACCCCATAGCAGGCAGGCAGAGGCCTTTGTCTTGGACAATTCAACTGTTGAACTTGTTAAGAAGAGACCAGGCAGGCAGAGGAGGCTGGGAACCCCAAACAGGCAGGCAGAGGCAGCCAAACTCAAAATGTCTGAAAGGTTGCATTTTAGGAAAATGATTTTAAAAAATAAAATCTTCGCCGGAGATCGCACTTCTCTCCACTCCTTCTGGCACAGCCCAGGGATGTTGACGAGTCCTTGGTCTCGAGTCCCGAGTCGAGTCTCGAGTCCCATTAAAAATATTGGGACTCGAGTCTGAGTCGAGTCAGAGGGGGGACTCAGTCCGACTCACGAGTCGAGTCCTGGAGTCCGAGTCCCCATCCCTGGGAAGCAAAAGAGAAAGAGATCCCAAACCCATTCGAAGAACAAAGATCTCAGAAAGTTCCCCATCACAAGATTGGCCTAATGGGACCTAGTGATGGTTCAATTGACCAAATGGCTTTGGATAGTTCACAGGAAATGGACATGGTAATTCCCTCGGAGCTCCTGGAAATGTAATGGTTTGATTAGTATTGGGCCAACTATTCTGCTCAGGGATTTTTGTAGGGATATTTTTTGGGCGGGGTAGGGGAACATCCCCAGAAGATTTGTGAAGAAAAGCCAACCCTTCTCCAACACACACACACACACACACACACACGTAAACAAGTGTAATCCCAGCTAGAGGCTGAGAAACCCATGCAAATGTACATAGCTTCCTCTGATGGCCCCTGACGCCTCAGAGTCTCCCATGTCTTTGATGTCCCTGTGCCACAAGTATTCACATGCAAATGTTCCCAAGCCCTCTAGTCACCTCTAGTCTAGTCTAGGAGCCACCCCTCCCCTGCCTAGCCCAGATGAAGTTCATCCTGATTGGCCAAAGACAGCCAAGCTACTGAAAGGAGGGGGGGGATCTATACTGCCAGGCGTGGCTTTTGGGTTTTGTTGTTGTCTGGACACGAAGGACACGAAGGAGCGTGGAGTGGGGCTTTTTGCTGAGGCAAGCCCTAAAGAAGACCAGCCCCCAGGCAAGGAGTAAGTGCCTGGGTATTTATATAGTAAGGGACTAGTTTGTTGTTTTGTAGCTCTACTTGTGTATACCAAAGTGTCTCCCCACCTTTTTCCCCTTCCCACCTTTTATTGTAATCTGTTTACCTTAAATAAACTTTCCTGGTTTTACCCCACACGGTGTGTGTGGTTCCTCTGTGGTTCAGTGCTAAATCCAGTGTATAGACAAGGGCAAAGGCCTGAGAGAATCAGGTCAAGGCTGGCAGTTTTGCACCTTTGATCTCTGGTCTTGAGTAAAGGACCCGTTGGCAGTCCTTCACAAGATTGTATTCAACTTTGGGGGTGGGCAAATTCTAAGAATTTGGGGGGAAGGTGATCTTACCCTTAAATGCAAGATGGCCGAGGATTTTTCTTTTCTTTCTTTTTATTCGAATGAAAAGACTTGCTGCTGCTTCAAGCCGCAACTTGGGGGGCTCTCAGGAGCCTGGGACAGAATTGCCCCTGCGGAAAAACATGACCAGGCTGCTGCTGAGAGCACCTAAGCTGCCTCTTGAAGTTGTGGCAAGGGTTGTTAAAAATTATTACTAAGTGACAGAAAGGCCCTTGACCACCTCATATTTAAGGTAAGACCACTCTCCTAACATTTTTAGAATGTACCTGCCCCCCAATAGTTGCCAAATATCCCCGACACACACACTTTTGTGGGGGATGAATGGCCCCATGAAAGCAGAAGTTCCGAAGATACCAGTTCTGGTCATGCTCAAGTAGGGATGTGTGTGCAGAGCTCGATTGGGGGGTGGAAGTCCAGCGAACTCGCCGGGCTCGACCCCCACCCCCCAAGCTCCGCTCACCCTACCTTTTCCCTGGCTTGACTCACATTCTCGTGAGCCGAGACAGGGAAGCAACCTCCGGGTTCCCGGCGCTATGTTGTTTACGTAGAAAACAGCCTAATTTGCGCAAGTTGGGCCATAATTTGCGCAAATTGGGCCATTTTCTACATAAACAACGTAGCGCCGGGGACCCGAAAGTCCGGCGAGCACCTCTCAGCTGGCACTCAGCTCACGCGGCAGAAGCACTCAGCTCACACGCTGCGAGTCAAGTGCCGGGCAGGTCGCCCATCCCAATTACATTGACATTGTGGCAAATGGCTATTGATATTCCTGTTCATAAATTTATAGAGCTAATTCTGCACACTCGTACTAACAAGTTTCAGGCGTCCTTTTTCTTTTCTTTTCTTTTTTCTTTCTACAACTAGGGTGGCCACTTAGGAATTGCCAAAATGATTCATGTGCAATGTGGGCGGTCATTGTGCCATTAATCTCTGAAAATCCCTGCATACTCTTCTCATTGCTACACATGGTGAGTTCCATTGTTCACGTGAACCATTGGATCATCCATGTTGTGTGTGCAAAATGTTCCTTCCATGTGGTTTTAGGCTTGCTCAACAGTCCTAATCCTTGTTAGTCTTTCCTTTCATGAGAGGTGTTCCATACCTCACTGTCTTTGTTGATTTTCCTCTTGCCCTGGCCTTATTAAAATGGATAGAATGATCCAAGAATTAAGTAAATACTCAAGCAGTGTTCTAAGATTCCCCCTAGAAAATTTTCATAGAGCGAAATATATAAGAAGAACGCCTCTAAAATTCATATGTCAGGACAAAGGGTTAACATTGTCAGGACAAAGGGTTTCCCTCCCCCCCCCCTCACAAAATGAGTGGTGTTATCCCTTCTTCTCTGAAATCCTAGCAGCAACAGCAATGTTTTGTACCATCTGGAGTTTGTGCAGTCTTATTAGGGAAGCCAATACAGAATTATAGTAATTGAATCTCACAGTAATAAAAGTGCAAATAACCATTTCAGAAATGGAGGGAAGAAACATGTCAATCTGCTTCTCACACGAGTTATTGTTTGGTCCTCTGAAGTGCTCCGGGAACATTTACCGTACTTGCCACTTGCATGGATGCTGGTGTCCATGCATCATCCAGTCAGAGAATGGGATTTTTTCCCCCCTGAAGAGCAGTGTTTCATTAATGTAAAGCACTTGCAGATTTTAAATTAAAGGGAAGGCCTTTTATTCAGATCTAGGTGTGCTCACACAAGCCTGTTCTTAACAGACTTCAGTGAGGAACAAGCTCTTCGGGCAGACTTCCTGTTCCCTTTTCAAACTGTTCCCCTTCTAGATCCTCTCCAGTTATTGGCACTACTCATGATACTGACAGATCTAAGGGTGGAGGTAGACATAGCATTCTAGGGGTGGCTACAGCAGGTTCTTCACCCATAGAGTGAACCCAGCTTCACAACTGTTGTTACAGGCAGTAGATATCCAGGGCTGGCAGTCTAGGGTTGGCCTGGTGGGGCACTTGTTCAGGGCCCACACTCCAGCATGGACCCACTGACAAGAGCCCCTCCTCTTCACCATGGCAACCTGCTTGTTCACTTCCTTCTTGCTTTGGCCCAGACAAAGGTGGTGGTGAGAAGGAAGAGGAGGAGTAGATGCCACTGCCTGCTTTCTCACTGGCTCTCTGCCTGGCAAGCAGATGTCATAGCAATTTTAAAAAAGGAAAATTTAAAGGGTCAATTGCAAACAATTCCCACAAGGAAAAAAGGCAGAGGGCAACAGAAGAAGCCAATGTGGCTTCACAATAAACTCAAAGATGACCTGAAAACAAAAAAGGACACGTATAGGAAGTGGAAGGAAGGACAGGCTACAGGGGAAGAGTACAGGCAGGTAGCACAAGAGAGGCGGGTAATAAATAAATTTATTATTATTATTATTATTATTATTATTATTATTATTATTATATTATTATTATTATGCATGTTTACTCAGAAGTAAAAACCACTGAGTTCGATGGAGTTTACTCGCTGGTAAAGCAGGTGCCAAGTATACCTACTTGGTATATGTAGGAGAGCAGCTTTAGTGCACTTGAACCACTTGAAGCTATCTATGGCTACTAGTTATGATGGCTATATATATTACCTCCAAGATCAGAGTCACCAGTGGCTAGGGAACAACAGTGGGAGAGGGCTACTGCTCTCATGTCCTGCTTGTGGGCTTCCCAGAGGCCCCTGGTTGGCCCCTGTGGGAAACAGGATGCTGGACTAATAGGCCTTTGGCCTGATCCAGCACAGCTCTTCTTATGCCCATCTGTCTTACACATCTCCCTAAGGACGCAATCCCATGGGGGTGCCCATAGCCCTCTGAACTTGGGGGATTGCAGGCATCCTATGCAGGGCAGGAGGAGCTTGGAGGCGAAGGTTGCCTCCGCACTCCTCCTGCCCAGCAAAGCAAAGTAACTGTGGTGCTTTGCAGGGGGAGGGGGGAGGCTGAGGTACCGCAAGCAGGGCCGGTGCTGCCATTAGGCCAACTAGGCGGCTGCCTAGGGCGCATGGCTAAATGGGGCGCAGAAACCACACCAAATCAGAAGCCTCCCTGGTTTCCCCCCTTCACTTCGCTTCTTTCTCTCTCCGTGTGCCGGTCTCTTCTTCTGTTTTTGTTGTCCCCAGGCTTGCTTTCTCTTTCTGTCTTTCTTTCTTTCTTTCTTTCTTCCCCCCCTCTCCCCCTCCTCCTTTTCTTTCCCCGCTGCGGCTACTTTGGCTCTCTCCTTTTTTTTGCCGTCCTCCTGCTGCCGCTGCCGCTTGCCCGAGCCTTATGCTGCTCCTGTTTCTTTCGCAAGTGGGTCTCTTTAGCAAATCTGCTTTCTCGTACAGCACATGGGGCGATAAGGGGAGGAGAAGGGGGGCAGTTAGGGAGGGAGGTGGCAGCGGCAGCGCTGGAGGAGGTGGGTGGGTGGGTGGAAGGAGGCAGAAAGAGAGAGGGGGGTAACCAGAGTGAACTCTCCCCAAGCTGAGGAGCCCCCAGGGAGAATGATAAAAGGAGTGGGGGTGGGGGAGGAGGAGGAAGGGGGGCTGGGGGAGCAAAATAATAATAATAATAAATTTTTATTTAATAATAAATATCAGAAGCAAAAAATAAACCAGAATTTTGCATGCACACGAAAGTAGAAATTGGAGAGGGTGGGGGGAAGAGGAGCTTGCAGGAGAGGAGATGGGGTGGGGGGGGAGAGATAAATTTTGCACATACACACACAAAAGAAGGTAAAGGGGGAGGGGAACAAAAAGAAGAGAGAGAGAGAGAGAACGAAAGAGAGAGAAGGGGTAAGAAAAGAAAAGGAGAGCGGGGGGGGGGGAGAAAGAGAGGGAAGACAGACCAGAGAATCCCAGTGATCAAATATGCTAAGGAGGAGGATAATAATTTATTATGATAATAAATGTTTTAGGTTTTGCCAATTGACTTTTATTTCATAATGGGCATAGGGCTGGAGGGAGGGAGGGCTCAAGTGGGAAGGTGGGGGGCGTGCTAAAATATCTGATCTTGCCGAGGGCACCAAACTGCCTTGCACCGGCCCTGACCGCAAGGATACCTTGTATCTTGGTGGCCCCACTCTCCCCCACCCCCCACCCCCACCCCCGGGTCACCCCAAAAGACCCTTCTCTGAGGTTGCACTTGCAATCTCAGAGAAGCAGTTGGTGTGGTCCTTTCCACGCCAGCTGCGAGCAAGGGAGGGGGATCCGAGCGTGGATCCCCCCCAGCTCTGAGGCCAGAGCGATTTTCTGACCTCATAGGTGGGACTCTAAAAAACCCTATGGCTGTCTAGATGCTGTCTAGCGGCCATAGGATTGTGCTGCCCATGAATAACTTTTAAAATGTTGCAGTTTACTGCAGTGGTTGTCAAAATTTATTTAAAATGCGAGGTGATTATTGAAAATCAAACATTGCTGATCTGCTGTAGGGTTATCTCTCTTCTGATATGTATGCTATCTCTATGTAGGTTTTTATCATTTTATCTGTGACTGAATGTTGTTGTTTTTCTTACTCTCTTTCTCTTATTGTCCCTGAGCTTTGTACTTTATTCAATAATAATAATAATAATAAAAGAATAAAGGTAGGGCTCTAGTGTGTTTGTGTTTGTCCTGTGCGATTGCTTGTGGTTGTTATGGCCTTATCAGCTAAAGCCATAAGGATTAAACTACCTACCGGTAATCTACAACCTGACCCTTTCATGGCTGCAAGGAGGAAGTGAAGAAGACACCATTGAACATGTCTTCCTAAGATAACAAGGAAAGGTATACTTAATTGGCATCTGAGGTAAAGTTTTACATTTGAAACTCAACTAATGGAAAGAACCAACAAGGAAATAAAACTCTCTCTCTCTCTCTCTCTCATACACACACACAGAGACACAGATTGGCTGGGCATTTCCTCCATGAAATTATCTGCACTCTTAATGCCCCATTGATTTCAGTGTTTACTGAAGGTGCTTTTATGTTCCAAGGTAAGTCCCAATTACCTTTGAGTACTTGTCTCTGTGAAAGATGCAGCACACTTCAATTTTCCCACTTGTGTTTTCTTCTGTGGGGACAAAAGAGAATGAACATATAAGGGGAAGTGATTCTCCTTCATTATACATTGCTAGAAAACAGTATCAACAGAACCACTTCTATCATTTCCAGTGGGCGCATTTGCAGGTCATGCTAACCCACCCTGGCAATAAGCCACAGTGGGATGGTTGTCATGAGGACAACCCATGCTGCGCCCGACAGACGATTGGGCTCACCGTGGTTTGTTGGCCCCCTCTCCCCCCTCAGTCCTCTGAGCCGGTATCCCAGGGGACACTGCAGGAAGACTGAGTTGTTCCCCCCCCACACACACTGCGATTGCAAGCCATTTTGCAACACATCTGGAAGGTGCCAGCTTGGGGAAAAGTGGTGTAAAGCATATCTACAGTTCGTGTACTGATTTAATATTTTTTATGTGTGTATATCTATTTGTGGGAGGGATTTAAAAAAGGTTTCTTGCAATATTTGCATAAAGACTACATAGCCACTTTCCCGTTTTTTACACGTTTTCCAAGATGCCTTTTTCGTGGAAAAGCCAGATGTCTAGTTCGTGGAAAGCGTCAAACGTGTCTTTTTACGAATGTCATGAAAACTCTTTTTTCATGTGGTAATTGGGGGCCGCACTACAAGGCAGGGAGTCAATGATACACGCAAAAAGGATGCTTGATCAAAGTGCCAGTTCAAGCCTCTTTTGGTTGTGGGTCAATCTGAAATGGTAGCCTGGAGGGACAAGGAAACAACATGTGCAATATTTGCAAATTCCTATATGAAATGAACTGATCTGCACCTCTTGGACTACTAATCTGCGGTTCGGAATTTAGCAATCCACCGGCTGTCGCACTTCTCCGAATGTTGTGAAGCAGTTCTCAACAGCTTAAATGTAGCAAAATACAAATTGTCCGCATAATGAGAGGGAAGAAAAATTTCAAAATATTTGGCAGAATTTCTTAGCACTGTTTGCAGACTGATGAGTAGAAGATGAATTCCTCACCCTTGCAGAACGCGGCGGCTCGCCTGGTTAAAGGCAGCCGCCGGTGGGATCACATCACTCCAGTGCTGAAGGATTTGCACTGGCTACCAGTTGCTTGCCGAGCCGAATTCAAGGTGTTGGTTTTGACCTTTAAAACCCTATACGGCTCCGGTCCAGTTTATCTCAAGGAGCGGCTCCAGCAACACCAAGTGGGCCGCTCAACAAGATCTGCCACGGACGGCCTTCTCCTTGTCCCTTCAGCCAGAGCAGCTAGACTGGTGGGGACGAGGAAGAGGGCCTTTTCTGTGTCGGCCCCCGTACTGTGGAACTCTCTCCCGAGTGACCTCCGCCATGCCCCCTCTCTGATGAGCTTCCGTCGCTCATTAAAAACCTGGTTGTTCAGGCGGGAATATGGGGTGGGTTAAGATTTTAAAATTTTTATATTGTTTAAATGTATTTTATTGCATTTATGTATTTTATTCTGTGTACATCGCCCAGGGTGGCCGGTTGCCGGCCAGATGGGCAATAAATAAATATTAATAATAAAATAAATAAATAAATAAATTGCACTACCATCACACATACACAAGCAACATTCCATGCTTTGTTTCATTTTTTGTTCTTTTTTAAAATTCCCACTTCTTTCTTTTTCTTTAAAATCTTTCTTCATTTTTACTATATTCCTCAAAAAGGCAGATCAGCATATGTGTAAGCTTTGTGTACATTGTTTAGGATGTAAGATGCAGACCTTAGCATGTCAGTGCCCTGAGCAGAGGGTGAGGGAAAGCTAGCTATATGCCCTGTATAATCGGGAAGCGGGGGAAGGGGGAAGTCTTTCACTGTAAAAATCTCAAAAACCTTTCAATAAACTACAAACAACAGCAACTATATGTATGCATTTTGACTGGGGGGGGGGAATGCACATTGAAAAGCATATTCTGAGTGGAAATAGACATTAAAATAGATGTATTTTGAGAGGATTTCCTTTTAAATCTCAGATTAATGAGGGCACAGAATTATGGGTCAAAACACGCAAAAAGTGGCACGGATCAGAAGCGGGCAGATTTGCCTGTCCCTGGTGCAAAGGGAATGAGCCCGAGTCAATGGAAGGTTTCTGCCGTCCAGAAGAGATGCCGTTGCAGATGGACCCAGGGGATGGCTGAGAGCAGGGAGGCCAGCGTTTGAAACAGCCTTTCAGGGGGGCCTGCGGAAAACTCTGAATCCTGGCAATTGATGCTCTAGTCCTGGCCAGCCTTCTCCAACCTGATACCCTACAGGTGTTTTGGACTACAACCCCATCAACCCCAGCCACCAGTGCCCAATGGTCAGGGTTGATGTGAGTTGTACTCCAAAACATCTGGCAGGCACCAACTTGGGAAAGGTTGCTCTAGGTTTTTTCTGTGGCTGGGCAGCGAAGAGGAGCCATCTAGTCCAACCCCCATCTTTACCACCAGCCTGTCCCTGGCTCTGTCTGCACCTCCTTCTGCCCCCTCTCCCCAGAACCTGAACTATTTATTTAACCCTTTGAGGGTGGAACCCTGAGCTCCTTGGAGAAAAGGTGGGCTAGAAATGTAAAGAAATGTTTTTTTAAAATGCCATCAACTGCCACATACCAGAAGAGACGGCTTAGTATATAGTATAGTATATAGTATACACTTCCATGTATCCCTATTGTAGTGTACCTTTGTGTGGATCGTAATTGTAAGCCACTGTGAAAGCCAACCGTCATGAACAAGCGAGGTATAAAAATCCAATGAATACATTATCGTATTGCTTATTCTGATGTCATTAGAATGACTGTGTTATGCATTAAAGCACGGGCTTGCAGCTGATCCCAGGAAATAACTTGAAAACTTGAATAAGGTGCAGTCTAGACGGTGGTGGAGGAGGAGGGTTGGCCAGATCTGATTGTCCTGGGCACAACCCCTACAAGGAGGCTGTTACACTCATAGAAAAGTAGAGTTGGGAGGGGCCTAGAAGGCCATCTAGTCCAACCCCCTGCTCAACGCAGGAATCCAGGTCAAAGCATCCCTGACAGATGGCTGTCCAAGAGGAGGAGGGGCGGGGAGAGAAGAGGGAAGTGAGCAATCAGAAATTTCCCATGGATTCTGCTGGAGAAAGTATTTTGCCACTTACCTAGGACCAGGGATGTTGAAGAGTCCTTGGTCTCAAGTCATGAGTCGAGTCACGAGTCTTTGGACCCGAGTCTCGAGTCCGAGTCCTTGGTCCAAAATGGTGACTCACGAGTCACGAGTCCCTCCCAAAGCTGACTCCACGAGTCCCTATTAAAATCAATGCATTTTTTCCCCAACAAAATAAGGCTATTTCAGATGTATGGCTTAAATAAATTCTAGGCACAAGTGTGCCTTTTTATTTCAAAACTCTGCAACTGATTTTGGCAAGAACAGACCAGGCAGACAAACCCAAAATGTCTGCAAGGTTGCATTTTAGGAAAATGATTTTAAAAAATAAACTTGCTGTACTTCCTAAAACCTATCCATGTTGCATTTGAGGAACATGATTTTGGAACACAAGTCCTTGGTCTCGAGTCCCGAGTCGAGTCTCGAGTCCCATTGAAAATATTGGGACTCAAGTCCGAGTCGAGTCAGAGGGGGGACTCAGTCCGACTCACGAGTCGAGTCCTCGAGTCCGAGTCCCCATCCCTGCCTAGGACTAAACTCCACTGAACAGAGTGGGACTTACTTTCAAGTAAACATGCAGCACGCATGCATGCATTCAGCCTGCACACTGGATATGCAAATGCTTCAGCTAGCCCTGTGACCCAGGAACAATGGCAGTCTTGAAAACTGCATGTGTTTTCACATACAGTTATGTGTTGTTATGTGTGCGCTCTGCAAATGATGGTTAAGATCTTTTATGTAATGGTGCGCAGGCAACAATCACAGACATTTCAACCAACTCGGCTGTACTCATTTACAAACGGGGAGCTCAGTTCCACATCTGCAAGTGACCAGATGTGTCTATAATATAATATATACACCACTAAAAATGGTTGCGCCAGCCTTGATAGAGGAAGTTCTGGGGAAGCCCTGAGACGAAGCATGTCAAAGGAAGCGAGGTAACAAAAACATGAAAGAAGCACACACCGCTAAATCTTATAAATGGCAGGAAACACAGAACAATGCAGAAATAAATTCCATATGGAAAATTAAAACCGTTGTGGCTGCTGCTCCACCCCACCTCCCTCCCCAGCTGGTTCTTATTTTCCAAAGTTAGAGAGATCATCTGATAGTTGTTTAGTATTGCGCAGCCAGTGAGTGCAGATTTGGGGCATTATGCAATGCACTTAGGCGTCTGTTAATATTTCCCTCTTGATGTCCTGCCACGGATATTCAGCTGTTCTACACCATTGCCAAGCCAACCGTTTGTTAAGGGAGGAAGAAAGGAGGTGTGGGAGGGGGGGAAAAGGGAACAGCCTCCTGCAGATTTGGAGTTATTATCTGTTTTTAAAGATATTTCAGATATTCTACCAACGGTTCTGTGGGACAGACACTTCCACGATATGCTAGAATTTATGTTGCCATCAGTAGGACTACCAGAGGTGTCTGGCAGTAATTAGAGCCAATTAAAATACTGGGACTTTTCAGTTTGGGTCAATAAAACTTAGAATTTGTATAGCCATTAAGTGTATTCAAAATGTTTCATATACAGGTCAGGCAGTCCCCAGGTTACGAACGAGTTCCGTTCTTAAGAATGTATTTAAGTCAAATGTGTATGTAAGTCGGAACAGCATAGCGTTCTATATGTTAAAATCATACTAAGTGATGTATACTAAGCGATGTACTCTACATAAACGACGTAGCACCGGGGAACCCAGAAGTCCATTCTTAAGTATGAGTTGTCTGTAAGTCGGACAGTCTTAACTCGGGGACTGCCTGTATTTCAATATTCGTTACAGCCACCCTGTCCTATATTTGAAAGGCTGCCAGAGAACTGTCTTCTATTATGAAGGTGTCCACTAGTTGAAAGGCTGTCCAGTCCAAGTCTAGTATAGATAAAGAATATCAGAAGGAAGAGCTCAGCCTTAGAGTTGCCCACCAACAGCTCCTGGACAGCAGACTGAGCAAGGCACACAGGCAGTGTTGGCTCCAGGTTTTTGAGGGCCCATGGGCAAGGTGCCCTCAATGGGCCCCCTCCCTCAGTGAGCTTACCTTCTCACTGCTCTTGCTCCTCATCCACTTTCCCATCATTGGGTTGCTTGCTTGCAGGGATGGGGACTCGGACTCGAGGACTCGACTCGTGAGTCGGACTGAGTCCCCCCTCTGACTCGACTCGGACTCGAGTCTCAATATTTTTAATGGGACTCGAGACTCGACTCGGGACTCGAGGCCAAGGACTCTTCAACATCCCTGGGCTGTGCCAGAAGGAGTGGAGAGGAGCGCGATCGCCGGTGAAGAGCGCATGGAAGCGAGGCGTGCCGCTGCTCGGCCACGATGGACAGGCTATCAGGAGCGCAGCCCCAACGATGTGTTGAGATTTATTTTGATTGATGTGTTGTTGTGGGGGGTTAGGGTCAGACATTTTGGTTTGGCTGCCTCTGCCTGCCTGTTTGGGGTTCCCAGCCTCCTCTGCCTGCCTGGTCTCTTCTTAACCAGTTCCACAGTTTGAATTGTCCAAGACAAATGCCTCTGCCTGCCTGCTTTGGGGTTCCCTGCCTCCTCTGCCTGCCTGGTTATTTTGGGTTTGTCTGCCTGGTCTGTTCTTGCCAAAGTCAGTTGCAGAGTTTTGAAATAAAAAGGCACACTTGTGCCTAGAATTTATTTAAGCCACACATCTGAAGCAGCCTTATTTTGTTGGGGAAAAACCCAACAAAATTGATTTTAATAGGGACTCGTGGAGTCAGTTTTGGGAGTGACTCGGGACTCGGGACTCGTGAGTCACCATTTTGGACCAAGGACTCGGACTCGGACTCGAGACTCGGGTCCAAAGACTCGTGACTCGACTCGTGACTTGAGCCCAAGGACTCTTCAACATCCCTGCTTGCTTGACAGGCAGAGAGCCAGGGAGCAAGCAGGCAGTGGCATCTCCTGCTCCTCCTTCTCACCACCACCGTTGTCTGGGCCAGAGTGAGAGGCAGGTGAACAAGCAGGTTGCCATGGCGAAGAGGAGGAACAACTCTAGAGAGCTCTTGTCACTGGGCCCCTGCTGGGGTGTGGGTCTTCGTGAGGTGCCCGCCCAAACATGCATACCCTCAACGCCAGCCCTGCACTCAGATCACCTGGTGACAGTCTTCCACACTATGGTGAGATGTACTGTATTTCTATTTAAACTATAATAATTATTTCTAAATTTGCATCTATACATATAAATTATCATATGCAAATATATTGCAAATTTGTCTCCTCTTTTTTTTTTTTTTTGGTGATACATTGCCACTTTGGAGGCAATTCATAAGTGGCCACTGTGGGCGGCAGATCATGTATCTCCCACAATGCCTGGCTAGGTTCTCAGCAACACTTACCTCTCAAAGGTAATATCGCACTGAGGCAAATTGGTAAAGTGCAAATCTCTTGTTCTGAATCTCCCTTACACTTTTGGAACTAGCACGACATTCATGGAAGATTCCATGAATATCGCACTGAGGCAAATTGGTAAAGTGCAAATCTCTTGTTCTGAATCTCCCTTACACTTTTGGAACTAGCACGACATTCATGGAAGATTGTCACAAACTATTTTAAATTTTAAAATGGAATGTTATAGGAAGGAACCAGCAGCCCAATCCTCTCCCTGATTTGCCTCTGCAGGTTAATTATGATACATGCACAGGCCTATTCCCTATTGATTTTTGTTAAGAGAGTTCATTCCTATTTCTGTCCAGACAGCATTTTGGATATCTGGGTAACCCTGCCTATCCTATAGCAGCAGCTTCTAGACCCAAAAGGTGACTCAAGGCCTGCACAATTTCTGACCCACCAAGCCAAACTGTCCACCAGCTACGTATAGCTCACTACGTGGTCAAGAAACTATTTTCTGTCTGGCTGCGGTTACATAAATAAGGGGGTTGATAACCTCCTGGCAGGGCATTTAGATGTACAGCCTAGCAATAAGATTACTACCATAAGAATAAAAGATACTTCTCCAGAGTAGATTGAAGAGATGCTGCCATGCTGCTCCCACAGAACGGGAGGCATGGAAGAAACAGAATTCTGATTTTTACATCACAATCCTATGCAAGTTTACTCCGAACTAAGTCCCTTTGTGTCCAAGGGGCCTTACTCCCAGGTAAATGTGCATTTACTGGACTAACACTTTTACGCAGAGGGTTAAACAACACGGTCAGGCTCCTAGCATAGCTCTGTTGATGTCGGTGGAGCTGTGCCAACCTGTGCCAGCTGAAGTTTTGCCCTTAATGTCAGCGCCAGAGGATTACGTGGTGTTAATGTCAATGCTGGGATTGGAATCCCGGAATTACAGGAGCTCAGGCCACCAGACAGCTTCCCTCAGCTTTACAGAAGGACTTTCATGCTGTGGAAAATGTCCAGGTCTATCTGATTTAGTTGCAAATCCATTGGCTTTGCTCTTGGTTGCTTCCCCGCCGTCCCTCTCACCGCCATAATTTGCCCCACAGTGTGTTATTTGCGAATGAGCATGGCTATTTGTGTATCAAATGAGGGCTGGCTGCCTCTTTACTCACCCAATCCTCTTAGAGAACTCTGAGGTGGAAGTCATATGGACGAATTCTGCAGAGTGACGCAAATGGAGGCATGAGGTTAGCAAGAGTTGGTGAGAATAAGCTCCGAGCAGGAACTGGCATTCATGACAACGTTGAAAACAAAGAAAAGGGCACAAGGTTGTTTGACTGGCCAGGAAAACAGTAGGCAGTTCTTAATCCATAGAGCAGTGTTCTCCAACCTTGGGTCCCCAGATGTTTTTTTGCCTACAACTCCCAGCATGCCCTAGCCAGCATGGGGCATGCTGGGAGTTGTAGGCAAAAAACATCTGGGGACCCAAGGTTGGAGAACACTGCCATAGAGGGACAGTGTTGGTTGCGTGTGTGCGTGTGTGTGTGTGTGTGTGTAAAAGAGGGAGTGGGGCAACCTGCACAAGTAATTGAACATCATCAAACTCCTAGGTCACATGTGGTGGAAACTCAAGATGCAAAGTTGTATAGGAGAAATAGAAGGGATTTGCACAAGACTGAAAAGATGCCTCAAGAAAGTCATGATAATGAGGTTGAGAAGGAAGATAGTGGAAGTGTAAATGTAGAACAGAATGATTTTAGAAAGATAGAACCAGAGGAGAAACCAGTAATTACATCTAGAAGACGAATAGTGAGAAAACCTCTAAGATGTAGTTAGGAAGAATGAAAAGAAAAAAAGAAGGAAAAAAGGGACATGTAATGATATGTGGTTTGTGTTGTATGGAGGGGGGGGACTCATTTGGATGTAACACAAGCAGTTTAGATGACTCACTGTACAGTACTTGGTAGCAGGCCTGTTGGTTGCTGGTGTTGAGACTCATGCAGTAAAAAGAGCTTTTTAAAATCCTGAGTCTTGGTGTGTTCTCTTCCAAGGTTAAAAGAATACCAACAACATTACAGTATGTGTGTGTGGGGGTCGCACCTGCATTCAGGCTGCCTGTTGTATTTCTGCATAAGACCCTGCTCTGGGGTGGCCTTTTTCTATCTGGTATGCCGAGAACAGAAACGTGGGAGGTGGGCTTTTCCAGGGATGAGGACTCGGACTCGAGGACTCAACTCATGAGTCGGACTGAGTCCCCCCTCTGACTCGACTCGGACTCGAGTCCCAATATTTTTAATGGGACTCGAGACTCGACTCGGGACTCAAGACCAAGGACTCGTCAACATCCCTGGGCTGTTGACGAGTCTTCTGGCTGTGCCAGAAGGAGCGCGATCACCGGTGAAGAGCGCATGGAAGCGAGGCGCGCCGCTGCTCGGCCACTATGGACAGCTACCAGGAGCGCAGCCCCAACGATGAGTTGGGATTTATTTTGATTGATGTGTTGTTGTGGGGGGTTTGGGTTAGGGTCAGACATTTTGGGTTTGGCTGCCTCTGCCTGCCTGTTTGGGGTTCCCAGCCTCCTCTGCCTGCCTGGTCTCTTCTTGACCTGTTCAGCAGTTGAATTGTCCCAAGACAAAGGCCTCTGCCTGCCTGCCTGCTTTGGGGTTCCCTGCCTCCTCTGCCTGCCTGGTTATTTTGGGTTTGTCTGCCTGGTCTGTTCTTGCCAAAATCAGTTGCAGAGTTTTGAAATCAAAAGGCACACTTGTGCCTAGAATTTATTTAAGCCACACATCTGAAGTAGCCTTATTTTGTTGGGGGGAAACCCCATTGATTTTAATAGGGACTCGTGGAGTCAGTTTTAGGAGTGACTCAGGACTCGTGACTCGTGAGTCACCATTTTGGACCAAGGACTCGGACTCGGACTTGAGACTCGGGTCCAAAGACTCGTGACTCGACTCGTGACTCGAGACCAAGGACTCTTCAACATCCCTGGGCTTTACACACTGAAAGTAAGTGCCAAAGGGCCCTTTCCTTCCTTGTTGGGCCCTGGCAACGGCAGCAGGAGCACTTTGAATGAGCACTGGGTGCCATGCTGTACCATTTTAAGTGCGCACAAGACCTCTAATACAGTGTTGTTCCTGGGCATTGTGGGAACATTAAATTGCACTGATGCCCAATGTTGATCAAAGTGCTGGCTGCCAAGAAAACAATTTTTTTTTCAAATGGTAGCTCAGGCCAGGTGGTCCCTGGTAGCTGGCTGAGGATGCCACAACCCTGATACCAGGCCTCAAAGTCCAGAAAGATACTGGACTGGACCATCTGGTCCAGTACTGCATGCTCTAATTGGCAGTGGCTCTTGAGGGTCTCAGGCAAAGAAATATTTTACATCAGCCGCTACTTGGTCCTTTCAGCTGGAGATGCCAGGGACTGAATACAGGACTTTCTTCGTGCAAAACATATGCTCTACCGCTCAACCCTTGGCGCTTCTGTAAAGACTAAGAGCTACAACATTACGCTTTTTAGAAGTACATAAAATAAATGTTTTTTCAATAGTAATCCTCAAACTGTGCTCTGGGGTACACTAGTGTGCCATGAGAGAACTGTTAGCATGTTTCGGTAAATATACCATTTCGTAAGCAATTAAAAGCTATCAGTGCTCAAAGGAGGCGGTCCTATGTGTCTGCGCATGAGTAGCTGTCTCGGGCATGCCTCTTTCCAAACATTCTGCTGTGGCAGTATTTTGCCATGGCTCTGTGACAGGATCATTCAATCACTCAGGGTGCCATGCTGCTGCAGAACGAGCAACCCTCAGAGGAGGCTGTCCTTTGTCTCTCTGCATGAGTCACTGCTCTGGGTATGCTTCCAAACACTCTGCTGGGGGCAGGTTTTCTGCCATGTCTCTGCAAGGTGTGATGGGATCATCCAGTCACATCCAGTCACTCTGTCTGAGATGCAGAATTAGCCTGTGTGTCTGTGGGCCCCCAGGATTTCCAAAGTTGCCCACCCCTGCTGTAGATTAAATGTCCTGTTCTGGAGCTATTTCAACCCTCTCCCATCCTCCTTCTCCCTCTTACCCTCTCCTTGACCTCCTTTGTGAATCAGTACTGTTGACTCAGAAATGAGATGACACTTTGCTAGCATATGAAGAAAGCAGCAGCACATACTGCCAGATACTAGAAAGCCTGCTATGAAATATTTTCTCATAGAGCACAGCACACTCGCTTCAGTGTTGACATTTTTCACACTGGCTTCAACTCGATATTTATGTGCCGGAGTTCCCTACTTAGTGGAACATTTCCACAATCATACTTCAATCATACTCTCCCTTTTGAAGTGTGTCCAACCTCACTGGGGTCAGCAGGTGTGTTCCATCCATGGATCGCAGCCCATCTGCTGTGCAAGTTCAAATCCCATGGGCCCCACACCTAAAAATAATGGCACTGCATTGCAAATAATTTGCACTGAAAAATACCCAGACATGTAATAGACAGCTATCATTCCAGCATGAGTTCATAAAAAGCTGATGTGCTGTAACCCCAGGGGTGTTTCTTCTGGAGATTACCATCTAATGAGCTCAATAATAACGGGCAGAATTGTTTCTATTAGAGAAAGAAATTGTTTTCAACTCCTAGCCCAGATAGTCATGCTGGGGTGGTTTCCCAGCATCTCAGTCATGTACTTAAACATCTCATAGCAGTACCAGTTTCCCTATTCTGGTTAGAATAAGACTGATACTGAAACAAACAAACAAACTGTTTTGTGAATGACAGTTTTGTACCTTGTTGATAATGTTCAGCAGCAAATCAAGGACCCTGCTGTATTTAAAGCGAATTGTGGCCAGAAGATGCCGTGAAATGGAAACAGAGGCTTGGACCCTGAGGGAAGCTAATTTACAGTGCAATCCCCTATGCATGTTTAGACAGAAAAAGTCCTACAATTGCCAGCATGCACCAGCCACCATGGCTGGCTGGAAGCATGCTGCGAGTTGTAGGACTTTTTCCTGTTTAAACATGCATAGGATTGCACCCTTATAGTGGAATCCTATGCATGTCTACTCAGAGGTAAGCCCCATTGAATTCAATGGGGCTTATTCCCAGGCAAGTCTTTATAGGATTACAGCCTTAAACCTCAGGCCTAGAGGCTGTGAAATACCGTAGGTGTTTTGTGACTGACTGCACCTACCCAGGCAGCCATTTTGTGAATTGACACCACCCCCATCACAGGTATTTTGTGATAGCACAAAATACCTGTAATAGTATTTTGTGACAGATAGTATTTTGTGACAGATAGTATTTTGTGATTTTTCTCAAAATACTAAATGGCCCTACCAGTTCAAAAGAGTTGGGGACCCCTAAAAACCTTAATCCTGAGGCCTACAGGATTAAGGTTTTTAGGGGTCCCCAACTCTTTTGCCACTGTTCAGTGTCAAGGTACATTTGCCACTGTTCAGTGTCAAGGTACATTTGGAAAAGGGGGGCAAAGGGGGGGCTGCTGGCGTTGGGTGGTACGCGAGGGGCTATGCCATCTGATTCACACTCAGCCTGAATTCAAATGAATTAATTTGAACCATGTTCAAACTGGGCAAAAATTAGTCTGAGTAGGCCAGGATGGAGGAGCACACATATCAGCAGCCACTTCCGTAAAATGGCTATTTTCAGTTGTCACCACATATGACAACTGAAAATAGCCATTTTACACTGGGATGCTAATTTAGGGCACCCATCATTTGCAAAAAAAACACATCTTTTGAAGAGGGAAATGGGGTAATCCCTGTTCTAATCATCGCTACTTAGGGTGGCTACTTGCACATTGCCAAAAAAAAAAAGAGAATGCTACTTTGCATAAAATGTGCACATGCTAATTTATATGTAAAGAT
Source organism: Shinisaurus crocodilurus (assembly GCA_021292165.1). Taxonomy (NCBI): domain Eukaryota; kingdom Metazoa; phylum Chordata; class Lepidosauria; order Squamata; family Shinisauridae; genus Shinisaurus; species Shinisaurus crocodilurus. The sequence goes on from CM037889.1 coordinate 4,297,683, forward strand.
GCAAATTATTGAAATAATTACTATCACTTAAATAGAAATGCAGTCCATCTCACCATAATGGGAAGACTGTGACCAGGTATCCTGTGTGCCTACTCGGTCTGCTGTCCAGGTGCTAACCCTTGATGGGCAACTCCAAGGCCTCTGCTGCTCTCCCTTCTTCTGGTTCTTAATCTTTAAACCAAACTTGAACTGGATAGCTCTTTAAACAGAAGATGCCTTCAAATAAAGGACAGTCCTCTAGCAGCCCTTTAAATAGAGGGCTGTCCTCTTTAAAATAGGACACTAGACAGACAGACAGACAGACAGACAGTTCTGTATAAGGCCTATGGATCATGTGTGCTTTAAACTGCATGTCCACGACTGGAAGGAGATTAACCATCAATGGTGTCCTTATCCTGCTGTGGCAAGACCATTGTGCAAGAGGTTTTCAATAAACATTTAAAATGACTAAAAGTAACTCCACCCTGCAGAAGTAATATATTTACTGGAATCAGATGGTGGTTCCCCTGCAAGGAGCTAAGACACACATCTGACCCCCCCCCCAGAAAATTATAAACAATTGTTCTGTTTCTTGTGACAACATGCAAACACTTTATGCCCTCTGTCCTATTATGTGTTCCAGTAAATCTGCATGAAACTGAATAGCCAAGCTGATTTCGAAGCACAAAAGAAAGAAACAGGTACGCACTTGCCTTCTTGGGTAATAATCTATGCAGGACAAGAACACCTTAATCTGCCATTGAAACAAACATATGGAGCATTGTTTACAGAAGCCAACAGAGAGCAAGGTTGTGATAAGTGGATAAATATGGTTGGCACTGAAAAGAGACGCATTGAGACTGTGCAAACTGTAAAGCCCGGTGGAAAAATCCAGGATACTGTACAGAGAAGAAAAGCGGGGAGCGAACATGAACAGATGACACCAACACACCCATTTGGGGGCGCAGAGTGCTCTCAAGGAAGGTGCAGCCATTCTGCTTTCATAGAATAGAATAATTGAATAGTAGAGTTCGAAGGGGCCTATAAGGCCATCGAGTCCAACCCCCTGCTCAATGCAGGAATCCAATAGTGCTGTAGCACTCCAAAAGGACAGCTTTTTATCTACCGTATTTTTCCGTGTATAAGACGCCCCCATGTATAAGACGCCCCCCACTGGGCAGTTTCGCAACCGCATGGTTCTCTCCTCGGCTTACTTCCGTGTATAAGATGGCCCTCAATTTTTAGTCTAACAATTTTAGGAAAAAGTATAGTCTTATACATGGAAAAATACTGTAATCAGTGAAATGACCTTGGCAATTGCTAAGGGCAGTGAGCTCCAATTCCCCTTCCCTCACACATACACACTTTTAATATTCGTTTTACATGAATAAGCACATCAGAAGAAAGGCCCATATTGAGCCCAGTATTCTGTCTCCAACAGCAGCCAGTCAGATGACCCTGGGAGGCACACACAAGCTTTTTGTCTCCTTAACATGAGAAGTGGCTCCTGCTGGAAGCCCCTCCGCTGCACAACTTCTAATACTACAATCCTATGCACACTTACTTGAGAGTAAGCCACACTGAACACAGTGGGACTTACTGCCAAGTAAACACAACAGAGGATCGCATTGCACGCAGGGTCGGCTCCAGGTTTGAAGAGGCCCTGGTGGGTTCCTTCCTCTGTCAGTGGCCCTTGGTGGTTTTACTGGGCTACGGTGGTAGGGTGGCCACTTATGAATTGTCAAACAAAAAGAGAACAAAATAGGACACCATTTTGCATAACATTTGCATTTGCTAATTTATATGTGCCGATGCAAATTTAGACATTATTATGATAATTTAAACAGGAATACAGTGCATCTCTCCACAGGCGACTGGGTATGCTGTGTGCCTTGCTCAGTCTGCTGAGCAGGTGCTGTTGATGGGCAACCTCAAAGTCCAGCTCTTCCTTCTGATGACTCTTTATCTTTAAACTGGACTTGGACAGGGCAGTCCTTCCAACAGAGGGTGCCTTCAAAATAGAGGGCAGTGCTCAGGCAGCCCTTCCAATAGAGGACTGTTCTCTGTAAAAGAAGACATATGGCCGCCACTCCATGCAACGCTGGGCAGCTGAGTCTAAACACCCTTTTAGTTCCAACAGTGCCCTGTGGTGCCAGTGGCATTGTGGGAAATTAAAAGGGTGGCTAGATCCAGCCTCCTGGGCCTGCTCAGAGAGAAAATATTCAGGGGAAGGGACAGGGAAAGGCAGGGCAGAGCAGGCATCAGGTCCTGCAGCTCATGCTAGGTCCCGATGCTATGTCCTGACGCAGGTCCACTGACTGTACAGAAGTTCAGGAGCCTTTCCCTTTGCATCTGGTCACCCCCTTCGCTTCGCTTCTTTCTCTCTCCGTGTGCCGGTCTCTTCTTCTGTTTTTGTTGTCCCCAGGCTTGCTTTCTCTTTCTGTCTTTCTGTCTTTCTTTCTTTCTTCCCCTCCTCTCTCCCCCTCCTCCTTTTCTTTCCCCGCTGCGGCTACTTTGGCTCTCTCCTTTTTTTGCCATCCTCCTGCTGCCGCTGCTGCCGCTGCCGCTTGCCCGAGCCTTATGCCGCTCCTGTTTCTTTCGCAAGTGGGTCTCTTTAGCAAAGCTGCTTTCTCGTACAGCACACGGGGAGATAAGGGGAGGAGAAGGGGGGGCGGTGGCGCTGGAGGAGGTGGGTGGGTGGGTGGGTGGGGAGGGACGGAGGCAGAAAGAGAGAGGGGGGTAACCAGAGTGAACTCTCCCCAAGCTGAGGAGCCCCCACCCCTAGCCAGGGAGAATGATAAAAGGAGTGGGGGTGGGGGAGGAGGAGGAAGGGGGGGCTGGGGGGAGCAAAAAAATTAATAATACATTTTTATTTAATAATAAATATCAGAAGCAAAAAATAAACCAGAATTTTGCATTCACGCGAAAGTAGAAATTGGAGAGGGGGGGGAAGAGGAGCTTGCAGGAGAGGAGATGGGGTGTGGCGGGGGGGAGGAGAGATAAATTTTGCACATACACACAAAAAAGAAGGTAAAGGGGGAGGGGAACAAAAAGAAGAGAGAACAAAAGAGAGAGAAGGGGTAAGAAAAGAAAGGGAGAGGGGGGGGGGAGAAAGAGAGGGAAGACAGACCAGGGAATCACAGTGATCAAATATGTTAAGGAGGAGGATAATAATTTATTATGATAATATTTTTTTTAGGTTTTGCCAATTGACTTTTATTTCATAATGGGGATAGGGCTGGAGGGAGGGCTCAAGTGGGAAGGGGGGCGCGCTAAATATCTGATCTTGCCTAGGGCACCAAACTGCCTTGCACCGGCCCTGATTAGACACCATTACTGTCCCTGAATGGGGTGAGGGGCCATAGCAATCATAGATCAGTGAACAGGTATAAAAAGAGCTCTTGTTACATACACTTCCTTGAATACCTGTATAATAAGCCTCTTTCTTAATCACTGTTTGAACTAGCTGTATATACATTTGTTTCCTTTGAACACCTTTTTGAATCAATATGTCCCAGCTACCTGAAACTTTTGTGTTGTTTGGTCTGTCAACACTGACTTGTTTTCAGGTGCCTCCTCAGCCACGCATGCTTCTGTCAATACAACCTCACCAGTGGCGCCTGAGACAACTGTCTCTTCCCCAGAGCATGACATCATTTGAATCTTCCCAATAGTCCATCAAAAGTCATATTGTAGAATTTGACATCTACCTTGTCTCCCAGGATCAAACTTCCTAGAAACAACTTTGAGAACTGACAGCAGAATGGAAATATTGTGATGCATAACAGACATGGGCAATAGACCTTGGAAAGGTCAAAAGTATTTGTTTGGGGAAGTTGAGATGAAAGTAAAAACATCTGGGGAAATTTCGATCCTAGACATTTGCAGCCACGTTTGTGGTGATCACGTTGTAGTTGCAACAGGGAAAGGGAAGCATATTTATTTTCTAGAAATAGAAACCTGTTTTCTTCTTGAAAAAATAAAATATGACCTAAGGGGGGGAAAAAAGAAGTAAAATATGACCCAAAGGAAAAAACAGTTATGGGCACAATTCATTGGAAAGTAATTTCGTTCAAGGAAAATGCTTGTGTGTAGCGCATCATCCAAAAGCCCAGAAAATATGCTTCTTGCTTCCAAACTATCATTTTTATCCATATGCAAATGTATTAAAATGTAATCAATCAATTTAAACTTCTAATAGATTAATCAACTAATAGACTGACAAATAGATTAAATGAACGAATGGAACGAATAGACTGATGAATAAATGAAATCAACTAATAGATTAATCAACCAAGGTTTCTTTAATCCTGTGACGGCCCTCATGTGAAGTTAATGGAAACAAATATAACTGCAAACTCTTTGTGTGCAAGTCTTGGTTTGGGCTAGTAAAAGAGGAGGCAAATAGTATGAGTACAACCTGGAGCCTACTTTTATCACAGTGGCAAACCTGCACTTTTGTCATGCCTGGAAATAAGGCACTTGCAAGTATAAGTGGTGGTTTCAGGATATTTTCATCATTGGCCTGATAGGCAGCAGTGAACATGTCAGACTAAAGCTTGTTGTTGCTCACTACAACAGCTGACTACTAGCAGAATAGTTGATTGTCCAGGGATCGTCCAGATGTGAATCTGGTTTCTGTCTGTAGTGCTGAATCAGATGTGAGGGAGGAAGCATCAAAGAAAAATGACACAAATTAGAGCAAGAATTATATTCTTGTGGACTGTACTACCTGTGCTGATCACTGATCTGCTATTAGGACTAGCAAGGATTACCCCTGGGATTGCTCTGTGTGGTTTGTGGGTGTTGGGCACAGGAATTGGCTCAAGAGAACAAAAGCCTTCTGGAAGTAGCCGTGCAGCCCCGTCCCACTGATTTTCCAATAAAATATAGAATGTGGCATGCTAATACAAGAGCATGTTCTAGCATGTGGCTAGATGCCGAGAGCACATAGATTAAAAAAAACCAAAACACACACCATACAGATGGCAACCATTCTTGATTAGCTACATGATGTTCCTGACAATCCAGCTTTTGAATGTATATACTTTGGAAGGGCTTCCGTGTCTTTTTTAAAAATAAACTACCGGTACCAGAGCGGTGGTAGATAATGTCTATAAATAAAGGCCTCATAAAACCTGGAGAAAGGTTATATCACACTGATGAAACGCCTAGTTAGGATTATGGGCATACCCAGTCATTTGGTTATTTGAGCCTTGGGTGTATATGGTTCTCTAGATCCAAAGAGCAGTCCATATGCTGAGCTTCAGTAATTTGTGAACTTGGTGTTCCACATCTCATACAGCTTATAAGTATCTTCAGAAAGCTAGTACAACTTAACAAGGATGCTTTAATAATGGATTCCATGCTGTGGATTCTGCTTGTGCTAAAAGCATTGTAAATTAATTTATACAATTATCCCCTTCATAATTTCCCCCACCCCCCCATAGCTTCTTACATACCAAACATTAATTTGTTTTCTGGTTGACTTGTGTGAACATTATTTATTTATTTATTATATTTATACCCCGCCTTTTTTCCTGCAAGGAACCCAAGGCGGCTTACATAATCCTCCTTCTCCTCCTCTCTATTTTATCCTCACAACAACCCTGTGAGGTAGGTTAGGCTGAGAGTCAGTGACTGGCCCAAAGTCACCCAGTGAGTTTCATGGCCGAGCGGGGATGATCATCATCAGCAGCAGCAGCAGCAGCAAAGCACTGAAGATTTTTAGGACTACTGTGCAGTTGAAGCTGTCAGTACACAATCCCCAGTTTATTTATGCTTTATTTATATTGGTGTTAATTGCATTTGAAATAAAGAAGGGGAATCTGATGTGGAAAACAAAAGATGAATGAGGTTTTTGTGAGTGTGTGTGTGTGAGTGTGTGTGTAGGAAACCCCAGAGGCTCCCTTCTTCACAGTACCATTTTACTGAAGTGAGAAATACTTGACAACAGGACTCTGATAAGTTCATAACTGTTGGTTATTCGGAGAGCCAACAGTTCAGCAAATGCACTCTGAAGGGTGGGATGGGGGGAAGATGACAATGGAGGGGCATGATAAGAGGTTTATAAAGTTAGGCATGGGGTGAAGAACGTGGACAGAGAGTCGTCTTTCCCTTTTCTTTCCCATAATATTAGAAATTGGGGTCACCTAATGAAATTGATTGATAGTGGATTTAAAATAGACTCAAAGAGTGATTTAAAATTCACTCACGAGGAATCTTTCATTTATGGAATTGGCTGCCACAAGATGCGCTAATGGCCATGAGCTTAGGTGGCTTTAAAAGGCATTTAAGAAAAATTAATGGAAAATAATTAGCTGATCAGAGGTTGTTGGCTATGAGAGTCAAATAGAACCTCCATGTTCAGGGGTATTAGTACCTTAAGTACCAGTTGCAAGGGGGCAACAGTGCTGGAGGCCTGTTGCTTTCATGTCCTACTTGTGGGCTTCCTGAACCATAAGAAGAGCCCTGCTGGATCAGTCCAAAGGTTCATGGAGTCCAGAATCTTAATGAGCTTCCTAGAAGTCAATAGTTATTATGTTCAGAGGCAGCAAGGTTAGCATACTCCTCTCTGGTGAGATAAATGTTTCTTCCTATTTGAATCCCCCAACTTCTTCAGATGATTTAGTAGGACCTTCCTTCATCTTTTCATTTTACAAGCTACTGCTAGGTCATCAGCATGTAAAGTGGCCATAGGTCCTACTGTATAGAGGACAGACCTCTATTTGGAGGGGTGTCAAAGAACGGTCGACTATTTGAAGGGCTGTCTGGTCCAAGTCCATTTTAAAGGTTAAGAACCATCACAAGGGACAGCAGGGGTGTTGGAGTTGCCCATCAACAGCTAGCACATGGAGATCAGACTGAGTAGGCACACAGGTCTCCTGTCACAGTCCTCCCCACTAGGGTGAGATGTACTGTATTTCTATTTAAATTATTGTCATTTCTAAATGTGCAACTATACAGGCAGTCCCCGGGTTACGAACATCCGACTTACAGACAACTCGTACGTTGCAAATGGACCGGCAAGCCTCTGGTGAGCGCCAGCTGAGGCACTTGCGGGACTTCCTGGTTCCCTGACTCTGTGTCGTTTACGTAGAGTATAGCGTAGTACACTGTATATGTAAAAATGGCCACAATTTGCATAAATGCAATTTTTAATGTATACTATGCTATACTCTATGTAAACGGCGTATCTTTCTTGCACCATTTTCTACGTAAACAATGTAGAGCCAGGGAACCGTATGTACCTGTTCCGACTTACGTACAAATTCGACTTAAAGACAGACTTAAGAATGGATCTTGTTCATAACCTGGGGACTGCCTGTACATATAACTTAGCATGTACACATGTAATGTAAATCTGTGTCCCCCTTTGTTCCCTATTTTGGTGATGCATAAGTGTTCACCCTAGTCAGCAACAAGGGCCAAGGCCTTTACAACTGTAGCCCTGAGGTTATGGAATGACTTATTAGAGGAAGTTTGTTTGTGTACTTCTCTTTCAGCAGAAAAAGGGAAATGAACATTCATTCAGCAGAACATTACGAGTGTAAAAGCTAAGCTGTTGTGGGGCCCATACTTTTGTTTTCTGCTCAGGTGGGCTTGCTGAGCTTGCTGATGGGTGGGGTGTTTATTTGATTTGCTGCCTTCTGCTATAGTGATTAAGATTTTTATATTGTTGCTGATATTTTATTAGAGGATGTTTGAATTTACACACTAAAAGATAGGCAGTAAAGCAGCATATATCATTCCCTCGAAATGCGGGTGCATGCATAGGAGGGTTTGGTGGGCAACCATAACAACTTGCATATAATATGGCATGCAAGTTCTTACCAGCGTAAGGGAGAGACAGCTCTAAGGATCCAGGGAAGAATAGTGAGTGTCCAAAGATAGAGAGCAAGGCAGGCCCAGCCTCACCTTATGTGTGGCCATTGGGGCTGGTCCAGTCCTCTTTCACTGATCACATGCTCCAATCATGGGTCCTTGAGAGTGGGGGTACTTCACCATCCAGGATTTGGCACAGCCTTCCCCAAACTAGTGCCCTTCAGATGCATTGAGCTACAGCTGACCATTGGCCACGCTGGCTGAGGCTTATGGGAGCTGGAGTCCCAAATATCTGGAGGGTGCCATGCTGGAGAAGCCTGATTTAACAGAAGACACCTCGAGGCTTGAGCACACAGAGAAGCAGCATTAAATAAATATTAAATAAAGGCATATACTGTTAAGATGAGATATAGTTCTTGTGGAGAAAGCCAACCTAAGCCCCCTGCCTGACACACACACACTCACCAAGGAGGGGGGAAGGAGACCTGGGGGGGGAGACAGCCAGTCTCCACAGATGACAAAAGGGACAAACAACATCTGCATAGAATCACCCCAGGGGGGAAGGCAGGAAGCATCCCCAGGTTTGCCAATGCTCTCGCATATCAGCCCCATCTACATAAGACTTGAATACCTCGCCAGAGCAGACACTTCGGCACCCCTAAGAAATGGCCACTCAACACCATAGGATGGGACCATTAAGCAAGTGGCTTCAAAGGGACCCCATCCCACGGGGGGAGGGCGTCACCCCACCTGACCCAAAAGGCCGCCCCTCAGGGAGGGTGTCAACCCACCTGATCACGGAGGGAGGGGCTACCTGAAACACCAAGGTATAAAACACCCTGCGCAAGGGAACTGGGTTGTTGGACCTGATCAACAATCTTGCCCCATGCCTGGGGTAAGAGAACGAAGGATCGGCAACCCCGGGTAGCCACACCCAGCACGCTCCAGCTAGCTGAAATCACTGGTCGCTTGGGTTGACCGGACCCCCGGGAAACCAAGCTGAAATCACTCACAAGCCGCTTGGGTAGACCGGGCCTCCGCCGGGAACCCAGCTAGCCGCTTGGGTAGACCGGACCTCCGCCGGGAACCCAGCTAGCCGCTTGGGTAGACCGGGCCTCCGCCGGGAACCCAGCTAGCCGCTTGGGTAGACCGGGCCTCCGCCGGGAACCCAGCTAGCCGCTTGGGTAGACCGGGCCTCCGCCGGGAACCCAGCTAGCAGTGTGCGGTTGACCGGGCCTCTGCCGGGACCCGAGCTGAACTAACTAGCTGAGAGCCCTGAAATCACGGTGTCCTCAAGACTTCTTGCTTGCTACTTTGTACCGTACTGATAAGCTGTATTGCTTATCTGGGTTTGTGAAGGTAATGTTGTAAATAAACTTGTTTTCTAAAAGATACTTCTGTGGCTATAAGTTATCCCTTTGTTCTGGGCTAAGGGTGATAGTCGCTGGGGATCTCGGAGAAGGCCGCCCCAGGACTCGCTACCCCCTTAGCATTGAACCCACGCAGAAGACCAGGTTGTCGATCTTCCACTGTTCTGATCATTTGGTTATGGCTACACCTCCAAAAGGAAGTCCACAGCCCTCATAAGGAGCGTTGGGTAAGCAAGGGTTCAGGAGAAAAGAAGCAGCCTGCCCACCTCCCCAGCAGGGCAGAAGGCAAAAGGTCATGACTGAAGGTTTGAATGGAAGAGTGAGTGCCTAGAGGCATGCATAGGCAAATGAGTGGAGGGCTTGCATTGATTAAGACCTGAATATTGCATATCACCTAAAACACGGGAGGATTTCTCCTGAAAAGATATGGCTCATCCCCCCCCCCCCCCAAGAGCACCAGTAGCTTTATCCAAAAACAGGCCCATCAGCAGGAAGACCCAAACCTTGCTCTCCTAAGTACACCCATTATGAGTCATCAAAACATAAAGAGTAAGGTCCTTCCTTAGCAGAGTTTGAAGATATCTGTGGGACAAAGACCGCCCCCACTGCTCTCTTTTCTCCAAAAAGGCGGGAAGGAGACTATAAGAACCAAGAGGTTTTAGCAAGGTGTGTCGGGGGAGAGAGAGCTGAGGGGGTCACCTTGGAACGCGGGGCTACAGCTGGAACATCATCACAGCAGACAGGTAGTAGCTGTTTGCTTTTCTATCCTTCTAGGCGGGAATCTCCCCCCCCCCCTTTTCCTATTCAGGCTTGTCAGGGCAAAAGGGACTCTTTTTCCTCTCCAGAATACAGGCTGTGTTTGAACCATAGCGTAAGGATATTTTGCTGCCTGACATCACTAGGTTTGCTTTACCGACAAGTAAGATGCGGTACCTTCTCTGTATTCTTCTTCAATAAAACCACCCTTTTGTTTCTAGAGTCTATGTGTGTGTGTGTAGGTTTCTCTAAGTATAAAAGGAGCAAAGCGCACACTTTCCACCCCAGCAGCGCAGGTTTTACCCCAGCCAAAGATCCTAAACCTTTCGTAAGAGTGTGGGGTTAGAGGGAATCTAGCGCCCAGAATTATCTGTTGTAACAATACTGAAAGGGAAATGGGAAGGACCAGGGGAGGAGCTCACACTGAGACAGCTGGTTCAACATTTCCATCATGTTTTCAAATAAGGGATTTCTGATATTTGGGAGTCAGCATAGTTTAAAATGTCATCTTACAAAATATGCAGGGTTGTTTTTTTTAAAAAACTTCATTTGATAGTCATGCCCTCCTAGGCAAATAGCTAGCTATGTAGAATTATGACCAGGGAGCAAAGCTGACCAATGCGGTTCTTTCTCTGTCTTGTTATGAAATCCTCCTTCCTGATACAGATCCTTTCTTCCGCTTCAGAGTCCTGTGATTAGTTTTATAAGACAGAGGGGAGAGATGGCTGGTATGACCTTGTATTCATGCAAAATACAGGGAAATTGGGGAAAGCAGGATGGAGCTTGGTGAAAAGAATTAATGAAAACCTGGCACCATTGTTCCAAAAAAACATTTCTCACCAGGTATATCTCTGAACTGCAGGTGTTGCAGATGTAGCAAAAATAAAAAATAAAAATAAATGCTCCTGGGCCTTTTGTTAAGTGACACTGCAGGTGCCCAAAGGAAGGAAGATTCAATAAAAACAACCAACAATGGAACATTCAGTTAAAAACCACAGCACAAATGACAAAATAAATTCTAACTCCATAACAACTGAGTTTATCTCGTTTTCATGGAAACACATTTCCATAAAAAAGATTTCGCAGGATGCATCACCACTGACACTTTAATGCTGGCACACTGCTCGATGGCTCTAGGAAAGAGCGTGGCTACTTAACGTTCTAATTGGCAGTTGTGCCAATTGCCTCTTTCAAGGGCAGTGTCCTCCATTCTCCCTCATTTAATGAACAGAAACAGGGGATATCTGCTCACTACCTTTCTTCTCTGCACGGCACAGCAAAGAACAGCAGTACGTAATTCAGTCCCCAGTGATGCAGCCATGCAATCCGCAGCACTGAAGGGCCCTTCTTCAGCAGTTTAGAAAGGTAAACACACCCTTATTTAGCCGGCGCTGATTCCACGTGACAGGCATAACTAGTGCTCTCTCGATTACACCGAGTGCCTTCGAAAGAGTTCCCACTGATTTCACATATGTTTAGGATGACAGCTCACAGGTGCGAAAGTGCATTGCAAAAATGATTCCACAAGTCCTTACTCTACCCATGTAGGAAAGAGAGCATTATTATTAACCAATTAAAAAGTGGGACGACAGCTAGAGTGAGGTTGGAGGAAAACTCAAAACGAGTCTGATTGAACATGGCCTAGAATCTACTTGAAGATGCTACTACTCTGTCATGGTGATGACGGTGAATAATTCTTTTCTGCCACTATTGCACCTGCAGAGAGTAATCAAAAATAGCTTTTTCAGGTGTTCAAAGGCCTATTAAATTCTAGCGCACAAGTAGCAAATATAGATCACTCAATAGCCCATTGTGACCAACCTGAACAACACGTTGCAGATAAAATCGCTCATACCTGGACTGATGTGAGGTTGGGATGTCATACTTGGTATGGGCCCAGTTGATGTAACTTTGCCCTCTGCTTGTCCAGTTATTATGATTGTTACCTTTCAATTTGTACAGCCCAAGGATGTGGACAGGATTCTTGAAGAGGTGAGACTTACGATGTTTGTGCTGGACCCTTGCCTTTCATGGCTTATAAAAGCAGCCGGGGGGACTGACTTATTGGGTAAGGGTGAACGCCTCTTTACAACAGGGTGTGATTCCCTCATGCTTAAAAGAGGTGATGGTGAGATCTTCGTTTAAAAAAGCCTTCCCTCAACCCCACAGTATTGGATAATTTCTGCCTGGTCTCCAATATTCCATTCTTGGGCAAGGTGCTAAAGCGTGTGGTGGCTTCTCATCTCCAGGGATTTCTGGATGAGGTGGATTATCTCAATCCATTTCAACCTAGCTTCAGAACTGGTAATGGTATGGAGACTGCTTCGGTTGGCACTTGCCTTTGTTGGACAATCTATGCTGGAAGTGTACAAGGGAAGTGTGTCCCTGTTGGTTCTACTGGACCGCTCTGCTCACCTCTGCCATTGACCTTGTTATCCTTCTGAACCCTCTGGCTGGGATGGGACTTGAAGGCACTGTTTTATGGTGGCTCTGGTCTTTCTTGGAGGGGTGTTTTCAGAAAGTGGGGCTGGGGGACTCCTGTTCGACAACATGACCAATGGCCTATAGCAGGGGTATACAGTGTGTTGCCCAGGGCCTTTACTTTGCCCCCCCCCAAGCTGCCCTGAAGCCCCCCCCCCATTTCCCCACCATCTGTACTCTCTACTCCTTCTCCCAAAATAGTTGACTGGTAGCACCTTTCCAGGGTTCTAAGCAGAAGTCTTTTTCAGCTCTATCTGGAGATGGCAACGATTGAGCCTGGCGCCTTTTGCATGCAAAGCATGGGCTCTACCAGTGAGCTGTGGTCCTTCCCCTAGTGAATGAATCACACATAAAGCGAGTTCACACAACACTTCTAGGAGATCGTTCGTGTCTTCTATGATGGCCCGGAAAAAAAACATAGACTGGGTTCATACAATCATTACGGTTTTGTTTGTTTTCCCTCTTCATGGTCTTTCCCTATGCCAGCATTGTTTTAATAAGCGCCATGTAGGTCCTCCCACTCACGTCAGGTATTCCAGTGTCCATTGCGCGCTATTCCCTGTCCCAGGGAAGCGGCAGCAGGAATGAACTTAAAGCAGCCCCCACACACACACCCCGTCACCTCAGTGACACAGTTACTTTATGATGGGCAGTAAAAACGAGGGAGCCATCGACAAACGTGTTGCTAGGCAGAGTTTGGAGAATAGAGAGGTGAGATAGAGAGGACTGGGATTCACACCTCTGCCCACAGGGCTCTATGGTTTTTGGTTGAAAACAACAATAGCAGCGATATCCCAGGTTCACACAGTAAGAAAAACAAAGATACTATGAGAAAACCATAGATCATGTTGTTGTTTATTATCGTTGTTTTCTTGTGCAAAATTTATCATGGTAAATTAACACGACTGGGTTCATACAACCGTGAAAACAACGAACAATGAAAAACAACGATGGGCATTGTTTTCATGGTCGTATGAACCCAGTCATAGAGAACAGATAATAGAAAGAAAGGAGGAAGGAAGGAAGGAAGGAAGGAAGGAAAGAAAGATGTGTCACATTCATAAGGATAGCTATGTTAGTCCGTTGTCTTGTGACATTATAATTTATTATGGCATAAGCTTTCATGGGCCAGAGCTCACTTCCTCAGATGCATGAAATGTTATCCTTTGTTTTTATGTATATGTATATGTATGTATATGTGTATATCTACACACACACACACACAGGTACAGGGAGGGGTAGTGGCAAGGCAGGGATATTATTCCAAAGAGAACCCAGAAGGCTCAGCTATGCAAGAGATACATGTGTCACATTACCCTGCGGAACCCTGTTTACCAAAGCTGAATTCAATGCACAATTTGTTACCTCAGGCTAAAACATTTGCCCTTAAAATTTAAAATAATTAACACACTGGGCAAGCTTCCAAGCCAGGCGGACATCTTTATAATGACCTATAAACAACTGCCGTTTGTAGTAAACAATAACTATTGATAGCGTAGAACAATGCTTCGGGGACTGCCTGCATTCACCCATGAAAACATTAACTCTCTCAAGTCAATTACTTGGAAATTCCTAGGTGTAACAAAACATTGTTCTAGGCCTAGGATTTGAGAACTATTTGTGACGGCCTTCCCACCATATACTTGCCCTAAAATAATCTTTGGAAGAACATTGTATGGTGCAAAACCTTGAAGCAGCCGGAAGCCTTTTCATACAAACCACTTCCTTCATGGTAACTGAGGGTAGATTAACACCTAAACTGACTGGAATGTGATCCCTGTGACAAAAGGGCACTTTTGTTTAGAGTTGCCAGATCTACCTAGATAAGAGTTTGCTGCATTCCACACACACCCTTCTGCTTAGAGGAGAGCCAAGAAGTAAGCCCCTGCCCGGAGTTCTAGTGTGGCCATGTGCCCTACTTTACAGAGGACTGTCCACGATTTTGAAGGTGTCTTCTATTTGGAGGGCTGCTCAGTCCAAGTCTGGTTTAAATATAAATGAAGGGAGAACAGGGGTCTTGAAATTGCCCATCAACACTTGTTAGCACCTGGATAACAGACTGAACAGGCTGGCACAAATGTCACCTGGTTACAGTCTTCTCCACTATGGTGGGATGTATTGTATTTCTATTTAAATTATAGCCATTATTTCCAAATTTGCGTAGCTATATCTTATCTCAACATATGCACATTTCATGCAAACCCATGTCCTTTTTTTTTGGTGATGCACACCTGGCCATTCCAGTTAACCCACTTCCTTATTTATTTATATTCCACTTTTTGACAGTCCCCCCACCCTTGCCACAATCCTCAAGGTGGCTTATGCCAGAATGCAAACCTACTTTGCAGATCTACTTTGGCTTTTTTTATTAGAACTCCACAGTCTACCAGCCAGAGGCAAGGGCAAAATAATGGCTCAGGGGCAGACATGCCCTTAAAATAAAATAATAAGTTGCCTCTGAGCACATGCTCAGCCCAAGAATTTGTTTCTAGTACCAGAACTAAGCTCACAGCCCCTTCAAACAAAAATATCAGCAGCCTAATGTATTTTCTTACTATGTGTTTTAGTTGTTGCTATCGTTAAACAATAGGGAGACAGAAACTCTTGCCAAGCTATGGCAAATCACCCAAAGAACTACCAATAAATCTCTATCTACCGTACTTTTCCCTGCTGCTGCCCCCCATCCTGGCTTATGCAATAAAACTACAGTAAGGAACAACAAAGATGGGGCATTTTCCGTTGTGGCACTAAGGATCCAGAACATTCTCCCAAGTTAAATCTGCCTGGCCTCATTTTGATTCACCTTCTGGCAGGTGGTGGGACCTATTCTGTTTCAGTGGGCTTTCGGCACAAAGTGTTTTAAGTGCTATGTGGTATTGTCTATTTGTTTTCATCTTGCTGTTTATAACATTTGGATTGCTTTTATTGCTGTTCTTAAAGGAATCTAGTTAGCTGCTTTGATAGTCTTGTAAATGGAACAGCAGAGTACAAATGACTGGAAATTAATCAGTCAAGCACAGCCAACAAAACCAATAACATTGGCCAGGAGCTGCTTAGGTTCACACAATAGGTTTGAGCTGGTCTAGTAAAGCCAGGGCTGGATTAAGGCCAACTGATGCCCTAAGCGCAGCCCAATAATGGTGCCCCTCAGCCCTTCCATTGCTTAGCTGGCAAGACATTAAGACTCAATAAGTGCTGAAGGTGAAATAGGGCATTAAAAACTCAGTTTTCTTCAAGGCCATCCCCCACGCCAGAACACACAACTACCGGTATATTAAATATAAACTGTTTTTTATTATATTTATTTAACACTAAATAGCAGCAAGCAATATAAGCCAATTACTTACTTATAACTAGGGCAACAGAAATACAAATTTTCATCACTGTTTCATGCATTTTTTAAATAAAACTGTTATAAGGGAAAAAATGCAAGTGCAAAAATTTGTGGCACCCTGGTACCCTGTGGTGCCCCCCTTCCCTTGGTGCCCTAAGCACGTGCTTATATTGCTTAATGGTTAATCCAGGGCTGAGTAGAGCTGTTTATTTTCTGATCCCTTTTTAAACTTCCTTAAGGCCAAAATAGACATGACTTTCAACGTGTCTGTGCATAAAACCTGCAGGTTTTTAAAATGCCAGTTGTATCAATTGTGGGGAGTGCACTGATAATGCATACTCTCAAATTGCCCTGAATTTGCCAGGACAGTCCAGCAAACACTTAAGCCATCAGGCTTCTTACTTTGTTATGCAGATTCCCAATTTGTTATGCAGAGCCCCGAATTCCCCTGCCTCCTCCAGCAAGCTACTGTATTTAGCTTATCTGCGATTTTGCCCATGGCCCCTTTAAGCAAGAAGGGAACAGACTGTGTGTGTGTGTGTGTGTGTGTGTGTAAGCGCCTGCGTGTGTTTGCGTGCAGGGCTGTGGAGTCGGTAGATAAATGTTCCGACTCCGACTCCTCAGTTTTTTGTACTTCCGACTCCGACTCCCCGACTCCTCTGTATTAATATGCTAATTAATTAATTAATTAATTAATATGCGAGGTAGTTGGGCAGAAGCTGCTGCCTTCTCCTTTTTGTGTGCTGATCTGCTGCTGAAGATAGGGCAGTGGGAGGATCCAGGAGGGGCATTTATTATAAAACAGAAGTCATCAATTATAACTGTTTGTGAATTGGGACATTTAAACTTGCTTTTTTTAAAATTCCAATCTAAATTCAGTAGGAGTCGGAATCGGTGCATTGTTTGCCGACTCCGACTCCAGGTACCCAAAATTTCCTCCGACTCCTCGACTCCGACTCCACAGCCTTGTTTGCGTGCACACGTGCTCCCCCCCTAAGTAAGACCCACTGAAGACATTTGTACTTACTTCCGAGTAACTGTGCGTAGGATTGCACTGTTTGTTTTAACTTAATTCAAATTAGTTTAATTCTGTAAGATTATTCCAGTTTAAGTGTTTCTTTAGATCTAAATTGTGTGAATAGAACACAAAAAAGTGCTTTAAACTGGGGCCTTTCCACAATAACAAACAACAACAACAAAGCTATTCAGCCCCTCAGAGTTACTCCTTGTGCTTAAAAACCAGAGCTGTAGAGGTGTTGGAGCAAAACGCTGAAGGGGCTCCAAACCCCAATGTGTCTTTTTGTATTTTCCCCCACCCCAAAGCTCCCCCTCCTCTGCATCTCCTTCTTTCCTTTTCCTTCTCCAACTGCCCTGAAAATGCGGGACCAGTCCTGACAATTTTAAAACAAAAAGAGATTGCCCTGCAAGCACTGACACCCCCCGCCCCTGAAAAACACCAGATATCAACAATTAAGGGTTTAAGTAAGGTTTTTTTAAAAAATACAAAAGCCACTAATAAAATATTATAAAATAATATATAATATAATGTAATAATTATAATATAAGATTTGTGTGTTTCCTCTAATAACTTTTGTAGTTGACCATGCCCTTTGGTTGCCTGGCCATGCCCTTGGCCACGCCCTCATGTTACCTGGCCTCACCCTCTTGATCACACCTTCATGTTGCTTAACAAAAGACAGGCCTGTGGCTTATGCTGGCTCAGTTTGCCTGAGTGTGGCAAGCTAAGCAGGGTCAGGCCTGGTTATTACTTGGATGGGAGACCCCTCCTCTAGTTTCCTGCATTGAGCAGGGGGTTGGACTCAGATAGCCTTGTAGGCTCTTGCAAATACCTCTTGCAAATTCACGTGTGTCCTTATTTTCATAGATTCACAGATAAGAGTTGGAAGGAGCCTACAAGGCTATCGAGTCCAACCCCCTGCTCAATGCAGGAAACTAGAGGAGGGGTCTCCCATCCAAGTAACAACCAGGCTTGACCCTGCTTAGCTTTCCATGCTCAGACAAGCTGAGGCAGCGTGAGCCACAGGCCTCATCTGTGAAATATTGGAGGGTATGATAATGAACCAGATTAGAGCAGAAATTTAACTCTTTTCTTCCCTGCTACAGTCCTGAGGAAAATCCCTTCTCTGAAGCTAGTATTTGCACTGGGAGGAAATCCCCTATTAGTGGCTCATGTCCTCCCCATAAGATCCAGTTCACACATGGTTGAGAGTAGGGAAGTGCAAATCAGTAAAACTTGAGCTTGTTCATGTTCTCTGATTTCCACCTCGAAGTTCATTCCTTGTTCCAACTCATGTCTGTATTGAATTGTGAGCTTTGTGTGTGGAAGAGTGTGTGCTCAAAAACTGCATATTTTCACACACATTTTTTTTCCAAATGTATGTATCAATTGTGTGCATTTTTAAAATGTACACAATTTTCTCCCATTGACTAAAGTGCTTGTGTGGATTTTTCAAATGTATGCATTTTAATGTGCATTTTTCAAATGTACGCATTTATGGAACACATTTTGTTGTTATTGAAAAAAATCACATCGCAAGCTCAGAAATGTACAGAATTCAGACCACAGAATGCGTTCAGGTCCACATTTGGTTCCAGTGGTGTGAGTTGGATAAATTATGGGGGGGAAAACAAGCTTAAACTAATTGCTCACCCATCTCTAGCTGAGAGCTCCCTCCTCCCACAGCACATATTTAAACACACATGTGGCAAATAGGTTCTTGGAACATTTCATCAACAAATACAGCCTGCACCACTCAACCTACTTATTTTATTTATACTTTCCTTTTTGGGAAGCTCAGGCCCCCTTCCCACATACACCTAGTCATGTGGAAGGTACTCACGGTATGATCCCACATTGTTGGGAAATGTGTGTAGATGCTCCCAACCATACAGGTAGGAGCTGCTTCCTTGTGATATGATCCCATGCCACTGAGGGGTATGTGTACACAAGTGTAAATATTCCAACCACTGGGGGGGGGGGGGGAGAGGCAGATGACATGGAACTTTCCCACCAAATCAGTACCCTCCCTTTCGGCAGTTAGCCAATCAGGTGCTGGGAAAGGCGCATGCGCTCTGTTCCACACATGTAGCTGGAATATTTACACATTCCCCCACCCCCAGTGCCATGGGATCATACCACAAGGAAGCCGCTTCCATGTGTATCACTGTGTGTGCAATGGGGACCTCTGAACATCTTTCATGGGGCGACTAGTCATTGCCCAGGCTGAGACCTGTGTAGCTATTAACCATGTCACAGCATCAGCAGCTTCCAGGTATTTGTCCCTCATTTGGATCTTGTGATTTTTTTGGTGATAACTGCAGCCTACGCTTGTGACAAATGATTCAGATATCCTACTAAGGTGAGAGGTATTCCTGGCCTACATTGTTAACATTTTAGTGAACGTTTGGTAGATTTACCAAGAAGTGAATAACTGAACTAAAATCAACCTGATTATAATCTAATTCTACACTGAGGTATATTATGACTTTAATGACTCTAATCAAATGACACCACTGATATACAATAGGTACAAGATCAGAACATGTTTAAGGACCCTCATTAAGTTTAAATTCAGCATGTACATGTGAAATTCCATTTTCCATTTTATTCCTTTCAAGCACACAAACCCACAGGAATCAGACTAATTACTCCTAACATCCTCAAGGCATTCAAGGCTTCGAATCTGAACTACGCACAGTCCACCAAGAATTCATTTGACACATTTTATTGTACTAGGTTTCATTGATTTGATGTAGCATGCTTATGAATAGGATTTGTTAGGATTGTGGCTTAACAATGTAACTTGCCACTCATTTTATCTTGAAGGACTCTTCTGAGTACGTACTTTTGTTTTATAAAGCAAGGACTACTAGTATCCAATTTTGTGTTATAACAAGAATGATAATTATTATTATTACTACTTTAGCCAGTTCCAGGTACTGTTTATGTGCTTGATTCCAAAACATCTTTGTTTCCTCTTAGGCATTTGGTGCCCAAAGTTATCTGGTTTTTTGTTTTTACTTTAGAATGTCAGATTCAACAAAAGAGCACTAAACTAAAACAGCAAAAGCCAGGAGGAACGTGGGGCACTGATGATGGTCATTTCTGCCTTACACTTCCCCCAGAAGAGGAGACTTTCATGTTGCAGTCTGGTGGCTCTGTTAAACGGTGACCCTTAAGAATGGGAATCAAGGAGATGGTGGAAGCTCTGTCCCCTTCCCTCAGTGGAGAAGGCAATGCACTCATGATGATGTTCCCTTTCAGGGCATGTGGCCATTTCCAGTACCAGAGTATATGGTTGAGGTCTTTGTTCAGCTGGTCTGAGGTCCTAATAGTTTCATCTACATAGCTTCCCTTCCCATCATATCGGCCACTTAAACAGAGGTAATTTAATAAAACAGAGATGATGATGATATTTCTGGTTGGTCTGATTGCATCTTGACAACTGTACGGCTGATTACAACACCACTGGTCTAGAAAATGAGGGACCTAATTAGGGCTCATGTTATTGGGGGGGGCAGTAGGAGGGGGGCTTGATGAAATCCACAAAAGCTCCAATCCTTGATTCATCCCAATTTTAGCCAATACATCCCACCACACACCAGTCTTCTATAAACAGTAGTTAAAGAGGTGTGTGTGCATGGATGGGCTGGACCATGCATGGGCAGCAAGCTAAGGTGAGACAGTAGCTGGAAACCAGACACCATGTGACAAATCGGTAGGCAGCACCAAAGAGCAAACCAGGACCAAAGGGCAAACCAGGAGGTAGGACTGAGGGGTAAGCCAACTGTCAGGATCAAAGGATACAGGACCACACCAGAGCTCAGGAAGACCTTGTTGCTCAAGCAACACTCAACAGGAAGGCCTAGTTCTTCCTGTCCAGGATCCACTGGCCAGCCTGGGTGTGTGGAATCAGTCCAGGGTCTGAGGATATGTCACTGGGAATCTGCCCCCTGCAGTTCAGTGGCTCACCACACAGGGCAGCTGCCTGTCCACAGATCCAGGTACCTCCTGTCAGGGGTGACCTCTGCCCCTCCCAGTTTGAGCACTGGGACCTTACCAAGAGGGCTGCAATGGGTTTTCCTCAGGCAAAGGTCTGCAAGAGTTTAAGTGCAACTTCTGAAGAGAGCACCTATCCCTCAGCATTCTCAGATCTTTTTTTTTTAATGTCAATTTAAACTTCCTCTGTGTATTCCCCAAGTTCCATCACAGTGGCAGTGGGAGCCATCACACACACTGGGTCTCATCCCCCCCACCCCACCCCGAAAGAAAGTTGCTTCATCCTCTTTTGCAGTTGCACCTGCCTGATTGCATCTTCCTGTGCTCCCCATTTCGCAACACTCACATGCAGGCTAGACCTTCTAACCCAGCCTTCCCCAACCTGATGCCCTGCAGATGTTTTGGACTCCAGCTCCCATCAGCCCCAGCATGCATGGCCAATGGTCAGGAATGGTGGGAACTGCAATCCAAAATGAGGGCACCAGGTTGGGGAAGGCTGATCTAACCAACAGTATTCTTCTCTAATCACTCTAATGCTCTGCCACCCCTCAAAGCCCTATATTGGCTTGATCTGAATAGGGCTATACCAGGGATGTTGAAGAGTCCTTAGTCTCGAGTCACGAGTCTTTGGACCCGAGTCTCGAGTCCGAGTCCAAGTCCTTGGTCCAAAATGGTGACTCACGAGTCACAAGTCACTCCCAAAGCTGACTCCACGAGTCCCTATTAAAATCAATGGGTTTTTTTCCCAACAAAATAAGGCTACTTCAGATGTGTGGCTTAAATAAATTCTAGGCACAAGTGTGCCTTTTTATTTCAAAACTCTGCAACTGATTTTGGCAAGAACAGACCAGGCAGAAAAACCCAAAATAACCAGACAGGCAGAAGAGGCAGGGAACCCCAAAGCAGGCAGGCAGAGGCCTTTGTCTTGGACAATTCAACTGTTGAACTGGTCAAGAAGAGACCAGGCAGGCAGAGGAGGCTGGGAACCCCAAACAGGCAGGCAGAGGCAGCCAAACCCAAAATGTCTGAAAGGTAAAATGATTTTAAAAAATAAACTTGGATTGTTACTGCAACTAGGTCCAGACAGCACCTGCAGGTGGCATCAAGCAGGGATGTTGACGAGTCCTTGGTCTCGAGTCCCGAGTCGAGTCTCGAGTCCCATTAAAAATATTGGGACTCGAGTCCGAGGGGGGACTCAGTCCGACTCACGAGTCCAGTCCTCGAGTCCGAGTCCCCATCCCTGGGCTATACCAGAATGTCCATTATGTCACTGAATGATGATGAAAGGGTTTAAAAGGGGGCGGAGTTTGCAGCCATGATTAACTTGTAAAGTGTGAGATGCCAGGTTTTCATGCCTGCCCGGAAGACCGTCCGTCTTGCCAGGAACCCATCATACCAGATGTGTGTGTGGACGATAAGTCACTCAATACAGTGAGCAAAATTTATGGAAGTTCAGCTGGCCACGTATTCAACAGCACTTACAAATATTATGTACTTCACTTATGGCAGGTCAGAGCCCAAGGTACTGTAAAGAGGCAGCAGCAGCAGGGCTGAGCTCTGGCAATCCCCATCTCAAAGGACGAGATCTTGTTGTGGTTCCAAGTCTGTTAACGCCTAGTTTAATCCATGTGTGCTTTCCCCTCTCCTCCAACAGCGTTTCAGCCTCACACAACAACCCTGCGAGGAAGCCGAGAGACAGCAGGCCACGTCATCGAATTCGGACGTCCGGGAGCTGCGATTGGCTGCGGCTCCACCTTTGAGCTTACGCTCGCGCGCGGAGGAGGGAGAGGGGGGGGAGCAAACCCGCACTCGCATCTCGGCGACGTGTGAATCGATTCCTTCCGTTCTATTTTACCCTAACCCTGAGTCCTGGAAGTGCGGGACGGGGACGAAGTGCGGGGGCTGTGAAACAGCAGCAGCCCTTAACATTAGAGCGGGGCTCTTGGCGGCGGCGGGTTGTGTCGTCGCGCCCCCTTCTCACAACGAGGAGAGGGAGGCGCAGCAGAGAAAGAGAGGGAGGAGAGAGAGCTCCTTGTGCGGCGCCCCAGCAACGCCGCCATGACGGACTGCTCCCCTCACACGCGGCTTCCCCTTTGCCTCACGCGCGCCAGAAAAGCGCGTGAGGCACTTTCCCGCCTCTTGGCACGCGCCTGGAACCACGGCGGCCGGCGCCCTTCCCCCGCCGCCTCCTCGTGCCTGCCAGGCCGGCCGAGAGGCTCGCTCCCGAGCCCCCTCCCCCTCTCCCTGCGTGCGTGTGCGTGACGAGCGGGCCCCGCCCCACCTCCCCTCCCCTCCCGCTCGTCGACTCCTCCCCCTCCCGCCCCCTCCCCCCCTCCCTCCCGCGACGAGGCCGAGCTGGTGTTTTTCCACTCAGCAGGATGGGCGATGCTGCTCCGCGCCGCTCCCTCGTCAGACAGCAGGCACGAGAGGTCAGGAAGAAAGCGCTTATAAATTACCGTTTCCTCCTTCTCCGCCGCCCAGTTTAGTCCGCCTCGCCGCTCTCCCCGCCGGGACGCTCCTCCCTCCTACGGACGGCTGTGAGACGCTGGGCAGCTGCCTGGACAGAGAGGAGACGCCGCGACGGCAGGTATCCGGGGATCCCTTGGCGGCGGTGCTTTGGGAGTAGGACGCGGGAGAAAGAAAGAAAGAAAGAAAGGCGGGCGGGCGGGCGGACCGGCGGGCGCGTGGCTTTGGCTGCCCGCTCCCCTTCCCTCTCGTTAGCGTTTGGGAACAAAGGAGGCAGGCACTAGGCAGGCAGATGGGTCTCCTCTCCCGTGTCATGCACTGAAGACAGCAGGGAGGGACCGGATCCTTCGAAAGGCAGCAGCACGAGCGTTTGCTTTCTTCGGAGTCTTAAGGCTGCTGAAGAAAGAGCTGGTTCTGCTGAAGCAAAAAAAGGGACGCGTGTGCTTCTTTCTTCTCGGGTGCCATCCCTCAGGCAAGGTGGGGAAGAAGAAGAAATCCTTGCAGCAGGATTTTTTTTTTTTTGGCTAGGTTTCACCCTGAGCATCACTGCGCGCCCCCCCCGCCTTCCCTTTACCTGTCCCCCCCCCACTCCTTTTTTCTTTTCTTTTCTTTTGTTTTTTGGCCTCCTTAAGAGATTCGAAATTTGTCGTCCAACGCCATGTACTTTTCGGATTGCTTTGCTTCTCTCTCTGTTTGTGTATGTGTGCGTTGCAGTTTTTTTTTTTAAAAAAAAAGAGCATGGCGGTTTTCCTTTTGTCTGCTTTAAAAAAATGTGCGTGCATGTGCACCTTTCTAGTTAGGCGGTGTGGATTCGCTTAGCAGTTTCTCCCCCCCTCCCTTCCCACCCCCACCCCATCACCCACTGATACCGTGTGTTAACTTTTAAATAACATATATAACAGCTACATGGAATTAGCCACTTGTGTGGTCACGCTTTCCGCCTGAATTAGTGCGTTTTCTGCCTTTGTATGTGCGAGCATGTGCTTGTCTCTTCCTCCCGCACCCCGCCCGCTTCCTCTTCCATGCAATGTGCGGTTAAATTGTATTTTAAGCACGCGGCGCTCTGCTTAAAAAAAACAACAATCAGTTAGAAAAGGCGAACCCCAAGCATTGCTACACAACTGGTGCTGGTGCATCTTTACCTGGACTACAATAGCCCTCTTGTAAATTGGTTCATTCATTTTCTTGGAGGGAGATGATGAAAGGAAGGGAAATGGATTGTGATATTCTTGGAAAGTTTGCTGGCAAGAATTGAACCTTGGGCACACTTCAGTGTAAATTTGCATCTCCGTTGCCGAGATCAGAAGCCAGCACTAAAGGGATGAATATTCATCTGTTGTATGATCATTTAATAAAAGGGAAGCATACAGACTTTTGAGACGGCACCGTCTAAATTTCCATATAAGAACATAAGGAGGAAGCCACTTTGCATGCCTGTTAGGATCAGCAGATAGCCAAATGAGGATATAATATCCGTATATCTTTTCATTCACTGGAGAATAAAGTGTTCATTACCCATGAAACCTGCTTTTTGACAAAATGAATACATTCTGAAGCAGACATGGTTTTGAAATATCTTTTTACTGTTGCAGCCTAATACTAAGTACTTGGGAGGAAAATCCTTTTCTTTAAATAGAAGTTACTTGCAAATAATTACTCTTATGACTGCTGTCTTTAGTTGTTCTAAAAATAATAAGGTAACATATGCTGTGAAATGAAAAGCCAGGTGCGTTACTGAAGAAACAGAAATGCCTCTTTTGATATCTTATTGAATCTCCCTGTGGCCCTTGCCAAGGTGGAGAGAGAGCTTTTCTTTTTCTTCTTTTTATTCTTAGCTACTAATTTTTAACCGTATCAGGAAAGGCATTAAGAATGTGTGCCAAGAAAAGTCACTTGTACTTAATGTGCTATTTTGGTAACCACTGTACTTTCTTGTCTCTGTGCGTCAAACTGTCTCAAGTGTTGGGCTGGCAAAATCAAACAGCTTTGTTTCAAAGAGCCATGTAGCGGGTTGTATAATTTGGAGGTGTTGCTGGCTAAGATTTTGCAAACTCTTGATTTCTTTCTTTCTTTAAAAGTGTTTCAAGTGAATGAACTATTTTAAAATGTGGGGTCATTCATGCATAATGTTTGAGAGAAAAAAATATAGACCAGTCTAGGCCAAACCTCTGTGTCCTTGGCAAATGAGTGTGTATATTTAGATTTGTATTTGGTGAATACAAATAATCTCTCTGGCAGATTTTGGCTGTAGAGGAGTGTGATGGAAATATTTTCATGAAAGACATTGCTTGTAAGTTGATCTCTTCCAGTAGAAAAGGAGAATGGGTTTTAGTTTGCATCTAAGCTGAGCTGGTCATATACTGTAATAACAGTGCCATTTGCTTAACTTAAATGCTTAAAGTGACTGTGCAGAGAGAAATAACTGGGCAGCAGGACAATTTTTCTTTCTATTTTACATTTTAGCTTCTTTCATCTACCTAACCTTATATATTTTTAAAAATCAGTTGCTCCCTTTTGCTTTTCAAGCCTTCACTCATTCTGTTCATTTTGCCAAGGACTCTGTCTTTCCTTTTCCTTTTCCACTTTCTTCTGCAGTTACCGAGTGACCTAACTTTTGCCAGCCATCAAAAGCAGGTCTGATGTACAACATCCTGTCCTGTAGGGGGCAGAATGTGAGATGAGACAAACAAATACATTATTTTTCTGAATGCATGGAGAGAAGATAGAAAAAAGAAAACATTTTTAAGTTGTTGCTTTGGCCTTGAACTATATCATTGGTATGTTCCAACATGGAAATTTAGATATATTGCATTAGGCAGAACTGTGTGTGGTTCTAGGGTGTGGTCTAAAGAATATTAAGCTTATGCATTGCCAGCATAGAGCATTAGGAAATGAACAAATGTCCGGAAGTGTTAGTCTATGAGCCGATCATAAAATGAGCAGCTTTGGTTTTAGAGATCTTGGGGACAGATTTTGCTGCAAATTTGGAGCAACTTTGCTAACGCTAATTTATATTGGAGTAACCCTAATTTACATTGCAGTAATATCATCATACTGTTTCTTTGCAATGATGGAATAAAGTATATTTAGGGTTTCTTTCCCCCCTCTTTTCTTATGGGAGAAGGAGAATGTCTAGGGCTGAAGAGGCTAATAACTGTTTAATAAAAACATGAAGAAACACTGAGTAGAATACTAAAAATAGATGAATGAGATATATGCCTGTCAGAATCTTGTTGCTTCAGTAGGGCTAGGATGAGATAGAAGCACTGGCTCACACTTTGGACTTGACTTGTGGTGCCTTTGCAAAAAGGTTGGTTATCAGTGGTTTTTCTGGGGGTTATTTCAGGGGCGACTTGCCAAACCACTAGTGGCATCTCAAATATGGCCCACTGAAAGTTCAGGGGAAAACTTCACATTACAGGGGAGATCTGTGATTGAATCTCCTGATATTTTCATTTTTTATTAAATGCAGCTGTGGGAGGCTGCCAGTTTGATCGATGAAGCAGTGCTGGGGAAGTAGATGTTTATCCCTTTCCCAGTGCACCATTCTGCAATCAAATTCATATATCCCATGCTACGTGTGTGGGATGGGGGTGGGAATGTGGGTAATGTAACATTTAATTTAGTCCTTGTTTAGTCTTCGTTCAAGATTTTCCTCCTTTCCTATGAGGCACTTAAAACTGCCACAACTTGATCTTTTGTTGGGTAGAGCCCACATGCTAGAACGCTAAGTTAGGTTTTGTTTCATGCTCATTGGTGGGTGGTCAACCTGTAGCATGGGTGCCACAAGTTGTACAAGCCATGGTAGTTCGTAGTACTCCTGGTTGGGAGCCACAGGAATGTTCGGTTTGGCTGTTGCATGAATTCTGCCTGCTCCCTGGATTAGTAGGCTAGAGGCAAAATCACCCTAAGGCACTGGAAGCAGCATACAAACTGCGGAATGCTCTAGGTTGGTTATCAGTGGTCTAACTGATAAGATCACTATAGTTGGGAATATGAAGATTGGCTGGTGAACGTGGGGGTAGGAAAGTGATTGTCTTCTCTTGTAACATATGGATTGGCTTGCATGTTTGAGCTACCTGTATCAGTTTGCTAAAATATTCCATACTTGAAGTAATCTCTCTGTCATGTCTCCTCCTGCTCTGTGCTTATGGTATACCGTCATCTGTGTAATGGACGTTAGGCCCAGTTAAGTGGTGGTGGTGGGGTTGCTGTTGAAAACGTATCTGCGTAGTCAGGGCCGCCCCACACAGCTACTTTAATGTCTGAAAACTGCTTTCTATATGGACCAATTGGATTGCGTGATCATCCTTGATACCAGCACCACACCTCACTAATCCTGCTATCTCACAATGTTACTTGTCATGTCCAACAAAATAAAAAAATGTATTTTTGTTCTCATTGGCATAGTATATTTAACTCTGGAAAGTAACTGATAGCCAGTAGATCTCACATAGATCTGGATTTAAGCTTGTATATAACATATTAAACCATAAATTCAGGATATCTCAAGAGAATGGGACACTTTCACATTACACGGTGCTGAAAGTGGCAAGAGTTATTTTGGGAAATGCCTGCCAATTAATATGAAAGTGATATTTGATTCTATGGAAATGGCTCAAAATGCTGCCAGTGTTTAATATGAAAGACTGCAGTTCAGCTTCTGCTGGTCACATGATTTATGAGGTTATGAGATAAGATACTCTGGCTAACTCGCTGATTTGGCACATATGGTGTTATGGTGGATCGGCAATGGATCATATCCGGATATTGCAGAATCCTGTTGCAGAGCTGGCTGAAAACAGCCATTTTAGAAAATAATAATAATAATAATAATAATAATAATTATTATTATTATTATTATTATTGACACTTGTTAATGTATAATAATACAAAGCAAACAGATCTACAATAGTACCCATCCTCACTGGATGTCACACCCTCCTGTAACCTAAGCCCAACAACAGTAGAAAAGCAAAAAAGAGAAACAGAGATGGAGAGGAGGGAATGTGAAGTAAGTTTCAGGAGATACACAGAACAGAAAAGGATCAGGATTTAAAGAGCTCTAAAAAGACCAGATACCATTAAATTTAGTTCTAGCACCATGCCTATGAAATACTATTCAGTCTTTAACTGCCAGGTCTCAAATGTTCCTTTGTACCCCTCTTTAACTGGGCACAAGTGTTCCCATATGTTTGTGACAAGGAGAAAACAACCACTAAATGATACCTAGTCAGTCAACTCAATCCATACCACAAAGGATTGTGAAAACAGGGTAGTGTAAAGTTGTTTATATGCTACAAGTGTCGTATATGGATTAATGGTATTTATATCAATATTAGCTCTATAATGTTACAAATGACCGTAAGCACATGCTTGATTCTCTCCACCACTCCCTCCCCTGATCTGCTTCACTGAAGCAGACAGGAAAGGTTTCCTTCAGAAATCTGGGGGGGGGGCTGGGAGGGGCGGAAGCAATGAATCTGGGGAACCTGTGACCTGAGACAGAGCCCCCTCCCCAAATGCCCCATTCTTCTAGGAAATGGCTCTATTCTCCTTCTCCTGAACTATTTACCTTCTCAGAAAACTGAGAAGGAGGGCAATGTAATATTTACTTGCATTCCCCTAGTAACTACCGTACATAGAACAGGACTGCTTTCCCTGCTTAAGAACAGTGCCTTTGTGACATCAGCAGCCATTACACCAATCCCTACCCTCAAATCAAAATTCTCTGCATACGTATGGAACGAGCAAAGAAGCCTGAGACAATGGCTGTTGATGTCAGTAAGGCATTCCTTTTTGCCCTACCTACCATTGCAAAGGTGACTGACTCAGAGAAGGAAAGCAGGAGGCGGGGCATGAAGTAAGGATAAAGATGAGGCAGTGGACAGAGGGAAGGTCCCAAATCCAAAGGATGGAGAAAGGAAGGGGAGGGGGAGGATGAAATCAGCTGTGAATGGAAGATAGGCCTGACTCACCCACTCAGCTTCATTATCTCATATTTATTTAACCATCTTTCCACACACCACTCCCAGCATTTAGACTTAATTTTTAGACGGAGCAGAAGCAAGGGGCAGAGAGCATCTGAACACTTAGAAGGTGATCAGAGATGTAACAGCTTCATTCAGAAGCCCTCAAGAGTGCTGCTCTGCTGTTGGAGGAGCGGAGAAGGTTGCATCCACCCTGAGTCTGGTCCTCTTTTCTTGACTCCCACCCCACCTGAGTTAATCAGGACTATAAAGGCTTCTGCTCACTGTCCCAGGTTGCTCTGTGCGAACTCAGGAGCACTACAGCAAGCACTCAGCCTTTCTCTATGCTTGGGGTGGTGGGGATCATCTTTGGATCTTGACTATTATAAGAGTTGGAAATTAAAACCAGCGCTGACCCAAGACATTTTGCTGCCTGAGGCAAAGAACAAGATGGCGCCCCTTCCCATTCGGAACAAAAGTCAACAGGACTGATAGTTGTTTTTTTCTTCAACACTGGCAATGTGATTGCATCGTTCACCACACCTTAGGGCAGCAGGATAATTTGGGGGGGGGGGAAAGGCAGGCTGTTTGGCACACAGCTTTATCCTCCAGCACCTTGGTACCACCTCCCAGCATCTGCCGCCTGAGGCGACTGCCTCACTCTGTCTAATGACCCTGGTTAAAACACACACACACTTTAACCTGTGTGTGTGTGTGTGTATGTGTGTGTGAGAGAGATATATATGAGATTTTCAAACATGAGAGAGCTAATGTTACTTCTTAAAAACTCCCGTTTATAATTCCTGCATAATTGTGCAGTGAATTTACAGCTCTTACCTCATTTACCTATTTATCTTCTCAACCACTTGCGTAAGTTAGACTAAGTGTTATGATTTGGCCAGGTGACCTCAGCATCATGTCAGCAGTGATTTGAACCTGTATCATATCTTCAAATCCAACACTTCATCCACTGACCACACCAGCAGTGGAAATGAAAGCTGACTATGGAATAATGGTGGTAGAGGTGGGGGGGGGGGGATATTCTAGCAAGAGCCATTGGGCTATACAAAAGTGCCTTGGCAGCAACATACCCCAGCTCTGCTAACTAGCTTCCTTGCCACTAGGTAAGTTAAGTAGTCACTATTAAAATGGGCATTGAAAATATCTAGGACTACCTACATGTCTGTGTACCTCCTCCTGATCTATTTAAGCTTTGGTCAATTCCATTCTTGTTCTCCCATCTTTTTCTGCTTCTGCCTGAAGTTCAAACATACTTGAATAATCTCTTCAACAAGGATTGAAATTTTTGCCTTTTGGCAAAATTAAGCCCAATCACATAAATCCAGACTTCTCTATCTGCTTATCCCTCTCTTTGCATCCAAACGGAATTAGCTTGCCTCAATCTAGGAATTATTTGGTTTATAGACGCTGTGAATGTGAGCTTGTTTTGCAGATGCAGCTTGCCTAAGACGGAAACAACTTTTTTGTTTGTAGAAACACTGTATGTGTGTCCTTTCTCTACTGTAAAGAAGACTTTCTCTAATTTTTCAAGCAGAGTCCATTGTCCCATCACAGATGAACTCACTTTCTGTTGTTAAGGGCTGCTTCACAAATTTCATGTTTTACATATACCGTACATCTATACCAGGAATGTGGAATTAGATGTGGTTTTCCAACACACATGGTGTTAAACATTCATTTGTCATTGCATAATATGTGAAACAGTCTTAATACAGGATGCAATGCACAGGTGTATATTGGAGTGAAAGTACTATAGGTAGGTTCAATGCACAGGTGTGCCACTTCCTTTAGTGGAGTGAGAGTATTAAAGGTAGTATAACCTATTGATTGGAGCTTGAAGTGACAGAGTGCTCTGAGGAATGAAGCTTCAGCTATTTGCTGCTGAAACCATGTTAATTCTTCTATTTGTTTTAAATTGGTGGGGTACACTTAAATATAAAATAAATACTATAAAAAAATGACATTTGGAGAAATAGAAGTAACTGAAAAACAGTGACAGCTATGCTCATGTAAGTTGTATCCTTAATAATAAAATTATTTGAATAAATAATTTTGAATAAAAGCTTTGAATAAAATTAGGGTATGAATTAGGGTATGAAAATTGACTTCTTGACTGGCTTTGGTTATGTGTTGGCTTGTTGATTTCAGTGGAAGCAACTGCCTCAGTGTCCACTGCTGGTCAGCCAAACTACAGCAATCTCCCATTGTCTCTGCTCTATTACAGTAATACCTTGGATTGCAAGTAACTTGGTTTGAGAGCGTTTTGCAAGATAAGCAAATTTTTAAATATTTATTTATTTATTTTTTACTTGATATACAAGCGACGTCTTGCAATACAAGTACTGTAGTATGGCTTAAATTAAAAATCTCTGTACAGATTTTTTTGGGGGGATTTCGTTTTGATATAAGAGTGTTTTGGATTACAAGCATGTTTCCGGAACGAATTATGCTCTCAATCCAAGGCATGACATTATTATTATTATTATTATTTCTATACTGCCCAATAACCAAAGCTCTCTGTTGTAAGTTGTTTAGGGGATTCTTCTCTGGTGTAGACTTCATAGGCTTTATACATTTAATAACTCAGCTAAGCAAGAGGGAGTAATACTGGATTTTTATTTTATTATTATATTTATATCCTGCCTTTTATATTATTGTATTACTTATTATTATTTTTGTATTATTGTATTACTTTTGTATTATTATTGCTGTTATTTTAGTTTTATCAACATCACCACCACCATCATTTTACCATAATTATTATTAATTCAGTAGGTTGGTCTAATAAGTAGTAATCCAGAGGACATTCGGAGAGCTGCAATAGCTTAGAGTTCAACATATTTGAACAGGAATAGCTTTTGGAAAGATAAGAAGAATACCAACAGGTTTAGTGCCAGTGTTTAAATATCCGTAGAATAAGAGGCCACGCCTAGTTGGCCCTTTTATGAGACACCGATCGGGTCAAATGTATTCTTATTCTTTTAGTTTTATACACACTGCCAAGTTTATTTCAACAGTTCTGGATTTAAACTGGTGAAGCTGAATTTAGAATTACTGTACATTCTCAGAAATACATATCCTTTCCTGTAACCAGGCAAAAAGGAAGTGTATGTTTTTCGGTCACATGTAGTCGCCAGCAGCCAGTATAAAATATTTGAGTTTCAGCCTGGCTTGCACAGCAAAATTGCATGTTTTTAACTTGGCGTTTTCTATACAGGACTGTGTTCAAATCTAGTGAAAACCTATTTTATAGCAATGCAGCATGTATCCAAGCCATGCTTTAGCTAGCACATAACAGCTAGAATTCACTATTGAAATTAGCAGTTCAGTCTTACAGAGCTGCAGAAATGACTTGCACTGGCTCAGCCACCATGACATCCTGCCCTGGTAAGCGCAGCAGAGCTGTTTAGCTATCTGACTAGAATACACCGAGGAAGCTTATTTTCAGTTGGGACAGAAAATACCCCTTGTTACTGCCTGTTTCTTCCCCATCTCTTGCAGTGCAGCGCAAGTTCTCACATGAAACAGCATTGTATCACATTGGAGTGCTCAGACAGTATTGTCAGATCTGGTAACCATGCAACGCCACCTGCTGTGGCATTGCACTGGTGGGAAAGCCTAAAGCACTATACTGTGTGCTGAGCTGTCAGCATAGGAGTGCATAAGATTGGACCATAGATAATTTGAACTCGGTGCTTGAGACTTTAGGCTGGTAGCAGAACTTGGGAATGACAGAGAGCATTGTGGTAGAGTCCTGGCGTAGTTGCAGACTGCAGGAGCCTAAAGAGAAATTTGGCGCCCCAGGAAACACAGTAGTCCTCAGTCTCTGATCCCAATTTCTCCCTATCACTCAACACTCTCATACTTGGACCAACTCCCTGTCCTAATTCTGTAGAATCTACTGCAGGAGAGGAGTGGAAGTGAGGGAGTATTTACTCCACAGGGCCTAACTTGTAAGTCAAGCACCATTACAGACTTTTCCTGTTCCCAGTAAGTACCACATTGCAGGTTATTGGGTCAGACACTGTATTCAAACTGGACTTGCAGAGTCAAATTGGACTCCAGAAACCCTTCCTCACTTATCCACCTACCCATCCTGGTAGACCAGAACCTCTCATGGCCTCTAAGTCTTGTTTAAGTGAGGCTTGAGCATGGGCCAAAAGACAGAACTACAGCTCAGTGCCAGAGCACATGCTTTGCATATAGATGGTCTTGGGTTCAGACCCTGGCATCTCTAATTTAAAAAGGACCAGGCACAAAGTGATGTGGAAGACTTCTACCTGAGGCTCTGAAGAGCCACTGCCAGTCAGAATAGATAATACTCAGCTAAATGGACCAATTGACCTGGTATAAGGCCACTTCCTATGCTCCTAAGCTGATTTCCAGCTTTTCATTATCAACCCTGAAAAGTTCAGAGTCCCTGCTGTAGGCCACTGAGAACCTTTCAGTTCTGGAAAAGGGCTGGTAAACAATGGGGATCCTAGACAATGATCAGTAAACAAAGGCAGGGATGGGGGAAGCCTTTCTATCTTGCTCCAGGTAGAATGATGTTGGAAATTTATTTTTTACTCACCCGTTACCTTGTAATCTGTTTACTTTTGAGAGGTAGCTTGCCAGAATGGCATGCCGGCACATTGCATTAAAGATTAAAGTGGAAAATTAGAGAGAAGCTGTTGCCTGATAATAAAGTCTGTGCTATCTTCAGTTTTTAAAACGTTTGTGGCCTACTTATCTCTAGCAGGATTATGTTCATATTTTTTTCTCCATTAGCATCTTATTTTTTATTTTGTTCATTTTATTTTATTTTATTTTATTTTTTTTCTTTTTCTGAAACAGGAAGAGAAAATCCATTCTGGAGAGACTCTTCTTCATGTAAGTGTTATTTATGCTCGTTAATGCAAATAGCAAAATATTAGTAGTGCAACCCGAATGTTCAGAATCCCTGTGTTCACCATCTGCTCCTAGATAGAGAATAAACTGCTGGCAAAACATGAGCTACAGTTATATAGTGATAAATACTCAACAACTTATCATTATTTTTTGTTGTTGTTGTTATGGCAAAATGCTGTACTGTCTTTTGCCATCATATAGGCCATGATGCTGCACTTGCAGATTTTGGATGAGGGCTAGAATGGCATATGCAATTGGGACTGCTGGATGTGGATATCCGCTCCTTCTTGCAACAGCCTCTCCTTGCCATTGTCAGTAGAGTGATTTGTGATCAGAAAATGTACACAGATCACCATTGCT
The DNA here is from genome assembly GCA_021292165.1 of Shinisaurus crocodilurus. NCBI lineage: Eukaryota > Metazoa > Chordata > Lepidosauria > Squamata > Shinisauridae > Shinisaurus > Shinisaurus crocodilurus. Next base: position 4,332,153 of record CM037889.1, read on the forward strand.
GGATCAGTGCTTTGTCTTGCACGTGGCCTCAATAAGAAAGTGAAGTAGGGTTCCGGTTATTGCCATTTTACAGAATTGAAACAGACACGGCGATTTGCCCCAATCTAGCCATAACTGACAATAGCAACAACAACAACAACAACAATAGGAAGTCAGCAACTTCTGGCTGGGGTCTGCAGACTGATATCGTCATTTTCATATGACCATGTAGGTAAGTGCTATTGCCCTCATTTTAGAAATGGGAGGTGAGGAAGAGCAATTAAGGCTGCAATCCTGCACCCATATATCTGTAAGCCCCATTGAACTCAATGGGACATATTCCTGAGTAGACCTGTTAATAGGCTTGTGCTGTCAGGCTATAATCCTAAATACACTTGCAAGAGAATAAGTCTTACTGAACATATTTCTGAGTAAACATGCTTTGGATTGCAGTGTGATTTGTCCAAGGCCATAGAACAAATCATTGTAAGAGCTCAGCATAGTTTTTCCTGCTGCCATGCCTGTGGTAAGATATGCTTTGTTTTTCTTGGATTCTACTACATGATCCAAGTTACTAGTTGCAAAGTGTGTGTGTGTGTGTATGTGTGTGTGGCCTCAGGTAGTATTTATATTTCAGGCTCTTTCTGTGATTCCTTGCATTACTTGAAGATATAGCCTTGAAGATAAGTATAAACATTTACCTCCACAACCCCCAAAATCCAGCAACAACAACCAGTCTCCTAATCCATGTGTCACAGCAGGGCATCACAGTGCTGCTTGCCCTCTGGCAAAGTATTCATGTAGATGGAACATTGACTCACCTTGAGTGAATTAGCAAGAGTCCAACCACAAGGTTGTGCTAGAGAACTAGTTCCAGCAGCTATCAGTGGTCCATGTTGCCTTTGCATTTTACTTAGAGCAAATGGAGCATCAAGCTGCAGAAAACATTATTTATTTATTTAAGCTTTATTCATTCATTCATTCATTTTCTATACTGCCAATAGCCGAAGCTCTCTGGGCGGTGTACAACAATCATTACCCCTCTCTTGGATCAGAAAAGCTCCCAGATCAATAAAAAAATAAGACAGTCCCTGCTTCCCCCCCCCTTTTTTTTTTTACAATCTAAAAGAAAATGACACAAAAGGAAAAAGGAATGGGGAAGAAAGAAGAAAACAAATAATTTTTTTACACACTGCTCATAGACTTGGCTTGCTTACAAACTTTGGCTGTTTGCAAAGAGCTCCTTTAAGTGAGACCGTACATTTGGGTGCACCCACTAGGATTTTGGCCTCCCCATCCTTTAAACAATAATAACCATCTCGTATCACAAAGTTTCCCTTCAGTTTCAAAAGGCTTTCACCATACAGCATGGAGGGCTGCTGTTTGGGAAACACAAGTCCAAGGACCCATTGGGCACACTGAACTAGTTGCACAGTTTTGTGGACCACTGAAAACCCATAATATGTGTACATTCAGTAAAAGATAGAGCTTCACTTAGTTTTAAGAATATTATTTTGATAAAGCAAAATCAGCTTGGAGAGGAAAATTACAGCATTACTTTGTGGTATGGAGTCTGTTTTACATCACATTCTGTGCATACACAACTTAATGGAAAGCCCCGGAACATTAGCATGGGGCAAACGTCTAATGAAGTAATACACTTTTTATTTTATTTTTATTTTTAAAAAATCAGCTATAATGCTAATTTTATCTCTGCAAATAATTGGTTCATACGTTGCAAAAACCTATGTGGTAACAAATGTTTCTTTACTGAACTATTAATTGAGCTTTTAGAATAAAAAATCTGAAGTACTAGATGAGCTTTTAGAATAAAAGGAGTGTGTGTGGTGCACCCTCTATATGTAATAATTATTTCTGAGTACAGCCATTTGTACAGGCAAATTTGTTTGCAAACTTCCCTTTCCTTTAGCCATGTCCTTATTTTGCATTTTAAAATAGGGAAACATTTGTGGGGACCTGCAGAACATTGTGATGGGAGAGGAGGTGGGGAAGAGCTTCCTTTGCCATGGACCTTTCCCCCATAACTCTCAAAGGGTGATGATGGTGCAGGTAGAGAAGGAGATCTTGTTCCCTGCCTCTTGGGAAGTATAGTTAGCCATACCATAGGCCAGTCCAGCTCTCCCCAACCTGGTGCTCTCCAGATGTGTTGAACTACAACTTCCACAATCCTTAGCCAGCATGGAGATTGCAGGGAATTGTAGTCCCAACACATCTGGAGGGCACCAGGTTGGGTGAGGCTGCCGTAGGCTAACCATACAACCTCGACCACTGAGCCAAACTACAGAACTGGACTGTAGAAACCCATTTTGTGCCATTCCCTACTGCTATGGTACTCAGTTCATTTGCATGTGCCACCTTCTGGAAGGCAGCATGCACAGGTCCCACTGGTCCCAACTGAGTTTCCACATGGAGGCAGCACACAAATTTACCCCCTCTCACTGCCTCCTCTTGATCCAGGGCCTTCCCAGCCTGGTACAGCTGATAGCAATGGTGGTAATAGCAACTGAGTGCAGGGATGTTGATAAGCGAAGGGGATGAGTGGTTAGGGTTAAAATGGTGCTGTGCACAGAAAAGTAAGCTGATTGGTAGAGGATAAGAGCTGTAGGGAAAGAAACTTCCGCCCCTCTGCAACTCACTCAGATGCTGCCACTTCCAAGTGAAAGAGGAACAGGCCTAGAGAACTAGGCCCGCACTGACTCATTCTACTGCAGTGGCTTGCATTGTGGTTTCTGAGATAGAGGGGGAAAGACTCTCACACAAATCCCTGCCCATCATCAGACAGGGTGCCACAACTGGGCAATGGAGGAGTGAGCTTGCACCATCTCCTCTAGCCCCGCCCCAACCCACATGTGTCCTGGTAGGAGCTGGATGATGGGCAGCAAGGCAGAGGGTGAGGGGGGGAAAGGACTTTCTGTCCACCCACAGTTTCCTGCCCAGAGTCTGTGGTCCATAGCAGTTGTCAAGGATCTCACATGGAGAGCCAGTGCATCCCTGTGCACTACACACACAGCAACATATTGCCTATTTACCTGTCTTTATCTATCATGGCATGTACATCAATAGCCACTGTCCTTAGTTTGCTTATAGAGTCTGCCACACTGCTTCTACCCTGGTTGGCTTCCCCAGTAACCTGATGGAGCACTCCAGAATGCAGGTACTTGGGAGCACTTAGATTGCCCATTCCATCCTCTTCCAATATGGTTGATGGTTAGGCATGTGAGTGTAGAAGGGTTTTCCTTCTGTCCTTGCACCTGCCCTACAAACCACCATTGCCACTGAGCCAGTATGGAATGGGTCAGCCCCATTGCTTCTTTGCTAAGAGGATGGAAGAGATGGGAGGGAACCGCTCTTCCCTCTTGCTCTCACCAGCCATCCTGAAACTGGCTCACCTTGTAGGGATGACAGAGAGGGGCAGGGGCTGTCCTCTGGCCAAGGCTAGTAACAATAAAACCACTTCTGTACTGCTCGCACTTGCAAGTGTTAGCTTCTCTGAGCAGACTTTCCCCATCAGGATAGGCAAACCCAGGAAACTAGGTGCAGAGATAACATGGAACCTCAGTCTCCTGGGCACATGGGATGTTCTGATGCGCAAGCTTAGAAAGTCTGCATGGTTACTGTGATCGAGAGGCGAGTTTCTAAACTGCCTTATATACCGTATATGAAAAATAAATTTAAAAAAATTAATGGCGGTATGACATCTGGCTGAGTGACAAATCTGGCGAAAAGAGAATATCAGAGTGGATTCCTGCACACTGGGGGAGCCCTGAGTTATGCAGGAAAATGGTTTTTTAAAAAACAAACACACCCACACACACACAACCCCCTTCCCTCCAAACCTCATAGACTGACTGGCTGTGCATGTTCAAGCTGCCTTTGAATGTTGTCCACCTAGAGCACCATGCAGGCATGAGCCCTCAGTGGCTGGGGAGTTAGACTAGAAGGAAGCAAGTGCCCAGCCTACACATGTATTTTCTGAGTCCAGTCACATCCCCAGGCTACTTTAAATTAAAAAGGCAGATGTTCTTGGCCTTGGGGAATGCTGTGTCTTGATTAGCACATTCTCTGAGCCCAACCTCTTGCCTGCAAGGACCATTTAACCTGCAAGGCAGAGGGTGGGTTTGCAGGATCACAGAGGGAAAATTAGTCACAGTGGCTTATTTTCCCTCCTCACCTGTGCCTAATTTGCATGATTACTCTGGTGGGTGCTGGTTGTCTTGATGTCTAAACCCGGTGAGGGTGGCTGGCTGGCATGGTTTACAAACTACCCTGTAGCCCTAGAACAAGCCATGGGTTTCAGGGTGGTCTGCAAAACACCCCAGCCAGCCACTCTTACCGGGTTTGGACGTCAGGACCGGCAAGGGTAATTATGCTAACTAGGCGGAAAGAAGATAAATATGCAAAAGCAGGCTGCCATATGCATCATTTCTGGTAAATTGAACATGTATCCAGATATACACCAAAGTGGGGATGCTGTCTGTCTGCGCACCCTGTAAAGCTTTCAACTGAATGCACATAAATGAATGCATTGGGATGTTCATTTCGATGCACATCGAAGTGAGTATTCCATTGAAAGCAATACAATGCAGATGGGGCAATAATTGCAATTGGATGTGTATTTTGGATATACATGCTGGTAACAGGAGAGGTTTCCTCTTTGCCCAGGCTTTTCACAGGTCCACACACAAAAAGGGTGTGGGGTATAACAAAATAGAACAAAGATAGGACTAACATATGCAAAATAATAATAATAATGGGTCTTCACTTGTGCACATATGTATCCCATTTATGTACAAATCCAGGCCTGCATACAGTACGTACAATGTCGGCCTTCGCTGCCTGCTTTGTCATGCAGCAGTGGAAGCCAAAATGGCACTTCCTTCCTGCATCTGCACATAACCTGTTAAGGCTCACCTTTGATATATACATTTATTTCTGTTCATATTCCCTTTAATGTATGTGGCTTAGCACTCTTGAATTGAACAGCATGAATTTTAAGATGGGGGTTAGCTGAGTTCCAGAGAGTTGAACAGGAATCTTGTCAAATATCAGACTTGTTAAAATGTCTATGTTTTGTACAGTTATTTTGGTAAGGTATCCAATTCTTAGGATCATTATTATATTATAATTATTTTACATAACCAAATAAAATCCTCTTTGGCAATGTTAATTTTGAGGAAGCAATGTATAGACCTTGAACAGAAATGCTTCTAAAAGCAGTCATACCCACATTTCCCAAAAATAATGGAACTGGATCGTTTAGACAGAGTGAATTCTCAGAGACTGACTTTGTCAGGATTGTATCTCCAGATATAGTGCAGCATATGGAATATTTTGGTTATTTCTTAGTATGAAACCCTTTGGGGGAAAAGTGGATTGCTCATTGCCATCACCAATGTCATTTGTAACTGTAATGCTAAGAAGGAACCATCTTACTGTGATCATTTTGCGACAAATACTACCATCATTCATTACTTTCTATCAGTGCCTCACCCTATGGAGGAACCAGCACTGCCCATCCACATTGAGGAGGGGACAAACGTTCCAACTGGTGAGTGCAGCGAAGGTGGGATGCTTGTGAAATGCGGGGAGGCATGTTGGTACATGGAGCTTGATGCCTCGTTTGTGTTTATCCATGTCATTGAGAATTCTAGGAATGTTATCCGTAAGTATTTAAAATAGTATTCTGTTTTCCTGAAATGTGCTAAGTTGGCAATACTAAGTTGGTACTGAACTGATAAACAGAAAAATTACACCATGGCCAGTCATCCACTTTGCTTCTCCTACACACTGACATATCAATACAGTTGCTGGCTCTCAGAATTTTATTACCATTCTAATGCATGTAAGCATTTCTGTTCAGGTATACAGAGAACGGGTACAATCCAGATAAACGTAAGCGTATGGTCTGATAGATTTGAATTGGACTTCAGAATGACTAACTTCTTCTGGATCGCTCACAATATTTAAAAATATTCCTGCAGGGAATGTGTGTGAGGGGTGTCTGAATTCTAATAGCGTAACTTAAGCAGAAGTCACATTATTAAATGAACTCGCTTCTAACCAAGGGGATTTCCCCATCTCCCCTACAAAGGTCACATGTGACATTTGGAACTTGCTGCTGTTTGTCCTAGCAGAATGATTTCCAGTGAAATGGACAGAAATTGTGATCTTAAATCTGTCTTGGATAGCTCCAGGAGCAGGACCCTTTGGTAAGAAGGGCTCATCCTTTTAAAGCCTAGTTTAAGCTGTGGACAATAACCATTTTATGAGCTGGAAAGGTTTCTTTCTTTCAAGCTAAAACAGAGATGACCCATCTGACCATTAATGGCTTTGGTCACTGCGGCAGGGTGGGCGGGCAGGTCTTTAGTACAGAATGACAGTAGAAGGCAGAGCATTTGTAACAAATAATAATAATAATAATAATTATTATTATTATTATTATTATTATTTAAATAATAATAATAATAATGTATTTCTTACCCGCCTCTCCATCTAGATCGAGGCGGGGAACAGCAGAAAATATAAAATACATAAACTAATCAAACACAACACATACTATTAAAACATCTTAAAAACATCTTAAAGGCATCCTAAAATTCCGCCAGATAAGCCTGCCGGAAGAGATCAATCTTTATGGCTTGTTTCAATTCCAAGAGACTGGTAAATTGATGAATCTCCTCCTGGCAGGCCATTCCATAATTTGGGAGCAGCAGAAGAAAAGGTCCTCTGGGTAATACTTGTCAGCCTAGTTTTGGCTGACTGAAGTAGATTCTTCCCAGAGGACCTGAGTGTGCAGGGCGGATTGTACGGAAGAAGGCGATCCCGTAGGTAGCCTGGACTCAAACCATGTAGGGCTTTAAAGGTAATAACCAACACTTTATACTTCTCCCGGAAACAAGTCAGAGCGAGAGGCCTCTTCCAAAGCCCTATTGGCTTGTACCCCTATGTTCCTTGCGTGCATCCGAGTCGTCTTTTCTCCCCCACTCCCAATAGGTTCCAATGGGTGGAAATTAGGTATGCCAGTCCCTGGCTGCTATAGTGGGAGGGCCCAATCCTGGAGCCTTCCCAGTGAGTGATGCCGCAACTGTCCCTCCCTCCCCTGAAACACCCCATTTCAGGGCCTAACTCCCTACTACTGCCAGTGGTAGATTTATGCCCCTGAAGGTATCCACAGGTGTACTGGAGGCCTCTTTGGTAGATGTGTCCCATTCTACCTCCCAACTGGTGGAACTCTTGTCCACCAGTGGAAGGGGACATCCACGACATCCACCCACTTTTGGATAGCTGTCTGAGGAGGAATCTTAGGGTTGCTCTGTAATAGATCACTACATTAAGAACAATATTATTTTGTGTTTAGCAGGTCTGCTGCTGTTGAAGCTCAGAGCTGATATTTTAACAGCTGCTCCATTGATGTGCAGCTACAGCATTGTTTCTATTGGGGCATTTTATAGGACTGAAGAATGCTGACAGGCTGTTCATTGCAGCTTTGCCGCCATTTGAAGCAGCAGCAAAGCTTTCTTAAAAAGAAGAGAGAGAGAGAGAGAGAGAACATTAAACCCCTCCCAGAACTGCTGCAAAAGAGCAAGGTGAATAATTTGATCCTGTTATAGAATTACTGTGACCCAGTTCTCAATCTTACAGTTAGAACTATTACATTCACACTTGGGTTTTTTTTTTTGTTTGTTTTGTTTTTTGCTGAAAAGCAGTATTTCATAATTTAAAACTTAATCACAGGATTTCAGTATTCTATATTTCAGTCCAAAATCTGTGTTCAAAAAAATTCCAAAAGATTAGCTGGAAATAAGGAGAAAAATAACAAACAAAGAAAAAAACGCTCTTGAAATTTGCCTAACCTCTTCATGCCTTTAAATTCTTCTTTGCTTGTTTCCCAGAAACTTTGAGTGTTTTGTAAATTTATTTTAAAAGCAGAAAGCTGAGGTTCTCACCTCATCAAAATGACTGGAAATTACTTTTAGAGGACAAACACTAAATTTCATTAGATGTGTGATAAAAATGAGAGCTAGCAAAATATCTGCTTACATATGAATGAGCTGGATTTATTTAAAAGTTACCATAGAACAAAATGCTACATTTGTATGGGTATCATGTGACACTTAATTGTCTTTATAATGGAATGAGAGGGGTTTTTTCCACTCTTTGTTGCCAACCATAATTAGACAATGCACTTTAAAAACCTTTTGTAAATCTTTTTTATTGGTTTCAGTGTTTGACATTTCAGAAATATATAATGTGCTTTTTTTTTAGTACATGATAAAGAGTGTACTCACCCTTCTATTTTAATTTGTTAATGTTTATCTTTCCCATCACTTATCCATTTCATCTTCTCTGATCCAATATTGTAGAATCTGGTTCTGTTTTAAACACTATAGAATGATTCACTGTTATTTCATACTGAATCCGATTCATTTGTTGTAAATCTGGGTTAACTCCACTGAAGTCAGATGAGGATACTGCCAAAATGAGGATTTTTAAATTCTGAATTTTGATTGGAAGCATCTTTGACTTCCTTAAAAGCAGCAGCGAAATACACAAAATCAGTGGTGACTTTAAACTGTTCTCCTGCCCCCCCCACACTTTGCATTCTTTCCACGTCTTGTAAGCAAAGTGGAAAATACACATTTACTTTTATAATTTACCCTTTTAATGCTTATCTTCATTCCAGTGTTTTGTTTCTGTAAAAGATGTTGCTGTGGCAAACGTAGCTCATTTCCCTATAGGGTGTTTTTTTGTTTGTTTTGTTTTTTACACTTGTGAAAGAGCAAACATTTTCCACTTGGTCATAAATTCATTTTCTGGCTCAAGATAAAACAGTAGGAATCTAAAATACAAATTGTATATACTGATGGTCAAGTGACCATAATCATTGGTATCTATTCATTTTGTTAGGATTGGTTGATTTGTATGCTCTTCAAGTTAATTGTATGGTTCTGCATGCTTCTGGAGTGCAAAATACCGTACCTGTGTGCAATTAACACAAACTAAATATAAATAATGGCATCAAAATCCTTATCTGAAATCAGTTGGAACTGATAGACAAGAAATTGAAATATTTCCTTCTGTTCGTCAAGATGAACCTCAGTGGAGTTTTGTCGATAGCGTAGGATAAGTTCTCTGTTTGCAAATGTTGTGCATTCTAATGTGCAGAGCATGATATACCTTAGTGGGCTGCATGTTTGGTTTCTGTAGAAAAGTGAAGTGCTTATTTTAAGCATCTGATTTTTCCTATTAATTAACAGGATTAAAGTAAAAAACAAACACTCTCCCACCCCAGCCTTTTCTTGCATCTGATTGTCAAAAGTTTGTTGGCAATACCATGCTGAAGACAATTTTCTTCTTTTAAAAACTAAGTTACAATCACATAGTCTTCAGGAAAATTGCATTAAAGATAGCTGAATTCAGTGTAATCCCAAGTCACTACAGTTAAATGACTAATATTCTTAGTATTCATATGAAATATCTGAATCAGCTGTATCCATTAGATGATTTATTTATTTATTACAGTTATATCCCACCTTTCTTCCATTGTGGAACTCAAAGGTAGCTACATGCGGTTCCCAGGTGGTCTCCCCTCCAAGCATTGACCAGACTCAAACCTGTTTACCTTCATCAAGGTGGCTGCTTTGTAGGAGATGTCCAATAGGACCATAGCCATATCAAAATGGGTTATTACTACATATACATTTTTAATTGTAAAGAGAAGAAATGATTTCTAATTATACACAGAGACAGGCACACCTAATTTCATCCATACAAAAACACACACATGTATAATGTGCACATATATACATGCACACACACACACACACACACACACACACAGAGAGAGAGGCCATAGTCTTTTTTATACCAACTTCCTTGCTACCACAATGTTTCTATTCTATGCTACAACTGCCCTTTCTTTCCAGAGGCACTGTTGACTCCTGCCCCCTTCCCTTCCCTTACAAATAGCTTCCCCACCACTCCTCTTTTGTCTCTCCTGGCCTTAAATAGTACTTCTCTCCCTTGATCCCAAAAGGTTTTCCTGGCTTCCTCCTTAAGTATCAAGCTGAAGAAATTCAACAACTTGCAGAATCTCATGATGCACGGGGCTTTTTTAAGGCCACAAGGGCCATTTATGGACCAAAAACCTATGGTACAAACCCTTTACAATCAAAAGATGGCACCAAACCCTTAAAACACAAAGAGTCTATTGCACTGCGTTGGAAAGAGCATTATTATGACCTTTTAAATCGTAAATCTAAGGTGGATAATGGAGATTTTTTCACAAATCCCGCAAAAACAAATTAGAGATGAACTTGCAATACTCCCCACTTTGGATGAAGTAAAAAAAGCCATTAATCAAATGAAGAATAACAAAGCTAGTGGACCAGATGGGATTCCTGCTGAAATCTTTAAAGAAGGGGGCCCCGAACTTGTACAACATCTTCATAAACTCATCGAAAAAATCTGGATAAGAGAAGAGATCCCAGAAGACTTCAGGGATGCCATAATTATCACCCTCTTTAAGAAAGGTGATAGAATAGACTGTGGAAACTATCGGGGCATTTTTGTCTCCTTAGCTACCGCAGGTAAAATATTTGCCAGGATTCTCGCAAACCGTCTTCTATCTATTTCAGAAGAGATCCTCCCTGAAACTCAATATGGTTTCCGCCCCTCTAGAGGGACAGTAGATATGATTTTTACTGCACGTCAGCACCAAGAAAAATGCCGGGAGCAAAATCAACCCCTTTATATGGCATTTATTGATCTTGCTAAGGCCTTTGATACTGTAGACCGAACGGCTCTCTGGACTATCCTTATGAAAATTGGATGCCCCAATAAATTTGTGAATATCTTGTGACTTCTCCATGACAACATGACTGGCTATGGTCTTGGACAACAACGGCTCTCATGGTGCTCCATTTAAAGTGGGATCAGGTGTTAAACAGGGATGTGTTACTGCCCCAACATTATTTGCTATTTTTCATCGCCATGATTTTACATCTTGTCGAGGGGAAACTTTCCCACTGGTGTGGGAATTATATATCGAACAGATGGAAAGCTTTTTAATCTCAGCAGGCTGAAAGCAAAAAGTAAGGTAATTACAACTTCCGTTGTGGAACTTCAGTATGCTGATGATAATGTGGTCTCCGCACACTCAGAGGATGATCTCCAAACTATCCTAAATGCTTTTGCAGAAGCATACAGAAAACGTGGTCTCTCACTTAACATCAAAAAAACCAAAGTGCTTCATCAGCAAGTGCAAGCTAACCCTTGGTGATGCCATCTATCCAGCTTGGCGGGACAATACTGGAAAATGTCGATCATTTTCTCTATCTTGGCAGCTATCTTTCTGTTACAGCTAACATCGACAGTGAAATCCAGCATCGTCTGAGCTCCGCAAGTGCCGCGTTTTCTCGAATGAAACATAGAGTGTTTGAGGATCGGGATATTTGTAAGAAGACCAAAACACTGGTTTATGAAGCCATTGTATTACCAACTTTATTGTATGCCTGCGAAACATGGACTATCTATAAACGTCACCTCCAACTCCTTGAAAGATTTCATCACCGTTGCCTCCGGAAAATCCTGCGAATTACTTGGGAAGATAGGCGAACAAATGTCAGTGTACTGGAAGAAGCAAAGACTACTAGCATTGAAAAAATGATCCTTCAACGCCAACTTCAGTGGACCGGTCATGTTGTTCGAATGCCTGACTGCCGTCTCCCAAAGCAGTTACTTTATTCCCAACTCAAGGATGGAAAGCGGAATACCGGTGGTCAATATAAGAGGTTTAAAGATGTTCTTAAGGCTAATCTAAAAAAATGCAATATAAACATCAAAAACTGGGAAGCTCTGGCCCATGAACGATCTAACTGGAGGTTGGCCTTTCACAAAGGTTCTATGGACTTTGAAGAAGCCCGAGTGCAAGGTGAAAGGGAGAAACGTGCTAAGCGAAAAGCACGTCAAACGAATCCTTTACAGGACCATCTTCCATCTGGTAACCTGTGTCCTCACTGTGGGAAGCTGTGTGGATCTAGAATTGGCCTCCACAGTCACTTACAGACCCATCGCTAGAGTCTACACAATTTTCTTTCCTCCTTTTAAAATCTCCTTTTTGTAAATTTTCTTTCTTTCTTTTTTTTTTTTATCCTGGAAGAAAATCTTACTCGGTCACGAGTGATCGCCTGACTGGACTGACTGACTGACATGGCTTTCTCCAAGTGAAGTTTTGCAGATGCTGACTGTTTTGAGACCCCCAGTCCTCTCATAGAAGTGCAATTCTTGGGGTTTCTTTGAAAAGGGTTTAACTTTAAGGTCATGCCAAAACCATCTAGGTGTGCAGTGGAGACATACTCTCTCTCAGCCACATTCTCACACACTAGTTAACTTGCTAGCAGTTACGGAACTTTCTGGACTAATTTAAGTGAGTCATGATGCTGTCATCATGTAGGGATGGGGAAGCCGTTGCTGAGACTAGAAATAAGGGGAAATAACCACAAGCAGGTCAAGTAGTTGCAGGTCACATGCCACTCCTAAGGTCACCTTGTGAATACTGCTGGTTTAAAGCTAACTAAAGCTTGGACAGGAGTAGCCATTATAGCTTACATCTTGATAAAGCTACAGAGGAGAATGGACTCGATGGCCTTGTAGGCCCCTTCCAACTCTATGATCTATGAATCGATGAATTCATCTTTCACTCCAGGAGTTTCCACCTAGCATTATGACACCAGCCCTTCAACGACTGGAAAAGGAAGAACATAGAAGGAAGAATCACTGAGTCCATCTGTTTTATGCCGACTCAGAAGACCATAAACAGAAGACCTTTGCCGTCTTTGCTGCTATTTCACCATCAGTGTATGGGACTAGGAAAAGCAAGAAACCAACAAATCGTCGTAATTTTTGGTGTGCGTTTCTTTCAGTTGTTTTGCCACTCAGAAAAGAACAAGCAATTCAGTGTGAACTTCCTCATTGGCAGGCTTATGTAACTTCTAGCATTTTCTCTGTAGAAACATCCTGGTCCCTTTCTCTTTCATTGTGTGTTCCCATCGTTCTGGTAACCACTGTAGAGCTTCATTTCCTGTTTCAAACATGATAAAATCTAGTTTCTGTTCAGTATTTTCCATTTTAAAAAAGAGAAGTTCAAATATAAGGAAGCGGGTTTTAGCTGAGTTCATAAAGAACGATTTTATCAGGAACCTTACGAATGCAGCCATTAGATGTTATTGATGGTTTTATTATCCCAGCAACTCTGGTCTGCACCTTTTATTTTTTAAATACCATGACATTGAAATTTGCCTTGCTGATTCAGGTTTCTATGAGTGGTAGGTGAGGTAATGGATCCCGGTTGTCGTGAATGTATGGCGATGCTGTGCCCTGACTCAGACCAGTGTTGTCTATTCTGACTGGAAGCAGCTCTCCAGAGTCTCAGATGAGTTCTCCCACCCCCCAGCTTACCTTGCTACTTGAGTCCCCGTCCCCCCCCCGAAATGCCAGGCAGTGCATGTGTGATTTACCGCTGAGTTACAGCCATGTCTTCTGTTGTAGGGCTGATCATATTATCAGTGGTGCAGTGGAATCCCACTCTGCACCAGTGTGCTGGTGGCTTTTCTTTGTAGAGGTAGGGTTGCTAGCTATGTAGGATAGGCCTGAACAGAACAGGAAATTAGTGTCTAAAACAGGGATGAGCAACTTGTGGCCCTCCAGATGTTTTGGCCTACAGTTCCCATCGTCCCTCACACTTGACTATTCTGGCTAGGACTGATGGGAGTCATAGGTTAAAACATCTGCAGGGCCACAAGTTGCCCATCCCGGGTTTAAAGCAACCATCATCTAATATGTTCAGAATGAAACTGTGCACAGTTCATAGTTAATGGCTTTTTAGGCCTACTTCTGATTTCTTTCTACTTTTATTAGTCCAGAGATAGGAGAAGATGGGCCATGGAGATTTCTCCTCTGGGCTTCTCAGGGCAAACAAAACAATTCTGAGCAATGTCGTATGCCATGACATCACTGCCAGACAGTTTGCTCAAGACGTGAATGGGGAAGTGCCTGAAGAACAAATCCATTTGTTCTGCACTGATGTAGGTGGTTGAGAGTGGAATGTAATGAATTTAAATGAAACAGAAACAGAAGACATTTAGATGGACTACTGGCAATGCCATGAGTCATATATGCAGAGCATTTGTGAATTCCTGCCTCCTTTATATCCAGGGTTGCAAATAGCCACTTGCCTCCAAGTGACCAGACTCCAAAAATTTGTAAGATCTGGTTCTTTTTCTCAATATCAATGAATAATAAATATGTGTAGGCAGCTGGGCTAGTAAAAGAATTGAGAACTAGTAACTGTTGTGGGTTTACCAGCAGGACTGCTGTATCTCAATCTGAGCAATATGAGCACAGAATAGCATGTGTTCACATTATTGCTCCTTTTTTGTCCTATAAGTTACACTTTTTCAGGTGCAGTTAAGAAAACTCTCTGAAAGTTTGTGCTGCACAGTGGAATAAAATTTTGTACTTTTACATCTGATGATTTAATCAAAGCGGCAGTGTACCAAAGGAAAGCAGCAGGAAGCCTTTTGGATTATAGTCAATCATTAGGCTTTTAGCTAGCTCACCCCCAGGGGTGTTTATTGAGATTAGAATTTGGTTTGTTGTGAACAAAAACCACCTTTAACCAGGCCATTTCTCCCATTGCTCAATTACCAATACATACAGCAGGGTGTAACAGCTTCCCTGTATTCCATCTGTATTCCATAGATGCCTGCCATCATTGCTTTCCTGACCTGTTAGCTTATGGAAGCAATGCAATTCCTACTGCCTAAAGAGTGTTGTTGCTTTGGCTCTGGAGAGCAACGAAAGGGAAGCCAAGATTAAGAGATGCCTGTTACTGGGGCAACGTCTGATAGCGAATGTATTCCAAGCACTCATGCTTCATAGAGCCATTCTTTTCATGGTGGAAAACATGTTACTTCAGATGTTACACAATGCAGAACTGATTTACATGGTGAATTTTGTCTCTCCTTAATTAATTCAACCACCATTGCTCAGGAGCAATTCCTGTGATCTCACGGTAGCTCAAAAATGTTTGGCTGCACCCGTGGAGAGCCTAGTTTCATATGCGACATTGGCCGCATCTGAACAACCATATCTCTTTTTGCTTGTGCACATAGCTATAATTAAACCAGGAGGTCTCAAATTAACTATAGTTTTCAATTTCATCTGAAATGGAAAAGTGGTTATTGGGTTTAGAAGAAACCAGGATTTTAAACCACAGTTTGAAGTTTGTTTAAGATCCTGGCTTGTTCTGAGGTTTTGTACTTTTTGACAAATCACAGCCTAACCATGTCATGCAAGACAGAGTCATCTGACTCTGCTCTACTTGCTGCAGAAAACTGCTTTAAAATCTTTCCTGCTATTCCCTCATCTATGAACACAACTATTCATTCATTCAGAATATTTTTGGATCCAGCAGTGTTTGCCAGCATTAGCCAGTCTGATCCTAGAAGCATCCATGGAATGTCTGAGGATGAAGCTGAAAATGTGAAGAAAATCTAGCTAAATAAAAAGAGATGGTTTGATTAGGTCAATCCAAGCGCAAGAGACATCACATTTCTGTGTAATATATGCCACACTGAGCACAGTCCCTTCTCTAGTTACTTATACACAAGCTTATAGGGTTGTATCCAATGGTGTTGTTCCAGTGAAATGGAGACTGCTGGCAGAATGGGTTTCTCTTCCCCCCTGCAGCCTTCCTGGGTGCACCCCAAATCTGCTAAGTAGGGTTGGGGGACCCTCTAGAAGAGAGTTGGGAGATATATGGGGGCAGGCTGCAGGGGGAGGAAAGGACAGGGAAGTCCAGTTGTGCAAGTGGACTTTCACTTGCATGACACTGACCCCAACCCATAGAACAGCCTTCCCAATCTGGTGCCCTCCCAATGTTTTGGATTTCAACTCCCATAAGCCCTAGCCAGCATGGCTAATGGTAAGGAATTCTGGGAATTGTAGTCAAAAACATTGGGAGGGTGCCAGGTTGAGGGAGGGTGCAATAGGGTATAAAAAGTCAAGGGATCCTACCCAAGCCTAGCTAATCTCAGATACTGGTGTAGGGTACATTGACATTCTGTTCTTTAAGATGTAAACACTTTACATTTCCTCATGTGAATATAGCCTTAGTTCCCATGTTGTGTGATAATTTATATCAACAATTCCATGGATACATAGGGAAGGCCTGTGTATACATAGGGATACATAGGGAAGGCCTGTGGCTTACGCTGGCTCAGCTTGTCTGAGCGTGGAAAGCTAAGCAGGGTCAAGCCTGGTTATTACTCGGATGGGAGACCCCTCCTCTAGTTTCCTGCATTGAGCAGGGGGTTGGACTCGAAAGCCTTGTAGGCCCCTTCCAACTCTATGATCTATGAAATCTATGGAAAGAGCTGACTAGTATACGTAGTTTTATTCATCTTAACTCTGAATTCAGTGCTTTTGGACAAATGAGAAATGGTGGTGACATGAGTTACCTTTGCTCTCTAGGAGCAGTAAAACTCAAGAGTGTACTTCACTTGTACTTTGTAATAGCAGCTGTTCATTGCAGAGCAGCACATGGTGAAAAATAAAACTGATAAGCAGAAGGCAATATAAAATCACATGTGGCAATTTGGCAAGAATGTGTTTTAAGATAAGCAAGATAAGAAAAACAAAGGAAGGACTCTTTCAGAGCAGCAGAACCCACAAGATTTACCAGTTTATTAGAGATCAGAAAGGAGTATGTCCTTAAATACATTGGTTAATGTCTATGAATTTTTTTAACATTTCTATGTTTGGTTTAAAGCTCTGGCTCCCAAAATTAGCTAGGGAGAACAGCAGATTCTTAAAAGACCTCCCATCCTGGTTCTTCTGTGTGTTTTACAGTACTTCATCATTGAATTTCTGGATCACTTCTTTTCCCAAAACAGTGTCAAGCAAACAGCGGCCTCAAACCCTTCTCACTCTCAATTCAGTGCAACTCTAAGTATCTTTAATATCAAGACATACTCATGGCTAACCATCCAGCACACTGGGCAAATCAGGGTTTGAGTTCTTTTTGAGTGTACACATAACTTCAGATCAATTCAGTTGCACACCAAAATCTTTATGGAGTAGAAGATTATTAATTTAATTATAGGAGGGCAGGATTATTGAGTGGAAGGAATCTGTTGCATTTCACATGGAGGTGGACATTGCTTTTCCATGCATGGGACTCACTTTCTTTCAGCCTAGTGCTAATAGCTCAGTAGAACAGAAATGACTTAAGAGTTAAAGTCAGCAAAATTTCTCATTTAACAGAGCATTTCATGCACATGACTGACAGTTTAGTAAGGCACTGCTAGTTTTGCCTAGACTCTGGAAGGAGAAATGATGTGTTATTACTAAGAATGTGTGTTTGAGGAGTCAAAGAGAGACAAAGACATATCAGACCAATTATGTAATAGGTCCTCTATATAATATCATTGAGATTCTTGGAAAACTGCTCTGAATTTTATGGAATTGACTTGGATTCCTACCAGTAAAACATCAACAGGATTTGGCCTAGAAATCCTTCATTTTTCTTTTGGAAGGAACACTCATTTCACCGCATTCAGATTTGTTATAAATGGTAGCTTTGGCTCATTGTTCAGCTATTTTAATGTTTTGGGCCAAGCCCTTGTTTTCTCAAAATAAGGCAGACATATGTTGGCTTGTGCTTCAAAAGTGGAACTGCTCAGTCATTTTATTCTCTTATAAATTTACGGTAAGTTATATTTAAATACAGAGTTTCTGGTTTTGGGATACTTTGTTCTCTGTTAACTGATCTATCTTGAAAGAATAGCTCTAGATCTAACTTGGAAAATGCCTTCCAAATACATATTAGCTTGTTGATTGTTATCTCGTAAAAGGCATTGTAGTTTCACTTAGTGGGATAAAAATGCAGGAAATTAAACACAAATCCTATTAATGCTCAGGACAATGCCTTTCATTAACAAACCTTGGAATTTCCCTCAATACTGTAGTACCTCAAACCACCTCCTTTCCATCTTCTGTTGGCATTTCTTGCAATTGGTAATGACCATGGCTGGGTCATAGAGCACAGTTTGAGATATGAGTGCAGTAAAAGGTTGTATTTTAAGAAGGTCATTTATGTCATAAGCTAGAATTATGATCACTGTGAATATTATGGGGTGATATGTACCATGAGCTACAAAAACACTTATAAAACATCAGAGTCCTTGGAACTTGACACTCAAAAGCAGGAATTACTTTTAAGACTGTAAAGCTTCTTTAGTTACATCTTGAAATCACACGGCAATCAGATAAGGGGTTAATTAACCGTGTTCTAAGCTCTATCCTCAGTTAGTTTTGTAATGTCTGAAACCATTTACTCTTTGGTAAAAGGAGTAAGGAGTAATTCATGGGCCAGCTCTGTTATTCAAGAAGCAAAGAGCATCTAGACAGTAGTCCGAAATCAGTCCTACTTTTAACCGAGGCCCTGTTAACTTTTTTAACTTAACCCAGATTCGGGCATTAATCTTTAATGTGACATAAGGCACTGTGAGGTGCTTTTTTTTTTTTTTTTTTTTTTTAAATTGAACCCAAGCATGGCTCAGTAAAATTTTGGCATGACTCAGTAACCAGCCATTTATATGTGCTTCCCACCAAACCGTTATTTCTCTGAAGAATGGGAACTCCCATAGAGAGATTGGAATTTAATCTGATCAATCAGTAGCCTGGGAGGTCCTGATCATGCATCCTTTAAGTGATTCCTACATGTATATTGTAACGGGGTGGGTGAGTCATTGGGTGGTGGCTGGGTTGAAGGGGGAGAGTCAGCCTTGGATGTGTAGTAATACAGATTTTGCTACCTAGATGCTTGGTCATCTCAGGGCATTTTCTTTTTCCAGAGACATTTCTAGAAAGGAGAGGGGAACAGGTTGGGTTTGTCACAGGATGTTTCATGACACACTGAGCTATGGATGAGGCAGAGGCTTCTGTCTGCTGTAAAGTTCAGTGCGACCTATAAGGCCTCTCTCAATTTCCTGCAAATCAAGGGTGGGAGTTGTGACTTGCATCACTGGAGAGCCAGGCCAGGGGCCTTGGACTGGTGAGTGGATTTGTGAAGGCTGGGGGGGGATCAGGTGCCAGATTGCTTGGACATATTTTTAAGAAGTACGCTAGTAGTGTCCAAGAACTTAAAATAATATATCCTGCTCTGTTTTATCAGTGTCCTTTGTCCAATGAACATTTCTTCTGATTGTTCCCTTACATAGTCAAAACCATGATCTATCACATTCTATGGTATTTCAGCTTTCATTTAATAATAAAAAAATGAACATGAGGATACAGCTCTATTGATATTTGAAAGCAACATTTTGAGGAGGAAGTCCTAGTTTGCTGTTCTCCACCTCCACTGTTGTAGCTATAATTAACATTACATTATGTATCGGATAGATTTATTATCTAATATGTCAGCCTACCAGCTCTGTTTTGTAACATCATAGTTACCATATTAAACCAAACCTGTAAGGCAAATTGGCCAGACTTCTCAATTGGCATTCCCTGTTGCTTATTGTATGTGCTTTCTTCAGGTACATTCAAAAAGGTTAGTTTAAAAAATGCCCCCCTCCATATTCTCCAAATAAGCAAGTTTAAGACATTTTCAACTATGTCTTAATGCTGGCTTTAAAATGTTTAACAAAGACACTGAGAAACTAAGGCAAGTTTGTTTTCCCCAGTTCAGCTTGGCTAACCTGTATGGCTTATGGAAAGGTTTTCATCTGCATGGGTACATTGATACATATCTCTCTCACAATCATGTTCCAGTTACAGATTTCCTGCTAGGCTAATGTCAGCCTTAGTTTCAGGTCATTGCCATACAAGCTAAATCTGTTTACAGATCAGAACGCAGCAAATTAATTCCAGGCTTCCAGTGCAATAATATGGGGTATGTTTTTGTAGCGACACATACAGAAACCAAATAGAAAATGGTTGCAGCTTGCCCTGATTTGCATGAGCCCGATGAAAACGTAGGACATTTTCACTAATAAAACACAGTTGTAAAGATAAAGAGGCTTAATGTATTCTTTGTGTAGTCAGATGATTTAGGCAAGGATTTAATTCTTTATCATTAAGGTTAGATTCAAGTGTTTACCAGCTAAATTACTTTTCTTTTTTTAATCAGTGTTTTATTTTAAACATTCTAGATCTTAAAGTCATTGCCCCATCCAGCAGTCTTCTACCATATATAGTGGGATTGTTCACACAGGATCATTCTGCAAGCTGGAAAAATAATGGCAGATCTGTTCTATAACTTTCCATGTACTTAATCCAGTGCAGGATCTTTCAGTGGTTGGAAAAAATCAGTGTGTTCGACATAAATGGAGAGAGTGGATTAACTGCTCTGTCTGCAAATGTGCAAGGGCATGGCTCTTCAGAAATGAGCATAACCTTGGGCAGGGGTTGTGTATATCAGCTTGCAACAATGTATGGACATTTACTTCTGCACTCCAGTGCAAATGGTGTACCTTCCATAGCTACCACTTAAGGATCTGATTATATCTGTACTTCTGGTGCATGAAAGACTCTGCACGAAGTGTGTGTGTGTGTGTGTGTTTATCGTACCTTTCTTTTTTATTTATGATCTCCAATATATATAAAAGAGTATTTGGCATATGAAGTCAATTCATATTTTATTACTTTTATACATACAATCTATATTGAGAGCAGTATTTATTAGCCAGAGTGACCTTTGAGGGTTTGGTTTGCTGTGGGGTTTGTACAAAGCAAGTCTTGTCACTGGCTATTCCATTAACTAATAAGCCATTGCTATGGCAAAGAATGTGATTCTATTATACATCAGTGTGACTCAGACCTATTTATTTTGAAATCTAAGTGAGATTCTGAAGTGGCAATGGAGTGAGGCGGGGGTGTATGTCAAAACTCAACTGAGCAGAAAGGTTTATTTATATAGGGTTTTCTTTTAATCAGTAGCAAGATTATAAAAATAGAAAGAGAGAAAGAAACTTCTGCTTCAGATCCTTCCGCTCATTAGGATAAATCACGATGTGAGAAAATTTCACTTTTAGTAGGAGCTCCATGATAACTTTCTTTGTAAATCCCTAACAGCCTGTGAAAAATACAAGGATTCTGGAAACAATTACAGACTTGAAATAAACATTGGTACAAGGAAAAGAAAAGGATGAAGTAATAGAGGGCATATTTTCTGCATTGTTCAGTTCCCATTTTACATGGTCAGCTAGCGGATGTAAAACTCTGACCACAAAGTCATGGAGGGGTTTGCTAGATGCCTAAACAGGAGAGCCCTAATAATAATTTGTTTATAACTGAAGGTGCAAAGCACTTGAAAATCTGGGATTGCACATTGAGAATGGGAGGTCATTCAAGGGCCTGCCACAAATCTAGGTGTGTTCTAGGCATTTCCCATCTCTATCCAACATACACTGCTTCTTCCCACCACCTTTAAGCACCTTCATTGCTTCCTCTCCCCAGAAGCTCTACCAGTCCACCTGCTCCTGCTACCCTCTCCTTACTTATTTTGCACCCATCATGCACAGCAGCTAATTTTCTAAGGGAGGGTTAGGAATAAGCATAATGAAGATGCCTAATGAGCGTTTGAGCACCAATTTCTACTCCTCCTTCCATAGTCTATTTAAAAGTTGGGAGGGAGAGAGGGCAAGGGACTGAAGTACAGTAGTGGAGGACACCAAATCCTGCAGCTTTTCTACCATAAAGCACCTTAGTGAATCTAACACTGCCATTAGCACAGTGAATCTGGTTATAACTACTGCCTTTCCAGAGTGTTCAGGAACCTGGAATGCTAAACTCATTTTGTGAAAAGATCCTTTACAGGTGTTCAAGAGGCATTGGTATACTTTTTACCCGTTTGTGGAGTCAGACATGACTAACCATTTGCTGCATCTTTCCTGTGCATGCATATTTCCATACTGGCTTGAAAAAGTTGATGTTTTTGAGGGAAACTTTGGCTTAGTTATCAACTTTGCATACTTCCTTGCTAAGGTGGTTCATAAGCAGAGGTATCTGTTGAGTGAGGTCTATCAAGTAACCCTGTGTTATAAAACCTATATTGTAATTTATTTATTTCTAGAAAACAAAAACATGGCAACAAAGGAGAAACTGCAGTGTCTGAAAGATTTCCACAAGGACATTCTCAAACCTTCCCCTGGCAAGAGCCCTGGAACTCGGCCTGAGGATGAGGCAGAGGGGAAGCCGCCGCAACGTGAAAAGTGGGCCAGCAAGATTGACTTTCTGTTGTCTGTGGCTGGAGGATTTATTGGATTAGGCAATGTTTGGCGATTTCCGTATCTCTGCTATAAAAATGGCGGAGGTGAGTAATGTCATTGCATTCATAATTTTTGGGGTGCATGGGGAAGCATGAGGAATGGCTAGGAATGCTGGGAGTTGTAGGACCCTTTTCTGTGTCTAAACATTCATAGGACCGCACCCTTAAAGTGTTATTGAACTGAAGCGCAGCTTAGCTAACTATTAGCTAAAGCACAGTGGTATTTACTTTTATTATGATTATACAAACTGCACCAGTTATTTACAATACATTTGTCAAATACCAGATCATGAAAAACGGAGGTATTACAAAATAGAAAAGCATTTATATACTTGATATCAGTATTGTATCTAAACTTCCAGTATTCAGTCGAAGGAAGCTATTCTCTTTGCTACTGTTTCTGATCTCTTAATCTGAAAATAGGAGGGCATTTGTGTAACATTTTAAAAATTTGATTATTAATCTTTGCTCTCAAGTAACAGTTTCAGAACATGCTTACAGAAGGGCATGGGAGAGATTTCCTAGAGATTTATATAACACCATCAGCAGCTACTCTGGTTTTTTATTTCATTGTGTCATAAAATATTTCTAATGTCCCTTTTGTTTCCCCCCCCCTACAGGTGCATTTCTCATACCTTATTTCATTTTTCTGTTCGGGGGAGGTCTTCCTGTGTTTTTCCTGGAGGTGGCACTAGGACAGTATACCTCTGAAGGAGGAATTACATGCTGGGAAAAGATCTGCCCTATTTTCACCGGTTAGTTATTTGCCTACTTCTTTCTGTATACAAGTTAGTTCCCAAGATCCTGTGAGGTTCTGACCTTGGAGTTATGCAGAGGAGGGGGCAAGGCTGTGCAAAATAGAGCAGGCAGGATTCTTAGTGACTGGAGTCACCAGGGCAGGAAACAGGTTTTATCCTCATCTCCAAGAGCAGGAAACAGGTTTTATCCTCAGCTCCAATCCTGTCCCTCAGTACACACCTTTTCTTTCTCCCGTCTAAGTGAATGGTTACTACACACCTTTCTGGAGAACTGTAAAGTGCTGGTCTTGGGGACATTGTTGCACTGAGAACAAAACCTACTAGCCACCTTGATAGGGATTTTATAGGGCAATGCAAGGGTCAACCAACATGATTGATTCTGAAAGGAATTAAGAATCACTTTTATTTCTGTGCTGAACTGAATTATTAGATCTGTAATGTGGCATAATCTTCCAGAGATCTTTTTGGTTTCTTCAATTCTTACTGCTCAGTGCTATATTTTTCTACACCTCTGTTCAGTAAAGAGCTTACTCCTGTGAATTAACATTGCTGTTTTTAATGTCAACCAAATACTCCTGAACAGAGGTCTTAAGCATGAACAGTCACTGAACAGTCACTAAGCATGAACAGTCACTATAAAATCCTTCTCCTCAGTTAAGCAGACTACATTTAAAATGTATTCCTTCCTGTATGTGGAGAGTCATTCCACGCTATATATAAATGTTATAGTTGGATGCAAAATTGTGAGAAAGATGGACTTCCTAGATCATAAAGTTTAGGCATTCAGAACATTTTAAAATATGGGATGCAGGGTTTGATAAGCTCACTAACCCTCTTCATGATAAGATGGGACCAGGCTGTGGCAAGTGAGATGAGCTGAAACCTGGAGCTACAGGCAGAGACAAGCTGATGTGCTTCCAGCTACACCCCTTCAGTTCAGAGCTTGAGACAGGAGGTGGGAGTTTGTGGGCTTCCCTCTGCAGCTGAAGGGCACTCTGAGTTTGGAACACCTGTTGGGTGCACAGGCAGAGCAAGTCAACATGCCTCCACCTCTACGGCCTTCAGCTCAGAGATGAAGTGGGGAGAAAGAGGCTTTGCTGCTGTGCCTGAGGGGTGTTATGAGCTCAGAGTTTCCTTTGTGTTAGGCACAAAGGAAGCCTGAACTGTTGGGGTGGGGCCGGGTGAGGGCTTGTTCTCTGCTCCTGCTCCAAGCTGAGCACTAGAAAGAAGGAGCAGATTTCCCTTCTGATCCAGTTCTGCATTTTCTTGAGGAAAAGGAGGCCTGCTGACAACACATTTTTAGTTGGCCTGTAAAGCCAGTCAAAATTTGTCAACCCTGCTGATACAACTGTACCTGAAGTCTTGGAGATCCTGATAGAAGTTTTTGAGTTTACCGCACCTTTGAGAACACAAGGCCCTCTCTGGATTACCTTCTCTTAAATTTGTGGATCTTTGATGAATGTAGTTTCTCAAAGGCCTAGGCTGGGTATTTGCACCAGGAAAATGTGGAATGACTGCCATGGTCCAAGACAGCTCAATGGTTATTAAGGAACTGGTGCATTCACAGATCATTAAGTTGTTCTAGGGCAGTTTGGTGTTTCATAAGGGGATTGCCAGCTTAGACCAGTTTTTGTCTCCCAAGCTACTTACTTGGAAACAAGCTCCATTAAAATCTGTAGGACTTCTTGCCAAGTAAATGGGGCTATGACTGGGATGATAGTTAAAGCCTTGTGCCAGTATGCACTTCATTAGCTGCTTGCATGCCATTTTGAGCTGTGGAGGACATGACCTTATCTGCCAGTCACCCTGTGTTTGAAAAGCAAACAGGGAAGGGTTTTTTTTTTTATTGTCAAACATTGATATTGGTGTTAAACATTTATCTTATTTTGCAGATAGCAGGCATGAGACCTTTGCAAAAGAGAGAGGGAGGGAGAGATGTGTGCATAAATGACAGTTTTCTCTTTGTTGACTTTCTCCATTTAACTTTTGACCTCCTTGTCATACATGGCACAAACATGTTGTCAGTTCACTGAGAATGTTGCTGTTATTATTACCCTTGCTGAAGCCAGTGCTGTTTGTAACACTAAGGCTGCGAATCCTGTACACACTTACCTGAGAGTAAATCCTACTGAATTCAATTACACTTATTTCTAAGTAGACAGTAATAGGGATTGCCCTAGAAAGTAGAGTGGAGGGCCTACAAGGCCATTCTTATAAAAAAACCCCTTACAATGCAGGAATCCAGGTCAAAGCATCTCTGACAGATGTCTGTCCAGCCGCACCTTGAATGCCTCCAGACTGGGAGAGCCCACCACCTCCCTAGGTAGTTGATTCCATTGTCTTATTGCTCTGACAGTCAGGAAATTTTTCCTGATGTTTAGGTGGAATCTAGGTTCCTGTAACTTGAGCCATTATTCCGTGTCCTGCAAACTGGGATGAACGAGAAGAGATCTTTGCCCTCCTCTGTGTGACATCCCTTCAAATACTGGAAGAGTGCGATCATATCTCCCCTCAGTCTCCTCTTCTGAAGGCTAAACATGCCCAGTTCTTTCAGTCTCTCCTCATAGGGCCTTGTTTCCAGTCCCTTTATCATCCTTGTTGCCCTCCTCTGAACCCTCTCCAGTTTGTCTATGTCCTTGTTAAAATGAGGTGCCCAGAACTGGACACAGTACTCAAGATGAGGCCTAACCAGTGCCGAGTAAAGGGGAATTATCACTTCCCGCGATTTGGAAGCTATACTTCTATTAATACAGCCCAAAATTGCATTTGCCTTCTTTGCAGCCACGTCGCATTGCTGGCTCATATTCAGTTTGTGATCTACCACAATTCCAAGATCCTTCTCACTTGTAGTATTGTTGAGCCAAGTGTCCCCCATTCTGTAACTCTGCATTTGGTTTCCTCTCCCTAGGTGCAGCACTTGGCATTTATCCCTGTTAAATTTCATTCTGTTGTTTTCGGCCCAGCGCTCCAGCCTATCGAGGTCACTTTGAATTTTGTTTCTGTCTTCCAGAGTATTAGCTGTTCCACCCAACTTTGTGTCATCTGCAAATTTGATAAGCATTCCCTGTACCTCCTCATCCAAGTCATTAATAAAAATGTTGAAGAGCACCGGGCCCAGGACCGAGCCCTGTGGTACCCCGCTCGTTACCTCTCCCCAGTTTGAGAAGGAACCATTGATAAGCACTCTTTGAGTCCGATTCTGTAGCCAATTGTGGATCCACCTGATAGTTGTTCCATCTAGCCCAACTTAGCTAGCTTACTAATCAGGATATCATGAGGCACTTTGTCGAAAGCTTTGCTGAAGTCCAGGTATATAATGTCCACAGCATTCCCACAGTCCACAAGGGAGGTTACCCGATCAAAAAATGAGATCAGATTAGTCTGACAGGTTGTTCTTGACAAATCCATGCTGGCTTCTAGTAATCACTGCATTGTTTTCAAGGTGCTTGCAGACTGACTTCTTTATAATCTGCTCAAAAATCTTCCCGGGGATTGATGTCAGACTGACTGGCCTATAGTTCCCAGGTTCCTCCTTCTTGCCCTTTTTGAAGATGGGAACAACATTTGCCCTCCTCCAGTCGTCTGGCACTTCACCTGTCCTCCATGATTTCTCAAAGATAATAGACAGTGGTTCTGAGAGTTCTTCTGCCAGTTCCTTTATTACTCTAGGATGCAGCTCATCAGGCCCTGTAAGGCTGCAATCTTATACCCACTTACCTGAGAGTTAACCCCATTGGACTTGGTGGGACTTTCTTCTGAGTAGACATGTTATAGGATTGTGCCTAGGATTCGGTATCTTTGGTACCTAATAATCAGAAATATACTGAAAGTGTTCCTAGATGTTCAATGCCAAGAACGACTATCTTCATCATACAAGCCAGGATTGAAAGAACTACTTTAGATATGACCTTGGGTTCGAGGTTCCCCAGTGGGCGTTTTCACTTTTTTCAGTGCATGGCAGAACTACTTCCCCTCCAGTACCACATCATAAGTTGCCCGGGAAAGTCACCCTCATTTCAGAAGCAGTTTGCCGCGTGGCATGGAGAGCTACTGTTTGAGGAATGCAAATGGCCAAAAGAGGGCATGGCTCCTGCACCTCTAAATTATCTATTTGCTACATGACTTTCCTACATGACTATTAGAGGTGCAGTAGTCCTGCCCTCTTTTGCATTTGGCCATCCTAATACAGTACTTCCGTGAGTCAGTGAAGGTGAAGTGCAATACCTGAAGGCGGCTGCATTTGCACACGCTCTTAAAGTATCAAGATTACATATTTGTCTGTAATACAGGCCACCTTATTTATCTGCATTATTTCATATGTTCTTTTTTTCTGCTTTTCTCTTTTCCAGGAATAGGTTATGCTTCCATCGTGATCGTGTCACTTTTGAATGTGTATTACATCGTCATCCTGGCTTGGGGACTGTACTATCTATTCCAGTCTTTTACCAGTGTCCTGCCTTGGGCTCTCTGTCACCAAAAGTGGAATACAGATAACTGCATGGAAGACACTCTCAGGCACAACAAAACACTCTGGTTGTCAATGAATACCACTAACCTCACTTCGCCGGTCACCGAGTTTTGGGAGTAAGCAAATTTTGATTGTTGCTGTTTGTGGCACTTTATGACCAACCAGAGACGATAGATGATGAGAAGCGACTCTGATTGAAATTACTGTATAAGGGGAAGTATAGAACATTACTAGTCTTACAGAGGCCCAGGATAGTATTTTCTCCTGAAGTCTGATAGATCTCAAAGAAAAACATGTCCCACTCCTCGCACACACGCACCAGGCACAGCCAATATTTAGCAAGCCTAAAGTTATTCATGTTTTTCTGTTCTCTCTGTCATGTTAGTCCTTTTCATACATTACTGGCGTGAATAGGGTAAGCATGATGAAAGGGGCTCCTCCCGCCATCACTGTATTCGGCATAACTTCTGAAGTGTGGCGCCTCCTGTACTTGTGGAGGCTCCTCACGTGATCTAGAACTGTGCATAATTGGTTGCTCTGAATCTTGCAAGAAGCCTCCATGAGTAAAGGAGGCTTCCTGCTTCAGATGGCAGCGGTGGGGGTATGACATGATGATGAGGACTGCCCGACTAAATGTGCGGCCCAGCTGCCCCTTTCACTACACTTATCCCTATTCACGCAAATTATAGTGGCCGTTGAACTCTCTTCAGATGAAATGCTCACACACTGAATCAATATGTGAGCAGGGTTGCATCGATACACTTTGCCCCCGATTTCACATATGCTGGCTTCCACATAATTTCGTGACTTTCACGCATACAAGGCACAGCATGTGCACTGAGGATGCCTTAGAGCCTACAGCTGTATGCATGAAGGTATCCACGTGGCCTGGAACCCCAATCATGCAGGATTTCAGATCGCATGAGTGCCTTCGTGCTTATAGCTGTGCACACAAAGGCTTCCTTACTAAGGATGTTTGTACTATATGTGCAGACACCAGGGGTAGGGGAAGCCAGCATGTGCAGCATCAGGGTGGGACTCGGCGCCATGGCCCCACTCCCTGCTTGTGCCTTGGTATAATGTGTGAGTGTTTAATCTGAATAGGGCTTTTGTTTTTATATCTGAATAGAGATACATTTTCAGAAGTTTCCGGTTTTTATGGGAGCCAGTTATTTGCTGAGCAAGTGGAACCCAAAATAGGTTTGACAAGATAATAGATCCCCTTTCCCCAAAGACATTCAGAGAAAATTATTTACTTAGTACTTGATTTTTCTGTATGGTTATGATTGAGGACAAGCTTCTCAATTTGAAGAAATTCTAGCAGCCCATGTCATGTTACTCCAAAATAATGCCCCAAATCCAGTGATGTCTGAACACAGAAGAGAGCTTTAACTGTATTAATGATCTCTTATGTGGGGTTTATGCCACGTAGGGATGTAGAGCACTCCATAATCAGAAAGCACGCTTGGTCTGTGTGTGACCTGTGCTCCTATCATGACTTGGCTTATTCCATTCACTTAAGTAACATAATGGCTCTTCAAATTAACTTGACCTAACATGTATTTTACACATATATGTAACTTGGTCATTGCACAAGGAATGACATCTATGTGGAAGATAATTGGCATGTATTATGTTTAAAAAAGGAATCCTAGGAGATGTGCTGAAACTTGCAATGCGAGAGACAAACTTAGATCATTGAAGTAGATATACCTTGGATTATATGTATAGCATAATCCACTGATGACTGTGATAGATGAGAAAGTGAAGCCTGTGGTACAAAACTGTTAAATATGCCATTAGTAATAGCTATTCAGCATTCATGAATAATATTGAGCTTCCACTACACTACATGATAATAAATTTCATTTGAAATGTCCCAACACATACAGGAGCAGTGAAAAGAACAGTGTTCACTTATTACACTGGGAAGATTTAACTAAGGACTTTCATCTTACATTAATGGAAAACTTTTTAACTTTATGCACATTGCTCAGAGTTACTTAATAAGTTACGTAACTCATTTAACAGTGTGGGATAATACATGTTGCCTCTTTATCATGTGTTAAACTCAGTTGATTTTGGTACAACTGTCCCACTTAAATGACCCTTGTTAATGTTTGAATCTTGAAACCTAAGTGTATCCATTCAGCTTTTTATCAGTAAGTTTCTGTTGAAGAGGCTACATCTCAGACATGGCTGGCTTTACTGAAATGCTCACCTTCACACGCTGTCCTCTTTCTTAGCAAAGTTACTGATCATGCATTGGAGGCTGTCGTTATAGGTTATGTGAGTTAATGGCCTGTGTAAATCTCATGCTTGTTTGAGCAGCAGTCATAGGGGATAAGCAAATCTGGCTTTATTTCCAGAGACTTACCTCTTGGGATTACATCACATGCTTCAATTTCTTAGCTGTAAAGATTGTATTTCATAGTATAGGGTTGCAAACATAGAGCAGAAAGGGTAAGAGGTAGGGGACAGTTGCCAGTAAAGAAGGGCTTTGATTGTTCTCTGCCAGCAACCAAAAGCTTATAATTGCTTAGGAATCAGCAGACCTTGTTCATCCAGGGAAGCTCATCACATGCTTCAGACATGTAAATCTAAGGAAAGTAGAATAAAACTAATCAAAATCTGCTTTAGGCTCATGTGCCCTTGGAGGCAGCCATAAATTAGCAAAATGTGTTTGCTCTTTCCCTACTCTTCAGTGAGAACCTTGAGCAATGCTAGTTTGTTATCATGCATGCGATTTTAAACAGCTCTTAGTCTGAGTTGAAATGGTACACCTTTAAAAGTTGTGCAACTGTTCTAGTTCTGTGTTTTGTTTACTCACTAAAGCTGAAGATCATTCATGCGCTGATACAGAGGCAATTCCATATCCAGTTCCCTCTCTGTGCTGGTTTTGGTTTTTTAAATCAACTGAATTCATCTAAAATAATAATAAAGAATAGTAAAGAATAAATACTTTGTTTACAGTTTGTGGCAAAATACAGTAAAGATGGAAGAGGTATACATACACATCTCTCTCACACATCACAAATTAGTATTATCAGTAACACTTTGTTTTAAAAAAAAACAAATTAACTTTAGATGTAGTGCACATCCCACTTATTCTGGAGTAGTATTGGAGTAGCACCATTAACTTCTGTGGGGCTGTCATGACTGGATTCCCATTCCAGTGTGTAATACACATTGTTCTGAAGTAAAAAAAATCTTGTATCTATTTTAGGCCAGTTTGGATATATTGCCCTGCTGTATGTTAATCTGTGACAAAGAGTGAGACCTGAGTCTTGAGGGAGAAGTTCATTGCATAACTCTACTGATATTATCCCGCTCAAATCAGTTGGGATGTATTAATTCAACATGAGAGGTTAACACTTATTGTCTTCTTACAGATGTTGACTCTTCCAGGCAGCCTAGCTCCAACAAATACTAGTAGGATGATGATGATTTCTAAAACATCTATTGTAATTTACCCAGTACACACACACACACACACACACACACACACAGGCCCCGCCCTTAGGCTTACAATCTGAGGCCTAGTTCTTAATAACATGGCAAAAGCATTTGTTGGTTCTGTGCTACTTCAGGCTGCATGTGGGGGTTCACTGGATTGAATGCTCCTCCATACAAAATAGTTCCTTCCACATAGAAAACAGCATGTCAGGGAGAAGAGTGTTAGCCTAGCCTTCTCTCTTGACATGCCAGCTTCCTATCTGCAGATAACATTTTTGTATGCAGTCATGTGATTTCCCCAGCCTAAACATAGATTCACCATTTTACTATGGACCAAACTGCACACAACAAGCAGTTCTGTGAGTTCCTTGTCGATTTGTGTGGGTTGTTTTTTTTTTTTTTTTAAAAGAAAAAGCAGCTGATGGAGGCTGAAATAGGGAGTGAAGAACCAGTGGGGGGGAGATGGCTGTATCTGATTCCTCTGTGGGGAAGGGAGGGGGATGCTCACCCTTTGTGCAATTTGTCTGCTCTCCCCTTGCTGCTTTGCCATTCATATGATGGTTCCTAGGCTATGGGAACATTGTATATCCCCCCCCCCCGTGAAGGGAAAAGCAGCTTGCAGGTGATTTTGAGCAGACCCATAGCAGGAAGGGAAAGGGGTAAGTAGGGAAGGGAAAGGGGTCCTCCCACCAGTTGCTCAGTAATAATGATGATAACAACAGGACAAAAATAATGGAATTGCCCATAATTTGTAGTCTGGTCTTGAGAACGAGGCCTAAGAAACACTTAAGGAAAGAGAAGTGAGGGACAAAATACAGGAATGAGATCAATTCAAGTGTCCCATAGTGAAGAGAAGAGTTTTAACAAGTAGAGAATCATCATTCTTGGCTCCTGTCAATGGATCTTTCCCATTTATCTTTTTTTAAAAAAACACATTTTTATTATATTATATTACAGATTTACATAATAAATCAAGTTGATACCATTTAGCCCACTTATCTGATATGGATATGACTCTATAAACTTTAGCAAGAACTAAATAGGTTAATCCCCTTAGGCGATGTCATAAATGCCACCATTCTGCATTCAAAGACTGCTTCTTGAGAAGTATTAAATTAAATTGTCTTATTGTAATCTTTGTCTCTTGTTTCTTTTTACCACTTTTAAGGCACAACGTACTGAGCTTGTCTTCAGGAATTGATGAGCCTGGTGTGGTCAAGTGGGACCTGGCTCTTTGTCTCCTCCTCGTCTGGGTGATATGTTTCTTTTGCATTTGGAAAGGCGTGAAGTCCACTGGGAAAGTAAGTGTTTGCTTGCCTCTCTTTTTGTGATAATGGTTGTCTTAAAATGTAATCTCTGTCTGGAATTAAAGGCTAGATTCATTGGGTTAAAAACAAATATTAAACAGTTCATGAAACGCCCAAAATATGTTTATGAATTACCGTAATGGGATTCATCAACTGGCAGTTAACACTTTAACTCAGTGTTTCTCAACCTTGGGTCCCCAGATGTTTTTGGCCTACAACTCCCAGCATGCCCCAGCCAGCATAGCTGGCTGGGGCATGCTGGGAGTTGTAGGCCAAAAACATCTGGGGACCCAAGGTTGAGAAACACTGCTTTAACTGGTGTTAAAGGGGATGTTCAGGTAACTTCTTTGGGGCACAATCCTATGCATGTTTAGATGGGGGGGAAAGTATTACAACTCTTAGCGTTCCCTAGCCACTCCCCATTGTGGCTGGGGAATGCTGGGAGCTGTAGATCTTCTTCTGTCTAGACATGCATAGGATTGCACTCTAGGTGTCTAAACAGGAAGTTCAGAGACTTAATTTTAAGCAGCAGTTTTGGACCCACACCAAATCTTGGGCCTAAAATTTCTGAATTATGTCCCTATTGTTATTTTAAACCTTTCAACCTACTCCTTGTTTATCCAAGGATTGGGAATGGATTTATTACTTAGTTTCCTTTATGAACTCTTCAGCTAGTCCCACTGAAAACTTGGGAAAAACTCAAAGCAATTTCAAGAACTCTATAAAATCTGGCTTCTGTATTTAGTTTCTCCAAGGTCATAGTTGTTGAATGCTCATAGCTCATGGAATGTTCATGTCCTTCTGTTTTTTCCTTTTATTTTTATTGCTGAGCAGCCCTCTTTGATTGTCCCCATTTTGTC
Source organism: Shinisaurus crocodilurus (assembly GCA_021292165.1). Taxonomy (NCBI): domain Eukaryota; kingdom Metazoa; phylum Chordata; class Lepidosauria; order Squamata; family Shinisauridae; genus Shinisaurus; species Shinisaurus crocodilurus. The sequence continues at coordinate 4,365,335 of CM037889.1, forward strand.
AAGAGGGTCAGCTTCTGCAAGATCAAACCTTACCAACTAGTAATAATTACCAGTTATTATTAACCCACAGCAGACCTCATTTTAAACACATGCAAAATAACAAAGTATAAGAATTCCAATGCCATTGCTCAAGAATATAATGTGTAATAATCAGGGTAGAATAATAGAAAAGTAGAGTTGGAAGGGGCCTACAAGGCCATCGAGTCCAACCCCCTGCTCAATGCAGGAATCCAGGTCAAAGCATCCCTGACAGATGGCCGTCCAGCTTCACCTTGAATGCCTTCAGAGTGGGAGGACTGGGAGAGCTCACCACCTCCCTTGGTAATTGGTTCCATTGTCTTATTGCTCTAACAGTCAGGAAATTTTTCCTGATGTTCAGGTAGAATCTGGGTTCCTGTAACTTGAGCCCATTATTCCGTGTCCTGCAAACTGGGCCGCCCTCTGTGTGACAACCCTTCAAGTACTGGAAGAAACTTCATTCTAAATTTACAAGGATTCTTTGATACCTACCCGCCTGGCTCTAATTTCATCATGGATTTTAAAAACAACAACTTGGAATACAAGAACGGTGTTGCTTTATTTTCCAGACTTTTTTTTAAACCCAAAGAAGCAGCTTCCATAGCTCAGTGTTAATACTGGCTGAAAATATTTATCTTCCAATTAATTCCCATTGGCATAATATGCTGGATTGGAACAACAATTATGGGGTCAAAAAGCTGATTAGTTTTGAAGTGAATTTGCTAGCAGTTAAGGATAGAATTATTCAGTGCTCACCTTAGATATCAAGAAGGAATAGTAGTTATTACAATTAATAGCCATGTTTAATGGCCATTAAGACAGGGACTAAATTAAAAAGGATGGAAGATTTGGGGGAGAAAAATGCAGGAGAATTTCCAGGCTATGCATAGGATTATATATATATATATATATATATATTAATGGAATTTTCCAAAGAGAGGCAGGGGGGAATTACATGAAAAGGTTGGTGTAGTTACATGTGTTGTACTTTGAGATCAGACTGGCTACAGGAGTTGTTATGGTGCAGCAGCCTTTGATATCTGCTTGTTACTCTCCTGAGGTTCACTTAAAAGGCACAAAGATGTATCTCAGGAGCTTTTATCTGGCTAAACCAATTTCAGGAAAACAAAACTATATTAAACAAAGTTGCAGAGCTTTAATTACCAGGAGGAAAACATCTGACCCTATTTGGAGGGGAAGGGGGGGGGGGAGAGAGGGAAATAAATAAATAAAGGTCAATCAGAATTTGACTGGATGTGTATGTCTTATGCAGATGCCCAGAAGGCATGCATATGCTCAGCTTTTGGGGACATTCACCCAGAAGAAGGAAAGGCGTACAGTCCTGCTAGATTAATCTCTTATGCCGATGGATTTAAATATGGACTTATTATATTGATCTAAATATGTATTAAAGACATTCTCAATGGATCATGCCCAATTTCTTCCTTTTTCTGTGCTGTTGGGATCTTGTTGCTTCTTGTTGGGCTAATGGCTATGGTGTACATGGAGTTGAGTGCCACGCATCAATTCCACTCTGTAGTGAATCCTTGTTTACATGCTTGTGTTTGTGCCATGCTAGCCTTGTTCAGACATTATGCTTGAAGAGGGAAAGTCAACGCACGCAAGGGGCATGGGGTTGCACATCCCCTTCCCTGCCCACTCACTGCTGTCCTTCCCTTCATGAGCAGGAAGGTTTGAAGGGGAATTGTCCTGCCATGCAGGTTCACTTAAACAGAAGTAGAAGACTCCATGCAACTGGGAAATCTTCTTTATCGGTATTCCTGATCGCATGGAGGCTTCTACTCGCTTTCAAATGAACATACATGTAAGCCCTCTTCAGACCTTCCAGGTGACAGTAACAGTTGAACAGTGGCTTGGAAAAAGGATTCTCTTTTAAGAATATTTTGTAATCTGCCCAGAAGGCTTCTATTATTGGGCAGATCAAAAATACTATACATGAATAAATAAGAATGTAAGAGATGTCATGCTGGATCATGCCAGAATTTAGTCCATCAACTCTTGCCTCTAGATTTTATTTATTATTTATTTAATACATTTTTTTAATACCGCCCGATAGCCGAAGCTCTCTGGGCGGTTTACAACAGTTAAAACCATAAAATACAATATAATATAACTATAAAATTTAAAACCATAGATTAAAACAAACAGCAAGGCTAGCAGCAGTTCAAATTACAGCAACAGTTAAAAACTACCAGATAAAAATGATTAAGATGATTAAAATGATTCACTGAAAAGCTTACAATTAGGGCAGTGTTTCTCAACCTTGGGTCCCCAGATGTTTTTGGCCTACAACTCCCAGCATGCCCCAGCCAGCATAGCTGGCTGGGGCATGCTGGGAGTTGTAGGCCAAAAACATCTGGGGACCCAAGGTTGAGAAACACTGAATTAGGGCATCATCAGGTCTTTGAAGCTTCAGGAGAAGTGGGAGTAGAGCAAACAACTCTACTCTGTCTTGTTTCTTTTACAGTTTATTGTTCTAGTTTTCCTTTGGTATTTTCACACACTGAAAGCACTTTTGAACCTTTTGTATACTGCATGAGCTCACAGTGTTAACATTGTTAATGCAGGATAGAAACCATACCCATAATGGCCCGTCTGCTGCTTGTCTGCAGCCCCCCGATATTGGAGCTCTTCCTAGCAATTGTTCTCATATGTTCATGCCTTTTAGTCTGGTTGCTGATATTTTCTGTGAGATCCTATATGAATTGAGATGGCATTTACCGGTACTTACTTACTTATTTATGTTATTATATTTATACCCCACCTTTTTCCCTGCAAGGAACCCAAGGCGGCTTACATAATCCTCCTCCTCCTCCTCTCCATTTTATCCTCACAACAACCCTGTGAGGTAGGCTAGGCTGAGAGTCAGTGACTGGCCCAAAGTCACCCAGTGAGTTTCATGGCCGACCTAGGGGCTTGAACCCGGATCTCCTGAGTCCCAGTCCAACACACTATCCACTACGCCACACTGGCTCTCTCCCTACTTCCACTACAGTTGCACATCATATTTCCTTCTCTTGTTCACTCTTCTAGTGTGACTACCCTTTCTGTCTCCCCATGTGCTCCACTTATTCCATCTCAGAGTATATTCAGATGACCAAATTCTCCTCAGTGAGTTCTGGGATCCCTGTGGCATTTGGATTATCCAAAAGGGATCCAACACATAACAAAATCCAGTGCTATCTTCAGCAAGCATATTTGTTGAACGTATAGTGGGGCCAAGGTAATCACACTTTGGCCCCTTCAGTCAACTAGTTTCCAAGTTGCTTCTAACATGTGCTCACCCTTAAGTAGGATCCATATTGAAATGGTTCGAAATGGCCTAGCATACTGTGAATTTTAATGAAAATGGAAGGGAGGCATGGCCATTTGAGCAGACGCTTAGAAGTACTCCATGATTTTCCTATGAGTGAAGCCATACTTTTACTTGGAACTAAGTTCCGTTGATCATGTTTAGAGTATATAAGATGTCTCAGAAGGAAAAGGGAGCATGGAATTCCTTTAGTGCTCTAATTTCACTTGCTTCTGTATGTGTGATATTTTGATGCTGCGTGCTTCATTAGTTTGATGGATGCCAGTTTGCAGACATCTGTATCATGAGAATGAGGTGTGTTGGCTTGTCAGCTTGAGTAACAATGCAGCAAGTTGCTGTCAAAGAGATCTAAGTTTAATAAAGTCTGACAGTAGGCTTTGGCACATTTTATGGGTTGTATCTACTGGTGGCTTTTTTTTTAAAAAAAATTTTTTAGCAGAAAGCCCTGCCACTTGTGCAAAGCAAGGTACCCAATTTTTGCCTATCTCCCCTACCTACTGCAGCTGTTTGTATCATATCCCATACTGTTCCCCGCTTTCAAGAGCAGATTTTCTGGGGGCATGGGAGCCTGCAGTGTGTAGGGGGGACTGGTGGAAATCAGGTGTCCTGCCTTGTGCAAGTGGAAGTGCAAGGCCACCACTGGATACAACCTACGTATGTCTCATTTTCTTCATATGCATTCTACTAATTCCCAAGTAGCTGCAAAGATATTCACTGAGAAAAGTATGCAAGCAAGAGTGGCCAGTGATTTGCAGTAACCAAAAAGAATTACAAGGGAAAACACTGGATGGTGTGGGGGAACTCTAAAGAGACAAGTGCCCAGAACTAAAGTCAGTAGAAAAGACCGATATCCTTTCCCTTACCAGACAATCTACTTTCTCTAGCATGATGGATACATGTTGATGCAGTTTAGGGAACCTGCTGATTCACTGAGTATTGAAAGCGAAGAGCAAGCAGGAATGCGAGAATTAAATAGGGATGAATCCGACTGTAATCTCAAATTACAGGTGTATAGAATTTAAAATTCTGACTTTTCATTGGCATTTTTTCCTTTCTATTACCAGGTTGTGTACATAACAGCAACGTTCCCATTCGTCATGCTTTTTGTACTGTTAATCCGTGGTGTCACTTTACCTGGAGCTGCAGAGGGCATCAAGTTTTATCTTTACCCTGACATCTCTCGCCTGTCAGATCCACAGGTGGGTTACTAGGAATTAGAAGCTGTAATATTTTTCTTCCTATAGTATAGAACAAAGCGTGAGGAGGGCAGTGGGGCGATTGCATGGTAGATTTTTTTTTGGTAATCTTAAACAGTCAAAATCTAATTGAAGATTACTTCCATGGTTCTATTTTTTCCATCCTATCTTGTAAAAAAGGTTATTATTGTTAATGTGTTAATGCATTTTCTGTGTGTGTATATCTTTTTATATCAGAAGGATTCTGAGGCTTGTAGACTCTGTCCAAATATAGAATCTCAGCTTTTTTGTTGATATTAGGCTGTGGACAAGATAAGGGAGATAATTTTTTGCTTCAGTCTTTAGTTCTTAAAGGCAACAAAGTTACGGAGCAGCAAACATAACGGTAAGAAGCACTTGTGAGTATTTGCAACTGCCCATGTTATATGGATGCCCTTGGGGAGGGCAGTTAAGAACCATGACATAAAATAAACTGGGAAACAATGAAAACCTTTCACAGTCTTTGTAGAAACTTGCTTTTACACAAATGCTTGGAAGGCAGCACCCTTAGTAAACTCTTTTCTCCCCCATGGTACTTGAAACATCAGTAAGACCATCTCCAACTCCTTACAATTTACATGACCATTTATGATCTTGTCAGCCACAAGCTCTACTGGGAAATGAAAAGCATTCTATCAAAAGGAAAAAGTGCAAATAAGAATAGGATGATTGTGATACAAGCAGTATAATTTATTTATTTATTTATTATCAACATTCAGTTACTGCCTTATTTGCTAAAAAGCCATCAAGCTGCTGCACAACAATTTAAAACAACAAAACAAGTGAAAAAACATTAACAAACAGTAAGATATAAGAATACAAAGCGATTGTGATATAAGCAGTAAAGGAAAGACAGTACATATTACAAGACAAATGAAAATGCCACTAGGTACAATCCATCCAGAACACCTTCATAGGAACATTAAGGTTATGTGAGATGCACAAGAGGATTCTAAAAAGCTTCTTCTTCTCTCCCCTTCAGATGCTTTAGGCTATAGACTAGAGCATATGGTTCTACATGGCAATGGCAAGAAAGCATACCAATAGGTGGAGGGGATCATAGTGTTATCCACCACTTCCTTTTAGAAGGCTGGGATCTGTAAAACTGCTAAACTTGATATTAAACTGTATCTTGCATGTATATTTGTCTGCTGTTGTCTACAAACTGGTGATGCACAAAACTGGGACTTTGTATATGTAATGTTTTGCTGTTCTTTTTTAAATTCATGTTTTTTTATTCATCTTTGTGACAAAATGTTGCGATTAGTTATATTGAATGGTAGTGGTGAATGCAGCAGAGTGATGTTATTAGCAACTGCTAATGTTCATGACCAGGTTATTTTGAAGAGATACTTTTTTGTTGTTGTTACATTGGGGGAGATATGCTTACAGGTTGCAGTCTGGATTAGCAGTAAATAATATCCAGAGCTGGTGCAAAATGCCACCTTCTGATGGGCTTTCTTTCATGTTTTCTTTTAGGTCTGGATAGATGCTGGGACACAGATCTTCTTCTCCTATGCAATCTGCTTAGGTGCAATGACTTCCTTGGGGAGCTACAATAAATACAAATACAACTGCTATAGGCAAGTTTCCTACCAAAGGGGTTTTAGTGTGTTAGCTAATTGATGTGTAGGGAACCGTGGGTTCAATTTTTTTCTTTAATTAACTTCCTCCATGACATATGTGTGACTTAGGGACTGTTTGCTGCTGGGATGCCTGAACAGTGGTACCAGTTTTGTGTCTGGCTTCGCAATTTTTTCCGTCCTGGGCTTCATGGCACAAGAGCAAGGGGTGGACATTGCTGATGTGGCAGAGTCAGGTACGATGGTGTTGGTGGCAGTGATGGTGGGCGCTGCCACCCAGTGTGTGAGCAAAGTACTACAAACTAAATCAACCCAAAGAGGAGAAAGATTTTGAAAATTTAAAAACAAACAAAACAATATTTCAGGAGGCAAAGTATAATTTATTTCAATGAACGTGGCAGTTTGAAATACATATTTTCAAAATGTGCTGAAATATAAAATGGACTTGAGATTAAAAGAAACGCTCAAAACTGAGTTAAAATACATGAAATGTAAACGATTTGTAAAGATAGACACCCCCCCCCACCCCCCCAGTGGTTACTCTCCCTTTCTTTCAGTCAAATTCCTAATAGTCTTGGTTTCTGGAAAATCTCCATAGAGACCCACCACGTTTGCTCAAGAGATGATAGCTATGCTAGAAAATGTCTCTCTGTTTTTTTTTTTCCTTGCAACGTATATTTTAGTGTAGAGCAGTGTTACTCCAGCCTTGGGTCCCCAGATGTTTTTGACCTACAACTCCCAGCATGCCCCAGCCAGCATAGCTCTGGCTGGGGCCAAAAACATCTGGGGACCCAAGGTTGGAGAACACTGGTGTAGAGCCTGGATGAAACTGATGCTACCTGTAACAAGGATGCTTAGAAATGGGAAGACTGGAAGAGAGAGATTGAGGCTCCCATCACACCCTTCCAACACTCCCAGTATTTGAAGGATTCCTCAGAGCAGTGGCCCCAATTTCACACTTGCAGAGCTGTGTGCTGATGTGCCCTTCTTTCCATGTGCAGGAAACAAGCAAGGATTGTCCCATACAAATAGGGATAATTTTTCTTTTATTGTGCTTGCAAAAGAACTTCATCTGTGCTGAAAGGATAATACATCCCTAAGTCTCCGTTACTTTTGAACAAAGCATGCAAATTCTTTTGGACTGTCCTTGTAGCTCCTGAGCCAGTGAGGCAACTTCAAGTTGTTTTTGCCTTTGAAGCTCAGGCATGCTAGACCAGATGCTCAGTTTATTGCAGTCTGTTTGAACAGACCTGAAATCTGTAGTGCTAAGACTGGTTTGCAGCAGCATCTCCAAGTGGTTGCACCAGCTGGTAAAAAGAATCCTGTGGAATCCCAGAGGTTTCTGCTGGCTATATCCATTATTTCCCAAGTTACACATCTTATTTTTCCATGCAAGTGCACACTTGGGGAAGTCTAACACAGCTTGAGAAGGCCAGATATGTGAATCGGCATAGAGTATGAAGCTGTTTAAAGACTGTGACTGCCCTGACAATACACACCTAAAGACAAAGGCTACCTAAGCGGGTACTGGGGCAGGGAGGGGGTGGGGGAAAGCAAGCTCTGTGATTTCCATGCCATATGGTCAAACAGATTGGTTTTTCTTCCTAGGGTGCCATTTTAATTATAGGGAGGGATGCCAGTGGAGAGTTGTATTTTCCCTCAGTTTTTTTTAAAAAAATATAATGTTCTTCTAGGCAGAGGAAGAAAAATGAGGGAGCTGGGAATGGCAATTAACATATCTTAAACTCCTGGCACATAAACCTGTATACTTGGAATCTAAATTATTATGGCCACAATCCAAAATGTTTAGGCTCCCTTAGCTCTATTGATTTCAGTTAGCTTGAGCATTGTTAAGGCTGCAGTCCTATGCACACTTCCTTGGGAGTAAGCAATACTGAACACAGTGGCTTGGATCCAGACTTCTCCATCCTTAGAGTAGACCCATTGAAAACAATGGGACTTAGTTCGTCATAATGAACTCAAGTCCCATTGATTTTATTGGGTCTACTCTTAAGCATGACTAAATTTGGATCCAACCCAGTAAAGCTTATTTCTGCCTGAATAAGCATGCATAGGATTGTGCTGTGTATCTGGCGTGGAATTGTAGCCATTGGATCTAAATTTTGCATGCCTTATTCATCCATCCCATTGAAGGCAATTTTTATGAAAGGTAATAAAGCTTGATCCTAACTACATTAACTCAGGAGTCAGTCCCACCTAGTTCAGTAGGACTTACTTCCTAGTATATGTGGATAGGAATTCATCCCTAAGTAACTTTATGAATGAATAAACAAATAAACAATAGTTAATCAGATTGAGTTCCATGGGCCTTGTGAAAGAGCTTGGCAGAAATTGGGTCACTTGAGAGATGAACCCAGGATACCAGTATCTTGTGACTCTGATCCAGCACTGTATGCACAAAGGAACTGGCGATGTAAGTAGAGTCTTTTTGAAAAGCCAAAAGATTTCCAGTAAATTCTTTGGCAGGAAAGGGGAATTTTGTGGACTGGATTCAGTTCTTTCTTCCTGAAGAACTGACTGGTGGGATTTTTGCTTTTTGAAAAGGTCTCTGTGCATATGTGGTTCTGCATCCAACCAGGGATGTTCATAATGAGCATCATCTTAAACATGCACAGCATTAGCTGGATTGCACCCCATGGCAAGTTAGACTCAATTTCCTTTGAAATCAATGGGACAGGTTAATCACAACTGGCATACATCCTGTTAATTTCAATGGGACATGTACAACTAATTTTCTCTGGGCTGAAGCCCATACGTTTAGGCTTGGGGTGTTAGCTTCTTTTTACTTTTGTTGCACCTTTCCACTTCCCCATTTTGTTAAATGGAATGGAACCTGAAAGGTAGCAAAAGCATTTGCAGCGAGTGACCAAGTGCTAATCCTTGGAGAGAATTCTCTATCTGTTCTTTGTAACAGGTAGAAGAAAAAACACCAAAGTGACTCTGGATCACTCCAGCACTCCAATGTACTTTTGTTAAACAAAAAGCTTGCATGAAAAGTGTTGATGCAACATTTCCCCATTATGTTCAAAACTACAAAAACATCTAAAAATAAATAGCAGTATCTTTCAGTTACCTAATAACTTTACAACTCTTCATTGCACCTGAATAAGTGGCACCGATATTAAATTAGAATTATCTCATTGCAGTGCATGAATGTTGTGCGCCATAGAAGTAGCTTGATTTTGGCTTCTAGAGGCTCATCCGTAAAGAAGATATAAGATAATATGCTGATTTGCTATTAATAATCCTAGTTGAGGGATGTTAGTCTTCTTTTGGTCAACATATTTTCAGAATTAAAGGCTGTTGCTTTGGAACATAAGTGAAGGCTGTCTAGTGACTATACTAGCTGCAAATGGATTCATTATAGCCACACTGGAGTATGCCATTAGCATAATGTGGCTACGAGTCCTACAAGGGGATAGGGCTGATGACTGATCATTCAGATCATCAGTTATTCCAATGGAAGCTGTTAGGCCACTTCTTTTGTTGCTGTATGCAGATACTATTTTGTTGACCTTGGTAGAACTATGGAGGCTTACACTAGCTCAGCATTTGGCTTGCTGAACCATAAGCCCAAACCCCAGAACTGCTTTCTGCAATATGGTACCCTCCAGATGTTTTGGACTACAACTCCCAGGATTCCTGGCCATTAGTCATGCTGCCTGGGGCTGATGGGACATGGGAGTTGATGTCGGAAACATCTGGAGGGCCCCAAGTTGGGGAAGGCTGTCCTAGAAGGTAGTGTGGCTTTTGTTTGCCCAAGGATGGGGTGAGAGTTTCAAAATCCAAGAGAAAATGTGGAGCCCATTTTTTTTCTCTCTTTCCTTAAAGACTACAGGGATTGGTCATGCTATAACTACATCTCACTTACTCCAGAAGCCCAATAGCCCCTCTTCCCTCTTAATTCTCTTTGCGAATGATATGTGTAGAATTGGACCTGTTGGCATGCCTGAGGCAGATGGCGAGGCTTACAATGGACAAACAATGGCATTTGGATGTTATTATTGGAGTTCCTGTTGTAGCCATGCATGCTTCTTTGTCAGATAAAGGATCCGAGTGAATTCCATTGTGGAATCTTCAGTTGGGTTTGGGTTTATCTGAATGGAACCAGGCATCCATACTGGGGGGTGGGTGGGTCTTGTGTTAAAGAATGAGCTTCTTATTTACTACATCTTCTCCCTTTTCCCCCTTCCTTTTTTTCTCTCTTTATTCCTCTAGGTCCAGGCCTGGCCTTTATTGCCTATCCGAAAGCTGTGTCCATGATGCCACTCCCAACTTTTTGGGCTATTCTTTTTTTTATTATGCTTCTGTTGCTTGGCCTGGACAGCCAGGTAAGTAATCATAGTGAGAAACGTGGCATCCATAATGTGTGATAGAAAACCTATACTATAAATAGAGTCGTTTCTGTTGCTTTTTCTACTCTGGGGCAAACCTATCATAAATGTTGTAGGAAAGGGTTGCTTATCTCTCTAGCAGGGAAAGGATAACCAAGAAAGGTGCCTGGATGTTGTTCAGGACATGGAATTCCTACATAGGCTCTACAGTTTAAATACTTTTTATTGACCTAATGGGTACAGTATATTTGGCAACTTGTATGCAAGTTTGCTTACAAAATAAGAGAGGCAAAAACTGGATCCCAGTGCTATAACACACCAAGGACCTCAACAGTTCATTAGGAGTGTGTTTTCAGAATCTGGGATGAAGGAATTTTGTTAGAATGGAGCTTTGTTGCCAATTTTAAGTTAGTTGGCGTCACATTCAAAACATTCATGTGTGCTCCCTTCCCTGTAATTATGCATCCCCTACATCAGAGACAGGGACCTTCTTCACCTCGTGGTCCACGTTCCCATGGGGCTAATCTTATGGGGGCCACTTGCCACTGGTGGGTGAGGCAAATCCAAAAGTGACTGGGACCAAAGCTACATACAGATTGCATTCACACAGGCAGTTCGTGATGGAGCTGGCTTCTCCCCTTGCCTTTCCTGAGGGGTTAGGCTTCGGGGAGGGGGGAGGGCTTTGGCTAGGCTTCAGCAGGCCAGTTGGGGAAGCCTGGCAGGCCAGTGCCAGCCCATGGTTCACCATTGCTCCCCTGCATACACAAATATTTTTATGTTGTTATATCCCATTCTTCCTTCAAAGAGCTCAGAGCAGTATACATGAAGTTGTGAGGCAATCTTCTATGCAGGTCAAGTCCAGGTTGCACCCAGGCCTGCTAAGATTAAAAAAAAAAGACCTATGTTAGGGACTTTCAGACCATTCTCTGGGCGTGCACGTTATATACACACATACATACTTTTCCTCCTCCTTACCCCCTCCTCCAAATCTACCAGTTTGTTGAGGACATGGCCAGAGTAACCAAAGGAGGATCTTACTGGTTCAGACAGAAGGGAGGGAGACCATCTTGTTTGTTTCTAATACTCTTGTCAACTCCTTGGCCTGCCCTACCCTGCCACCTCCTTGCCGTGTTTCCTGCCTTTATTTCCGTTAAGCCCTATATTTGTCTGACATGGCACATAGGACCCAAAGTAGAATGAGGGCAAAATCCAAAGTAGGGTGGGGGGGAAATTGCAAGAGCCCAGATGGGACCTGTTAACCTGAAATTGCTCCTTTCTCATCCAGCCCCTTGCAATTAAATGGTGTTTACATAATCAATAGGTTTTGACATACGTTGATCAATGTTATCATATGCACGGTTTTGCAGCAGCTTTGGATTTTATCGTCCTACTTAGAGTAGACCAATTGAAATTAATAGGACTTAAGTTTGGAGATAACCCTTTGTATCTAATTAAGGGAGAGAGGAAGCCACCCTTTGGAGCTTGCTTCTAAAGAACTGAGCACCCTCACATGTATTGCCTTTTAATTTCATAAGGTCTTTTAGAGTTCAGCACCTTTGAAAACCATGCCATTCTTTCTGAAATCAATGGATATGTTGATTTTTGTATAGCTGGACTAATTGTGCAGTACACATACGGTAGTTGTTCCCTGGGAAAATAGTGGGTTTGCTTCCCCGCCACTCCACAAGACTTCTTTGTGTGATGCAAAGAAATCTGTTAATAATTTCTAGACAATCGCTAGTTGCACAACCATACTACGGTTTTAGGGGGCATTTTTTTTGAGATGGTTTAAAATTTTAAACTAACAAGTTTCTATTTATTCAAAGTAGCTTTGACGTTAAATAAATCTACTTGACAGGGGCAGAAAGTTTACTGAATTCAAAACCTCTCATGAGCACAGATTAGTGGAATTTTCCCTCTGGTTGTTACTCACTTGATCTCTTAAATTGGCAAAGCATTCCATTTGTTCTAAATGGCTCTTTAGTGCTTAATCTTTGAACTCCAGTGAGTGACTTTTAATCACTTCCAAATTGAATGTTAAAACATGCTCAGAGCTGTGGTTCTGCAACCAAGTACTTATGTAAATTGAAGGTTGCCTGGTAATTTTAAGTCATTTCTCACTGTGTCGAATAATTAAAACTAATTGGAGCACTTAATGTTTTGTTTTCTTTTGGAGCGCTGTCAAGCAGAATTTTGGAATGCTTGAGCAGCTTAGACGCAAGCTGGACTATAGTTATATTGCAACAGAAAAAGAAAAACAAGAACACTCTTTTATATAAGGCCCTAGGTTAAAGGAAGGATTTTTCATAAAGTAGCTTGCAGGTTAGCCATACAGACCTCGGTACTAGTCTAGCTGTTGGTCATTAACTGAAACAAATATGATGCTTAATGTGTATAAAGAAAGTTACTTGTACAGTCATGCCTTGGATTGAGAGCATAATTCGTTCCGGAAACGTGCTTGTAATCCAAAACACTCTTATATCAAAACGAAATCCCCCCCCCAAAATTTGTACAGAGATTTTTAATTTAAGCCGTACTACAGTACTTGTATTGCAAGACGTCGCTTGTATATCAAGTTAAAAAAAAATTAAATAAATATTTAAAAATTTGCTTGTCTTGCAAAACGCTCTCAAACCAAGTTACTTGCAATCCAAGGTATTGCTGTATTCCATTTTTAATAAGCTGATAGGAGAATACATAGGCCTTCCCGAACCTGGCACCCTGCAGATGTGTTGGACTACAACTTGCACCATCCCCAGCTAGCATCCAGTTGTCATCCAGCACATAGGCCATGGAATATTGCTAACAAATACAGTAATACCTTGGATTGCAAGTAACTTGGTTTGAGAGCGTTTTGCAAGACAAGCAAATTTTTAAATATTTATTTAAAAAATTTTTACTTGATATACAAGCGACGTCTTGCAATACAAGTACTGTAGTACAGCTTAAATTAAAAATCTCTGTACACATTTTTTGGGGGGAATTTCATTTTGATATACAAGTGTTTTGGATTACAAGCACGTTTCTGGAACAAATTATGCTCTCAATCCAAGGCATGACTGTAGAAGCCTTTCACACATGCTTATATGTTACACTGAGTGACTTGCAGCAGAATGTGGGTACTGACTTCTTTAAAAAAAAAAAGACTAGTTTTAAGGCAGAGATGTTGAACTTCTTAAAGTGTAAAGTTCAAATTCCGTGTTGGAGAAGCTCTTGGGGGCTGCATTCCAGTGGTGGGTGGGGCTGAAGTCAAAAGGGGCAGGGCCAGATACCAAAAATACCAGCATATTTTAGTTTAAAGTTCTTTCCTGCAAGTAACTAAACCTTAGGAGTGGCATTTCACCATTTTAGAATGGGGAAAAAACAGAACGAAAGCTGGGAAACTGCCAAATGATCAGTAGGAGGAAGAAAGGGGGCGGGGCCATGGCCATGGCCATCTAGGGAACCTCAGAGGGCCAGATTGAGACCCCATGCTGGCCAGATTTGGCCCCTGAGCTTGAGGTTCTACACCCTTGTTTTAGGGGGATACTAAACCATTTTCTGCAATGGTTGATCTTTGGTGGTTCCTTCACACATACTCAGAAGTCATCCCTTGGCATTCAGTCATCAAGTGATGAACATGCATGGGTGAATATTCACTTACCTGGTAGGAACAAACCCCTCAGAGTCAGGCATTTAGGCCTGGCCAGCTTTCTGAAGAGCTGCTTCCTCAGCTGACAAGGCTCTCCAGAGGGTGGGAGCGCTGGCACTGACTCTTTTTCAGTGGCTGTTCTGCTTGGTTTTTACCAAGATTATTGCATGGTTGTTCATCAGAGGAATGCAAGGACAGGATGGTTAATGTGTCTCACTGTTTCTTTACCCCTTTTTGATGGTTTACAATGAAAACAACTAGTCTTACAAAGGGCCCACATGTGCATTGTCTCCTGCCGGAAGACTTTCCCTGTGTTGAACATCTTGCCTTAATTCATATTACTATTTTAGCATGGAGAAACAGGAGTTGATTTGATCTACATTACAGTGAACAGGGCTGGATGGGAATAAGGGTGGTGTGCACAGAATTTCTATTCCCTGGACTGCCCTGGTGCTTGCTAAAGGGAAAAGGGAGGGGAGAAAAAGTTCTCTGGTGAGAGACTCATGAGGATATCTCTGTACACAGATGCTTTGCCTGCATCGGCAAATATCATACCCTTAGCTTTCAAAACTGGTATGAATTACATTTTTTTTTCCTTCTAAGAAGCACATTGTTTTTTATCTAGACTGTCTCCATCATGAAAAACACTGCATCATACTACCACTACCTCTTTTAATATTCTCATTTTCTTTCTCCATGAGTCTTACATGTGCAATAAAAAACTCCCAAGCATAGGGTGAGTTCATTTTTAAAATGGAGGTGGGGGGAGGAGGAATCAACAAGCATCCTTAGAACAAGGCTCAAACTGAACACCAGCCATGTGCTGTAACCTTGGCTAGTTCAGCAAGTGAATAGATCAGACCTCTCTGCTGAGAGTACAGGCATTGTTTCCTAGGGGTGTCTTTAAAAAACAAATAAAACACATGTATGTGGTATTAGTTCAATGGGTTTTTCCTTTTCTTTTCTTCCCCTCCAGTTTGTTGAAGTTGAAGGACAGATCACATCTTTAGTTGATCTGTACCCATCCTTCCTAAGGAAGGGTTACCGACGGGAAATCTTCATCGCTATAATATGTTTCCTCAGCTATCTTCTAGGACTAACTATGGTGACTGAAGTAAGTAAGGCTGGCAGCTTTGTTTTGCTTTGTTTTTCAACATGATTCCATTCGGTGAGGTCAGATTGCCCTGTGTGAGGGGAGGGACCCTAGCTCAGTGGTAGAGCATATGGATGGCATGGAGAAGGTCCCAGGTTCAGTTCCTGGCATTTCCAATTAAAAAGAATCTCCTCTCCCTGAGACTCTGAAGAACGCCTGCAAGCCACAGCAGACAATACTGGCCTAGATGGACAAATAGTTAGGTTCTTCGAAGGATTACTCTGCAAAAACAAGTGAGAGAACCCCTATGTACAAAACTCCTGTTCTTTTAAATTCACCCCATGGTGCCAGTTTAAGCCCTATGTTAACAGTGTCCCTTTTATCTAGCACTGCATTCCCGCCTCCTTGAAGCTATTGGTCTAAAAGTACTCAAGTATAAAAGGTGTTGTATTCTATTATGATGTAGATATAGATGAAGCAAAGTTACTCAGCTGTAAAACATGTGGGAAACTATGTCCAGATTGCAATCTATCCCATTATATTTATTTAAAGTTTGATAGCAGAGTCTTCTAGAAGATCAGTGTTGTATATTGGGGGGGTGTGTGGTCACACTGAGAGGGAAAAATACGTCCACCATGTTCCTTGGTGAGCTTTAAATTAACTTTGGTCTCATTATAGCAATTTCTGTTGAAGACCAATTGTTTTCTTCCATCATACTTCTATACATTCCCATCCTAAAATGCCATCCTTTAGGAAGCAAATACTTTAGCGGTCAAGTCGATTAAACTAAGTGGCTTAATTTTGGTCAATCATCTCTTTCAAAATGCCTTCTAAATAAGAAATCAGTGCAGGTTCTGGAGAGAACAACAGTATGTACTTAACAACTTCCAAGAGTTGATTGGTTGCTGCATTTGTTGAGTAATTTTCTGCAGAGTGATTCATATCTGGGAAAGGATAGTGATGAAGGTCAGCTTGCTTTTCACACTTTTTTTGTGGTGTTGGTGGTGTTGGTGTATTAATAGCACTCATTGAATGATGCATCTGATGAAGTGGACAGTGTCCACGAAAGCTGATGCCATAATAAAATTGTTAGTCTTTAAGAAGCCACAGGATTCTTGGGTGTGTGTTTTTTTTAATAGCATTCACTTTTCTTTCTCACTTCTCTCTCTTTCAGGGTGGCATGTATGTGTTTCAACTCTTTGACTACTATGCAGCTAGTGGTGTATGCCTTTTGTGGGTTGCATTCTTTGAATGCATTGCTGTAGCCTGGGTTTATGGTGAGTAAATTTTGGAAGCTCTGGCCTGATCTCTTCCGTACAGGAAAAATTAAAAATACAGGATCTTGTAAGAGGAGGGATAGGGGAGGGAGCTAAAGTAAGGGCCAAATTGGCAAAGGGTGTTTTCTTTACTTTACTTCCCTGAGTCTTCAGGGATTCAGCCAGGATTGTGATTATTTTCTAATTGTTTTTAGATATTTTGTAAGCCACTTCGTTAAAAGTAGGATGTAAATCTATAAAACATAGCAGCTGTGTGTGAATAGCTCCCTCCGAAGGGTGGAGGTTATGGGAAATCTAATCCAAGTGTTGCCCGATCTCACTGAATGGGCTGTTACCTACCAGGGACGGTGCCCTTTCTGGATTAAGAGATGATAAATCCTGGACTCCTCTACATAAGATACAACATTCCAATACATATATCTAATTACAATGAGACCATAATGAGTTAGCTGGATATCAAACATGGCAACACAGGGACCTGCAAGTCCCTGAGTAACCAACCCAGAAGCACACTTATGTGAATGTCCCTTGGACGTATTAGCAGTTTCCCATTCATGCGACATAGCTAGAAGGCTGGAAACCACACATTAATGCAGTTACATGCCAGCTTTTCTAAGCAATGTTCCAAGATCATAGATGCACAACATCCCATTTATTTCTGAACATGTAGAGGGACATAGCTAGTGAATAGGAAAGTTACAATTATCCTAAATTAGGATAGCAGACTTGATTTTTCTACCTGGAAAGTGAGCCTGGATCACTTGGAGTAGAGTTTGTACTCCACAGTAGTAATTGTAAGAGTAGCTGAGCCAAACTGAGTGGGTGACAAGTTTTTGGAACATTTTTGTACCTGTCTAACAGTACACCCTCTCTTCCAGCATCTTTTCAAGGGGGCATTTGAAAGGACATGAAAGTGAATGGAACCCCATGGTCTCAGCCACTGGACCAGTGTTCTCCAACCTTGGGGCCCCAGATGTTTTTGGCCTACAACTCCCAGCATGCCCCAGCCAGCATAGTATAGCTGGCTGGGGCATGCTGGGAGTTGTAGGCCAAAAACATCTGAGGACCCAAGGTTGGAGAACACTGCACTAGACCAATGTTCCCCTTTGCCATGCTGCTCTGAGGCAATGAGGCCAATGCAGTGCAGCATGGGCCTGGAGATACTTTGGAATGCACAGTTGTATGTGATCTGAGTGCAAACATTGTCTATGCCCATGCTGATACAATTACAACTGGATCGGAGTTTCAGAGGCAGGGTAATGCTGCTTTGTTAGCTTTCACTGATACCACCATGTAGCCAAACCTGATTTGGTTTGTGGCTCTGTGATGTCATCACTTTCGCTATGTAACCTCTGATGAGCTGCATCACATAGTGGTGGAGAAAGAAGAAGCCCTGTAAATTTTTAAAGAAGATTTTTTTAAAAAAATGCCCAAAGCAGATTGGGGAAACACACAGAACCTAGTGTAAGAATGTGAAAGGTGTGGATTTTCAGGGTGTTTTTCACCTCTCTCCCCAAACACACTTTGCACTGCATGTGAACTAATAACATTTCCTTCCCCTCTGCTTGAACTCTAGGCGCTGACAATTTTTACGATGCCATTGAAGATATGATTGGTTACAGGCCTGGGCCCTGGATGAAATGGAGCTGGATTCTAATCACACCGATTCTCTGCGTGGTGGGTATTGAAACATCTTGGCTAATGCATGGCTTAGCATCTTGTGTAGGCTTGGCTATTTTGCTGCTTCTTTTTTCCAAAAATGGCTTCATGAATTGAGGAATGATATTAAATATATGTATTTGTAATGTGTGAACACATTACTCCAGAATTACCAGATCTTCACTGGCTTCCAGTTTGTTTCTAGATCCAAATCAAAATGCTGTTTTAAAGATCACCTTCTCCCATATGAACCTGTTTGCCAATCAAGATCTTCTTTAGAGGCCTTTCCTGGGCCACCCTCCTTTCTGAAGTGAAGGAGCCTTTCTATGTTGGTGCCCAAATTATGACACTCCATCCCCAGATGTGCTTGCCTGGTGTTGATTATCTTTTCGGAACCAGGCAAAGTCTGTCCTGTTCTTATAGGGATGCACAAGCACCCCGTTGCTCACCCCAAACGGGTTTGAGCTTTTGCAAGCACTCAGTTTGAGCACTTGCAAAAGGCTCACAGGGTGTGCTTGCAAAGTGCTCACCTTTGCCGTCACTGCTCTTCGGGATGCGAAAGAAGCGAGGCAGCAGTGTGTGACCTGCAGGCCCCAGTGGAGCTTGTTTTCATGCTGGAGATGAAAGGGAGACCTACTTCCTGGCAGAAATAATGTGAATAGCATCATTTTCCCACCTGGGATTCTGGGCCTGGTAGTTCTAGTCCCATTCCCTGGTGGGAAAACACAGCCTACCAGGGCCAGTGTAGTGGTTGCTGCCTTCCTGTGCTTCAAGGGTAAGCTGGTAGGCCCTTGGGGAAGCGGAGGCTGGTGAACCAGTAAGAGAAGCAGGCTGCGGGCAAGGTCTGGCTCCTGAGGATTCAAATGGGCACTTGCTTTTGCAAGCATCCCCATTTGAATTTTCACAGCATCCCTACATCTTGCATGCTTTTAGTGGTAGTTGAGATCTATAAATGGTGTGTTGTTCTTATAATCTTTCTGCTGGCTGTGCTGCTTTTATTTTTCTGGTGGTGGTTGTTGTTTAGAATAGCATTTTACTGCTTTTTATCATTGCAAGCTTCCTTGAGGCCATTTGTAGCAAAAGGCAGGATGTGCATACATTCCATAAATATATTTTCACTTTCTATACTGTATCAGTGGAGGACTGTAAGCAAGCATTGTTAACAATATCAGAATGTGATGGGTCTGAGCTATTATACTGGGTGAGTGTTTTTATTTGGACTAGACTGCAAACCTATGCATAGTTACCAAGAAGTAAAGCCCGATTGAACACAGTAGGACTCACCTCTTGAGTAAACATGCATAGGATTGTGTGGCATGTTACCTGACTCAAATGTAGAAACACTGTAAGTTAGGATTTCACACTTTATTGCACATCATCACTGTTTCCACTGGCTACAAAATAAGGCAAAACTTATTTTACTTGAATGGGAAAAAGACCTGGAGAACAAAACTGGAGTAGCCTCCTGCTGGTTTAAAGTTCTTACAGCATAATTCTCAGAAAGACTCTAGGCTAGTATAATAGGGAAGTTCTCCTACATTGCATGAGTTGGCACACATTTATCTCTAGCAGTGTGACTCGAGGGGCAGACAAAATGGTAAGGGGGTGTACAGAATAGACAGGAAAGAATGAGATGTGGTTTGTTCAGTCCTAAGCCTCCAAAAAGGGCTTACCGTATATATTAGGAGGTAGAGAAAGAGCTGGTTCAATGGCTCCAAACCTTAAAAATTCAGTTCCGTCTCAGTCCACAGGGAAGGCTGGAGCACGCTTCTGTGCAGATTTAGGGATGTGAAGAGTGCAAAATACACCAAAAATTCAACTGTTGGGGAAATTATCTACTGTCAACTTCAATTTTCTTTTTGTAAGCTATGCACTGATACTGTAAATCCATACAGTAGTCAGTTGGAACAAGTCATTCTTCCAACATGAATTAAAGCTGTCTCTTTCTTGTTTTGCTTTGTTCCCTTTCCTTTCCTACCACAGGGGTGCTTTATCTTTTCTCTGGTCAAGTATACACCACTGACCTACAACAAGGTGTACATATACCCTGAATGGGCAATCGGCCTGGGCTGGATTCTTGCCCTCTCTTCTATGATCTGCATCCCTTTGGTTATGGTCATCCGCATCATACAGTCAGACGGCTCTCTCATTGAGGCAAGTAAAAAAACAACCATGAAGTCTGGACATACTTAAGAATAATCAGTGGTCTGCACTCACTGTTTTCTTGGCTGCTGTTTTCCTGGCCTTAATTTTAGTGATTTCCGGCAGGCACTGAGGTTCTTCCACTGCACACGCAGAGTTAATACAGCTGAAAAAGATTTTTCAAGGGATGGGGCTTTTTCACAGGCACTGTGTATATTTCAGAGAATTCACAAGGCCCTAAAACTGGATGTCATTGAGTTCCTCTATTGAATAGAATAAGGTTTAGTGCCATTAAACAAGATATCTGTCCGTTGGTCATTTTTATTATATTCTGAAGAAGATTGCTGGTGCACAATAAATTCAGTAACTGGACAATTGGAAAGCTGCCATAATGAGGTGTAGTTAGTGACAGTAAACGAACAGAGAGCTACATAGTTGTAAAGCCCTTTATCCCAGGTGTTTCTTCTAAGTCAGTAGTTCTCATCTTTTCAGGCCTGGGACCACTCTTATCCCAAACATGCATGTGGGGACTCACCTCTTAATTTTTTTAATCATATATTTGAATGGTGGTAGTGATACTGTCGCAAGCCACCTTAAGTCAGGCTGCAATGAACCAATGTTCTAAGCAACAGCCAAGCCAGTGCAGTCTTCCTGCCTCTTGCCCTATGTCTTAAGATGGCTTCCGATGCAACAATATCTACTGGTATGGAGATACATAAGGTACAAAATACATGAGTGCAACACACAGCATTTATTATGCAAGCATTTAGTATCATAGCATTACAATGCAATGGCAAGGATATAGGACTGCCATTTGCATGTATTTCTAAAAGGGCAAGAGGCAAATATTCCACACTTTTATCCTTTATGATAGACCCAGCACACATTTATCTTGCACCATGGTCTCTCTCTGCCCGGGTACAAATAGTTGCAATGGAAGCTGTACTTAGTCTAATTGTTATATTGAAATCCTATTCAGCAAGGTTACCTACCTCACAGGGTTGTTGTGAGGATAAAATGGGGAGGAGGAGGAGGAGGATTATGTAAGCCGCCTTGGGTTCCTCTCAGGAAAAAAGGCGGGGGTAGAAATATAATATAATAAATAAATAAATAATCAGATTTCAAAATTTTCGTATCTGCCACTAGAGTAACGATATGAAAGACCCACAGGTCCAAGTGCCCCCAGACACGGAGTTTCAGTGGGCAGCTACTTGTGAGTGGGCCCTTTCTTTGGTGGCCCCCCCAAATTGTGGAATGGCCTCCCTAGAGAGGACTGCCTGGTGCCTACTTTGTTGACTTTTCGGCACAACGCAAATACCTTTTTATTCTCCCGGGCCTTTTAAAAGTATTTTAACTGCTACTTGCATCATTTTTAATACGCTTAATGCTGTGTATTTTAAAATCATCTCCCATGTTTTTTGCTGCACAATTATCTCTTAAATACTGAATTTTTGTTGCTGTGAATTAATGAATGAATAAATTACGGTCCCCATGCCATGTGCAGCCGTCACCCTCCCTCCTTTTCTTGAGTGCACTATATTATGTGCTATGTGAAAGGAGCTGAGTGCGTCCACTGCAGTGCTGACTTAGAGAGCCACCTAGTGGAAAATTTAACTTATCAACACCGCTGAGTTATGGAAAGCTCCTTCTGTTGCAATCCCATCCATGTTTAGACAGAAAAAAAGGTTCTACAGCTCCCAGCAACTCCCAGGCTGGCTGGGGAATGCAGGGAGTTGTAGGGACTTTTTTGGGGGTCTAAACATGCATAGGATTGCACCCTTTCTTGCATTAACCTTTTCTTGGAACCATTCTTCTACTTTGTTGTCTCCTTGTTCTTTATGTATTACACTTTCTTCCAGTAACGGAATCAGCTTTCTGATCCCAGCCCACCAGGATCAGTAAGCAGATCCAGTTAGTGGTTGGACAGGTCTCTTGATAATGATCCTGCCTCAGCTGGTTGTGTGAACAAACTTTTTTGTGTGTGTGATTTGACGTGTGTGAATACATTACAAGATGTATTCTTGTAATGCTGGATTACAAGATCAGGCCAAATGCTGGATCAGGCCAAAGGCCTGACTAGTCCAGTATCCTGTTTCCCACAATGAGCAACCAGATACCTGTGGGAAGCTACCAGGCAGAATATGAGGGCAAGAGCCTGTTGGTCCTCAGCAACTGGTATTTGGAGGCATGTTGCCTCTGTTCCTGGAGGTAGCATATAGTCAACATGACTAGTAGCCATTGATCGCCGTATCCTCCATGAATTTGTCCAATCCCCTTTTAAAGCCATCCAAGTTGGTAACAATCATCACACTCTGAGGAAGTGAATTCCATAGTTTTAACTATGCACTGTGTGAAGAAGTACTTCCTTTTATCTGTCCTGAATCTCCCATAATTAATCTTTGGATGACCCTGAGTTCTAGTATTATGAGAGGAGGGGAAAGGTGTTTTTTTAAACCCATTTTGTCCACACCATGCATAATTGTATACACCTCTATCATGTTCCCCCATTACTTGCTCTTTTTCGAAACAAAATAACTACAAACCCTGTAACTGTTCCTCATAGGGGAGTTGCTCTACTCCTTTGATCATTTTGGTTTCCCTTTTCAGCACCTTTTCTCGCCCTACAATAACCTTTTTGATACACCAGAACTGCATACAGTTTTCCCAAGTTTGATCACTTAATGTAGATTAAGTGGTGCAGCTAGGTAATTTTAGACCCTGGACTTAATGGTCTTGGGGTGCCCCTTTAAACAGCCACGTGTATTACTTTATTTGTCTGAGCATGTGCAGTTTCACATTCTATATGCGCTTAAATCGTGGCTACAGGAATAAAATGGAGTTTGTTTCTGCTGCCCTGATGCTAAACACGTTTACTAAGAAATAAGCACCATTCTAGTGTAGAAAAGGATAATATATATTTTAAAGTAAACATAATGAAATGAGCATCTGTAACTGTGTACATGCCTAACTGGTTTCCCCCTGACTATGAAATGAGTATAAGAATATTAAGGAAGCAAATCTGTTTGTTGCTGATCCATCATCTCCTGTTCTGTGGGAGGTCATTTGTGGGTGGGGCTGAACTTAGGCTCAAGGCCCAGCCCTGGCTGCACTACTGCATAGATTTGTGGAAAAGCATTACGATATTGGCTGCTTCACCTTTGATCCCTTTCCTAACGATTCCTTGCATGGAAATTACCCTTTTTACAGCTGCTGCACAGTAGACCTCCAAATCTCTTTCCTGGTCAGTCACTGCCAGCTCAGGGCCCCATTGGTGTATATCTGAAGGCTAGGATTATTTGCACCAATGTGCAGTGTGAACAAAACACAATTGCCTCGAAGTCTCCTCTAATCCCCATGTATCCTGTTTTCTCCCTAGAGAGTGAAGGCAGTGGCTGCCCCCCGTGAGATAACTCAGTGGAACAAAGAAACGGAGAGTGCTGCCCCATTCTGCCCTCCTGGAATGGCCAACGGTGAACTGATCAAGCCAACTCATATCATCGTGGAGACAATGATGTGAGCTCTCTCTATGAGAGGAAGATGCCTGCTTTAAAACTGCCGTTTACTAACCATAGAATCTCTCATAGGACCAGGTTTACAGAGCTTTATATTTGCACTAGGATTTATTTTTATTTCTCACAGAGAAAGTTATTTTTTGTGTGTTTGGTTTTTATTTTTTAATATTTTGTAAAGTAAATCACAGCAGATGCCTCTTGCTCTATTTAGAGGCAGAGCTTTCATATCAAACTAGGCACACTGCAGGAATTTACTATTTCCCCCCCCCTCCCCCCACACAACATATCTAACTAACTCCTATTCATAATACCACCTTACTACTTTGAGTTGATTTTCTTGCCAGCAATACACACAGGCAGCAATCCTATGCACACTTACTTGGAAATATGCTCCATTGAACACAGTGGGAGTTGCTTCTGAGTAAATATATATAGGATTGCACTGGTACATACATATATAAATATATGCATATACAAGTGTCAGATTTCTTTAGGTGCTGGTGTGGTTGGGAACAGGGTAAAACAAAAAAAATTACAAAAAGCAAATCTTTCATTGGAGAAATTTGCTTTTTCTAAAATGTGTATGTTTTAAGAAACTTCCTCTGGTTGAAGTGGGGAGAATTAATACCGGAAAGGGTACATGTTTGCTGTGATCCATATTTGTGTATAATTGGAAAAGCTGCAATATGGGTTAGGGATTGGGAGCAGTTTGGAACCAAGGGAACAATCCAGACAGCAGCCATCTCTTGAGTACAGTTCTTGCATAAACAGTCCGTAAGAGAGATACAGAATCATGCTTGCTTGCGAGACACTTCGCCAGATAGCACCCTCTCAGTGGCAGGGTGGGAGCTACTTCCTCCATCAAAGGAATCCTCTCCTAAGTAGATGTTGTGTCTAATAAGGTAACATGGGAAGAGTTTATATGTAGACTTCTGAGAAAGTCATGAGTACAGTTGAGTTGATCTACTGTTGACAACATAGAAGGGTTTCTCTGCAAAACAGTATGTGCCCAAACCCTCCTTACATTACACTGAGACATGAGAGTGACTTGACAAGATCACTCAAGTGACTAAGCAGCATGATGTAGGAAGTGGCCCACTTTTTGTAGGCTGTACTCAATAAATGAACTGTTTTTTGACTTGAATTTTCTTAGAACATTAAGCTGATGTCAAAGAGCACATATAAATGCTGCATTTACACATATAAATGCTGCATTTAAATGCTGCAAAAGTGCTGTGCAATGCTAAAGTTTGTTTAAAACTACAAATTTGCCAAAATTTTATCGTTATCAGGACACAAAAAGGAGTGTTGGGCTTTTATCATAAAAGTCAGATAAGTTGCATAGCGCTCTGCTCAGAGTCAGAATGTGGCCACTAGAACCACTGCTGATGAAGCTGCTGCCACAGGGATATTCGGAAAGCGTTCAGATGAGAGCAAGAGAGAGAGAGAGAGAGACGCAGTATATAGACTTAGATCCTGATCTTCAAGCATAAGCAGAATCATCATTTGTATCATTCCGAGATGAGAAAGCACAAGGGGATGAAGTCAGCTACAAAAGGCTTTTTAGTTTGGATGAGGCATGAAACACCCGAACAAGATTTTCATCAGCAAACTAAATATTAAGAACTTTCCCACTTTCTTCAGAAATAAGGATTTGCTTCTGGAAAACTCAGCTCAAATTTGACCAAGCCCTGGTTTTTATTATCCTCCATATTTGGTGTTGGATAAAGACTCTAGCCCCTTCCATATGGGCATTGATCTTTTGGGGCTGCCCCCTTTTAAGTTATTATTGGCAGTAAATATTATATGGGCAGGATTATAAGCCAGAAATGGCAGCAAAGCCTTTACCTGTGTAAGTATAGCCAGTTTAGTCTGTCAGTGACAGATATTGTAGCTTAAACTGGAACCTAGCCAGTATTTTAAAACATTCCTAAATGCATTAAATATATATATATATATATATATATATATACTTACAAAACTATGTGTGACCTATTCTCTCAATGGCCATTGCATATTGGTTATGCACATGCTTGCTAAGTCATGTTAGTTTTTTTATATAAAATGGAAATAACAACTTTAAATAAAAAAGGACCAAAGCACAGCTATTTCAAGTGTCTTGTATAGCTAAAAAAAAATTGTAGGTGGAGTCTGTGATTTATTTTTTGTGAGGGAACTGAGCTTTCAGTAAACAAGTGGCCGAAGTCAGGGTGCTTTCATTTTCCAGTTACCATCCTACTATGAGAGCTCTAAATCAAACACTTCCAGAATATATGATGACCAGACTGTGTCACCATAAAATCCTGCCCTTTTAGAAATGGTTATCTTCTTGCTGAATAATGGCCAATGAAAAAATTAACCATGAAAAAGTAAGGAAGCCAAGGGCAAGCTACAAATTTCCTTAATTCTGTGAGGTCTGCAAAGCTCTCTAGCCCAAACTCCATTACTATCCAAAGCAAGATTCTAATTTAACTCAATGAAGCATAGGTCAAACTTTCAGTCATTCATATTACTGAAAGGCAATGAGGAGTTAGATCAGAGTCCGATCTTAACCGTTAATTCCCTTGACTTTCCTGGTGCATATTGCACTAAAGATGGTGCAATATTTTGTTAAAACAAATGAAGAAAGGAGTTCAGGATTTCAAGAGCAGCTGCTGAGTCAGATGCAGATATCAACTGGGGGGATAGTCTAAGCACATATTGTGGGAGGATGAATTTCCAGAAAAACACACAGAGAATCAGTCCTGCACCATTAAACGTTCCAGCTAAGGAAAAACAGTATGCAGCCCATTCTGAGGTTAAGCTGTGCCATTTGAATCAGTTACTTCCATGTTGAGGTGAAAGGGGGAGGGTTGCTGTTGTTTGTTTTTTTTAAAAGGCATGTACAGACCTTAAAGCAGAGGTTGGGTAACTTGGAGGCTAAAACATCTGGAAGACCACAACTCCCATCATGCCTCACCATTGGCTGCTGGCTATGACTGATGGGAGCTGAAGGCCAAAATATCTGGAGGGCCACAACAAGTTGCCCACCCCTGCCTTAAAAAGTACTCTGGGTGGTTAATTTAACAGAAAAAAGTAAAGCCTAGATCACATTGTCATATAACACAACAAGACTCAGTCCATCATCCCTAGGTTTTCTGTTGCAAGGAGCACATTTTCACATCACAAAACTTCTGAATAATGGAATGTGGTAAACCTGAATGTCAACAGTAGATTCTGCCAAATGAAAGGGCAATGGCTGGGGGTGGGGGGTGGGGTTAAGGGAAAGTTGTAAACAACTGTTTGTATTTTCTACTTATTTATGATTGCAAAGATACTGATTTTTTTCTAATTTACTTTGCAGAACTTTGTGGCCTATTTTATCTGTCATTTGTAACTAAAGTTAAATATTCAGTATTGTGACTAACCGTTGGTGATCTGGTTTGGATATGGGGAGATGTGGGGCGTAGGAGGGTGGATTAGCCTAAATATTTGTTCAGAGAAATAATTGCATTTCCAAAAAGTGGGGGCGGGAAGAGAATGAGAGTGTAACTTCCATGATTTCTAGGCTCTGAAAAGTGGCATGTTCTCTAAACTTGATTCTGGATTTGGATGATGTCCAGAAATGTTATGAAAAGAGCAAGGAACACATACTAATACCTGGTTAAAAAGCAGTTGGGCATCCATGTTTCTGCACTCTGCAGCCAGCATTTTCATATCTGATTCTGACCAAAGCTGTTTCCAGAGTTACCTGGAAACTTGTATCCTCCTCTTAATCAAATCTTCCAAATTGTCAACATCCATTCATCATTAGCCATGCTCTCATTAGGTAGTATCTGTTACTAACGACATAACCAATAGTACTGCACCTATTTCATGAATATTTTTTGCTCCAAATCATTGTACTTGATTCTGGTCAAACTGAACCCAGAAGGCAAAATAGGACTCAGAGCACCAGTGTTATGAGTACCAACTGAAACCCTGGATGATTTGTTATTTGAGCAGCAACAGCTGGGCAGCTGTTGAGGCAGGCCGGGAGAGAAGTGGAGTAGCTGGCGGGCTGTCAAGACTGATGGAAAGAAACCTGGAGCTCTGGTTTGCATAAAAAATACTTCATTTTTTACTTAGTGTGATCCTAACCATGTTTACCTGGGAGTTAAGTACCATCACAGAAATATTTTTACTTTTATTGCCTTTCTATCCATCAGCCAATACTGGGCGGGCAGGTATACAGTTTTCACAGCTTGCTTTACTTGGGAGGACTTGAACTCAGAGCATTTAGTTAACAACCCCTTTCCTGCTGTAGCCTCCTTAAGTCTATGGTTGCTACAGGCTAAAGACCTACTATAAATCAAATATGATTTCCATGCTGTACTGAGTAAAGCATGTTAGCTGATGAAACTGTTCTGAGAAGATCAAACATGCTTTCAAAGACAACCATATCCCTACTGAGGCAGCACTTCTATTTTCTATTAATAATGATCGACCCTGAATCAAAACTAGCTTTTCTTCTGTACAGGAAAAGGTAGGGAAGAAAACACTTTTTTCTTTTATATGTTCTGAAGCAGAGCTGCCTCGTCTCACTTGATTTTTCCAAGAACTGTACAGTAGCATAAAAGAAGGATTGGGCCAGTCATCCCATATGAGAGACTGAAACTCAGATGCCATTTGTTTGGACTGGAGACAGGTTGGAACCAAGTCCAGGTTGAAATCCAAGAACACCCCAGCTCTCTCAACACAATCGGCCAAATGTTCAGCTCAGACACCAATCTCTGAACCTACCGTACCTGAAATTTGGCCAGAGCTAAAGCTCAGCCATCAATAGAATTCAAAACCTGCCATATAGCATTAAGAAATATTGATCATCGGCAAGGAGGGTTTGGAAGTCACTGGGACATGACCTCTGCAGTCCTATATTGGTCTGCTTAAATGCAGAGTGCAAGTCCTAATTGTGCTAATCACTTGGCAGGGAGAATGTAATTTTAGACCAGCACATGCTGATTTTACAGTTCCATCTTTGACCAGGCTTTAGTGTATTCCACCTGTCTCTGTCTAACTCCACACTCCCATTTAAAGCTGACAGCTTAGTCTGCAATTCAGTTAGGCCAAAGTACTTTGATTTAAGCAAATTAAGCCTCATTGACTCCAGTGGTACCAAATCCACGCAAGTCCAGGCAGGCCCTGTAGCATAAACAAGTGGATCAGGCTGTTGGTCACCTGTTTGTACTTTATCAAAAGGTAGACCACCACCACCACCCCAACATACAACATGTATGCCTTTGACAAGAAATAAAACATGGTAATTCACTTTAAAAGCCAACCGTGGGAGTTCCATATGACCTATGGCACAATGAAATTGGGTTTAAATTTTTAGAAGAGAAACAACATTTTTATAGAATAAAATGTGAGGAAAGAAAAGAAAAGCCCATTCTCTCCTCTTTGCTAAAAACATGTTTATATTTCCAGGTTCCAAAATATACCTAACCTCTATCTAGTTAAGTAGAGGTTTGGCTCAACAATTTCACCAGTTACACAGACAGGCAGCCTGAACCTAAACATGTTTACTTGCCAGTAAGACACATCAAGTTCAATGGAACTTACTTTCTAGTACGTATGTTTAGGTCTGCAGCCTTAATCTTGTTTAGCTGGGGATGGGAGCGGAGATGGGGACTGGAGTCTTCTAGCTCACATTTGCTGAGCCCTGTCCTTTGTAGAAGCAGGATGGCCTACAACACACAGCTGACTTCCTGGAGAAGTCAGCTTCCCTCTTCTTTGGAGAGCCAGACAAGTTCGTTAAAAAGCTCTCTCTGGAGAAGCAGGATGCCTGATCAGCTCCCAAATGACCAACTGATGATCAGCTGCGGGAATGCACTGCAGAAGTTGACATTTCGGCAGCACTGACTGTCAGTGTGTGTGACCCATTTTAAGAGAGAAGGTTAGATGGTAGGGAACCAAATGACAGGCTGGGATTGTTCATCAACGTGTTTGCCCACCCACCCCAGGCATTCAGTACAATGCTCTGATACATTCACTGTTGTAATAGAACATTGTTGTGTTGTTGCTGTATTGTGCTATTGCAGTTTTGAAAGGAATGCAATTCCAGGGGCTTTATGGTTATAAAATAAGACCTCTTTATTCTACTGAAAATGGTGAGCATTGTTGAATTATTTAAATTCATAGTTGTGACTACTGTTTGTAATGAGTAGGCACATGGATTTAAGAGGGCGTCAAATTGTACTCCTTTTAAAAATAATTTTTAAAGTAATTTTTTAAGAAGACATTTTAAACCTGTTTGTCATCCTTATTGTTTCAGACAGGATTATTTGTATAGGAATAAGGATTTGGAGTGTTCTTCAGCCCTGAAAATTAGGTTTTTTTTGGTGTATACAGTAAATGTTTGTACTTTGCAGTTTTACTTGTTTTGCTTTTTAGATAAAGAAAATGTATATTGATATTTTAAAGTCATTTTTGCTTTTTTAGATGAGTTTGTAATCATCACAAACAGAGAAAAATAAAAAACCTTTCCTTTATAAAGTGAACAAACCATTATTATTTTTCGCCTCTGGTGACTTACCAGATGTACCTTCATTTAAATATTACAACTGTATCAGGGTGGCCCTTCCACTGAGTGCTGCTCTGTTGAACTTCCATAAATAGGAACTACGGTAGATTTCTGCAGCATCCCACGTCTTTAAAACTGACATGTGAGCCCCTTTGCTCCAACCAATGATTTATAGGCTTGTTATACTTTTTATAATACCTTGGTCCTAACTTACTTAAA
This sequence comes from Shinisaurus crocodilurus, assembly GCA_021292165.1. NCBI lineage: Eukaryota > Metazoa > Chordata > Lepidosauria > Squamata > Shinisauridae > Shinisaurus > Shinisaurus crocodilurus. The sequence continues at coordinate 4,395,934 of CM037889.1, forward strand.
GCAGTGTCTCTAGAGTTCAACGTAACTTTCTTCCAGGTATATGTGCACAGGATAAGAACGTAAGAGGAGCTGTGCTGAATCAGACCACAGGCCTATCTGGTTGCCCATGGTGGCCAACCAGATGCCTATGGGAAGCCCATGAAGCAGGACATGAGCACAAAAACATCCTCCTGCTTGTGTTCCCCAGGAACTGGTATCAAGAGGCATACTGCCTCTGATACTGGAGGTATCAGGAGGGGGCATATTTGCAATGTGCCAAGCGCTAGCATCAATTTTGCTACCCCCCCCCCCCCGGAGGTGGGCTTCTGTGTCTTTCGACAGTTTCAAGACACATAGAAAATATTACCATCACTGCATCAGCATGCCAGGAAAAGCCTAACCATCTGAATTTCTGCCTGACATACAAGTGTTAATGGAACAGGTGCCTGGCCAAGGTACTACTTATGTAGAAAAGCTGGGGCCAGTGCTGCCTTCCCTATACCCATCTGCTGTGCTTCAGACCATGAGCACCTAGAACTCTTGCCCTACTCAGTTTCTATTCACTGAGTGTTGCAGAACGACACTCAGCGTCCCTATGTGAAGAAATGGCACGCTTCCAGTAAAATCTGGCAACCCTTTAGAGAACCACTACCTATGCTACATATACTGGTACTCAGTCTTAATGAATATGCCACCTTTTTCTACCTGTCCTGGAGACCCCCAAAGCAGCGTACAAAAGAAATTAAAATATAAAAATAAAATTACAAAGCAATAATTCAGAATAGTAATCAAGGAGCAACTATCATGAGACAGAAGCAAAATTAAATCATCATAAAAGGCCTGATGTAAAAAGAACAATCCACTAGAAAGAAGGGAGGGAGCCACATCTCTTGGGGGTGGGGGCAGAGTTCCACAATTTAGGTACCCAATTTAGTTCCACCCAATTTAGGTGGGTGCACCCACCAAACACTTCAGCTAAAGGCAGGATGTGGAGCAGAGCAGCCCTCTGACAGTATCAGATGGATGGAAGCTGTCCTTCATATACCCTGGGCCCAAGCCTGATAGAGCTTTAAAGATCATAACCAGCAGCTAGAATTGGGTTTGAAAACTAACCAATAACCCAGTATATTGGAGCATTGGAAAAATATTGGAGTGATATGCTCTGAATTGCCAGTACCCCGGCAGCAGCATTCAACATGAGTTATATGGTAATTCCCAAACACTGTACAAGAGAAGCCCCATGTTGAGCGTATTGCAATAGTCTAATTTGGATGTGATCAAAGCGTGTATGACAGTAGCCAGATGTTTGACCCAGGAGTGCCCTCAGCCAAAACTATGCAAAAGCGCCTGTGGCCACAGCTGCCGCCTGAGTAAAGTCAGGCCCAGAAGCACTTCCAAACTATGCACCCAGGAGTGCTACCCTGCCTCAAGACAGAACTTCCCATTCCCAGGATCAGCTTCATACTGATCAAAAGTATCTCTGTCTTGTCTGGTTTAATTCTCAGGTTGTTAGCCCACATCCAGCACTTTCCAGGCACCAGTTATTGAAAAGCTTTTGTAACAAATCCCCAAGCCTCTTTTTGAACTTGGGGGCGGGGGGGAGAAATTAAAAGGCATTTTTGAGGTTCAGAAAGCACTACCTGAAAACATAAACACTAACAAAAACATTAAGAAGTATACACACACTCCTCTGAATCCCAGCTCAAAAATCCTGCACGGTTGGGATAATACAGCGCCTGGCAATTTAAACAATCCCCACAGCGACAAACGGGAGTTTGTGTTACTGTGTAGCAAAGTGGCAGTCAAGGGCATGAAATGCATATCACATCTCTGGTATCACACAACATTCTTCGTGATCTCCCGGGAAGTCCTTGAACGGCCTTGTCTATACATTTTGCAGCAAATTGCATCCACAAACATTTTGTAACGATCTGCTTTTGCTGTAGGGTAAAGTATCAATCCTGTGCTTTTGTGAACAGTGCCCACAAAAGCTAGCAAATTACCTTTCTGCATGCTGAAAATTGTATTTGCCACACATTAACTGTTGACAAGCATTTACACAATTCTCCAAGTCTGCCGTGATAGAGTAGGCATCTGCTGCCGAGCGCCAAAGCTCTAAAGGTCTTTGGTCTGTTAAAAATTCCTACCACGGAAGAGGGCCAAAGAGCAGAGATAAGAGTTGTTTGCTGGAAGCAAAAAAATCTTCCCTGTTGAACATTAACCAGGAGAAGGGGTCAGGGGAAAGAGAAGAAAAAATGTGTGCTTCCAGCTTCAGAGCTACTGTAAAAATACTGCGCAAATGGCCTCTCAAAATTCGACACCGCATTTGTGAGCGGAGAAGTTGGGAGTACGGGGGGGGGGGGGGGGACAATTCCATCAGATTTCTCCACCAGAGATTCTTCAACAGTTTCTCAGGAGTGGGATTCACCATTAGCAGTGGCAGAAGCACAGTTTCTTTCCCCCCAAGTTTTTGTGCTGGAAGAGGCAAGCAGCAGCAACTGTGTTGGCAGCCTGGCAACCATTTTGCACCCTCCATAATGCCCAGACCTAGTGTCGTTCCAAGGTGAGGGTGGGTTCGGGAATGGCAGCCGCCATGAAAAGAATGGTGGAGAATATTCAGAGAAAAGTCTGCAAAGTGATTTTCTTTTTCTAGGGAGTGAGAAAGAAGAACATCTCAGAAAAATGTCTTCAGAGAAAATTCAACTCCTACCTTTGTTTTATTAATTCCTATGAGTAATGCATTACATGACTACGCACACCCATCAGTATTACTACTGTGTTTAGAATACCACTGGTGTTAAGAGAATACCAACATATCTAAGAGCTCATTATATATGTCAACTTCCATTTTTCTCCTGTGGCAATTCTGAAGCTGAATCCAGAGATAATTTTCTGGAATCAAGCAGACAGGACTTTGACCTCAGCCAGCAGAGATCCAAGCGCAAGCAGAGATAGGTTCTATAGACACTTCATCATTTCAACTCCCAACTTTTTGAAGAAAACAAGGAGTCTTTAATTTTGTTTTTATTTAATTAAAAAAATCTAATTGCAATACCATTTAAATACATAGATTTACAAATAGGTCCAAAACAGGACTAAAATATTCTTTGAATATTGTGCTTTCATAGATACATAAGAAAATTAGCATAGAAAAATACTTTACAAGGAATACACTCTAATATATGGATAAAAATACACATTTAAGTAATGCATTTCATTTTCATATCATTCAAAATGCATAGGAAGGGATACAAGGACCATTTATAAGCCTTATTAAAAGTCTTCATTAAAAACTTATTTGAAGCCACATTGAGCTTCTGCCATTTTGACAATATTGCATATAAAAAAACCCTTTTCTGCTCAACTGTCAATACTCTGCAGTTTCTTTTATGGCACGTTATCTAGGTTATGGCAGCAATGGTATGGAATATTGCATACTTTGAGACGAGAGAATGGCTACAGCTAGAGACAGCCCAATGAGGCTCCATGCACATCTTCAGGAAATCACTGATACTTGGATGTGGCCCAGGAAGTGAACTAGCAAAAAGAGAGATGCAATCACAGCTTGACCTGGGCTCAGACCTAGAAACCAGTCCTGGCCTAGTATGGCCTAACGGAGAACCTGTACCAAAACATGGCATCTTAATATGCATCAGGGCAGTACAAAAGAAAACAAAACAAAGAGAATATAAAGGAAGAGAGGAGCCAGTTTCCCAGATGAGGGACTTGCTCAAGTTCCCAAATAGGGGTCAATCAAAAATTATCACAATATAAAGTGCTATTCCAGAAACTCCGGCACAGCAACTGCACTGGCCAGTGAGAAATTAGTAAATCCCAGCATTTTTGCCAAGTGAAAGGAAGAGATCACGGCTTCAGTTGCAGTCCAACTTGCTTGCTGTAGGCAGATCATTCAATGAATGTGAATATCACACTCATTATCGCTACATGGGGATCTGGTTGGGAGGATGCAGATGCAGGGTGGAGGGTCACAAAGGCATCGTGCTCACAAGCCATGGAAGAGAAGGTAACTACTGAAATAGGGATGCTGCTATGGCTGGTTACAACAGGGTGTCAAACATCATCAGTGATAAAACACACACACACACACACACACACACACACACTTGTACTTGCACTAAGACGACCCACAGAGGGTGCACCTGGAGACACAATATCAATCTAGCAGAGGATGTCTCATGCTAAACAGTGACAAAGGGATACAAGGCCTCCCCCCCCCCATCACCACCATACACAAAAAATTAGCGGCAGGGCCAAGAGGTTGACGCGAGTGACAGACTGCTCACTCACAGGACGAGGGATTCAATGAAGAGAGTTTTCTGGTGCCCTATATGTACACACAAAATGATTGGGAAGCTAGTCTTCTGTGTGTTGTGTTCTACATTAAGTGATTTCTAAAACACGGTAGACAAAGAAAAATAAATTCTGTCTTGAAGTCAAATAGTGGTGAAAGTGTTTCTTTTGCATCCCCCCAAATGAGTGCCTCCGGTGTGGCAGGGGAAGATTATCTAAGTGTCTGAGCTGCATCTCCTGTGACAACAAGCTCAGCTTTTATAGAACTTGTGGTGAGTGAAATCTGCTCTTGGTTTTAAAGGGAATTCAGTGCGGCACTGTGATCAGTGAGGGAGTGAGAGTGAATTGGAAAAAGGATACAAGGTTCTTGCAGTGGCTTAAGAAAAGGCCATGGAATAGAGCAGGGGTGCCTTTCACAGGAAACGAGGGGGTTACTTTTAAGATTTACTATACATGATTTAACAAAGCAAACAACAAAAATAGCACCATGTATCCAAGCCCTTCAGACAGGGGCAATCAGTTGGCCTGTGCCCTATCACCCCATGCACTGGAGAAACTCATGCTATGGGCAAACGATGTTCTCTCACAAGCGAATTACACTGACTTCTGCTTTCTTGCTCTCAGCAACCCATTTTACCTTGAGTAAACCAAAGTCAAAGCTGTTCCATCTATCTCAGCTTGGACCTTGAGGGCCAAGGCTGACAGGCTTCAAGATATAACTAACTGGAAACCCAGTTCTTCATGGCAAGTTACATTACACAGAGTAAGCACAAAAACCAGTGCAAAAGAAAATTTTAAAAAAGCACAACAGACACCCATTAACCCCTTTGCCCCTCGCAAGGACAGCCGACACCAAACCCACCAGCCATTCAGAGCGTCTGTGTGTTCGCCTTCACCTCCACACCAGCAGATTGCTGGCTGGACAAATCCCCATGCTCATCTAGCTGGGGCTTGGCAGTGAAGGCCAGGGGATTTCGGCTGATTACCAGTTCCAGCTTGTCTCCTGCCTCGGATATCAAAGGAACAGCGAGACAGCAATCAAAGTCCCTTGTGCGGATGCGATTTACCTGAAGGGATGGGAGAAGATTCATAGTGGGTTACTGGGAAAAACCCATACACAGAGAAAACACGCAAAGGAAGTGAAGGAGAGAGACGGAACACGAACCAGCAAACCTAGGCAATTTCTTTTAAAAAATGTGATTGTCTTATAAAGTCATCTTGTGTCAAGGTTGAACATTCAATAAATCGCAATACAGGGGTACTGTATTGCAATGGCTGGTTACAAACCCAAGCAATACTAAATCGTTCTAATGTTATGGCACAATGTTCGGGGGGGGCGGGGGGACACTCCCAAATTCCTGGAGTCCTTAGATGCCTGTGCCACTTGAGGGATTGCAAGATGCGTCCGATCAAATAGTAAGCTTTTTGTTGCACACAGTTTCTGATGGCAACCCCACTATATGCATTAAGTCAGGGATGGTAAACTTTTGTATTTTGGGGAGCATCCTGTTCTCCAGTCAATGGTCTGGAAGCCAGAAATGTATTTTGTCCCAGCAACTTACCAAGTGGTCAGGCTCCATAACACAGTAAAGTGCCATCTTGGAGAAAGGGCTCCCCAGGCAGGGAGAACATGTGCTGAGACATACATAATCCAAGAGTGACAGGGAACATTTAAATGGGGGCATCTCTGCTTTTTATAACTTGAAAACACTTCCTTACAACTGACAAAACTGTGGGGAAAGCTTTTACTGTAACTGGATTAAAATGTCATAGGTCTTCCAAGGACCACCGATATTAGTTCAGGAGTCACCATTTGGTCATCCCTGCTTTAGGTGAAGGTAAAAATAGTGTCGGGTGCTGAACAAAACCACCCCAACTGAGAGCCAAACCATGTTCACAGTAAGCACAGATGCAGATGTTAGACCCACGTAATAAACATGCTCAGAAGCAGCAGCTAGATATACTCCAAGGGGCTGTTTTATATTCTAAATAGTACACCCAAGTGGGAGAGGCGGGACTGCTCCTTTGTTTTTGTAGCATGTAAAGACAAAGAAGAAGATGAGCAGATCCCAGCAGACTATACATCAGGGATCAAGCCAGATGCCTTGCATATCAGAGAGCAATCCTATTCTCCAATGCTTTTAAGATTGCTTCGAGCCTCACTTCCCAGAGGAGCCAGCTAGGACTAGGGCAGTGTTTCTCAACCTTGGGTCCCCAGATGTTTTTGGCCTACAACTCCCAGCATGCCCCAGCCAGCATAGCTGGCTGGGGCATGCTGGGAGTTGTAGGCCAAAAACATCTGGGGACCCAAGGTTGAGAAACACTGGACTAGGGATAGGGATAGTTCTTCCACACCTGAGCACCCCTGCTGGATCAGAGCAAGGGTCCATCTCCTCCAGCATTCTGTTCTCACAGTGGCCAACCAGCTGCCAATGGGAAACAAACCCACAAGCAGGACATGAGAGCAACAGCACCCTCCCACCCAAGTTCCACTGCAACTGGTGTACATCGGCACCAGGACTAGGACTTTATAGATCACACTAAACTAATCCAGTATTTCCCCTATCATTTAGAAAGGCCCATACAGACACTTCCCCCTAGGTCGGAATCTGCCTTATACTGAGTGAGAGACCCTTGGTCCAGACTTCAGGCATGTAATTTTAGAGTGCAATCATAGATTCCATAGATCATAGAGTTGGAAGGGGCCTACAAGGCTATCAAGTCCAACCCCCTGCTCAATGCAGGAACTAGAGGAGAGGAGGGGTCTCCCATCCAAGTCATAACCAGGCCTGACCCTGCTTAGCTTTCCACACTCAGACAAGCTGTCTATCTAGCCCAGTATTGTCGGCAGTGACCAGCAGCGGCTCTCCAGGATTTCAGGCAGACATTTTTCCTGCCCTACCTGGAGATGCCAGGGATTGAACCTGGGACCTTCTGCATGCAAGGCAGGTGCTCTGCCACTGAGCTATGGTCCCTCTCCTTAGATCACTGAAGAAGTAAACACTTGTATGGAGGTTATGACACAGCACAGTCATCTCTTCAGTGGTGTCCCACGCAGAGATAGTGAAGGTTCCTCTTTGGATTTAGTGCATGGTCAGAGGGATCTTTCTCCCCCGCCCCCTTTATTTGGTACTTCTGTTCTGCATGCTGTGATGTTGCCAGCATTCAGCAGAAAATGTGGCTGACAGCCTAATTCATTTTTCTGTTCCTGGCCCACCACCTCACCCATTTCTAATTTATTTTTGGTGTTCTTTCATTTGAGGCTGAGAAAGAACCATCGCCCACCACAAGCACAAAGGAGGCTCTGTAGCTGGTTGCCAGTTTTTCAGTCACTGACTACATGTGCGAGAGTTAATTGTGGAACAGCCAGTAAAGCCCCTTTAAATGCTAAAAGGAACAACAACAACAAAAAAAAACTTAAGGGGGTATTTCAAGGCTTCGAGGATACTGAACGTAACTGCAGCAGAACAGCTGGAGGGATTGTACTAACGGCCTCCAATATTTTAGGACTGAACAGCTGCCTCAGGAGTGGCTGACAAAATGTGCCAGCCACATAGGGACTACTGGGGGTGCCAGTAGCTGAGCTGTACCTCAGTGACAGAGCACTTGCTTTCCATGCAGAAGCAGGGACGGATTAAGAGCATTATGGGCCTGGTGCTGAGGAGGGCGCGTGGCTGAGGAGGGCGCGCAGCTGAAGAGGGCGCAGAAACGCTGCACTCCTCTTTGCTGCCGCTGCGCCACCCTCGCCAGGCCTCTGCCTCCGCTGCGCCACCCCCGCCAGGCCTCCGCCTCCCCGCCTGCCTGCCGCCGCACCCTCCCGTCCCGCTCGCCGCTGCGCCTCCCCCGCCCTCCCGCTCGTGCCGCTGCGCCTCCCGCCGCCGCCGCCATCACCCCCCGACCCCCCTGCCACTACCTCTCCGCGTTGGTCGCTTCCGGAGCCTGCCCGCGTTGTTTTGGCGGGAGGAAGCAGGGCAACAGGGCTTAAACAGCCCTGTTGCCATGGTTTCCCCGGCAAAAAACAGCGCGGGGGTCCCGTCGCATCACTTCATCCTCCTCCCTCCTCTCCTCTCGGCGGCGGCGGCAGCAGTAGCAGCAGCAGCAGCCGCCGCCAGGGCGGGGGGAGGGTAGGTTGGTGGTGGCGGTGCAGGGTTGTTGTTTTTTTCGAGTCAGGGATGCTTCGGGAAGGCCTGGACCCCAGCTAAATTATTTCCATGGGCCGCCAAACTGCCCTGCACGTCTGATTGTGGGCTCTCGTTTTGGGAAGGGGCCTGGTGCTGCCCTAAGCTAAATAGCCCATCTACTCCGGCCTGTGCAAAGGCCCGAATGGCCCTCAGCGAGCTAAGTGAAGGGTTTTATACTTCTACCTCTGAGCCAAAAACTGCTGCAGTCATTGCTGGCTAGGGTTCCACCACATTCCAAGATACTTCCACTTAAGTATTGTGAGCAATCCCCAATTCTGTAACCCTGCATTTGGTTACCTTTCCCTAGGTTCAGCACTTGGCATTTATCCCTATTAAATTTCATTCTGTTGTTTTCGGCCCAGTGCTCCAGCCTATCGAGATCACTTTGAATTTTGTTTTTGTCTTCTAGAGTATTAGCTGTTCCACCCAACTTTGTGTCATCTGCAAATTTGATAAGCATTCCCTGCATCTCCTCATCCAAGTCATTAATAAAAATGTCAAAGAGCACTAGGCCCAGGACCAAGCCCTGTGGTACCCCACTCGTTACCTCTCCCCAGTTTGAGAAGGAAACATTGATAAGCACTCTTTGAGTCCGATTCTGTAGCCAATTGTGGATCCAACCTGATAGTTGTTCCATCCAGCCCACTTTTAGCTAGCTTGCTAATCAGGATATCATGAGGCACTTTGTTGAAAGCTTTGCTGAAGTCCAGATATATGATGTCCACAGCGTTCCCACAGTCCACAAGGGAGGTTACCCAATCAAAAATTGAGATCAGATTAGTCTGGCAGGATTTGTTCTTGACAAATCCATGCTGGCTTCTAGTAATCACTGCATTGTTTTCAAGGTGCTTGCAGACTGACTTCTTTATAATCTGCTCCAAAATTTTCCCAGGGATTGATGTCAGACTGACTGGTCTATAATTCCCAGGTTCCTCCTTCTTGCCCTTTATGAAGATACAACATTTGCCCTCCTCCAGTTTTTTTTTTTACCATTCCTTCTATTCCTTTTTACTTGAATTTGTTACCTGAAGGACTCTGTCATAGGACTTGAGTCCACACTGATCAGCTGGTCCATCTGGACGGATCATATTCACGTAGACGCCTTTTTCCAGCAAGCCATCTGAGACACTAAACCCAAAGTCTTCAGTCTCTGGATCCTTGTAGATAGTCATCTATAGGAAAAGATAAGTCTAATTTGGTATGAAAGGCAAACACAGAGGGGAAAGCATGGTAAAAAACCCAAAACCCTCATGCGCAAGGCCAAAGTCACAGAATGACAAGGTTCTCTTGAGGGTCTCATTGTGACATTTCCGACAACTTTGGCAAAATGGTAGCTTGATTAATGTCCATTATACCACACTGACTTACCTGTCAGACGTGGTCCTGGTGAGACCTAGATTCAAATCTGTGTTCAACCATAGCCTTGCAGCCACTTAGTATCCCTCAGCCTGGCCTACCTTACAGGTTATAAAGATAAAATGGGGGTGGGTCACACACAACCCAATTAAGCTTCTCTGAGTTCCTTGGAGAAAGGGCAGGATATAAGTCCCTCCCCCCCCAAAAAGAAAAGAATTTATGATATAAAGTGGGACGAGTTTCTTTTCCATTGTTCATATAAGTCATATATCCAGATTTTTTAAAACAATAAATACATATTTTATCCTGATGAGAGAGAGAGAGAGAGATTACGTTAACACCCACAACAAAACAGTAACATTGGAGGCAACCACAAAGGCGCCGTTCTTGATCATGAGAAATAACGTTCTCCAGGTGGATTCACGAAGGAATATTTATACTACAGAGGCGAGATGGGGTGTGTGCACGCTCTCCACTGTTCCGTAAGTCAGTTCAGGGATACATGAAAACATGATCAGGCTCACTAGGCAGTTGAAGCTTGGGAAACTGAACACAAGTCCCGTGAAGCTGCCACATTGACCTGGTGGGGCCATTTCACAGCAATGTAGTGCTGTCTTTGAAAGCCTTCCGAGTACGTGTTCAGCAGCTACCTGGCTCCAGCTGCTTATTATGGATACTTCAGAACAGCACCACCCATTAGCCATATAAGCCCAAGAGACCTCAGCTTCTGTGGCTGACTTGTGTTCATTCATTAGGGATGTATAATCTCTAACTATTACCTCCTTTAACCTCATTAACTCCATCCCCTAATAGAAGGCTTTGGGGGTGTGTGTCAAAATTTGGCATCACTATCAGTACCAGATCCAGTTTTTGGGACCTCCTCCTCAGTGCCACTGCCACCACTGCCTGTTCACCTGCCCTCTTCATCGGGGCCCAATCTATGTGTTATTATACGGCCTTGTCTACAGGAGTGTACACACACACACACACACACACGTATACCAGAATGACACGTGTGTTGGGGGCTTTAACCAAAAGCCACTGTGTGCCCAAGTAGAGAAAGATCAAAGAGACCATCAGCTAGAGACTGAGACACGCAAATGTGTAAATTATTTACCCCAAAAGGACAGAGTAATTAAGTGAACAGCATTCAGATGGAGCTGGCAATTATTTGGTTAAATCTATAGAGAAGACAGGAGATGGGGAAAGGCGTAGGCGGGATGGAGCGATGCACAAAGGATATAGAGCACAACCACCCCACTACAACAGCTGTAGTAGTGATACCCATATTATATGTACCGTGTGTTTGTGTGCGTACGTGTGTGCATGCACACCCCCACGCACCCTTTTGCACAACCACTGGATGGCAAACAAAAGCCATTCGCTGGCACTCCTCCCTGTAAAGCCTCCCTTCCCCAAGCCTTGATCTGTCACTCCCGTGGCAAATGACATCTGATGCAGTCACTTTTGGTCTCATTATCACACTAGATCTGATACTTATCCCCTGCTTATTTTCTTTTCCATTGTTCATATAAGTCATATATCCAGATTTTTTAAAACAATAAATACATATTTTATCCTGATGAGAGAGAGAGAGAGTTACGTTAACTTTATTTCATTTTGTAAATAAAGTTTGGTGGCCTGAGGCCAGGCTATCACGTATCTTGGGACTGACAAATCCCCCAAACATTAAAAACTCAAATGTATGGTGTCTGCATGAACTTAGGAGTAGGTAGCTATCCCGATATTGCTTAACTCCAATACTCTTCCTCAGTGACCAGGTGTGGTGTGTTGTTTTGGACCAGAGCACCAGGGTCATGCGGTTTATTCCTTATGAATTTACAATGGGTGTAACTGTTGTGCCTCCATTTGGGATGGAGGAGGACATAGGGCAACCGAGCCAGTGTGTTTGGGGAGGGGCCAGCTGTGCTGCCTTGCCAATCGGCGCTGGCTTAAAAGACAGGCCCCAAACACACTTCAGATGCAGGAAGCAATTGCTGTAGCCAGGCACTCTTGCCGGCTCCCAGACTAAGACTTGTGAATTCTGGCTCCAGATCGGCCTTGGTGACTCTTTGGCCTGCTCCTAAACTGGTTTGTGTTTTCTTGATTTCGGATACTTATTTTGGCTTCTAACCTTGGACTGCGATAACGACTACGGCTTATCTCTGGACCAGACTAATTTACGATAGTAATCACCCAGGCTCTTAGACAACAAGATGCAGCTGGTTATCTATAAACAGCCAGGGAAAAGGCTGTGATGGGGGCTGAGTCCTTGCTGGTTCCCTTTCAGCCCTGCATAGCACAGAACGTGACCAAAACAAAACCAAGGGCTCTCCTTGATCCCTCCAAGACTGTACAAAAACAATGTGTAGTGGCAAAAAGAGGAAGAGGTGACTCTCTCTTGCTGAACAAGGGTGTGTGTGTGTGTGTGTGTGTGTGTGTGTGTGTGTGTGTGAACAAATTCTGAGAACAAACAGACTGACTCCTTGTAAGACCTTGATGTTTGGGGAGCAGTTTTTCCTAATGTAGGCAGCTAGATGACATTGCTAAAGTTTGTTTTTCCTAACATGGTTTTTAGTTTTTAGTGCAAAAGGGTGCAGACCCCTGATGCAAGGGGGCGGGCAGGCTACGTGCATATCTACAGTGTAAAGTCCTAACCTTAATGGGTGTTAAAGGGCAGCTGAAGGTTCTTGGTAAGATTTCAGTGGGTTTTCCAGTGCTTCCTACATGGTGCTTTTCCTCATTAGGGGGCTTTAGATAAGCCAGTCCATAGGTACATCATGAGGTTTGATTCCATTAGAAACCAAGTAGGCAGTGGGGCATTTACATGTTCCGGAGGTCCCATGACTATTGAACAGAGGGTGGAAGCCACCCCTCTTGTACATAACACCAGAGGAAAGTTAGTATACGTTACACAACCCATTGTCCTGTGTGGCTGAGCCTCTGCTTAGCTTACCTTCCCAGAGAAAATGGAGATTTTTGGAGCCAAGGTGCCTGGGAAATTCTTAAAAATGGCAGTGAAGCCCACCCTCTTGGTAACACACACAAGTGCCCAGAAGAGAGAGAGATGATCGGAGGTGATCACTCCCGTTACTGTTTGGTTGCTCAGAGAGGACAGATGAACAGGCAGTGACAGCAGGCTTTTCTACATGAGGCATTTATCATGCGCTCGTTGGTCCCTAAACACGGTTGTTTATGGGTTCTTTAGACCATGTTGTGACCCTCTAATTTCACCTCTGTGTCTAACCGGCACTTTCGGCAAGGTTTTTTTTTTTTAGAGCAGGGAAAATGCAGCATTTAATTGTGAAAGAGAAAGAAAGTGCAATTTCCTCTTGTGTATTTGCACTATTCTGCTATACCCCAGTGCCACCTTGAGGTTGTGTAGCAGAAAAGCATGAAAGCAAATTATCCTTGTGTAGTGCTTGGATCTCAGTTCTGCGAGGATGAACCCAGAAGTAGATACAGCAGATTAACAGCCAATTAACAGCCTTGTGTAGAAAAGCTCAGTGAGAAGGAAGAAGACCGCAATCACTAGTTGAAAGAGGTTGAGACAGCAAGCAGAACACTTAATTACTAATCTAGCAGTGGGAGACAAAGTCAATACTGTTATAAAAAATACCGACAGACACAATGTACACATCTTTTGCTAAGTCACAGGTTCTTGGTGCAAATACTGTAACTGTGGGACAGGATTGGTCAAAATACAACAAGAGAAATCAAACAGCTGTAAGAGATGTCCAGGAAAGAAACAGGAAGATATTGGTGCAGGGAAAAAATATATATATATATACAATGGGGTTTAACCCATACAGCAACTTCATTATTTAGGGTAGCATTATTTTGCTTGAGTGCACAGATACCATAAGTCAGAGTGGTGATGCGCACACGCCTGTTCCTTTCCTGGTTGTCACTTCCTTGTATTTGAAAAAGGGACATATGGCAAATAATATATTCAGGCACCCTTTGCAATTGGCAAGACACATGCATCTCTTGTAACCAGGCATGTGCATGCAAGATCTAACTGTTGCAACACTAACTACAAAGCTGCCCTTCAAAGAGCACGTTTTTTCATTTTTCAAGACCTTTTTATTTACCCCAGACAGCTGTATTTTCAAGAAGAATTGGGAATTAAAGCTCACCCTGAGACTTCCATAGGAACTTAGGGAGCTGCCTTATACCCAAGTCAGACTATTGGTCCATCTAGCCCAGTAATGTCTACACTGACTGGCAGCGGCTCTGTCCAGGGTCTTAGACAGGAGAGTTGGCAGCCCTACCTGGAGATGTCGGAGATTGAACTTGGGGCCTTCTGCATGCTGACTGCCGTCTCCCAAAGCAGTTACTTTACTCCCAACTCAAGGATGGAAAGCGGAATATCGGTGGTCAATATAAGAGGTTTAAAGATGTTCTTAAGGCTAATCTAAAAAAATGCAATATAAACATCGAAAGCTGGGAAGCTCTGGCCCATGAACGATCTAAATGGAGGTTGGCCTTTCACAAAGGTTCTATGGACTTTGAAGAAGCCCGAGTGCAAGGTGAAAGGGAGAAACGTGCTAAGCGAAAAGCACGTCAAATGAATCCTTTACAGGACCCTCTTCCATCTGGTAACCTGTGTCCTCACTGTGGGAAGCTGTGTGGATCTAGAATTGGCCTCCACAGTCACTTACGGACCCATCGCTAGAGTCTACACAATCTTCTTTAGAATTTCCTCCTTTTATCCCGGAAGACAATCTTACTCGGTCACGAGTGATCGCCTGATGATGATGATGACCTACATATACTTCCCATTTCCCCCTCCAACTAGAACCAATACCAATAAGAGTGAGTTCATTCTCTCCCTTCCTCCCCCGCCTTTTCCTCTGTCAATAACTGTAGCTCATTCCCTTATCTGAGTTTGAGACGTTTGCTCCTTTGGGACATCTGGGTGACCGGCCAGATGGGCGATTAAGAAATGTAATAAATAAATAAAATAAAATAAAATAAAATAAAATAAATAAATCCTAATGTCTGACCCACATGACTGGACTTCCCAGTGTGCTCAGGGAGTAAGGGGACAGGAAAAGCGAGAAGATAAATGGAGTGGGGGGGGAGGAGGAGGAAGGGGGCTGTGGTGGTGGCGGTGGTGGTGGTGGTGAGATTATAAAATAAAGTCTGAGTTTCAGTCAGGCCAAATCTTTTCAATGCTTGATAGGAACATAGTACGAAACTCAGATACTGCCTTCCTTTGAAGTGTCAGGCCTGGCCTCCATGCCCATTGTTTTCCTTTACCTTCTTGATGATGTTGCGTACTAACGTTTTCTTATCAATAGGTTATTTATCAGAGCATTTATTCTTTTAGGGAAAAGTAGCTTGAGAACTAATAGCCCCCAAAAGGGTAGTAAATGTCAGAGATCACAACTTGGAGGGCATATACATAAATAGTATTCACCAGGTGAAACCGAGGAGTTACGGTAAAATAAAATGTGGGAGCCGGATAATTTAGGGTTGTTCTCTAGCATCTGCATTCAATAATACTGATGGAAAGGTCATGGCAATGTTTGTTCCAGCGAATGTGTTCTAGTTGCACAAACACAAAAAAAGCATCAGTCATGAAACTGTTTTTAGGGTGACATAGTAAACTGATAAGTTTACAATTAATCTTACCTTTAAAACACCTAATTTCGGAGATGGGGGCTGTTCCCATTTTAAATGGACTACCCTAGCTGACTCCAGAACTGAACCCTCTTGCTGTGTAAACAGAAGTGTTTGATTTTTAACTAAATGTCTGAAATGCTTCCAGCCATCAAAAGCCTCTTTGGTGCCATAATAAACATTCCTCTGCACTAGGGGGTTAATGGATTATGTGCCACTGCTGTGAGGTGAGGTTAGAAATCCCTGATAACAGCACTGCATTGGTAATGGTATGCTCAACCTCAAGCTTCTCACAGGACTTTCAGCAGTGACTAGCAAATGATAGAAGGTGTCCCCGTCGGTCCTGGCCTTGCATTATGCCCTCCACCAATACATTTAAATTGGGGCTGTCAACAGAGGGCATTGTGGAGATTCTCATGCTAGCTGTGAAATTCTCTCTCCAACCTCCTCGGGTGCTATCAATCTTACACACTTTGTGGGCATGGACACACTTGTGTGCAGTCACAGGAAGCTGCCTTAGTCAGACCATTCATTGGTCCATCTAGCTGGCAGCGGTATCCAGGGTTTCATGCAAGAGTCTTTTCCAGCCCTACCTGGAGATGTCAGGGACTGCTCGACCACTGACCTATGACCCATCCCACCCTTGCTAAGTAAGTGTAAGTGCACTACAAGGGAGTTATGGGAAGAGGCTGTCACTCACTCCCCACCAGTGTCACTCACCACCAGAGGACACCAGTAGAATACCTCACTTTCTGCCATCTTTCTGCTCAGACACATCTACCCAGACAACTGATGTGTGTAACTGTTGACAGAGCCATTTTCTGAGAGAGACTTTATTAGTCCTCACAAAAATCCTTGAGGTCATATGAGAGTTGCCCCACAGGTGTTAAACCTATAACAAAGCTATTCTTCAGCCCATACCTTGTGCAGCTCAAGAGGGGTTGGCGACATAATTTCCTGAATCTCTTCCTTCATCATCTTAATCTCCAAATTCCTGTCATTCTTCTTGGTGGGAGTGACATTGCTGTTGCACTGCCCTTCACCTGAGCTCTTGCAGTTCCCTTTCCTTGGTGGGCTCAGTCCTGACTGGTTCACAGAGTTCATGAGCAACTTGCCCCCATCAAGGCCCAGATTATGTACACTCCCAGTCATGATGGATGCCTATGGGGAAAAGTAAAACAAACAGAAAAGCCCAATGCAAGATGAAGCGAGCCTTGTGAAGTTGGCATTGACATGAAAGAAAGTTGGCATTGACATGAAAGAAGTGCCTTCAACACCCCAGGCCTTAAGCATTTACTTTTCCCATCAAATACCCAGTGTTGTGTTGAGAGGCTGATAAAAAGGTAGCCCCATATTACCCCAGCACCTGTATATGTCCCCCTTAAAAAAAAACACCCAACCACCGCAACATAAACTGGCAAGATAAACAAAGAAGTCCAGACAGAGAGAGAACAGTGCACCATTGCTCAATACACTTCAGGTTTGTTTGCTATGGGATGCTGCTGAACTGCAATTTCTGCTCAAGCTTCATGATGGGCACACTTGAATCTGTGAAGAGGAGAAATGTCAGCCTGCACAGGCAACAAACATTTGGCCATACAGCTTTGTTTCATGAGAATGAGCCCACAATGTCGCAGTGTCATTGCAAGTCATATTGCACTGTCATGCAAAATGGCTCTCCCATTTAGCTTAGACTTTGATGTGAGTTTGACTGTTCAGAGCACCTGGAATAAAAGATCCATATCAGGGAAATACTTTCATTAGGCCAACCAAAAGATCACAAAGAAATGTGCAGACTCTCAAGATCTCCAGATTTCATCATCCAGGCAAGATGTTATAAAAAAGCATCTTGCCTGGTGAAGAGATCTCGAGATCCTCCTGAAAGCTTGCATGTTTGTTGTGATCTTTTGGTTGGCCTAATAAAGGTATTACACTAATATGGATTTTGGATTTTTTCTTATCGTCGACATGGCTCCCTTTGGTTTTTGTGTGTGACTTGAAATACAAGAGTTGTCCTTCTGCTAGCAAGGGGATGAAAAACCAGTTTCTGTCTGGAAGAACGTCGGTAAAGAGTGCTGAGCAACGGCAGTTTGGATCTGGCATACGGAAGGCCAGTTTGGATTTTGGCGGAAATGGGTCTGACTTGCCCGTGTGCTTGTTTCTGCACCTTGTCATATCTAGTCTTCCTGTACCTTGTCATATCTAGTCTTCCTGCACCTTGTCATATCTAGTCTTCCTGTAAACAGGATGGGCACTATAAGCTTCTAGTGATGCTACCTTGAAAAGGGAACCATTATAAGGGCAGCCTGGACATTCTGACAATTCAAGGAAGGGAAAATGTAAAACTGTCTGTTCAGCCCACCTTTGGTCCCTGCTCCCATCACAAGTGGAGAGACACAGCTCAAGAAGTACAAAGGGGAAAACTTACTAGGAGTGGTAGCAACGGAACAGCTAGACCACTTCTGCTTTCACAAGGTTAATTTACCTCAATCTCCCTCAAAAGTTCAGACTGGCCGCATGTTTCCAAGTCCTCCAAAGCTTCTCCAAAAACACGCCAAAAATTATCCTCATGTGCGGTCTCAAGGCCATTTTGGCGGTTGGGATATCTGTTGTAACGTAGGAACCAAAGATTGTCAGCACTCTTCTGGAGCAGGATGGAAGCCGCAAGGCTACAGCTAGTGGCTCGCCAGTAAAAGCAGAGACTTGGCAGAGTCTTCATATACAAAAGCAAACAATATGAACTTTTCAGGCAAGAAAGAGAGTCCAAATACAAAACCTCCATGCAATTTCACTAACAGGGCAAAAGTCCTTCAAAAGGAAGAATTAAAGTGGTGTAGTAATGTCAAGTTCAAAAGGGTAAATAAAAAGTGCCTGTAGGAAGATTGTAGGTTTAGGAAGACGTTTTGGTGAAATAGAGAAGTAAAAGAAAAAAAGGATGCATTATGGGTAAACCAGGAGCCTCAGAGACTGTTAGTACAAAGGCAGATGGGACAGAGTTCAGATCTGAGACACAGAACACCTGAGAAAAGAGAGAAAAACACAGAGGGTAACAGACGTGGTGAGAAAATGATAAATACATTAGGTCTCTGTGGGAGTATATAATGTAAAAAAATGTATATAAAATGATTTTCCCTAGATTAGGCAAGCAATTAAAAAGTCTCTATAATGATACACAGAGGATTGAGCGGGACCTATACACAGTCCATATATGTTTCATCTCTCATTGTCATGGGACAATAGTTGTACTTTCAATATATCTAGTTTTAAACCTATTCTGTTGGCCCTTATATGAGATAAGGAAAACTTCTCTCTTGAAGGAGTTGAAAGAGAGATGCTTATTGATACCCACCCCATCTTTGCAAAAAGTGGGCAAATAAACCCTCCCCCAGCCCAAGCCCCCACATTCTGTCCCAAACTCACAACAGTCCATCCCACACTCCCAACAGTCCGTCACACTTTGGCGTGACCAAGATAGAGAACCCAGGATAGGGCTATGCAGAAAAGAGCCAGGCTTGATTCTCAATGGCTTGAGTTTCAATGTCTGTGTTCACTTGTTGGGACAGGGAGTGGGTTTAGTCCCCACTCAGGTTTAGTCCTGAGTTGCATCCCCTAATGCATGGCTTTACTTTCTCCCTTATAAACTTCAATGGTGGCCACTTATCCCTGTGGGGGGAAAGCAAAGCATTGCATGTAAGAACACCAGTAGTGGGGAAGGTAAAACCTGTCCTCCACCCCTGACACTAAGTGGCCTGGCTCTTGCTGACAGGAAGACCACAGAGTGGTGCACTGTGTCTCTTTGCCTGCAGGCAAACTATCCTCATAATAAGCATTTAGCTAGGGCCTTATTGTTTGTCAGCACTTAATTACTAAGCGCATAACAGCAATGCCTGCTTCTAGTTCTCATGGTAGAGTCGCTCAGTTTGGTGGTTTGGTGTCACCCCTTAGATCTCTAAAGGTAAAACAGTAATTAAAAATGAACTAAAGTCATATGAAATGGTTTTGGAAATTCATGCCAAGGAAATGATTATTGTTTTAATGGGTCAACACTACGAAGAACTGTGACACAAACAGAGGGAATGTTGAGTTGAGGGTTGGGTTTTTTTTATTTTATGCAACTGCCTTCCCTTTTGTTCTTCCATCCTTACCCCCTTTCCCTCATCCCTTAGATGGAGAATTCTTTTGCCCAAGATTGGTTTTGTTTTCATGTCTGTATGCCAGCAGGCCTTTGCCGGCACTTCAGAATTCCACCAGAAACCACAGCAACAACTGAGGTGGCCCGACTACGTGGCAAAGATTCTACAGTCAAAGCAGCCTGCAAGCTCTGTGGCTACCCACAGAACTTCCATGCTGCACTGCTGAGGCATGGAAGAGAGAACTGCAACAAGAAGTTAGGATATTTCCAGATGGAGAATTACTAAGGTATTAGGCAAACTGAATCTGTCCACTTGACAATTTCAAGCCACATGGGGGCTGTGCCTATCCCTACTGGTCCAAACTGGAAAATTAGTGTGGTCAGCCTGGGCAGCACAGTTCAACCTTAGAACTTCTCTGCCCGCACCCAGGTAACTATTTAATGCTAAAAACCAGGGTAGGAATCCATCCTCCGGATATGCCTTTACAAGAGGACAATTCTAAAGTGCTTCATTCTCAGCATAACTGTAGCTGCATTTTTATTTATTTGGGGGTGGAAGTTTTATATCTCTTTGGCCAATATTAGTGCATGAATCCGATTCTACATCTGTGATACGGTGTGGGCTCATGTGGGAACCTACTGTGCCACTGAAAGAGAAGCCTGGAAGGGACTTTTTGGTGGTACATCAACCACCTGGTAATAATTACCACACGCGGAAATAAAAAATAAAAATAAAATAAATATCTGCTTCTTACATAGAAGTATACATCCTAAATTGCCTTTATACCAATGGTTATTCCCATGTCCAAATATAGATTAGCTTTGAGTCAACACTCAACGATCAAATGTGGACCACATATTAAAAAGATCAGTATCCCCCCTCCAGTCACTCGAATGCCATTGTTAAGAGGATATCTCATGCTAATAAAACTAGAATCTGGACATTCAAAAAAGGCCAAAAACTGAATTCAAAATGTCAATGTCATTTTATTCAAACTAGAAAGCTATTTAAATAGACGCACACTAATCAGAACAGCTCGCCATTCTCCTTGAACTCCCACTGTTTTCTCAAAACGCAGGTGAGGCCTTAGCTCTTTCTGTACTATATTCCTTTTGAATTCAGGAAAGTATAGATAGATTGTAATGTTTTCAGCACAATGCCCTTTTACTGCTGATTAAGCAGGTAAAAGGAAGATTGGTTGAAACATTATTAACAGGAAAATGTGGTCAAACATCATTCTCCATTAGCAACAGAATACAGCAATTAACGCAAAATCCATTATTATTTTCCAGGCATCATTCAGCTGTTTGCAATACTGGCCAACTAGCTTCTCCCACAAGGATCATAATCACACATCAACTTTGCAAGACAAATCCTTGTGACTGGACACTGCATTTCTAAGAACCAGCCAGTGAGCCCTTGCAGCTTTCAGTCCAGTCCTAACATATTGTCATTGAAATATGAGGGGCAGAGACAGGGGGAAAGGACTGCTTATGTATTGATAAGACATATTTTAGGAGAAAGGTGTCTAGGGAACTTCACAGATGCAGTCACTCCGTGAAAGACGTAATATAGCAATTAACGCAAAATCCATTAATTCCATTGGAATAATGAAAATCTGCATCACTTTACTGAAAAATCAGATTTTCATGATTTCAAGAGAATTATTACTGGATTCTGAATTGCAATATTCTTTCTCTCTGAATGACTGCATCCATGAAGGTCCCTAGACACTTGTTCCCTAAAACATGTGCTCTGAGAGGCACAGGTATAATGGAGGATAAGGCTATCCATGGCTACTAGTGCTGATAGCTAGTATATGCTACCTCCAGTATCATAGTCAACATGCCTATGTACACCAGTTGCTGGGGAACATGGGCTGGAGGATGCTGTTGCACTCATGACCTGCTTGTGGGTTTCTGTGGGCAGCTAGTTGGCCACTGTGTAAACAGAATGTTGGACTAGATGGACCCTTGGTCTGATCCAGCAGGGCTCTTCTTATGTTCTTGACAAAGACAAGATAGTTTCGTACCCCTTGATGTTCACACACTACAGTCATGTATACACCATGGCATTTCATTAATGGTGCATGTCAACATTGTGGGTCAGCAATGCAACGGAGGCTTTCATAGCTACCTAGCGATGCATGCGTACCTGGTGGGGTGCTCGCCTTGTGCTCAGCGAGCACCCCCCCGCCACTCGACTCCTCCCACGGCAACATGAGGCTCCCGGTGGACTTTCCCGGGACCCGGAAGTGATGTCACAGGTCCCGGCGCTGTTCCAGGAACTGATGCGATGGGACCCTGGTGCTCCTTTTTGCACGTAAATATCATAGAAAACCACCTTAAGACGGCCGCGCGGCCGTTTTAAGGTGGTTTTCTATGGTATTTACGCTAAAACCGCAGTGCCGGGGACCCGGAAGTTCCTCTCCCCGGCTCCTCTCCGGGGAGATGTGCCAAGCGGGGGAGAAGGTAAGTGTCGCGGGGCTCGGGGTGTGTGTGTCGAGCGGGGGCGAGTTCGCCCCTGCTTCCAACCCAATCGAGATTCACGGACATCCCTATAAGGCTGTGTTGATGCTTCTGATTATAGATACCTGCTATCAAGTAGCTAGTAGGGGGAAAATAGGTTTTTTAAGAGTCTTTCCTACAACAGTCAACAGTCAACAATCTCCACCATACATAAAACATGCATGCATGCCCCCTCTTGTGATCAGTATGAGTGAACATTCATTTCCATCCTTCCCCCTCATTTTCTTACAAGTCTAACATACCTGCTGGGCTTCTCCCAGTCATCCTCATTGAAACTGCCATCCATAAAGGGGTAACTCTTCCGGGGGTCCCCAGGAGGTGTGCTGCTCTTCTGTCTGCTGGATCTCCACTCATGTGGATGAAGGGCAATGCCAATAGCCTGAGGTAAGTATGTACCTACTGAGATAGAATGGAGAGAAAAGAGAAAAACAGGAAGGATATGATTGCTTTTGTTAGGTTTTAATAAGTAATATTGATACATCTAGAGGTAGAAAGGCAACCTGAGGGTTATGTCAATTTACTGTGAAACCTGGGCTCCATTTCTGGCTGTGCTGTGCAACAGACTTCCTGCATCAACTTTTATTGTTAGATGATTGGATTATTTAAATCACATGCCATCTTGAGAGCCTCTAGTGAATCAAAAGAAAGGAGGATAAGAAAGAGAGAAAGGCACTGAGGTTTCCCCCATCTGTTCAGACTTAAAGAGGAGGCGGTACTACTTTTCTTCCCAATTTCCAGTCCAGCTTTGATTGACAGTGCTAAATTCTTTAAAAGGATTGATAATTGCTGAGAGATGGACTTCTCACCACTGGCAAGGTGTTGGTGAGAACCTGACAGGACGGGAGCTGTGAAAACTAAAGCAGGATAGTTTTCCTCACAATGAAAAGGACCGGACTGTAGAGTCTTGCTCCCAAGTACCCTTTAACGAACACCAGTCCAGGGGTGTATCCAGATGAGGCTTTTATGGTGCCATTGCCCTGTCTTCGGGGGGTTCAGACATCATCGTCTTCCACTCGTAGCCCTCCCATGTTTTCCTACGGCTTCTTCCATATTTTTCCCCCTACCGTGGAAAACCCATGGGGGGGGGAGGAGGAATTGCGGCACAGTGCCTTCTGACCGCTAGGAGCCCTCCGTTCGGAAGCACCTCACATTCCGCTTGGTCTGGTGTACTCTCCAGGTGTTGAAGACAGCCTGAAAGGACTAAGTAAGGTGAGCTTTGCAATTTAGCACTGTACTCTCCAGGTGTTGAAGACAGCCTGAAAGGACTAAGTAAGGTGAGCTTTGCAAATCCAGCCAGGAAAGGTAGGGTTAATTTAAAAGACAAAAACAAAATAGGGCATGTCATCATGCTGGCCAAAGTTATTCAGATATTCAGTTATTTAGATTCACAGCAGGGTTCAAAGGGTTGCTCTTAGAAAAAATTCAGTATTGAAACAGCAAAAAGACATGTATTTTTAGAGCAGTTATTGTGGTTGCTATCTTATACCTCTAAACTGCTTCTGAGGAATAATCACCCCCATCATCAGCGCTAAATGATACCACTAATGCTAGAGTCAGAAACCTAAACGGGGTCAAGATGCTGGAGCTGGCAGAGATGGCCAAACTTACATCACTAATTAGAGAAAGGACAACATCTGTGTTTATTATTGAGTGGAAACCTCTAATTTACTTTTTGCAGAGACTGGAAAATAATGATTTGTTTGTTTGTGGATTTATGGAATAATAAGTGAATCTGGGACAATGGGAAGAAAGAGATTTCTCATTTGGATTATCGAGTAAGAAAAATTATTGTTACCTGTATTTGCTGTAGAAGAAAATCGGAGGTCTATTTTGTTTTGTTAATTGTTATATGTTTGATATTATGTGTTTGTTTTATATAGAAATAAAAATTGGACAATAAAAAAAGGAAAAAAAAGAAACCTAAATGGGTATACTTACTGTCCAACCGGAGACAACTGCATAATACTGCACTGTTTGCAAGGTGGACATAAGCAGTAAAGCAGCCTTCCTCCAGATGGGCTGGTCTGCAACTCCCATAATTCCCAGCCATTGGCCACGGTGGCTGGGAATTATGGGAGTTGCAGTCCAACACATCTGGAGGACGCCAGGTTGGAAAAGGCTGACATAAGAAAAGTCCTGCTGCATTACACCATTAGTCTGGCATCCTGTTTCCAACAGTGGCCAACCAAATGCTTCCAGGAAGTGCACAAGCAGGAAATGAAGGCAGCACACACACACCCCCCCAAAACTCCCACCAGCACCTGGCATGCAGAGAGAGGCTGCTTCTGAACATGCAGCTTCTATTTCACAGTCATGACTAATAGCCACTGATAGACCTTTTCTCCATGAATTTGTCCTTTAAAGCAATGACCGGGTTCAGACAACACGCTGTAACTCACGACGAGCCACAGTGCCTGCAGACGCCACTGTGGAGAGAAAGCCTGACAGACCCCCCCCCCCCAATCACCTGCATAATCTCTGCCCAAGGCAGAAGAGCTCAGTTCTTTTGGGCACAGCCACATTACATATGCAAACCCCACTTGGGGGTTGCTGTGTCTTGCAAACCCAGTGAGTGTGGGTTATGTGAGGGTTAAACAACGCTTGCATAACCCTAAACAGACCATGGGTTATGCGAGGGTTGTTTTAACCCTCACATAATCCACAGTTGCCAGTTTCATGTGACACAACAACCCTCAAGCAAGGGTTGCATATCCAGAATGGCAGACGCACATGCCCCGCAGCCTCACTGTGTGGGTTATTATTTAACCTCCTACTAGCTTGGATTGAATGCAGTCTGTCTAGTACAGAGACATTGCCAAAAACAGGAGGAAGGGTGTGTGTAATTAAGATACGAAAGTAATTAAGATACCATTCATAAATGGTTATGCGTGTGTGTGTGTGTGTGTGTGTGTGTGTGTTACCCCCCACACACTAAGGGGTAATATCACAAAAATAAATGCAAAATCCATAAATGCAAGAAAATGAACTTCCAGAAATCTACTGAATGATATGGTGCAGAGGTTCTAGTTGCAATATGATGCTGTCATTCTCACATTTCACCATTGTTTCTTTATCCTCTGCTGAGCAACTCTAATAGTATCAGACAACAATGAGCTCTTTATCCCAAGATGGTTGTTATCATCTTAGAGGACCAGTAGCTTAGTGGTAGAGCACCTGCTTTCCACGAGGAAGGTCCCAGGTTCAAACCCCACCCCCCCCTATCTCCAGGAAGGGCTGGAAAAACTCCTGCCTGAAACCCTGCAGAGCCATTACTGCCAGGCAGTGCCGACAATACTTACTTACTTGCAGCATTTTTACCCCGCTCTTCAGCCAAAGAAGGCTCCCAGAGTGGCTTACAAAGTTTAATAATAAGACAGTCCCTGCTCTCAGGCTTACAATCTAAAGACATGACACAAAAGGAAAAGGGAGTGGGAGGGAGCAGGAAGAAAGCAAAACACAGGCTCCATTCTTAGTTACAAGGTTCTTATAGAGCAGTGATGGCAAACGTTTTTGAGCCCGAGTGCCCAAACTGCAACACAAAAGCAACTTATTTATTTCAAAGTGCCAACACTGCAATTAAACCTGAATACCGAGGTTTTAGTTTTAGAAAAACAACTCATACAGTTGTCCGAACTAATTAACATCTTTTGTCTTAAAAGAAAAACACAATAACAGAGCTTTCAATGATACAAACAGTTTTTTTGTTGAAAAAAAAATCAACTCAAAAAATTATTATAGTACTACATTGTACACATAGCCTGAAGGGAATTAATACAAACTTTTTAAATAATTAGGCACATGTATTTTTGGATAAGGGATTCTCAACTTGTAATATGATTATATGCCAGACTGAAATTGTATGGGGCAAGCTTTACCCCGGGTCCTTTCCCTGCTTCTACAGGTGTCAGATTAGTGAAAGTAAAAGTCAACCTGTACTAGAATGAGCAAGATAAACAAGAAAACTAAATGTGCTTAACACATTTTAAACACTTTATGTCTTGGACTGCAAACACTGCATTAGGTAAAAGTTTGCATTGGGCATGCTTTTGCACAATTAATGTGATTTTTGCTATTGCCTGCATGCTTGGCTCATACTCCGTTAGTTTGAGAGCAACACATGCAGCACTCAGGTCAACTGTTAGGGCTTTACATCCAAGCCATGCTCTGTGCATCATTCTTCAAAATCTTTTAAATGTGATAACAATGTAGAAAAGAATTCTGTAACAGGAATTCTAGAATAAAATCATTCTGTTCCACACTGTGAGAAAGAACAAAATCATTAGTGTTTTGCAGAAGGGGACAGTCTTTTCGCGATCTGGTGACCAATGGCTCGAGTGCCCACAGAGAGGTCCCTGCGTGCCAGCTGTGGCACCCGTGCCATAGGTTCGCCATCACTGTTATAGAGGGTTGTTTTTTTTCCTGGCAGGGAAGGGCAAAACAAGCTCCCTGCAGCAGTTCCTTTTTTGGCCAATGTACGGGGTCAAATTAATACTGGGCTAGACAGACCAAGGGTCTGACTCAGTATAAGGCAGCTTCCTATGTTCCTGCCCCTCCTTGTCAAAGGGGAAAAGAGCATGCTGTTTTACAAAATTTTAGCAGCAACTGGAGAAAGAACACTATTGTTTGGTATATACAAGTGTGCTTTTTTCTGGTGAATGAATGATTCACCTCTTTTAATGATTATGTGCATTATCCCAGGATGTACCGAGTACGCACTTATTTCAGAAAGCATGTGATATTAATACCCTCTAATGAAAATCGTATGTTATATAATAGTAATAGTTAGATATATCTATAAATGATAGACAGACACACATTATTTACTGTTGTTGGGTTCCACTTTTCACATGGCTTATCAGCAAACATGCAGCAACTAGGGGCGGTGGTGGAGTGGCTGGGGACTAGGCAAAAAGGTCTTATAGCAATTATTTAGTAGCTTTTAAGAAAGCCATTAAATCAGTACAAAACAAAACCTTTCCCATCCCTCATTTACCTTATTCAGTCGAGTTTTCCTATGAGCCTTTGCTGCCCTTCAATGAACCATTGCACGTTTCTACAGAATGACTGCGCCAAGGAGGCCAGAGGTAGCAGTGGAGCAATGCGCACTTAAACACCTCACAGAGGAGGCCAGATAGAATGCCAGTCATTCCTCTGAAGATGCCAAAGTCCGTCAATTTTTCTTAAAGGAACACTCGTTCCGTATTTAAAAACCAGAGCTTTCTGCACACAAAGACTTACCAGCGAACCTATGGACTCCACTGCCCATTACTAACTGTTGTGAACCGCCCAGAGAGCTTCGGCTACTGGGCAGTATAAAAATGTATTAAATAGAAATACATAAAATAAATACTAAGACAACAGAACACAAAGTTACTAGCAGTATGTGTGTATGTGGGGCAGAGGGGGGGGGAGCAGCCTAGGAAGTCACCCTGTTGCCCTGGCCATCTGATCCACTTCTTTCAAACATTAGCAGAGCGGCGTGGGAGCAACCATAACACTGCTGCTGGCAGTGGCAACATCAGAGGTTGGGATGTTACTCAGCCTCTTTTACAATCCTTCATTCAAGTCCTCTGGGCCTGTGCACACATTCAGAAGATGGACACGATTCATGGCGGCGGTGGTCAGAGTAGGGACACGCTCTGCCCCACCCCGGTGGTCACACCTATGCCTTTGACCTAAATGTTTAAAGATCACTTACTGATCTTTAAAGAGCCAGTGTGGCGTAGTGGTGAGAGTGTTGGACTGGGACTCTCGGGAGATCCGGGTTCTAGTCCCCGCTCGGCCATGAGACTCACTGGGTGACTTTGGGCCAGTCACTGACTCTCAGCCTAACCTACCTCACAGGGTTGTTGTGAGGATAAAATGCAGAGGAGGAGGAGGAGGAGGACTATGTAAGCTGCCTTGGGTTCCTTTCAGGAAAAAAGGCGGGGTATAAATATAATAAATATAATAAATACTGCTCTAGATTCTTACACCCTAAAGCTCAATAATGTGTAACACTTACCAGGCATACAGGCATGTCACACTGTGGGTATCCAATGCCCTGACACACAGATCGGGCACATGTGCAGAGGCAAGGGGCATGTTAGTAGGCAGGCGTAAAGCTGACTCTCTTCAGTTTTCTAGACTCGTGCATAAGGCCTTCACTGTTCAATCGATACTAGCCTCGTGGCCTCTCTACGAGTTAACAATGGGATCTTAGTTATGAAAAGGCACACAATTTATGGTTGCTGTTGAATCCTGCCCAAAGTTGAATTTGACCGTGGTTTTGAGGGTTTCTTCTATTGCGGTTCAGCCTGTGGTGGAATTTCAGGAACACTCTCCAAAAATCCACTACCGGTTCTCAAGGCCTCCCATTTTACACTAGGCCATTCTAGGCGTACTCAGAGCCCATAAGTTGCACGATCTAATGGGCGCAGCCTTCCAGGCATGGATCCCAACCCCCATCCTCTGCCCTGGCCAGTTCTGGCACAAACCTATCGTACCACATCTTTGTTCATTTTCTTCGGTTATTTTCCTTTCAGTGTTTACTAAAAACGAATCGTATTATTTATATAGTACTTTCCAGCATTCAATGTCAGTACTGAATTAATTGAATGTATTTGTTAGTGGCACAAAGGCCATTACAAAATACAATACTATGTAAAATATAGCAATACAAAATACCAATAAAAACAAACCAAACATTAACAAAAGGTCTATAAGAGATCATCTCCTTTACAATCCATCTTTAAAATAATTGTGATGGATTTCCGGTGTTGCTACTGTGTTTTTATCTTCCATATTGCAGAAGGAGGAATGAAGCTGGGAGAGAATCTGGCCCAAGACCACTCAATGGGCCAATTTGCATGAGACAATAGTCCACTGTGGGTTAATTTACCTGCGAGGGGCTGTGGTGTGTGCTGGGACCTGCCATGATGTATGTGCAAGGCCTGACCAGGGGTTGCCAAGGCTTGTCCAAATCCAGGCAGCAGGGGGCTGTTTGAGGGTTAAAGACCGTGGGCTATGCGAGGGTTGTTTAACCCTCAAGTAACCTCCAACGCCTGGGTACAGATGACCTGACAAGACATGGCAACCCCCACCCGGGGGTTGCATATTCATAACGCAGATGGCAGACGCTGTGGTGCCCCGAGGATTAATTAGCCCATGGTGG
The DNA here is from genome assembly GCA_021292165.1 of Shinisaurus crocodilurus. NCBI lineage: Eukaryota > Metazoa > Chordata > Lepidosauria > Squamata > Shinisauridae > Shinisaurus > Shinisaurus crocodilurus. Next base: position 4,425,203 of record CM037889.1, read on the forward strand.
GCTGCGGTGTCATCTGAACCAGGTCAATGAGTTCATGGCAGAGGTGAGAGTCAAACCTGGGACTTCTCGATTCACCCCTCAAGCCTCTTAGCTACTATGCCAGCCTTTCCCAAGCTGCACCCCTCCACATAAGTACATTTGTAGGGATGTGCGCAGAGCTCCCGAGCTCTGCTCGCCCTGCCTTTCCCCTGGCTCGACTCACGTCCCAAGCCCGGGAAAATGACTTCCGGGTTCCAGCGCTACATTGTTTACGTAGAAAACGGCCCAGTTTGTGCAAATTAGGCCATAATTTGCATAAATTAGGCAATTTTCTACGTAAACAATGTAGTGCCGGGGACCCAGAAGTCCAGCAAGTGCCTCAGCTGGTGCTCATGCTCGGCTTGGCTCGCGTGCCGCGAGTCGAATGCTGGGCGGGTCGCCCATCCCTAGTTGGACTGCAACTCCCAGCATTCCCAGCCAGCATGGCCATTGGCACCAATAAAGCAGTGCAGAGGTTGTTATTTGAGACAGTCCTTTGGGCTGCAAGTAAATTGAAAGGAGCAGCTCTGTTAAAATTAAGAAAGCCATGCAAAATGTGAAATGGTTTCCATGTGAGCTGGGCTTTGCTGGTAGGACTTCCTCAGCCCCAGCACTGCTTACAGGACCTTGATCATTCTAGATCAGTCTTTCCCAATGTGGTGCTCTCCAGATATCTACAACTCCCATTATCCCCAGACAGGGAAGGCTGCTGGGGAAGGTTGTTCTAGATAATGGCATTTCCAACAATATACCAAGCACCTGCTACTAATGCAATAATCACTAAACTAGCCTGAAAAAGCTCATTGGAGGGCATTATAGAAAACTATAAAATAAACAAACTAAGATTATATCTACTTTCTAATTATATAGTTAACTGCCAGCCCGCATGGCAATATATAGGAGCAAAGGAAGTTGCCTTCTACTGAGTCAGACCACCGGTCCACCTAGCCCAGTATTGTCAACGCTGACTAGCAGCAATGGCTCTACAGCAGTAGTTCCCAACCTTGGGTCCCCAGATGTTGCTGGCCTACAGCTCCCAGCATACTCAGCCAGGATGGCTAATGGCAAGGGATGCTGGGAGCTGTAGTCCAGCAACATCTAGGGACCCAAGGTTGGGAACCACTGCTCTACAGGGTTTCAGGCAAGGGTTTCTCCAGCCCTACTGTCATAAACCCGTCCAGTTCCAAGATAAGCCGTAGTCATTATCACAGTCCGAGGGTCGAAGCCAAAATATATCATTCCAAAATTGAGCAAACGTAAACCAGTTTGGGATCAGGCAAAGTCGTGGTCAAGGTGGTTCCAAGGATCAAAGGTACAGAAGTCTGAGGTCGGGAATGTCAGGAGCGTCTGGCTGTAGCTGTAGTAACGAACAATTGCTTCCAGCCTCTGAGTGTGTTTGGGACCTGCCTTTTGAGCAGGCGCTGATTGGTAAGGCTGCCCAGCTGGGTCAGGCTGCACGTAGCCGGGCCCCGCCCCAAACACACTCCGGCACGGCTGGTCTCTGTCTGACCTACTGGAGGCACAACACCTACCTGGAGATGCTGGGGATCGAGCCGGGGACCTTCTGCATACAACAAAGCAGGTGTTCTACCAGTGAGCTATAGCTCTTCCTTGAGTGCACTTTATCTCCACAGAATAGATGTCTGGATTGGCTCTCAGCAATTCATAATGGAACTGGAAGAGGCTAATTTATTCTCTCAGAGAACCGTTCCAATAAAATCGGGGCACTTCTTCCTCGTGACTCATGCATTCACACAATAATGGAACAGGTGGGCCAACTCACCCTGGCTTCCATAACCTGCGTCAATGCCAGAACCGTCCCAGGATTCCATAGCACTGTCCACACTAGGAATTGTGGTGGAGTAGATCTCAGAGAGCTTGCTAGTTTTCTGAGAATCAGTCAAGTCATCTTCTGGGTCACTCACTTCATTCATACTCCCAGACTTTTTGGGATAAGTCCCTGGGACCAAAAAAGAAAGATGCACAGATATGCACAAACTGTTACAGAGATATATTCCCAAACATAGCAGCTTGTTGTCTTTATACTATGTGCAGTTGTAGCCACCAACTAATGGAAGATAGGTTTTGTAAGTGCAGGATCAATACTGTGTCTCCAGAGAATATAGGATCTGATGTAAGGGTTCAGACGCTCCCTTTGCACTGTAGCAAGAACAAGCTGCCTTTTCTGCCCCTTCATCCTGTAAGCTTTTTTGGAGCATGGGAACTTCAAGCTGCATCAGCCATAACTGAAACTAAGGGTTTTCTACACATAAAAACACACACTGACACTGTCAGTGTGTGATCTTAAGAGCATTTGCTAGCAAGTAAGTTTCACTGAAATCAATTAGAGACTTATTTCCAAGCAAATGGTTTTCGGATTTAGCACTAGCAAAGTGATTTATTCTTTACTGAACACTTAAACCATCATCATCTAGACAATTTGCTCTTTCACCTTAGAACATCTCCTGAGATAAAGACTGCTCTTTAAAGAAGAAGAAGAAAAATCTATAGTCTCCCAGAATTAGGATGGATGAAATTGCTTATAATGACTAACTCGAGATGGCTGTGGAATTCCAATTTCGGATACTTCAGGCTTCGAATGATCAATGGGAATTAACGTCCCCCCTTCCACAGTCATTTTGACGCATGGGTTGCATACAGAAAGTGCTTCAAAGAGCTTCTGTAAGGAAAAATGTTGTTATGAAGGCTGGCCAAGCTGCACCCGTCATATCCTTTCTTAGGGAAACATCTCTGAATGGCTCAGGGTGTTTCCCCAATTGTTAAGAGGTACAGAGAGGTTCCCTGGGAATGTGAAAGCCATTTGGGGAATGAGACTCCTCAACTCAGCAAAGGGTGGGTCTTAAGGTCTCTGTGTGTGTAACAGGAAAATGGAGAAAGAGAAAGCACTGAACTGGGGACTGGAAGGCACCTTGGCGTGTGCAGTGACCTTTCTCTGGGGTTCTGAAGCAGGGAAGTGCTTCCTAGCTGCCTGCTAGGAATGCAAAACTGCTTCCCTCCACCTATGCTCTACTTGTATATTTGTAAAGACATCAAATATATATACAGGACCGGTGCAAGGCAGTTTGGTGCCCTAGGCAAGATCAGATATTTAGCGCACCCCCCTTCCCACTTGAGAGCGCTGTATTTTTTCCCCAAGGTGTTTCTGGTGCCCTCTTTAGCCCTGCGCCCTAGGCAGCTGCCTAGTTGGCCTAATGGTAGCACCGGCCCTGTATATATATATATATATATATATATCTTTTTAAATGCTATAAGTTTCAAGTGATCCCTCCGCCAAAAGGAAGCTAAACCCGGGGAGTGCCGCCTTTGGATCTTTTTAGGGATGGCATAACAATAGGTTCTGCATTGCAGAAGAGTGGTTGGTGTTTGTTTGTTTTTTACTATTTCTGGACACAATTATTTTAGTGGTGGCTTCCACTTCCAGTAGAAACTACCTCTCTCTTCAGTCCCTTCTGTTTTTCATCTAGTTCTGGGAAGACCAGAGATCTTTTGCACTTAAAAAAGTGTGAGAGTGGAAGAAGGTGCAAAAAGTGTTTTACAGCTGCCATGTAATAAAAACTAATTGGGGAGCCCTTTTCCCCATGAGGGCCACATTCATGGGGTGGGTGGGAGGAACTGGTTAGGGGCTGCATTCTGGTGGTGAATGGGGCCAATAAAAAATGTGGGCAGGCCAAATGCACATATACCCACCCACCCACCCACCCACCCTCTCTCTCTCTCTCTCTCTCTCTCACACACACACACACACACACACCCATACACACCAAATTCTCTCTCACACACACCCACTCCCTCACACACATACACCATTTCATTTCTGTGCTCCGCACAGAAGCCAAGTAATCAGGAGATGGACAAAAAAGCACTCTCTCTCTTTGTGGCAGCAACAACGCACCATCTCTGTACTGGGTTGGAGAGCAAGGGGGCCTCCTCCCCCCTCCTCACCGTGCAGCACAGAAATGCAGTGAGCTCCCTCTTCCCTGCTGCTCTTGCCCTTCCCAAGGGGTGGGGCTTCAGGGAGGGGGCGGAGCCTTCAATGAGATTCAGCGGCTTGTATGAAAAGGCCTGGCAGGCCACATCCAAGCTGCAGTCCAGTCATTCCCCATCATCATTATTGTAGGGATAAAAAAAAAAAAAACTTAAAGCAGATCCGAGGTGAGGGAGGCGTTTTATCCTTGCCAGAAAATAAAGAGCTAAGAAAGCAACAGGAGAAGGAAGTGACACCAGAGGGAAAGTCAGGCGGGAGATCTAATTTGTCAATGGGTGAGTTTGCAAGACACTGCAATCTACCCCGCGAATAAGCTACGCGGAGTGGGTTGTTCATGGGTTGGCAGGCATAATGTGGGGGCCGCCACAGAGAAGGCCCTCTTCCTAGTCCCCACCAGCCTGGCTGCTCTGGCTGATGGGATAAGAAGAAGGCAGTCCGTGGCAGACCTTGTTGAGCGGCCTACTTGATGTTGCTGGAGGCGCTCCTTGAGGCTTACTGACGGTTGTTCTCCCGCTCCTTCCCCACCGGTCCTCCAGCTGGTATGGCAGAGCCCTTCTTATCTCCACCTCCCTGCTCTGATTGTGACCCCTTTTCATTCCCTTCCCCACCAGTGACAGCCACTCCACCGATGCCCAGGCGACGCTTTGGAGCGACCGTCAATGGCCTGTTATCCTTTTTAAAAAAAGTTTTGGTGGTACCAATGTGTACAATTTCTTTCGTAATTTTTTTCTTTTTTTAATTTCCCAGTCCTTTGCAGGTGCACATCTACAAAGGGCCGAAATGTGGAGGCTTGCCTGCCTAATGTCTTGGTAAGTGTCTGCTGTCGAAGTGAAGTAGGCAACATCCATGGGTATTCACTAAGCGAGGCTGCATATAGGTTGCTTTGCGCACACTTGACAGCTGTGAATTGGCGAGCCGTCAATTGAAAATCAAAGCAGCGAAGGGTGTTTCCCCCAGAAAGGGGGTGACGAGTACATCTCCCCTTTCAGGAGTGATCCTCTAGTTTTTTAGTATTGCCTTGACTGTTCTCAGTCCCTTGGGGAGATCTACATCCCACCCCCTTTTTATGAGTATTTTCTTTTTGATAGCTGTCAAAATAAAGGGTTCTTTTCTTTCAACCTATCTAGCAAATTTGAGCATTTTGGGGGACAGGGAAATATATAGCCATGAAATCTGTCTATGGTTCCCTGTCCCCCAAAAGGCTCAAATTACCAACAAAACTGTGCACGTTTGTGCCACCATTTTTTTTTCACAGGGTAATGAGCCAGTGACGGTCGCTCCAAAGTGCCACTTGGGCATTAGCGGAGTGGCTGTCACTGGCAGTGGCACAGGCAAGATCACAAAGAGCACCAAGGTTTTTTTGCTGCTTTTGCTGAGCAGCTTGCTCACCACTTCCTGCAACGCACAATGGAATCTGTCTCCCAGGTTCAGGTGACATGCCAATCCATTGGGTGTCCAACAACAACCCTTGAACAAGCCATGGGTTGTCAGGGTGGCTTGTTGTCCAAAAATGAGCCACCCTGCGAGAAGCAGTCTGGATTTGGACAGTGCAGCAACCCACCGTGGCTAGTTACCCATGATGGGCTGCCGTGTCATGCGAACCCAGTCAACGACTAAGAAGGAAAGCGGGAAGGATTGCACCAGGAAAGTCTTCTGTGCTGAAAGACCGAACAAGTGTGGCAGGAAAACGGATGTGCAAGCAGGGAAATTAAATTGCACGGATACTCTGTCAGTTGTCTTCATTAAAGCAAAGAACTGAAGGGCAGAGACCTATTCCTCAATCTTAAACTTGAAGATCAGACAAGACTTGAAAGTGAACTCCTTTCAAAGCATTGGCTGGGATCCTTAGTCTGGCAAGGAAGGTTGCTGCTGCATCAGAATTTCAAAAGTAAAGGACTACACAGAGTCTGATGTGTGATGTTTGACTGACAGGTGGTTAGCAGAGAAGAATGCCTATTCAGTTTTTCTCCAATTGGCTTTTTCAGCAATTCTTTTAGAAATTTAATGCTGTATCAAAGTGGAGCTGCTTAAACGGTATTAAGGAAGAGAGAAATGTGTGTAAAGAAGAAGAAAAAAGAACACTTTGCATTGGCAGTTCTGAAGATACTCTTTATATTACAGGGTTGAAAGATTTTTTCCTTAAAAAAAAGAGACAGACAGCTCAAAATCTAGTCAGCTTCTTAAATGAGAATTTCAAGTGAGATTACACCTGCCAGTGATTCACCTGCTGGTCTTTATGTCTTTCCCATCTCCTTGTTTCAAAGAAGTCTCCCAAGGAAACGAACACTTCCCTATAATCTAGCAGTCCTACACATTGTTGGCATTAACAAGAGCAGCAGTTTTACCACTATAGAAAGAAAACTTAATCATTATGCATTTAGTTCTTGACTGTATATTTGGAGGGAGCAATCCTATGGCCCCTGGACAGCCATAGGATATTTCAGATTCTCAGATCCAAGGTCGGAGACAGCGCTCCAACCCGCTCCCCCTCACCGCTGGCATGGAATCACACTGGCTGCTTCCTGAGGTTGGGAAAGCAACCCCAGAGAGGGGGGGAAAGGGAGCACTTTGGGGGACGGGGAGGGGACAAGACTGGAGAGGCCAGGATACAGGGTATCCTGAAGCCTTTCCAGCCTCCTTCGCTCCCCCTCCAAAATGCTCCAGCTAGATGGGGCCCGTCTAGTGAAATATGCAAGCCAGGAGGACGAGGAGGTGAAGATAGCCTCCGCTGCTCTTCCCGCTCGGCACAGGATGACCGTGAACCTCCAAGTTCAGGGGCTTCTGGGCATCACAATAGGACTGCGTCCTTATTGAACTGAACTGAATGTACGACCTCAGCAAGCACACCCATATTCACCACCCACCCACACCAAAAACCACGCCTCTTCTTTACCGTGTATGTGCTTCCACACGGATCTATACTCCTTTTGGCTCTAGTGTACCCGATGCAACCTGCAGATTTTAGAGGGAAGGGAGGTAACAGGGTCAGAACTTACTTTCAGTTTGCTTCTTGATCTTCAGAGTTACGGTCTCTCCAGCCATTTGGAGTAGATGAATGGCTTCACTCAGTGGCTTCCCCTTAAGGCTTACATTATTAATAGCTAATATCCGGTCTCCCACATGGATGGCTCCAGTTCTAAAGAGCAAGTAAAGAAAACTGCAGCTGTTGTGCATGGCACTAATTTCATTTAAAAGTCAGGAATTAATCCAAAGTAAGCCTGTTTCACCGGTACTTAAAGATATCCATGTTCAGTGAGTTGATGCACATACAGCAAGAGACAGGGTATTGCAGTCATCAGAAGAAAAAACATCAAAACAAATACAAAGCTATGAACAGATTAGCAGTCATTCATTCAAATCTAATGATTTACTATGGGAATAGAAGCTCTGCTATATATGCATAATTACACACACACACACACATGTACGCTCAATGATCCACAAGGGCTGGCCCATTAATTTCAATAGAAACAAAAATCAGACCTATATGTGTGTGCATACGCATTCTACATCCTACATTGAAACAAACTGAAAGGCCCACATATGCAAGAGATCCACATACACATGGAAACAGAAATGGGACTCAGGACCATTTCTTCTTTGTCCTCACTGCCTTTTAACCTGATTTTGGGAGGTGGGGGGGGGCAGTGGGACGGTTTACTTGGATAATCGCAGCCAATTGTTGCCATAACGTTACATCTGAGATGATGATGTCAAGGACGCCTGTAAACAGAACGGCATGGGTTTGCCACAGCCAATCAGATTAAATGAAAGTGAGGCCAGATGAAGTTGAAGAGAGTGAAGCCAAAGAAGGGGGAAATGTTGCCCAAACAGAGGAGCCAGAGGGACAAAAAGGTGCCAAACAGCAGCACCAAAACAGAAATGTTCAGTGAGGCAAGTATTTTTCCTGCGATTTGTCTGGCTAGGTTGAATATGTTAATTTTGAAGGGAATATTGAATACGTGGTACCCGCTCTGTCTGTAATTAAGGAAGTATAGCCCCCCTCCCCATGAATACTATGAAATGAACTGCCACAAAACATACAACACAGTGAGGATTGTATACAGAGCAGGGGTGGGCAACACGTGCCCCCACCCCTGAATTTGCCACCGAAATTCGGCAGCGCGGTGGCCCAAAAGGGCTGTTTTTTTCCGATTCTCCCTTTAACAGTTAAAGAAAACAAGCTGCATTTTGCCACTGACTGCAAAAAAGGGAAAACAGCAGCCTTTGGCAGGGCAGTGATGGCAGGGCTGCAGGCTCTGTGGGGTCCAGGGGGGAGGGTTTGGCACCAGATCTTGCCTATCCCTGATACAGAGTGTTCCTCAGTGCAGTGACCCTTCAAGCAAATGGATCTTGTTCGATAGGAGTTGGCCAGAATTTAGCAATTCATCTACTAGGGAGCAGTGCACTCCTAAGGCCTCCGAGGTGCTGCAAATTGGGACTACAATAATAAAGGTTGCGTTTGTGCAACCTGATTCCTTGTCCGATCCCACATTCTGTCATCCAGCACATGTTTGGAGTCCAAAGTGCGGTTCAGCTGTGGTTTGTATCTCAATGGATACAAACAATAAAACGAAAACAAAAAAACATGAAACATGTCCTATCTTCCTTTACATCACAGTTATTCCAGCTACAGCTGCAACAGACATGCAGTTCTATGCATGTGATAAATTGCAGTGCTGAGTGAGGGTTTAGTTAAATATGGAGAGACGTAAGAACAAAGAAGTCGCAAAACTGAGACCGATACTGCATAGCCAGGCTCAGCTTGCTTCCTGAACCCTGTTGGATAGCAACAACAGAAAACAGTGCCCCCTTCCATTGTGCTTCTGCTGTTCTACTTATCAGGGACGACAGAATCTATATCTTATTGTATCTTTTCATCAGAATACTTTGTCCTGCCTTTTTCTTTACACTTCCTTTTGTGGATAAATTGCTTTTGCTTACAGCTCTCACAAACAAAAGGGCACAGTCTATTTTCAGGTACAGAAGACAAAAAGCGTAGCACACCGTCATGCGGTTGGGTGTTCCACATCTTGTCTGTCAGCAATTCAGATACTTTATATTTGGTGCTTTTTCTCATTTTGAACCAGTTCATTGGTTTCCCAACCATCCACTAGGGGTCACTATGGTGGCACTCAAATGTCAAAGCAAAAAAGGATTCCCAAACAGTGGAGTTAGCAGTGCGTTTTCCGCATAGAGTCTGGGGCTGAAGCATTTGGCTCAGGTGTTTTCATAACATTTAAGGGGTGAGGGGTGGTGTGTGTGTGCCTGTATGTGTGTGAATGAAAATCATACACAGGCCTGTGGCTCACGCTGGCTCAGCTTGTCTGAGCGTGGAAAGCTAAGCAGGGTCAAGCCTGGCTTATTACTTGGATGGGAGACCCCTCCTCTAGTTTCCTGCATTGAGCAGGGGGTTGGACTCGATGGCCTTCTAGGCTCCTTCCAACTCTATGAAATCTATGAAATCCCTAATAGATCAATTAATCGTTTTTGGGGGTGGCGGGGAGAGACACAGCACTTACGGGAGTGGTTGCACTTACTTTTCAACCAGGGGGCTAAATGTTTTTTTTCTTTTTTAAACAAGGTGGCAGGCAGACATCTTCCCCCTCTCCCTGAAGAGTGCCTCCAGAAACTATGCTACATCCTCACGTGTCCTCGTTCACGTGTGCGTTCCAGCTCAGACACGCAGCACGGCTACTTTGAAGAGCCAAGCCATTGCCTGAAGTGTGGCAGCAAGGCTTTTTCCCCCAGTAAACCCTCCCCTCCAACCAACAAACCCTCAGCTAGGGATGTGCTGATGCTGGGAAGTCCAGCTCGTTTGAGCTTGACGGACTTCCTGCCTGCTTCTGATCGGGTGACTGGACGTGCGCTGAGTCAGGGTTTTTCCAGACTTCCGTTTCTAAGACAGGTTGCAGTGCGTGCATTAAAACAAAAACACCTCCACTGCGCAAATTTACACAATTTGCACAAATCATGGTATTGTGCGCAAAAAAGCACCTGAAAAGCACATGGATCTAGCCCATTTGTGTAAAATCAGCCGATTTGCACAAATCACATGAGTGACGACCATGTGCTTTTCAGGTGCCAATTTGCAAGAATTAGCCGATTTTATGCAAATTTCTTTAGTGGTTTTTTTAAATGCACAATTAGAGACAGAGTCCGCAAGCTGGCTTGACTTGCACCATAGTGAGTCAGCACCAGTGCAGGGGTGAACGAATCTGGAATTGGGGCTGGCTCCTGTTTACGTTCCTCGGTTTTAATCTATTGGTGGACCTCGATCCTAACCCACGCCTACTGAAATGGCGGCATGAACGACAGTGAGTCCGAGCCCCACAAGTCACCAATATTCTCTCCCTATCTTCTTAGGGATGAAGGACCGACAAAGTAGGTAACTGTGTGTGTTGTGTGTGTGTGGTGTGTGTGTGTGTGTTGTGTGTGTGAGTGAGTGAGAGATTGAGAGAGAGTTGGGGTGAGGGGAATTCCACTCAGCCCTAACCATGGATATTGCAGCAACATTGCCTTTTTAGTGGGCTGTCAGACTGGCAGCAGAGGGCAACTGCAGACACTGAAATATCATGCAAGGATCTCGGGAGCGTTTAGCCTGCGGTTTGGGACCAGTGGAGTGAATACTGGTGGATACATGAAATTCTATCTGTAAGTCTCCTAAATAAAGTTTGGGCACTCATTCTTTAATTAAGGTACCTTAATTTTATTTTAGAATAAAAATTCTTGCTGTGTTAATTGAAACATTTCCATCCTACCTCTTCTGCCACTGGTAAAAAAAAATACTGATGTGCTAATGAAAACTGATATTCCTCTTGGTACTATTACTGTGATAAGTTGGCGGCTAACTGTTAGCCATTATAGAAGGTTGGGAGTTACCCACTGTCATCCTACCTCAGACTCAGCTCTGCCTATAGCTGGGTATATGCAACAACAACGACAACAACAAATGAACGCCCTGGGCCAAAGGGATCCTCAAACCTCAGGGTATTGCTACCACCAGCATGTTTGAAGCAGGCCAACTTCTAAGATGGCCTATAGCAGTAATCTTCAACCTGTTCAAACCTGGGGCCACTGTTTACGTAGAAAATGCCTTAAGATATGCCTAAAGTGGCCACAATTTGCATAATTTGCAGCTACGTTTGGTGTATCTTATTAAGGCATTTTCTAGATAAACAGCAGCCCACTGGAACCCAAAAGTCTGACAAGTGGCACGGAGCACACCAGCTTTCGGCCCAGCTCGGCAGCTGCAGCAGTGGTGTCTGCCGAGCCAGAGGCGGGGCGGGTCCTGCCAGATCGCCCACCCCTAGTAGTGGGTCCTAACCTACCCATTAAAGACCAATAGTATCTAGTATATACAATAGCACTATCACAAGTGCCAGATAATTTCAGGCCAACATCTGTAATTTAGCAGGAACAAACGTACAGATTAGCACAAAGGGGTACAAAATATATATTGCTCCAGGGAAAGTCCCTTACCATGGACAAGCCAGTGAGAGCCCGTGTGGTTTAGTGGTTAGAGTGTTGGACTGGGACTCGGGAGATCCGGGTTCTAGTCCCCACTCGGCCATGAAGCTCACTGGGTGATGTTGGTCCAGTCACTGAATCTCAGCCTCACCTACCTCACAGGGTTGTTGTGAGGATAAAAATGGAGAGGAGGAGGACCATGTAAGCCACCTTGGGTTCCTTGCAAGATGAGAAAAGGTGGGATATAACTGTAATAAATAAATAAATAAACGAACAAGCAAGGCACGCCTGCTGAAAGAGGACAGCAGTTAGCGTGACCCTTAGGCAGGATGCTTCCAACAGGGCTGGAATGACTCCATTCATTTTTATGTCTAAAGCTTTCCATCTCAGGAGGGCTCAAAGGTGTCCTTTGAAATAAACGGCGCAGATGCTAGAGCAGTCAAAATTTCTCAGAAGACATTTTCCTGAGAAAATTTCTAAGGTTTTACTTTTTCCCCACCCCCAGAAAAAGAAGGCCACTTTACAGAGTATTCTCTGAATATCCTCCTCCGCTAATGCCCCAGCGTGCTGCTTGGTCTGGGGAATTACGGAGGATGAAAAATGCTGGCCAAGCTGCCAGCACAGGTGCCGCTACTGGCACTTGCAGCAGCAGCAGTCCTGCCCGCCCCCAACACACCCAACTAGGGAAAAAGAAAGACGGTCTGCTCCTGCCACTGCTATGGCAGGAGCACTGCTCGAGCCCCACCCCGAGGAACAGTTGGAGAATTTCTCCTCCTTCAGAGAAATTTGGTGAAATGGTCCCCATAATTTCTCTGTTTGCCATCTTAGGTAGAAGTGTGTGTGTGTGTGTGTGTGTGTGTGTGTGTGTGGTTTTTGTTTTTAGAAAGCCAGAATATGAATCTGAAAAATAAAAGAAAGAAGAACTACAAATGGCCACGTGGCTGCATATTTCTAACACAATCATCCTGATAGGTTCCTTGCTTGCAACAAGCACACACTGAAACATCCAAATCGGTTGTTTTCACATTTCCCCCAAGGAACACAAGATTGCACTTTGAGAGCTCATAAAATGTGGTACTCTGTTGTAGAACCCTGTTGAAGCTACTCTGTCGAAATGTTTTTCTGCTGAACAACAGCTCTCACCCCTTCGCTCAAGATTATGTGCAACAACAAATCTGTCTGTCTGTCTGCCTGTCTGTCTGTCGGGTGGGCAACTTGTGCCCCTCCAGATGTTTTGGCGTACATTGCCATCATTTCTCACCACTGGCTATGCTGGCTAGGGTTGATAGGAGTTGTGGCCCTCCAGATATTTTGGCCCACAAGTGGCCCACCCCTGCTGTATGTGCACAACAAAGTGGTTGAGCTCTTACTCAGCTCCCATATAGTTCAATGGGACATGAGAAGAAGAACGTTCTGGTGGTTTATGCCTGCGGCAAATTGTAACTCACCTTTCTGCCAGCCCTCGTTTCGTCAAGCCTGAAATTACTATTGGGTCAAAAGGCTCCTCCGTTCCTGAAATAGTTATTCCTAGGGGTCCACCATATCTCTTCAGCTCCACTGTGTAGATAATAGCACCAGACGTTTCTTGTTCATCTGTTAGAAGAAAGAAAGATGCTGAATAATGATTATAGAAGCCATTCAGACAGGCATCAAAACTCATACTATTTCTCAGCAAAACACTAAATAACTTTGAAACCTTTACATCTCTTTGTAGGAACCTATGTGTACGCAGGTGCACACCAAAGAGGGCATGTGAGCACATGTACTAATTAACTAAATAATAGTTTTCAGTTTGTCTGCCAGCCTTTTTACTATTGGAGAATGTTATTAATGTGGTCTGAAAACAGATTGAATCAGAGTTTTTTGTACCAGAATTATCCTCATCCTTCCTGATCTTCAATTTGACAAGTTCTTCACACTGCTTTAAAATCTGCACCGCATCCTCCATTGAGCAATTGTCGAGTCGGATATTATCAATGGCTAACAGCTTGTCTCCAGGCTCTAAGGTGCCAGTCCTGTGTATAAAGGAAAACCAGTTCTGTGTTTAACACATTCCAGATAGCGGTAAAATTTGTTCTTTTCGAGAGCTGCTGCAATATTGTTGGCAGTATAGTGACTCTTCTATACAAGGATAATGACTCAAAACACAAGGTGGGGAATAAATAGTTCTGTGTGGAACAGGCTCAGGATAACTAAAAACCAGCTGGAGAATATACCTCATTTTCAGTGGCTATACCCCAACTGCTGAAAATTTAGACATCTTTTCAATGTTTCAGGTTGAGTACCTTAACTGAGAAAATCCTGGAATTTCACATCATGTCATGGCCTCTCATCAGAAGTAAAAGTGAAGGATGCTGGTGATAATAACAATTCATTTTGTGAATTACAGTTCTAATTTTTACCATATACCACAAGAGGACACAAGAACATGCTGTTATTAGGTCCTGGCTGTCCTACCCACTGGTGCAGGAGTGGGCAACTTGTTGTAAGCCAAAACATCTGGAGAACCACGCTGCCCACCCCTGCCCTAGTGGTACATCATCCTGAGATGTCACAAGAACATGGGCCACTGCAGACATAGTCAGAGAGCAAACTCAACATTTTGCATGTTCTATTTTTACATAGCTGACAGCAGTGCTTGTACTGGAATCAGTTATGCTTAAGGGGGACTCCAGGAGTCCATATCAGTACAAAATACTAATTTATTAAAGTCAAGTCTGTGCTCCAATTAGATGTACTTCTATGCGGAGACTACTCATATTATGCATAGAAGGAAAATATGCAAATATCTGTGAACTTCAAGACAAGGGGAAGATGTTGGGAGGTATTGTTCTTTGATCCTGAATTCTGAGAAGGGCCCATAGTTCAGTGGTAGAGCACATCCTTTGCATGCGGAAGGCCTTACGTTCAATCCTCCACATCTTCAGCTTAAAAGATCTTGGATGGTAGGTCTGGGAAAGACACCTGCTAAGGAGCTTGGAGAAGCATTGCTAGTCTGAGTAGACAATGGTGGGCAAGATGGATCAATGGTCTGATCCAGTATATAGCAGCTTCATATACTAACTAGGTTCAGCCACACATCTGGATCTAGTTTCCCTACAAAACATGGGGGTGGGAGTAGCAGATCTTAACCTTCAACAGACCCATGGCTACTTATTTAGTAAGTGAGAAATCAGGTATGTCACTCACCTGTGTGCTACACTGCCCTTCTTGATATCAGAGATAATTAAAGGCTCTCCAGACTTTCTGCTTGCTGTTTTGTAAGAAAGACATGCAGTCAAAACTCAGCCCAGGCATCTAGAGTCCATAGGATCATCTTAAGCACTGTACTACATAAACATTATAAAGTAGGAAGCATTCCATTACATTTGCCCTTGCAATTTAAAACTTAATAAAAGATTGCTACTGAGAACTAATAATGCTTAGCCTAAAATTTTTAAGCATAGGTATTGCTAAGCACTTTAAGAATTGCATGCAAGAGCACATTTTGGCACCCTTCCCCCGAGAAAAGGAGATTAACCCCTGGACTTCCATTGTACCATGTTGATGACGACAATATGACATGGAATGCAACATCTTGAAGAAAAGGAACATCCATCTCTGCTTATTTCATTGTTCTCTAAGATCAATGTGTCTTACATACACACAAATGGTCTAAACCAGTGTTTCTCAACCTTGGGTCCCCAGATGTTTTTGGCCTACAACTCCCAGCATGCCCCAGCCAGCTATGCTGGCTGGGGCATGCTGGGAGTTGTAGGCCAAAAACATCTGGGGACCCAAGGTTGAGAAACACTGGTCTAAACTGTGATGTGGAGGAAGTGAAGGGTGATGAGAAAAACTAGCTTGGGGAAGCAAAGGGATAGCAAATACCATTTTATTAGGGGAGAAAGGATTTAAATCAAGCTATACAGGGCATTAATATTCTGTGACCGAAAGTTGGGTGAGTGAATGGGGGTAATGGGAAATATTTTGGAGGGAGCACCTGCTGCCCTCCAGTCATGAGGGTGGGTGGGTGATGCAGCAGCATCACAGCTATAGGGACCCCGCCAGGATGGTAGATGAGAGAGGTTCATAGCAGGGTTTGACTTCCCCTTTTACAGGGACCATCTCTGGTGAAAATGTTGTTGGGTGAGGAAAGGGGAAGAAGCAGAACATGCACATACATAGGAGGTGTGTTGTATGCTGGGCATACAACAAGATGCTATACATATAGAGGACACTACAGAAAATCCCCAAGAGTATAGTTTCCTATCAGGAAGCACTTCACGTCATTAACAGCATCTGAAAGCTGGCAGACCAGATATCTGATATCTGTTTAAAACAAATTCCAAGTCCATCCTGCGATTTTACAACAGAAATAGTATATGAGGATATAGCAAAAGCCTATTCCAAAGCTTTTCAGATTCATCATACGGCTTTCTTCTTCCTACTTGAACAAACTCGCCTCAATTTAATAATGTAAAAATATCACCAGTCAATACCCCTACAAAGCCCAATCAGTCATAATTATGTCCTTCAGTAGCAGTGGGAGAAGTGGGCAGGAAAGGATGGACAGGTTTGAAGTTAAGGACAAATATTCCATCCACATTCATCACTAAGCTTTCAAATCTGGATGGAACATTGTAGGAGTGCTGGCAAAACACATAATCACCTAAGCAGAATAGAGCTAAATATGACAGGCGTGGATTCTCACTGAATTTATTGTACTCTGGTATAAGGATGCTTGAGGATTTCATTTAGTCCACATTTTAAAGCAAAGAGACCTATCCATGCCTTCCAGGCTATTGTGTGGATTGGAACAGTTATCCTTTGGATTGCATGCTTCTCGAATTTTGCAGTGCAGTTCTTGGCTCAAAAAACGCACCAAATTGCATAGTGTATTTTAGGATAAAATACATTTAGAATGTGTATTTCGTGAAAAGATTTTCAAAATATGTATTTAAATACTAATCCTTGTGCATTATATATATATATATATATATATGATATCAATGTTGGAAACGGGATGTAACCGAAACAGGACTTATGAATGAACGTATGCAAAACTAACACGGACCAGAAATAGACTGATCCCTTAATCCTTAGTACAGATACTGTAGTTCCAAATAGAGACAGACCCTGTCAATTATGAAAATTTAACATGGGCATAATTAACTTCATTTCCTTCTAAAATAGATGGAAGGATCGAGTTCCTACATCTATGTATTTTAAAAGGAAATACAGCTATAAGCATATGCTCTTCACAACTGAGGTGCATTTGGGTACCACTCCTCCAGAACCTGTGGTGTTGGAAAACCGAGGAAAGGCCAGGTCAGGTAGGATTTTCTATACATAGGAGGTGTGTGGGGACCTCCTGGATATGTAGAAATGTCTATGGTGTTTAAAATAGCTCCCCCCCAAAATGTATGGGGTCCAAGAGCTGTGCATGTGCCCTGCGCTTATGCTGCCAGTGAATATTAGCAGCAAAGCGGAACATGCAGGCACAAGATCAGACAGCAGGGACTGACAGTTTGGCTGAAGGGAAGCATAGGACATTTGGATGTCCTCCCCTACACAAATGGCAACACTCTTCACAGGTCTACACTTATCTATATCCAAGTACAAAGCATCAAAACAAATCAGACTTCCCCGGATATTTTGCACTGTAATTTGCATCTTCCCTGACTATTGACCATGCTGGCTGGGGCTGATGGGAGTTGTAGTCCAATGCATCTGGAGGGACTCAGGTTCATCAAAATGGGCTCAAGAAAATACCTATTAGTGCCAAATATGGAAAACAGAACAAGAATCTGTTCAGAACCAGTGATCCATGGCAGTCAACTGACTGCATCCCAGAAGGTTAGAAGTTCAACTCTTATTTAATCTTGCACTGGATGATGCTACATCCAGACAATTCAGACTGAAAAGTCCAAGGTGACTGGATCCGAAAGCACGGGTAATAAAATTTGGTGTGCCTAACCACACCAGCCCAGTGATCCATTCCAGATGACCACTCTTCGCAAAATGACTTGATGCATTTCCAGCATTTACAAAGGTTGAAATGCTGAAGGGCATTTAGAAAACAGAGACATCGGATCATCCAATTGCTCCTCTCCATGAATGATACCTGTAACTGCCCTAAACTATAGTTCTCTAGTCAAAGTGACAACAAACTAGAAGTGCATACTAAGCTAACATTTATCCTGCAACTGCAAATATACACGTAACTATACTCATGGGAGAAAAAAAGCACAAAAGGAGATGTGCCCAACCATCATAGTAGACAGGAGAAATCTCCACAGAGATTTTATCTATGGAAACAATTTGAATTATCCTTTTCAAATAGGCTTAATGGTATTTTATTTAGATGTGACAGTATAGGTCTCAAAACCTATTTTGCATACCAATACTTAAAGAGTTTCCAGATCAAGCATCAGCATAACTGGTAAAAATTCAATTTACTTTAAAATGGTCACATATAATTAGCATGGTTTACAAAAGTAAGTTTAATCATTTTAAACAAGGGATGCTGTGCTCTAGGAAAAGTTGGTTAAAATTAATCCAGCATGGTACTGACTATTTTACAGTGCTCCTCTCAAAATGCAAAAGATACAAACTAATTTGGGCAAGGAAGACAGCTCTGTAGTCAATTAGTATTCAGTTAACCCTATTAGATCTTATTAGCTAAATTACATTTTCTGTTGGCAAGCTACTCATTTTGCTGTTCACTCAGGTTTGCTTCCAGCTGGCCTACACGTAAGCCTCCCCTGGAACATAGATGGGCTTGCTTTGCTTTTCATACACCAAACTATTCTATGCTCAAGCCTATTATCTCTTGCCTTTTCACATTAGAGTAGATCTTCATTCTGTTCTACCAAAGCTTTCATCATGCACTGCAATGGTGGCTGAAGAAGACATGGCACTAGATTCCCAATGTACTAGAGCAGGGGTAGGCAATCTGATGCCCTCCAGATGTTTTGGACTAACAACCCCTAACATCCATGACCATTGGCCATGATGACTGGGGCTCATGGGAATTGTAATGCAAAACAACTGTAGCACACCACGTTGCCTACCCCTGTACTAGAAGGAGCCTGCCAGCATAACGACAAATGGCCACCCCACCACTGGCATGTGGCCTCCACCAGTGATTGCCCATACCCCATTTACACATGCAATCTTTTCCTCCCCCTCTCTTTCACAAGTACACACACACACAGTGCTTCCAGATGAGCCTTTTTTCATTCATAGAAATGTACAGAGGGAGGGTCCAGGGACCATGAACCTCATCTGTTTGTCCATCACTTCTTCCATCTTCTTCCTTAATGCAAAAAATCCATGAATGAAGAAAAGAGCAAATAGCTGCATATTGCATAATGCCTTCTGGGTGGTAGTGGTAGGAGTCCTCCATCTGGAATCTCTCTCTCTCTCTCTCTCTGTCACTCACTCACACTCTCTCTCACACACACACTCCTCCCTTCTGAAAAGCCACCCTGCTGTAATTATTTATGTATTTATGTATTTATTATTTTTATACCCCGCCTTTTTTCCTGCAAGGAACCCAAGGCGGCTTACATAATCCTCCTCCCCCTCTCCATTTTATCCTCACAGCAACCCTGTGAGGTAGGTTAGGCTGAGAGTCTGTGACTGGCCCAAAGTCACCCAGGGAGCTTCATGGCCGAGTGGGGACTAGAACCCGGATCTCCTGAGTCCCAGTCCAACACTCTCACCACTATGCCACGCTTTTAAAAGCCCAACTACAGTGCGGGAGGGGCCATTTAACCGGGGGGGGGGCCGCAGTGTGAATGGGAGAGTTAGCCTTTTCCTCCCCAGTAGTGACTCCCCTGAAAATGCCTCCATGCTGCAATTAGGCTTTTAAAAAAAATGTCCATGGGCACCAATTGAGGCTTTTAAAACAACTGAATGAGGCATGGGAGGGAGGAGCGAAAAATCTCTTACCTCTGATCAGCTGCTGATCGGAGAGTAGAGATTTTGGTGCGGGCCGGGGGAGGGGCCTGGGGGAGGGGCCTGGGGGAGCAGCTGGTGGGCTGGATGAGGACTTCCCATAGGCCGCAGTTCCCCCACTCCTGCTCTAGTTCTAGTATTATTTACTTGACAAGCCACTGAAGACCAAAGGTCATGCTGTTTAAGAGAACATAGGACATTTAATTAAAAGTGACTTAGTAATCAAAAATAATAAACACAGGCTATGAGTGTAACAATTATATAAAATGAACGTACTACCAGCAAAAGCTAAAATAGATCTCCAACCTATGGCTGCTGAGGTTGTAAACTGAGGGAAGTATAGCTATAAGAGCTAGCAGGTAACAGGGCAGCAATGGCTCCTCCGGTTTGTCTCTTCCCAGTCCTCTCATCTGTCCCCCTCTACTGCCTGTTGTGTGGCATGCATAAGCCCATCTTATCACAGCAGGCAAGCGGCAAATGCCAGGGCTAAGGAGGAAATGGGCCAGAGAAACTGCTATATCATTCTAGGTTTTAGCTTGCACGCCCTCATTTATTGTACTGTATTTCTATACCGCCTTTCTGGGATTCACCAGGACCATTAACAAAAAGTTCAAAACATAAAAACCATAAACAAATAAAAACATAGTAGAACACTGAAAACAACATTAAAAACCGTAACAACGATTTAAAAGGCAAGTTAAAAAGATGTGTCTTGATCCCCTTCCTGAATGCAGAGATAGTGGGGACATGTTGCAACTCCAAAGAGAGTGGTGTTCCAGAGTTTGGGAACACCACGGGAGAAAGCCGTTTCTTGTGTGCCTGACAAATGGGCCTTGGGCAAGCAAGGGTGTCTTCAAAAGGGCACATGGGCATTATTCTCCTTGTGTGCCTGTTTCCCAGCAGAATCAGGCCCCAGCTATTTGGCGGGCTGGTGGGAGCAGATTCTGCTTGGACATGGGCATGCAATGAGAGCCATCCCCATGTACCCATTTCCCAGCAGAATCAGTTGAATGGTGGGCACATCGGGATGAATCTCCCCGCACTCCTGTTTCCCTGCAGCATTTGCTTGTGATCCAAGTTGCTGGGTTGGGGAAGGGGATGAGGTTAAAGTCTATCCCCCCCAAGAGGCCTTAACTTCACCCTCCTCTCAGCGATCATGATCCAAGTTGCTGGGATGGGGAGTGGGGGAGGAAGTATGTGTGCGTGCGTGTGCTTGCATGCGTGCGAGTGAGTGTGACACTGCATGGTGGCACTGTCTCAGGAGGTTGGCAAATGAAACCAGCATTGAATTGAGGATACAGAGCAATAGATTAAAAACTGGATCTAGTGGGAACTACAGTGCCACTGAGGAAGGCCATTCGGGCCGAAACGCGTTTGGCTTATCCACCAGATAGCAGGAAAGTTTCTTTTTTTATTTATTTATTTTTATTTTTTTTATTTTTTTAGTCTCCGTAGAGACTGTCAAAAATTGCCATTGCTGACTATATTTCATGGCGGGGTATTGGGAAAAGTTTTCAATTAGCAATAATCGCGCCTCGGATTAACCTCATTGGCTACGATACTGCCACTGCGCAAAGCTTGGAAAGTTTCTATAATGTGAGGACCTATCTCGGGAAGCAACAAACAAAAAACATTGACACAAATAAGACTTCACCCAGAGATAAAAGTCCTCAAGTCTGAAAAAACATTCAAGATTATCTTCAGCCCTTGAGAAGCTATATTTTACATGTCTATTTGTTTCTGGCTTATACATGTTATATATATATATACATATATATATATATATAAAATTAAATATTTTTGTAAATCTTTGACATTATAAATTGAGTTTATTTTACTATACCTTTATTGGTTATATTTTTGGTTAGTATATATATATTTCTTGACTTTTAAGTTTCTGTGCATTGTTTTAGTCAGGATTTTAAACACAGTCCCTTGTTGTATGTTTTTGTTTTCACATGCATGGTGGCACCAGTGGGGATGCAGTCCCAGGGGTTCCAGGAAGCTGAAATTGAACCCTGAAGCTCCCAAAGTTGCCCACCCCTGATGTAGATGTCAAACGATGTAGAGGACAAAATGGAACCCTCCGGGACACCATAGACCAAACATTCTGGTGCCAAACAGCAGTCACCCAATACCAGCTTCTGTACACGACCTTACAGGAAGGACTAGAACCACTGCAAAACAGTGACCCCATGGCCTGGCTCGGCCCAGCCAGGCAGTCCAGACAGATACCATGATTGACGGTACTGAAAGCTGCCAAGTGGTCCAGAAGAACTAGTAGGGCTACACTCTTCCCATTCAGTTCCCCGGTGTAAGTCATCATAGGTCATCATAAGATTATTATTTTTGCAGTGATAAGACTGAATATCAGAGGACCTAGGAAATAATGTTTAATTTATGATAGAGATTATTCTTCAGAACATACTGTGATAGGTCCACCATCTGTTGTTTCCTATATTAAGGCTAATCACTGGTAAATTTAAATTTATTGGCAGTTAATCATTTTGTTATATACAGTTTACTATTCTTATTACACACATAAAAGCCAAAAATAAGATTTTAAAAGATATTTTTTAATGCTTCTTTACATCAGAAGGATATGTAAAAGGTATAAAGACCATGTATGGTCCTTGACCAAAGTTTCACTGAGGTACAAGTATGAGGCCTAGAAATTAACATATTCTCTGGAATGCAAACCTTGAGTACCCCAAATTTCAATGGAATGCAGTATTTCTTATATCTTCCACCAGGGGCGGGCAAGTCGTGGCCCTCCAGATGTTTTGGTCTACAACTCTCATCATCCCTTACCATTGACCATGCTGGCTAGGGCTAATGGGAGTTGTAGGCCAAAACATCTGGAGGGCCACAAGTTGCTCGCCCCTGCCTTATACCTCCTTGATATGCAGTAGTATATTTCAGTCATGACATTCCTACAGATCAATGAATAGGTGTCTTGGCAAGTGAAATGTAAATAGCTCTCTAACCCACTTGGTATGGTATTATTTCACAACTCCTTCCTCCTTCTTCTTCTTCTTCTTCTTCTTCTTCTTCTTCTTCTTCTTCTTCTTCTTTTAATTGTTGCTGGGGCAACTGATAAGGAAGATCTCACCCTTACTAATAATTGCACCTTCACTGCCATAATTTGGCCTGCTGGCCACCTTAGTATTTAAGTACAAAGGACATTTAAGGGTTATTCCAGGGACTGAGAGTACCAGGTCTTGGGAGTTCTGGGAGAAGAGAGATCTCATCATCAAAACAGTCTCTGATTCTTGTTATTGCACAACAGCAAGAGGCAAGATGGTCGATGTTCTTATTTACTTTTCCTGATTTACCCCCAGGCTCCCACAATCTCTGCAGGGAGCCAGGCTACCTCTGCTTTATGGCATGATGGATGAAGTGTCTCAAAACACATGTCCATTTTATGTTTTTAACAGGATGCATAATGACTTGGATTGGGAAATTATTCCCCTCAGAGGAGTTTGAGCACATAACTCACACGCACCAGTGACTCCGCCAGTTATAAAACACCTTCTACTATTGACTGAGACACAGCAGCATTTGGGAAATGTGTAATTAAACAAAGTCTAATACTGCTATAAAACCACATCTCAGAAAGGAAGTGTTCATAACAGTTGAAAGAACCATTTAAAGAAAACTGAAACCAACGACAGCTGAGCGAAGGGGAACACAAATTCACAAAGGGCAAACACATTTCAGGACTGAATTGCAACAGAAAAGCAGTCAGCCTAAAAAGCCACCATTACTAGAATAGAATAATAGAATCATAGAAAAGTAGAGTTGGAAGGGGCCTACAAGGCCATCGAATCCAACCCCCTGCTCAATGCAGGAATCCAGGTCAAAGCATCTCTGACAGATGGCTGTCCAGCTGCACCTTGAATGCCTCCAGAGTGGGAGAGCCCACCACCTCCCTAGGTAGTTGATTCCATTGTCTTATTGCTCTGACAGTCAGGAAATTTTTCCTGATGTTTAGGTGGAATCTAGGTTCCTGTAACTTGAGCCCATTATTCCGTGTCCTGCAAACTGGGATGATCGAGAAGAGATCCTTGCCCTCCTCTGTGTGACATCCCTTCAAGTACTGGAAGAGTGCTGTCATATCTCCCCTCAGTCTCCTCTTCTGAAGGCTAAACATGCCCAGTTCTTTCAGTCTCTCCTCATAGGGCCTTGTTTCCAGTCCCTTTATCATCCTTGTTGCCCTCCTCTGAACCCTCTCCAGTTTGTCTATGTCCTTCTTAAAGTGAGGTGCCCACAACCAAATACTTCTGTAGAATCCATTAACTTGAGAGAAAGTTTATAAACTAAAAAGTTCTTCTAACAGGATATTCATATCAAACTATGTTTATTAGTCCTCTAAATCTTTACATTCTGAAACAAAGTAGAGAACAGACCAATTCATAAAGCCATCTTTTTGAGGGGAGAAAATTATTAAGAGCTGAGTTCCCTTTCACCTACTACCAATGGTTCAGGTATTGAAAGACTCCCCAGCTCCAGATATTAAGGATCAGAGATTCTAACAATGTTTTCGGTACTGGAATATGCTCTCAATCCTTTCACACAAAAATCCACTCCTGGTTCCGCCCCCTCCCACTTTTCTTGGTTTTAGCAGCCTAACTGGGGGGGGGGGAGTTTTTTTCTTCCTATTGCCAAACAAGTGTGCGCCAGAAATTCCTGCCTCTGAACTGCAAATCATTTGAAGAGATTGTAGGTAGCAGTTAACCTGCCCGCCCCTGAAGGAGAGTTCACCACAGAAAATTATAAAATTATCATATGAAAGCTTTAACACATCAACAGGGCAGGCCCAAGACATTTTGCTGCCTGAGGCAGAGAAGCAAATGACAGCCCTCACTCTCACTCCCTCCACACAACCAAAGTCAAGATATATAGTATCCAAGGCTGGTCAAGTCGTTTTGGCACCTGAGTCAGCAAATCCCACAAGTGCCTCTCTCCTTCCCTGGCAGTAAAAATGCAATGATAATAAATTAAATACCCAACAATTTCCTGCCTTTCAAGACATGGACATCCAAAATCAGTTGCCTGAGGCAGCTGCCTCTCCATGCTTACTGGTAGGGCCAGCCCTGCACATCAAAAGCAAACTTAAGAGTCAGGGCTGGCCTGCAAGTCTTGGGAAAGCCCTCCCCTTGGCTTTGTTTACAAGCTGACACTGCCCGCAGCCAAGAAAAGGAGCTACCTATTCGCAAAGCTATTTCACCAAGCTTGGCGCCACCAAGCTATTCCACCAAGCCAGCACCACTGGAGAATGGCTTGTTCATGCAGACCCTGCAGGATTGGGAAGCACTGATACAGCACTTCGGATCTCCTAAATTTGTGGGTGGATGCACATTATCCAGTGATAACCAGGTATAGAGAACATCTCCAGAATACCCGTCCATTGTAAAGAAAATTGTAATGTACATCTTCTGACTTAGCAATACTTACAGCTGATGGTAATCCCGAGCTCCACACCTCTTTTCTTGGGTAGCTTGACATGAAAGGTACCACTGCTGGGAATGACAGATTCTAAAGACCAAAAAAAAAAAGGGGGGGGGGAGCACAAAAAACCAATTAGATGATCAGGGGATACAGTTTTACATGGCTTAATTGGATTGTACTGCAGAGTTCCCATCTTGTGAAGATAAATTATAGGGGCATACATTTGAGCCAGTGCATGCAAGAGGTGGCTTCACACAAGGATTATAATAGATGGAGTTGCCCTAAATTTTCATTGACTACAACTAACTATAGTAGTTCATTTTTTAAAAAACAAAACCTCCTAGTGGCTCGCATCCTGAATTGGATGAATGAAATAACAAAATTTATACCCTATTTTGAAACTGTAAATACTTTCATCCTAATGCAGTGACTACATAATGGCCTTTAATTCACATTTAAAATTATAGTTGCCATCTTTTTGCACATATGCCCATTTATCTCTGAAGGGTAGGTGGTGGCATATGTGACTTTTGTCTTTGAATTAGCTGGATATATATGAATACTCAGTATAGTTTCATGTCAACATACCAAAAAAGAAATTAAAAAACAAACAAACCATAGCCCACTTCATCCCTGGAAGAAACTGCCCCCCCCCCCCCTTTGCAAGAGGAAATTAAAAATATTTTTAGGGCTTGGCAGCTCTGGTTCTAAAGGAGAGAAAAAAATCCAGCTGACAGCTGTGAGACTGTGCATAAGGGAGGAGCTGCTTGACAAGCTACAGTGCCAGGTAGGAAGGGTTGACAACATGCTGCCAGGTCAATGCTTAATTGTCCTGGGTAGTTGCATTTTATTGTTATGAGCCGACGGGACTTTGTGGTGAGTTTCCGACACCTTCTCTAGCTAATCACAATCAGATTCCTTGATACTGAAGAATACTCTTATGCCTTTAACTTGAAAGCCAGCATGGTGCAGTGGTTAAAGTGTCAATTAGGATGGGAAATATCCAGGTCAAAAATCTGCACAACCGTCAAGATCACTGGGTGATCTTGGGCCAGTCACCATCTCTCGGCTGAACCAGCCTCACAAGAGAAATTGTTGTGATGATAAAACAAGAGATGTGTGGAGGAAGGACCACATGAGCCACGAGCTCTTAGGGGAATGGGTGGGATGAAAAATTAAGAAATAATAAACATTTCCTGCAATGCTGTAATGGGGAGAGCGAAATACAAACCTCTCTCAATGCCATGCACCAGAGCTGCTTTGAGCCACAAATCTGAAACTCTACATACGGTAAGTATCACCAGTTTCCCATAAACGTACACAGGGAGCCACCTTGTATCGAATCAGGTCTATCTAGCAGAAGATGTACTTTTGGTTAACAAAAGGTCTACAAGGTCACAGACAGAGGTCTTTCCCCAACTCTACTTATAAGGGGATTTTGGCATCTTATATGTGCAAAGCATGTGCTCCACCCCTGAGCTTGTTAGGTTTTGCATAGGCAGAACGAGATTACCACCTGACATCAGGATTATCACCTGACATGGAGGTTGTCTCTTGAGATGAAATACACAAGGTCTCTAGTCACGAGACATAGTCTCAAGGTGATATGACTCAGCAGCCTTGGGACAGATTTGGGGTAAACATGTTGATGAATAGGTTATACAACTGGGGTGAGTAATATCCTATTTATAGGTGCAGGGTCTGTGGTATAAAGCTAACACACTTGTTGATAGCTTTCTTCTCCTCTCGTCTCACTCGACTTGTATTGTTCTGGACTTCACTTCATCTAGCCTTACCACTGGGGTATTGGATTTGTATCTGCAATGATGTAGTGAGTAGAGAGTAAGATGATTGTTGCCTTAATCCCATGTAATTGGGTCTTACAAATAAACTCTTTAATCTTTATTAACTGCTGTTATCTCCTCCTTCCGCCTGCGTGACTGGGACTGAGGGTCACTGGCTAGGGAAGCTTTTGAACCCGGGTCAGTCCAGCTCTCACAGAGCTATGCCACTCTCCTAATGCAGCTCCACTGAAGCTGCATCACTGCTGTTGTTAAGTTTGGAGCTTTCACTAGGCTGTCCAAAGTGTACACTGTAGTGAAGCTAGATTCTTGGGGAAAGTCTCTGGTTCTCACTTCAAAAATAAATATGCATTGGCCAAGAAAAAAAAAAAGAGATAATGCTGTATTCTGATCTCTGGATCACTGAAAACAATCTGGTCATTTACTGCTCTGTGTTGTCTGAAGAACTCTACAAAGTTGGGAAATTTTAAAACAAAGTGTTTGAAGCCATCAGTGAAGCATCATTAAAAAGGAATTCAGGCTTCTGGCAAAATAAGCATTCCCATACCTGCCACGTCAAACTCAATCTCCAGGACAACCTTGTTAGTAAGTGCTGCATCCCGCAAGAGCTGATTGGCTTCTTCCATTGTCCCATCTTCTGTTGCAATGCTGTTGATGGAAAGCACTCTATCTCCAACTTGTAGGAGGCCACACCTGCAATCCAGAGTGGTGGGAGAGGTCAGGAAAGGGGAATACCCATAGAGATCATGAACTTCCTTTTCTAAAGTAGTCAGTAAGAGGAGCAATACCAATGGGCAACCCAGATTGTGAGCTTTTCTACACAAAGCATTTCTTGTGCTCTCATCTCTCCCTACTCATGGTTGTTTATATGGGTTATTTAGATAATGTTGTGACCCTCCAGTTTTGCTTCTGTTTTTAAACAGCACTTTCAGCTGGATTTTTTAGAACAGGGAGAATGTGGTGTTATTTTAAAAAAGCGAAAGAAAACTCTTTTTCCATTTGTGTAATTGCTCTATTCTGTTATACCACAGTGCAACCTAGAGGTTATTTAGCAGAAAAGCAGGAAAGGTAACTCTTCTCATGTAGTACTCGGATCTCAATTCTGCAACGAAACCAAAATGGATGTGTGATCTTGACACATTCTATGGAATTTTCAGATGTGTCCTGAAAATCATTGCAGATTGTTATGGAAATCATCTGTATTCTAGAGAAAATATCTTTCTGTCACCCACAAAAAGCTACATTACAACCAAGATCAATCAAAGCTGTATGAAAGGCAGAGAAACTGACAGTTGCTCTTGCTTTGAAACCATGTCTAATACCACAAAAGTCACATTAACCATGCCTGAACACATTTGGCACCCAGACTAATGACATTGAAAATTACAAACTCCTCTGATTAATATATGGGTAATATCGCAAGCTGCAACTCAGTAGATTCACTTCAGTGTCTCAGCAAATTGGGTAATCATTTATCCCTTGTAATTTCCCTTCCTGAAGCCAAATGCACACAGGTGCTGCTTAACGGCGCTGAAAAGCCAATATTATTATAAGACACATCTCCAACACAGACTTGACCTGCACCTGTTGTAAAGCAATGACTGTCGTGTACAAGCAACAGGTGGAGATCCCAGCAAAAGCAAAAAAAGAAGTGGCCAAGAAGGATCAGAGTATGCAGTGGTGGTTGGTGCCCACTGGAGCTGGTGAGGCTGAGGCAGAGCCAACTAGTTCACTACACATCCTCTTCTCTTGCAAAGCTCCCGAGGAGGAGCTTTGCAAGAGAAGCTTTGCAAAATTTCTCAACTTTGTAGAGTTCTTCAGACAACACTGAGCAGTAAATGACCAGATTGTTTTCAGTGATCCAGAGATCAGAATACAGCATTATCTCTTTTTTTTTTTCTTGGCCACTGCATATTTATTTTTTGCAATAAATGCATTACCAAAGCAATGCATTACAAGTATTTAGCATCTAAGTAAACCAACACTGACACTTCACACAGACACACTCCAAGGCAAATATGCAAGTTGCTTGACAGAGATCATGATTGCAAGGGAGAACTTGGGTTTGATCCCACCAGCACATTTCTGCTCCGCAGCAGGAACCCATTTCGTAGAAGCAAAAGCCATGGCAGAAAAGAAATGTGCGTGCGTGGCGGGGGGCGGGGGGATCTGCACAGTAACACAGTGAAGGAAACCAGTCTTTTCAATCCACACAGCCAGCAACTGATAGCAGAGAAAAGGGAAACTGAGACACATTAACTTGAAGATCATGCCTCCAAAGCACAGGATGTGTGTGTGTTTGAAGAAGCCATCTTTTGATTCCCAGCAGCTAGCAACCCATGGCACAAAAATGGGGGGATTCAGAGGCACATGAACTTTAAGATCATACGGTAGTGCACGCACTGGTAACTTCGAGGCTCGACTTCTGTAATGCGCTGTACATAGGGCTACCTTTATACCTAGTCCGGAAACTTCAATTAGTGCAAAATATGGCAGCCAGACTGGTTGCTGGTACACCTAGGGGTGCCCATATCACACCAGTTTTAAAAGCACTCCACTGGCTGCCAATCAGTTTCCGGGCGAAGTATAAAGTGTTGGTTATTACCTTTAAAGCCCTACATCAGTGATGGCGAACCTATGGCACGGGTGCCACAGCTGGCACGCAGGGACCTCTCTGTGGGCACTCGAGCCATTGGTCACCAGATCGTGAAAAGACTGTCCCCTTCTGCAAAACACTAATGATTTTGTTCTTTATCACAGTGTGGAACAGAATGATTTTATTCTAGAATTCCTGTTACAGAATTCTTTTCTACATTGTTAACACATTTAAAAGATTTTGAAGAATGATGCACAGAGCATGGCTTGGATGTAAAGCCCTAACAGTTGACCTGAGTGCTGCATGTGTTGCTCTCAAACTAATGGAGTATGAGGCAAGGTTTGACAAATTATCAGCATGCATGCAATAGCAAAAATCACATTAATTGTGCAAAAGCATGCCCAATGCAAACTTTTACCTAATGCAGTGTTTGCAGTCCAAGACATAAAGTGTGTAAAATGTGTTAAGCACGTTTAGTTTTCTTGTTTATCTTGCTCATCCTAGTACAGGTTGACTTTTACTTTTACTAATCCGACAGCTGTAGAAGCAGGGAAAGGACCCGGGGTAAAGCTTGCCCCATACAATTTCAGTCTGGCATATAATCATATTACAAGTTGAGAATCCCTTATCCAAAAATACATGTGCGTAATTATTTTAAAAGTTTGTATAAATTCCCTTCAGGCTATGTGTACAATGTAGTACTATAATAATTTTTTGAGTTGATTTTTGGTTTTTGTAATATTTGGTTTACATAAAACGGGAGGGAATTGTGTGGCCCTCTAGATGTTGTTGGACTGCAACTCCCAGCATTCCTCACCATTGGCTCTGCTGGTGAGGACAGCTGGGAGTTGTAGTCCAACAACATCTGGAGGGCTGCATAATTCTCACCCCTGCCATAAAAGGTACAAGTTTGCTTTGAGGCTATCTTTTTCCTGCTCTTCCCAAGTCCACAACTGATACACTATGTAACTTTGACTTTTATTTCTAAATATTGCTTTTCTTTGGTATAAAACATGAAACAGGCTCCCTGGTGACACTGAAACTAAGTGGCAGTAACTCCTTTGCTTGTGTTCTGTTGTTCTGGTTTGAGTTTTATGGAAAGGACCTCTGTACTTTAGGATGTAATCCTATACACACTTTCCCATGAGTAAGTTCCATTGAACATAATAGAACTTACTTCCGAGTACACATGCATAGGATTGCACTGTTATTCTGTTTTCAGAGCAGTGGTAAATTTTACTTGGCTCTCCCTGTGTACCCCATGTGAAAGTCTTTTTCTAACACATGCTGAAGTGCAATGGAGAAAGCTCTCTGCAGTAATGATTAGAATTATTCTGCAGGGATTTTGGATTGTTTTTTTTTTTTATGCATTAGAAGGGAGTTAGCAGAAAACACACCCTCCTCAAGAGAAAGAAATAAAAAATCCCAACTACCTCAAATAGCAGCAACAAACATCATCATTCCATTTTGGCATTATTGTTCAATCACAGTGTTCTTGTTCTTGTTCTTTTTTAAATAACATACAATAGAGCCCACATGTTTTTTTCTGAGTGGAGAAAATAGGAGCTTGCAGGGTGGGCCTGTGAACCACTTTGCACACTCAGAGATATCTAAATGTTAAATATTATTATAAATTCAAATATTTCTGTGCTTAAAATACTACAGTTTTGTGTGTTTCCTCTAATAACTTTTGTACTTGACCATGCCCTTTGGTTGCCTGGGGTGGGGAAGAAAATATGCCGGTGTCCCCCTCCCATGTAAAATGTGCCTGCAGCCCTGAAAATATTGTCACATGTACCTGCGGGCCCGAAAAGATTGCCTACTCCTGAGCTACAGCATGCCTGACAGATGGCCATCCAAGCTCTGCTTAAAATGACTCCAGTGAAGGAGAACCCACCACCTCCTGAGGCAGTCTGTTCCACTGCTGAACAGCTCTCACTCTTAGGAAGTTTCTCCTAACGCTTAGCCGAAATCTTGCTTCCCTGCAATTTCCACCTGTTGCTTCTAGTCCTGCCCCCTGGAGCAACCGAAAACAAGTCTGCTCCACCTTCTGCATGACAGCCCTTCAGATATTTGAAGACCGCTATCATGCCTCCCCACCTTAATCTTCTCCAGGCTAAACACATCCAGCTCTTTCAACCATTCTTCATAGACTGCTTTTTTGGCTGTGTTTTGCTG
Organism: Shinisaurus crocodilurus; assembly: GCA_021292165.1. Lineage (NCBI taxonomy): Eukaryota > Metazoa > Chordata > Lepidosauria > Squamata > Shinisauridae > Shinisaurus > Shinisaurus crocodilurus. The sequence goes on from CM037889.1 coordinate 4,456,668, forward strand.
CTTTCTGCTTTCTCCCAGACCGATTGCCAACCTGAGCCAGCTGTGTCCGTCTCCTGGGACAGCTCTTATCTGCCAGGATCCAATGCTGGGTGTGGTGGCAACATTGAAGGGGGAGATGCCAAAGGGGATCACCCCTTTGTGGAGAGCGGCTTCAGGGGGGACACAAGGGCATGGGGCGCCCCCTAACATTGGGTCAACTGGCTTTTGTGTTTTGTGTGTGTCAGGGTTGGTTTTTTTCTCTTAAAATCTAGTCATGTGCCTGGGAGAGAGGATATGGGGACAAGTGGGGGGGGGGGAGACTGAGGGGTCCTTAATTAGTGTGGTTATGGGTAGAGGGGGATATTTCATTGCACTCTGCAGGCTCCCTGTCCATCTGACTACTGGTCTGGAGTGTCTTCTCCTTGTGTTGGGCCAGTGGGACAGATTGGGGATTATGTTGGTGTACCGCCCACCTCACTGCTCAACAGTTTCCCTAGTTGAGCTGATGGAGGTGGTCTGGGTGTGCTGTTGAGATCTCCTAGACTGTTGGTTCTGAGCAGGGATGGGGACTCGGACTCGAGGACTTGACTCGTGAGTCGGACTGAGTCCCCCTCTGACTCGACTCGGACTCGAGTCCCAATATTTTTAATGGGACTCGAGACTCGACTCGGGACTCGAGACCAAGGACTCATCAACATCCCTGGGCTGTGCCAGAAGGAGTGGAGAGGAGCGTGATTGCCGGCGAAGAGCGCATGGAAGCGAGGTGCGCCGCTGCTCGCCCACTATGGACGGCTACCAGGAGTGCAGCCCCAACAGTGTGTCAAGATTTATTTTGATTGATGTGTTGCGTACTTGGGAGAGGCAGAAGAAGGACCTGAGATTACTCTGTGTGGCTGCTTTGAGTGTGTTTCTGGTTCCAGCAAGTTCATCACCAGTGGAGCAGGTGTTCAGTGAGGGTGGAATTGTGATGAGATCTCACCGTTCCAGAATGGGGGCCAAACATTTAGAAAAAAATCATGTTCCTCAAATGCAACATGGATACGTTTTAGGAAGTACAGCAAGTTTATTTTTTAAAATCATTTTTCTAAAATGCAACCTTTCAGACATTTTGGGTTTGGCTGCCTCTGCCTGCCTGTCTGGGGTTCCCAGCCTCCTCTGTCTGCCTGGTCTCTTCTTGACCAGTTCAACAGTTGAATTGTCCAAGACAAAGGCCTCTGCCTGCCTGCTTTGGGGTTCCCTGCCTCCTCTGCCTGCCTGGTTATTTTGGGTTTGTCTGCCTGGTCTGTTCTTGCCAAAATCAGTTGCAGAGTTTTGAAATAAAAAGGCACACTTGTGCCTAGAATTTATTTAAACCACACATCTGAAGTAGCCTTATTTTGTTGGGGAAAAAACCCATTGATTTTAATAGGGACTCGTGGAGTCAGCTTTGGGAGTGACTCGTGACTCACCATTTTGGACCAAGGACTTGGACTCGGACTCGAGACTCGGGTCCAAAGACTCGTGACTCGACTCGTGACTCGAGACCAAGGACTCTTCAACATCCCTGGTTCTGAGGAATGTCAGCATTCATGCTGAGGGCACCTTGTCCATGTGGCTCAGGACTTCATGGTCTCCATGTCAACGATGGGACTATCCCAGCACATCATCAACCCAACAATGTAGTGAGGCATACTCTAGACTTGGTTCTCTCAACTGGATATGGAGATGGTGATCTGAAGGTGGGTTTTTTTTTAATCGGTCCCTTTGTCATGGTCAGATCATCGCCTGGTGAGGTTTAAACTTAGAGCACCTTTTCCCCTTGGCAAGGGTGGGGGACCTATTAACTCCTGGAGGTGAAAGGATCCAGTTAGTTTCCAGAGGGCTCTGGGGAGGTTTCTGGCTCCTGTTGAAACCCTGGTTGATCTGTGGAATACAGAAATGACCTGAGCAGTTGACACTATTGTCCCTGAGTGCCCTCTCCAGAGTAGAGCTCATCCTGCTCCGTGGTATACTCCAGAGCTGAGGGCAATGAAGCAAAATACAAGACGGCTTGAGTGCAGATGGAGAAAAACTCCTAGTGGATGCAATTGCAGTGTGTGCCTATGGTCAGGTATATTCAGGGGCAATGAGGTCAACAAAGAAACAACATCTCACAGCCTCTATTGAATACTCTATGTGCTGCCCAGTTGAGCTTTTCAGGGTCATCTGGGGCCTATTACATGCTGGCCCTAAGGACACTGTGGATCCGTCTGAGGCCTGCTGTAATACACTTGCTTGGCACTTCCAGGATAAAATCGCTTGCATCCTCCAGGACTTAAACTCCAGTGATACAGCAGGTGAATCAGGTGAGGTATCTGGAGCACAAACATATCTAGTTTTCAGTGGTACAGCTCAAGGACATTGACAACATGCTTGGACAGGTTCGTGCAATCCAGATCCTTGTCCCTCTTGGCTTATACAAATCAGCAAGGAGGGAATGGCTGGCTGGGCCAGGGAGGTGATTAAGAGGGAGGGAGTGGTCCTTGAGAGAGGGAGTGGTCCCAAGCCGCCTGAAAGACGTGGTGTTGAGACCATCCGGAAGAAATCCTCTCTGGACCCGGAAGATCTTAACAGCTTTAGGCTGGTGGCAAATATTCCTTTCCTGGGCAAGGACATCTAAGGTCCTCCTCCAGGTGCCTCCTCCGAGGGAGGCTTGGAAGGCAGCAACAAAGGAGAGAGCCTTCTTGGTGGTGACAAGAAGGCCCTCTCCAATTATGGAACAATCTCCCCAATGAAGCCAACCTGGCACCAACATTGTCATCTTTTCTGCACCAGGTTAACACCTTCCTCTTCTCTCAGGTATTTGGTGGCATATGATGAGGTCTCAATCAGGTCCTGGATTTTTCTCATTGTTGATTGTTTAAAATTGCTTAGATAGATCTGTGTCTGTGCTGTCTGTTTATATGTTTGCATGTAAATGGTTTTTATACTATATTTATACTATATTTTAAGGTTTTTAATTTTTTAAACCTCCCAGGGAGCGTTGGCTATTGGGCGGTATACTAATGTAAAAAATAAATATAAATAATAAATAGGCTTGGTTTCCAGACCCATGATCTTATCTGGACATGCTCCAACTTGTCAATGTCCTTCTTAAAATGGGACACCAAGAATTGGACACAATACTCCAAATGCAGCCTGACGAATGTAAAATAGAACGGAGCTATTAGTTCTCATGATCTGGACACTATGCTTCTGTTAATGCAGTCCAAGTGTGTATTAGCTTTCTTAGCTGCCCCATCACATTACTGGCTCATATTCAGCTTGTGATCCACTAAGAAACCAGATCTCCCCTATCTTATACTTATGTCTTTGATTCTTTTGGTACCTAAATTGAAGACTTTACATTTATCTCTGTTGGATTTCATCATGTTAGATTTGCCGCAGTGTTCCAGCCTGTCTAGATCCTTTTGAATTTTGATTCTATCTTCTATGGTGTTGGCTATCCCTCCTAGCTTCATGTCATCTGCAAATTTGAAAAGCAACCCCTCTACACCCTCATCCAAAGCATTTATAAAAATGTTGAACAGCACCGGGCCTAGGACAGAGTCCTGCAGCATTCCACTGAAGACCTCCCTCCAGGAGGATGCCAAGCCATTAATTAGCACTCATTGAATACGGTTGCTCAACCAGCTGTGGATCCACCTGATTGTAGTATTGTCGAACCCACATTTTACCATCTTGTCAACAAGGATATCATATGAAACATCATCAAATGCTTAGCTAAAATCAAGATTATACTATGTCCACAGCATTCCCATGATCTACCAAACTAGTACTCTATCAAAATAGGAGATAAGGTTGGTTTGGCATGACTTATTCTTGACACGCCTGTGTTGACTCCTAGTAATCAATGCATTTTTTCCCCTAGATGCTCATAGACTGACCACTTAATCATCTGTTCTGAGAATTTTGCCCAGTATTGACATCAGTCTGACTGATCTATAGTTTCCTTTCTCCATCTTGAAGATGGGGACAACATTTTCCCATATCCAGCCTTCTGGCACCTCACCTGTTCTCCAGGAGTTCTCAGAGATTACAGACAGCAGCTCGGGAATAACATCTGCAAGCTCCTTCAGCACCTGGGATGTAATTTATCTGGCCCTAGAGACATGAACTCATTTAAAGTAGCGAAGTGCTCTCTAACCATGTCCTAGCTAAGCAGGGTCAGGCCTGGTTATTACTTGGATGGGAGACCGCTCCTCTAGTTTCCTGCACTGAGCAGGAGGTGATGGAACTTGACTTTAGCAGAGTGTGTGTGCGGGTTAGGAGATTTATAATCCTTGTCTGTGTGCCTGCACTCGCCTGTACAATCCACACACAGAGCTTCCAGATATCTGTCTCCCTCCTCCCGCAGCAGTGTGCAGCGTGCAGCGTGTGTGCCAGTGAACCAGCCTGGCTGCTCCGTTGCAGATTAATCCATGGAATCAGGACACACTCTGTAAACGCCACAGGTCTATTTCTACCTGTTTATTCACTTAGCAAGTAAAGTTCTACAGAGTATACATTTCCTAGTTACAGTCCATGTGCAGAGTATAAATGCATAGCAAGCATTACATTCAGTGGAGTTGAGTTGTGCTCACTCCACTCAGCAAAGACGTTACATTGTAGCAGTAACAAGTCCAGCAAGCATCACCAAGAAGGTGAAGAAGAAGAAGAAGAAGAAGAAGAAGAAGAAGAAGAAAGAAAGAAACAGTTCAGCTTCTCTCTAAAATGGCTCCAGACAGACAACAAGTTAACACGTCATCAGAACATACAAACCATGTGACTAGCTCATACAGTTCTCACACTTTAGTAACCCCTGCTAAAACACGAGATTCTAGTAAGACATAATAAACCTGTTTACCTCATCATTCTGTTCCTTCCATGTGTAAACAGTGTGCCACAGCTGGTAATGTGATACATATCACAACAGGGGGTTGGACTTGATAGCCTTGTAGGCTCCTTCCAACTCTATGATCTATGAAATCCCCTTGGGAGAAGACTGAGGCAAAATAGGAGTTGAGTAGTTCCACCTTCTCTCTGTCACTTGTTAACAATTCACCATCTTCCCTAAGCAGCAGACCTACCCCCTGATTGTCTTCTTGCTCCTAACTGGCTTTGTTTGGCTGTGTTGTTGTTTCTAGCATCCCTCACCAGGCTCAGCTCATTCTGGGCCTTAACCTTCCTGTCACCATGCTTACAAGTTCGGGCAACTCTATTGTACTCCTCCTTGGTAATATGCCCCTCCTTCTATCTCCTATACATGACCCTTTTGAATCTCAGCTCATCAGAGAGCTCCCTGTGGAGCCACACCAGCTTCTATAAATATCCCCTGCATTTCCTTCTCATGGGAATAGTTTGTGATTGTGCCTTCAGTATTTCAGTTTACAGGATCTCCCATCCCTCTTGAACGCATTTTTTCCTTCTGGATTTCTAGCCATGGGGAGGCCACCCACCTTTTCCTGTAGCTTTTTGAAATTGGCTTCCCTAAAGTCCAAGGTACGTTTCTGACTAAACTCAGCTTTCACAGTCCTCTCTGTTAGTAATTCCAAGATGACATGGTCACTTTCCCTTAAGGTTGTGGATTAAGTCCAAAACAGTAGATCCCCTTGACCCAGCCTGACAAGCTTCAAATGACACAAGAGACCAACAGGATTCTGTCTGGCCCTAAAAAGGTTGCTGAGCCTGGCACAGCTCCTCGGGGTAAGAAACCGTCTGATCTCGCTGCTCCTGCCATTCAGAATGGAATCTTCACATGATTGCCATCATTTTGATCACTGATCTTCTGCTAGATCATAGGACTAGTTAGTAGATAATAATATGGAGATAAAATCCCACCACTGGTTGGGATAGTGTGTGAATGAAGCATGACAGGCCAGTAAACTGTTCCTTATTGGCTTCAATGTCATATTAGTTGCACAAGACAGGAACAAACAGAGTAGTCAACAGACACTCTCAGGTTTTTGTCTAAGTAGACAAGAGGAAGTATGATGAGGTCCATCACTCCAACTGCAAAAGGAACGGAGCATGAGTCTGTATCTAGCTGTCAAACTATATAAATGCCACAGTTATTCTGGAATGACTTAGGGTCAGCTATATTCATTTCGTTTATTAGATTCTTTACCACCCAATAGCCGAAGCTCTGCTATTTTTATAAAATACATTATAAAAACCATATACGTACATATGAACATATAAACATACAACACAGAGAGAGAGACACACACATATAGATTTATAGATTTCATAGAATTCATAGATCAGAGTTGGAAGGAGCCTACAAGGCTATCGAGTCCAACCCCCTGCTCAATGCAGGAAACTAGAGGAGGGGTCTCCCATCCAAGTAATAACCAGGCCTGACCCTGCTTAGCTTTCCACACTCAGACAAGCTGAGCCAGCATAAGCCACAGGCCTGTGTATATCTAAAAACAATTTTAAACAATCAACAAGACATTTGACATGTACCTGCATGTCTCTTTCCCATCGTGGTTTTTTTGAGGAGGGGGTAGGGGGTTTGTAACCCTCTCCTTTTCTGCCTTTCACCCCCCCACCCCACCCCCGCCACTCTCTCAGGCCACTTTTCTCCCCATGGGTGCCTTAGACTTTTCTACCATGGGAAGGAAAGCAACTGAGAGGGGGGATTTTAAATGGACAAATAGCAAGAAAAGGAATGGTTAAGCCCTTCCCCTGCCATTCCTCCATTTGAACTCACAGTCATCCATTCCTGCTTTGCATTGAAAAAGCAAAACACATTTTCTGGGGTGGGGTGGGGTCAGGACCGGTGCAGGGCTGTTTGGCGCCCTAGGCCAAATTATATTTAGCGCCCCCCCTCTCGTGCCGTGGGGGGGGGGCTCCAGAGCAAAGCAGCCCTGCTCTGCAACCCCCCTGCGCCGCCGCCGCCACCTACCTTCCTCCCCTCCCCCCGCTGCTGGCGGCTGCTGCTGCCGACGCCGCCGACGCCTCCGACGCGACGGGACCCCCGCGCTTTTTTTTTTTTGCCGGGGAAACCAGGGCAACAGGGCTGTTTAAGCCCTGTTGCCCTAGTGGTTCCTCCCTCCAAAACAATGCCGGCGGGGCTCCGGAAACAATGCGAAGGTAGGTAGGTGGCGGGCTGCGCGCGCGCGCGGGGGGGGAGGTGCAGCGGGGGGAGGTGCAGCGGAGGCGGCAGCGGCGGGCGGGGAGGCGCGGCGGAGGCGGCAGGCGGGGCAGGAGCGCGCCGGCCGCGAGGAAGGAGTGCACCGTTTCTGCGCCCCTCTTCCGCCACGCGCCCTAGGCAGCCGCCTGGGTCTGCCTAGCGGTAGCGCCGGCCCTGGGTGGGGTAAGAAATATGCAACTGCATAAGACATTCAGCTTGGCCCTCACTTGTGAGTTGGCAGTAGGAGATAATACCCCCTTTTAAGTCACCTCCAGCTACAAGAAAAACCACAGATGTACTTTTTTCTTCAAAAGGTCTATTCAATGGTTTTTCAAATGGACACCAGGCAGGAGACAAATTAATTTCTAGAGATAGTGAAAATAAGATGTTGAATCTCTTCTCTCTACCAACTGAAAAGCAAACTAAATTAGCTCACTAAACACAGCCTGATGTGAAGCACTGACCTGAAACAAAGTATCCTTGAGGGAAAAGGAATAAAACGACCTTCCATTTGGGCTCTCACTGGTCAAGCTGCAGCCGCCGCCACTGCAGCATTCCTACCTCTGTGGTCACTTCTGAATTACCTCACATAATTTACATTCTGCCCATTGTATGGGGCAGAGGAAAAGGAAGTGGTGGCAAAAGGAATAAGGAAATAATATTACCCGTATTTTTCCGTCTATAAGATGCCCCCATGTATAAGACGACCCCCACTGGGCAGTTTCGCAACTGCGCGGTTCTCTCCTCGGCTTACTTCCGTGTATAAGACGACCCTCAATTTTTAGTCTAACAATTTTAGGAAAAAGTATAGTCTTATACATGGAAAAATACTGTATATCACTGAAACAGTATGGAAACCTTATTCATGATGGGTTGAGGTAAAACCCACTTTCAGTTTATATAATTAGCATCTTTGCTGAACTAAAGGCTGCTCTCTGGGCCCATTTTATGAAATCTAGGGCACTGTCACACTCCCATCAGCCCTAGCAGCATGGCCAATGGTCACGGATTATGGGAGCTGTATTCCAACAACATCTGGAGGGCAGGACCGGTGCAAGGCAGTTTGGTGCCCTAGGCAAGACCAGATATTTAGCGCCCCCCTCCCACTTGAGCCCTCCCTCCCTCCAGCCCTATGCTCCTGGCGCCCCCTTTAGCCCGGTGCCCTAGGCAGCCGCCTAGTTGGCCTAATGGTAGCACCGGCCCTGCTGGAGGGCCACAGGCTCCCCTCTTCTGTAATACAAGGAACGGCACTGAAAAGGCAGTTCTTCTAGTTATCTGTGACTCCATGTAACTGAAGTGACTCAGCAGTAAAACATATGTTTTTTATGCTCAAGAGCCGCTGCTAGTTAAGTAGACAGGACCAGGCTACATGGATCTAGGGGTCCACAAATTTACTTGCCATTGTGAGAATGCCTCTCCTCTCTGGTGTGCATGATGAGCTACAGCTCCTCCTCCCAAGCTCAGAGCTGAGGTAGGAGGTGGGGGATTTTCTGTCCTGCACCAGGCTTTGGAGGTGCTCCAACTGGACTCTGTGATTATGGAGATGATCTCTTGCCCCACCCCACCCCTTTCACAACTCCAAGCTCGGGCCAGTGACAACTGGGGAGTCATCTGTGTTGCTCTGTTCTTTGGAGGAACTCCAACCACCTCAGAAACGCACTGTGAAACAGATGAGCTCCACCTTTCCTTCTGAGCTCAGAGCTAGGGAAGTGGATGGGATGTCTCATACCTTGCACTGCAAGGTGGTGGTGGCTCTGAGCACATCTGAAGCTCAATGCGGCGTCAGGCAAAGCTACAGCCCTTCCATACAGTGCCAGTCAAAATTTGGCAGCACCACGGGCAAGATCGATGGGTGGCAGGGTTTTTTTGCCACTCTTGCCAAACAGCTCTGTAGCTGATCCCAGCAACCCACAATGAAATTGCTCTCCCGTGCTCAAATGACATGACAACCCACCTGGGTACAAACAACCACTAGAACAAGCAAGCCATGAGTTGTCAGGGTGGCTTGTTCACAAAAAATAAGCTACCCTGCTTAAATTGGTCAGGGTTTGCATGAAAAGACAACCCATTGTGGCTACCTGTCCATAATGGATTGTGTCGTGTTGTGCAAAACAGGTCTGTGTCTGACCCTGGGAGAGAGAAGTTAAAGCTGACAGTCTGCTATAGGAATACAAGTGCCAAAAATAAGGAATGGCTGGTATTGACCCATGGACACAAAGACTCAGCTGAGCCTCAACTGTGTGAGTCGGACATTCTCCAAGTTGGATGACCATCAGAAAACCCAGAAGCCTACACCTTGATTCTATTACAGGACTGTTTTCCTCTATGCATTCGCAACACCTGTGATGCATCTTGTCATAGTCAGCTGGTATGTTCAGCACAGTTTAAGGGTGCTTCCAGGCAAACAAGGCCTAGAGCTAACAGCCAGAAGGCATTGCACAGCTATTCCATCTTGTCTTTCCCAATGGTTTTTCCACAGGAAGAAAAAGACAGGAGAAATGGTTGGAAGCTACGGGAGGGTTCTGAGTGGAAGATGTCATCGTCTGGACCTCCCATAAAATTCTATGAGTGAGGCAAGGCAACGGTATGATAAAAGCTTCATATGGAAGCAGGCTAAAACCACCAAAAGCATTTGGTCCTTGATCTAACAAATGATCTAACTTTGAAAGTGGCTACTTGCTTGGCCTTAAGAATTCACTACATAAAAAACAGGGAGCAAACATCTAGGAGCATTTGCATTTGATGCTTTATATGGATAATTGACCAAGTGCTTTCAGACATCATGAATTCAGCATAGAGCAACTCTGCTGCTAAAGGGGGGGGGGGATTTAATACATGCCAGTTTTATGGCATGCATAAGTATGCAAAGAAATGCTTTGTGTGTTATATTGATGATCCCTGCATAATGCTATGTCAGCTTTACTTTGTTAAGGGCAACAACTGTGGAATATGCAACATCCATATTTTGAGTAGCAGAGAAGAATTTAAAGTGGTGCTGCTGTCTTCATTGGGGCATCTTGAAAGAAAACGTACACTTTTCTCATTTAGCAAATGCAAGCTGAAAAAGGGGGCTGCCTTTTCAAGACAAACGCTTCGCTACCCGCATGCTTACCCACCCACCATGCATGGCTGCCAGAACGGGCTCTCCACACACGTGACTGAAATTGGGTCAACAGATTTGTTTCCACAGGCACAAATGTGTACCATGCTTGTGCTCATAATGGCATTTGTGCTGAATCAGAGACCACAGCCATGTTTCTATGTGAAGTAAAGTGGGGACAGAAAATTGAAAATGGGTTCAGAAAATGGACTTCCTGGATTTTGCCTCCTGGAGGCAGATTAGTGTGACAGAAAGCCAGTGTGGAGCAGTGGTTACGCAGGGCTCTCCAACCTTGGGTCCCTAGATGTTGCTGGACTACAGCTTCCAAAATCCCTTGCCATTAGCCATGCAGGCTGGGTATGCTGGGAGCTGTAGGCCAGCAACATCTGGGGACCCAAGGTTGGAGAGCCCTGGGTTAGAGTGTTGGACTGGGACTTGGGAGACCCAAGTTCTAGTCCCCACTTGACCATGAAGCTCACTAGGTGACTTTAGGCCAGTTGTTGTGAGGATAAAATGGAGAGGATGAGGACCATGTAAGCTGCCTTGGGTTCCTTGCAAGAGGAAAAAAGGTGGGATATGAATGCAATAATAAATAAATAAACAAATAGCAAAACAGTATTTTAAAAAAACATACGTGCATTAATCTAAATACGGAGCTCCCCCCACCCCCTACTTATTCATTAGGGAGCATGAAGAGAAAGCCAGATTGAGAGATACTGTCACAGAAGGGTAAGGAAGCATTGAGAAATTGGGAAACCCCACGGTAAGGCTGTTTGGACTACCAAAAATATGGACATCTGAGATGAAACATCCCTCAGATACTACTTAAGATACTTAAAACTACTTCACAACTATACAAAAAAGTTATCTGGTCAACATACCTGGAGAATATTAACATCAAAATCTGCAAATAATAATTTGGAGGAAAAAATTGGGAGTAAACATATTTCAGCTCTAATTCTGCTTCCCCGCTGCCCTTAATCTCTGTGCTGTTTATTAATGCAAGTTACCCTCTCCACTTTGTTTGAATTCTCCTTAAGGGGGGGGAAATCATTCACAAGATGAAAGGGTCTGCATTTGCAGAATATGTAGAGTCTTCTAAGGTTTTAGCTTTAAAGTATATATGAATTGATTTTCAATATTTCTATCCTGCCTGCCTTTCTATAAAAATAATATTCAATATGGTAAACAATGTAGTAGAAAGTAAAAAAATATACCGTAAATGGATATGATGATATACATCTATGAAATTAAGCCATAGTAAAAAAAATAAAGGTCATTATAAAAGCTAGCAGCAGTCAGAAAATGTTTTTTAAATGTAACAGCAATGTAGTAATCATAGGATTTTAGAGTTGCAAGGGATCTTGGAAGTCATCTAGTCCAATCTCCTTCTCACTTCAGGCCCTAGAATGCAGGGTGAAACTAAAGTGTCCCTGGCACATGGCTTCCCAGCCTCTGCTTAAATAAATCCAGGGAAGGAGAGCCCACCACCTCGCAATGCAGTCTGTTCCACTGTCAATCAGCTTTTACCCGTAGGAGGTTCCATAAGGAGTTTACTGTTATAAAACCCATTGCATTCCAAGGTAACACAAACATTATAGTCATGAAGGTCTATGACAGATAAACAGCAAGGGTAGAAACAGGTCAAGTGCTTAACTTGCTGGGAAAGGAATGGGAAGTACAGTCATACCTTGGATTGAGAGCATAATTCGTTCCGGAAACGTGCTTGTAATCCAAAACACTCTTATATCAAAACGAAATCCCCCAAAAAAAATTTGTACAGAGATTTTTAATTTAAGCCGTACTACAGTACTTGTATTGCAAGACGTCGCTTGTATATCAAGTAAAAAAAAATTAAATAAATATTTTAAAATTTGCTTGTCTTGCAAAACACTCTCAAACCAAGTTACTTGCAATCCAAGGTATTACTGTATATATAGTATCTCATTGGAGGCAGCCCCAAGGCAGAATCTTCTACAGAGTGATTCACATTCATACTGTGGATCCACTGTAATCCACAGCATCCCTTGGCAGATCAGTCCATATAAATCTAGACTACCGCAGATTATAAAACAGACACTCTAAACAGCAAAGATTACTAAAGGATATATTCTGTACAGAATATTTATTTATTTATTTCCAGGTATCACTGTGGGGAAACTGAAAACGATAACTGCTACCTACCAAACAATCCAGAAGGTGGATGAAAGCAAGTCTGGTTTGGACAAGGAAAGGGGGAAATATCTATCCAGGGTCACTAGCAAACCTGAACCAAGAGAAAACTGTTTCCATGTCCTAAATGTGACAACCGGCTAGATCCTGTAAATGTAAAGCAAAAGCCATCCACTGGCCTCCTCCGGGAGAAACTTTTCTTGGCCTTCTAGAATGAATCTAACCACTTCACACTCTCATTCCTGCAAGCCTAGGCTCAAAGGTCATCTGCCATGAATATAAACCAGGCCTGCACAATTTGTGACTCACCAGGCTGAACACAGCACACTATCCATGTATTGTGTGCTTAACAATCCCGCAAACAAGCAGGAAAACCAGAAGAATTTGGGCCTTTAGCGAGCTGTCAAATACGGTCGATCACAAGGTGTGTAATCCCAATATAACCCTTGTTGGGAATTGTAATGATGCCTGCTTAAATCAATGAGGTAATGCATGAACCACTATTTAGAGTGGGAGGAAAGGGTTAATTGAACAATCCCCAGGGTGCATGTTTTGTAACCCCTCCTCCCTACTTCTGGCCTCTCTCTCTCTCTCCAACCTGATGGACGCACGGTCTGAGCTGGCTTCCAGCCAGTGACCTCCAATGAAGCAGACTCTTAACACCAAAGTCTCTAACCTGCCTATATGCATCCTGCATATTTGAATAAACGGACTGTAAGTAAAACTAATAAATGTCTTTATTAGTTTTAAACCTTGTATGGACAATCCATTTCCTTTTAAGAGCCTTTTAGCAAGGGTTTAGCAACCCACATGGTGATAACCAGTTTCAATAACCAGGCTGTGCATAAGGGGGAAAACTCTGCTTCATCCTAACCAGTATAGGACCGACTCTTTTCCAATATCCGACTCTTTTCCAATATCCTCCGACAAACCTAGCAGATTACACTGCACAAAGTGAATACATCAAAAGGGGATGTTGCACTAACTGGACAGGCCATGGATTGTAACTTGTGCAAGTTATGCCTTGTGACAGTCAGTGATTACCACACTCAAAAATTTATCCAGCTAAGCAGGGCACAAATAAGGTTGGACCCAGACTAAGTTAGCTGCAATCAGGTCCCACTGAAATCAGTGTGAAAAGTTTCTCATGACTAACAAGTCCCATTGATTTCAGTGGGATCCAAGTGCAACTAATTTAGTCTGGGTCCAACCCGTTGTTCTCCGTAATCAAAAGTGGAGGGAGCCAGCAGCCAGCAAAGCAAGAATCCTGCGGGGTGGGCATCCGAGAGGAAAAAGTGACTCATTTGATTCAGGCAAGCCTGTACAGCAACACATTGCGCTTGCTTAGAGCTTGGCAAGAGATCAGAGAAACTGGGCCAATTCCAAGTCCCCGAGGATTACAAGCTTTGTTAAAGCCTGATCTATTTATTTGGTTATTTATTTTTAAAAACTGGCGCTTTTACAACCATCAAGCCCACCACATTTACAGGGAATAACAGCAGCAAAATTTGGACACATTCTTTTATTTCCACTGAAAACAATGAGCTTCAGAAGCCCTGACCTTCTTGAAGGAAACATGCAATAAAAAGGTACTATGAATTTAATGGCCAACTTCTGTGTAAATGAATACAGAGAGAGAGAGAGAGAGAGAGAGAGAACCAGCTCAAATATCATCTGTGTCACCCACAAACTATGAGCGACAAAATACAACCAGAACCCACACTGCAATTACAGTTTATATATTTCTTTCTATGTCATACCATTGGGGGGAAAGTTTGACAATGATATATAATATGCTACCAAAAGGGCTACCTGGGCAATGATCGACATTCATGGGAATTCCAATATTAGGTGGCCAAAGGAAGTGAGGCAGGTGGCTACCAGGAGGAGGGCCTTTTCTGTTGTGGCACCCCAGTTGTGGAATGAGCTCCCCAAAGAGCTCCCCTACACTGTACTCTTTCCGGCGCCAAGGGGAAGACCCTTCTATTTTCCCAGGCATTTTAATCATTTTAATCTTGTAGTTGTTTCTAACTCTGTTATTGTAATTTGAACTGCTGCTGCTAGCTGTTGTTGTTTTTAATCTGCAGTTTTAAATCTTATATTTGTATTTTATTGTATTTTATGGTTTTAACTGTTGTGAACCGCCCAGAGAGCTTCGGCTATTGGGCGGTATAAAAATGTATTAAATAAATAAATAAATAAATAAAATGCAGACTATGAATAAAAAATGGAACACAAATATGCACTAACTTTCCTAATGTGAAAAACTGCCTTCATTGTTACGACTTTTCTAAAGAGACATTGGATTTTACTATATCTATATGGTGCAATATGTTTCTCTTCTCAAGGTATTTTTTTTTTAACTTCCAGCCTACATTTATTCAGGGTGTATCAATTTGTTCATAGATTCATATACCTAGATGTACCTAACTGAATGCTTAAAAGCAAAATTGTCTTTGCGCTTGGTTCAGTTAATGCTTCTTGAAATGGCATCCAATGTGATGGCGGGTACTTTAACATATTTATAAAAAACAACAAGAAAATATTGCTATTCCCAAGGAGATGCAAGCTTGCTGCCGTCCTTCAAACAACTGATGTAATATCAAAATAATCTATTCCTTCTGGTGCTATATCAGGGTGGCTGAATTTAGGCCATAAAGCAGAGTGTCCTTTGGGTTAATCAAGCTGTGGGCCCACCAAGACTATTACGTTGCAATTTTAACGGATTGTGACCATTTCATGGTAGCCTGCTTTTGATGGCTGAAGTCTGAACGCTGCAGCAAGAAATATCACAAAAAACCCAGATCAAGTCCCCAAAATGATGTTCAGCCTAACGAGGAAGCACAAGCGAGCTGCGTTGAAGTAGAACATAAATACGGTAGGTAGGTCTTTCTGATAAATATTTCATGGCAGGCATGAGCTTCCTATTCCTACTCCCTTGATGGATGCACAAGCTCAAAGTCATAAACAATTAGAATTCAGAGGAAGGCAATCAGGAAGTGACCTCTATGTGGGGGAGGCACCTATTAACAAAAAGGAACACTATCATCACCATTTGAAACCCAAGAGCAACGCTCTAACCTTTCTGCTGGGCTGTCAGGCTCAATAAATCGGATGAGAGGCGGAGAAGAGAGGGTTTCAGTAGCAAAGATTCCCCCCTGCAGCTGTAGTCCAAAGCCGTTCAAGGGGTCACCTCTTAGAATCACCTCTGTTGTTTCCGTATGAACAATCTGCCCACCAGGGCCCACAGTACTAGAGGCCAACGACACTGAAACAAGAGAGACACGGTCAAGTTAGCAAAGACACTCTTTCAGACTGCAACGATTCTTGGTAATGGTCTGCCTTCTTATCACAAGAAACCTATCTGCAAGTGTAAACCTGCCATTTTAAAAATAGATTACAGTCATACCTTGGATTGAGAGCATAATTCGTTCCGGAAACGTGCTTGTAATCCAAAACACTCTTATATCAAAACAAAATCCCCCCCAAAAAAATTTGTACAGAGATTTTTAATTTAAGCCGTACTACAGTACTTGTATTGCAAGACGTTGCTTGTATATCAAGTAAAAAATAAATAAATATTTTAAAATTTGCTTGTCTTGCAAAACGCTCTCAAACCAAGTTACTTGCAATCCAAGGTATTACTGTATTATTTTCCCCCTTAGCGGTGGCTTTTGCAGAAATCAAATGGCAGAACTAGATTTTCTGATGAGGTCTAACGAACACCTCCAGCACCAGAACAACTCTTCATTGAATGACCAAGAAATGTGTACAAAGTAGGGGTGGGATCCAATTTTTTAATTGGTTGCTCAAATCCATCCTTCATTCGCTCTAGTTTGAGGGCCTAAGAAAGTCTAGAGAGAAAGTCATTATTGTCATACGGTGCAACATACATGGCTGGCTCAGCTTGTCTGAGTGTGGAAAGCTAAGCAGGGTCAGGCCTGGTTATTACTTGGATGGGAGACCCCTCCTCTAGTTTCCTGCATTGAGCAGGGGGTTGGACTCGATAGCCTTGTAGGCTCCTTCCAACTCTATGATCTATGAAATCTATGAAATCTGGTGTACAGAGACAACCCGCAGCTAGCTGCTCTCAAGTCGAAAGACAGACACATGCAGAATTTGCAAGACAGTGGATAAACTAGTGCTGTGCTTACGCTACCCTCGTCAAGTAGCTGCTGCAGGAAAGATGAAACCAAGAAGGAAAGGGAAGAGAGCCAAATATTTGGTTCATTATCATACAGGTGAACAGGTGAAAGACCTTTGGTCAGCGAGTTCACACATTTACTTGACTAAAGACTTGCCATTTTTTGGTGGAAGGAGCAAGCAGGAGCATCCAGCCCATTGCATGTATATAATGCAGTGTGTGAGCTGAGTACTCCGTATGTAAGCTCAGGTGCTCATGAGCTTGATTTCCATGTCCTTTGGAAAGAGTGCACAAATTAATACAAATTTGTACGAGCCATAAATGTGGAGCACCGTGTCCACACAACTCTTTATATGCATGGTGGGGAGGTACACACACTCTCCACCACAAAATGACAAGCCTTAGCCAGGTGTGTACAAGAACCCCCAGTCCCATCAAGTATCCAAAAGTTAGTCAGCCCCATGGCAGTTCCTCACCCTTTAACTACCAATGCTTCAAACTAGTGTATGGCTCATAACCATTTTTCCCTAACAATTATTGCAATACACTTTAAAAAGAAACAAAGCGCTCCTCTCGGCCAGCGCAGCGGCTTCTAGAAAATGATAGTCTTCCACTGTTTCAGCTTCAAACTTGGTTTCCGAACTGAACCTAGTGACCTTCGCCATGCCCCCTCCGTGATGAGCTTCCGCCGTGCATTAAAAACATGGCTGTTCAGGCGGGAATATGGGGTGGGTTAGGTTTTTAATGAGAATTTTTTAATATTGTTTTAATTATTATATTTTATTGTGTTTTGTTGTATTTTAATTGTACATCGCCCAGGGTGGCCGGGTGACCGGCCAGATGGGCGATTGATAAATGTAATAAATAAATAAAATAAAAAACCAAACGGCAAAGACCGGTTTCCCTCTGTAGCTTTCAGTCACACACCCACCCTCTGTTACCAGTGCTCCTGGGTTTCCTGCCTAGAACAAAGGGGAACCACCCCACCCCCACCCTTTTTATGTTGACTATGGCACTTATATGTTATACGCCTTCTTGGGATAAGTCCAGGGGCGCTTCCACACAAGAGTCCCTTAGTGGTGCTGTGCCATTGTTTTTCCACAATTAGCTGGAAGTGGAATTAAAACGGGGAATTAAAATTAGAACAGACCTGTGGCTCATGCCGGCTCAGCTTGTCTGAGTGCGGAAAGCTAAGCAGGGTCGGGCCTGGTTATTGCTTGGATGGGAGACCCCTCCTCTAGGGGTTCCCCCCAAACATAAAAAAAATCCAGTCTGCAAGTGTGTGGAATCCGTGCCACTCAGAAAAAGCCAGTTTGCTGAGGAATCTGCAGGTGCTAGTTTCCTGCATTGAGCAGGGGGTTGGACTTGATGGCCTTGTAGGCTCCTTCCAACTCTATGATCTATGAAATCTAGGGATTCCACACAACAGAGTGCTAGATTAAATAGAAATGATATTCCCCATGGCCAAAGTTTGCTGGTTTCTCTCTCTCTCTCTCTCTCTCTTATGTATGTATGTAATACATTTTTATACCGCCCAATAGCCGAAGCTCTCTGGGCGGTTTACAACAGTTAAAACCATAAAATACAGTATAATATAAATATAAAATTTAAAACCACAGATTAAAAACAAACAGCAGAGCTAGCAGCAGCAGTTACAACAACAGAGTTAAAAACTACAAGATTAAAATGATTAAGATGATTAAAATAATTTAAATGCCTGGGAGAACAGAAGGTCTTCACCTGGCGCAGGAAAGAGTACAATGTAGGCGACAGGCGAGCCTCTGTTTATTTCTATACCACCCAATAGCCAAAAGCTCTCTGGGCCTTCACAAAACAAAACTTAAAACCAAAAAATACAACAACATAGTAAAACAAAATATCAAAAAACCTCAAGTTTAAAATAGAATAAAGCCAAATTAAAAACCGGAGTAAAAGCCAGCAGCAGTGCAAAGATCAAAAAGTGCACTAACACAATTTTTAAAACTGAAGGACTGAAAACTGAAGATCCTTCTGTACTGTCTACTCGCAAGTAAGTTCTGTTCAGCAAAATTCCCCCAAAACTTGAAATGAAAGCGGATTGCTTGTTATTGATCTGGGGGGGGGGGGTGGAAGCTAGTGAGTAATTTCCCCTTGAATAGCCTCTCTGTAGCAGTAGGCGATCACTCGTGACCGAGTAAGATTGTCTTCCAGGATAAAATCACAAAAAGAAAATTATAAAAGGAGGAAATTCCAAAGGAAGATTGTGTAGACTCTAGCGATGGGTCCGTAAGTGACTGTGGAGGCCAATTCTAGATCCACACAGCTTCCCACAGTGAGGACACAGGTTACCAGATAGAAGATGGTCCTGTGAAGGATTCGTTTGACGTGCATTTCGCCTAGCACGTTTCTCCCTTTCACCTTGCACTCGGGCTCTCTGTAGGCCAAACTAGACATGATACTGTTCATGCAATTAGCAATTGAATGAATGGCTTTTAAAGAATAAACAGCAGGTGTGTGTGTGTGTGTATGGAATCTGGACTGGGATATCTGGAGGTAAGGATGCTTTAATTTGTTGCCCCCACCCCACTCCGTGGCCCCAGTCCAGGTCTCCTATTTGCTTTAGAAAAAAAGGATTTCATTGGCACAATAGGATGCAAACAGCAGGTGCAAGAGTTCCTGGTTTCTAGTTTGGCGGGTGGGTGAGTGTGGAATTGAAAGGCCATGGGGAGATCAAAAGTTCCCAACAGTACTTCGTGTAGTGGAGAAAGAATGTCCATCCTCCTTTTATGACTCAGGGTGGCCGGTTTGCTGGCCAGATGTAAATAAATAAATAAATAAATAAAACGACTCACCCCACCCTCCAAAATAGCAAGGAACTAGGACAGAAATTTAAGGGAGAGTACTAATAATCCTGAGGAACCTATCTACTTCCTCAACAAGTGCCTTTGTCCCCTTACATGAGCTTTTGTGCTCCTTCTTCCTCTGTCTTCTCCTCATCATGGTGGCCCGCGGGCTCATGGGATGGTTGCACCGAGGTAGAGTATTGGAATTCTGGCAGGCAAACCCGGAAGTGTTCATTGTGGGAGATGCAAAGTTGGCAGCTATGAGGGCTGGACAAAGAAAACACAAGATTAGTGTTGGAAATGAAACAGCATTGTTAGCACTAAATTTGAACCTATACTCAGCTATTCCTGTCACCTAATGACATCTGCCCATTTGTATACCCATAGGGTTGCCTGAGAGAGTATGCCAAAATGAGTAGCTAACGGGCGAGTATTTTCTCGTCCCCAATGCACCTTAAGAAGGATCATTATGTTAAAGTTTCCCACCCCCACCCCCACCCCCACCCCCTGTAGGGTACCAACATATTTCCTGGCCTACAGAACTGCTAAACCTGCCAAACCCCACATTACTGAAGGGGTATCCCCAAAGTGTTCATTGTAGGGAGTTCCTCGACTCCTCCTCACTCACATTCTTTTAGGAAGGAATTTAGTGAAAGATTGAACTACTACACCGTATATGGACTTGCGCCTCATTGGAGCATAGACGTGACATAGTCTTGGTTCAAAGACTATAATCTACATTCAGTGGACAAGACAGGGATGAGGGGAGAAGAGACAGATTTCCAAGGACTGGGAATGGGTTAGGGATTTAGGGATGTACGGATTTCGTTAAATCCATTCTATCTGTGTTTTGTGGATGGTCAGGTGTCTTTCATTCCATCGTCCGCTCATTTTTTTTTAGGGATGTACAAGAGGATTTCGTCCCACTTGCGCAAGTGCACACCCGCACATTAGTGCAATTGCAAACTTGAGCAAAAATTCCCCCCAAACATAAAAAAAAAATCCAGTCTGCAAGTGTGTGGAATCCGTGCCACTCAGAAAAAGCCAGTTTGCTGCGGAATCTGCAGGTCAGGTTCATAGAAATCTGAACTTATTTAAACCCGTTGCAGATTTCTCCAACAGAGTCAGGTGGAATGCCCTCACTTTTGCACTTGTTCCCGAGATTCTACCATCTCAGGAACACGCAAAAGTGCAAGCGGCCACCCCACCTTTGGGAGTGGTTACTTTTTTGACAGCTGTTCAAAAGAAACCAGGAGTTCCTGGTTTCTAGTGATTGGTGGTGGAAGGGTGGCGGAAATGAAAGGCTGTGGGGAACTCAAGAGTTCCCAACAGTAAAGCTCCATTTTTAATGTGGGATTTAGAATGAGTTAAAAAATATATATTTTTGCCAGGAAACTATGCAGATATAAAACGGATTGCAATCATGGCGGGGAGCAGGGAGACAACTCGGTCCTCCCGCAGTGTCCCTCTAGGATATGCACGGGAGGACCAAGGCAGAAGGAGGGGGCAACAACCCATGTGAGCCCGGTTGTCTGTCAGGAGCACCATGGGTTGTTCGCACAGAAACCAACCCACCGTGGCTTATTGCCAGGGTGGATTGGCGTGAAATGCGAACGTGCCCAGTGTGTGCCTTGCAGTGCTGCTTGTTGAGAACCCAAATTGTGGCTGAGCAGATCAACAGAGAAGGAAAACAGGTTGTGTTACACTTGCAATAATCCTGACTGGACGTCTGGTTCCAGGTGGGCGTCTTGCAGTGCCCCGGATGGTGGGTATGGCAGTAACTGACACAGGGATCCCAGCAATGGTGGTGGTCACTCTTTTGCACTTTGACTTTGTCCAGCACAATACAAGAAACATAACAAAAAGAGAATGTCAGAAACACACATGACATGCAAAGCGCCACATGACATGCAAAGCCTACCATGGAAAGAATGTGACAACAAGACCACTCTTGTGAGTTGCACAGGCAATCCAAATCAGCACAAGGTACCCTCCTGTTTGGTGGACTAAAGGATAACAGTAGCATCACGGGCCCTACTCTCTGGCCCACCAGCAAGAACCATTAGGATGGCGGGTACCAGGCATAGGGCTTTCTCAGTGGTGGCTCCACACCTTTGGAACTCCCTCTGCACGGACATACGTATGACCTCATCGTTGCTGGCTTTAAAAAACACACCTAAAGACACATTTATTCCAGTCTAGATTTGGTACTTAAAATTCATTAGCTGTCATGTGTGTGTGCGTGCGTGCGTGCGTGCGTGCGCTTAATTGTAATTTGTAAGTTCATGTTTTTATAATATTGTAAGCCATCTTGTGAGGGCAGTATGCCCTGAAAGATGGGTTAAACATAACCTTTCAATAAATAAATATGCTGCAACCTATTAAAGCCTTTCTTTGCCAACATGAAGCTTTGAAAACCCCAGAGATATGCAGCGAGTAAAGGTTGCATCAGCCTACAGACTGCACAAGTGGCTGTTAGGGATCCCACCCTAGAGCACAAGGCCCCTTTCTGAGTTTGAAAACAAGCAAACCTTTGCTTTGCATGGCTCATACAGAATTAGAATAGATTTACTAGCTTGGGGGCGGGGGCGAGGAGGCATTAACTTGTTGGCCACTAGAGGAAGCCTCTATTGTGTCTGAATTAAAAAGGTCATGAAAGATATTCCTAGTCGTAAATGGTACTAAGAAAGAGCTCCGAGGTCTGTTTCAGTCTTGTTAATAGTGATGGATATTATTTCTCAGGTGGTTATTTTTTTCTATGACTTTTCAAACAGGCAAAGGGGAGTAAGTGAATGCTCTCTCTTCACACGTGTATGGAAATGAGCCTTAGTAAGCATCATTGAATGGAATGGAAGGAATACAAATGTTTGGAGCTGTCCTCTCTGTTACGTAGATAAGATAGCAAATGCAGCTGCTAAAGTCTCTTCATAAAACCAGAAACAAGAGTACTGAGAAGGCAGTTGCAAACAGCCAACTCAAACCATTATGCTGATATCAATTGCCCTCCGAAGCTTAGAGTAGACTGCGGAGCGGCCAAAGGGGAAATGGGCAGCTGATGTTTTAAGTTATCCACTGCTTTAGGTCAAGAGTGTTATGCCATCACTTGTCATGGTAGTGCCCCCTGTCAGAGAGCTATTCCTCTGTAATATCTGGTGCTCCATGCGCTGCCAGCATTTAAGCTGCATCTGAAAGTTCAATTTGTAGAGAGTATCTCTCATCCGTGAAGGATGGTTATCGGACTGTGCAAGGTTAAAAGAACTGGAGTTAAAGCTACAGTATCAGTTGAAAAGCCAGACTTCTGGAAATTCATCCATGACTGAAACTATAACAACTTTTTCTTGCCATACCTCTGAATAGCTTCTATGTTCCAGATGGCTGTAAGTTGGCGTGCACACCAGCCACTGTGGATCTACTCATTTGAACTGTTTCAGTAGGGCAGAAGGGAGAGGTACCGGGCAAAGCCAAGAGGGATGGGAGGGACTGTGTGTTGGGGAACCTGAAGCCTTTCACTTGGGAGTGAGCCCCCAAATGCTAGTTTACCCTAGGAGAAGCAGTAAGGAAAAGGCTCTCTCAATGCAGAGGTAAGGGCCATTGTAACACCAGCAGCCAGAAGACCAGTGGACTTCTGCTACTTTTCCGTTGGACTGCTACTACATGTTGGAAGTTTCAAAACTCCCCAACTGATGAGCTGGGCTAGGCTGCAGATTTCAGACATCCCCATCATTTGGCGGTGGTCTTCCTACTCCTGCCAAATAATATTTGGTCCTGATCCCAAAAGGCCTCTTTAGTATGCAGCAGGTAGATTTTTGATTGAAGGCTGCCACTCAATTGAAGAAATCTTAAGTCTAGGCCGATCATACATGTTTTAGTCAATTAATTAATAAATCAAACTTGCATAACTTTTCATGACTAAGCACAATAGTTCTGAAGCAAAAAGGCATACTTTGTTTTTAAATGATGCAGATGTGTGCCATAGCAGGCATTGTTTTAGAAGAGGCAGTAGCTCCTGGGTGAGGGAGAAGGGGCAGTGCCTTTTCTAGAATGGTAGTTGCTATACACTGTTCTTGAAAGTACTTTATTAAAAAGCATATACAGGCAGTTCCCAGGTTACGAACGAGTTCCGTTCTTAAGAATGTCTTTAAGTCGAATTTTATGTAAGTAGGAACAGCATAGCGTTCTATACGTTAAAATTGGCATTTACGCAAATTGCATAGTATACTACACTATGTACTCTACATAAATGATGTAGCGCCGGGGAACCAAGAAGTCCGTTCTTAAGTATGGGTTGTCTGTAAGTCGGACGTTCTTAACTCGGGGACTGCCTGTACTTTAAAAAAAGAAGAAGAGTTGCCTGCACAATTAATCGGGACACCTTTTAATTAATCAACCAAAAATGTGAGTTTCTAAAATAAATTCATCTGATTCAATTAATGCTGCAGCTCAGGTTTGATCCATATTGCCACTTTGCCCATGATGATAGCAACACGGAAACATAGGACATATTATTACTTCATTGCATATGAATGTACAGACCACAGACATACCTTCAGTTTAACCAACATGTTGTTGTTTTTTGAATACCAGGTTTTCATAACTGAAAGGCCAATATTGGCATGCATCTCATTTTTGATCTACCAGCTACCCTTATCTGCCTGTTTGACTAAACAGATATGAAATCGTGAAAGTATGTAACAGCTAATGTGTATGAAGAAAAGAAAACCTTCTTAGGGAGCAATCTTATGCAAGTTTAGACAGAAAAAAGGCCTACAACTCCCAGCATGCCCGAGCCAACATAGCTGGCTGGGGCATGCTGGGAGTTGTAGGCCTTTTTTCTGTCCAAACTTGCATAGGATTGCAGCCTTAATAGCCCAAATGAGGAGAAGGCTATCTGTACAAGTCCTATGACAGTGATGGCGAACCTTTTTGAGCCCGAGTGCCCAAACTGCAACACAAAACGAACTTATTTATTTCAAAGTGCCAACACTGCAATTAAACCTGAATACCGAGGTTTTAGTTTTAGAAAAACAACCCATACAGTTGTCCGAACTAATTAACATCTTTTGTCTTAAAAGAAAAACACAATAACAGAGCTTTCAATGATACAAACAGTTTTTTGTTGGAAAAAAATCAACTCAAAAAATTATTATAGCACTATATTGTACACATAGCCTGAAGGGAATTTATACAAACTTTTTAAATAATTAGGCCCATGTATTTTTGGATAAGGGATTCTCAACTTGTAATATGATTATATGCCAGACTGAAATTGTATGGGGCAAGCTTTACTCCGGGTCCTTTCCCTGCTTCTACAGGTGTCGGACTAGTAAAAGTAAAAGTCAAGCTGTACTAGGATGAGCAAGATAAACAAGAAAACTAAACGTGCTTAACACATTTTAAACACTTTATGTCTTGGGCTGCAAACGCTGCATTAGGTAAAAGTTTGCATTGGGCATGCTTTTGCACAATTAATGTGATTTTTGCTATTGCATGCATGCTGATAATTTGTCAAACCTTGGCTCATACTCCGTTAGTTTGAGAGCAACACATGCAGCACTCAGGTCAACTGTTAGGGCTTTACATCCAAGCCATGCTCTGTGCATGCATCATTCTTCAAAATCTTTTAAATGTGATAACAATGTAGAAAAGAATTCTGTAACAGGAATTCTAGAATAAAATCATTCTGTTCCACACTGTGAGAAAGAACAAGATCATTAGTGCTTTGCAGAAGGGGACAGTCTTTTCGTGATCTGGTGACCAATGGCTCGAGTGCCCACAGAGAGGTCCCTGCGTGCCAGCTGTGGCACCGATGCCATAGGTTCGCCATCACTGTCCTATGAGAAGGCTATCTGTACAAGTCACCTCCTACCTGCTCTTAGCTCCAAGAGACTTATGTAATGTCTCAGTGTAATCATAACACCAGCAAATATTCCCTCACTGGACACAGCTGCTTTCAAATGCTGACAATGTTACACACCAGCTCCATGAGGAAGCTGTATATCTTACAGTCAATCTTGGCACACACACCCGTGTCTGGAGGCTTGAGAGGAAGTCTACTCTGATGAGCAGGTAGTATCTCCAACTTGACATTTTCTGACGTTGCAGCTAAGAGCTGGGTGGCTTCCAACAAGGAACAGTGCTCTGTGCTAGTGCCATCAATGGAAAGGATGTGATCACCAATGTGCAAGGCCCCACATCTGCAGGAAAAAAACACAGAACCTCACAAGCAGAGGAGTCAACCTGTGGCTATTACTACAAGTCAAGTCAAAATCCAACAGATCCTCTCTCTCTCTCTCTCATGCGCACACGCATGCGCGTGCATGCGCGCGCACACACACACACACACGCACACCCCTTGCCCAGGTCCTGGTGGCACTGTGTCAAATATATTTTCTGCAATGTTCTTTGCTGGAGTTCAGTTGAAGTCAACATTTTAAAAGCCAGGCATGCAGCCTTGGATTCCTCTGGCTGAAAACATCTGAAATCACAGAGATTTTATCCAAAGGAAGATTAAGATAGCTTGGCCAGGCAACCCCCTTCTATGAACTTTAGTAGAAACATTCATGTGTCAAAGACAGTCTGAGCATTATCTTTATTGTAAGAATCCAAAGGTTTTTTCCAGACAATAAATTACCCCAGATGTTATTTTCATTTGCTTTTATACTTAGCCATTTGGCACTTTAACAAATAAAAAGAGAGAGAGAAAGGGAGAGAGAGATAGAAATCAGGGCAGATGTGATCCAGCACTGGAGAAAGGGACCTGTATAACGTTCAAAAAAGCTTTAAAAAGCAAAATGTTTGTCAAATGGCACGCATTGGTACTAGACAGTGTTTAATACTTTCTTTTGTAAAGCACTAGGAAAGCACTCCCATGCCACAGTATTATACAGTCACATTCAATAAACACTCAAAATAGCAAAAGGTGTGGTAGCTGGATTGGGTGCAGGGAGCAGAATCATATTTCCTCAGCAACGAAGAATAAGAAAAAGGGCAGTTTTGCATGCTGGAAAAATAAAATATCCCCCAAGGAAAGACTCGTAGAACCTGTACAACAAATGAACTGTGTATTTAATTGCACACAAAACAAGAAGGCAAACTTCATAGCATCTTACCCTTGCCAGCAAGTCATCATTCTGTACACCCACTAGGATCTCAAGAAGACATATGTGATCTCCAAAGAAATGTGTAGATTTTCATATTGCGAATTCAACTGGGCCTAATTAATCTCTGACAAACTAAAGTTGGCTATCTTTGACCACATGGTATGCTAAATTCACTTCCAGTGGCATTGTCAGATGTTTACCGTAAAGCTTTGACCCAGATGTTCCACAGTAGTTGCCTGATATATCATAGGTTTTCAAAATTTCTACCCTGAATAACACTTTTCCACATTAACTTGCCTGCCAAGGAACCCTACAGTGTCTACCCTGGATCCCTGCAGTTTGTAGAGAACTCTGGGATATATATACTACGGGCATACACTCGTTTTACACAGGGCACTAGCCTAGTCTGTTGGGCTTTGCTATTGCTCCGTGAGAACCGAGAGCGTGCCCTAACACACACATGTCTGCCAATTGCAGGGAAGATTACGTGGGAGTGGCATGTTGTCTTTCAGGGAAGTTTGCCTTCCACTACTCATCTTCTCACCGAAGAGCCTCTCATAAGCTTCCAAGGAACCCATAGTTCCCCCACAACACAGTTTAAAAAAACAACGCCTTATATGTACACTCCTGTACATCTCTGCTTTTTAGGTTATAGTGGATAACCCCGATTTAGGAAGCATCAACAGTGTAGAGTACCCTTTATATTGGTGCAATGGCAATTTTCACATACCCCTTGAAAACGTCCTGATTAGTTTAGAGAGAGGGGCGGGGAGAGAGACATTTCAAATATGGGGAAAGAGGAAACAAAACAGACCCGGGAGAACACCATCACCGTTCAGCTTCATACCTGTCTACCACGCTGGCTGGCTTGATCTTGTCAATGACTATGACCTGTTTATTCCGATGGGTGTTTGTTGCTAGTGTGATTCCTAGTGCAGAGCCCGGAGTCTTTGCAATTTCCACTAGCAATGGGCCTGAAGCATTGGCAACCGTATCTATAAAACAACAACAACAACAACAACAACAACAACAACAACAAAAGGCATTTAAGTTGCTTCTACTTAAGTTCTCCCAACTAGGACACTGACCAGGCTGGAAAGGACAAGCAGTGACTATCATATTATGCTTCACAGCCATGAAGGGCACACAAATCTCTATGGCTTCTGCCCACAGAAAGGCTCCTTCTGTCTGCGGAAGGCTTTCCATCCAGTGAAGCATTTACGCTGCTGGAATGAGGAAGGAAATAATTATTGTCCCCTGCAGTCCCTTATCCCCCCCACCCAAATCCTGCAAATCTGTTCCAGAGGGCTAGAGATCCTCAAGAATGGTGTGGATCGTGGTGCTGTCAGCTGCACAGAGAGGGAGAATCAATAAAGATCCCCCCTTTACTTCCGCCAGTGGGCGCATTGTGAACGGAACAGCGCTCGCTCGGGGAATGCTCCTGCTGGTAAAAAACAAAACAAAAAAAACCAAAAAAAAACCTGGATCCAACCTTGTATCTTTATTTAGAAGTGCCGCTTGTTTACATATACACGATGCCATCCTTGAAAATACAAACGGAGGTTGCTTTTACACACTATACTCATCCCCCTCTGTGTTTGCCATTGTCCTGTTCTAGATGCCCAAGTTGCACAGGGGCAGGAGAAAATCTGCTGAGGTCAGACTGGAATGGGAGTCAGATAGGCAACCAGGTAACCAGCTGGTAGGTAACAAGAGAGCATAGCCTTTCTTTCTGTGGCTCCCTGACAGGCCCTCGGGCATCTCAGGCAAGGATGACTGGGCAAAGGTGGGGCTCTGGGTGGGGTTGTTCCTCGGGAGGCTCCAGCTGGCTGCTCAGTAGTCTGGGCTGCTTGTCCACAGGTCTGTGTTGGACAGAGCCACAGACTGGGCTGCAGGTTCAATAAAACTGTAAGGATTCTCCACAATATCCTCTCTTCCAGCCTGGCATCTGGCTCTGCGCTGGGGGCCATATACAGTACCCACCATCTGACTCATTGCATAAGGCCATGATAACAGTGCTTAACATCATAAAGTGCAAAGGGAAGACAAAGGAACAAGCAAGGCAAAGGAGCCACGGGCAAAATTGCGCTCCCCAGCCTGTAACCACCACAAGCCCTATCTGGGGAGGCACCTCTCCTCCTCTACGTGCCCTGGAGCATATCAACAAATGGGCTTGTATTATGGAGTGTGAATAGGCTGACATCAGGACATTATATAGAGTTGGAAGGGGCTTACAAGGCCATCGAGTCCAACCCCCTGCTCAATGCAGGAAACTAGAGGAGGGGTCTCCCATCCAAGTAATAACCAGGCCTGACCCTGCTTAGCTTTCCACACTCAGACAAGCTGAGCCAGCATGAGCCACAGGCCTGTCTTCAACCTTGAGGTCCCCAGCCTTGGTCCCCATCACTTCACCCATAATGAAAGCAAGCACAAGGAAAGCAGAAAGGGCTACAATTCTATACCCACTTACCTAGGAGTAAGTCTCACTAAATTCAGTGCGGCTTATCCCGAGTAGACATGCATGGGATTGCACTGTAAGGCATTTAAAAATATTTGCATTCATTCAGATCATATAAATGCAGCCTAAAATCAAAAATATTCAGGATGCTTCACAGTGTGGCATTTTAATATTTAATAGTAGATCCAACCATTATTTTCTTCCCTTCATAAACTATAATCTAGCCCTATCCTGTTTACATTGGTTTCAAAGAATCTAATTATATATTACTTAAGGAACACTGCTAAAACTAGAGATAGCAGCACAGCAGACCAAAGCCTTACAAGATCTGTTTGCAATGACTTTAAACCTGAGCAATCCAGCTGTTCAAATTTACGGTAGTAAAGTTATCTTGCATTGGCATGCAGATGAGCTGCAAAGCTTGCGGAAACAGAACATGTTTGTTGCTTAGACCTGTTAAGCACAACTCAGCTCTTGGACTAGTTAACATAACAAGAGATTAAACTAAGCCTAGTTAACACAACAAGAGATAGGAAGAAAAACTTTCCCAGAATTTAAGAAAGCCTAAGCAGCTCACTAAGCGATACCTTGGCATTCAGTTATATAATCATAAATACCATTGATTTCAACAGAAATTCCATGCAATTAACTGTGTTTAGGACTGCAGCCTTAAGTAATGAGAAAGTGCTTATGCTTCTCTGATGCATGCAGGACTGCTACTTGGCTACTTTAACTCTCTGGGTCAGGCCTTTACATTTTTTTTTAATTCAAACATGCATTTCAAATTCATTGCTAGGCAAGATACAACTGTCACATTTGTAAATATACCTTTGTTATAGTCACCTGCCCAATGGCCAACTGATCCTCTCCAAGAGTAGGGTTATCCTCTGGGGCTTGATTTGAGCCACAGCCAAGATCAGTGTCAGGGTGTCCAGAAAGAATGGAACCTTAACAGCACCGTTTTTCAATATCATTTCTGTCCAGATCAAATTACCGGCAGACCATAACTCATGGGAAAACATTGCTCCTTTGAGATGAGAATAATATCCGAGCGCTGCATGTTCGGAAATTCAAGGACCAATGAGTTGGCACACATTAGTGCTGGGGGTCTTTCACTAATACAAGAAATATTTTTTAATGATATGAAGGAGGTTTGCGGGAGATAAAGGAACACACTCCGAGCAGCAATACCTGTCTTGACTAGAAATGTAAAAACCTCCTCCCACCAAGGCAGGAGAAAGCCATCACAAAGCAGGAGGATTTATGAAGCAGATAAAAAAAAATGTATTACCGTACACCCTGCAATTAGGACCCTTGGATAGTCATAGTAACCTATTCAGACACTTCAAAAGGAAGGCTGAGGGAATCAGTTCAAGGAAATCTTGTCTCTCCCCTGCCTCTTGGTGATGAGTCAGAGCAAGGCTTTTCACACCCACAGCACTGACCCATGTCCCCTTTGCTAAGAAGCTGGTATACACTCCTCCAGCTGCCTCTTTTTTACCAAGGACGGTCCCAATTTTCTGGTACCTGCCCGATACATGATGGTCCCTGACTTTGCCTGTTAAAAAGTTTTGAGTGCGGGTTGCTAGAACTGCCATTCTTCAGGGTTTCAGCTGCCTCTGCCCATAGCCTCCAGACATTTACATCTTTGAGTTGGGGGGTTGGATGCATCTGGTTTCTAGTGCACATCCCTGTAAAACACAGATACATGAACACGAAAGGTACCATGCAGAGCCCAGCCTGCCATTACACATACTACAGCTGCACTGTGAATGGTCGATGATATATTGTCAGACAACAATGCTT
Organism: Shinisaurus crocodilurus; assembly: GCA_021292165.1. Taxonomy (NCBI): domain Eukaryota; kingdom Metazoa; phylum Chordata; class Lepidosauria; order Squamata; family Shinisauridae; genus Shinisaurus; species Shinisaurus crocodilurus. The sequence continues at coordinate 4,487,384 of CM037889.1, forward strand.
TATAAGTATATCTTGAACCAGAAAAACAAAATATTAAAAATGGGACAGGATAGATTGCTGCAGAGTAAACTATTATAGCATACAGGAGGTGGAACAGAGCCTTCAGCATGGTTGGCCCTACCATTAGGCAGAGTGAGGCGATTGCTTCAGGCAACAGACATTGGGGGCAGCAGGGGCACCCTCCCATCCATTCCTCTTGGGATTTCTGGCAGCCCCCCTTTGTTGGAGGACAGAGCGGTGTATGCCACACAACCTGTCCTGAGCTCCCTAGAGCAGCCAGCTGCCTCAGGTGTGGCAGAGGACACTATCGTAACACACTATCGGGGAAGGATGTTTGTGTGGAAGGACTGTGATCTTCATTCAATTCTGGTAACTCAGAACAATTTACTGGGTTCAGAATTCTTTAATTCTAAGTGTATGTCTTGTGTACCAGGCTCCAGTTGGTGAATCTCAGGATTCTAGTAAAAACACTAGATAGATGCGGTGGAAAGGATAGAGTATCTGGGAAGACGACGTGGCTGATTGGCTGACACCCTGAACGGGAGCACTCCACACTACAACATTTTGTTACAGGTCCCGTTTGTATTACTAATTTTCAAAACAGCTCCTGCAACCTAAAACTTTGATGTAGTAAAAAGCGAGGAACACTTTTAGGAACCCAAATTCTGTGACACATTCCAGATTCCCTGCTGTCTGGATCTCGCAGATACCTGTGGGTACATAGATGAACTATGTACAGTTCAGCGACTACTACCCATTAGGCACAATTTCGCTGTGCTGCTCTCCAGAGTACTTTACAGTTATAGCTAAAAAGTACACGATTGCTTCTGGCATGTTATTTCTATAACACCAATTCAGAATTTATTACAGATAATCCACAGCTAGGTAATGATGGTGCTACAGTATTCATGACAACAACAAAAAGCTAAGCTGACTTTTTATTACATAATGAAATGGAGTTCATCAATATACTAAGAAAGCTTTATAGGGTTGGACGGTGCCATTTACTTTCTTTTTTTGTTTACATGCCTAGGCCCCCTTCTCGAAGGGCCTTTCCAGACTATGCTTTCTTGAGCAATAAATGTGCAGTTGCTACTCAGTTGCTTTCAGGGGATCCAAACATCTTTCCACAATGATGCTGCTGTTGCAGGAAAGTCCTGCTTTCTCCACACTCAAAACGTGGGGAAATTTACTGTTGAGAGAATGCAATCCAGGGATGGGGACCCGGACTCCAGGACTCGACCCATGAGTCGGACTGAGTCCCCCCTCTGACTCGAGTCCCAATATTTTTAATGGGACTCAAGACTCGACTCGGGACTCAAGACCAAGGACTCTTCAACATCCCTGGGCTGTGCTAGAAGGAGTGGAGAGAAGTGTGATCGCCGGCGAAGATTCTATTTTTTTAAATCATTTTCCTAAAATGCAACCTTTCAGACATTTTGGGTTTGGCTGCCTCTCTCCTGCCTGCTTTGGGGTTCCCTGCCTCCTCTGCCTGCCTGGTTATTTTGGGTTTGTCTGCCTGGTCTGTTCTTGTCAAAATCAGTTGCAGAGTTTTGAAATAAAAAGACACACTTGTGCCTAGAATTTATTTAAGCCACACATCTGAAGTAGCCTTATTTTGTTGGGGAAAACCCCCCATTGATTTTAATAAGGACTCATGGAGTCAGGTTTGGGAGTGACTTGGGACTTATGAGTCACCATTTTGGACCAAAGACTCGGACTCGGGTCCAAAGACTCGTGATTCGACTCGTGACTCGAACCAAGGACTCTTCAACATCCCTGGTGCAATCCCTCTGCCCCCAACACATCAATTCATGGCGTTGTGTGACCACACTCCATGCTGCGTTCGCGTGTGCCATGAGTACTTATTGCCCATGATCTGCAACACTACCCCCTCCCCTTTGGCAATGGTTCACTATTTTGTCATTTGTCCTTTGGTCTCCCTACTGTTCTTTCTTTAGCTCTCTTAATGAATCCTTTGGTCTCCCTACTGTTCTTTCTTTAGCTCTCTTAATGAATCCTATAATATCTCACTCCAATTTTAAGAGCATACCTCCACTGTTTAAAAAAGAAGAAGAAACTATCTGCCCCACAGTAAGGCTACAATTCTCAGCATACACACACACACACACACACACACACAGGGACAGGACCTTCTACCACTAACCAGAGCTACCACTAGTAAAACTGAAAACAAATACGGAGGTTTTTGGCTGCGTGGAAAGGCCCCAAATTTAATAATGGCACACAACATTTTATTTCAAAGTGCCAAATAAATTAAAACACACACCAACATACAGTATTTTTCCATGTATAAGACTATACTTTTTCCTAAAATCGCTAGACTAAAAATTGAGGGTCGTCTTATACACGGAAGTAAGCCGAGGAGAGAACCGCGCAATTGCAAAACTGCCCAGTGGGGGGCGTCTTATACATGGGGGCGTCTTATAGACGGAAAAATACGGTAAACATTTAATTTAAGTGTATTTTACATTTTTTTAACTCACACTGGAAAAGCTAAAAAGGAAAAATAAAAAGTATTGGTTCTAGGAAGAAATACCAAAAGGCATGCAACAAACCTAAAAGGCATCCGATGCTTTCATTTCCTCCAGCCAGAAGATCCAGACTGCTTGGCAATGTTCACATTAGCAACACTGCCAAGCGCCAAGTGTATCAGACACCACATGCTGCTGACATCAGGTAAAGTGCGCAGGGTTTCTCCTTTGTCTGGCTTTGGCTCCCACTGGTAATGCTGAAGAGAGATCACCCATCCAAATTTTCAGTAAGGGCAAAACGAGATGTCACTAGACGTGGCAGCTCCATCTCTCTTTCTCCTGCTAATGTCTAGTTTAGGGGAAGGTGCACAGGACAGTGATAGAAAATTTTACTTCACATGAAAAGTGTCTGGAGTTCAATATTTTGTATTTCCAGTAAAAAAAGGTGCTTCAGGCTCTAGGGATGGGGGAGAAATTTGTTTCACATCTAATTTCACATTTTCGAACCAATACGCAAACCAAAACTCAGTTATCCTTCCAAATTTGTACTTCTCCAAATTGTGCAATAGGATTTTCCAGTCAAAAGATGCAGGCAAAAATGCATATATTAGGGGAAGCGCATGCAAAAATGCATGTATTCGTGAAATAATGACTTGCAAAAATGTATATATTAGGCAAGATCACATACAAAAATGCATGCGTCAGGAGAAATGTGCACAAATATGCACATAAATTTTCGTGCAATTTTTTTTTAAAAAAATTCTGAACGTTTAGAAAGAACTGAACTGTAGATTTTAAAAAATGAGAAACTAAAGAGAAACCAAAATGGACAGATTTGTCCATCTGTCAGTTTTCAGGCTGTAGGGTTGCAAGATACTTCTGTCCAAGAACAAAGAGAGTCGTTGCCAGTCGAAATAGAGAATACTGGGCGGGAAAGACCAATGGCTTCACTTGAAATACATAGCTTCATATGCTCATATGATATTTAGTATAATACAAGATATGATGGCTCTGAGCATTTCCTAGCTCCCACCTCACGTAACTGGATGACACGTCAGTGCAACATGCAAGGCAATGGCATCACATGTAGTAGATATTCCAAAGAAGAGGGGAGAAATAGTCATAAGCCCAGTTCAAACATACTGGGAAGCCATGGTTTCTTGCTAGGTGAACGAGCAGTAAGAGGTTCCTGTTATGGCTTCAGTAACTGGTTAAAGAACAGAAAGCAGAGAGTAGGAATACATGGTCAATTCTCCCAGTGGCGGGATGTAAACAGGGATCAGTATTGGAACCAATGCTTTTCAACTTATTCATTAATGATCTGAATATGGAGTGAGCAGTGAAGTGGCCAAGTTTGCCGACAACACCAAATTATCTTAGGGTGGTTAAAACAAAAAGGGATTGTGAGCTCCAAAAGAATCTCTCCAAGCTGGGAGAATGGGCATCAAAATGGCAACTGTGGTTCAATGTAAGCAAGTGTAAAGTGATACACATTGGGGCAAAAAAAATCCCAACTTCAAGTATAAGCTGATGGGATCTGAGCTAGCGGTGACTGGCCAAGAAATAGATCTTGGGGTTCTGGTGGACAGCTTGATGGAAAATCCTGGCTTTGGAGTGAAGAAGGTGGAACAGTGGCGTCAGGCACCACATATATTTGTCAGTGGCAAGTGGGAAATGACTTACACTAAAATGGCCTCTAAACTGTTCGAAGGTACACTGTGCCACAGGCAGAACAGAAGGAATCCAGGAAAAGTCAGGGCATAGTTATACTGGTATCTGCACAGGCTGTAGTCAGCCTAAAAGTTTGGCTGGGGGAGGAATAGGGGGGCAGTTTTCTGGTCTGCAGACTTTTTAAAGACAAAACTGTAAACTGTTCTTCTTTAACCCTTATTTTTGCAGCCATACTGAACTTTATGAACATTCAAAAACTTTCACTAAGCATCTTCAACAATTGTTACAGTTCTTGCCACCAATAAACAAAAACGGTAAGAAGAAATCAAGAATAACTCACTAGAAGAAAATCAAGAATAAGCTACAACAGGAATATTCTCATCCTAGAATCATTGACTTGGAAGGGGCCATTTGGCCATTCGAGCCCAACCCCCTGCTCAGTGCAGGAATGCAGTTTAAAGCATCCCTGACAGATGGCTGTCCAGTCTTTGCTTCAATACTTCCAGCGACAGAGAGCCCACCACCTCCGTAGGCAGTTGGTTCCATTGTCTGTCTGCTCTGACCATTAGGACATTTTTCCTGATGTTCAGCTGAAATTTGCCTTCCTGTAACTTAAACCTGTAATTTCGTGTCCTACAGTCTTGGATGACAGAGAACAGGTTGCAGCAGCCCTCTTCTGTGTGACAACCCTTTAAGTACTTGAAAAGTGCTATCATATCCCCCCCTCAGTCTTCTCTTCTCAAGGATAAGCATATGCAGTTCCTTCAATCTTTCCTTGTAGGACTTCATTTCGAGTCCCCTTTGTTGCCCTTCTCTGAACTCATTCTAATTTATCTGAATCCTTCTTAAAGTGTGGTGTCCAGAACTGGACACAGTATTTGAAGTGAGGTCTGACCAGTACAGAGTAGAGTGCGACTATTACTTCCTGTGATTTTGAAACTATACTTCCACTTGATGCAACCTAAAATTTTATTTGCCTTTTTTGCAGCCACATTGCACTACTGATTCATATTCAGCTTGTGATCAACTCCTAGCTTCAAGATCCTACCGGTATTTACACATACTATTGCCAAGTCAGGTATTTCCCATCTTATACCTGTGCATTTTATTTCTTTTTCCTAAACAAAGAACTCTGTACTTGTCCCCGTTAAATTTCATTCTGTTATTTTCTGCCCAGTCCTAGACCATTTTGAATTTTGTTTCTGTCTTCTAAGGTATTAGCTATCCCACCCAATTTTGTGTCACCCTGCCAGTTTGATAAGCATTCCTCCCATCTCTTCAACTCCCTGTTGGGTTTTCCTGCCATGGAATTCTACTTATCAGTGCTCTGAGTTGATTAAGAATCAGCTTTCTTGAAGTCCAAGGGAGTTTACAAAGACATTTTGATGGTGCTTTATGGTCAGCAGATTCACATGCTTCCTGGCGGCTTCAAAAGTGTTGTTGAAAACAGGATCTTTTTGCATTTCTTGCTACTGCCTCCCAAAACACTCAATATGTTTCAATGCTGCCTCGATATCCAGATTCTTCTGCTGCAGCAGTGATGCTACAGGTTTAAGATATCCCAGCATAATTTCAGTAAGAAAGGGAAAAGAAAGTCTACTGATCCGATTGAGCTATCCAATAGCTCCAGTTTTTAGATGACAACATTTTTCACAAGGGGAAGATGCACTGATTAATCCCTGGGTGGAAAGAATTAATTCTTCATCTGGATCTATAATCGTAACTGAATCTAAGTGTCCAGTCCATCGTACAACCAACAGGTGTTTTAAAGAACTGCCTTTGTAAATCTGAGCAACATGCCCCTTCTTAAAAAATACATACAACTGTTCACATAAGTAAAAATATTCCTTTATCTCAGGTATAGCCTCAATTGCATGAACCACTAGGGATATCTGGGCAGATTCCACTGTAGCACTGCCCCAAAATAATTGTATCTGTACCTTTAAGAAGAAAAACAAAGGCTTTCTTGATGGTTTTCTAAAATTTCCACAATAAATTTAATTAGTATTCGTTTGTAAAAAAAAATTTGGGGGACAGAGAATATTTAGGGGGGCACGCCCCCCTAGCGCTCTGCTGGCTGCAGGCCCATATCTGCATGGATCAGTACAAACTACAAAGCTTAGCATATTGTTAACATGATTCTTACTGAAATGCAGTTAGACTCAAGGAATTTTAAGAGGTGGTTCAGTTAAATATGGTACTGTAACTACCAAAGGCTAGACATCTGTTACTGCTGAGCTAACAGAGCAAAAAGGGCAGAGATGTACAAGTACGGGGGGACGGGGGACGGGGACCCAGCAGCTTTTATAATTCATGCAGAAGTGATCAATAAAGGAAGCGGGGCCCCTGAAAGCCTAATAATATCTTGCACAATTGTATTGACTACACCGTAAGAATTGCAAAATGCTTTACAAGCAATGAATTTGGCCTCACTCAGCATTATTAGGAGGATAGAAGCCTGCCTGTAATTCATGAAGAGGAAAACTAACTAGTAGATGAACAGATTCAGCAGAAAATATCCTAGGGGAAGCAGCAACAAAGGGCCTAAAAGAGATCAAAATACTGTGGTTAGAAAGGAAATATGCTTTACCCCATAAAAGTCATCCTACTTTCAACAGGAATGAAACTGACAATTTGGGGAGTTGGTTGGGGGAAGAGATCAACTTTACTTTTCTCCAGCATCAGTCATAGTAAGAACACCTTGGATTTTTTTGGCCAGATGGAGAACTGCTTTTTTTTAACTGTGTGTGTCTCCACATTACACATTACCGGTACTTTTAATATGTAGCATACAGCTACATCTTTTCTTTACCCATACTCAAACGTAAGTGCAGGGGACCTGATCCAGATCAGGACTGTGGCATGGGGTGGGTGGGTTAGTGGGGATTTAACCGCCCTTTGCTCTTGCACTATGGCCTTGACCTGGATCACGCCTGCAATTTGCATAGGAAGGAAAGGGCCTCTGTTGAAGCGAATGGAGGCTATTTTTTTACCCCTATGTAAATAGCAACAGGCACACACCCCCCCCGCTGATCTAGATCAGAACCACAGACAGCATGGGTATTAGGGGTTGAAACCTCCCATACTATTAATGTGTCTTAAGTGGCTCAGGATGGCCAGTTAGGCATCTCTTAATGGGAACGGATGGTTAGAAGAACTCTGAGATGTTTGGAAAGGGGAAGGTGGCACACCCCACTGCCGCCGCCACCACCCCACAGCTAAAAGGAGAAAGCGGGTGAATATGCATCTGGAAGGAACAGAAGCAGTTTTGGGGCAGACAAGACAAAGGGCGCGTTCGCACGTCATGGCTACCCACCCTGGCAATAAGTCACAGTGGGTTGGTTGTTCTGCGAACAACCCACAGTGCTCCCGATAAATGATCGGGCTTACTGTGGGTTGTTGCCCCCTCCCTCCCACCCACCCCCGGTTCTCCCGTGGGTATACCAGGGGACTCTGCAGCAGGACTGACTTGTCTCCCCCGCCCCGCCATTTTTGGCTTGCCACAGCTTTTTCGTCCCTTTAACGTGGGACATTTGAAGAGGCTGTCAGCGGCTGTCAAAATGGGGACTGCAAAAGCCAGCTGTCAAGCCAGCTTTTGTGATCCCTGGAATTATTTTTTGTTTTGTTAAAGGGACAAAAAAGCCATGACTAGCCAAAGCAGCTCACGATTGCAGTGGGGGATATCCAGCCAGAGCGAGTCACCCCCCAAGTGACGCTTGGGGGGGGGCAGCTGGCACTGGTGGGTGCCAGGCAAGCTTGGCAAGGGGTCTTGCCGCTCTTGCCAAGTGAGTCACTAGCTGGTTCCCAGTACCCACGATGGGGTCTGTCTCCTGGGTTCAGATGACACAACAACCCATCGTGGGTACAACAATCCCTAGAACAAGCCACAGGTTGTCAGGGTGGCTTGTTGGCCTCGAACAAGCCACTCTGCAGGAATAGGTCCGGGTTCCCATGACACGACAATCTACCGTGGTTTGTCATGTCATGAGAACCCAGTCAGGCAGACATCTAGATGTTTGTGAAAGGAAACAAAGTAGATAGACCACAGTTTTTGAGTGGATTACAGAGGAAGAGGCAGAGAACTACTCTGTAAGCATTTTGGGGGGGGGGGCTGCCTCCCTCTGGAGATCTGATGGGGGGCTGTGGATCTGACTGTCCGTTGGGAGTGCTTTAAGAGCTGTGCCTCTACCTATGTGAAATTATTACAATACAGCATAAATTAATGCATAAATAAACACGAATATTACACAACACGCCATAAGCCACCACTGACTGCCTTCCAAAAGGAAACAAAACCCAGGTAAGCTCTGCACCCTGGAACTTCTCACTGCTCAGAGAAATGGGGACGGCATAACAGATTACATGTATCATTTCATTTCATTTAATTTCTTTCATTTCTATACTGCCCACTAGACAAAGCTCTCTGTGTGGGTACACAAAAAATACATATGCTCTCCCTACGGGCACTTCAAATGTAACTCTTGCTACTCACAGGCCCCTCTCTCTTTCTGTCTCTTGCATTTAGCAAGAAAAACCCTTCAGAAAGGATACTGCAAGGTTGTGCATCCTTCATATTTGATTGAGTCACTCCACCAAATGACTTAAGACAACAAGCCACTGTTCCTTGCTTCCTGAAAGGCCAAGATCGCAGCAACAGCGGAAAATTCTGCTGCAATCATGCAGAAAGCACGGGGGGCGGGGGGCTTCCTTGGCTCACCTTCTTAAAAGTCCTTTCCCAACTGTGCACTTCTCTCATTTCTGGTATCGGAGCCCCAGCTGGGGGAAAAAAGGGGGACTACAGAGAGATAAATGATGGAAGATTAAGCTTCCCTTACCCGCATGCTCCTTCTGCTCCTTAGACTGGATCACCTCATCCCTCACTTTCTACATGATTGCAATATACCCAGTTTTAAACACATAGCTATGTGGCTATCACATTTTGTTTGGCCCTGAAGCTGAGCCAACCTTTGCCTGATGGCTTCTGCTGCACATGGGAGCGGCTAAACAACCCAGGATTGCCCCGTCCCAACTCTGGCTTGTCAGGGGAGAGACAAGCCAAAGTTCCTGGTTCACACATCATGGCGAACAATCCAGGGCTGGAGTTTAGCTGCCCCCTGGGTTTTGGCTGCTCTCGCTACAAGCACCAGCATGCTCTCTGGTCTGGTGTGCCAGCACTCTCGCTCATTCACAACACCAGCATGCTTGCTCTTTCACAGCAACCCATGGTTATTGGTATGTGCAAACTGGGCCCTCACAGTTGCCACCTGTGGGTCTTATTGTCACCTCTCTTACTCCACACACCTCCCTTTGGCCATGTTGATGTGCTTTTAAATACACACACACACACACACACACACCCTGCCTGGCCCTAAAAATCCACAAGATAAACCAGCAGGGCACCACCAGTCTTATATGAGATATGGTTACAAAAAGCCTAGGCCTCCGTGATCAAAATAAATCCAATAGTTCTTTAATCTTTACAAATTTCTATTCATTACAAATGAACATTAAATACAATGTATATAATTCAATTATTTCAATTTTACAATTTTTTCTCAAAACAATTATTTCAATTTTTTCAAAAGTCCTGGCTGCCCAGAATAAAGTCCTTCCTATAACCAGCGTTGTTTTTTCTTATTTCTTTTTTCTTCTTACCAAATGGTAAACAGACCACCAGGTTATATGTAATTGTTGTCACTTTGAGGTTTGTAACAAACGGGAATACAAACCGGTTTCCTGTAGGACTATAACCTCAAAGTGACAACAATTACATATAACCTGGTGGTCTGTTTACCATTTGGTAAGAAGAAAAAAGAAATAAGAAAAAACAACGCTGGTTATAGGAAGGACTTTATTCTGGACAGCCAGGACTTTTGAAAAAATTGAAATAATTGTTTTGAGAAAAAATTGTAAAATTGAAATAATTGAATTATATACATTGTATTTAATGTTCATTTGTAATGAATAGAAATTTGTAAAGTTTAAAGAACTATTGGATTTATTTTGATCACGGAGGCCTAGGCTTTTTGTAACTATAGTTATTACCGTGATCCTCCTTTGTTTTCACTTATATGAGATATGAGCAGAGGATTGTATAATGGAACAAGAGATTATAAACACAGGAACACAAAGCCGTAACCCATCCCAAGGCACAGTCCAGTTGTCCAAAGTGATTTATCAACCACAGACACACAAAAATAGGCTTCTAATACAAAATCAGTGGAAGGAATAGACAAGCAGCAATGCACACATGCCCACAACACACGAGATGGCAAAAGAAGTGCAGAGTAGACATGCTCTGAGAAAGTCACCCTTTTAAATACTCCAAGCAAACTGAACAGTGTAGAGTTTTCGTTAAAAAAAAAAGAGAGAGAAATGCCTTCACATTGCATTGTACAGTCCCTGAAAGGTGGATGAGTGAAGTCCTGTTATCCTACCAGCGCCACCAAATTCTTTATAGATCCTTGACAAACTGCAGGATTCCCTGCCTGCAGAATATTGATATATACCCTTCTCACTCAAGGATAGGAAGGATTGCTTAGTTACTTAAACATTATTTGTTTTTAGATCAAAAACACACTTGGCTGAGCTCTCAACTTAATTTCCAAACTAGCCCCTGGAAAGCTGTTTATTCCATCTTTCAAGGTGTGGATTAGGAGCTGTCAGCCAAATGACTAAATACTTAATTTAAAATTAAGATGTATTTATTTATTTATTTATTATTACATTTATATCCATTTTATCCTCACAACAACCCTGTGAGGTAGGTTAGGCTGAGAGTCAGTGACTGGCCCAAAGTCACCCAGTGAGCTTCAGGGCTGAGCGGGGACTAGAACCCGGATCTCCCGAGTCCCGGCCCAGCACTCTAACCAAGTACTCATCCATGAAACATACTGGAAAAGTCAAATGAAAAGGAAATTGGAAGGAGGGTGGGGTAAGAGTTTTCCTGAGAGCCAGTGTGGTGTAGTGGTTAGAGTGTTGGACTGGGGCGGACGTGGGAAATCCTGGCTCTAGTGCCCACTCAGCCATGAAGCTCACTGGCTGACTTGGGTCAGTCACTGACTCTCAGCCTGACCTACCTCACAGGGTTGATGTGAGGATAAAATGTGGAGGAGGAAGAATATGTAAGCTGCCTTGGGTTCGTTGCAAGAGGAAGAAAGGCGGGATATAAATGTAATAACTAACTAACTAAATAAATATTTTAAATTGAAAGATCATAAACCTACTTTAGCCTGGCTTCACACAGGATAGCCAGCTACGGTGAGGGAGTTTCATAAGACCAACTCAGCTGATCAACACCTGCCACCCCCCACCCTCCATTAACTTTCTAAACAAGAATTTCTAGTGGGGTAGAAGTTTTCCTTGATAGGGAACAGCTTCCTAGCACTATTTCTGTCCCATTCAAACAACGTCAAGAACGTTTGTGCTGCAAGATGGAAACTTGGCAACAACAGACATCTGCCCCCACCGTCACCCCATACAGAAAACGTAAGGAATAAGAGCGTCACAATAAAGTAATGCATGTTGGCTGATACAGAGAAGCAAACAAAACTGAAGAAATATCCATGCCTACAAGGCAGAAGCATAAGAAAATATTCACTCTGCTGTGCTTTACTTCAATAAGCCAGTTCATATCAGTATCAACCAACCGTATACCGCAAGCATGAATTAGACTGATATCTTCAAAAGCTTATTCCTATTCCAGTTATTTGCAATCTGTAAACCTATTTTTTCTCATTTCTGTCAATGCATATCTATTTCTATTCTGCAGTGCTCTTTACTTTCTTGACTCCAGGTCTCCTTTGAGGAGCTATGGCAAATTATGTTTGTGTTTGAGTTGCAAAGACCGTAAGTGGAGCAACTCTGGCCAAACTATATAGGTCGGTGGAAAAGAGAGAACAAGTCCTAGGCTGTAGGAAAATAAAGTTTTCTTCTTCAAAGTAGCCCACTGTGTTTCGGCTCTGTGCCATATGTTTCTGGGCCTTCTCATAGTCCCTGAAGAGGGTCCAGAAATATATGCCACAGGGCCAGGACGCGTTGGGCTACTTTGAAGAAGAAAACCTTGCTTTCCTACAGTCTGAGACTTGTTCTCTCATTTCCATCAGGTTATTTTGGATGTTCTCTAGTTTTGTCTGACTCTCAAACCATATAGGCCTCTTGTTCCAGAATCAACAAGACACATAGGGTGGTATCCAATGGGGCACTTACGACCCTGCCAATTCCCTTCCGCAAGTGGTGGGTCCTACCAATTTTGTTGCACAAGTGGGACCCATTGCTTCCACAAGGGAGATTTAGCACTTCCTAGAGCAGGGGACTCCAACCTTGGGTCCCCAAATGTTGCTGGACTACAGCTCCCAGAATCCCTTGCCATTAGCCATGCTGGCTGGGTATGCTGGGAGCTGTAGGCCAGCAACATCTGGGGACCCAGGTTGGAGAGCCCTGTCCTAGAGGAAAGCCCCCAAACAAGCTGAAATTCTTGTTTCTGGAAGGAAGCAGGTTGGTGGAGCTGCCTTATGTGAGCTCCACCAACCTGCCTCCTTCCAGAAACAAGTATTTCCGCTTGTTTCAAGTTGCCCCCAGAAGTGCTACATCGCTATTGCGCAAGTGGTGAGGTCTGCTTGTGCCATGGAATTGGTGTGTTGCAGGAGAATTGGCAGCATGTAAGTGCCCCATTGAATACTAGCCATAGGCTCTGGAAGCAGACATCCAAGTTTAGGAGCTAGATTGTATCACTACACATTTACTTTAGTAATCTGCACAAAACTGCAGCTGGAAAGTTTGCATTATTTTAATCACAGAGTTGGAAGGGGCCATTTAATCTGGAATACAATTTTTTTTCCTGGTATATACAAAATCACGTGCTGCAAGAGAGGCTGGTAATTAATGCCAAAGATGATGAAGTGATAGACAAATGACAATTCAGAATGGGGTTTGGAAGAGCAGCAGTAGAGTCTTCACAAATTTAGAAGGTGACTTTTGGATCTTTGGCCGTGCCTCCAGGCGGACAGTTCCTAGTGCTACCAGCCAAAAGGCACTGTGCTGCTATTTAGTTTTTCCCTTCTTAACGGAAAAAGAAGTGGGAAAACTTACATAGGAGGGTTGCAAATGGGAGAAAACATTGCCTGGACCCCCTGTTAATGTCTGTGAATGAGGTAGGGTGATAGCACAATAAAGGCCTTATCTGGAGAAACAGCTCATCATGCAGTAAAACTGGGCCTTCCCACATCAGAACGCAGATGAGGGATTGCATTATTAAATACCGTTCCACTAAGGTAGAAGGGTCTAGCCGAGCCTTCTTTCTGACATTAAAGATAGACAGACAGACTGAGGGAGCATCCAATGCTGCCCCCACGCTACTGGGACTCACCACGAGCGCAACGGGGAGCTAGAGGATCCTGTCGCAAATGGAAACGAGCCAAAATACTCATTTCTGGAACAGGGCAGGTCAGCAGAGCTTGTAGAACAGAGCTGCCCCGACCTATCCCATTCCCAAAATGAGTGTTTCTGCTTGTTTCCCATATTGCTTTGGGAAGCGCAAGCTGCCTGTTTGCGCTAACAGTGGATCCTGCTGGCACAACAGAAGAAATGGGGGCGCAGCAGCAGTATTGGATACCGCCATATATAAAATCTCTTGCCTACGCTGTGATGCAATACAGCCCAGTTTTACCACACCATGAGCTGTTTCTTTAGAAAGGGCCTAGTGCCAGGCTTAACATATTGCCATACATTCAGGGCCAAGTGACACATGGCCTTGTTATCGTTATTTACATGACTCATGAAAACTCAATAAAACAATTACTTACAAAAACTGCATGCAGGTTTTATTTTTAACAGACTGCATCAGCTGGAGGAGTGTTTCCAGTTGAAGCAGTTTGTTAAAAATGAATCGGATCAGAGCAGGCTTGGGGGTGGGGTGGATAACCCTTTCCTCTCCAGCTGCAGGAAAGGCATTTTCCTCAGGACCAAAGCAGGGGAGGAAAGGATTAAATCCCCCCCCCCCATGTCTGCTCTGATCATATTAATCATCAAGCACGCACCCACACACCCACACCCACAGATACAATTTTGCATTTTTAAAAGCCTGCACATTAGATGCAAAGACACATGGGAAGAGCAATCCTACCGGTCTGTGCATCAGAGCCCTGCTGGTGTGAGCCCAACAGGGTGGGAGAGAGGCAGTTGTTGTTTTTACATTTTCTCATCAGTTGCTTAAATAAACGATTTCCCTCTCATTGCCACTACAGGGCTGGTGTAAAATCCCCCCCCCCCATGCTGGGGACTTGTCCGGTGACTGGGAGGAATTTGAATTCTGTGGTTCCAAAGCCTCCCACACTATGCCCCTGATTCTTCCCCTTTTTGCCTCTCCTGACCGATATCGGAGGAGGTAAGGACTGTAGACGTTTCTGCAAGGGGTGGGCGGGGGGAGGATCCGAGGTTGGATCTCCCCCCCTCAGGGTGGACCTCTCTCTCCGCCCTTGGAAAAAATCCTATGGCCCCTGGGATGCTCTTCCCAGGGGCCATAGGACTGTAGCCTCAGGTGTAGCTGGGTCCTTACTTTTGGTCTGTCAACAGGTTAATACCTTTTCATAGTATCTCTGTGAAAAGATAAAAGTGGTTGAATTTCAACCCACTCCACCCAACGTAGCTGGAAATCTTCATTGATTGAAGTCTTGCATGACGAACATCGGAGAGCTTTTCCAGTCATCACACACACACACACACACACACACTTGCACATGTTTTAACAGTTTTCAATTTGGAAAAACAGCTCAATAGTCCCTAATCACATCTAGAAACATTCTGAAATGCAACCCTACTTGATTTACTAATTTGATGGCAAATTAGAAGTATAATTGGGTACCATTAATATTTTCCTTTCTTGGCTCTGGAGCTTAACCATGGTGATACGGTTCACAGGTTTAGCATGGGGGGGGGCTTTAAAAATAGGCAGTCTAGTCTGTGTGTGTGTGTGTCCCCCCGCCCCTCAAGGCATTACACTCTGCAACAGTTCACTGAGCTTCTACAGCCAACACAGCTTTGGACACAGCGGTAACCTTAAACTCATCATCTGTACATTCTGTTCAGTATTTTCCAGTATGAACTGTTCTAAATTGCTACGCAGAAATGCCAAGCCTCCCACTCAAGTTCTCTGAAATTTAAAGGCTTGAAGAGATTGTGTGCCTCAAAACATTTTGGGCTGGGCTTTGCTCTCCAGCAGCCTATAAAACAAAAGCAACTGGGGTCCTTCTTCCCTTCCACCCTGGGGATACCAGACAGACAGCCTGTCATCTATCTAGAAAGTAGCAGCCAACTCTGCCTCTCTCCTCGGACATGTGTGTGAGTGTTATACTCCAGCCATCCCTACCTAGCTATTGCATGCACGCTAAAGGAACTAGGTACCAGTTTTAGCCTCTGAAGTGCAACTCTGTAGCCAGAGGTGACATGCACACAGATGTGTGGACACAGAAGGGATTTTGAACGGAGTAAGTACAATCACGAAAGCCATATATAATGACATGAAGAGAAGACTGAACATACAGGCTGCACCATGTAGGAAAGCGACGTCAGGTGTCAGTAATGCTGGGGGTGGGTAGACTTAAGTTCGGGCAAGTCTCACCCCTCCCCCACCAATTTTAATTGCACCACATTCTTTTGTTTTCTTTGAATGTGATCATCAGAGAGAGAGAGAAGACAGACCTTCCCAAAGAAGCACATGCAGCTCTGAGGGCCACCACGAAAATCCCTTCTGCCCCCACCAAGGTAATTTCTTCATATCCTCTTGACATCAGTGTGAAAATGGCTCTTTACAGAGTACAAGCGGAAGGCCCCCCTGCCCCAATAAGCTTACAACCTAAATTTCACCACAGTGGTTAGAAATAACAGAGGAAGTATATTAATTGGTCCCTTGGAGGGTGGGGGGCTGCACTCTATGACTTCTTGTATGCTGTTTAGGTTATATTTTTGTGATATTTTTGTAGTTTGTTATATTTTGTTTTGGAAAGTAAATTATATATATATATATATATATATATATATATATAAAGAAACAACAGAGGAAAGGTAGGCAGAAGTAAACAGGTAAGCAGTATGTGGTTGTTTCTGACTTTAGACTTGCAAACAAGTTCAGTTGCAGTAGGTCATGGGAACAGGGGGGTGGGTTGAGCCAAAGGCTTCACAGGACAGGTGGGTTTTGAGGAAAGTTTTGAAGGAAGGAAGGAAGGAGAGGTGGCATCATGGATGCGTTCTGGGAGGCTGTTCCCAGCATACAGGGCAGTAAGGGAGAAAGGGTGGAGTGTTTTGAGGCTGCAGGAGACCTTTGGATGGCTGAGGGTGGTGCAGCTGGAAGCACAAAGGTCACAGGAAGGGATGTGGGGGGATAGAAGAATTAGGAGCTGCAGGAAATTTTTTTTTTTGCAATGTTGTAAAGGAAGAAGCACAGAAACACAATATGGGTCTTTGGTTGGATAGTAAAATGAAGAAGGAACAAGGTCTGACAATGAACTGAATGTACAGAACAAATGCATGGTTGTATGTGCCTGGACCTGTCAGCCTTTTCTATTGGGAAGGAGGAAGTCCATTAATTTTAAGACTAAGTTCTGCTCTTCTCACGTTAAAGGCAGATGTTGTAAGGACTGTAGATTTGTGCTACATAGATGCTCAAGTTTAGCAGAGATTCCCAACTCCTAAGTAGACCCTTTCCCAGCAAGATAAGCATCAGCAGACAACTAGATAAGAATTTAGCTGCCTTGAATGCCATTTTTCTTGGTAGGAAGGCGGGGCACAAATCAAATAAATCAATCAATAAAATTATACATAAAGCAGAATAACATTAAAATGTACTGTCAGCCTTAAAGAGTGAGAATACAAAGGATCTTATTATTCCCCCCCCCCTCTTTGAACATACATTGAAAAATATGGTCTGAACAAATGTGTATACATATGCACTGACTGCCTGGTGCATTATGGGTGAAGTAAAGGTGTGGGGACTTCAAGATCAGGGACAGGAATCTAGATCTTCCTGTCTGGATACTTTGCTGGCAAGTTATGCACTCTTTCCCTTGCCCCAAGATGACTGATTGCCATTTTGCCTGCAGTACAATTTCCTGTTTTTCAGAAAATGCTTGCTTTCATTGGAGCCTTTCTCCATAGGCCGCTGCACCACAGCTGAGCCTCCATTATAGACAGAGAGGCTCAATATTTATTCTTCACTTGACTTAGAGTGATCTGTTTGGTGGAAACTTGTTCCATCTCAGCTGTCTGGTCAACATCAAGTCCACCTCCTTTTAACCGAGGCAAGTTTTGTTGTATTGAAGCCACTTCTGTGTACAGCCAGCTAAATGCCTTCCTGAAAATATTCCACAGCTTGCTTAGACAAAATGGTCCATTGCCCCACTGTTCTTACACCAACAGCTGTAACATTTGCACCAACATCTGGTCCCAGGGCATGGTCTGAAGGCACACGAGGCAGCCACCTTGCTGAAGCTAAGCAGGCCTGGGTCTGGTCAGTGCTTGGATGGGGGACCACTTGGGAACTGCATGTAGCCACCTTGAGTTTCACGATAGAAGAAAGGTGGGATATAAATGTAATAAATAAATACAAATAAAGTCCTCACCTGCAGTACCAACTTGCCCTATCCTAAGTACTTGCTGCTAAGGCAGCAAACTGGTGCATGGAAGTGATACCTGCAAATCTCACCAGATGTTCATTAGATTTTATATCCAACTGGAGTCCTTGACCAAATTTTTTACAGGCCCCCAGGAGAGCACATCTAAACTCTGTTACCCAGCCTACTTTTGCCTACGCAAACCATAGCATGATTCATCTTAGCCAGTTATCTGTTGGTGGGAACAGAGTCCTGGCAGCTCTGCATATGTTCACCTGTTCCAAGTTCTACTACATTCAGGTCAAGTTCAATGAGAAACGCATTCCAGTTTTGCAATGGAGAAAAAGGATGTGACTGAGTTGTCCCTCCCCGTCATCCAAGCCTCTGTTCCCAAGGAGGGCATGCTTACCCATTATGGTGACATCATACTCAATCTGGAACAGCGCCTCCTGGCTGCACTGACGTAGGATGTTTAGCGCATCAGCATGACTCACACTGTGAAGGGGAATCCCGTCAACGCTCAACAGCCTGTCCCCAATTTTCAGAGACCCTTCCCTGTAGGAAAAATTCCATGCAGAAATCTTGAACACATATGGAACCAGAACGTTGCCCTAGAAAAAACACTTATATGGGTTCTTAGGCCACCTTTACATGTAACTTTACTGGCATGGCTTCCGTAATTGCTTCTATACTGGTCCCAATATATACAGTAATACCTTGGATTGCAAGTAACTTGGTCTGAGAGCGTTTTGCAAGACAAGCAAAAAAATCTTTAAATTTTTGACTTGATAAATGAGCAAGGTCTTGCAAGATAAGTCCCTTCGTAGGGATGTAACCGCTCGCCTTGAGCGGGCGTAGTGGGCCGAAATCGGCCCCACTCACGCCCGCCAGAGACTCGCTTTGATATAAGAGTGTTTTGGATTACAAGCACGTTTCCAGAACGAATTATGCTCTCAATCCAAGGTATTACTGTACAAATACATAGTCCGAAATGGTTTGTATGATGTGGGATCCTAGAAAGTTTATAAAATCATGCAACCAATGCCTGGCCCACTGTAAGATATGTTGCTTGCATGGTACATACACATGACAGAAGAGAAACCACTGGGTGGAAGTTGCATGTATCAGGACTGGCACACCCTGAGCACTGTGAATGCAATGGAAGGGCTGGGTGAACATTCTCATTAAAATATTAAAAAATAAAAATAAAAACACATATGCAGCAGCAGCAACCACACTAGTAAAGGTACGTGAAGATTCAAAGGTGCAGCTATGAACATGGTACAATCCTCCAAAGGAGAAGCTTTCTCCTGATGCTTCCAGCATTCCCCCTGAAGGGACAATGTCGCTGTGGATGCACTTTCAAAACATGATGCCCAATGTGTGTTTTTTGGGGGGGGGGGTCAAAGATGTACAGGCTTTATGTTTGAGTCCACTCTTAGTAGGGGGACATTGAATAATTAGCTGCAGAACAGATAAGGGATCAAATAACAGGTTATCAGCTGCAAGCCTCAATAAGACCATACATGCCACTAATTGAATATGTCAAAAATCCATTGTGCAAAAGAGTAGTAAATTTGAAACAGTGAGATTTGGATTTGGCCTGAAACTATTCCCTGTCTCCTGGAAGACTGGTATTCAAGAGATCACTTGGGGAAGGTCAATACAAAAGTCATGTATATGTAAAGTAAAAGAAAAAGAAGATACAGTCAAACACCAAGCCTAGGCACACACCTGGGATGCAAACCTACTAAGAACTTCATGTTGTAGGTTGGTTAAACATCTATTTATTTAAGCTCCATTGCTAAATGTAGCACAATACCAACATTACCTGTCTGCTGGGCCACCTGGCCTAACATATGTTAATACTAATGGCCTGGATTTGTGCCAATCTTCATGGGCTCCTCCTGTAATAAAATTGCAAAAATCATGCATGAACTGTAAATGGTCATAGAGATGAGAAATCTGTTATTACAATAGAAGACGTGAAGCTTTTTTCAGCAAAGAGCTATCAAAGATTCTATAGGAACACGCACAAAACCCTGTTATTATCTATGTTTGTCACTCTGAAGGTTGCTTTGCACCTCTATTAGCTTAGGATTTTGAATTACATAGAACACCAAGCTTTGTTCCCTCCCCTTATTTTCAAATGACCCGGCAGCATGGTTTTCTCATCATCAACGAAAAAGACACTGACCTCGTAGTACAAATCCAAAACTGTTGCCTTCTTTGTACAGGGTCACTTCAATGGTCTTTGGAATGATGCCAGCACTATTATCTGGGGCTGTAGATAAGGAAGGGAAGGGATTAATATCTAACCTGCCATATCCGTCTTCATTTTTTAGTTCTGGATTTGATATAAAATTTGCCTACTCATTCATACAAATCTTACAATATGAAAAACTTTTGCATTCGATGAACAGAATCGTTGCCTTAAATATATGAAGCTATTTAATAATAGCATTAAAATACAGCTCAATCTGTCTTCTCGATTGCCCCCAGTCAATCTTAAAACATAAAGAGTATTAAAACGAACTATTGCCCTTTCTCTACAAGCTACAAAGCAGACTGCAACTTTCAGAAGCTGGTAGTTCTTGCCAAAAATAAAAACATAAGAGTCATGCTGGACCAGTCCAATGGCCTATCTAATCCAGCATTCAGTTCACACAGTGGCCAACCAGCTACCAATGGGAAGCTTACATGTAGCATATGAGTGCGACGGCACCCATCTTGCTTGTGTTCTCCAACAACTGGTATACAGAGTCATACTGCCTTTGATACTGGAAGTAATATATAGCCATCATGAATTATAGCCACTGATAGCCTAATTCTCCATGAATTTTTCTAATCCCCTTTTAAAGCCTCCCAAATTGGTGGCCGTCACTACATCTTGTGGTAGCGAGTTCCATAGGATAACTATGTGCTGTGTGAAGAAGTACATCTTTTTATCTGACCAGAATCTTCCACCAATCATCTTCACAGGATAACTCTAGATTCTAATATTATGACCTTGTAGTACAAATCCAAAATTGTTGCCTTCTTTGTACAGGGTCACTTCAATGGTCTTTGCACGATGCCAGTGCTATTATCTAGGGCTGTAGATAAGGAAGTTATCTACATGATGTATAATTTTGTACACCTCTTTTATGTCTCCCCTTACTTACCTTTTATCTAAACTAAACAGTCCCAAATGTTGTAAACTTTCCTCATAGGGAAGTTGCTCCAGCCCCTTGATCATTTTAGTTGCCCTTTTCTGCACCTTTTCCAGCTCTACAATATCCTTTTGGAGGTGTGGTGACCAAAACTGTACACAGTATTACAAGTACAGTCACACCATAGATTTGTATGATATTGGCTGTTTTATTTTCAATTCCATTTGTAATTATGCTCAACATGGAATTTGCCTTTTTCACAGCAGTCGCACACTGGGTAGACATTTTCATTGAGCTGTCCACCACAGCCCCAAGATCTCTTTCTTGGTCAGTCATCACCCAGTCAGATCCCATCAGTGTATACGTGGAGTTGGGTTTTTTTTTTTTTTTTACCCAATGTGCATCATTTTACACTTGTTTACACTGAACCACATTTGCCATTTTATTGTCCAGATGTTTGCAGGATTCTCAGATATTTAGTAAGAAGCCAGCTGGCAACTTCAGTTGAATAAACTCAAATCCTCACAGCTAAAAGGATATTTTTTTATTGTGATCTTTAAGTAGAAAGAATGATTAAGCATAAAACAATCCTAGAGGAAACATGACTTTGTTCATACTTAATTTGGTACTTCATTTAATTTCTAATGCTTATAAAAGCAAAGTAAAAAGAAATGAAGACTGAGTATGTTAGCAGTAAATGGTCACCCACTACATACATTCAGTTTTTTCATGTGTTCTTACATACAATTTGCCTGCCTCCTTGATGGAATAGTATATAAATTATGGCTGCAACGTTAAATTGATTAATCAGTTAAATTAAGCAATTTACAAAAAAAAACTGATTAACTAAAAAGGTTCACCAGTTAAAATTGGGCAGATTAGGGGTGGTAGTGATAATATTACATTTAATTAAGTACTTTAGAACATACTACATGGCAGCCACCATTTTAGAAGAGACAATACTTCTTCAAACAGGATGTCTGCTACAAGACACACATGCACAATCTAAAAAAGATATTATGCTTTTTGTTCATGGTAGAACTCATATGCAAATTTAATCATAGTCAACAAAAACTCATACAAGCCGTCAACTCAGATTCCTCTCATCGGATGACAGCCCTAATTTGGGTTGGATACAGACTTCGTTTCCATCAGCGGGAGCATCCCTTAAGAGCAGAATTCCATTCAGCGGACACTCCTGCCAATGGAAGGGCCCCCTCTGCACTCTCCAGAACTCTGCTCCAGAGGACAGTTCAAGAGGCAGCACTGGGAGCTGTGGGAGGAGGGGAAATTGGCAGAAATCAGCTTTCCCCTTTCCATCAGCAAGATCCCTCTGCTGGATCAAAAGCCTTCTCTGGACGGAAGGAGCTGAAACAAGGCAACTTCATATGTTCATACGAAACAAAAGGAGAAGAGGGAAAGTTATCTACATCTTGAAACATGATTTGTAACCACAAAAATAGCATTATCATGGTGATACTAACCAGCTAAGGGTAGCTCATATTCTACCTCCAATACTACCCTCTCCCCCACGTTCTTCAACAGGCTTATGATTTCATCATGTCGCAGTTTTGTCAGGTTAATCCCATTCACTGACTTGATGTAGTCACCAACGTTTAGCTGATCGCTCCTGTGATATACAAAACATCTCAATTATTTATTTCCAGGGCCCCTTTCATAATGCACATTATCTGGGATTATATCTTTACTGGCTAACTAAATACAGAGATCTATGCAATGAACAATGTGAATTTAAACCCCATACAGAGCAACACCAGATGTTACTCAACAACTGAGCACTCCACCAGCAATTTTTTTGAAAGGGAAAGTGCAGGGGAGTGGAGAGGAAAGGATTTATAATGTACACCTGTTGAATCACAATGGGAGAAGCTGTCTTAAGTGGTGAGGCAAAGGAAGCCTCAAGAAGCCATCCCAAAATATACTGTGCATTGATCATAGAATCATAGAAAAGTAGAGTTGGAAGGGGCCTATAAGGACATCGAGTCCAACCCCCTGCTCAATGCAGGAATCCAAGTCAAAGCATCCCTGACAGATGGCTGTCCAGCTGCACCTTGAGTGCCTCCAGTGTGGGAGAGCCCACCACCTCCCTAGGTAGTTGATTCCATTGTCTTATTGCTCTGACAGTCAGGAAATTTTTCCTGATGTTTAGGTGGAATCTGGGTTCCTGTAACTTGAGCCCATTATTCCAGTGTCCTGAAAACTGGGATGATCGAGAAGAGATCCTGGCCCTCCTCTGTGTGACAACCTTTCAAGTACTTGAAGAGCGCTATCATATCTCCCCTCAGTCTCCTCTTCTGAAGGCTAAACATGCCCAGTTCTTTCAGTCTCTCCTCATAGGGCCTTGTTTCCAGTCCCTTTATCATCCTTCTTGCCCTCCTCTGAACCCTCTCCAGTTTGTCTACATCCTTCTTAAAGTGTGGTGCCCAGAACTGGACGCAGTACTCAAGATGAGGCCTAACCAGTGCTGAGTAAAGGGGAATTATCACTTCCCGCGATTTGGAAGCTATACTTCTATTAATGCAGCCCAAAATAGCATTTGCCAGTCACATCGCATTGCTGGCTCATATTCAGTTTGTGATCTACTACACTTCCAAGATCCTTCTCACTTGTAGTATTGTTGAGCCAAGTGTCCCCCACTCTGTAACTCTGCATTTGGTTTCCTTTCCCTAGCTTGGCAAGAAGCTAAGAATGGACTGTTGAAGCCATTCCAGTTGAGTAAGTCTTTTATACTTTGGCATGTTTTGTATTAACTATCTGGCATGCTCAAAGCACTTGATTAAAAAAAAAAAATCACCTTGCCTGTCCCTTGTTACACCTTGCAACCCTACCCTAGACTGTAATTCTTATGTAGTGTACATAAGCATATTGGCTCTGATAACTGGAGGTGGCATATAGCCATCATGACTAGTAGCCATTGATAGACTTCTCCATGAATTTGTCTAATCCCCTTTTAAAGCCATCCAGATTGGTGGCCATCACTACATCCTGTGGAAGTGCACATTTCTGAATTTGAAAATTAAAGTATTAGAAAGTTTTTTAAAATAGCACTAAAAATTTTGGTCTTGAGAACATTACATTTGTGTCTAATGTTGTGGCCCTTAAAACATTTTGTGACATTTTCTTCATTGCCTTTAGTAGGTTTAACTATGTCATTGTCATTTTTTTCCTCTTCCCTCCTCATCCCTTTTCCCTTATGTGCCATGGGTTTTTTGTTTTGTTTTTAGATTGTAAGCCTGTGAGCTTTTCTTACCTTGCTGCTAGCCCTCCTGGTCTCAGGTTGGAGACTCTTGGCTTCCCATCTTTATCTGTGCCACCAGATATAGTTAATCCAAGGGTGCTTCCCTCTTTTTTAATCAGCTCCACAATGGTGACTCCTCTGAATTCCTCTGGAGATAAAAAGTGGGAGTGAGTCAGTTTGCTGGACATTGTTATATTTCCCAGCAGACCTAATAAATCAAACCATCAAAATTTTAATTTATTTGGGCATTTATATCCTGCCCTCCACTTCTGACAGAGGAGACGCTCAAGGCAACTTTAAAAACACACACACAAAGTTAAAATGCATCTTCAACAACCAAAAAATCATAAAAATAAATCCAGTGTATAGTATTTATGGTAATAAGTGCCTATGATGAAAAGAAATTAGTATGATAAAGAATAATATTTTGTATCCCACCTTTAAAAAAAAGGAACACATGACAAGAATAAGCAAAATTAAAGAAATATGAATGGAGCAGTCAAACACTCTCATGTTATGTTGCTAGAACAGCTCTGAAGATGTATAGCTGCGAGGTGAGGTAACTGGAAAAGGTGTTTCTTGATCGTTCAGGTGAAGAGTTTCAAAAGGGATTGTTTGAGCAGCTGGGCAGGAAACGTGGACATTTATTTATTTATTTATTTATTATTTATATACAGCCCAATAACTAAAGTTCTCTGAGTGGCTTACCAAAGTTCTCTGGATGCAAAAATTTAAAACTATAAACAGTAAAACAAACAAACTCCTTGGAATGTAAAGAAAATATAACCAGCAACAGCATAAAATCAGACTAAAACCACCAATAGCAAATAACATTACTAGACAAAGATCTAAAAAGCACTAAAAGTTCTAAAGATGGGAAGGCCTGAGAAGCGTAGATAAAGAATAGGATGATTTTCAGTTATTTGATCAATCTGCATTCACAAGGGGGTCTAAAAGCTGTTCCCACTTCAGCAGGGGTGGGCAACTTGAGGCCCTTGGGTCACAGGAGCAGCCCTTGGCTGAATTTCAAAAGCCTTCTGTGCAAGCAATCAGTTCAGACCTCTGGCAAAAATAATCTGTCCCTGTCCTGGCAGCAGGGCCGGATTAAGAGCATTATGGGCCTGGTGCTGAGGATTTTGGTGGGCCTTTTTATGGAAATAAATAAAATGAAGACGCAATTTTATATTAAAACAAATTAAATATTTTAATTACCATTAAAGTGCCAAAACTCAAAAACTCCTGCAGCTCATCAGTAAGGGTCTTCCCAATTTCCCCCAAATTATTTATTTAAAAAAAAAAAAAGCCACAACAAAAAGCCAGGAAGCTTTGCTTGACCAAGAATAATTGTGTTGTTCTTGTTGCTTTGTTTCGTTTTTTTTTTTTTGTTAAACTAGCATTTGAACAATTGAGCTGCGAATCAGAAAGATCTTTTGCTCGAGGCTGGAGAGAGAGGTCCCTTCTAAATCTGAATATTACAGACCCTAGCAAGCCCCCCATGTGCTTCAACAAGAAGTTCTCACAAAGAAATGTAGTAACAGTGATTGAAATGCAAAAGCTGCCGAAATGCCCTGGCAGTCAACTTAACGGGGAAGGAGAGAGAGAGTGAGAGTGAGAGAGAGAGAGAGAGAGAGAGAGAGAGAGCGAGAGCGCCTCACTCATTTTTGGCTCTGGCCTTGCCCACCGCTGGCTTCGGCCTCTGTCATTTCCCGGCATGTAGCTCCCAACAGATGAACCTCAACCCTTCTGTTGAGAGTTCTGCAGCTCTCAACAGAAAAAAGTCTCCTCACCTCTGCAGTCCAAGCTGCAAATGGGGGAAATTGCATGATTGAATGATTCCACATATAGAATCTTCCTGCATATAATACTAGATGTTAGGGGTGTGTGTGTGTGGGAGTTGTAACCTAGATTTCTCCTTGGCATACTAGGTTCCAGGCACAGAATATTTTCAAACATTCAGTCCCCAATACAGTCTGAGGTAGTATGGTCTAGACCAGATGAAATATCCTGACCATTGTAGGGAGGCCCGGAGCTCCCTATGGCCTTGCATGACCCTTCCCTCTTCCTCCTCCTCTCCTGTGTGGATTCCACCCTCCTGTTCATTTTCAGAACTAACCATGATGTAACATTGCACCAACGTTTTTGCCAACCATGGTTGGAAACGGCTCAAACTAACCTTCAAAATGTCAGTGCAGACATAATGCTGCACCATGGTTAGCTCCAAAAATTAAAGGGAGGGATTTTCCACATGATCATAGAATCATTGAATTGTAGAGTTGGAAGTGGCCTATAAGGCCATCGAGTCCAATCCCCTGCTCAATGCAGGAATCCAAGTCAAAGCATCCCTGACAGATGGCTGTCCAGCTGCACCTTGAATGCCTCCGGAGTGCGAGAGCCCACCACCAACCTAGGTAGTTGGTATTGCTCTAACAATCAGGAAATTTTTCTGATGTCTAGGCAGAATCTAGCTTCCTGTAACTTGAGCCCATTATTGCGTGTCCTGCAATTTGGGATGATCAAGAAGAGATCCTGGCCCTCCTCTGTGTGACAGGAAGGAGAAGAGGAATAAAAACCCATACTGCACTTGTGAGCTCCTAACCATGGTTAAGAGTTGGGGCAGCATTACATCAGCACTGGGCCTAAGTAATTTTTAAAATTAAAAGAGACTGATTGATCACAGATCAATAGTCAGAAGGAGAAGGTAGAAGAAATGTTGAAGGTGAGGTCATGGCGAAGAGCAACTGGGGAACACATTTCAACTCCTTCTCATTTTTATTGTTCCTTCGCATATGATTGATTAGCCATGTGAGTTTTGATGTATTCTGTACCAGTTTGAGCCTGTAATACTGGCGACTTGTAAAACACTCTCTGCTCACATGCATTACAAAGCTGAAGAGTGATAAATATTTATAGGGAGCCCATTATGCAGTACTTATTCTCTTTTTCTCTTGCATTAATGTCAGATTATCCTCTAAACGACGGGTGTTATATTCTTAATCATTCCATTACTGAGTATTCTGGACTCTTGGTCCATTTGCAACTTGATTCTGAGGCAGATGTACACATTTGTGCAGTGGAGAAGTTTAGGATCACCAAGAGTAATCCAAACCAGAAAACACATAGACGAGAAGGGTGGATCCACAGCACCCAAAATAGCATGTATCGTTCTAGATGAGCTAATATATGGCATGCATTTTCTTTTCTGAAACAGATAGAGCAAGGAATGAGACTTAAAAAAAAAAAAAGCTGGCACACTATCATCGTTTTGGTTTTGGAAAACTGCAAGAATGCCAAAGATCTCAGACAACCTTCAGCAAAGGCTCATGTGCTCCCCAAGCACAGGGAGCTTGAGAGGAGTAAAGTAGGAGGGACTTCTTTCCCCCAAATCTAGTGAGAATCAGCCTTTAAAACAGATCCAGAAGTCCTGTCATACTGGAGGTCACCGGAGAAGTCCTTCTCTCATGAAGCAAGAATTCACGGTCCCTGGAAAACCATGACTAACCCCAGATAGTCAGCCAGGGGTGCAGCTGAAAGATTGTGGCATGCCTTGTACACAGGGCCGGTGCAAGGCAGTTTGGTGCCCTAGGCAAGATCGGATATTTAGCGCCCCCCCTTCCCACTTGAGCCCTCCCTCCCTCCAGCCCTATGCCCATTATGCATGATCCGCATTCACACACACATACACACACACACACATACACACACACACACACACACCCTTCCTCTCCAGTCCTAAACATATTATTTCCAGCTCCATCGAGATCAAGGGGGTTTACTTCCGTGTAAGTTCTTTCCACGGGCTTCATTCAGAGGCCCCCGTTGGCTGCCGCCGCCGCCGCCACTCCTCCTCTCACGTGCGGCGGATCTCCTCTTTGCTGCTGTCCCCGTCGTTTCTTTTCCAGCTCTTTGCCAGCTTCGCAGCCTGCCGCCTATCTCCACACTGCCTGCACGCTCACATCAAACTTTGTTTCCCCACTCAGCCGCCTCTCTTTCTCCTCTCCTGCCGCGTCACGCGGGCGGGAGGGGGAACGGGACATTATTAACTGCCTTCTCTTTCTCCTTTGTCTCAATCGATTTGCTTCAAAAGTGGGCTCAATTTCCAACTCTTTAGCGCTGTATTTTTTTTTCCAAGTCGTTTCCGGCGCCCCCTTTAGCCCGGCGCCCTAGGCAACCGCCTAGTTGGCCTAATGGTAGCACCGGCCCTGCACTTGTACATGTAGACAGCTGGGATCTCAGGAAGACAAGCCTGGAAGAACAACTTCCAAAACACCTTCTGATTCTTGACAATGCAGCCCAGTCCTTTGGAGACTACAGTTACCCGTGGTAGAATCACAGCATCCCATGTGGTGCTGGGGCGTCAATATAGTTTACTTCATCCCTCACCCTCCTGGTGCCCTCCCCAACTTGTGAACAGAGATGGAGAATAATGTGCTGACCAAAGCATTGGTTTGGAAGGCATTCATTTATTGCTTTGCCCCTGTTTAACATCACAACTATATCTTCTAATTTCATAATGCTCACTAATATCAAATAATTTTAATTGAAGACAAAATATAGTAACTTTTCAGTAGTACTTGTCCACAATTTCAGTAAGTGTCAGACATTTTCTCAACATTCCCTGCTGTTCTAAATTGAATGCCATCTGGCACAATCTTACGAATTTCCTCTCGAAAAATTCAAAGAAGCTGACAAATAAACACTGATGGAGCCACAATTGAATGTTATTACATTGTCAATGGGAGTTAACAATCAGTTTCTGCCAATTGCTTAACAAGCCCACCCAGAGCACAATTGTCCATCAAGTAGATACCTACTTGAAGAAGAAGAAATTCTCTTTACAATTTTCTCAGAACAGTGAGAGAGCCAGTGTGGCGTAGTGGTGAGAGTGTTGGACTGGGACTCGGGAGATCCGGGTTCGAGTCCCCGCTCGGCCATGAAACTCACTGGGTGACTTTGGGCCAGTCACTGACTCTCAGCCTAACCTACCTCACAGGGTTGTTGTGAGGATAGAATGGAGAGGAGGAGGAGGAGGATTATGTAAGCCGCCTTGGGTTCCTTGCAGGAAAAAAGGTGGGGTACTAATATAATTAATTAATTAAATAAATAAATAAAACACACACGTACAAAGTAGAGATGGGCCAGGCACCTTGGCAGCCCCTACATATCTTTCACCTTGTGTGGGAATCTCCATCACCACCAACCTTGAGCAAATTTAAGCCCAGAAATTAGAGGAAGTTGTCACTAATATTCCCTCTTCTTAATTAAACATGAGCTTTTATTTCTCTAATTTCCATCATAGCCAACATTTGAGCCGCTCACACAGACCTTAGCACTATTAGGATTTTAAATGTGTGTGTGTGTGTTATTTATTACACACACACACATTTATATACATTTTTATCTCTATCTATCTATCTATCTATCTCTATGTATAGATATAAGCAATGCATGGCGTGTGAGAGCCACTTAGAATACAATCTTGCAAAAAATCTACCATGAGTTCAGTCTGACTCATGTACAAAGTAACAGTGCAGCATAAGGCATAACCTTCTTGGTTCATGCCTTGGTCTCCTCTCGCCTAGACTACTGTAATGCGCTCTACGTGGGGTTACCCTTGAAGACGGTCCGGAAGCTTCAGCTGGTACAGAACGCGGCGGCTCGCCTGATTAAGGGCAGCCGCCAGCGTGATCACATCACGCCAGTGCTTAATGAGTTGCACTGGCTACCAGTTGCTTGCTGAGCCGAATTCAAGGTGTTGGTTTTGACCTTTAAAACCCTACACGGCTCCGGCCCAGCTTATCTCAAGGAGCGCCTCCAGCAACATCAAGTAGGCCGCTCAACAAGGTCTGCCACGGACGGCCTTCTCCTTATCCCATCAGCCAGAGCAGCCAGGCTGGTGGGGACTAGGAAGAGGGCCTTCTCTGTGGCGGCCCCCACATTATGGAACTCCCTCCCTAGTGACCTTCGCCATGCCCCCTCCGTGATGAGCTTCCGCCTGTGCATTAAAAACATGGCTGTTCAGGCGGGAATATGGGGTGGGTTAGGTTTTTAATGAGAATTTTTTATATTGTTTTAATTATTATATTTTATTGTGTTTTACTGTATTTTAATTGTACATCGCCCAGGGTGGCCGGGTGACCGGCCAGATGGGCGATTGATAAATATAATAAATAAATAAATAAATAAATAAATTAAACCGACATAAGGAAGACAAGTCGTCATGTAGTGGCAATAGCCACTAGCCTAGAAAGTATTTTAAAAAGTAGGCTGCAATCCTATACCCACTTCCACTGGACTAAGAGACCCACTGAACTCAACTGATCTTTCTTCTGAGTAGACTTGCATAGGATTGTGCTTTTATACAAATTCATGAAGGACAGATTGATCAGTGGTCATTGAAGAGGCCGTCTGCTTAGCAAAAACTTACTCAACTTCCACTCAGACACAAAACAGAGTGCGACCTTAAACGGATTAGAATCTACAGTTTTGAAGCCAACACATCATGTCCAATGGTAATTACTGCTATTACCCAACATATGCATCTACAGGTGTTTTAGGAATATGTAGAAGCACCTAAACAGAAAGAAGCAAAGACTGACAGGAAGTGCAAACAACTTTTTGAACTATAGAAACATTGAGCAGCTTCAGCCTGAATGATAAGGCTCTGTGGACCAAAGCAGAACTCCAAAACAAAGACAAGTCATTTTTTCAAGGGAATAAGATAACAAAACGTAAAAACAAAACATTTAGAAATAATGATAAAAATTGCACTATTCTTAATCATTGCTCTAAGCTAGGACCCAAACTACACATTAGTTTGAAGATGTAGTTAGCATCGTCCTTCCCTTTTTACTCTAAAGTAAATGCACAGGGCATAAGGGGGCTTTAACCATTTGTCCTCCCCATTGTGATCCCAATCCACAGATCGGGGTCAGCGCACTTGTAAATTTCATTAGCAGAAAGCAATCTGTAGCTTCTAGCTCCATCTTCAATGTAATGTGTAGGAGTTCTGGGTTACCACAGAAAAGTATAAATTCATTTGCCAGTTAGGATTAGCTACTCGAGGCAGAAGCGAAGCACCCTCAGACAAAAGAGTGTAGCATGCCTTTCCTTGATGAGGTTTTTTTTAGGCAGCAAGCTTAAAATATTCAAACAGGGTGACAACCTGCCTATGAAAAATATGACTTGGCAATTTGAGATGGCTAAACTCATACCTTCCATGTGACCATGGGCCCACCATAATGCTCTTCCCAGAGGATTCTGTGGCATACTATTCATTAACAGTTTAGATGTGAAGGCTAGAGATATTGCTTCCTGTGCAAAGTTTGTCTTGTAGAAACTCATCAACAGGTCAGTATTTCATTATGAACAGGCCACTAGATGAAATGGACCATACTTGCCAAGGAAGAAAGTTCTTCAGGTACGTCATAATCACCTTATCTGGAAGGCCTTTGATATAAGCATAGAACCTTCTAAGGGTCCTCACAGTGCTCACTGTTGGAGACAAAGGGATTATCTAGTCAGTGGTTCACAAACCTGTGTCCCCAGACGTTGTTGGACTACATTGGCCAAGCTAGCTAAGGATGATGGGGAACACAGTCCAACAGCATCTGGGGATCCGAGGTCAGGAACTACTGATCTAGATAGAATGTTGGCCTGATCCAGCAAGGCAGTTTTTACGGTCTCATGACTGAGCTCAATAATTGTCACTTTGACAATGTCACTTTCCCTTCACTTTTTGACAGCCTCTGCCTGGATGGCCATCATGTTTGAATCGGCCCTGAGACAGACTTTAAGTAGAAGAGGCTATGAAAATAATGTAAAGCACAACTAAGACCAAAGAAGGCACCAAACATAACTGAAAGTTTGACAGAAAATAAAATTTGAGTTACCTTACTGGAAGTAACTCTGGTTTTATTTAAAAACAACAACAACCCAGAAAGATCTTGTTTCATCTATTTCAATAAAACCTCTAAGGGAAAAGGGGGGGGGGAAGGATATCAAGGAAATATGACTATAAGAAATTACTATACTGTAAAATGAAAGGCAGCTTTAGGCAAGGTATGGGATATATGCAGTAAACATAGAGAAAAATAGTTACAAAATGATGATATCATAGTATGTAAGCCATGGAAAAGTTTCTACAACTCAGAATACATAAAAGCAGTGTTGACAGAAGTGGGAAAACACAAACACAAATTACTTTTAACATCTATAGTGCACAGTGTACAATATGAAAGGGGTACTGGAAATGGGTTTAAGGGTCATTAAAATATTTAAATGTGATCTAATCATGTTATTCCTCAGTTATATAGAATCATAGAATCATAGAAAAGTAGAGTTGGAAGGGGCCTACAAGGCCATCGAGTCCAACCCCCTGCTCAATGCAGGAATCCAGGTGAAAGCATCCCTGACAGATGTCTGTCCAACCGCACCTTGAATGCCTCCAGAGTGGGAGAGCCCACCACCTCCCTAGGTAGTTGATTCCTTTGTCTTATTACTCTGACAGTCAGGAAATTTTTCCTGATGTTTAGGTGGAATCTAGGTTCCTGTAACTTGAGCCCATTATTCCGTGTCCTGCAAACTGGGATGATCGAGAAGAGATCCTGGCCCTCCTCTTTGTGACAACCCTTCAAGTACTGGAAGAGTGCTATCATATCTCCCCTCAGTCTCCTCTTCTGAAGGCTAAACATGCCCAGTTCTTTCAGTCTCTCCTCATAGGGCCTTGTTTCCAGTCCATATGACAACGTAATTGAAAGAAATGTATGAGAATCTCATTTTATAGCATTGGGCTTGCCAGGATCATTTATGCAAAGTACTGGAAAAGGACAGAATTATGAATACTGAAGAATGGATACTGTCTCAGGGACAATTAGCAAGACATAGCCGAGCAAGGAAAAAATATAAAATGAATGAGGCGAGCACCAGCACCTCTAGGTAGCTGTCAGGGGTCAAGCACCTTGATAGGACCCACCAATGCTGATGCCTGCCCTAGCCTCCCGGGTGCATGCTTTCCTGGGAACAGCAGCAGCAGGCGGCCATTTGAATTTCTCACAAGACCCCCGACATAGTGTTGCTCTGGGGCACTGTGGGAAATTCAAATGGCCACCTACCACTGCCTGGTGAGTCCAGGCAGCCCAGCAACGTTGGAGAGGACCCACCAAAGGGCACGGGGATAGGGTGGCTAAAACTTAGAGCTGGACCTGCATTTAATGTAAACTAGGGCAGCGTTCACACATTTTGAGAAATGTGCTGAGAAGTGTAACAGGGGCCTGGTTTTCACACATCATCATCATCATCATCATCATCTAAAAGAGTGTTGTCATGAACAAGTGAACATGCCAGTTCACGCTGTTCAATCGCTCCCGCTTGGCTCCTCCTGCTAGTGGGTGTGGCTAAACAACTCAGGGACACTCTGTCCCTGGGTTGTCATGCATGACATCCAGACCTGGAACCCTGGCTCATCTCTCCCCCAACAAGCCGGGGTTGGAACCCAGGGTTTACTCTTGGGTTCCAACTCTGCCTTAGCGGGAGCAACTGAACAGTGTGAACTACCATGATCACTCATTCTCAACAAGCCAGGGTTTTAAAAACCCTGGCTTATCATCATGTGCAAACTGGGCCAGTGTGTTAGCTCACCATTTGTTTAGTACATCAGTTACTTTGGCTTGAGCATTAATTTTTTTTATGACCACTAACTAGTTGCCCAATGTACTATATTACAAAAGACTATATTATGGAGACTATAGTATACTTATGCCTTTCTGCTTCTTCATTGTGCCTTTCTGCATATTCAAAATTAACATTTTATATCACGCTTTGACAATGGTCTAACAGAAGTGTAATCTTACAGTGGGCATATACTGTAAAGCAAGCAATTACCCGGCTGCGCATGTTACCAAAGCAACCGGAACAAATATACACGGATAAGGGAATACTTGCAGTTACCTGGTATACTTTGCCTTCTTGAGACCAAGGCTGTGTCCAGTCCACCTGAATCTTTGCTCCCTTTGGAGTAAGGCCCATCATCTATGAGAGGAAGAAAACAGACTCTAAATTCATAGATTCTAAAACTAAAAGTTACCTCTCTGTTATCCTAACATGCTTCGTGAGTTTGGGTGCACAATATTTTCTAAGCTTACAATTAGTGGGCATGTTACCATGGCCAAAGGGATGACAGTGGAAATGATGCCCCTATGGTGCTTTACCATCACCCACGGTAGTATCTAGTGCAAGGGTGGGCAACTTCCAGGCTCCGAGGGCCAATTCCTGCCTGGAACCCACCTGTTCACACACCTCCTTGCCGCTGCCTATTTTGCCACTGCTACACCGGCAAAGGCAAAAAAAGCATCAATTTCTCATTGAAACAAGGCACATGGAAAGCTTGTGGCTTGTTTTAAAGCAAATCAGCAATCCCGGGACAAATTGATGCCTTTTTGCCGAATTGAATTCCAAGTGGCAAATGTAGCAGCTCAGCGGCAGCTGGGGGGCGGTGGGATGCTATGCCAATCGCATGCAGAACATGGGTTGTGTGTTGCCCACCCCAGACCTAGTGATTTTTATAGTACCGTGCAGATACTGTGCCTTACCACTGCTCCACGTTTCCTGCAATCGTTGGCGGAGTCAAAGCTACTCACAATATGTGCAAGAGCCGCTTAATGTTGGTGGGTGGCCCAAGTCTGGTACTGCATGTGGAAGATTTTATTAGGTATAAGACTAAGACTATCTTCCAAGATCTGCAGTGCTTTTTCCAGAAGAGTACAATCTGATTTTTCAGGAGATAACACTTTAAGGATGAAAGAACATCATTCCCATAAGTCTTAAAGCATGCAATAATACTTGTGAAGAAACTCGTGGTCTCTAGAAAGTCGAATAATACATCAGGATACCAACAGAGCACTAAATCACCGTACTTGGATTCAATCACCGATTCCCTCCCATCCTTTTATTTCAAAAGTCACCTCTTCTTGCTGCAGCTTCAAGTAACTTATAGGAAAAGGGATTGGGGGGGGGGGAAAGGAAAGAGAAATGGAGTTTGAAGGAACATCTGTTTAAAATTCAAACTGTATAATTAAATATGGGTTTCACTTTTTATGTGCATTTTTTCCCCAAGGAGGTATTTATTTGCCAGGAAATAAGAACTCCCAAATCACTTTCCCCACATTTACTGACTGCATCAAGTCACAGAAACTTCGGGACCAATAGAACAAAAGCAGTTTTAAGGAAAAACCCAAGGGTGCAATAGTCGTAATGCATCTCACTGCAGCTCGAGAGATAGTGCCTATAATTTACTGCACAGAAGGAGAGATACCTCCCCATGCCCCAAATTGACTCACTCCCTCTCAAAACGTGCACACCAAGTGTCTGATTACCACAGCACCCACTGGAAATTTGTTCCCCATGGGGAAGGCAAAGAGCAGCATGTTTAAAAAATCAGCCTATCAGCTGCATGAGAGGGCTTGGAGGAGATCCTTAGATAGGAATAGATGGAGATTTTATTCTTATATTTATTAATCGCCCATCTGGCGGTCACCCGGCCACCCTAAGATATACAAGTAACCACCCTAAGCACAGATTTAATTAAAATATGTTTATATGACGCACTACTGAACAGCAGGGTCACTCTGCATATTATGGCTACGGAAGCCACCTTGGACAACAGCAGTTTGAAACCAACCTAGTTCATGGTATTCCGGTTTGGGAAAGCTGCCAGCCTATCAGAACCTTGCATGCTGGCTGGGGATGATGGGGTTGTAGTCCAGCACATCCAGAGGATGCCTGGGTTGGGGAAGGCTGTTCTAACATATCAGGAGTGCAGAAGCAGTTGTAAAGCATGGAGTGGCTGGGTGGGGGCAGGGAGCAAAGAGAACTGTCATCAGTTTGCTTCACAACTGAGCTATATGACCATATGACCATCTAAAGCCCCCCACCCCCATCAGATCACAAAGTCCAGGATCTAAAATGACCTAGCTGCACCACTGCAGGGAAGGAGGCCTACAGCTGGGTGTATCATGGGTAAGAGCACAGCAGCACTTTCGGAGCTGGGGACGTGGCTCGCAGGAAGGGAGTCACCGCGTTTATTGAAAAACATTTAAATACATAATTTATTTTAATTTTTTGGGCAGGTGATATATAACAACAGTATAACAACACACAAATAAATGAAACAATCATGTGAGAGTTAAAGGGAGCACTGACTAGAACGATCCCACCAGAAGTTAAAATCCTGCTATTAGATTTTTAAAATCCTGCAGAAGCCAGTGTGTTCTAGTGTGAGAGTGTTGGACTGGGCTCGGAGATCCGGGTTCATCCCCGCTCGGCCAATGAAACTCACTGTGTGACTTTGGTGCCAGTCAATGACTCCAGCCTAACCTACCCTACCTCACAGGTTGTTGTGAGGATAACATGGAGCGGAAAAGGAAGGATGATTATGTAAGCCGCCTTGGGTTCCTTGCAGGAAAAAAGGGGGGATATAAATAATATAGAGATTATAAAGGTCTCTCTAAACCTAAAACACAT
This sequence comes from Shinisaurus crocodilurus, assembly GCA_021292165.1. NCBI lineage: Eukaryota > Metazoa > Chordata > Lepidosauria > Squamata > Shinisauridae > Shinisaurus > Shinisaurus crocodilurus. The sequence continues at coordinate 4,524,081 of CM037889.1, forward strand.
CAGCGTCAAGGCAGAGATATAAGCAGGTCTCTTTGCCTGAATCACCTAAAAACATAGGTGCCGCGAGATGGTAGTGAGCTTACCCAGTCAAGCCCCACACTGGGTTCAGAGAGAGAAATTTTGCAGTCCAAGCAGGGCCTCACACTAGTTCAAAAATCTTTGGCCAAAAAGATAGGACATCACGGTTTCTCACTGCTGTCATGCAGAGGCCCAAATTCCCTGCTCCGCGACTGCAAGCTACTTTAAAGTGCTCTTAAAGGGGCCGTGGGCAAAATTGCAACTAAGCTTGCAGTTTTAGCTTAGTTGCAATTTTGCCCATGGCCCATTTAAAATAGCTCTGCTTAGGCTCGAACAGCCGCAGTAAGCAGGGAGGGAACAGACACTGCTAAGTTGGGAGGGCCAGGCGAGGATGTGTGTGCGTGCGTGTGTGCATATGCTCTACCTGTTGCCTCTGTTGCATGTTGCTGTGGGAAAGGGATTAGCTGGGTGAAAGCCTGGACAGAGGGTGAGGTGAATGAGGGAATTTATCACATGATTCCTATCTTATATTGCCAAGATTTTATTTCCTAAAACACTAGATATTAACAATTAAGGGTTTAAGTTAAAAAAAAAAATTACAAAAGCCACTTATAAAATATTATAAAATAATATATAATATAATAATGTAATAATTATAATATATATGATTTTGTGTGTTTCCTCTAATAACTTTTGTACTTGACCATGCCCTTTGGTTGCCTGGCCATGGCCTTGGCCACGCCCTCATGTTGCCTGGCCACACCCTCTTGATCACACCTTCATGTTGCTTAACCAGACCTCTTACAAATTCACACGTGAGTCCCTATCTTCATCTGCGAAATGTTGCAGGGGATGCCCACATGGGAAAAGGGCCTCCCCTTGCCACCACCCACACCTCACCTCAGAGGCAGGGTTCTTAAGATCATCTTGGTGTAACAGCTGGGTTAATGTGGAAGAAGATTTTCCCTCAGATGCCCATGGGCCAGGCCTCATAGGGCTTCAAAGGTAAGTCCCAGGAATGATATGCATCCAATAGCTACATGTCTGGGACAATCAACCGTGGAAGGGTTTGGAAAGGCTCTGTTTGGAGAGGCCTGGGCAAGCTGCTCTCGGTCTCCCCTCAGCGGCATCATGGGCCCTAGCACCCACCCCCAGCCACTTCCTAGTTGGCATGTAGGCTGTGGCCCTGAGCAGGGCTCCCAGCCTACGTACATATCCTGCCTGCACAACCATGTTAATGGTTCTGCTGCTCCTGCCCCACCATGCATACACAGAGGGCAGGGCAGTTGCCGTTAATATGGCAGTCCTGGCCGATACACGGGCACAGGCAGGGAGCTGCGGTTGTGGCCACCATCCCATCCCAAAGACCCATGGGTGTTGGGCGTGGTTAGCACTTCCACCCACAGATATCTGGCTGCAATTTTTGTTCCCTAGATCAATGGTGTTCAGTGGGCTTGACAGAGCAAACATAACCTGCCATTATGCTGTATTAAAAAGCACTAGCACAGGACTGAGAGCAATTGAAAAAATAAGCCAGACTGCAATGTTCTAATTGACTGAAAAAAAATACTTTTGATAGAGTAAAAGACACACACACACAATTGAATTTGACAGCAGATATTTTAAAAATAAAAATACTTCTATGGAATGTAGCTGGCAAGGCACCATCCTAAGAAGCACCTCTAGGAATAACGGTTGTTATTCATATGAGAGTTTAATTAATTGATTAATCAACTAAAACTCATACAATTTAATTGAGTAAGATTTTTTTTTTAACTGGATGACAGTCCTGCTAATAATAATAAAGTCCATTGCCAGCATCAAACTAGTCTTGTAACATTTTGGGCTTAATAATAATGGCTTCACCAGCACTTCCTCAAGCTCTTCAGAACAATTCAGAGTACTGCTGCCTTAGGAACTCCAAGATAAAAAGTGGTAGAGCATCTTTTGGGTTTGCTTCCACCAGTGGGCTCAGAATCTGGCCAATTGTACGTCAAAATAAGGGGAATTTCTACAGTAAAAATAACGATAAAAACAATCATAGGTCAGACAGGCACCCAATGTTGCCACTGGAGGCACAAAGTCCCATGTCCAGAAGCAAAGCTGAATGTACTGAGGAACCACATGATTATTTATTTATTTATTTATTTATTAAATTTATCAATCGCCCATCTGGCCGGTCACCCGGCCACCCTGGGCGATGTACAACCAAAATACAACAAAACACAATAAAATATAATAATTAAAACAATATAAAAAATTCTCATTAAAAACCTAACCCACCCCATATTCCCGCCTGAACAGCCATGTTTTTAATGCACGGCGGAAGCTCATCACGGAGGGGGCATGGCGAAGGTCACTAGGGAGGGAGTTCCATAATGTGGGGGCCGCCACAGAGAAGGCCCTCTTCCTAGTCCCCACCAGCCTGGCTGCTCTGATTACAAGTATGGCCCAGATAAGCCATCAGCCATCTGCTTCTCAGTATAAACACCTCAGCAGTCCCTTCCCAACCACCAAGAGAGAGCATTGACATTTCCTTTTGGTAACCCCAAAGGAACATTTGATGCTACATCCTCAAAAGCAGTTAATACCCTGCCCCAGAAGTGCAACTGATGCTGGCAAACAAGCAAGCCTGACAGCCAAGCTAGCATTTCAGAAATTGTTGCCCAAGCAAGGTAAATCAGCTTATCATCCATCAAGAGCCTCTGCAAACAGCTAAATGGCCTGAGCCAGCAATAATAAATCTACACCCACCATTCACAATTAGCCATTCAAGAAGGGTGCCGGTCAAGAAAAATCCTCTGGCATTTCACTGACAGTTCAGATGGCAAAACAATTAGCACCATGACTCCCACCCCAACCCTTGTGCTCTTCTCCCTAGCACAGGGGATGATGCTAAAGTGTTTGTTTTTGCTCATTATGTGACTGAAATGTTTGAGCAGTGGAGGAAGGTGCCTGCTGAAGTGTGAATTGGCATTTGCTTGCATTCGTTTCCCTGCTGTGTGCCTTTTGTTCATGTTTGGCTGATTTCCTGTGTTGTCAATCAGGTTTACTTTATTAGAGATTTCTTTGCCCCCCCCCTACTCCATCTTCCATTAAGACTCTTATACAGTCATGCCTTGGATTGAGAGCATAATTCGTTCTGGAAACGTGCTTGTAATCCAAAACACTCTTCTATCAAAACAAAATCCCCCAAAAAAATTTGTACAGAGATTTTTAATTTAGGCCGTACTACAGTACTTGTATTGCAAGACGTCACTTGTATATCAAGTAAAAAAAATTTAAATAAGTATTTAAAAATTTGCTTGTCTTGCAAAACGCTCTCAAACCAAGTTACTTGCAATCCAAGGCATGACTGTATTGTGTTTGGCATTAGCCCATCCTATCTCTTAGCATGTCATCCTAGGGGCTTTATTGGAACAGCTGTCCCTTACTATCTTTATTGTCGCTTTGGGTTTTAATTATTGTAACATTTTGTCAGTTGGGCAGTATATAAATTAATACAAATAAATAAATACAATTTTTCCAGTAAAAAGAATTAAAAGAAGAGAGAAAAAGAAAGAAGTTCTTTGACCATCTTCTCTCCTGGTTGAAGGCTCCAACTGGAACTTCACTACACCATGGGCCATGTCTACACAAGAAGGTTCCCTTTCTCTTGGCTATACTAGCACAGAATAACCAAGAGTGCAGAAAACAGCACTTGCGCAACCTCCAGAAAAAGATATTATGTACTGCATAGATTATGCCTAGAATTGCTGCTTTTCCTGTGTAGGCTGTCAGAGAGCCATAATAAAACTACAATACTGGGCATTCCTTGGCTGAGAAACTATAACATTCACAGGTTTGAAACTGGATTTGTTTGAAGTGCAGATGAGTTCTACCTTCACCAAGCCATATTAAGGGCCAGAATAGCATAACGGACAGGCTGAAGGGAATGGCTTCTCCTGTACAAACCTCCCTATGGACTCAGCCACAAGAGAGCATTCAAAGTGTGCATTTTCAGTGACTACAACTGTAGTGTGGAATTTCCTGCCTAGGGTAGACCATCATGTTCCACATGGAACTCCTTGCCCAAGGAAGCCCACATTCACCTGCTTTCTTACACAAAAAACTCCTGCTTATGCGGAAGCTGTAATGCCAGAGCTATAAACACATGTGTGATTGATTGCAGCTCCTCTTCTTTGAAAAGAATCACAGCTTGCAAGTAGAACACACACACAGGCACTTCATTTGTTGCTCACATCAGCTGCCAGTGTATCATCAGAACCGGCTTTCAGGAAAGAAAAACCACCCAGGAGGTAGGCATGCTTTTCTTACTGAAGAGCTGCGCATGAGTATTTTTGTCCCACAATTCTTGTCTTAAGTGCCAATCATCTGACTATTTCCCAAAGCTGTGTTAAAATCTACTTAAGCAAAGCTAAGTGTTTTGACGAATAACAGCTTTGTATGAAAGAAAAGAAACCAGCAACGCACACATGTGTGCACACAGCCTCATGACAGATCACCAGATGAGACTCCCTGATTAGTCCCTGAGGTTTGTGTCCTCACTGAATGAAATTGTACATGACATCCAAAAATCCCACTGCAAGTTTGCTGCTATAACATTGCTGCACACACACAAAACAATCTATAGAAATTCATGTGGAACCTGACTGAATAATGCAAGTGGTTAGAACTTCAAAAAGGAAGTGAAATTGCATTAGTCAGGTAAGTGTAGCTGGCAGTACCAGAAGTGTTTTTGCATTTTAATTCTACAATTAAAAAGAAAAGGGAAGGCTGCATTAAATCCTAAAATTCAATTATACCTCCCATTTTTGTAATAACAACACATTCCGGCCCATATATCTTCCCCTGTAGCAGTCTGTTACTGAAGATCCAATATCTCTTCTCAACCATTAAGCGCTTCCAAGCAGTGAGGAGTTCCAGTGGCAGCAGAGGCGTAGCGTGGGGGGTGCAGGGGGGGCCGGCCGCACCGGGCGCAACATCTGGGGGGGCGCGCTTGCAATCGCAGCTCTCTGCCCCTGCCCGCGGCGGACCATCCTCTTACGGGGAGGCGGCGCGGCCGTGGCGGGGGGACACGGGGCAGGGCTGGCTCCACAGAGACCCAACTTGGAAGGCGGTCGAACGCGAGGCCTCCCTCTCCCCCCCGCGCCCCGTGGGCCGCCCTGCTCGTGCCCAGCTCCCGCCAGCCCCACGCCAAGGGCCGGCCATTCAGGTGTCCAGCGGCGGCAGCAGCCCACTCCACCGGGGCCGCGCTTTGCCGCACGCACGCGCGCTCGCCTCGGTGCCGGCGGCGCTGCTCTCGGTCAGGTGCGGCCCCCAAGAGGTGAAGATCTGACCTCGGCTCTCTTCATGACCACGAACTCCCTCCCGCGGCTGCTGCGAGCGCGCCCGACGGCCGTGCAGGTCGCTGCGCCCGATTGGGATGGCAGAAGTCAAAGGGGCCTTGGGGGGGCGCTTCCCCGCCTCCGGAGGAGAGGAGCAATGGCCGCACATGGATGCTGCGGGGAAGTCGGCTTCAGTGGCGCTGCAGAAAGCCCCCCGGCACTCGAGCAAGGGCTTAAGTCGCCGGGGGGGGGGATTTGCAGCGATGTGTTACTACATGCTCGCAGTGAGAGCGTTTCCAAGCATTGAGCAGCAAAGGCAGCAATTCCTAGGGCCTTTGGAGGACAGATCGCTGAAGACTGAGGATAGTTCTGTAATATTTGATTTACAAATATATACCGTAAGTCGAGCACAGATGGAAACAAACAGCTTAGCTCTCCTGCAAGCAGTAAACCACTGCCACTCATAGAATCATAGAAGGTAGAGTTGGAAGGGGCCTACAAGGCCATCAAGTCTAACCCCCTGCTCAATGCAGGAATCCAGGTCAAAGCATCCCTGACAGATGGCTGTCCAGCTGCACCTTGAACGCCTCCAGAGTGGGAGAGCCCACCACCTCCCTAGGTAGTTGGTTCCATTGTCTTATTGCTCTGACAGGAAATTTTTCCTGATGATTAGGTGGAATCTGGGTTCCTGTAACTTGAGCCCATTATTCCATGTCCTGAAAACTGGGATGATCGAGAAGAGATCCTGGCCCTCCTCTTTGTGACAACCCTTCAAGTACTGGAAGAGTGCGATCATATCTCCCCTCAGTCTCCTCTTCTGAAGGCTAAACATGCCCAGTTCTTTCAGTCTCTCCTCATAGGGCCTTGTTTCCAGTCCCTTTATCATCCTTCTTGCCCTCCTCTGAACCCTCTCCAGTTTGTCTACATCCTTCTTAAAGTGTGGTGCCCAGAACTGGACACAGTACTCAAGATGAGGCCTAACCAGTGCTGAGTAAAGGGGAATTATCACTTCGTGCAATTTGGAAGCTATACTTCTATTAATGCAGCCCAAAATAGCATTTGCCTTTTTTGCAGCCACATCGCATTGCTGGCTCATATTCAGCTTGTGATCTACCACAATTCCAAGATCCTTCTCACTTGTAGTATTATTGAGCCAAGTGTCCCCCATTCTGTAACTCTGCATTTGGTTTCCTTTCCCTAGGTGCAGCACTTGGCATTTATCCCTATTAAATTTCATTCTGTTGTTTTCGGCCCAGCGCTCCAGCCTATCGAGATCGCTTTGAATTTTGTTTCTGTCTTCCAGAGTATTAGCTGTTCCACCCAACTTTGTGAAAAGCACTGGGCCCAGGACCGAGCCCTGTGGTATCCCGCTTGTTACCTCTCCCCAGTTTGAGAAGGAACCATTGATAAGCACTCTTGGAGTCCGATTCTGTAGCCAACTGTGGATCCACCTGATAGTTGTTCCATCCAGCCCACTTTTAGTTAGCTTGCTAATCAGGATATCATGAGGCACTTTGTTGAAAGCTTTGCTGAAGTCAAGATATATTATGTCCACAGCATTCCCACAGTCCACAAGGGAGGTTACCCGATCAAAAAATGAGATCAGGTTAGTCTGGCAGGATTTGTTCTTGACAAATCCATGCTGGCTTCTAGTAATCACTGCATTGTTTTCAAGGTGCTTGCAGACTGACTTCGTTATAATCTGCTCCAAAGTTTTCCCAGGGATTGATGTCAGGCTGACTGGTCTATAGTTCCCAGGTTCCTCCTTCTTGCCTTTCTTGAAGATAGGAACAACATTTGCCCTCCTCCAGTCATCTGGCTCTTCCCCTGTCCTCCATGATTTCTCAAAGATAATAGACAGTGGTTCTAAGAGTTCTTCTGCCAGTTCCTTTATTACTCTAGGATGCAGTTAATCAGGCCCTGGAGTTTTAAACTCATTCAAAGTAATCAGATGCTCCTTGACCATTTGCCTATCAATCTCAAGCTGCAATCCTGCCCCTTCAGTCTGCACTTCAGGTTTGCCAGGGGGGTCATAGACCCTCTTTTGGGAGAAGACCGAGCCGAAGTAGGAATTGAACACTTCTGCCTTTTCTTTGTCTTCTGTTATCAATTTGCCATCCTCATTTGCGTAGTTGAACCAACATTTCTTTCCTCTGTCTTTTACTATGCATGTATCTAAAGAAAGCTTTCTTGTTCTTTTTAGCATCCCTCGCTAGCCTCATTCTCAGCTTTAGCCTTCTCAGGCTAAAGCTCATTCTCAGCTTTAGCCTTCCTGACACTATTCCTGCAGTTCTGTGCTACCTGCCTGTACTCTTCCCTTGTAGCCTGTCCTTCCTTCCACTTCCTATACGTGTCCTTTTTTGTTTTCAGGTCATCTCTGAGCTTTTTGTGAAGCCACATTGGCTTCTTCTGTTGCCCTCTGCCTTTTTTCCTTGTGGGAATTGTTTGCAATTGTGCCTTTAAAATTTCCTTTTTTAAAAACTCCCACCCCTCCTGGGCTCCTTTTCTCATGAGAGTTGCTTGCCATGGGATCTTACTAATCATTGTTCTGAGTTTGTTAAAATTGGCTTTCCTAAAATCCAGGGTACGCGTTTGGCTACACTCAGCTTTTGCTTCCTTTAGAATCAAGAACTCAAGTATAACATCCAATCCTGAGAGAAACTAGTACTGCACGCCCAAAGGTGCCTTCCAGAAATGAAAGCTCCCTCTCTGCCTCTCTTGTTCTCTGCTTCAGAGTCTCCCTGTCTGTCTCTTCTAAAAACCACTTTTGTTATTACTTCACACAGAGACTTTCCCATCAGCTCATCCCCATGGTGCAAGCAGTTAGCATGTCAGACTAGGGCAGCCTTCCCCAACCTGGTGGCTTCCAATCCAGATGTTTTGGGCGTCAACTCCCTTTAGCCCCAGCCAGCATGGCCAGTGATTAGGAATGCTGGGACTTGTGGTTCAAAACAACTGGAGGACTCCAGGTTGGGGAAGGTTAGACTAGGATTGTGGACTTTCATCGGAACAATTTCCAGAGCGGTAGCAGTGCCCATATCCTGTCAGCAAAGAGCCTTGCAGCACCTTTAGAGACTAACTAATTAATTATGGCATTGGCTTCCTAGGGTTAGGGAGATTCAGGCACAAATCCCCACTGAGCTACGAAGCTCAGCAGCTTACCCTGGGCTAGTCATCATTATCTCTCAGCCTAACCCAGTGTTTCTCAACCTTGGGTCCCCAGATGTTTTTGGCCTACAACTCCCAGCATGCCCCAGCCAGCTATGCTCTGGCTGGGGCATGCTGGGAGTTGTAGGCCAAAAACATCTGGGGACCCAAGGTTGAGAAACACTGGCCTAACCCGCCTCACAGGCAGCTGTGAGGCTGAAGGGGTGGGATGCGGGTGACCATGTATGCTACCCTAATTTTTTTTTAAAAGGCCCAGATAGAAATGTCACCAATAAAGACATGTAATGAGTAAAACCAGTTGGGTTCTTCTTTGGATCCTGGCCTATGTGCAGATCATTCATTCGTTCGTTCGTTCGTTCGTTCATTTTTGGATCAAGGACAATTCAGCCATGTGAGCCCCCAACTTCAATCTGAGATGGTATATAGCCCAGTCATAGGTTTCCCACCTCGGCGGGAACTAGGCCAAGAGAAAGACAGAGCCCAGAACAAAGCAAGGCTTCAGCAGTGCCTCCTATAAAGGGATATAGTCTAAGACAGCCTTCCCCAACCTGGAACCCTCCAATGTTGTAGACTACAACTCCCATCATCCCTAACCACTAGCCACATGGCCAGGGCTGATGGGAGTTGTAGTCCACAACATCTAGAGAGCACCACATCGGGGGTGGCTGGTCTGAGGAAATTAAGCTGCATACTAGCCAAGGAAACGGACAAGGGGCAGAGAGAATATCCAGCAGCTAGGGGAGTGAAGAAGGCCTACATTTCAGTACGGTACTCCTTTTACCATGTACTGAAATTGAGTGCTTTTGGGGGAAAATTCACTCTACTTCACGTTCCTCCATAGTTTTTTTTTTTTTTTTTTTTTAAGGGAATAGTGACCTACTTCAGAAGGTTGTTGCAAGAGCAAACAGAAAGGCAATAAAGCACTTCGGAAATCCAGAGTGCTTTAGAAACGGCCAATAGCAACAAGATGCACCACATCTCTTGAGCCCCTTCCACTTTTATGGGAGTAAAAACAATTTTATACACAGCAGTTAAGTCAGTGGACAAATCACTCAGACAGCAAGTGACCATTTAGAAGAACCATGGAGGCAAATTTAAAAAAAAAACCACCAGGAGCCACAGCTCATAACAATTCATTTCTCTTATTGAACAGGCACTGCTCTCAATTCCATTTGAAAGAGAGCATTGTGGTGTGTGTGGAGCTGCAATTGGCAAACCAGATAGTATTTGATTCAGTAATGAGCCAAATTAAGTAGTTTGCTGCCTTCCTTTTGTATGCTCTGACATCTTTTCCATTGTGTGGTGAAAAGAGGACTGCCTGCTGCTTTGACATCTTCTTAACAAAGGATTTATTACAAATGGATCCAACGTCCAAAGTTATAGGATGGAGTTAAGTCTCCTCCTTCATTCCGTTTCCTTTAAAATGCCAAGATTTTATTTGCGGGGGAGGGCTGCTATTAAAAAAAAAAAAGCCCCGCAGAACGCATCATTATGTGGTTGCAAAGAAGAACTTGCAGGAGCTGCTAATAAACAAAGCCCAGGTCATGAGTGGCCCAGGCTCTACCAAGTCAGACCTGGATCAGACTTACTCTACAGACATAATTTGTTCCATCCCAGTCAGCAATGTCACAGAGGAAATAAAAAATTGCCACCACCTGCTTTCAAATTTTCCTGCACTTCCTTGCTCAGCAGTATCTACTAATCACTATACAATTTGAAGGGAGTTGTGGCAGCGGGTGGGGAAGGCACAAAACATGCAAGACATAGCCAGTCAATTTGGGGTTTGGGGCACGTGGGGGGGGGGAAGGGAGGCCATGGGCTTTACCATGTATGCTACCCTAATTTTTTAAAAAGGTCCAGATAGAAATGTCACCAATAAAGACATGTAATGAGTAAAACCAGTTGTGTTCTTCTTTGGATTCTGGCCTATGTGCAGATCATTCATTCATTCGTTCATTTTTGGATCAAGGACAATTCAGCCATGTGAGCCCCCAACTTCAATCTGAAATGGTATAGCCCAGTCATTGGTTTTCCACCTCGGCGGGAACTAGGCCAAGAGAAAGACAGAGCCCAGAACAAAGCAAGGCTTCAGCAGTGCCTCCTATAAAGGGATATAGTCTAAGACAGCCTTCCCCAACCTGCAACCTCTTTCTGGTCTCAACCCAGAAACTCTCAGCTTCCATATTTTTCTTTTTACAGACAATTATTATGCATTCATCAAGTCTAGAAATAAAACAAGGAGGAATGGTCCAGTGATTAACTGATCAACTCAAAAATGTGGAGGTGGAAGCGTGTGGAACCCTGTTAAGCCATGATCATCTTGCCTTGATCCCTAGCTCCTAATGCAGGACAACTTGTTTTTATCATCAGCTATTGACTAGAAGGATGTTAGGAAGTGGGAGCCAGCTGATGCCTGAGGCAATTTCTAAAATTGACTATGGTTGGGGATGGGGGGGCGGACAGAGTGCTGTGTGTGCCATCCTGCTGCTCCAGGCTGCTTGCTTTCTGTATAGAAATCAGGGATGGGGACTCGGACTCGAGGACTCGACTCGTGAGTCGGACTGAGTCCCCCCTCTGACTCGACTCGGACTCAAGTCCCAATATTTTTAATGGGACTCGAGACTCGACTTGGGACTCGAGACCAAGGACTCTTCAACATCCCTGGGCTGTGCCAGAAGGAGTGGAGAGGAGCGTGATTGCCGGTGAAGAGCGCATGGAAGCAAGGTGTGCCACTGCTCGGCCACTATGGACGGCTACCAGGAGTGCAGCCTCAACAGTGTGTCAAGATTTATTTTGATTGATGTGTTGCGTACTTGGGAGAGGCAGAGGAAGGACCTGAGATTACTCTGTGTGGCTGCTCTGAGTGTGAAGTAGCCTTATTTTGTTGGGAAAAAACCCCATTGATTTTAATAGGGACTCGTGGAGTCAGCTTTGGGAGTGACTCGGGACTCGTGAGTCACCATTTTGGACCAAGGACTCAGACTCGGACTCGAGACTCGGGTCCAAAGACTCGTGACTCGACTCGTGACTCGAGACCAAGGACTCTTCAACTTCCCTGATAGAAATATGAGCTATTGGGAGTACATGGCTGGTACAACAAGGTGGTCCTAACGTTTGGACTATAAGCTATGTGTCGCACCCTTCCAGTTCAGACTGGAAGTAAAGAGAGACCTAGGATGAAACAAGGCAAGGAACACGCAGTCAAAATAAAAGTAACAGGAGATTTGTAACCAGCAGCGGGAGTCCCTTCCCCCCAAAAATTGCTCTGATGAGTGAACAAATCTGACTTAGAATTTTTTTGTATGGGTCAGAGTACCGCCGGGCTTTAAAAACACAGTTTTTCAGGCGGGAATATGGGGTGGGTTAGGGTTTAAAAATATATATATTATATTTTTAATGGTGTTTTAATGGTGTTTTATTGTATTTTATTGATTGTACATCGCCCAGGGTGGCCAGGTGACCGGCCAGATGGGCGATTTAAAAATATAATAAATAAAACAAATAAATAAATAAATAAATGATCCACTCTGGCTTATTGCTGTCTGTAAACAGGCATGTTTTATTTATTTAATATATTTCTTAGCCGCCTTTCAAGACCACAGTCTTCCCAAGGCAACTTACAATGTAAAAATAGTACAATTCATTAGCAAATAATAAAAGCACCTTAGATTTAAACATTTTTAAATTTAAACAATTTTAAAAGAAGCCAGTGAAAATGGGATACATTCATTTCATTTCTTTCCCTGCTGGTCCGCAGTTCCCTTCTTTGGCCAGAATTCAGTGGTGGTCTACAACATTAAGCTCCACCTAACAACTCCCAGGATATACTGCAGGTTTCACGCCCAAGTTTAGGGCAGGGTAAGCAGCACCTTGAGGTCTGTGGCAAACCCCCTTCAGTTAAGTAGCTCCATATTAGTAGCTGTCCATGGTGCTGAACCGTATCCCCAAAATAGGTTAGGCACCATGGATAGCTCCTTAAAAGTTCAGAATAAAATCCGGAGCAGATATGCAGCCCCACTGACACTGGGGCCACCCGTCTCCACCGCTCCATCCAAATGCATCTATTAAGAATTTAGTATAAGTTTCTGTTTTCTTGCTAGTCTGCTGGAAGCAAGTGAGCTGTATTCTAAGGTTATGTCTTGAGGCTTTTGAACACAATACCAAAGGGGGGTGAGAAGGAACCTAACATTCTTACTGTTAAGCCTTTTGGGAAATAAAAGAAACTTCTGTCATGCTTACTTATCAGACCAACAATTGCGAAGGAATAAGCTCATTTAGGGATGACACTAACTTGGCATTTCCTTATCTGACTATTAAAATGTCACTTCCAAAGTCGCCACTGAAGAGCTGCAGTCAGATTTTTTTTTTTTTAATGAAACCTGAATTTATTACAGAAAGTCCAGAGCCAGATAAACAGACAAATCCATTAATCCTACTGTGAGAGAAAAAGAGGTAAAGTGTTTCTCCTTACCAAAACACACACACACACACACACACACACACTAAGTTATTTACAAAACACTTTCAAAATTAAATAAAACTAAACAAAGACCCTGCAAAGAAAATGCTTCTGGGGAGCATATTTTTATAGCAAGAAAATCCCTTTTGCTTAAATAGATGCTCAAACTGAGCCTGATTTTAGCCACACTTAAGTCTGACATTTTAACATGGAAGTCTTATTAATCCACAGCTCAGATTTACCACACACACAAAAAAGGTTGTCAGAACAGATGAACAGTAAGAAGGCTGTTCCGTGCAACTAACTACAAATGGTAACAGGAACTGTCCCCAGGACTTCAGTTTATTAAAGAGAAATTGCTTACATTTCCAACAAGCAATTGGTTTCAGTGGATGTTATCAATGAACAATTTGATGGAGAATACCTATTCAGTAAATCCCCCAACATTTTAAAAGTGACATGTGTGTCCCACCCTTCCTGCAAGGATCTTGGGAAAGTATACACAGGGTTCTTCTCACTACAACTTTTGCACGAGACTCGGTGAGATGAAGTGAGATTTTAACACAGATATCCCCAGTCCGAGTCCACTACTCCACACTGGTTTTCCTTAATATTAACCTCTCTTTAATATAATTAGTTTTCAGTTTATATTTTGGGGAACCAAACAACAAAAAGGATTTCCAGATGAGTGCGGAACTGACACACAGACACCATGTATTTTCCTGCAGGCCCCTCTCCCAAAGCACTGCCAACCTGGGCCAAATATACTATTGAAACTTGGCTGAAGAGAAAAATACTTTTTTTTCACAGGGGCGGCGGAGGACAGACAGGCTGCAGAAAGAGAGGGGGCATCCGCACGTCTCATTTCAGTGAAAGTTTTGCTGTCAAAAATAAAACTCCCTCCCTTCCTCTTTCTATGGGATTGGGACAGATCTGCGGTTAAACTATTCCATCTATTTTGGTCCATTTTCTCCTATCTACAGAGCAGTAGTGAATCATGTTACAACTTGCCTCCGCGTACTGTGGATGACTTTTCTGTTGATCACACTTCAACTGCCACATATCTCTGTCATAACGTTAACCTCAAACTGGTGGTTCATCACCCTTGGCAATCCAATGACTTCACCTGTATATTTTCTGACTGGTAGTCCACTGGTAATACCTTGGCAGCTTGCAGCCAAGATAGTTTTTGCATCCATCCATGGAAAGGGGTTGGACCTTTGTAGACTCACATAGTGTCAATGGTAGGGACAATATAAAAGAACATAATGTGATGATGCTTCATGATATATTCCAGGGATCATACTATGAAGAAAAAGTGCTGATGATACGGTGTTATGATTCTCATGCTCCCACTAAGAAACATAAAAAAGAGGACATGGCTCCAAAAGTCTGCACATTAAAATATCATATGTTTGAGTTCAAATTGATTTATTTACTTTTATCAACTTCCAAAAGCAATCCTTCTCACTAGCTTAATACTTTTGTAAGGTTTTCTAGGGCTGCTAGAAGCACTCCAGTTTTCTATCCCTGGCAGAAGAAAAAATACTCGATGTAGCATTGATGATTTTGCAGTACCATTAAAAAAAAGAGAACCTAAAGTACATAGATTTCTCCAGCAGAGCATTCCAGGACTCTATCTGAAGTTTCATATGGAATTTATTCACAAAGCCATTGCAGGACATTTTTTCCCAATACTTATCTCATTATGTCAGACAACTTGTTAAAAGAATTTAGGAGGAGGGAAGGAACTGTACATTTTTACCATTATCTGAATGTCTGGAGATATTTAAAGGTTAGTCTGGGCTAACACAATTTCCAAAGTGGGATGCTACAAAAATCGCATATAGACAATTATATTCAGAAAGTGACTTCACATTCAAAGCCCAGACAGGTGTTTATAACTTTAATTCTCCCAATGGAAGCTGTCCAAGTTTGTTTACTGTTTTGAAAGGGATAAGCCCTCCCATTTCCTCAAAGAAAGCCCTTCAAAGACTATAATTGTTCAAGACAAAATGTAAAATCATTTGCAAAGGGTTTTGGGGGCGGGGAGAGAATTAGTAACCTGTAAGTCAGGGACTGTCCAATAGGGCTCTGGACCCCTCTTCACATGCAGGCCTAAATAACTCCCTTTTGTTTAAAATAAACGTGTATGAAAAGTAAGAGGGAAGATGTAGGTCTTGGAAAGGCGATTATAGATTTAAGATGCACTCTTTTTCTCAAGAGAATTGGAAACATCCT
This sequence comes from Shinisaurus crocodilurus, assembly GCA_021292165.1. Taxonomy (NCBI): domain Eukaryota; kingdom Metazoa; phylum Chordata; class Lepidosauria; order Squamata; family Shinisauridae; genus Shinisaurus; species Shinisaurus crocodilurus. The sequence goes on from CM037889.1 coordinate 4,539,294, forward strand.
ATTACTGGGGTATCTACTGCAAAAATGTACAATTTGTTCCTGGAAGAAAATCCACACACACAGGAGAGCCAACCGAAAAATGGTAGACTTGTATCAGTATAATTTGTACAATTGTGAGAATTTCAGACCTCTCCCATATTTTTTTTAAAACCCTCCAGTCCAGGAGGGTTGTAACTCAGTGATAAAGCCCATGCTTTGCATGTAAAAAAATGTCTCTGGTGCAACCCCTGGCATCTCCAGTTAAAAGCAACTCAGGTAATGGCCCTGGGAAAGATCTCTGGCACCCCGGAAAGCTGCTGCCACTCAGAGCTGACAATACTGAGCTAGATGGATTAATAGTCCAACTCAGCATACGGCGAACTTTATGACCTGGTTCATATGACACTGAAAAGCCACAGTCACCGTGGGTTGTTTCAGGGTAGCTTGTTCTGATGTTCAAACCCGGAGTGGTTTTTTTCATCATGGGTTGTTTTCCATGAACAAGTCACACTGGGCGCATTCACACATCACGCCAATCCACCCTGGCAACACGCTTGACAGCTGGCTTTCAGTTCATGATCCCTGTTTTTGACAGCCACTGGCAGCCCCTTCAAAGTGTGCAAACAGCACCTGAGAGGGGCTGTCCGTGGTCACAACCAATTTTTTAAAAATTATTTGGGGCCCCAGAATGTGTGCAGATATTTGCACACATTAAAAAAAAATCCCCCCCCCCTGTTCTTTCAGAAGTGCGCACCTGCACACTTACGGAGTTCTGAAAATGGCTAGACTCGCCTGGACATTGACCCAGAGAGGCCCCCAATAGCCTGCCCTTCCCCCACCCTTTGGTTTGGTTTGACAGCTGACAAAAGGCGAGCTGTCAAAGCAAACTAAAGGCATGAGTGATCTGTGTCCATGAAAAGGGGGCGGTGGGATTTACACCCCCTTCGCAGCAAAATCCTCTTCTTTTTTTGGGGGGGGGGGAGGCTCCACTGTCATAAGGGTGCTTTCACTTTTCCACTTGTTCCCAAGACTCCCAAGGTGTTCAGGAACACGGGAAAGTGCAACCCACCCCCTTTTAAAAGGAATTGGCTTTTTGACAGCTAGCTATCAAAACCCTGGTTCCTTTTAAAAGGGTTGTTTGTTTTTTTTGACAGGGCTCTCCATGCCAAACATATGTGTTCATGCCTGCATGTGTCCCTGTGCAGAAACCATGGGGAGCATAGAGTTGTATTATGAAGCCTCGGCGGGGCAGAACAAGCCTTCACATGGCCCCGCTCATGCCCCGCCGAGGCCTTACCTTTTTCTTCGGGCCGCTTGAAAAAAATCAAGGCAAAAATCAAGGCAAGTGGGAGCGGCGGCGGAAATAAGGCTGGGCAGCACCCCCACCCTTGAATACATCGCTAGGGGAGCAGGCACTTTGGCAGCAAGTACCTCCCTGTACATTGCCTAGGTGAGGCTGCCCATTTTCGGACCTCCATAAGTGCACAAGTGCGCACTTGCGAAACACCAAAAATATATATTAAAAATGCATGCCAATATCTGCACATATTTGGGGTCCCCGCTCCAAAATGGGCTGCAACCATGGACAACCCCTCCAAGGTGCCACTTGGGCACTTTGAAGGGGCTGTCAGTGGCTGTCAAAATGGGGAAAGAACGTGGCTGTCTCGGGGGGGGGACACAAGCATAAAGGGCAAAAAATGGCTGCAATGAGCCGGAAAAGGCTCACAATCCTGCTGAGGGGCACCCACCCAGTGCCATTTGTCCCAAAGTGCCACTTGGGCACTTGTGGGTTGGCTGGCACTAGTGGGTGCCCGGACAAGCTTCACAAGAGCAGCAAGGCGTTTTTGCTGCTCTTGCCAAGCAGCTCACCAGCCCATGCCTGCTACCCACGACGGGGTCAGTCGGCTGGGGTCAGATGACACAACAACCCATCGTGGGTATAACAATGCTTAGAACAACCCATGGGTTGTCAGGGTGGCTTGTTGCCCACAAACAAGCAGTCTGCAGGAAGTGCTTCCTGGTTTGCACAACACAACAACCCACCATGGCTTGTCACCCACAATGGATTGTTGTGTCTGATGAACCCAGTCACTGAGTACCCATGGTTTGTTGCTGGGTTATTCAGGGTGGCTTGTTTTCAGGGTAGCTTATTGTGATGTCAGAACCTGGGAGGGTGACTTCATCGTGGGTTGTTGGGAATGGCTAGAGAGCTGCCCAGCAACAGTGACAAAAAACCCTGCCACTCCGCATGACCTTGCTAGTCCTGCCACCATCCTCCCTCATCCCTTGTCAGTGCCCTCTGCCCCTTGCTCCCAAAAATTGAGAAGAAAAGACACAGGAGGGCGTCCAAACATGTCCGCAACCTTTTATTTATTTATTTTGGTTTTGAGCAAGTGCACACATTTGAAAGTCCGATGCTATGAAATTTTCTCCTCCGCTTTACTGCTCTACCTTTACATTTGCTTATCTTTACCGATCCTCATCATTGCTCTGTAACCCATAGGTATATCTGACAGCTAACAATGGAGACCAGTGGAGGGAAGCAACAAGCATGAAGTGGGGGTAGTGGTGAGCCAAAAGCGGCTGGCAGCTACAGGAGAAGAAGGAGCTTTTGGGGTGCGTGTAATTACTTTGGTAGTATGTGAGGCAGCCTTTTCCTTTTCTTTTTTTAAGGTGCTCGCTAGCAAGGCAAGCACCGAAGTGGAGGATGAAATTGGCAAGGGCATTGACAAGAGGAGGCTATCAGTATGCTGAATAGCCGGCAGGCCAGCTTGTGGTTCTGCGCACTTGCACAAGACCGGGATTCCCCCCGCCCCCCCCGTGTTTGTAAGGGCTCAGAAAATTATTTCCTTTCTGTAATCCGATGCAGGAGCGGGAGGGGGATTTCCATCATGAGCCAGCAACCCCAGTGGACCAATTGCAGAAAGGGTGCTGACATAGGGAATGAGGAAATGAGGAGTTCTGCCACAGAGATGCCTGGGATATGTGGCAGGGGCGGGTGGGAGGACTGAGGGGGAAACAACCCATGGCAAGTCACAGTGTGCCTGATCGTCTGTTAGGAGTAATGTGGGTTATCCAGCAAAAAAAACACAACCTACCGTGGCTTATCATGGTGTGCAAACTCACCCTATGTCTTCGAGTGGAATGCCAAAAGGGATAAAACCAGTAAGCACGACATAAACAACTTATAAGAAGAATAGCAAAATGAATAAAGAAATACAGTGCCCACAACAATTCCCAAATGCCTGTCTGAAAAGGAAATTCTGAAACTCTGTAGGACCTCGGGGGGGGGGGGGGCGGAGAATCCTAGTTGTGGTGAAACCAGAGATGGTTAAATAATTCTCAGGTAATAAAGAACCAGTAAGAGATCCTAATAAATTGGGAGCGGGGGGGTGGGGGTGGTCCACACAGGAAAAGGCATTCATAAAGATATAGCAGGTTCATGCCACTTAGATTTTTATAGGTAATTATTACCAGCACCTTGAATTGTGTCCAGGAGCTAAAGGCCTTGTAGTTGCGTTATCAGCAGCAAGCTGGGAGTATTTGTTTTGGTATATGGCTGTGTCTCAGGAAGTCAGTTTACATCTCAGCCAGATGTATGCATTGTTGTACTATTCTTGGCCCAGAGTGGGAAAGGCTCTCTGGGAATGAAGCTGTTAAGTGTCTGTTTCTCTGTCATAGTATACTGCTCCAGACAGAAGCCATTTTAAGGGGAAGAGCTTTAGCTTTGGCTCTTGTCTTCTCTTCTTCTTGCTACTGCTACAATGTAACTCTTTGAGTTGGTGGGCTGAAGTTCTCCTTCTCTCCACTGGACTAATGCTTGCTATGCATTTATACTCTGCACATGGACTGTATCTATGGAATGTATACTCTGTAGTGCTTACTTTGAATAAGTAAATAAACGGGTAGAATAGACCTGTTGCTGTTACAGAGTGACAAGGCTAGCACACGGATTACAAACTCTTTCAACACCAACACTTGTATGTTCTCTCTGACCAACAGCTGTCAGAAGGCAAGCAAGGACATTTTATACCAGCTGCAACTTTTGGACAGTTTTCAAGGATATCCCTCATAAAGTGCATTGCAGTAGTCAATTAATAAAATTACCAAGCCCTGTATGACCGTGACAAAGAGGCATGGCTGGAGTACCAGATGTAACCAGTAGACAGCGTACCAAGCCAGAGCTGCTTTTTGGTCCCCCAGGGGCACTCTCAGACTGCAAACGTGCTCTTTCAGGGAACGTGTGATTTAAGATGCACAAAACCCATTCCCCTAAATGGCACAGACTCCCAATAACTGCTACCTCTGTCTTATCTAGATTCAACCCTATTTTGTTAACCATCCAGCCCATGGTAGGTTGTAGACACTTATTTAAGGACCAGAATTTCTGCCATATTTTTGACAGTATTTATTTTTAAAGGAGTCGGGGTTTATCAGCATGCAGCTCTACATTCCACATCTCTGGAAGCATCATAGAGATACTAAACAAAAAAAACAGGGGCAGGAATAGATCCTTGTGAGACACCGCAGGGAATTCCACAGGCTAGAATAATAATCACCCAATACCACTCTTTGAGACTGCTGAGCCGGGTATGTTTGGATAGTATATTAATTCGATAGGCACCCACAAAAATCACAGTGGAAAAGTACACATATCATTGCAGCAGAACTGATCCTGACTATGGAAGTTTGCTTTGGCTCTTATAGAATACTGTTTGAAAGACTGGGGGGGTGGGGGTGGCATCTTATCCTGCTGTTTTTAATGTTTTACATTTGATTATATTATTTTTACTTTTTAAATTGTGAGCCAACCCAAGAGTTGAATAGAAGTTAAATTGAATAAATCAAAAATAAGACTTGTACAGCAAGTTTGACCAGTGACCATGGAGAGATATAAGAATGAACATGCGTACCCAAGGGCCCAGGCAATTACAACTCATCAATACTATTTTCAAATCTCTGAAAGGTTATCAGCTAAATACAGCCTTAGACATAGTGTCTCCATGTAGAGCAAGAGGCGACTGGCAGAGCTCAGTGAGCATACACAGCAATATTTGTTGGGTCACTGAACTCAGCATCATGCAAAATCGGGGCAAAGAAGAAAAGAAGAAAAGGCACCACTGCATAGTATATGCAGCAACCTCACATTTGAATGAAAGAATGCCCAAGAGCAGCAATGGAGCTGTCTCAAGGAGCGCCTCCAGCAACATCAAGTAGGCCGCTCAACAAGGTCTGCCACGGACGGCCTTCTCCTTATCCCATCAGCCAGAGCAGCCCAGGCTGGTGGGGACTAGGAAGAGGGCCTTCTCTGTGGCGGCCCCCACATTATGGAACTCCCTCCCTAGTGACCTTCGCCATGCCCCCTCCGTGATGAGCTTCCGCCGTGCATTGAAAACATGGCTGTTCAGGCGGGAATATGGGGTGGGTTAGGTTTTTAATGAGAATTATTTATATTGTTTTAATTATTATATTTTATTGTGTTGTTTTGTTGTATTTTAATTGTACATCGCCCAGGGTGGCCGGGTGACCAGCCAGATGGGCGATTGATAAATATAATAAATAAATGAATAAATAAGAGAAGAACAATCCAAACCTCATTTTGCTATTTGCTAATGATTTGTCTCTGATAAGCACTTTGCTTAGTTCCTGGTTGTTTTCTGTCTCTCCACTTGAATACGAAGGTAGAGACACACATGATGCTGCTGGCAGAAATCATAGACCCATCTCAAGTCCCCCCCCCATGATGTTTAGACAGACTTCTCAATGTTCTCCCGTATGTTGTGCCACCCACTGGTGCAAAACACACCTTTAATGACACTTATGGCCCATGAACTTCAGTCTCACATTCAGGTCTCTTTTCCCCATTACATGTAGCAGCAGCACACCTTCAGGTTTTCCCCCTCCCTGCCTCATTCTAATGCCATTATCCATTTTCCCAGGGATCCTACTAAGGCATGCAAGTTTCATGACCACCTGCTGCTTTATTCATGAGAAGGAAATCTGTAAGGTACACAGCCGCTCATTGTTCAGCTAAGAGCTCCTTTCTTTGTGCAGTTGAAATCTCTTTTTGTGAGATTTTCAAAAAGAAAATTGACTTCCGGGCGCATTTTGATTTGATATAAGCAGCCATTTGTAATAATGAATTATAGAAGAACTCTGGAAATCAGAAGAACCTGGTTAGTGATAGGCATAACATCCTTCAGAAATGAAAGCGGACAAATGTTTCTCTCTCCCTTACACACACACACACACACACACACTTTTCAATAAGCATATAGAGACAACCTGGCACTAGGGCCAGAAATTGCTTAAAGTTTGAGAAAAGCAAATTAAGGATTTTTTTGCTGGTTTGTCAATCAGACCAGGACATAAACCCTTTACTCTGCTGGAGCAGGACCTGGAGATAGGGGTGGATCTAATTCCTACTAATTTCAAATCAAGTCAGAAAAAAGTACTCTGGCAATGTGCTAGTTGTTAGACTGCATTTATTGCCTCTGATCCAGGAGGTGATATATAGCTTTCATGACTAATAGCCATTGATAGCCTTATCCTCCTTGAATGTGTCTAATCCCCTTTTAAAGCCATCCAAGTAGGCAGCCATCACTACATCTTGTGGCAGCAAATTCCAAAGTTTTACTATGTATGGCAGGACTCCCCAACCTTTATAGACCCATGGGCACATTTGGGAATTTGAGAAACTGCTACGGGCACCACCGCAAAATGGCTCCCACAGAGGCTGTGGCTACTCACATAATGGCTGCCTTGGGGGCCTGGCTAGTCAAAAGTGAGCTAAAGAAGGGCATGGGGGAGAAATAGTGAGGCAAGAGGCTGGGAGGGAAGGGAAATAGCAAGGCAAAGGGATAGAGGGCAGAGAAAGAGCAAGGCTATAAAGGGAGAGAAAGATGACTGTCCTAACATTTCCCAAGGTTTTTATTTTTATTTTTTGAATGAGCAGGAAGTGGAGAACTTCATGGGTGCTGTTGGAGGTCCTCCAACAGCGCCCTCTGGTGAGGACCCCTGCTGTACAGAGTAGTTCCTTTTATCTGTCCCGACTCGACTTTCTCCCCATTCAGCTTTATGGGATGACCCTGGATTCTAGTATGAGAGAGGGGGGAAACTTCTGCAGCCACATGCTCATATTCAGTTTGTGATCTACCACAATTCCAAGATCCTTCTCACTTGTAGTATTGTTGAGCCAAGTGTCCCCCATTCTGTAACTCTGCATTTGGTTTCCTCTCCCTAGGTGCAGCACTTGGCATTTATCCCTGTTAAATTTCATTCTGTTGTTTTCGGCCCAGCGCTCCAGCCTATCGAGGTCACTTTGAATTTTGTTTCTGTCTTCCAGAGTATTAGCTGTTCCACCCAACTTTGTGTCATCTGCAAACTTGATAAGCATTCCCTGTACCTCCTCATCCAAGCCATTAATAAAAATGTTGAAGAGCACCGGGCCCAGGACCGAGCCCTGTGGTACCCCGCTTGTTACCTCTCCCCAGTTTGAGAAGGAACCATTGATAAGCACTCTTTCAGTCCGATTCTGTAGCCAATTGTGGATCCACCTGATAGTTGTTCCATCTAGCCCACTTTTAGCTAGCTTGCTAATCAGGATATCATGAGGCACTTTGTCGAAAGCTTTGCTGAAGTCCAGATATATTACGTCCACCGCATTCCCACAGTCCACAAGGGAGGTTACCCGATCAAAAAATGAGGTCAGATTAGTCTAGCAGGATTTGTTCTTGACAAATCCATGCCGGCTTCTAGTAATCACTGCATTGTTTTCAAGGTGCTTGCAGACTAACTTCTTTATAATCTGCTCCAAAACTTTCCCAGGGATTGATGTCAGACTGACTGGTCTATAGTTCCCAGGTTCCTCCTTCTTGCCCTTCTTGAAGATAGGAACAACATTTGCCCTTCTCCAGTCATCTGGCACTTCCCCTGTCCTCCATGATTTCTCAAAGATAATAGACAGCGGTTCTAAGAGTTCTTCTGCCAGTTCCTTTATTTCTCTAGGATGCAGCTCGTCAGGCCCTGGGGATTTAAACTCGTTCAGAGTAATCAGATGCTCCTTGACCATTTGCCTATCAATCTCAAGCTGCAATCCTGCCCCTTCAGTCTGCACTTCAGGTTTGCCAGGGGGGACATAAACTCTCTTTTGGGAGAAGACCGAGCCGAAGTAAGAATTGAACACTTCTGCCTTTTCTTTGTCTTCTGTTATCAATTTGCCATCCTCATTGTGTAGTTGAACCAACATTTCTTTCCTCTGTCTTTTACTATGCATGTATCTTTTATGTTGTTTTTAGCATCCCTGGCTAGCCTCAGCTCATTCTCAGCTTTAGCCTTCCTGACACTATTCCTGCAGTTCTGTGCTACCTGCCTGTACTCTTCCCCTGTAGCCTGTCCTTCCTTCCACTTCCTATATGTGTCCTTTTTTGTTTTTAGGTCATCTCTGAGTTTTTTGTGAAGCCACATTGGCTTCTTCTGTTGCCTTCTGCCTTTTTTCCTTGTGGGAATTGTTTGCAATTGTGCCTTTAGAATTTCCTTTTTTAAAAACTCCCACCCCTCCTGGGCTCATTAGAGTCGCTTGCCATGGGACCTTACTTATCATTGTTCTGAGTTTATTAAAATTGGCTTTCCTAAAATCCAGGGTATGCGTTTGGCTACACTCAGCTTTTGCTACCTTTAGAATCAAGAACTCAAGTATAACATGGTCACTTTCCCCCAGAGTTCCCGAAACTGCCACTTTATCTACTAAGTCTACTAAGTCTGTTGGTTAGAATCAGGTCAAGGATAGCCGATCCTCTAGTTCCTTCCTCCACTTTCTGTAGGAGGAAGTTATCAGCAACACAAGTCAGGAATTTCTTGGAGGGGCCATGTTTGGCAGAATTTGTCTCCCAACAGATATCGGGGAAATTGAAGTCACCCATCACTACCACATCGTGCCTCCTTGAAACATTGGCAATTTGCTTTTCAAAGGTTCCATCCTCGTCTTCTCCTTGATTGGGTGGTTGGTAGTAGACTCCAGCCGCCATGTTCGTTTTATTCTTTGCCCCTTTTATTTTAATCCAGATGCTCTCAATGGGGCTGTGCAGAGATACATATTTTTAACATACAGCGCAACTCCACCTCCCTTTCTGTTGCTTAAGTGAATAAGGAAGTCCACATGAGTCAGATGCTCCTTTCTACTTTCTATCTCTGGGGAAGGAATGAGTAATACATGTGTGTGTGTGTGTGTGTGCACATATTTGCTAGTCCCGTAAAGACAGGAATGGGTACTATACCGAATTTTAACAATTAAAGTCATCCTTCAGTCAGCTCCACATCTTAGAGTACTGAACCATTCCAAAATACAGTATGTGAAGTCTATTATTGCCTTGAAGTCCAGGCAACCCCCTGAGCAGTCCTGTTTATCTAATCAAAATATATGGTGGAATACATAATGCAGTTTTCACTAACCGTTATTAAGTTTTACACAAAATAGATTTTAAAGGAGACACACAGTCAAGAGGGGAAATTACTTTTTGAGAAAAGGACTGGCAATAGATTCTATCAAATTTGGTGAGCAAAGGAGACTGATTCTGTATTGATGATTTTTCAAAAGAATAATATACCCACCCACCCACCCCCAATCCTTCAATTCACATCTCCTTGGCTCTTAAAAGTTGGGTCAATCAAGAACAAGAAAACAAAACCTACCAGGACTGTCAATAGCCTGGCACGCTGCTTTGTACCTTTACAAACATTTCACATGGTGCACAGAGGGATCTCTATATTTTAAGAGTTATACCCTGCTGTACATCAAGAGCTCAGTGCAGGTTGCTACATGAGGACAAAGGATATTCCCACATGTAAAGGCAGAAGGGGTGGCGGGATTTGCAGGGAGAAAATCAGTGGACAGGAGGGGGCTACTACTAACCCTTCTCCATCCCTCACCCACCCAGGCCAATTACAACATGTGGGATACGTGGTAAGCAAGGGAAGCCATGACAGAGGTGTACAAAATCATGCATGGTGTGGAGAAAGTGGATAGGAATGTCTCCCTCACTCATAATACTAGAACCGAATGGGGTCATCCCATGAAGCTGACTGGTGGAAGATTCATAGATTTTTTCATAGATTTCATAGATCATAGAGTTGGAAGGAGCCTACAAGGCTATCGAGTCCAACCCCCTGCTCAATGCAGGAAACTAGAGGAGGGGTCTCCCATCCAAGTAACAACCAGGCTTGACCCTGCTTAGCTTTCCACGCTCAGACAAGCTGAGCCAGCGTAAGATAAAAGGAAGATAAAAGGAAGTACACCGTGCATAGTTAAACAATGAGAACCAGTGTGGCGTAGTGGTGAGAGTGTTGGACTGGGACTCGGGAGATCCGGGTTCTAGTCCCCACTCGGCCATGAAACTCACTGGGTGACTTTGGGCCAGTCACTGACTCGCAGCCTAACCTACCTCACAGGGTTGTCGTGAGGATAAAATGGAGAGGAGGAGGAGGATTGTGTAAAAAGGAAAAAAGGTGGGGTATAAATATAAGAAATAAATAAACAAACAAACAATGTGTAATGATGGCCATCAACTTGGACAGCTTTAAAGGAGGATTGGACAAATTCATGGAGGATAAGGCTATCGGTGGCTATTAGTGATGATGGCTATATATTACCTCGATTATCAGTAGCAGTATGCCTCTGAATACCGGTTGCTGGGAATATGAGTAGGACAGTGCTATTGCATTTATGCCTTGTTTGTGGGCTTCCCATTGGCATCTGGTCAGCCACTCTGAATGCTAGACTAGATAAGCCTTTGGTCTGATCCAGCACAGCTCTTCTTATGCTCTTATGATCAAGAGCTTCAGATGTAGTTTCAGTTTCTCGTCAGCATCCCATCCTCCATTAATGACATTCACATATGGCACAAATATTATGAGAGCAGATCAAATGCACTTTCCCCTGTCATGTGTGAAAACGTTCTGAAACTGCAATCCTGTTTTCCCAACGTACTTAATTCCCACACAAAATCAATGGGATTTAATAGCATTTAGCAGCATACCGGATTGCTGCCCAATTGATCAAGCCCTCATGCCGACAAAGTTCCACCTGCTGCAAAAGGGCATTTAGTAATTGAAATTAAAGAGGTATTTTCCTCTAGCGCTTTGAATCATTGGCTTAATATGGCCTAGGTGACTAATCTTTTCTATCTACTAAGCTCCATGTCTTCTACACACTCTCTTCCACCCACATACCTGATTAAGAAATCAAAAACAGAAGGTCTGACTTCTCTTTTTAACACAACACCCACCCACCCCGGGATGCTGAACACTCTTCACGGAGTTGCCACTAGGTCAGTGTTTCTCAACCTTGGGTCCCCAGATGTTTTTGGCCTACAACTCCCAGCATGCCCCAGCCAGCTATGCTGGCTGGGGCATGCTGGGAGTTGTAGGCCAAAAACATCTGGGGACCCAAGGTTGAGAAACACTGACCTAGGTTAATGCATCCATATTTTAGCCAGCTGACAGGCCCTCCGACCCTACTCGGAATCATGCCTTCGGTACTACTATGTACTAAGTACACAGCTCAGCATGTTCAGTGTGCCCCGTCGAAGTCAGAGGTTATATGGGAAGCACAGAAGCATTAACCATTATTGCCAAGTAAAATTCAGAATCATCTCTTCGCAAACTGGGGCCCCTGCTGCAGCAGGACTTGGAAGGAAGTACTTCTGTGAGGCAAGCCAGAGAGCTTATCCAAATGAATGGTTCAAAGACCACTGTCCTTGCTCTCTGTCCCGACGAGTCAAAGGCAACAGCACCATATTCAGGCCAGATGTGACGGATGGGGCGGGGAGACAACCACACTGTCAATCTGCTCTCTTTCTTCCTCCCCCGCTCGCCCCTGTAAAACTGGATGTTTCGTGTGTTCAAGCATATGAGTAGGGAGTATTCATTCCATTTTATTTCAGCTTTAAGAAGGGGTAAGGGAGAGCTGGAAACAGAAACCAACTAAACCAAGATTGGACGGGTTTTTCTCCATAAACGTGGTGTGGGAATGAGATCAAGCCTTTCCACCCACTGGGAGTGCCTGTCCTGCCAGACATTCATGTGTGAGGGTAACATATGACTCGTATGCCTGCATAACATCCAGGATGTGCAGGCCTGAAAAGTATGACTTGAGCACCAACATACACTTCAGCGACATAAGCGACATGATTTGGGCCTATGCATGTTGGCTTTGTTTCATGCATACGCCCTGTTCAAACGTCAGATGCCAAAGGCATGGATGTCCAGCAGGAAGGCACACTTGGTATGTGTGTGTGTGGGGACGGGATGGGACAGGAAAGTATGCTCTCTCTTACACTGCACACTGGGAGATGATCAGGGAGAATGTATCATCCAATCAGGGCTGTAGTCACAAAGAACTTCCAATGGCCCCTCACCTGGGGCCGGGGAGAAGGCTTGCGCGTGGGGGAGGAGAGAGGAGGCAGGCAGCTGGTCAGGTGGGTCACTGGTAACGAGCCAATGGCTCAAAAGGGCGGGGACACAGGTAAGAGCTTATTTAAGCTCCTGGGTTCCCGCCCTCTGTCTCTTGCTCCTGTTTTCCAGCTCCCTCCACTCCCGCCCTCTGAGCAGTGTAGGCTCGTCTGGCCGCCCGTTTCCTGGGGGCCAAGTAGGAATTTTGGCTCATTGTCTCAATTGGCCGGGGCAATGGGCGTGTTTCGCCTACTCTACACTGTGAAGCAGGGTATGGGACTTTTGACTTCGATTTCGATCCCGCCAGGGGGATCTTAGCTAAATTGGTCACATTGGCGGGAAGTGCGGGTTTAGGCAGGAACAATTAGGGTTATGGTGATCATCCAGTGGCACCTTTCAAGGTGACTGACGTTTACCCAAGGCTGCCCTCGCCAATGCCATGAGGCTTGGCACAAGGGAGATTGGGACGGCTTTGGGGTTTTACCTTTCTCACCTACTTTGGGAGCCTGGAGGCGCCAAAGTAAGGTGACGATGGTAAGGCCCTCCAGCTCCACATGGAGGGCAACTGGGCGGTGGCGGGCCATCCCGCCTCCGGTTCAGTTAGGATGCATTCGCCAAATATTGGTCTTTTTTCCCGGCCAAGGGCCGGGCTAGGTTAGAACCGCACTTCACCCTTCACAGATCTTCAATTCAATAAATGTGGCCCTGATTTGAAACCATATACCCTGTGTCTGCCTCTTCTTTATCTCGCCTTTACACGCGCAAAACAAAATACGAGAAGCTGCACTGTCAACTTTGGTTCAGCCTCTTGCAAGCACTTCTCATAGTTAATGCAATAGAACCTGCATAAGAGGTGATCCAACAAAACTGATTAAAAAGAAATATTGTTTATGGCATTATCTGAAGAAACCCTCACAACAAAAGTAAGATGTTAAGACATAATAAATAGTCCCGCCTGAAATGCAGGTTATCCAACTGAAGCAACACTAATACAGTGAGAAATAACCAAGACCAAAACCATTTTACCAAGGAACCTCTCCCTAGATACTACAGAAGCTATTAATCAGTAGAATAGGTAGCAGTAAGACCTAGAGAGCAAAGGAACATGTTTATATTTGGAAATATCCTTTGAACGGTGCACATTGGCACATTCCATCTCCTTATACCAGGAGCATTAGGACCTTCTTGTATTTAGTACCTGAATATAGTGTGTGTGGATAAACTCATGTTTAGAAATTTGAATATATATCCTATGGTCATCAATCATGTTTGGATGTTCATTCACATATATAGACTGCTTACGGTATATCATGGTATATATTTAAGATATCGTAAATAAATTTTTACTGATGTTGCTGTGAAGTGACATTTTCTGTTGTGGTTTTTTTTTCCCTTCTTCCATTATATGTGCAAATAAAACATAAAGAAAACGTTTGGAAATGCTTATTTATTTAAGGTTTGGCAAGATGGGCTTGACTCACCTGGATATGTTGAAACATTCCCAAGAACGGGATGCACATAGATAGCAGCCCAAAAGCAACTGAACATGTTAGGGGATGTTGACCTGATGCTGAATGGGGTACATCTACCCCTGAAGGACCAGGTCCACAGCTTGGGAGTCATTCTAGACTCCCAGCTGTCCATGGAGGCTCAGGTGGCAGCTGTGAGCCGTGCAGCGCTGAATCAACTCCATCTGATACGGCAGCTGCGCCCCTACCTTCCTAATCATCTGCTCCCTTCAGTGGTTCATGCCTTGGTCTCCTCTCGCCTAGACTACTGTAATGCGCTCTACGTGGGGTTACCCTTGAAGAAAGTCGGAAGCTACAGCTGGTACAGAACGCTGGCGGCTCGCCTGGTTAAAGGCAGCCGCCGGCGGGACCACATCACGCCAGTGCTCAAGGAGCTACACTGGCTACCATTTGCTTGCCGAGCTGAATTCAAAGTGTTGGCTTTGACCTTTAAAACCCTATAACGGCTGCCGGTCCAGTCTATCTCAAGGAGCGTCTCCAGCAACCCAAGTGGGCCGCTCAACAAGATCTGCCACAGACGGCCTTCTCCTTGTCCCTTCAGCCAGAGCAGCTAGACTGGTGGGGACGAGGAAGAGGGCCTTCTCTGTGGCAGCCCCGTACTATGGAACTCTCCCAAGTGACCTCCGCCATGCCCCTCTCTGCTGAGCTTTCACCGCTCACTAAAAACTTGGTTATTCAGGTGGGAATATGGGGTGGGCTAAGATTTTAAAATTTTATACTGTTTTAATGTATTTTAGTGGAGAAAAATGTTTTAATGTATTTTATTCTGTTTTATTTTCTGTACATCGCCCAGGGTGGCCGGTTTGCCGGCCAGATGGGCGATAAATAAATGCAAATAATAAATAAATAAATAAATAAATAAATAAATAAATGTCACTTGGTAGTGAGAGAAAGAAATAGTTGTATAGATTTTCTGTTTTACAGATTCATACATTTTTCAATGTCAAACCAGACAAGAGGTTGGGAGGTCTGATCATGGATCTGCCCATATATTTTTGTGTGTGTGTTTTTAAAAGTTTTTTTAAAAGTAGCCAGGGGGGATTGGTTTGGGGTTGCAGTGCTGGGTGGTTTAATTCCCCCCACCCCACTCCAGATCTTCTGACAGCTTGTCTAGACTAGCTCTCAGTTAGTTCAATGTATGCTAGTTAAGTAACAGGGAGTATGCCCCAGGCTAGTTTTCTTCTCATTAATACACTTTTTCCAGTAACTACAGTCAATGGTAATCACTTTCACTATTCATGTAACCAGAAGCAAAATGCACCACTAGTGGATATGAACACTTCAAATACATACATGTGCTGTCTTGTAAGTTTACTGGGCTTTTAAATGAAGGAAGAGAGCAGTGATGATTCACCCACTGCTAGGGAAGTCTTTGAAGTGGATGCCTGAAGATTCCACTTCTATTTTTCCCGAGTTAGCAAATCCTTTTAAAAATGGTAAGCACAGTTTTTATTCTGCATCACTCCCAAGTAACTTCAGCCAATTCAACATGACTGCAATGGTATGACTGAGTAGAATACAGCCCATATTACAACGAGGAAGGTGCAACTAAAGTTCATAAAAGTCCCAAGTGGTGAAAGTTGAAACACTGAAATGAAGGGCAGCTCATCTTTGCTTAAAAAATAATAATAAGGTAGTAATAAAAAAAGGACACTGAAATCATAGTGAAGAGCTTTTTGTTTCACGGCAGTAGAACTTCTAAGTGTAAATGCGCTACTGGCATAATATAACTGCTCCCCAAAGAACTCATAAAAGTGTTAACTTCTGTTGTGAATATATTATGTGATGTGAGGTTTAACGAAGCATGGAAAACCAGCCTCAAAGAAACCCGAATCCCTAATTCACATCAAAGATTAACTCTTGAATAAGGAAGCCGTCTTCATTCTATTGCTGCTTTTAAAGTCTCGTAATTGCCATATCATTTGGTACTATCAGTACTTTATATCCCACCCACAATGGCTGGATATCGACACTTGGTTAGACCTATTTGCCCATTTTAAAATTCTCCACTCTGAGTCAAAGAAACAAACCTATTTTGGAGATCTCAGTTCACAGGCATTATCGTTTATCCAGCTGTTAGCCCCTTTAGGATCCTTCTCCATTCACGCACTGAACATGCAGATAAATGGGGAAAAGCATGTCCATGCCACTGGCGCCTCCCTCACATCACGGTCCCTGCTCCTGACTTGCACAGTGGAAGTGTGAAGGCCTGTAGAGGGGGACCTGTACTTGAACAGCACTATGGACATACGGTAGGTGCCTCACATGATCGGGAATCCCGAGTTCCTGATTGTGTGGAGCACTTTACACATGACAGCTGTATGTGCTACTTCTCAGACCTGCTGTTCTGTGCACTAAGGTCAAGAAAGATCAAGTAGGTCGCACAATGTTGGCGGAGGGGCCAAAGCACTATCCTGCACCCTTCTACGCATGTTCACTGCATGCATGAAGGAGATCTGAATGGGGCTACAGGCTCAGTTGAGCAACACATTAAGTGTCAGATGACAGCTAGAGATGCTGCAGCCAAACACCTCAGGACATTTGCAGCCCCGTTTCCAAAGCATGCAGGAGTTGTGTTGCTGCTGGCAGTAGCTCAGCTGAGCCATGGTGTGGCTTTGAAATGTTAGAAAAATTGGTTTGTTTGTTTTTTTAAAGTTTTCAGAGCACCTCTAAATGCAGTTTATAAGAACTACTTACTCCCCCAAGTATTGTTCTCTCCACCCCCCTGCCACATACACACACACACACACACAAAGAATATCCCTGAATTTCCACCTCCAACCTTTGTTGTAAAGAAAAGTCCAACGAAAGTGAGGGATAGGGGTTTTGCCTAGCCCCATTTAAATGCCTGGGGAATGTCCAGATAACGCAAGACCTTTACAAAAAGCCCACTGCTTATTTTAAAAAAAAAAAGACACATTCATATTTCTAACCTGTGCTAGAAGTAAGTATGGAGGGTACAGTTACACAAACATCCCAGAATTTAACACCATCAGTTCCAATATGGCAAAGGAAATCAACAAACCTATGGAAAGATATTCTAAACATTCCCTCTTTGCCTCTGGCTCCCAGGGGTGGAGACTTCCATGCCCCAGTAGGTTCTGCTCTCTGGTCAGCACTAGGGTGATAAACTGGCTTCCTTTTTATTAAGTACAAGGAACGGAAACATTCTGGTAGCAAAAGGAATGCAGCCTACGCAGAGTCCAGCATGCTCCAGCATATATATATATATGTGTGTGTGTGTGTGTGTGTGTGTGTAGAACAAACCAGAGCCACTACCCAGTGGGACTGAACCACACCAGTCAAGCATCAGAGGGGAAAATGGACTGTTTTTTAAAGACCCTGTGTAAGATGCTTTCAATATAACACAGATATCAGGGCCAGCGTCTTGGGGAAAGCAGGGTGCTTTCCCCAAGCACAGGGAGAAAGTACAATTGAACTTGTGTGGACTCCATATATAAATTCAAGTGAATGCATGTGAATGTACAGGGTGGGTCCTAATGCCATGATTCTGCGTGCGCCCCCTCCACCTGCCATATGCCCAGGGATGTTGAAGAGTCCTTGGTCTCGAGTCATGAGTCGAGTCACGAGTCTTTGGACCCGAGTCTCGAGTCCGAGTCCTTGGTCCAAAATGGTGACTCACGAGTCACGAGTCTCTCCCAAAGCTGACTCCACAAGTCCCTATTAAAATCAAACTGAACCCTGACAAGACTGAGGTACTTCTGGTGGGGGACAAGGGAAGGTTAGGAGATGTTGACCTGGTGCTGAATGGGGTACATCTACCCCTGAAGGACCAGGTCCGCAGCTTGGGGGTCATTCTAGACTCCCAGCTGTCCATGGAGGCTCAGGTGGCAGCTGTGAGCCGGGCGGCGCTGTATCAACTCCATCTGATACGGCAGCTGCGCCCCTACCTTCCTAATCATCTGCTCCCATCAGTGGTTCATGCCTTGGTCTCCTCTCGCCTAGACTACTGTAATGCGCTCTACGTGGGGTTACCCTTGAAGACGGTCCGGAAGCTGCAGCTGGTACAGAACGCGGCGGCTCGCCTGATTAAGGGCAGCCGCCGGCGTGATCACATCATGCCAGTGCTTAATGAGTTGCACTGGCTACCAGTTGCTTGCCGAGCTGAATTCAAGGTGTTGGTTTTGACCTTTAAAACCCTACACGGCTCCAGCCCAGCTTATCTCAAGGAGCGCCTCCAGCAACATCAAGTAGGCCGCTCAACAAGGTCTGCCACGGACGGCCTTCTCCTTATCCCATCAGCCAGAGCAGCCAGGCTGGTGGGGACTAGGAAGAGGGCCTTCTCTGTGGTGGCCCCCACATTATGGAACTCCCTCCCTAGTGACCTTCGCCATGCCCCCTCCGTGATGAGCTTCCGCCGTGCATTAAAAACATGGCTGTTCAGGCGGGAATATGGGGTGGGTTAGGTTTTTAATAAGAATTTTTTATATTGTTTTAATCATTATATTTTATTGTGTTTTACTGTATTTTAATTGTACATCGCCCAGGGTGGCCGGGTGATGAACTTGCTGGAACCAGAAACACACTCAGAGCAGCCACACAGAGTAATCTCAGGTCCTTTTTCTGCATCTCCCAAGTACGCAACACATCAATCAAAATAAATCTTGACACACTGTTGGGGCTGCACTCCTGGTAGCCGTCCATAGTGGGCCAAGCAGCGGCACACCTCGCTTCCAGGCATGCGCTCTTCGCCGGCAATCACGCTCCTCTCCACTCCTTCTGGCACAGCCCAGGGATGTTGAAGAGTCCTTGGTCTCGAGTCCCGAGTCGAGTCTCGAGTCCCATTAAAAATATTGGGACTCGAGTCCGAGTCGAGTCAGAGGGGGGACTCAGTCCGACTCACGAGTCGAGTCCTCGAGTCCGAGTCCCCATCCCTGCATATGCCTTCATTAATCCTGAATATGTCCTGGCAACAGTGCTGCAGCTTCTGACCTTTTAGCCTGAGATTCTGTTCATCGTTTACTTTCCATGACTGAATTGCAGCCTGTCTGCTCAAGCTGATTCTTTCTTATTTAGGTATTTATTTATTTGATTTATACCCTGCTTTTCTGTTTAAAAAAAAATGGCACTCAAGGCAGCTAACAGTAATGCAAAAATGAACTTAGTTCAAACAATCATGAGAACAAATAGATGAAAAACACAATTAAAAAACAGAACACAGCAATAAAAGAAATAAAAACAGCACTCAACCCAATAGAACCAGCTTCAACAACAGATCAGCTTGTATGCCAAAGGCCTGCTTGAATAAAAATGTATTTGCCTCCCTTTCTTCCAGACCTGTCTTCCCAAACTTTTTAAACCAATGGGAGTTGAAAATACGAGGTACCAACATAGTCCATAAGTAGCATGCAAGCTGTTGCTCTTAGCTCTTACAGCCTTTCATCATATTTGTAAAGCTCTGCACAATCAATCCTAAAACCTACTAAGATTTAATTCCCTCAAATACGATTCCCCCACCAGTGTTCGACTAAGTAGCAGCATTTTTTTAAAAATAAATACCGACTTGTGTGAGCAGGATTACACATTGAAGCAAGAAGTAGTCATTAGAAAATGAATGCACACACGCCACAGATGTTCGCTCTTCAGAACTGACGGAAACATAGGTAGATTTCACCACAGAAACCACTCATTGCACGAGAGCACATGGATTTGATAGGAACCCTTTTATCCTAAGTTGGGACAAAAACGTTGTCAAGAGCTATTGAAAACATCTCATAACTGAATGGTTATAGAAATGGTGAGATGATATACCTGCGTGAGATTCAGGGGAATGGGAGATTCAATTTAATTCAATTTATTTATTACGGTCATAAGACCAGCAAATAAAATAAAACGGTAATATTCAGAAGGCCAACAAGACATACACAGTGGATACAATAATATATATTTTAAAATATATTAATTAGTTAAAATAATTGATTAAAACTGGCATGTGTCCCACTCATAAAATCAAGATTTTAACAAGTTAAAACATTTTCAAACAGTCACCATCATCCCTCGTCGACAAGCGATTGCAGCTGCGCAAAATCTAGCCACCTCAGAAGTTACCTGAAGATTCTGACCCGCTAATAGATAATCTATATAAAACTGGTCAGATCTCCCAGGTAATCGTTGCAAAATAGGAGTAATGAAAATGTGCCTAAATTCACGATAAAAAGAGCAGTACAGTAATACATGACCCACAGTCTCTACCATGCCAGCTTCACAGGGGCATAAACGCTCAGTGTATGGGGTGCTGTTATATCTACCCTCCAAAAGTGCAGAGGGTAACACATTCATGGGAGATGGGATACAGTAGAGCCCAAAAGGGAGAGCACCCCAACAATACACAGCAGCACAAACCATTCACCAGAGTAGAGTTAGGAATGGGAATACTGAAAGAAAAACCTACAGCCTTAACTGTTGTTGCACCCACCATGATGTGTGACATCGTCATCTTTTGGGCTCCAGGTTGAGACCTTCCTCTACCCCCAGGCATCTGACAGCATAAGACAGGGTTTTTAATGGGTCCTGGGGTTTATTATTGTTGATGGTTAAAATTGTCTCTCTCTGCATGTGTATAGCATGTAAATGGTTTTCATATTATGTTACGGTATTGTATTCTTAAGGTTTTAATCTTTGTTAATCGCCCAGAGAGCTTTGGCTCTGGGGCGGTATAGAAATGGATTGAATGAAGTGAACCTTGTCACACAGAACAAGTATGAAATTTGCTAGCACACCAACTTCCACGAGCAGAAAAGTATATTTTATTCATTTAGAAACATTGTTATCCCACGAGTGCTTTTGAAGTGGTTAACAAATAATTGAAAAAAGATAAAACTATAAAATCAATTTACAATGATGCGGCAGACATAAAAACAACACGGCAGCCAGAGACCCTCATCAGCTAGAAATGAAGGCAGCCTTGGAAAACACGAAGGCATCTGGTTCCAAAAGGCAACCGAGTAGGCACCACACAAGGCTCCCTGGAGAGGGCATTCCAAAAGTGGGGAGCAACAACCGGTGAGGCCCTTTCTCCTTTTGCCACCTGCCTAATGAAGGTGTATCTTGCCTCCTTTTCCAACCTGGTGTCCCCTCAGTGCTGGCTGGGAATGAGTTCTAATCCGACACATATGGAGGGCAACAGGCTAGGGAAGAAGACCGGTAAGGGTGAGATTCATGTGGAAGTTTATTACCTTTCAGCTGACTGTACAAGTTGCTGGAGTTGAGATTTGGTCATCCCATAACTGGAGTTAAATCCAAAATAGGGAGAAGGGCTTGGATACTTTTAGGTTTCCACCTCAGATCCATTTCATAGAGCTGGTTTGCATGGTTGTCATGTTGTGTGTGAACCCGGCGTGGTTTCTCTGGGGTGGCTTAGTCTTCACAAACAAGCCACCCTAAGAATCCAACCCATGGTTTGTTTTAGGGTTGATACCCATGGTGGCTTGTTGTGTTGCCTGAACCTAGCAGGGCAACTTTGTCATGGGTTGTTGTGGGAAACGGCTACAGAGCTGGCTGGCCAGAGCAGCAAAAACCAAGGTAGGGTCCGATGAAACAAGGGGTTCTGCCGCAAAGGTGCCTAGGATACATGCCGGATCTGGCAGGAGGGCTGAGGGAGAATGAGGGGGGGAAACAAGCCACGACAAGCCTGATCATCTGTTGGGTTAGTAAGCAAACAGCCAAGCCATGGTGGCTTATTCGCAGGGTGGCTTAGCGTGATGTACGAACTGTCTCACTGTCTCAAGACCTCTGTAAGTTTGTAATTTCCCAAACCTGCTGTGGCATTCTAGGAACCCTCCTTGCTCCCCTGCACCACCAGTACATGCATGTGCTCTCCTCAATGTCCAGGAATGCTGGATGCTGCGTGAAACTGTCCCCCTCGGCCTTCCTGCTCAGTGATGACGGACTTGGCTGGGGGAGTGTCCATCCCTGCTATAGAATTTTCTCCAACATCCAGGCCAAGATGCTTTATTCAAGCAAGCCTTTTGCATGTAAGCTGGTCTGTTGGGTTGGGTGCTGTTTTTTTCTTCTGTTATTGCTGTGTTTTTAATTGGATTTTTAACGCTGTTGGTTTTATTGTTTTAATCAAGTTTTTATTAAAAATAATTTTTAGTTCCTATGATTGTAAGCCACCTTGAGTAGCATTTTTTTGGTAGAAAGGTAGGGTACAAATCAAATTTAAAACAAACAAACATCCACCACTGATGCCTGTAAATTGCTCAAAGTGAGACAACATGATCTAGAGTTTGGATCAATTTTTCAGACAACCAGTGGGCATTCAGGAAATTAACCTTTTCACTCTTGATTAATTCCAGAGAAGACTTTAGCAGGTCTGCCCATTGCTACTTAACTCCCAGCTCATCGAATAGACTATCCGTCCATTTCATAGATGCATGATACTGAAGGACAAGGTAATGAAATTGGAAAGTGCTAAAGCCCATGTCTCTCTCTCTTTTACCCTCGATTTCGTTTCACCCCATTTCATACAATCTCATTTACTGAAGTGGTCTGAAGGACACCAAAGATGGATGAGCAAGAGTAGTTTCTAATGTTGGGTTACAGCAACAAAGGACACATCTACACTATAAATTTAAAGCAGCTTTGAAACCACTCTGTCATGGCTACCTGCAAAGAGCCTTGAGAATTGTAGTACTATGAGGGCACTGAAAAATCTCTGTTGGAAATTCTTAGGCCCTTCAGAGAACTGGAATTCTCAGAGTTCCTCAGTTACAGTATTTTTCCATGTATAAGACTATACTTTTTCCTAAAATTGTTAGACTAAAAATTGAGGTTCGTCTTATACACGGAAGTAAGCCGAGGAGAGAACCGTGCGGTTGCGAAACTGCCCAGTGGGGGGCGTCTTATACATGGGGGCGTCTTATAGACGGAAAAATACGGGTAAGTGCTATATGAGTTTAAATCTGTAGCATAACCTTGCCCTTTGTGTTCCATGAGAGGCACATACATATGGATAATAAAGAAAGTTTGAAGTGAGGAAAGTGATAATACAGAAAATGTAAAGGAAAGAGTTCTATTCAAGTACATATTTTGCTATTTGAATTTTAGGCTATTTATTCATGTGAGGATTATGTTGGAGAAGAGAAAATGATGAAAGGTCCCAAATGTCACAGCCAGAGATTTCCTATACAATTTATCTCCAGTATTGTGTCATTGTGTATCATGTTCTCAAAGGTTGCATCAGCAACCAGGCAATAAAAAACAGATAGCTAGCAGATTTCCAGGAGCCAAAAGCAACACTTCTACAGGAAATTTAAAAAGCTGTTCTCCATGATTTTGAAAACTTACTTCATTCATGTCTATAGCCCTATTTATTATCATTTCACCTTGCCTGCTTCAAAATCCCCAGAGTGTCGCCATTCAAGCGATGTCCAGAGTCCAGTTCCTTTTCTTTTAACCCTTAAGATACTGTATGTATGCATTCATGGGAAGCCAAAAGCCTAAATGAACCCAACAAAAGTGAAATTTGTGCCAGAAGTACAAGACAACAGTAAGATTGCTGGATTAAATTCCATGGTGATCCTAACCTTACAACCTGTTACTGATGAAAGCCACAAGGCTTTCCCCGCCCCGCCCCCATTGCTCTCCTACCTGTTTCTCTCCTCTGCTCCAGGTAAATGCTTTCCAGCCACTGGGAGATGAACCTTGCCAGCACTTGGACCCTAACATGGGCCTAGTCTTACAGTATGAACTTATGCAGGGTTTGGCATGCTCATTGAAATCAATGCGCCTAGGCATACCTAACTCTGCATAGGATTGGGAGGTAAATTGTTAAGCCACCTTGGGATGGTTGAGAGAGCGATAGCATATATAGATAGACCATTGGTCGGATCCAGCGTGGCTCGTCTTACGTTCTAGTATACAGATGACAGGGCATACCAATGACAGCCAATGGCGCAGCCCAATAATTTTAGATCCCTGGACTTAATGGTCCTATGACCTTGTGCGTTACTTCAATTGTAAACCACACAACTAACATTTATCTCCCCCGCCCCCCTCAATCACAATTCCATACTTTATAAATGCTTCTATACGCTCATGCCTTGGATTGAGAGCATAATTCGTTCCGGAAACGTGCTTGTAATCCAAAACACTCTTATATCAAAACGAACCCCCCCCCCCCAAAAAAAATTTGTACAGAGATTTTTAATTTAAGCCGTACTACAGTACTTGTATTGCAAGACGTCGCTTGTATATCAAGTAAATAAATAAATAAATATTTTAAAATTTGCTTGTCTTGCAAAACGCTCTCAAACCAAGTTACTTGCAATCCAAGGTATTACTGTATTCCTTACATGTTAGAAAGTTTGCCAACCCAGATTAAAAAATGAATAAATATTTTGAGCATGTGCAGATTTACATTTTAAGCTCACTTACATCATTAGCACCATCACGACTACAAGAATAAAATGGAGTTTGCCTCTGCTACCCTCATGCCTTCATCAGCTGCCACTCTCTGGGTGGTCATTTGCCCCCCCCCCAGGCTGTGGGGCCTTGGACGTTGGCCCAAGGTCAGCCCTGGCTACACCACTGATTCATAGATCATAGAGTTGGAAGGGGCCTACAAGGCCATCGAGTCCAACCCCCTGCTCAATGCAGGAAACTAGAGGAGGGTTCTGGGTCTCCCATCCAAGTAATAACCAGGCCTGACCCTGCTTAGCTGATGGCTATGAATTCAACTGAATGGGAGCCTGAAGGGCTGGTGGGCAGAGGGAAGACCTGTAAAACGGGAGACACCACAGACTCTTTAATGTTTAAACACATTTGCCCACATCACTGCTTCCTCCTAAAACCTGATGTCAAATAAATCTGCTACGATTTAAATGCCTATTACAGCAGGATCACTGCCAAAGCTGGGGAAGCAGCCGCCGCAGTGCAACTTTTCAAGGAGAGCAGAAGTTTAGTGGAGCATCCTTAGCTAATCCAAGAGTTGCTGAATTCAGAGCCAACCCTGTCATTAGGCAGAGTGCGGCGCCACCTCAGGCAGCTGACTTTGGGTGCTATGAAAGGGCAAGCAAAACACTGCTAGTTATTTAATTATCATTGTATTTTCTTTCCTGCCAGGGATGGGGAGCGGTGCTTTTGGGATTTTCTGCCTCAGGTACCAAAACCTGACCTGCCTTGGGTACTGTGGGTCTTGACTTGAAACAGGAGGGGCATTTGCTGTTCGGGCAGAAAAATTTCTTGGGCCTGCCCTGGCTGGACTTGAAGAGACCTTTCCTCAGAAGGGATTCAGTTGTGCTATCATTTCAACAGGCTGACAAACACTGCCCCAAGGTCATGCGGCAAGGAAGAAATCATCTTTACATAACTTATATTCCTAATATTTCAGAGTACTATAAGGCAGGGTATGAATTGAAAACAAAACCAGCAATAGTACCAAAACAGCAATCTCCACTTATAGCATGTACTGCAGGCTGAGCCAACCATGCACGATGCAGCCACTCAAACGGTTGACTCATTTTCCACAATTCATTCAGCACAGAAAAATTGGTGGAGAAATCAGAGGTAGGGCTGGGAAGCTTGTCTGCTGGCTAGCTTGCTTGCCTTTGGGTAAAGAGGCTACCCAGAAAAGAACAGTAACAGAACACAATATATAGAGCAGGGGTGGGCAACGTGTGGCCCTCCAGATATTTTGGCCTACAACTCCCAGAACCCCTCACCATCGGCTATGCTGGCTAGGGCTGATGATGGGAGTTGTAGACCAAAACATCTGAAGGGCCATCAGTTGCCCACCCCTGTAGGGAGACAATGTGTGTGTGGGGAAAAAAACTAGAAACATTTTTTTCTAGGCAGGTTAGAACAAAGATTGCAGGAAAATAAAAATTTAGCATTGTAATTAGAGGAGCGCATATCAAATACGAAAAGACAGAATGTTGAATAGAGCTGGCCTTGCGCTAGGGTGCCAAGAAAAATCTGCTTGGGGAAAACTGGTGGGTGGGTTTGGTTTCCTATCAGTCAACCTGACTCTTTATTTCCAGCCAAGAAAGAATCTTCTACCCATGTCAGCTTAAAGATAAGCTCAAGATGATTGCTCAGTGTTCTTTGTTACTGTTTGCTTCCATCATGTCTGCCAGACTAAAAACAAGCAACCCAAGCCAGATCTTGGGCTTCTCTATACAATGCATTTAGTGGGCATTCCTGATTCTTTACTCTCAGTAGTTTGCAGGGGCTTTGAACGATGCCGTTGTCCTCCAGGGCCTCTCCCATGTTTTGCAGCCATTTTCGCGCTGTTTTTTAGAATGAGGATAATCAGCTAACTTTTAACTATCACACTTTAAAAAGTCAGTGTATTTCTAGAATTGTGCTAAACTGAAGTGCCACCTTATGGTTGTGTAATAGAACATATAGGAAGGCAGAGAAAGAAAACCTCCAGAAAAAACCCTCGTGTAAATGACGCGCTCTTACTCCCGCAAAGAAAATGGAAGAAGCCTTGCTAAAGTGCAGGGTTTAAACACCTCATGTAGATAACCCCTTGCTCCAGTTTTACACATGTGACAATTAGGTCAAGGTTCACTAATTTGTAAAGCAGGGGTGGGCAACTTGTGGCCCTCCAGATGTTTTGGCCTACAATTCCCCTCACCATTGGCTATGTTGGCTAGGGCTGATGGGAGTTGTAGGCCAAAATGTCTGGAGGGCCATAAGTTCCCCACCCCTGCTGTAAAGGAATGCAGCAGGTGTGTAGATGTGGTTAAAGTGTGGAAGACTAAAATGGGTGGGCCTTGCAATTCGATGGCTTTCCAAGCATCTGCTGGAGTATCAGCCACAGGACCCAAATAAGTTTTCAGAAGAACATAAGTTATATTCTTCTTTCACTACACTACCAGAATCTTAAAAAAAAA
This sequence comes from Shinisaurus crocodilurus, assembly GCA_021292165.1. Taxonomy (NCBI): domain Eukaryota; kingdom Metazoa; phylum Chordata; class Lepidosauria; order Squamata; family Shinisauridae; genus Shinisaurus; species Shinisaurus crocodilurus. The sequence goes on from CM037889.1 coordinate 4,566,112, forward strand.
ATGATGTTAGCTGACATCCATGAAAAGGCATAAGGAAGTAGCAGTTTTGTGGGACAAAATCTCTGGTCAGAAAACAGGATGTGTCTCTTGAATATGTAGCATAGTGGCACAGTATAAAATGCTGTAGCTGCTGCAGCGTAGCAGTTGAGGGACTGAGTCTGAGCTGTGAACTAGGCTGTCTCCAGTGCTGCTATGAACTCAATAGGTAAGGTGGCCACTTATGCAACACCAAAACAGAGGGATGGGGGGGGGGCAAAAGAGCACAGATTTGCATATGCTAATTTATATGTATAGATGGAAGTTTAGAAAGAATTATAATAATTTAAATATGTGAAGGACCAGCACCTGGGTCCTTTGCGTGAGTTCGGCGCTTAACGGGTTAACCAGTGCCGCGTTACAGCCCGTACAAGCAAGAGGAACCACCTAGGAGGTTTCTAAACGCACAAAAGGAAACTCCGCCTTTAAACTACCAAATAAGGCTTTTATTCGTTTACACAAGATATGGATCGGAACTAACAGCTTTCTAGGAATTACTACGACGTCAATAAGACCTGACGTGACCTTTAAGTTTATCAATGAACAGGCTCAGGCTAGCGCATTTGGATTAGTCAGTTACCTTAGATCAGAGACATCACGTTAGTCAGTTTCAGCCTAGCTCCGGGTCTGTCCGATCCGGGGAAAGAAACAGCTTACTCCAGCCGCTGCTGGAGGGTGGTTCGTACTCAAAAGTACCCTGGGTTCCCAACAACCAACAGAGGGAGGGGAGAGGGGTTTTCTACCCCTGGGTTTCCCGCTCTCCCGCCCCTTAGGTCAGGTGGGGCTTATTGCCTGCCCCTTCGTGTCAGGTGGGCTTATTCCTGCCCGGGAAGAAGGTGACGTATTGGATACTTTACAGCTCTTTGAGACTGCCCTGTCAGGTTGGTGGTCTTGATGGTCCTTTCCTGGGTTTTGTGGATTACAAGCGAGATCCTCCATTGCTGGAATGCCGGTCTGTCTGGCTGCTTCCCTGTAACCCAATCCCCCCTTCTCGCCCCCCTCCCCTGGAGGACGGAGACTGGGGTGTGCGTGTACATGTATACTCGTGTCAGGCTTTCTCCACAAAATAGAATTACAATAGGTCTCAGGGTGGGGAATACTGTAACCATGTGACCCAGCTGTCTGCTCTGTCCAGGTACTAACTGCTGATGGCAATTTCAAAGCCGCTCTTCTCCTTTCTTATGGTTCCTTATCTTTACTGTTGGACTTGCCTGTTGGACTGCAACTCCCAGAATCCCCAGCCAGCATGGCCAATGGGCATGCTGGCTGGGGGTGATGGTAGCTGTAGTCCAATACCAGTCTGGCAGAGGCTGGTCTAAGCTCGGTTGGCTGTCTCATTCAGAGGCATAGTTAGTAATTATCAAAGTTTTTAGGTTGGGGTGGGGGAGAAAGAGGCAAAATACCTGTTTTGAAAAGAATGACAAATTGTTTCACATTGCCTGCACCCTTTTGTGAACTTGCAAGTTAAGTACCACATCAATAGCTAGGCAAGATTAAGTGCGCTCATCTCTTCACATCTTGACAAGGCAAATCACTTTCATAAGTCCATTTCAGGAATCAAAATATGCAAGGCAAATTAACAGTGATTAAAAAAAAAAAATTGCATTCCAGGCTTTCATGGTTCCCAGGTGTGGGGGCCCAATTTGCTACACCGCAATTTTCATTTTTCTTTCTTTCTGAAAGCCCACATCTGCCAAATACATTGGCATCTACCGAAGCTAGGATATGAATTTCCCCATGAAGCAAGTTCTTCCAAGATAATTGAGTGAAGGCAGAGCTCATAAATGTAGACTTCTGGGCTGTTTAAATCTGAGGGAGATATTTTTATCTGCATCTCCAGCTGAAAATGGCTGGGAAAAGCTACTTTTTAAAAGCCTCCATTTCCAAGCATATAATTATTAGGGCCTTGAACATTATGCACATCCGTGCACACAGCTTCTTCTTAATAAGAAGAGGGTGCTGTTAATGCATTTTGCCAGAAAGTTCTTGCATTCACTCGATAGTGTGTGTGTGTGTGGCAAATTCTGTTCCAATTACGGTAAGTAGGCAGAAGGGATGGTTACAAGGTTCTTTGTGAAAAAGCTAGTGCAGCCCATTGTATAGGAAATGGGTTTTGTTCTGGGGGATCTCTGGGATCAAGTTCCCAATAACTGTTGGGGGCAAATCGCGCGCTCTCACTCTCATCTTTAGTTCCCCATCAGTAAAACGGGAACAACAATGACAAAGGGTTGTCGTGAGCGTGAACACTTTGCTTTTTTTTTTTAAAAAAGCACCAGTATTATGTACCACGATATACCAAAAAAAAATAAAAATAGGAAAGGATATGAGAACGAGCAACAAAAGAGGGACGGTGTGCCACGAGACAACACAGGTGCCAACTCCACTCCTGCAAGTATGCAGACACTGGAATTAACTCTCTGTGGCTCAGGGCTCCAGCTCACAACTGTGGTACAGATCCTCGGGAGGGCAATTTTGTGTACTAGTTTGGAACCAAGGCCTGAATTGCCCCTACAAAAAAAGTGTAAGGTATGCGAAAGTGGGATTTCATATTGCCAGAAATCAGGACTGGCTTTGCCATTAGGCAGAGTGCGGCAACTTCCTCAGGCAACAGATGCTGGGGGGGGGCAGCAACCCAGCTGTTCTTCATGAACTCTCTGGCTCTTCCCCTCTGTCGGAGGAAAGTGCTGCGCATGTCACACAACCTGTCCTTGGCTCCCTAAACTAGCCTGCTGCCTCAGGTGTGGTAGGTAATGGATGCTATCCCATCACTTGTGTTGGAGTAAGATTCAGCTGCCAGCCCAGTCAACTTCTGTATATGGATTGGGAAGATGGCGCCATCTTGTCCTTTACCTCAGGCAGCAAAATGTCTTGAGCTGGCCCTGTCAGAAATGTTGCTGGAACTAACATCAATGGAGGCCCTAATTTTTAGGATCATATCATCCTCTGACAAACGTTTTCTAACTATTCTCTTCTCAGCCTGAACACGGAAAGAGGTAGACATCCTTTGTGTTTCTTACTTTTGTGGCGATACAGAGTCATAGATCATAGAGTCCTGCTGGACAGACCTACATCATTTGAAGTCCTCCTTAACTGGACGCATGAATGCCTGTTATGCCATGAAGGAAGTACCAGGGTAAGCTGACCCAGGAGGCGGTTTTAAAGAAGCCCCAAAGATATAGAATATAGTCACATGATCTAAAAGAAGTGACCATTTGACAATTTCAGGGCATTATTGGGCCCAATATATAGAAACCTTACTATCATACTTAATCATATTTTTACTAAGAAATTTCTATACTGCCCTTCAATTTCAAGGTGGTTTACAAAGAAAAAGCATATCAGTGTGAAAAATACCAATCAAAAAGTAGCAATAAAATAGCACTTAAAAGCAGGATAAAAAAGAAGATCTAAAAGTGATTTAGGGTGCAATTCCTATGCAAGTTTAGACTGAAAAAAGGTGTACAACTCCCAGCATGCTACAGCCAGCTATGCTGGATGGGGCATGCTGGGAGTTGTAGGCCTTTTTTCTGTCTAAATTTGCAAAGGATTGTGCCTTTAAAAGGCTTTTTCAAAAGCTGGGAGAATTAAACAAACAAACAAGGTATTTTCTTAGCACTGAAAGAATAACAATGTAAGCACTAGTTGAGCCCTGTAGGGTGAGAGGTTCAATCCCTGGTATCTCCAGATAGGACAAGGAAAGAATCCTGCCTGATACTGGGCACAATCCTACCGGGAGGTTCTCACAAGATAAACCTGAAGTAGGGCAAATGGTTTTTCCCCACTATGCCTGCTGTAATAACATGCCATGTCTTGGATGTTAGTCCAAGAAAAAGATGGAGGAAAGCAGTCATTCTGTTGCCTATCAACCACAGGAAGTGATCCCCCCCCTCTTCTTAAGGAGAACAGCTGAGGCATGGTGACGGCTGCTGACGGGGTGAGGATTGAGGATGGTGCATTGAGGCTGGCGCACTCAATGGGGCGATACTAACCTCGGTCCCTCTCTGCTGTCTCCATGGGTCTTGGGGGAGTTTCCAGAGCAATAAGACAATGGAACCAACTACCTAAGGAGGTGGTGGGCTCTCCCACTCTGGAGGTATTCAAGGTGCGGCTGGACAGCCATCTGTCAGGGATGCTTTGACCTGGATTCCTGCATTGAGCAGGGGGTAGGACTCGATGGCCTGGTAGGCCCCTTCCAACTCTACTTTTCTATGATTCTATGATTCTAAACACTAGAGTCACTGCCAGCCAGTGTTGACAATACTGGGCACGATTGACCAAGGGTCTGACTCAGTATAAAGCAGTTTGCTACGTTCCCATGGCAAAATATGGTTATTTAATTTATTTATTGTATTTGTAGTCTCTGGGAGAGGACACTTGTGGGATTTTCTGCCTCAGATAGCAAAATAACTTGACTGGCCTTGTATACTATGCACCTTGACTTTTTATGTCGTGGGTGGAGGTTGTCATTTGCTGCTCTGGCTCAGGCAGCAACAGGTCTTGGGCTGGCGCTGGGCATACTGGTGCAGGGAACAGGCTTTCCTTCAGTGGCACTCTCTGGCTAAGGCAGCTTTTTCACAAAATCAAAAAGATGAAGGGAAAACCACTGAACACACTTAGAAATGGAAGACCGTTGAACTAGACAATTTTTATTAGCAAGTGGAGTTTTTAAAATCTAGCAAAGGCTCAGGGCACTCACAATTTTGGTTTCCAGTATTATCCCCATTTCACAGAATAAATGTGAAGTGTTTTCTAAAGCTCTATAGATAACAGTTTGCTTTTACATTTGGCAATCAAGCTCACAATCCTCAGTGGCATCACTAAGATTAGAAATATGCTTAAGTGCCTGCAGGACCTACAAAATTATTCATGACTTTTTCCAATGTAGATGTTATCATCAGACTGACATGAGGAAACCCATTCCTTCCCATTTCATTAAATATCAAAACAAGCAAACATAGCAGCACTGTATGGTCACTGAAATTGCATTCCCTGCCTATAAGGCTATGTTGAAAAGAAGCCAAAAAGCGGACCTTTTCACTTGTGAAAGGTGCACTTTCCTCCACTGAAAGAAAAGTGCAAGGAAGGACTTCGAAATTGGACGGTGCCATTTACGGCTGAACTTCTGGCCCTGACAAAAATAGTTCCATTAGTCATGCTGAGCACTGTCAATAGGGTTAATTACGGTGGCCTTTGTACGAGATCTTCATCAGATGTTTGACTGCAAACGGGACATAAGAGTTTGAAAGCAGTCTAATCAGAAAGGCCCTTGAATACTCTTTTTAAAAAATTTTAAAAAGGAGGGGGAGACGAGAAAAATACATACAACTTGCTTGTTAGAACTGGGAAAAATAATATCTTCTGTTTTTTCTCGTACCCTGAGTTATCCCAATAATAAGCAGGGCTACAGCACTTTATAGTGAGTTCAATGCACTTCAGCAATACAGCAATCGCTGTAACCCATAAAACAACCCTGTAGCTGGTATTACTCACATGCTGCAGGTGGGAAGCTGTGGCTGAGGAATACTAGCTTGCCTGAGCTCACGGAAGAGATGAGATCTGAAGTGGGAACTCCTTCGTTCATATTCCTGTCTCTTAGTCACTACTCTACACGCACATTGATCCTCCAACAAGGTTGCTTTCAGATGACTCACCTTGTGGTAAACGAAGTCTGTAGGGCAGTGATGGCGAACCTATGGCACGCGTGCCACAGCTGGCACGCAGGGACCTCTCTGTGGGCACGCGAGAGGAGCGAGATCAGGCAGGGGTCCCGGGTGCCTCCTGCCACGAGGATTCCCCCGAGGGGCGGGAGAGCAAGCAGGGAGAGGCGAGGCGGGGAGGGCAGCTGCCGCTTTAAATGCTCGGTTCGCTGCTCTCCGCCTCGAGTGCTCAATCTCTGCCCACCTCCTTCTCGCACGACCCCCCTCCCCCTCCTCCTCCTCCTCCTCCAGCCTTGCCTGCCTGAGAAGGGGTGGCTGGGCTGCCGCTTTAAATCTCCACCACGCGCGCTCACTCGTTCTCTGCCCATGGGGGGGATAAAAGGGGCTGGGGGGGCCTGATGTGGAGAAGTCAGGAGACAGCCCTTGCTGGGTCGGGCTCAAAAGTCGCACTGGCAGCTTGGAGGTGGTGTGATTTAAGCTGTGGTGGCTTGTGCGAGTCAACTCTAAACTAAAACCTTGGTATTCAGGTTTAATTGCAGTGTTGGCACTTTGAAATAAATAAGTTGGTTTTGTGTTGCAGTTTGGGCACTCGGGCTCAAAAAGGTTCGCCATCACTGCTGTAGGGTATTGCAAAGGTTGTCTGCCTTTGTTATGTTTTGCAATACTACTGCGGTAATACGGTAAAGTACTCATGGTACTTTATCTGCAGTGAACCTTGGGACATGAAAATGGTTATATGCATGCCTGTGCATGTGCCTAGGCCTGCGTCCAAGGTGCAATTAGGCCATGACCTTGGGTTGTCAGGTGCCGAGAGCCCTACTAGAGCCTGGAGGAACCTACTGCAAAACAGGGGAAGGGAGAATTTACCAAGAGGGTGCCCCATTGCAAGGAGGTGCAACTGGAAAGGCTGGGTGACTGGAAGGATTGGGGACCCACTGATAGTCTCTTGCCTAGGAGGAATCTATGAAGACTTGGAACCACCCTGCATAGACACACAGAGCTACAGTGATAGCACAGAGAACTGGTACCTAAGGAGGTATGGAGATAGCGGAAGAGGTAAAGGGCAGCAGCAGTCACCATATGGTATAGTGATTGATAAAAGAGAGGCAATAGGCAATGACTTCCCAAAAACGGACTTCAAAACTACAGCTAAGCTGAATTGTCTCAGAAGACATTATTCTAAGAAAAACGTATGGGATTTTTCTTTTCTCACCCGCACCCCAAGAAAAAGAAGATTTTGCAGAATTTTATTTGAATATTTCCCACTTTTTGTGTGTGTGACAGCCATCCCTGCTAGGTCCAGGGCATTGTGAGGGATGCAAAATGGTGGCCAGGCCACCAACACCGTTGTTGCAGCTGCTGCCGCCAGTTGCAACAGCAGCAGCAGCAACCAGCCCTCTCCAAATCCCCAAACAAAACGAATTTCCCATTGGAAGTACCCTTGGATTCCTACTTGGTCCCTGTTCTTGACAAAACATTGCATGGTGTCAGAAGAAGCCAACGACTTCATGAAGTGATACAAGCCACTGCTTGGGCCACAGCAAGCAAGTTATCAGAAATGGAACCAGAAATTAAAGCGACTCCATTCATCAAATAACAACAAAAGGGTTCACAAAGCATCGAGGGAAATAATTATACCCATTTTTTGAATTCTGTTCATGTAGAGTATTTATGTAGAGCTCCCCTCCTGAGTACACACTGGACAGTATCAAGCTAGAATTGGGAGAAGCCATACAGTTCCAGCTTCAGATTACATGGAATGAGTTCTGATGTTTTTGAGATCTGAGAGCTTGTTTCTGTCCCATCTGGCGGACTGGATTCCTTCAACCTGTGGCGTGTATCTCCATGCCCTGAGACATGGGCTTTCGCTCCCACATCTGTGGCAGCAGAGGTGAATATAAAGTGGGAAAAGTTGACTACTAGTGGATAAAACTGTTATCAAGGCTCCAAGTATCCACCAAGTTAACTGTTTTTAAAGGGTCTGCGGCCATCGACTATTCTGTTTTCCAAGGCTAGCTTACCTCTGTAGTAATCCACAGTATTTGCTGGCGAGCACAACATTCCTTTTTATCTGCACTTAGGTTTCACGACTTCCGCATAACAACACCTCATCATCGCACAATATACATCCGCTCAGTTCCACATTCATGATCGCCGTCCTTTCCTGTTTGCCATTAGGAGGCACTTTTATAAATTGCACTGAACTTGCACAGCCAGGTGTGCATCCCTCCGTTTGCTGAGGTGCAGAAAATCTTCAAGATGGGGAAAGAGAGACACTTCGCTACGGAATTGCAAAAATCAATGGGTGTGAATTGTGAAGGGAGATTATATCAGAGTTGAAAAACATAGGCAGATGTGCAGAAGGGGGTTAACATTTTTTTTAAAAGGTTGTTAGAGGAAAACAATGGTAGAGATGATATGCATTGGCAAAGTGTAAAGCAGTGTTCTCCAACCTTGGGTCCCCAGATGTTTTTGGCCTATAACTCCCAGCATGCCCCAGCCAGCGTAGCTGGCTGGGGCATGCTGGGAGTTGTAGGCCAAAAACATCTGGGGACCCAAGGTTGGAGAACACTGGTGTAAAGCATTTGTACCAAACATCATTAGCATTAGGGAACATCACAGTAAAATTGTTATCTCCTTTGTAAGGTATAATAACTTTAACACTTAACATCCGCCAATATGCATATCTTAGAATCCTGATTGCACAAGAGAGCCAGGAGTCTCAGCCCAAGGAAGAGGTGGACATCTGATTTGAACAGCTAACATATATGCACAGTGCGGTACTAAACCTGTCCCCACAGTCTGAGAGCTTTTCTACATGAGGTTGTTAAACTTTCACAGAATTGAGATCCGAGCACTACATGAGGAGCATTTCCTTTCCTGCTTTTCTGCTACATAACCTCTATATGTCACTGTGGTATAGCGGAATAGCACAACTACACAAGAGGAAATCACACTTTCTTTTGCTGTCACAGTTAAATGTTGCATTTTACCTGTTGTAAAAAAAAAAAAATCGCCAACAGTGCTGGTTAGACATAGAAGTGAAAGTGGAGGGTCGTGACGTTGTCTAAAGAACCCATAAACAACTGTGATTAGGGAATGATGAGTGCACAATAAATGCCTGATGTAGAAAAGCCCTGAGTTCCCATATATTTTTCTTGTCAGGTGAGCTCCGCTACCAAAAGTGAGCTTGGCTGAGAGAAAACCTCTTGGAGCAAGTGGCTACAGGGAGATAAGCATTGGGATGGTTCTGTACTCTCCACCCACACACCCCGTTTCCCACTAAAACTAGATGTCTAAACAGGGTTAAACCATAGCTCAATGGGAGAACACAGACTTTGCATGCAGAACATCCAGATTCAATTAGCAGCATCTCCAGTTTAGAGAATCAGGAAGCAGGTGACAGACAAGACCTCTGCCAGAGATCTTGTAGAGCTACTGCTGCTCAGAGCAGACAGTATTGGACTAATCTGACCAACCTGATATAAGGCAATTTGCTGTGTTCCTACTACAACTTCACTGTATGATTCTGGCAGGTGTTGGTCACACACACATCTACTTTGGTCATTTCTTATGTTCTGAAAGGACAGCTGTCTTAAATACTACTGCACTGTAAACTAGAATTAAACAGTCACATGTCTAATACTTAGACATATTTTTTATACAACTCCAAACCAAACTTGCACACATGTAACAATCCATTTGAACTTAAAGCTTAAAAATTGTATAGCTCCATTTTATATGCTTTCCAAACACACAAATCACTTCACAAAAACCTTGTATAACACTTGCGACATGTACGCATGGGGTGGGAGGGTGGGAGATCAAGACATTTAAGTTCCAAGAACTTTGTAAAACCCTAATCTAGTGCAACAGCACCTAGGCATTTACTACCACTCAGTTTAATCCTCTGGGAGAGGCCCCCAACAAAGAGTGGAGAGGGAGGGAAGGAGAGAGAGCCTACATTTTATCTCCTGGTCTGTATCTGGGCCTCCTCCAGGAGGGGGACATTGAACCCTGCCCCCCTCTTTGGCCATTACTTCCATGAATAGTCTGGACAGGCACAAGTAATTTTATGTTTATTCAGCCTTGCCAGTTACTTCACTAGACACAGCTTATTCTTTGCTTAGGGCAATTCATGTGAGGAAGCCACACCTTCCCCATTCTTGGAATTCTTCAGGTAAGTTACTCTTTCCCTTCTCAAGCCCTTCCCTTGGGGTCATCAGTCCCCTCTTTTCTAAGACTTCCACTTCATCCTTTTCCCTAGGATAATCTGAGGTCTGTATCACATGGCTCCTTTGGCTCAGGTAAGCCCAGGCTTTGGTAATAGATTTCATAGATCATAGAGTTGGAAGGAGCCTACAAGGCTATCGAGTCCAACCCCCTGCTCAGTGCAGGAAACTAGAGGAGGGGTCTCCCATCCAAGTAATAACCAGGCCTGACCCTGCTTAGCTTTCCACGCTCAGACAAGCTGAGCCAGCGTAAGCCACAGGCCTGTATATGTAGCCTTTAAGCTGTGCAAAATAGCTCTCTGACATTACCATGCTTATGGGGTCAGGTGACTCCTTGCTGATGAAGGCCAAGTCAGGGGTTCCCCCTGGAGCAGGCAGGTAAGGTAGTGCAGGGAGGGCTGATAGTCCTCCAGGGGGAGCGGGTTGTGGGGCTCCCAGGTACAACCAGGACTCATCCCTCTCTTTTGCCTGACTCTCCTAGGACATGCTATGGGCCCTGTTCCAGGGGGTGGGGCATGTTCCCTGGTGTGGCAGATCAGGCAAATCTTCCATTTTTGCACCATCTTGCCCCTGCTGTAAAGCTAGGAAATTTACGGTAATAATTAGATTCCTCCGGGAGTATTAAAATGAATACTTAGGTCTTTCCAGCTATTTATTGAATTCATCTGGGGTTGTCAGCACTCACATGTGGTTGACACTGCCAAAGAGAGAGAAAATTTAGGATTAGCCACAGGGCCAGTGTCAAGGAGTGTCATGGTTGGGCACCTGTGGCTTATGCTGGCTCAGCTTGTCTGAGTGTGGAAAGCTAAGCAGGGTCAGGCCTGGTTATTACTTGGATGGGAGACCCCTCCTCTAGTTTCCTGCATTGGGCAGGGGGTTGGACTCGATAGCCTTGTAGGCTCCTTCCAACTCTATGATCTATGAAATCTATGAAACCTGACAAAGGCCCACACCCCAGCAAGGTCCCCTACTGTTTGTTTGTTTCTATACCGCCCAATCGCTGAAGCTCTCTGGGCAGTTCACAGCAATTCACAAAACACAAGAATGGCTAGAATTGCTCCTCTTCATCATTGCAACCTGTTTGTTCACCTGACTCTTACTTATGCCCAGGCAACAGTGGCAGTGAGAAGGAGGAGCAAAAGATGCCGCTGCCTGCTTGCTCCCTGGCTCTCGGCCTGTCAAGCAAGCAAGTGGGAGCAATGATGAGGAAGAGGTTCGGGAGCAAGAGCAGCTGGTGACGATGGTGGTGAAGAGGGAGCCTCACTGAGGGAACAGGGCCCCCACTGAGGGTGTCTTGGCCAAGGGCCCTCAAAAACCTGAGGCTGGCTACTGACTAGCTACATTCACTTTTTGTCTGAAGTAGTTTGTGTGATTTTAAAGCTTTCATGCACTTATACTGAACCAGTTGGTCCTTTAAAAAAGGTCCTTCAGCAATGAAGACCAGTCTCCAGTACCAATATTTGCTACAAACGCATTCTCACTCTGTATCCATTCATGAGCCAAACTTGCAGGGCATAAAGTTCTCCTCTAAAATTGAATTAACTGGCCTAAATCATTCATTCCTGTAGGGGACACAGAGGCAGATAGACTAGGCTTTTATGACCAAATTGCATCTTTTCAATATATAAAATAGGATTAAGGGGCAGAGATGGAAGCACTTATTCATTTATTCAGATCAGATCAGAGGCAGGTCAAGAAGAAGTTAAGGTTCCAAGATTAACTGAGTCTGGTAGCACCTTAGAGACCTATAGATTTATTATGGCATAAACTTTTGGCAACTGGAGCACACTTCATCAGATGCATGAAATATTATCCTCAGTTGGCACGCACACGCACACGCACACACACACACACACACACACTTTGGTATAGGAAAACAACATGATAAACAGTGGGGTCAAATGGCCATGAAAACATCTAATGAAGTAGGTTCTAGCCCACAAAAGGTTATGCCATAACAACAACCACCCTGTTATTCTTTAAAAGCTACCACATGACTTTTTGTTGTTTTTGCCGCAACTGATTAACATGGCTACCCCTCTGGAAATTGTTCACCGGGATAAACCCTGTTCTCAAATTGTTAAAAGTTTGTTTTTTTTTTAAGAAGGAGAGCACCCAAATCAGAGGAAATCAAACCTTCATGCAGCACATTTGAAAATACAGGCTGCAAAAACCAAGGATGATACAGCACTCAATAGGCAAAATTAAGCATGATGGTGATAAAACACAATGTTAGCTCCCTCTAACATCAAGTCCTTGTGAAATCTTCTCAGCCAGCAAAACCACAACAAAAAGAATACCCTTCAGAAAGAGAGAGCAAGAGAGGCTTAAAAATGCTGTCTTATATGTGAAAGTAAACTATCAAGAGTGCAGTTCATGAGGGCCACCTCTCACTTGACGGCTTCAGTGTGCACACATGGCGAAATAGATGCATTCAGCCAGTTTCAAGTGTGAAGCTGCACTCATTGGTTGGATCTACCTATGTGCACACCTTTAATCTGCGATGCGTGAACAGCCCTTATCATACAGGCAATTTTCTAGTGCATTACAATCATTAATATGTTACATTAAATTAGACTGCAAGATCACCACCACCACCACTGTACACCAGAGTTAGCAATCTGTCTATATTTAGCGTGCTCTTTTACTACTCACACGCTGTTCCCTCTCCTTTCAATGAAAAAAATCAGCTTTATAGTAACAGGGAAAGCAGAGTTACACATAAAGCCTCCATAAATCATATAAGCTAAGAGAGAGAGAGAAAGAGAGGCTGACTTTAAAGAGGGGCTCAGTGTAGTAGCCCACAGTTTCCAAGGTTACAAAGTCAAATTAATTATGTACATGCAAGAGAACACACACATCACACACAGACACACAGCTGCCTAAAACAAAAGCACAGAAGCCACAGCAGAAAATTGGAGTAGATTTTAAAAGACTTCTATTAAGGATGGGCATTGCGTTCTGGGGGGAAAACGCATTTGATGGATCAAGTTTCTTAAAAAAAAGAAGAAGAAGAAGCGAAGATAAAATAAAGAGAAATGGAAGGTAAAGATATGAGTCTCACTCACCGAAATCTGACTGCAAATCCTTTTTCAGCCCGCAAAGCATGTCTGCTATTATCTATCAAAGCATTCAGCTAAATTGCAAGAGGCGCTCTTCTCTCTCTTTCTCTCTGCCTTGGCTGGCACTGGAATCACATTACAGCAGTCTCGCTCTCAGGCCGTCTCCCACAAGAGAGCAGGGTTACACTGCACAAACGATATGCACCTCCACTTAAAGGGAACAAAGTCCTATTGAGTCCATTGGATTGACACCCAACAAATGTCCCATTCCCTTAAAAACAAAACTCAAATCAGGATCTGAAGAGTCAGAACGTTGCACATGAAAGAATTAAAATGAAAGGGCAAAAGAATTTCGAGCTGATCCTTAAAAAAAAAGAATAATCCAGATCTGTCGAACTGGTTTGCCGTGAGGCAGAAGACCAGAGCAAGAGTTCTAATGTAGACATTAAAAAAAGAACAGCTGGTCGGAGGAGAAGCAGCAGGAACTGAACCGAACATGGGCAAAGTGGCCTGTAGAGCGAACATAAAGCGGCACACGTCACAACGCGGAGGAGCGCATCATCCGCAAGGGTGCTTCATCTTGCCTTTTTTCTGAGAAAGTACGAACCTTGGACATTTCTCGGGAGGAGATGGCCATAAATTGTAATGCATAAGAAGAAAGGTGTGCTGGAACTCAGTCGTGGTTCGACCAGAAAAAAACCTGTTTCAGACGAACGTTTTTGCTCTCGCCCAGGAAATTCATAACAATCCCCAGAAGGCTGAACTGAATATCTCTTGGCTTAGAGCCACACAAGCAAAGGTTCCTTCCTTTGCTCAAACCAGCAGCACAAGTTGGAAAGTGGAGAAGGCTTTCAGGTTAAAAAAAAAAAGGGAAAGAAAATCTCCCAAGTTGCAGGCAGCAACATTTCAGCTTTCAGCGTGCAAGAGAAGAAGACAGTGAGTGCTGCAGTACCGCTCGACACTCTTCTCTCTCCCCCCCCACTCCCTTTGTCAACTGACTGTACGGCCTCCAGCACCTTTCAAGGCAATGTCAAGCTGCTGTTGAAGCATTATGCTTCTTTCTCTACACACACACAGAGCCAGGGCACACATGAGCATGAAGCAGCAGTGCCGGAGCCTGCTTGGAGCATTTGCTGATAACTCAATTTAACCCTACTTTGGAGGGCAAACTAGCCAGCCCCGCATGCAGTTCTACTGCCTAGCTTGCGCCCTATGAAAGTACTTTTAAGTAAAAGCACCCTTTTAGTACTTTTAAGCAGAAAGCCATCAAAATGCGGAATATGTATAAATACAAAGAAGGAAAAGGAGCAGGAACAATTGCACGATATCCGTCAGAGACTGCAGTGTTGAACTCGGAGTGGAAGAAGAGGTACTTCTGCATAGCCTAGAAGTAGCAACTGGTGCAGGAACTTAGTGCCATGCTTGCCGCTTTGGACTATGTCACCCAAGCCAAGGCTACTAGTCGGTTTGTTCCAACTAGTACTAGATACATGCAAACCCCTCCATCTGATGTGCCCTCACAGTCCAAGCCTGGGCAAACACTTTGCATTCCTCACTTCAATCACGCCACTGGTTTTCACTTCTGAAACATAATGGCCATGCAAAAGAAAAGAAAAGAGAGCACATTCTACCAGCTGCTCCTCACAGTAAAAAAAGAAAATAAAAGGGCGCCATCAATTCCTGTCGACTGGAAAGGTGAGATGTTTGACCCATATGTCATCCATAAGGAAGTAAGCCAGCAGCCAATGCTTTGCTCTCCTTCGGCAGTGTCTGACAGCCGGCTTCCCCAACAGTACCAATGACTGTAGCATCTACACTTTAGCCCCAATCTTTATGCTGGATTTAAGGGAAGCAAATCTTAGAATCATGGAATAGTAGAGTTGGAAGGGGCCTATAAGGCCATCGAGTCCAACCCGCTGCTCAATGCAGGAGAACAGATGTGGGCAGCCCAGGCAGTCACCCATCCAAGCACTGACCCGGCTCATACCTGCTTAGCTTCAGCATGTGGCCGGCATTATGTGCTCTCGACGCTTGAGGTTGCTAAGCATGCATTAGCCACATTCAGGTAGCCGTGTCAAGGCAGGTAAGGAGGATTGCTGACAACACTCAAGGGAGGTTCATAGATTTCATTGATCACAGAGCTGGAAGGAGCCTACAAGGCCATCGAGTCAAACCCCCTGCTCAATGCAGAAAATTAGAGGAGGGGTCTCCCATCCAAGTAATAACCAGGCCTGACTCTGCTTAGCTTTCCACGCTCAGACAAGGTGAGCCAGCATAAGCCACAGCTCGAAGGCAGGCCACCCTCTATGACTCCATCTTCCCACACTTCATATAATAATAATAATAATAATAATAATAATAATAATAATATAATAATATATTCAATTTATATCCCGCCTATACACAAATGCCCTAGCCTAGGTGGCATACAAGATCATAATCAAACAAAACAAATGTACAATAATATACAATTAAAACTAACTAATACAATTAAGATAGGCTTTGTACAAAGGAGGATTGTTCCGCTGCCAATATTGGGCATACTTCTATCAAATACTTTTTATGTCCTTTTGATTTCATGGGAAAGCTAAGCATGTGCTTAAAATCTCTCCCACTGAAGCTTAGCAGCTGGGTGAAGCTATCCATCTCAATTCTGCAGTTAAGATCAGGAAAGTAGGGAATATCCAGACCAACAGACTAGTCCCTCACTATTTGGTACATCCTCCAGAATTGCAAGCTTGAGTTTTTAAATGACACTGAATTTTCATAATTGTACCACTGATGTGCCTATATGCACACTAATGAATTAGATGCAGTGAGCTAAAAATAGAACGGGGGAGGAAGCCTTGAAATGGGATCGTGAAATAGCTTGGCTACATGACCAGGAAGTAACTAGGTTTAGCTTTTAAAAAGTTAGCAAAGTATCTACAGTGACCAGTTCCATGTGTCCAATGGCACAACCCCTCCCCACTATTTATTTAAAGAAAAAGGCTTTGATAGAGAAAGAGAATGAGTAGAATAATGGCCATAAAATGCAGCAGCATAAAATTTTTGTCCTGGGTAGGCGTGGGGAGTTCTCTCTCTGGTCTCTCTTGTTAATAATAAAAACAAGAGAAGTGGCACACTGAGCAAGAACCACATGTGTAATAATGGATCAAAAGCTTGGTGATGTGAACACTGTACTTTCTCACACAATTGTTGGTGTAGAAAAATAAGCATTCTGCAACCACACACCCTAATAGTCAGTGCATACTACGGCTGTCTCATGATGCCAAACATGTGGTGAGCTGTTGGTGCTCACCACACGATTCAAGCTATGCCGGAAATCATTTGGGGTTGGTTTTTTTTTGCAGTTCACACTGGTGCAGAGGGAAAAAAAGTCTGATCCCATTGGAGTGATGAAATACTGCACAGAAATGGGTCACTATCTATGTGCAACAACATCTGCCTTATGCAGCCATTTGAAGAGGCTTTCAAGTGATGGTCACAAAATAATTGCCAGCCCTAATGCATAAAGCAACTTCACCAAACCTGGCGCCTTTCAGATGTGCTGGACTACAACTCCCATCATCTCCAAGCCAGGATGTCCATTAGTCATGATGACTGGGGTGATGGGACCTGTAGTCCAACACTTCTGGAGGGACATCAGGTTGGAGAAGACTGGCATAAAGTAAAGAAGGAAACTTGACAGTTTAAATAGGCAGTGGAAATTAGCCATGGTACTATAATTTATGTGCAGTAACATCACCTTGAGACAAAGTCACTTGCTCTGGGTTCAAGTGCCTTGAGCAGAAAGCTAAGATTAGCCACACACACACAAAAAAAAAACCCCACCCCAAAGCATACACAGGACAATTTTATTCTGTAATTTGTTATTAAGGGAGAAACACCACAGTTGTCTTTTGATAGACGTAATTAGCAGCAGAGTTGAGTTTGCAATTAGAATCCCTTCACACTATACGGCATTCTCCCAGAAAAATCATTGTGTAAGCATTGGAAAATTTTCAGAAAATGAATAGATTTGGAAACTGTTAATTTGGACTGGGTAAACCATATAGTTACAAATTACAATGATGCTGATTGTATCATTAGTGGAGTCCTTTTTCATCCTGTTCCCCTCTCTAAGAAGTCTAATATATGCATTCAGGAATCTGAGCGCACCACCATTATAATAACTTGAATAGATTCCCCCCCCTTTAAAGTAGACCAAAGATGCGGGCACGAAAATACAACTAATCTTGCAATAAACCTCTGTAAAGTAAAATAGCCAGGGTTGCAGCAATATAGCATTTACAGGAACAGGGACAGGACAATGGTTATTTCTTGATAGTCGGTATATTCTTTGCAAAGCAGTGGGATCCTCAACTTCTGTTCTTCCCATATTAATTAACAATTAATTATTAATTGAAATATGGCAACTTACCCAAAAGTACTCAGGAAAGCCAGAGTAGAGCCAGGCAGACAGAGAACATGAGTGCTTTGTAGATGAATCATATCTTGCAGACATGTACCTCTCTGACTTATGCGCATCATGCTCTACTCTACCTGCATTCATACAGCCACAGTAATATGGACAAAGGTAAGCTTCTTTCCTCTCCTCTCCTTCCTCCCCACCCCCATCCATGCTAACCCCACAATGTATTATAGCATGCGTGGCCATTCTGCCATTTTACCATCAATACTATGTAGGGTTCCATAATTTACCCCAGGAACATTTTCCTCATCAGGCATAAACTCAATTTTATACATGGCTCATTAAGAGAACCTGCACTTGGGGGCATAACTTAGGGATCTACCAGGCATTTTGCAGGCACATAACGCCATAAGAAGAGCTATGCTGGAGCAGATCAAAGGCTTACCTAGTCCAAGCATCCTTTTCCCACAGGGACCAACCAGATAACCTGTGGGAACAGAGTGCAATAGAACTCACCTGCTCATGTTCTCCAGAAACTGGCACTGAAAGGCATTCTGCCTCTGATACTGGAGGTAACATATAGCTATCAGGACTAGTAGCCACTGCTGATAGCCTTCTCCTCTATGAATTTGTCTAATCCCCTTTTAAAGTCATCCAAGTTGGTGGCCAATCACTACATCTTGTGGTAGTGAATTCCAAAGTTTAACTATGCACTATGTGAAGAAGTACTTGCTTTTATCTGTCCTGAATCTCCAACCATGCCATTTCATTGGTTGACCCTAGGTTCTAGTATTATGAGATCCACTATGCATAATTTTATATACCTCTATCATATTCCCCTTTACTCACCTTTTTTCTAAGCTAAAAGGCTCCAAATGTAGTAAGGGGAGTTGCTCTTGCCCTTTGAACATTTTTTTAAATCTGCTATACAAAGTTGCAAGTAGCCATATCGTGACCTAATAGTTTTGCTGCCATATTAGTCTCACCAAGTGGGATCACCAGAGAAGATGATGACCAGAACTTCCCCACTGTTCTGAATACAGAATAATGACTTGCAGGGCTGGTGGTGTTTACTTCCTTCCCTAGCACGCAACAGAATGCAGAGGCATGTGAAGTATTCTGCATCACAGCCATCTTTTATTCAAGGAACTTGTTTCAAGTTACAGGCTTCCGGGCTCCACATAAACTTGGCAATTATATATTCAGAGCTAATAAGAATAAGACATGCGAGTTTGATGCCTTATCACAAAAAGTCCATTGGAAAATCACCATCTTTCATAAGAAAGTGGACTATATATGCAAATCCCACTTACAGCCATCCACAGGCACAGTTGGGCAATGCTCGGGATTACACATACTGGGTCCTAACCACCACCACATCCTTCTGCATGATCAGTGGGACTTCAGAGCAACCACAGGCTCCTGCTCTGCTCCAGAAGCCAGTCCTGAAATGGAAGGGCGGGTGCTTTCAGGTGTCACCTCTAACAGAGTGTGAGGAGTTGTGGTCGCAAGAGAAAGATTAGGAAAGCTTGCACATGATCACACAAGACACAACCATCTTGAAGTGTGGCTCAAATTGTTATTATAAATGTAAAAATTCATCCAGAGAAAAATATTTCCTTCAAGATCAAGCTCTCAAAATGCAGAGCCACAGGCCTTCTTTAGGTTTCCTTCCATAAAGATGGGATCCTTCTAGGCATCTTTAAAAGCTAATTCATCATCAATAATTGGCATGGCAAGATAAATGGACCTTTCCAACAAGCAATTATAGCTCTTACTTCTGAGAGAGAAGCTGCCAGAGCACAGAAAGAGGGAAGAATATCCTTGTGGAGTTTTTGTCTAGAGCTTTCCTCATTAACATTCTGTCTTCCTCAGAATTGGAATCCAATGAGAATTACCATACATGTTTGGCTACACAATATTTCAACAAACAACCACATCCATCTTTGGCCTAAAGTAACAGCAGCATTGCCAACGTCTGTAGCGAGAAGGCTTTAAAAGAAAAAGAAAAAGCAGTGAGTTGGGAACATCATATAGGATTGGACTGTGATTAATGGGGAAGGGAGGGGTGCAGAACAGAAGTGATCCTCCATCTAAAACCAGCCTCTTTGAAGCCCCAGGATTATGCATTTCACATGCATCATGGCCATCCCTAATTAGACTGGAATGCATGCCAAGATAACAGGCTGATAGGCAGTTCCAAGAACTACAGTAGAGCAAGTGGAAGGTTAGATTTAAAATATATATTTTTTCTTAAAGGCATCACAAGACCTGAGATGGTTAAAGATTAAAGATAGGAGTTTTGCCTATGGAAAAGGGACAGGGAGAGACTACCGCCATCATTTAATGGGGGATATTTTTCCTTGTTTCAGAAACACTGTGAAAATGCGAAGCTGAACAAGGAGGAGAGTCAGTTTTAAAGAGCGCACACTGACTGGGTTCGCCATGGTGGCTTAGTGTGTTGTGCGAACCCAGTCAGTGTTTTTTAGCCATGGCTTTGAAGCCACCCTTCGAAGCCATGGCTTGCTCTAAGGTTTACTGTAGGTTCACACAACACAACACTGTAGGCAGGACCAGTGCAGGGCAGTTTGGCGCCCTAGGCGATATTATATTTAGCAGCCCCTCCTCTCGTGCCGGGGGGGGGGCCTCCGGAGCAAAGCAGCCCTGCTCTGCAAAAAAAACCCTGCAGCCGCCGGACCCCCGCCACCCCCCGCCACCTACCTTCCCCCCGCCCTGGCCGCCTCCTCCTCCGAGGAGGAAGTGACGCGACGGGACCCCCACGCTCTGTTTTTGGCCGGGGAAACCAGGGCAACAGGACTGTTTAAGCCCTGTTGCCCTGGTTCCTCCTGCCAAAACAGCGCGGGCGGGGCTCCGGAAGTGGCGCGGAGAAGGTAGGTGGTGGGGGGGTCAGGGGGGCGACGGTGGGGGCGGTGGGGTCAGGGGGGCGGCGGTGGGGGTGGTGGTGGGGCAGGGGGGCAGTGGGGGCGGTCCGGCGGCGGCGGCCCAGCGGCGGGCCCCCCCGGCGATGGCGGGGGGCGGCGGCGGCAGCGAAGAGGAGCGCAGCATTTCTGCGCCCTCTTCAGCCACGCACCCTAGGCAACCGCCTAGTTTGCCTAGCGGTAGCGCCGGCCCTGATTGTAGGTTCACAAAACACAATGAGCCATGGTGGCTTATAAGCCATATTTGTTTCAGAGTGGGCGGGTTCGGACCATGCCCAGGGTTGCTCTGTAGCCACTTTGGGCTTAAAGTTGCCTGGGCCCCCTACTGTGCCCGATGGTTAGTCGGGCACAGCAGGGGTCCCGAGGCACCTCCCCCACTCAGTCCTCCCGCCGGTATCCCAGGGGACATCGCGGGAGCACGGAGGGGAGCGGGGATGGCAGTGGCCGAAAGTGCCCAGTCAGTACTTTCAGCAGCTGTCATCCGCCCAGGACTGGTGCAAGGCAGTTTGGTGCCCTAGGCAAGATCAGATATTTAGCGCCCCCCTTCCCCACTTGAGAGTGCTGTCTTTTTTTTCAAGGCGTTTCTGGCGCCCCCTTTAGCCCTGCGCCCTAGGCGGCTGCCTAGTTGGCCTAAGGGTAGCACCGGCCCTGCATCCGCCGCTTCCCCCTGCCCTGTGCTCCTGCATGCTGATGCCGGGAGAGCAGGATTGCTCATGAGCATTGGCAGGAGCATGGCGCAGCGACTCATACCCCACTCACCAACCCCCTCCTCTTGGCAAGCTCCTCGCCAAGCGGAGGGGGGGGTACTTCGCTTTGCCATTGGCACATGCACGGCCGTGTCAAAGGGAAGACCCCCCCACACACTTGGTGCGGCACCCGCAGAGATATAAAACCGTGGGGCTAAACTTCCTCTGGAGGGTCTTCCCAATCTAGATTTAGCTAGGTGTTTCCAGATGGAGGAACCCATTTCTAACCGCCAATACAACCCATATCTATCAGTGCCATTGTAAAACTCATGGGAGTGGGTTCAGTGCACACGTCCTCAAAACTGCACAGCCACTTCTAGTCCCGATTTAAACCACATCAACTTGGGTTTGCAAGCCACATCTCTCTCTCTCTCTCTCTCTCTCTCTCTCTCTCTCTCTCTCTCTCAGAAACATGGCATACCTTTTTCCTCACTACTCACTGGGTGGCCTTGGGCCAGTCACTTAAAGAGGGTTCAAAACGAACACCTTTGATGTTCCACCTGGCCTCAGAGGACAGGGCCTCGGCCTACCCCAGCTACAAAGGCTGCTGCTGCTGCTCCTCCTGCTGCTGAAGGTGCTTAGAGACTATTATTAATTATTATTATTATTAATAATAATAATAATAATAATAATAATAATAATAATAATAATTTTATTTATATACCAGCCAACAGCTGAAGCTCTCTGGGCGGTCTATCTAGATAGTCTCTAGATAGAGACTCTCCAGCAGCAAGTCCTGGTCCCTGCTTGCTTCCCTGGCTCACTTCCACCTGGCCCGGCAGGGCAGGGCACGGCCCTGACCAACTCTAGCTACGAAAGGCTATTTTTGTTGCTGCTGTTTGGATTCCATCCCTACCCCAGATCTCCTTTGTTTGGCCTTAGAATGAAGTATTATTGGATTGATTAATATTAGTGTATATTTATTAATTGGAGATGTTTTGATTACCCTATGTGTACAACTATTTAAATCTTGTTATGACTTGTAACCATTACAGAATTGTCTGGATACGTTGCTATATTTTATTAGGGTCCCCCCCCCCTTTCTGATGTTGCTGTACGGTGCATTGAGCATAGTTTTACCATAGAATAGTGGTATGCAAATAAACTGAGGAGGAGGATCATGCCCAGCCATAGATTCAATAAGTGTGAGAAGGGGCCCTGCACATGCACTGATGTATGTGCATAGAGCTCCTTCAGTTGCAGGGGGTCCTCCTGATCCAATCACCTCATATGGCCTTGTTGAATACATGGCAGCAGGAGGGGGCATCACTGGGACACATGGCAACAGGGGGTGGCTGGCATGCATGTTGACAGCAGGGAGCATGAGCAACATGGTTTCACAACCCCCTTACGCAGTCTTTCAGCGCAGGATTCTTTTACTGCAAGGATTCATTTAATTCGTCTCCCTCAGCCTAATCTACTGCTCAGGGTTGTTGCAAAGACAAAATGGTAAACCCCGCGAATACCTCTCTGAGCTCCTTCCAGGAAGTGAAAGATACAAATGTGGAAGATTTAAAGAATATTTTGTATCCTGCACACACGGAGACACACACACACACATACCCCACCACCACTTATGTCCATTGTTGGAAGGTATTACAGTGTGTTAACAAATGATCTAGCAAAAACATAAGACCAACTATCCAGGCAAAATGATACCTGAACATGGTTTTAAAGTGCAGCCCTTAATCTTTTCTTCCAATTTTAAGCATTCTTCTTGCACCACAATCTTCCCTGGGCCATGTTGCCAAGCCAAATGGAAAACTAAGCGAGGAGGTCATCACTCTTAACAGGTGTCACATAGTTTCTTTTCAATGAGTAACAGTGTAACAATGCATTAACAAGAGATGAAACACCATGTTAACACTAATTTGCATAGCATTAAACCATGATGCTTTGCTTCCCTGTTCTCCTTTGAAACTGTCCTGACCTGCATATGAATCAAGATAAAATTTAATTGCAGGGGTATTCAACAGAAGCACTGAATTTCTGCTTAATAAGACTTCATTTTTACGCTAGCGCATCAGACACCTTTTCTCCAAGGTGCTATATATGAACTACTTCAAATGCAAACATGCCTTCGCAGGGCTTAATTTTAATAAGCATTGCAACAGGATACATTTAAAAAGCCGATTGCCACATTTTGCAAAAAGAGGAATTATAAAGTTAATGTGTGCATGATGATAAAGCAAGTAATAACCCGGTCATAAGAAAGCAGCAGAATTCACACAGAAGCAGCATAGAGCGCTGCCATGACACATCAGCTTATGGTACAAAGCAAACATTAGCATCTGCAGAAAAACTGTATGAACCAAACAGAAGAGAACATGGTTAAGACTTGAATAGAGTGGAGAAGACCTGCAATGGAGAAGATCGGTAATGGGCAAATTTGCAGTTGGGAAGCTCTTTCCCATCAGTAGCCCAGCTGTCCTGCCACTCCCTCCATTCCTAAGCAACCCCCCTCCATTGCATTAGAAAGTTGGACTTGCTAAAGAAAGGAAAGGCCAGCTAGTGGAACACCTGATTATAGAATCATAGAATAGTAGAGTTGGAAGGGGCCTACAAGGCCATCGAGTCTGCTGAATGCAGGAATCCAGGTCAAAGCATCCCTGACAGATGGCTGTCCAGCCGCACCTTGAATGCCTCCAGAGTGCCTTGAACTCCCTAGGTAGTTGGTTCCATTGTCTTATTGCTCTGACAGTCAGGAATTTTTTCCTGATGTTTAGGTGGAGTTTAGATGTTTTCCTGTAACTTGAGCCCATTATTCTGTGTCCTGCAAACTGGGATGATCGAGAAGAGATCCTGGCCCTCCTGTGTGTGACAACCCTTTAAGTACAGGAAGAGTGCTATCATATCTCCTCTCAGTCTCCTCTTCTGAAGGCTAAACATGCCCAGTTCTTTCCGTCTCCCTCATAGGGCCTTGTTTCCAGTCCCTTTATCATCCTTGTTGCCCGCCTCTGAACCCTCTCCAGTTTGTCTACGTCCTTCTTAAGGTGTGGTGCCCAGAACTGGATGCAATACTCAAGATGAGGCCTAATCAGTGCTGAATAGAGGGGAACTAGTACTTCCCACGATTTGCAAGCTATACTTCTATTAATGCAGCCCAAAATAGCATTTGCCTTTTTTGCAGCCACATCACATTGTGGCTCATATTCAGTTTGTGATCTACAACAATTCCAAGATCCTTCTCACTTGTAGTGTTGTTGAGCCAAATGTCCCCCATCCTGTAACTGTGCATTTGGTTTCTTTTTCCTAGGTGCAGCGCTTGGCATTTATCCTTGTTAAATTTCAGTCTGTTGTTCTCAGCCCAGCGCTCCAGCCTATTGAGGTCACTTTGAATTTTGTTTCTGTCTTCCAGAGCATTAGCTATTCTGCCCAATTTTGTGTCATCTGCAAATTTGATAAGCATTCCCTGTACCTCCTCATCCAAGTCATTAATAAAAATGTTGAAGAGCACTGGGCCCAGGACCGAGCCCTGTGGTACCCTGCTTGTTACCTCTCTGCAGTTTGAGAAGGAACCATTGATAAGCACTCTTTGAGTCCGATTCTGTAGCCAATTGTGGATCCACCTGATAGTTGTTCCATCTAGCCCACTTTTAGCTAGCTTGTTAATCAGGATATCATGAGGCACTTTGTCGAAAGCTTTGCTAAAGTCAAGATACATGATGTCCACAGCATGCCCACAGTCCACAAGGGAGGTTACCCGATCAAAAAATGAGGTCAGATTGGTCTGGCAAGATTTGTTCTTGACAAATCCATGTTGGCTTCTAGTAATCACTGCATTGTTTTCAGGAGCATCATTTTTGGCCGAGGAAGATGGCATTGTAGTTTTCCTCTGCATCCCAATTTAATTGAACTACAAAAGCCATGCTACCTTGCAGGAAAGGATAATAGAATCATAGAAAAGTTGAGTTGGAAGGGGCCTACAAGGCCATCGAGTCCAACCCCCTGCTCAATGCAGGAATCTAGGTCAAAGCATCCCTGACAGATGGCTGTCCAGCTGCACCTTGAATACCTGTGGCAGGGAATGAGTGGCAGGGAATGAAGACTTGCTTGGAAACATGTTGGGGACAGGCAGGGAATGTGGGTGTGTGCTTCACCTGTGTGAGAGAGAAACAAACAAAAAAAAAAACCCTGTTTCTTCTGAGAATTTTCAAGCAAAGTTCAACAAACATCAATGAATGGTTTTCTAGGCAAGTCACAAGAGGTTTGGCCATCATGAGAAAAGGTTCATCTTTCAAATCTTTTCTTTGCTTGGAATGAGTTGAAGACCCATTTTCATCAGCCTGTAGCTGTTCATTATGAACATATTGTGCCCAACTAAACAAAAAAAATTGTGAAATAATCATGTATAACCCTTACATGAAAAACTGTACGATGAGGGTTGCTAACTTCTGAAATAGTCCCTACAACTAAGTCTTTAATTAAGGGAGCAATCCAGTGGCCCCTAGACATTGTCTGAGGGCCGTAGGGTAGTGGGGATTCCCTCCTCCTCACCAGCATGGAAACAACTGTGCTGGGCAGCTCTCCGAGGTTGGGAAAGTGCCTTGGAGAGGGGTAGAAGGAGGTGCTTTGGAGGGCAGGAGACTGGAGAGGCCAGGATACAAGCTATCCTGAAGCCTCTGAAGCCTCCTTCCCTCTCCCTCTGATGGCTATTGTTGCCATCAACGTTCTGCTTATACGCATACCTGAGACATGTCGCCTTCTTTCTACACTTTCCCCAGTTCCTGTCATATCCACATGTGCACAACTCATATACTGGTGTTGAGAGGCAGTCCTGTAGTTAGATGTTAGGCCAATGTAGGTGGTATAAGTTTTCCCATATCTGGATGAACATCAGATTTCAGTTGAAGACCATAGAGGAGTTTTTCGGGTGCCTGTCAGTAAATGGCTGGCTTGCAGAGGAGGATTCTTGAGAAGCAGAAGCACTGGTTCAGAGATTGCAGCTGCAGATATAGTAGATTTAAAGTTTGCAACTGAAAGGTTTTTGAGTGCAAGAGACAAAGGATCCCAAGGCAAGTAGGCAAGTTTAAAGAAAGTAATGGAGAAGAACAATCACTTGAGAGGGTAAGGACAGGTACAAATAAGAGACTACTCTATGGTTATGGGGATCAGAAGCCAGGCGTGTGTGATGGACAAATGTTAAAAGCAACACAGAAACCACACAGTAACAAGTCCAGATACTGGCCGAGGATATGCCACAACAATCACACGTACAAGTATAGGAGATACACATGACCCCCTCCGGGTGATGGAAAAAACATGCAGAGGGGGCCATGCAGGTTAACCCCACCCACCGTTGGAATTGTGTATCACCTCCCCTGACAAAGTCCACTGGCTGCTCATGAGACTGAGTTCCCCACACATACAGATGGACACACAGAGTTCCCACACTCAAGGATTGAGTGTAGGGCACTGAATTCATTCTCATGAACATCCATTGGACTTTGTCTGGGGAGGGGGAGGCAGGGTCTGGTTCCAGTGTTGGGCAGGGCTAGCCCACATGGCCACAAGAACCCTTCTGCATGCTCAGTGAACATGTGGAGCGGTTTGTCGGAACTCTCCTTATGTATGGTGACATCTAAGCATACGCGCTATCAGTGAAACGTCTAGTTTGGCTTTAGAGTGGCAAATTAACCCAGGCCACATTCCCAGCATTTTAAACAACCTGCTGCTTGTATGGTAATAAATAACAACAACAACAACAATAATAGATAAAGAAATGCACAATGGTCCATTTGCACTACTTGAGGCTGGCACTAGTGCAAGAAGTCACATTAAGCATTTGCTCTTGCAGTGTGTGTGTGTGTGTGTGGGGGGAAGCAGTTGCAAAGGGTGAACATCTTTGGTTTAGGCTAGCTATATGGGTGTAAAATGGCTTTTGTAAAATGAAAGCAATATATTCAACTAAGAAATTGTAAAGAGATAAATATGGACAGTTTAGGTCATTATCTTCTCAGCTGAAATACTTTAATTGAAAACAACTAATCTTCCAGCAGGTCGGTGAAGGTTTTACAAGCCCATTGGTCTCCATTTTCTTTCATATTAATGCTACAGTGGATGCAGGGCAGCACATGTCGCTTTTGCAGTCCGTCCGCAATTTATGTATTTAACCGACCACAAGACTCTCCCGTAAGATGCAGTGACACAGCTGAACCTCTTTTTCATGCATAAACTGGGTGCTCTGAAATAAAGTTTTTCACCTCCCTGTAAAAAAAAAAGGGGACAAAGTGCTACAAAGTCGCAAACCATTTCCACTCAGACTTCAGAAGCTATCTTTGCCAGAAGACATTATTGTAAACATGTTTCCCTGAAGGCTCTCACACATTTCCATATTCCATTGCCTTTTCATAGGAACTAAGGGACAATCTAAATCAGCCTTCCCCAACCCCCTCTAGCTGTTTCAGACTACAACTCTCACCAGCCCTACATATTATGTATTGTTAACGGGTCTAGTGTAAAGATATGCTGCAGGAATATAGGAAGCTGCCTTCTACTGAGTCAGTCCATTGGTCCATCTAGCCCAGTACTGTCAGCGGCTCTCCAAGGTTTCAGGCAGGAGTTTTCCCAGCCCTACTTGGAAATGCCAGGAATTGAACCTGGGACCTTCTGCATGCAAAGCAGGTGCTCTACAACTGAGCTTTCAGAGAGGGATACAGGAGAGAGCAAACCAAGAACCCCCTGGTTCAGCAGCCAGCAGAGAATGAGAGCTTGGATAATTCTTACAATACTCACAGATAAAAGGAAGTATTCATAAGCCATTTTGTCTACATCGGTGTGTGTTCGTGTGTGAGAAATGGTAGAAAAATTTGACTTGACCTAGGGTGGGTTGTTTTTTTTTAAGTTGCAGCAAGCAAGGCAATCAGTTTATCCATCAGGCAGATTGAAGATTACAGTGTTGCAACATCAGGCTCACAGGTTTTTGCTGGAAAGCTTGAAAACTGTCCAAAACACAAAATTTAATTACCAGTGAAAGAATCCTGTCATTTCCATTAAAAACAACAACATAAGATTCTATCATGCAGTGCCTGTAGTAGTGAAACATGAGACGTTTTCTATTTCTTAGCATGAAAGCATTTTTCAGCTAATAAAAAGTCCTTGGAGTAAAGTGAGAGGAAAGGGTACTTTCACATAATGACTGGCTCGACTGAAACTAGTCCAGGACCTAGACTTTCAGGTTTTATTTTAAAGTAAGTGGAAGCAGTAGCAGCTCCAGACCTAGAGAGCAACTAAATGGATACGGGCAGTTGCTCCTAATTTTGAGAATTGCTACCTCGCACCATCATGTAATATTCTCCATCTTTGAGGGATTACGGCATCAGCTTACCCAAAAACTATCTCGACAAACAACATGGGACCAACAGATTCAGCTACCCAGCGATTTATAGGACAGATGAAGTACTGCAGGTTGTGCGTAATAACCCAAGGCAATCAACCCTGCTGGCTGTGCAGCTTTCAGGGTCTATGCACAGTTTTGCAAAAGTGTGCATACTCATGTGCAGTGTGAAAATAGATGTACTTTCCTGGTGTCAGTAAGGTTCACACAACCCTCTCCACACATACTGAAAGAATGTGCAAGTGAACTGTGCAGCCTCCATCCAACGCAGACATGCCCGGAAGCCTGCAATCCAGAACACGTCTTGGGCTCCATGCACACCCTGACGTATAAATGTCGAACAGTTCAATGCGCAGAGGGGTCCTGGCCCCATCAGGTCCCCCTGTGTGGATGAGCTCTACGCACATATCAGTCCACACGTACCGCCCCTTTCAATGCATTCTGAACACACAGAAGGCACGGAAGCCAGTCTTGTTGGCGGCAGGGGCTTTGGCTGCCAGGCACATCAATGGTCCGGAGCGTGACTCCGTTGCTCATTCCTTCAACACATGGGGGAGTGTTAAGAAGTTACTTGTTAGGAACTTACCACTTGTAGTAGTTACTATTCCTTTGCTAAGAAGTTATTACACTTTCTGCAACCATTTCAGATGATTTCTCACATCCAGCTCTCCTTCCCTATCAGGAAAAAAAAAAAAGGAAAAGGGGGGGAAAAAAAAAAAAGGAAATTCTGGATGTATCCCATCCCATCCACCCCTTCACTAGGCACACCTCCTTAAAGGCGTAATCCTATGCATTCCCCAGTGCTGGCTGAAGAATGCTGGCAATTGTAGAACTTTTTCCATATAAGCAAGAATAGGATTGTACCCTAAATAGATTTTGAAATGATGATACAGGTTGTTTATTATTTTGTATAACTGCTAGTAATGTCGCATTTCACTGAGAACACACAAAGTACCTTTGACCCTCCCTTCTGCTATTTAAGCTAATTTTGGGAGGCATGTTTGTGATGCAAACAAGCATTCTGAGTCAACAAAGATTTTATTTAAGAATTTGCACACTGCTCTTCATCATAGGATTCCATGGCATTATGCAATAATAATAATAATAATAATAATAATAATAATAATAATAATAATAGAAAAATCAACAGCATTTCTGAAAACAGCAGTATTTTAAATGGTGCCACCACTGGTTTGGAAAGATGCACACACACACACACACACACTTCAACATTTCTGATGACAGGCCAAATATTAATGCAAATGAGTAGCAGTTCAAAAAGATAGCACCAAGATTATAAAACAGCTCTTATTAATACTACTAAGCAACATCAATATTTACAATGTGGAACTTGAGAGCCAGCAGAAATATAGAGCAATGAAACAACTTGTTCGGTCACATCTAGAAAGAGAACCCAACTCCAGAGGCAACAACTCAGTGCTCACAGACTACCATGGTAGGAGTAATATTACAGGGAATCCATTTTGGCTTTTTTCAAATTGTCTGTTGTTCAAGACCTGAGGCTTATTTCCACATTACTTGTGCGTAGGTCACTCATGTGGTGAACCTTACCAGGGGAGGGGGCTGCACTGCTGGCCCTGTTCCTGATGTCAGGTCCCCAGGCTAGACCCACCCACCAACTTGTGGCACATGTGAAGAATCTGTGATGGTCCCAGAAGCAGCAGCAAGCAAACCAGGATATTCAGCTTATCAGTGTCCATGTTGTATGTTAGCTTGTATCAGTAAGGAAGCCAATTCCTTTTTGCTCCATAGGAGTTACCTTTGGAGTGTATTGTATTCTCAAGTTAAAGGGGCATATCTGACATGACATCAGCATTGATCCAAAAAACAGAAAATATGAGACCTAAGTAGGAAGCCAGAGAAAGGGGACTTCAGTTTACTTTCAAGATGAAAATTATGGGTATTCACATAAACTGGAAGGGCTGTATATGGAACATAGGCTTCAACCTCAGAGAGAGAAGAAGCTGGCACTAGCTCCTATTTATTAGCACCAAGGGATCTAAACACGCAGCAAGCTTTTTTTCCTTGACCAGACAGTCTCCAGCTTGGAAGCATCGCCTGGAGTCACTTACCCATGCCTTCCAGTTAGGTTACTATAGCAACACAATGCAGATGTAATCCAAGTGTTTACACAGCACAGCTGATTTATGCCAGCCCATCTGAGGAACCAAGCCAAGGATACTTTTCCAGTGACTTATTTGAAGTGGAGGTATGGTTCAGTGCCTCTTGCATTTTACCCACCACAAAGGTCTTTAAAGTTTCATGAGCAACTTCCATAATGAAGACTCAAAAACCTTGCAATTGACTCAGCCAAGGGGAATAGCCTTGGATCAGCCTTTAGAGCTACAATTGCTCAACCTCAACGTTTTTGGAAGGGGTGGGCAACTTGGGGCCCTCCAGATGTTTGGGCATACAACTTGCATCAGCCCTCACTATTGGCTATGCTGACTAGGGCTGGTGGGATTTGTAGGCCCAAACATCTGATGGTCACAAGTTGAACAGTGTAGATCAGGGATGGACAACAGCCGTGAGCGTAACAAGACTCCTTCACAAAATTATATCAACATTTTCGTGCAGGGGTAGGCAATCTGGTGCCCTCCATATTTTTTGGAATAAAATTCCCATAGGATGCTGGGGACTCCCCACCCCAGGTCACAGACAGAACTACGACCTCAGGATGGGGGGGGGGAATCTGAGTGGGGATTTACCCCCCCCCCCCGTGCTTCCAAGCCACCATGGAAAGCTCTGCAGTATCTCTTCTCCCAAGGCTGGTGTCACAGCCTTGGAAGTGGATGGGGAGGAAGGAAAGGGAACATGCCAGTGGGGGGAGGGGAAGGGGAGAGGATGTGGATCCACCAGAATCACAAGCCTCTCAGCCTAGATCCCTACCCCCAGTCAGACAGATGAGCTAAACAGGCTCAGAGCCCCACCTAGCTCAAAATGCAACAGAAGAGGACAGAGAGGCTGAAAAAGCCTCAATTTATCATCCCACCCTGCCTGGCTCTTGCCAGCAGGGCTTAGGATAGATGGAAGGATCCCACCGTGGAGCCCTCTGTCTAATGAGCATCGTTATGGCTGCTGCTAAGTGTGGAAGAAATGCCCATAAGCATGTTGGATACATATCGATTAGAAGTCCTGAAACTTTCATAAGGGAAGTTGGGAGATGTATAATGGACTTGTTCATAGCACTAGAACATTAATCTTGGGGCCAGACAAATAGTTGGCCATACACTAGTCACAGAACTGCTCACGGGTGACTTTGCTTTCACAGCACTCAGATTCGCTACCAGCAGACACATTTGCTTTATTTTATGAGCAAGTAAAAAGGGATTCTACAAGAAGAGCAGAACGGGCACCATCTATGCCTGCTTATTTACTACAGGTAGCTCTCTGGAATCCCATCACCACAAGTCATCTCTACCTACTACAGCAGGTAGGCAAGCTACACTTCTCTTCTGAATGCCAAAGCGGTTTAATATGGCTCAGCTTGTCTGAGTGTGGAAAGCTAAGCAGGGTCAGGCCTGGTTATTACTTGGATGAGAGACCCCTCCTCTAGTTTCCTGCACTGAGCAGGGGGTTGGACTCGATAGCCTTGTAGGCTCCTTCCAAGCTCTATGATCTATGAAATCTACCCAGATTAGAAGCCACAAACTTTTCACAGTATGCATATTTGGCATCAGACAATTGCTATCTTACATTCAAGATTGCTGCATGATTGCTAGCCAGTAGTAATATTTCTATTGCTCTATCATGATCTCTAAAATAGTAACTTAAGAAAGTTTGTTCTGGATGGGGCTTCTTTGGGAGAGAAAGAAAAGGCTTGTAGAATACTACCAATGATGTACACTATTGTAACTATATTCCATGGTATCCATTCACTTTAAAATAGTAAAGAATTCCAGGCAGAGTAAGAATATCCACCACTAGGATGAGCATTTTCTCTTTCCGCAAAGTTAGCCACACATTTGGCCATCTGTCTTATAGTTCTGTGACAATTAAAATAGAACAGTGCTGCTATGCATCTTTTATTACTGAGACTCACCACTCACTTCAAGCAACCTGGCAAGCCATGCAGAAGTGTCTTGCAATACAGAAATATCGAAAATTATTGGTACTAATTTAGAGGTCTGTCCAAAATTAGCATTGTTATCAATAACTGAGAAGCTTATTTGTGATCAAAATACGAAGGAGTTAATTGTAAACTTGTTAACTGCGGCCAGGCTAATGATAGCGAGAAATTGGAAAGTACAACATGTTTTCCTAATAACAGACTTGTATAAGGAAGTTTGGGACATAGCCCTAAATGATAAACTAACTAGTAGTATCAAATGCAAAAAAGGATTGCTAAAGAAGAATAATTTTATGGAGATATGGAATCAATTACTAGACTATGTATTAATAAAGGGGAAGGGTAACATGCCTTGTCAGGATATGTTGTATTTTTGGAATTTAGACTTTATTTGATCAGGAGGATAGAAGTATATTAATTGGTCCCTTGGAGGGTGGGGGGGAGCACTTTATGATTTATTGTATGTTGATTATGTTATATTTGTGTGATAATTTTGTATTTTGCTAAATATATTTTCTGTGTTATAATTTGTTTTGAAAAATAAATAAAATATTAAAAAAAAAAAAAAAGAAGAAGTGTCTTGCAAGCCAGTGGTACATCCGATCCTATTGCCTGGGAAATCAAAGTAAGAGCTTCTGGAAGACATGTCTCTTTCTACCTACTAATTTCTATAGAAAACACTGGGCAAAGGGTAGTTAACATGGTGTGAGCATGCTTTGTACAGTATTTCTATTTCCAGATCTGAGCGGAAGCACACGGAAGAATAGAATAAGGGGCAACCCTGTGATCCTTTTATGAGCAAGACAATAGTAAGCTGCCCCTTAAAGCAGCAGGACTTGGTGTCTGATTTCAAAACTATTTCAGTTCACCTAGATTAGGCAACAACATGGCAAAGGACTGACGGTTCTGCATGGGTAAGCTGCTACACAAAATTGCTTCAAAATGGGCAGCTATCTCCATATGGGACGATTTAGAAGAGTCAAAATTAGTTTGCCTCCACCCCAGAATGGTCAACATAAGGTACACTTGTAGCTTGGGTATATGAAATAAGAAACCTCCTTTGTATACATAGGGAAGTGCGGGAAAAAAAACAAATTCATTAGATTCTTTTGTAAGACTTTTTAAGAATAAAGAGACAAAAACGAGGGGAAATTAATCTAGTGCATTTTCCTCTTGATATGGAAGTAAAGCAGATGTAATCAACACAACCCTGTTAAAGTTGAACAGCTAACAGAGGAAAATAGGATAGAAAGGGATGCATCTAGTATAAAATGCATTAATTAAAGAGCAGGCAGGCAGGATCAGCAATAAATAAATAAAATAAAAATAAAAAGAGAACAAAACACAGGTGAAAGTCCCTTTTCAAGAGGAAAAGTTTTGCACAGTAGTCCAATGCCATCAGTGAGGGGGCAATGAGAGCTTTCCCCAGAAGGGCATTCTAATTCTATAATATAGGGGCAGTCACCAAGAAGGCCCTTTT
The DNA here is from genome assembly GCA_021292165.1 of Shinisaurus crocodilurus. Classification (NCBI taxonomy): domain Eukaryota; kingdom Metazoa; phylum Chordata; class Lepidosauria; order Squamata; family Shinisauridae; genus Shinisaurus; species Shinisaurus crocodilurus. Next base: position 4,600,104 of record CM037889.1, read on the forward strand.
GTGCATTCCCACTAAGCAAGAGGGCCTCAGCAACAGATTTCAGCATTAGGGCAAGCTAATATGGGTGCAAGCTAGCATTCTGAGTTGTGCTCAGAAGCAGACTGAAAGCCAGCGCGCAATTGCTTCAATATGGAAGTAATCTGCTTCCAGTCCCCGGCTCTTATCAGCTGGAATAGGAAGCCAGACTTTTCATCTTTGTTCCTGGTTATGCGTCTGTGTACTTCGCCTATGCCACATATAGCTGCTCTGTTTCTTTTTCTTTTTTCTTTCTTTCTTTTTTTTTTTTTGATTCCTGGGATTATGAGATGCTTTAGCTCATTTTATTAAGGCAGACTGATTAACACCCATGGCCTTGTTGGAATCCACATCTTTCTCTCCTTGACTAAAAAGGTATAACTGTAGTCAAGACCAGCAATTTGTTAGCCTGTACCTCCTCCTACTCCCCACTTTCTTCCTCCAGGGGAAAAAAAAGAGAGCTTAATTTGAGCTTAAACAGACCAGGCTCCTACATTGTACTTCCTTCAGCTTCAAAGAGAGACCCTGAAAGCTTCAGAGGGGGGAGAGAGAAGTTTGACAGCTCACGGGGCTTTCCCCTCCTTGCCCCCCCATCATGCATTTCAGCTTCACAAAGGATTCCCTCTGCAGGAGAGTTGAGCACTAAAGCAGGTTATATTTTGGAGTGCAAAATCAAGAGGGGGTTCGCAAAGAGTGTGCGTGGGGCGTGGGGGGGAACTGAGCAGACAGCTGATTAACAGACTTGCATTTATGACAGTTTAATAATAGAGCTGTCACAATAGGAGAGATTTACTAATTGCAGAGTCTTTTCCCTTTCAGGTTCCCATCACATTACCATTTAAATCCCTAGGCAACTCTTTCTAAACACCTCCGTTTAAAAAAAAATAAAAAATTAATTTTTTTTTTTAAAAATCGAGCAGGAAGAGAAAGTACCTACAGTTCTTATTCAGCTAAATATAATTTTCAGTATGGAACACACACAAAGATGAAGTTACAGTGAAATGGGACTTGTGCTGTTTATTTAAATGGGATGGGGGGGGGAAGAGAAGGTTTCCTATGGGAGGGAGAATAGCAATAGTTGGATGTTGGCACGTGTGAACTACTGCTGTTTTTCTTCAGGCTAAATTCTCTGCACTCAGGTGGTCCCAGCAAAATTTTAAGCAACCTTTTGAGTCAGGTGGACTCTCCAGGCCTATTCAGGTGCCCAGATCACCTTGACAGGAACTCCTCCTAGTCCTTACGAAAATGACTTTAGATCAGTGTTTCTCAACCTTGGGTCCCCAGATGTTTTTGGCCTACAACTCCCAGCATGCCCCAGCCAGCTATGCTGGCTGGGGCATGCTGGGAGTTGTAGGCCAAAAACATCTGGGGACCCAAGGTTGAGAAACACTGCTTTAGATTTATAAGCCACTGCCCTCTCTTCTCTCCCCACCCTGGCCACGATGACAGGCGCCTTTGCCCTCCCTTCTCTCTCCCCCACCAGCTGCAACAGCAGTGCCCCTTCGGGCTAGCGATGGTGCGGTCGCTGGTCGCTGCCCGTCTCCTCCTCCCAACAATGGCGGCGGCCACCACTGCCCTCTTTCTTGCCTCTTTGCGGCAGCTGCTGCCCTCCCTCGATGCCTCCCTTGAGCACCCCTTCCCCAGAGGAAACTGCCTGTGCGTGGCAGCACAGGCGATCTTCAAGACCACCTTCCCACCAATGCCTCGCTCTGAGGAAGGAGTCCGTACAGCAAGGCATTTCAGCATGGCTCTCTGGAGAGCCATGCTGGTCGCTCTTTCTTCTGAGCAGTCAAGCGGGGCTTCCCAGAGAGTTTACCTGCTTGATGCCGCACAAGTTCAGGAAAACCAGTTCAGAGTCAGCGCTGGCGTAGTGGTGAGCGTGTTGGCCTGGGACTCGGGAGACCCGGGTTCTAGTCACTGCTGGGCCGTGAAACTCACTGGGTGACTCTGGGCCAGCCACTGACTCTCAGCCTTAGCTACCTCACAGGATTGTTGATGAGGATAAAACAGAGGAGGAGGATTATATAAACCACCTTGGGTTCCTTGCAGGAAAAAAGGTGGGCTATAAATGTAATAAATAAAATAAATAAATTAGGGTCTCAGCATATCTTCATGGCTGATGCACAAGCTGCTTTACTCATAAGCATTGACAGGCTGGCTTTTGGCCATATTGGGTGTAGTCTTGAGGTCATCAGCCAGTTTGCAGCCAATCTTGGAAAACCAAGCAGCTGCTTAGTGTCTGTCCACATCATACTGAGCAGAGTCCTGAAGCTTTGGTGTCTATTCAAAGTCACAACTTGATTGGATGGACTTATAGTGCCCTTCCCCAACTTATTTATGAGTCTGAACTTTCCAAGAGTGAATTATTTTAGGGTGTCCTAAAATTGTCTCTGTTAAAATTTGTTCCCAGCGTAACTGTCCATCGTATTTATTTGCTCTACTGTGATCTCTTCACTGACAGGTGCCATGAATGCCACTCTGTGCTGGTTTTCCTCAATTAGAGTCTTTTTCATACTTGTATTCTGTCTAGGGCAGTGGTTCCCAACCTTGGGTCCCCAGATGTTGCTGGACTACAGCTCCCAGCATACCCAGCCAGCATGGCTAATGGCAAGGGATGCTGGGAGCTGTAGTCCAGCAACATCTGGGGACCCAAGGTTGGGAACCACTGGTCTAGGGCCTAACCAGCCTTCTCCAACCTGGATCCCTCCAGTTGTTTTTGACCACTGACCATTGGCCATGTTGGCTGGGGGTGATGGGAACTGTAGTCCAAAATATCTGGAGGAACCCAGATTAAAGAAGGCTGCCCTAGACCTAGAGACGTTTTGTTCATGTAACTAGACCACACTGCCAGGCTGCAAAAGCCCATCCCACAAATGTTAAATAAGAGTGAAACTAGGGATGCTTGCGACAAGACTAACATTCCATAAATATAAAGTAGTTTTGTAGAGAATGCCTTACCACAGCTTTGTTTGGTGTATGCAGAAATGTGGGTAGTATAAACATTTTGTTTCACTTCAGCTTGAGGGTGCAGAAGTGCAGTCAAAGTGGCATCTGTGTGAATTTTACCCTCTTTTTGTACAAGAAATTAGAGCTCTACTTGATGTTTCCTGGTGGGAGAAAGCATCAAGGCTGGATCGTCTAGGTCAGTGTTCTCCAACCTTGGGTCCCCAGATGTTTTTGGCCTACAACTCCCAGCATGGGGCATGCTGGGAGTTGTAGGCCAAAAACATCTGGGGACCCAAGGTTGGAGAACACTGGTCTAGGTAGAGGAGCCTAGAGTCTTTTCGGTGGTACCAGCTACATTGCAGGCTGTCCTAGATATCAGAACATATTTCACTCCTATGCTTTAAGGTATGGGTAGGCAATCCAGTGCTGTCCAGCAGGTGTTTTAAGCTATCACTCCTCTAATCCCTGATCATTGGTCATGGTGGTGGTGGTGGTGGTGGTTCTGATGGGAGCTGTAGTCTAAAACCCATGGGGAGCAGCAGGTTGTCTACCCCTGCTTTAAGCTTAGGGCTGTATTTATTCAGAGACTGAGTGGTAATTTTGCATAAGCATGGAATCTGGTATAAATTACTGACGCAGTGCCTCATGAATGCCTCAGCTTTGCTTTCTCTCTCTCTCTCTCTCTCTTTTATTTCCGGTTCTAGTCCTTTATAGCTACAAGTATAGACTTGCAAGTTTGGTCCTGATGAAAGTTTATAGGAAATACCCGGTGAAATTTCAGAAACCAGAACGGGGCTGACCAGGCTTTCTAATATCCAGAGGAGAGGACTGGGGCTTCAGTGCTCTGTCCGTCCATCCCCATGACTAGTGGAAAGCAGAGAATTGCCATCTCAATCTGGTTCTAGTTGGTATCTAATGGAAACACAACTTTCTACATTTGGTATGCAGATCTCTTGCTGCCTCTCAATGCACCATGTTATGTTTTCTGGGGAGCAATTCCCATGCTGTGCAGGGAGTGAGGTGAGTTACCATGTGAGTTGCTGCTTGTGTCTAGAAGCAGTTTGGGGATGGAGGAGCGAGGGTGAACAAGAACTTAATGCAGACAAGACAGAGGTACTGCGGGTAGGGAAACAGACCACTCTAGATGGAAGTTGCAACCAGTCCTAGACAGAATTACACTCCCCCTAGGGACCAAGTATGCAATTTGGGAGTTTTTTATTTTATTTTATTTTATTTATTATATTTATACCCCACCTTTTTTCCTGCAAGGAACCCAAGGCGGCTTATATAATCCTCCTCCTCTGTTTTATCCTCACAACAACCCTGTGAGGTAGGTTAGGCTGAGAGTCAATGACTGACCCAAAGTCACCCAATGAGTTTCATGGCTAAGCGGGGACTAGAACCCTGATCTCCCGAGTCCCAGTCCAGCACTCTCACCACTATGCCACACTATACCCTAAGAATCCCTAGAGCTCTCCACTCCAGTAATCTCCCCTGGTTGGCACCTGGGAGAGGTCCCTCATTTCCCCTCGTACTTCACATGAATTAGATTTTTGCAAAAGCTACAACCCTAGAAAGCTGTGCACCAAAAACGATACAGCCCAAGTTAGCGCTTAAACGACGAGGGAGATTAAGATAACTATTTTAACAGGGATAGATAGAAATATTGAACATTTTAATTAAGATCTGTCCATTCCCTCCAAGTCCCCAATCCACTGGCAAAATACAAATTCTTTACCCACACATCCCTTCTTATGAAAGCAGATTAGCAGCAGTTCAGCTTTAAACAGGTTCGATTCCCAAAATGCTTTTAAGCCCTGCTTTCTCCCTCTACCAGCTCCAACATTCTAAATAGATTAGCATCCAGCTGATCAAGAACTGAATAATTACAGCACGGCAAGAAGGTTAATGGCAATATATATCTATGTCACCTCATTAAAAGAAGAAATCTGAAATGTTCATCTGTTTATTATGCCTGATTAGCACGGATGCACCAGAGACCAGTTTGACAGACTGACAGCTAGATTAGTTGTAGCACAGTTATCTGCAAGCATTACCCACACAGAGCAACCAAATTTAGACCTCCACTATGGAAGTGCAACCATGATAGTTATCAGCAGTAATTCAGTTGAATTACCGGCAGGCCTAAAAGGCCCCCAGCAACAACAAACCTTGAGAAGAAGTTGGAAACCACATTGTCCTGTTTGAATCACTTCAGGCCAAGTGTTTTCAAACATCTTTCTTCTGAGCCAAGTTGAAATACTTCAGCCACTCCAGTCCCACTGTGATTAATACTACAGTCATGCCTTGGATTGAGAGCATACTAATTCGTTCCGGAAATGTGCTTGTAATCCAAAACACTCTTATATCAAAACGAAATCCCCCCCAAAAAAATTTGTACAGAGATTTTTAATTTAAGCCGTACTACAGTACTTGTATTGCAAGATGTCGCTTGTATATCAAGTAAAAAATATATATTAAATAAATATTTAAAAATTTGCTTGTCTCGCAAAACGCTCTCAAACCAAGTTACTTGCAATCCAAGATATTACTGTAATCAGTTTTAATGATGAACAAACTCACAGGAAAGGCAATGTAGGGTGGCCATGTGTCCTCTTTTACAGAGGACAGTCCTCTGTTTGAAAGGCTGCAAAAGGACTGTCCTCTATTTTGAAGTCATCATCATCTGTTTGAAGGGCTGTCCAGTTCAAGTCCAGTGTAAAGATTTCATAGATTTCATAGATCACAGAGTTGGAAGGAGCCTACAAGGCTATCATCGAGTCCAACCCCCTGCTCAAGGCAGGAAGCTAGAGGAGGGGGTCTCCCACCCAAGTAATAACCAGGCTTGACCCTGCTTAGCTTTCCACGCTCAGACAATCTGAGCCAGCGTAAAGGAAGAGCTAAAGGGCCTTGAAGCTGCCTGGACAGCAGACCGAGCAAGGCACGCAGCTCACCGGCTTCCACACTATAATGAGATGTACCATATTTCTATATAGAGCTTCAGATAATGTACGGTGTAGTAACGTAATAAATATGTAAATAAGGGCGCAATCCTATGGCCTTCCAACCTTGCCTGGGGGGGGGGCCATAGGATTATTCGGAGTCCCAGCTCCGAGGCCCTGTGAGCTCAGAGCTGGGACTCCGAACCCTGAGCCTCTACCCCGCCCCCTTGCAGCGGGCGCAGAAAGAACCGCAAATCAGCGGTTCAGGAAAAGGGGCGTGCTGACGGGCGGGGAGGGAAGGAGCCTGGGGCCGACGGCTTACGCCATATCCAAACAGTGCCCCGGCCTCCTTCCCCCCCCCCCTCCGAAGATCTTCATCTAGACCAGTGTTCTCCAACCTTGGGTCCCCAGATGTTTTTGGCCTACAACTCCCAGCATGCCCCAGCCCTGGGAGTTGTAGGCCAAAAACATCTGGGGACCAACTCCCAGCATGCCCCAGCCCTGGGAGTTGTAGGCCAAAAACATCTGGGGACCCAAGGTTGGAGAACACTGATCTAGACAGTAGTCTACATGAAATGCAGGGCACAAGGTGCGGTGGTGGCAAAGGTCACCGCCACCACCATGCCTTGGATTCATGTAGGCCTCTGAAGGGCGGTGGCGATAGGATTGTGCACCCCACCTCTATTTTAATTACAGTAATACCTTGGATTGCAAGCATAATTCGTTCCGGAACCGTGCTTGTAATCCAAAACACTCTTATATCAAAGCGAGTCTCTGGCAGATGTGAGCGGGGCAGATTTCGGCCCGCTACACCTGCTCGAGGCGAGCGGTTACATCCCTACGGTTGTCTTGCAAGACCTTGCTTATCAAGTCAAAATTTATTTTTAAAATTGCTTGTCTTGCAAAACGCTCTCAGACCAACTTACTTGCAATCCAAGGTATTACTGTATAATAATTTCTAAATTTGCATCAATACTTATAAATTAGCATGTGCAATTTTTATGCTAATAGTTATTGTCTTCTGGGCTCTTCTTTTTTTGGTGATGCATGTCCTCTTTGGGGGCAATTCACAAGTGGCCACCCTAGCAATGAGAAGTCAATCCACAAGGGTGCACACAGCACACATCAAGCTCCCTGCCCCAGGGCTATCGTCATTCGTCACCCAACTGTCCTGAGGGAAGGATCATGATATTTCTTTTAAAAATTGCTAATATTGTTTATTGTGATTTTATTGTTTTTATGTTACAAATCCTCAGGGATGTTGAAGAATCCTTGGTTTCGAGTCACGAGTCGAGTCACAAGTCTTTGGACCCGAGTCTCGAGTCCAAGTCCGAGTCCTTGGTCCAAAATGGTGACTCACGAGTCACGAGTCACTCCCAAAGCTGACTCCACGAGTCCCTATTAAAATCAATGGCGGGTTTTCCCAACAAAGTAAGGCTACTTCAGATGTGTGGCTTAAATAAATTCTAGGCACAAGTGTGCCTTTTTATTTCAAAACTCTGCAACTGATTTTGACAAGAGCAGACCAGGCAGGCAAACCCAAAATAACCAGACAGGCAGAGGAGGCAGGGAACCCCAAAACAGGCAGGCAGAGGCCTTTGTCTTGGACAATTCAAACTGTGGAACTGGTTAAGAAGAGACCAGGCAGGCAGAGGAGGCAGGGAACCCCAAACAGGCAGGCAGAGGCAGCCAAACCCAAAATGTCTGAAAGGTTGAATTTTAGGAAAATGATTTTAAAAAATAAACTTGCTGTACTTCCTAAAACCTATCCATGTTGCATTTGAGGAACACGATTTTGGAACACGAGTCCTTGGTCTTGAGTCCCGAGTTGAATCTCGAGTCCCATTAAAAATATTGGGACGAGTCGAGCCTTGAGTCCCATTAAAAATATTGGGACTCGAGTCTGACTTGAGTCAGAGGGGGGACGAGTCCCCATCCCTGCAAATCCTACCAAGGTGGCTTACAAGTATCTTGAAAGGTGGCATATAAATAGTTGTAATAAATAAGCTCTGAGGAAGCAAAGGAACAAGAAATCTGTGCTAGATTAAGATGCTCCATCATTCAAGACCAACATCTATCAACCCAAAGGCAAGCTGAGAAGGATACACAAACATAACAGGGATTAAGAGTGAGCTCAGATCTCCTATAGTAATTGGCTGTACTCCATCAGGCTGTTGCTTGTGCAGTTTTTAAAATCATTCACTGTATGTACATATTTCCCCTTGTCTGTCAGTTTCCTCTAGATACAGATGCTCATTTAATTATTTTTACTTTAAAAGTATACTTTTTCTACAATAAAATGGTGCTTATTCCCAAGTAAATTTGTTTAGCATCAGGGCAACAGAAACTAACTCCGTTTTCTTCCTGTAGTCATGATGGTGCTATGATTGGAGTAATCTAAAAAAAATGCAATATAAACATCAAAAACTGGGAAGCTCTGGCCCATGAACGATCTAACTGGAGGTTGGCCTTTCACAAAGGTTCTATGGACTTTGAAGAAGCCCGAGTGCAAGGTGAAAGGGAGAAATGTGCTAAGCGAAAAGCACGTCAAACGAATCCTTCACAGGACCATCTTCCATCTGGTAACCTGTGTCCTCACTGTGGGAAGCTGTGTGGATCTAGAATTGGCCTCCACAGTCACTTACGGACCCATCGCTAGAGTCTACACAATCCTCTTTAGAATTTTCCTCCTTTTAAAATCTTTTTGTAAATTTTCTTTTTTTTTTTCCCCTGAAAGACAATCTTACTCGGTCACGAATGATCGCCTGACTGTGACTGATATTATATATTATTTAATAATATGTTATATGTGGCTTTTGTAATTTTTTAAAACCTTACTTAAGCCCTTAATTGTTGATATCTGGTGTTTTTCATGGTCAGTGCTTGCAGGGCAATCTCTTTTTGTTTTAAAATGGTCAGGATTGGCACAAATTCAACAAATATCCCCGCTTACTCCAGTGGTGGTTATGGAAGATTTTCCCGAGAATGTTAGACATTTAGAACGAATTTTTAGAGAGAAAAAGGTGATAAGTTTAATGGATTGGCTGGAAAAAATGGAGACAAGACAGCAAATAATTGATAGGGTTGGGGCAGGAAGAATGTCTTGGTTAAATTTAATTCAATTAGTACAATGGGGTAAGAAATGGAAGAGGAGACATGAGCATGAAAGGGATTTCACCGCATTTGAGCAGTTGGTTATGTCTAGAGAACTCGTAGAAGGAAATGCATCAGCTAGGGGTCTTACAAAGATGTTATATAAAATGTTGCAGAAATCAGAGGAGCAAGCAGAAAATCTTAAAATAGTTTGGGATACAGAGTTCGAAGAGGAAATATCAAAGAACGAGTGGAACAAGATTTGGGATAGGCGAATATTGAAAAATATGTCTATAAGAATTAAAGAGAATTTTTATAAGTTAATTTGGAGATGGTATTTGACTCCGGTGAGATTAAATAGAATAGATAATAAATGTTCTCCAATGTGTTGGCGAGGATGTCAGGAGTTGGGTACATATGCTCATATGTGGTGGAGTTGTAAAAATGTAATGGATTTTTGGAAAATGATTTTTGAGGAAATATCAGAAATTGTTGGAGCTGATTTAGAGGTTTGTCCTAAATTAGCTTTGCTATCAATAACGGAAAAGGTGACCGGTTCTCAAAATGTTAAAGAATTAATTATAAATTTGTTAACGGCAGGTAGATTAATGATAGCAAGGAAATGGAAAATTCAGCAAGTTTTCACTATTACTGATTGGTATAAAGAAGTATGGGATATGGCATTGAATGATATGTTGACTTGTAATATTAAATGCAAAAGGGGTCAATTAAAGAAAAATATTTTCAAGGATATTTGGGGTTTATTTTTGGAATATGTGTTAAAAAAGGGGAAAGGGAGTTTACCCTGTCAAGATATGTTGTATTTTTGGAATAATGAACAATTATAGAGTCATTGTATTATTTGGTCCCATGGTGATGGGAGCACTATATTAGTTATATGTGTGTGTTATTTTCTTTGTATTGTTTAAAAATTTAAATAAAATTTATATATATAAAAAAAAAAGAATTGGCCTCCACAGTCACTTACGGACCCATCGCTAGAGTCTACACAATTTTCTTTAGAATTTTCCTCCTTTTAAAATCTCCTTTTTGTAAATTTTCTTTATCTTTTTTTTTTTTTATCCTGGAAGACAATCTTACTCGGTCACGAGTGATCACCTGACTGACTGATGATTGGAGTTTAAAAGCTTTTCTACATGAGGCATTTATTGTGAATAAACAAACCATGAAATAGGTAAATATTTATGTTGTAATAGAGCCAGATATTTTCATGTTTGCTAATTCCCTATAAACAACGCCAGTGAAAGTGTTACAATAGTTAACTGAGACTCAGATCAATACTTCTGACACCAAGAATGTTACTCCTGCTCTCTACTCCCCAGTTCTTTTCACACTTTTCCTGTCTACTAGGATGGGAGAAAGGGGTGGACCATAAACCAAGATGCTGCTTTTTCTTTCTCACTATTATAATCTTCCCCTCCTTATTCTTCTATTTTTGGCTTCTGTACTGTACTACTATTTCTCCTAAGAAGCATTTTACCACACCAATATCTGGATCGGATGTTTAATCGGCATGCACTTTGATCTTTCTTCATTCTTTTCCTTCGCTACTCACATTGCTAGTTGCACCCTTGATTTACTTCTCACTTTCTCATGTTTTCTTGTTGCTTTTCAAGTGTTTCTTTCCCTCTTTCTGATGATCTTACCTGATACTACTCATTTACCTACTGTCATTAAAAAAATTCAGGGACCTTAGGTTCCTACAACCCTCTGTTTAATTCTACCCTGGTATCTAATCTTTTTGTTCTCATTCTTCTGCTTAGCTTTGGCTCACTCCTCAGTTGTGTCTCTTCCAATCATGTTGTTGAGCTGTTGTGACAAAAACTCTTATTTGTCATCTCATTTTCTTCATTTTAAGCATATGCTATCACCCTTTATCTTCTGCTAAACAATTTCAAATCTTCTTGTCCCTCATACTTTGTATTCCAATATTTTCTTTGATTACTCTGCCTCTGATTTCTTTTCATTTCTTTGACAAAGTTCCCACCTGTTTGATAAAGCTCAAGCAATGCAAAAGGCTGTTAGAATGAATCAAGAGATTTTGTCAATGTACAAGTTAAAATCCTCAGCTACTAAAATGGGTCAAGAAAGTGTCAGAAGAGGTGAAAGCCATACTGTACATCAAAAAACAGATAAAAATGTTAAAAACAAACATTTGCAAGAGGAACTAGTCATGCATCATAGAATTTAAGTTCCAAAACGCACACATGCACATCAGAACATCAGAACAGTAATCTTCGTCACCATCTTTTCTTCCTCTTCTAGGCCTCTGTCACCTTTTTCTTCTTTCTCCTTTTCCTTTAGATTAGGGCCTCCCAATCTGGGTCCCCCAACCTGGTACCACCTAGGTAGTTTGGACTACAACTCCCATGATCCATGCCCATCTACCATGCTGACTAGGGCTGATAGAATTTGTAGTCCAAAACATCTGGGGGTCACCAGGTTGGGCAAGGATGCTTCGGATGATCTTTTAGCTTCTTATAAGGCTAGTACACATTTCCTTGATGAGGTTCCTTCACCTCTCTTTAAACAGATCGGTCCTTCTCAAAACTTCTTCAGATGGTCTTCTTTTTCCTTTTTTTCTCCTGGGATATTCCACACAAAATTTAAGTTCTGCTGTGGTTTCTCCACTTCTTTTTAAAAAAGTGGTTTCTCCACTTCTCAGCCTACTACTTTTTCTAATAATCTGGTTGCTCTTCTTTCAGCTGTTTTCATCCTTTTGGAATGTGCCTTCCTTCAGTGCCTTGACCATTGTTCTGCAAATATTGTTCCCCTTTTCAGTGAGCCAGTTCCCACGTCATTGTAAGACACCCTGAAAATAAGCTAGGGTGGGTTAGGCATTTGCTGACTAACCCACACTACTCCCAACAGTTCTGCGGCTTGTCATGGCTTGTTTCCCCCCTTAGTCCTCCTGCCTGCTCCTGGCATGTATCCAATGGGCCTCTGCAGCCCAACCTCAGTAGCCTACTCTGCTATTGAGCACAAATGCCCTCATTAGCAGAGTAGAGTAAGTTTATTTTGTAGATTTTTTCTCACCTTCAGGGAGATTTGCGCATATTTAATGGGGGGCTTTCACCTTCAAGGAGATTTGCAGCATATTTAACTCCCCCCCCTTCCTTTTTTAACTTTCAGGGAGATAAAGAGTAGTTATTGTGCTTTAGCAAATTTACACAAATCTCAGCAAAAGTAAAAATATATGAAGGTACTTTTGCAAATCTCCCATAGCTGAAAAACAAAACCAGCGTTGCTGTCTAGGGAGGCAGCAAAGTGGAGGAGTAAATTGACTAGTGTCATTTCACAACCTAATAGAGAGGAGATACTCTTAGCAAGATCACGAGGAGTGACTGGGTTTTTCCCTGCTCTTCCCAGGTGGCTTCGGTAGATCTTTCTGACTAGCCATGCATAAACCACTCTGCTGGGTTCAGATGACATGACAAGCCACCCTGAACAACCAAACAAGCCATGGGTTCTCAGGGTAGCTTGTGAGTGGTTAACAAACCACGCTGAAGAAACCGTGCTGTCACAACAAGCCACCCTGAAACAAACAAGGGTGACAACCCACCATGGGTCGTCATGTCATACAAACCAGGTCAGTTAGTGTTTTCTTCTTTTCACTCCATCAAGCGAGCCTGAGCAAAGGTAAAGCAGTTGTCTTTACTTTCTAAACAGAAGCTTCAATGTTCTGTTCTTTGCAATCTTCCTTCTGCATTTGTATTTTTGGTCACTCTTCTTTGAACGATACTGGGGATTTTGTTCTCTCTCGTTTTCATCCCATCTCTTTGAACACTTTTCTCATGTGTCTGTAGATGGTGTGTTTTTGTCCTATTTTTATTTTTTGGTGTTCCTTGAGGCTCAGATCTGATTAGTCCTTTTATCTGGTCTTTTGAGGTGGGCATTCACCTTTATGCAGAAGACATTCAATCCAATGTTGGTTGGATTTTTCTGTTCTTGATCTTCCTCCCCCATCCTTTTCTAATGTTTCTACTTATCAATTCCCTCTTTATTATCTACTTATTTTGAAACTTAATTTAGTTAAACCTTCATTTTATTTTTCTGCCTGTTCTCACTCCCCGCTCCCGCTTGGCCTGTTCCATTGTCTGTTGCTGGCATTTGTTTCTTTCTCTTATTCTGCTACAAATTTGGGTGGGCTATTTGAAAAAAGAAAGGAAAGAACCAATCTCACATTTAGACCATTGATAAGGTCTGTCATTTTCAGCTTCATAATTTAATATCCGTTCTTTCCTTTCTGTTGACACTGTTCATTCTTTGATATTATCTTGGCTGGGCTATTGCAATTTTTTGCTTGGTGCTGACCTTATTTTAAGGCACTTATTTCTGTCTTTCATTCTCCTTCTTGGCTTACTTTTACAGGCTGAAGAAGTGACCATACATACAACTCCTTTGCTTCTCTCCTCTTCATTGATTACTTAATCCTCTTGTATTGAGTTCCAGATTATTACCTTTAAACATAACTATTATGGGTCCCACATCCGTGGTTCTTTCATCTCTCTTCTCTGCTTTCACTTTACTTGCTTTTCATTTTCCTCCACAATTTTCTTTATTCCTCCAGTTCTTTATTTCTGGTTAAACTGGGGGTGTCTACCTCTGTCATATTTCAATTTCTTTGGTTGCCCCCCCTTTCTTAGGAATGCTTTGCCTGTTAAAACCCAGTCCCTTTCAGCCTTTAAGAAACACCTCAAACCCTATTTGTTTCCACTATTAGATATTTGATTTTACTATCAGTCTTTTTCATATTGCATTATTTTTATTAGATTGCATGCTTTCATGCAGGACCATTTTTTAAAAATAATAATCCACAGTGCCCATTTCTTCTAGGCACTTAAATATTAGATCCCTACCATTATGATCCAATTTAATGTTTTATGCATACAAGCCAGTAGTCATAAACACAGTACCAATGTTAGCAGATGTTTAAGGAGCCTCGTACTGAGCCAAGCTCTGGAGCAAACAGATCATGCTGCAGTACAGAAGGCTCATAGGAACCAAAGTGATGCAAATAGCACACTCTCACTGGGGGACAGACTCACTGCCTAATATTTCAGTCCTGGATATATTGGAAACAGACAGTTTTTTCCAGAAAGTTGAAGGTGATTTGAAAGAGACATAGCTGTTCCTGATATAAACACTAATCCCACTGCTGCCTCTGGTAAACAACAACAACAAAGTCTGCAAAATCTATTGCAAAATCAAAGTCTGCAAAAGTCTGCAAAATCACACACACAAGCGCGTCCATCATGGGGAGCAAAACATCTCTATCAAACTGCTTTCACCATCAATTTTTAAAAAGAATCAGGTGTCCCGAGCCCAAAAAGAAGCACATCAAACACATTGATCCTCTTCCACATTCAGAAAGCCAGTGGGGAGGAAGGATTAAACACCTTGAGCAAGTGCAAACTGCAGTGTCACTGGGGAAGGGGCCGGCTGCTTGCAAAGTGGCAATCCAGGATGCAATGCTCTGTTGGGTCAAGATAGGCTGCTTCTTCCCAACAGTAGCACCATGTTTCTCTTCCCTCAGTAATAAAGAGTCATGTACACATGACCAAGGTCCATTTAGGGCCAGACAGACCAAGCAAACAGCAAGCACTGTCATCCGAGGGGACCACTTCAGCTGCCCTGAGCCATCTCAGCTGGTCTAGAGTTGAAGGGGACGTCCAGATGAGGCTTTTATCATTCACGCCTCATTCATGGAATTTTACAGGGGGTCCAGATGACGACACCTTCCTCTCATAGCCCTTCCCATGTTTGCGTCTTCAGTCTCTTTCGTTAGTCAGGAAAATCCATTAAGGGAAAAACAAATGCGTGATGATTAGTAGTGCTAGGAGCCCTGCATCTGGAAGCACCTAAGGTGACAAGTAACCTCAACTGTGGAAAAAGCAACTGGGGTGGCAGGATCTCTGTATTGCTTTTCCCGTCCATACCAGCACTCAAGAAAGCAAGGTCAAAGAAACCAAGTCTTCCTCCTTGTCATCATTTGGTACACAAGAGACAAATTCAGTCTCCCATTTGGGGGGACAAGAATGGGGTGGGGCACTGGGGCAGGGTCCACCAAAGGTCTGTTACATGTTGTTCTGATTTGTTGCCTTCACTGGTATAGCCTCCTTTTGCTTAATATGTGAGTAGGCAGCAGGGATGTTTGAGGAATTTCATCTTTGCAAATTCCGATGTGAACTGACCTGCACTGGACTAAGGTGCAAACCGGAACTTAATTTACCCACCTAGATTTTACACTTCCTCAATGTTCCAATGCAGTCCTCAGTTTAAAAAAAAAGGAAGATCAAAAGACATTTAAAGATGCATATTTTGATTTAAAAAAAACACATTTAGAAATATATTTTAGAATTTGTGTTTAAAAATGTAAATTTTCATGCAGATTAAAGGGGATAAAATCTACAAATTAATACAGAAATGGGATGGAATAGACTTATGGGTGAATATATGCAAAAGTGACATGAATCAGAAAAAGACTGATTCATCCACCCCTAGTAGGCACAATATAGTCCAACGATGTTCTAAGTGAAAGGCAGGCTCAAGAGCTCCCCTCTGGTAAATCCCAAACTTATTGCAGCAGCAGATGGACCAACAGATCTTTAACACAAATGTATGGCAATGGCATGGAGATTCCCTTTTCATGACAAGCGCCTCAAGTAGCATGTTATTCAACAAGCTAACAGATTCAGAGACATAAACATGATTCATGGACCTCTAAAAAAACACAAAACTAAGACAACTCCTTAGATTCTCACCACTGCTGGTGCAATCTAGCCCCCCAGTTCTTGTAAAGCATTTATTTTTACTAAAACAAAGTCACAGAAAGCAAAGCAAGACAAAAAGCAGTAGCCAGACTGAGAAATTACCGTAAGCTATCACCATTATGGTCAAGTAAGCTGAATTGGTGGATCTATATTTCAATTTGCCAATCTAGGACATAAGAAATTTACACTGCCACTGTAAATTACACTGTTAATTATAAACAATATAATTAATTAATTAATTAATAAAAATACAATGTAATAAGAATTACAAAGGTCATAAAGGATATTCAGAGTAACCTGTTATAGATAACAGCTATTCATTGGATGACAGATGCAGACTTTTCTGTTTGGTTACTCATATGGTCAAGGAGAGATACTAATACAGCACAACATCCCATATTGACTGTCTAAGTGCAATTCAACTGTAAGCCTCGGTAACAGGATTGGAACAACAGTCAGGATTGTTCTCCATGTACCCACATTACAATAGCCTGGGCAGAAGCGTGCATGCTAAGGCATAAGGAAAATCAGGTGGCACATTTTTAAAGATGTTTTACCCAATGAGAGGTATTAACACCAAAGTTCACTCTGTAGGAAGAAAGTCACCTTTTTGTTAAAAGAACATTGCCTACTGCTATGTTCAACTCTTACAACAGTTCCAAACAGTTAATAGTTACCAGATCCCTGGAAAGAAATTAAAGAACTTGGAGAAGCTATGACAACTCTGCCCTCTTGTGACCATTAGGGTTTAAAACAAAGAATGAAAGGGAAGATAGCACTGGGGCTAAGCTAAAATGGGGAAACATCTGTACGGAATACTAGTGAAGGATCATCAGAAGCTTCATGTCTCTGGCCCTGTAGATATCCCTGGACTGGAGGTCTCAGGTGAAAGAAAGGTGACTAGGCAGCAGCTGCAACTTGGTCCCAGGGCATGGTCTGAAGGCACGTGAGGCAGCCACCATGCTGAAGCTAAGCAGGTCTGGGTCTAGTCAGTGCTTGGAAGGGAGACCACCTGGGAACCGCATGTAGTAACATTGAGTTCCATGATGGAAGAAAGGTGGGGTATAAATCATGTAATAAATAAACTTGTCTTCTGACCGTATCCAGTTGAACTTGGGTTTAAATGGAAGCAAGCCAGCTTCAAAATTTAGGGATGGACAAACCTGGTCTGTGTCTATATACAGCCCTTGTCAAGTTCTCACGTATTCCAATGTAAGTCCCTTCCACCCAGTTTTGTGTGTGCAACTTTCCCTGGCATACAGATTTTTGTAGACAACTTTTGAGCTGAGAAAGTGCATTGGAAAATTCAGAGTAGTGTACAAGCCAAAAGATAACTGTGTTCTGATCTACATATTAGTCCGGGAAGTTCAAATGAGGTCAAGTCACTTAAACATGTGGACCAAACTAAATTCTCAAGCTCGAACAACCATCTGCCACCAGAATTTCTGCTTCAGGATGACCAGTAAAACAAGATTGCAGAGGAATATAGGGCTTGCTTATGAAATAACCCAAGCTCTTAATCAGCTTCTCTTTCAGAATTGTTTTATATAACCAAGAATCAATCTTTAGTAAAAAGAGGTAAATGACACCCCCCAAATAATGAGGCTCCTCACATCTCGATCTATATTTTCATTGCAATATCCCGACTGTTTTAAGGATTATCACTGTTAAAAAGAATCCTTCAAACTAGGTTCAAACTGTCAACATTCAGTCAAACAATAAATCCTTTCTTTTTTTCAAAAAAAACCCTGTATTTGTAATACAGATCTGTTCCCAATGGATCAATCGTATCTTGGGCTCATAATCCTAAGAATGACAGAAATCACATGGTCTGCAGGTTCTTCTCATCAGGGAACTATATATATATTTAAAATGACAGCACAATTCTATACATGGCTTCTCAGAATGAAGCCCCATTGAGTTCAATGGGGCTTCCTCTGAGGTGAGAATAGAATTGCAGCGTCAAGTAATTTCTCAAGGTCTATTAAAAAGGCCTAACATTAGCCAGGACTTGATATAAGTTCTCCCCAGAAAAGTGCAGGAATAGATACCGATCATTCTGTCCTCAGAGGGGATAACTACGCAACTTGAACTGGCATTAAAAGCTATAGGAAGTGCC
Organism: Shinisaurus crocodilurus; assembly: GCA_021292165.1. NCBI lineage: Eukaryota > Metazoa > Chordata > Lepidosauria > Squamata > Shinisauridae > Shinisaurus > Shinisaurus crocodilurus. The sequence continues at coordinate 4,618,013 of CM037889.1, forward strand.
CTGCATTTTAAAGCTCAAGTGGCATATTGACTTCGGCCACATAGTACTGGTCATATTTACCTCAGCCTTATAGAAATTCCTCTGCTCCCTTCCGAGGGAGAAAAATATATCAAGTTCCCTGTTTTAAAAAGTCTGTTTTATATTGATACCATCTAGTCAAGAATAAGAGCATACTGAAGTAGTAAGACCTTTAAACGGCTATTTCATTACCAGCAAAGAACCCTTGTCTCCCCACAAGACAGTGAATGAAGATAATTTTTATACTGAATTTATCCATATCCCTAGCAAGAAAAGAAAAGAAAAGAAAAAGTGGGTGGGTGGGTGGGGAAGCTAATCACAATGGCATTTCTGGTCTGGTAGCCTATGAATAAAATGTGATTCTATTCTGCCCCCTCCAGCTATTTTCCTTCCATTGCAGTACTACATTAACCACTAGGGAGCAGTATATACCTTCAAGCTGGAAAAAAAAATATTGGCCTACAGAGTACTTATTAAAATGGCTAATGCTATTATACTGGGGATTAGATTTATTCTAGCTTTTAAACCCACACACAGACATGCAGCAGTATCATTTAGCTTTGGTAAAGAAAGAGGAACTACTGGGGAGAGCGAGCGAGAAGGAGCCAAAGAGCCTTTGGGTAGATATTATACAGATGCCATGAGGTGAAAGGGGCTCACCCAGGCAGCCCTTTGCACCAGCTGCCTAGACACTGGGTAAAACTGTACAGTATGTCCAACAAAGAATTTTTAAAGAAAACCAAGTGAAAGGAATAATGAGGCATTTAAGAACAACAACACCGACTCCATATTGTTCAGAAAGCTAGGCGGAGAACTGCAAAGAAACAAGCATTCATGTTCAGCCCAACTCGTCTAGGATGTGTATGCCAAGATGCTTTCACTGGGCATTCTATTTGCCAGTCACTGGGCATTCTATTTGCCATTTCAAAACCACAGTTTGTTTTGGTAGTCTGTGCATCTTGAATAGTGCATTATGGGAGCCCAGTAGCTGATGTTTCATGCTGACTCAAAACAATGGAAATTTTTACTGACTTGATTCCCAAATCTGGAACAGAAATAAACTGAGGTCTAAAAGTGGGTGATTTTAAACCGAGTCAAGGTGCAAAGAAAGTGTGATAATGTGAGATTGTATTACTTTTTAAAATTGTGACTTTCAATAAAATAAAACTAAAAAACAAAACCGTAAGGAAAATATTAACAATTTTCTTAGATAAATAGAAATCAATTACAGCAGGTGTGTATGAAATGTGTACCTATGAGTATATGTGTATGAAAATACAGCTGTCAACAGAAACAATTATGCATAAGCTTCAAGAAAGGCAGACCAAATATCCATATATGTATCCATTTGCAGGTGGCGTCTAAATACCACCTGTTCAAATGCTGAAAGTGTTGTTAGGTCCTCAATCTATTGTGTTATAGGAGGTGGGCGTTGATCCTTCTTGAGCTGACTCATGACAAGGGAAATGTGACTGACTTTTGATTCCCAAATCAGGAACAGAAGTAAATCGGGGTCTAAAAGTGGGTGGCTTCAAACCGAGTCAAAGTGCAAAAAAGTGTGATAATGTGAGATTCTAGAGGTAGAGGTGATGTGCTGTTTTCATTATACCCATTGTCAGACCGTTCTAATGATATTTTGTGAGCTATGACTCTTTTGCGACCTTGTGAATGGAGGATGGATTTATTTATTATTTACCACATCTGTATCCTCATAACAAAGTTCTCTAGGTGGCTTACAACAAAGGATAATCTGCAGTGACTATAGAAAATGGTGGTTAGTTATCCTGGTGCAAACACTGATTGTTCATGGATATGACAGGCATTAAAAAAAAGAGCCTGAGAAACATTTGAGAAGCTGGTAAACGTGGTCAAGAGACTGTAGCCTCTTCAGGCATTCCACTTTTGCTAAGTGTGGAATGGGGATGTGCACTCCAGCCCTGCCCGTTCCTCTTGTGACTTTGTCAGAGAAGATCTGCAACAGCACTATAACCGTATCCAGTTTGAACATGGTTACAGAGCTCCACACGCCGCCAGAAGAAAGCTATTGCCTTTTTTTTTATCAGGTCTGCAGTGTCCAGTGATTTCTGGATTTGGGCGACATGCCTTGACATTAGGGCAGGTGCCTCAGAAAAAGTTATGATGTTCCTACTTTCCTTTTTCTCAGTCACTTGTGATGGGGGATGGGGGAGGAAAGACCCTCCTTTCCTACACACACACACACACACACACACACACACACACACACGCCACTTGTCGTCCCTGCCTCCCTGTCACCCATACCCCTGAGTAAGACAGAAGGCTGCCTATCCTTGCTTTGTTCCTTCGTAGAAAGAACCCTCCTAAATCCTCACTTGTTTTTACTGTACAACCCGGCACCAGCAATAACCTGAACGAATGTTCTATGTAGGAAGGGGACTAAGGACAACCAGAGAAGAAGGGGCCAGCTCAATCAGACAGTTCAGTAGAACTAACTACATGGATGTTTTCCTTCAGCACAGAAGAAACACAGCAGTTGCAAGCAGCTGGATTTATTGTTTAACTCAGGGGTGGGCAACATTTGGCCCTCCAGATGTTGTTGGGTTGCAACTCCCATCATCCCTCACCATTGCCTATGTTGGCTGGGGCTGATGGGAGTTGCAGTGCAGCAACATCTGGAGGGCCACCAGTTGTGCACCCGTTTTAGTTCATAGTAGGGTGAAGATAGGCCTGTGTAGTACATAGGAACTACCTACAGGACATTCTGGGTAGCCAGTGTCTATTTTCTCCAAAGGCTTATTTTTCAAGACAAGCATTGCTCCGGCTCCAGTTATGCTCTATTAATCCAGCCAGTGTACAATTTCACAGGAGAACATTTTATCTGCTGGATTAGCCAAGATAGGAAGCAGCTCCAAGAGTCTCAAATGGGTCAAGAACCTCACTGGATAAATATTCATGTATGCTGAAGACTTCCAGATAAGAGAAGCTTGCTGTGAAACAGAAGCTGAGATGTAAGAAATGCATGTTCCTACTCTGGTTAGCAGCTAGGAATGTCAAAGACAAAAACATAAATTTACACTGAGGCAGAGTTATTGCCAGGGCAAGACTAGTGAGTGAGTTCCTGGTTCTAGGAATGTTGGGGAAAGAGCCAGCTTCTTAATGTGTGACATGACCATTTAAACAAGGAGAGGTCGTTTGTATTTGAGTAGGGACATTTTAGGCTTGTTTGTTTTAAAATGACAGCGAGCGCTCCAAACTCACACACAGCCAATGACTCCCCTTACTATGCTTAAGACAACCTGAAAATAAATCCACATTTAATTGCTGTGCCTGTGAGCACGGCAGGGTGCTTAAGTAGTAACAGGGCTGGGTAACTTCAAGTAAAATTAAATTATCCCTAACCCGTTTTAAGCACCCTCCCAAACACACGGCAAGCGGTTGTTTTTGCAAGCTCAGGCAAGGGTGAGTAGGCCATTTAAAAAACATTGCTTAAGTCATCTTTGGGGCGGGGGGGGGAACAAAAAGCACCTCTTCTAGCCACTGTGAAAAAAATATGGCTGGGTGTTAAAGGGGGCAAGGGATATTTTACAGCAATCTCAAAAGAAAATATATCCGATCACCACCACCACCCAACCTTCTAAGCACTCTGCCACACCCACTTTCATAGCAGCACCTAAGAAAACGTTTCCAATTATTTATTTATTTATTTATTATATTTATACCCCGCCTTTTTCCCTGCAAGGAACCCAAGGTGGCTTACATAATCCTCCTCCTCCTCTCCATTTGATCCTCACAACAACCCTGTGAGGTAGGTTAGGCTGAGAGGCAGTGACTGGCCCAAAGTCACCCAGTGAGTTTCATGGCTGAGCGGGGACTAGAACCCGGATCTCCCGAGTCCCAGTCCAACACTCTCACCACTACGCCACACTGGCTCACACAGTTCCACTTAAAGGTGGTAATAGGTACACACACTCTGACTGGGTTCATACAACATGATAAGCCATGGTGGCTGATAAGCCATGTTTGTTTCAGAGTGGCTTATCGTGTTGTGTGAACCCAGTCAGAGTCAGTCTCTCTCTCTCTCTCTCTCTCCCCCCCCCCTTGCCCAATCTATAATCTTACCGTAAATTTGTATAGTAGGTGCTAGTTTCCCTAGCGTAGGGAAACTTTACACATGCTATGCACTCCCTGGCTTGCATTGAGAGCTGTAAGTGCCCCAGATGTAACTAGAGATAGTAGAGCGAGCTGTGCACACTTCAGAATGAAGGTTTTTTTTCAATCTGCCAAGGAGAAATCTTCCCAGAAGCCAGTATGAATATACCCCAAAGGTGCCAATGTTGCAATTCATTATTTTAAAAGGCACATTCCATAGGAAAAAATAAATGAATAAGCTCCGCAGCTCTCTTATTGGAAACAATGCAACTTGAAAGTGCTTAACTTTGGCTGGATAGTGCCCTTACATCTGGTTCTTGATGTATTTCTTGCATCTGTATGTGATTTAAGATTAAAACTGAATCTGAGAAAATCAGCTCCAGCCATTTCTTCACTACCGGCTGTTTGGTTTATTTATTTATTTATTTATTTATACACCTTTTGGCAACCCTCATTCATTGAGTACTGTCAACATCCTGAATTCTTAGGAGACACTTTAGTCCCTATGCTAGACTTTCACGCTGCCTGCCTAACACCACCCATAAATCCATCAGGAATTGTGGGTTTTAAGGAAGGTGATTATAACTATACATAAAATAGCACCTTGAGTACCATTTTTGGTGGAATGGTGGGAAATAAACAAAAGCATTCTGTACTCCAAACTAATGGTTCTTATTCAACTTCTACATGTCTCATATTAACAAGTCATAGACACTAAAACAAGGTGGACAGAAGGCAGACTGGGATTTACTAGTAGATCTCTGGAAGATTTGAATTAGATTGGCAAGGATTTCTGACTCCCAATTGTGTACCAGCGCAACAAACTGCCCCCCTCCTATTATACTGATAAAATGAAGAAAACATGCGATGGGGATTGGGGGGTAATCAGGAGTGGATTTTTCCTGGAAAGGTGGAGAGCTTGGTTCCGTTCTGGTACTGAAAATAATTCCCAGTGCTCAGAATTCTTCAGGTCTAAGGGTAGGCTTTCTACAACTGGCTCTACAATTGGTAGATCTCTGGGTTCTAGCCGAAAATGAAGTAGATTCCACAAACTTGAAGTCTGCCTTATAGAAATGATGAGAAGTCAAGGATGGCCTGTGGCTTACGCTGGCTCAGCTTGTCTGAGCGTGGAAAGCTAAGCAGGGTCAGGCCTGGTTATTACTTGGATGGGAGACCCCTCCTCTAGTTTCCTGCATTGAGCAGGAGGTTGGACTCAATAGCCTTGTAGGCTCCTTCCAACTCTATGATCTATGAAATGTGTGATTTTGAGCCCCACCCTGGAAAGAAGGCTGGCTGGCTACTGCCATGCACTGGAAACTATGCCACACTCTCCAATGTCTTTATTTTATTCAGAAATAAAATATTAAAAGTTAATACTTTTCTAATTATTACAATTGAGAGACACAGTAAGGGAAACTTCTGGCTATCATCTTATTTTGTTCTGAACTTCTCTCAAAGGATGTCCAAACCCCATTTGCCATATATGTCAGTTTGATTTCTGTCTCGTTCAAATAGCTGCCTAGGCCCTTTAAATATGAAATAAAATAGCTCCATAAATTAGCACTGTCTCAGTCCTGTCAAACTCAATAAGTCTTGATAAACATAGCTTTCTATCTAATTAATTTTGCCAGGAAAAAGGAGGAAGTGAAGACTGCCAAAGCCGCCAAAGATTTAACACAGCTTTTCCTCTCTTCGGCTCAGGAAGTCTCCCCCACCCCAAAAGCATAACTTCATTCTGAACGTATATTGGGATTTCATAGATGACAGAATTGGAAGGAGCCTACAAGGCCATCGAGTCCAACCTGTAGCTGCTTCGTAGAATTCTCACAAACTAAGTCAGAGTAAATATTTTTTTTTCTTAAATAAGAAGTCCCTGAACTTGATCTGTCCGACCACCTTGTTGTCCCTCAACTCACACACATTACGTCCTAAATGAAGGAGAATCTGGTTGCAATGGTTTAGGAGAGGTGAAGAGACTGTTAATGGAAAGGCATACCAGCCAAACCAGGGACATGCTTGTAAGACCGCTCTTCTCATTTCAAGGATTATTGTCCGATGTCGTCATTTTGAAGCAACCTGTACTGCTTTGTTTTACAAGTCAAGGAGGAAGTGTCTGCCATACAAGCGTAACAGTTCAAAATAAACCTCACCACTGCGTGAAATAACTACATGGCATTTTAGCATTCATCCACATCTGTGCATTAGGGACAAGACACACCCACAGTCAAATTTTAACTTCTAAAAATCCTAAAGCGGGTAGCGGATGCTGAAGAATAGCCACTGTAACAATCCATGCTGACAACGTTGTAACAAGGTCTCCCATTAGAATGGCCACTTACACATTCCCAGAAAAGAAGACATGCATTCTCCAAAGAATACACAGAGTTACATAAGATTTGCATGTGCTGATTTAGATGTACAGATGCAAATTTAGAAATAATCACTATAATTTAAATAGAAATATACAATGCATCTTCCCATAGTGGGAAAGACTGATCAGATGACTTGTGTGCCTGTGCAGTCTGCAGTTCAGGTGCTAACTTGTCTCTCTTCTTAAAGTTCTTTATATTTTAACTGGACTTGGACTGGACAGCTGTTCAATAGAGGACACATAGGCACCCTAGGCTGGCACTGACAGGGATACTTGGAGTGTATGCAATGTGAATATCACATTTGCATGGCATGGCTCTGCCCAACACCACGACATGACATGCAATCATCCTGGTGTTACATGAGAGCCCTTGAAGGCACCAGTACCTAAACCAGTGATGGCGAACCTTTTTGAGCCCGAGTGCCCAAACTGCAACACAAAACCAACTTATTTATTTCAAAGTGCCAACACTGCAATTGGACCTGAATACCGAGGTTTTAGTTTTAGAAAAACAACTCGTACAGTTGTCCGAACTAATTAACATCTTTTGTCTTAAAAGAAAAATACAATAACAGAGCTTTCAATTATACAGTTTTTTGTTGAAATAAAAATCAACTCAAAAAATTATTCTAATACTACATTGTACACATAGCCTGAAGGGAATTTATACAAACTTTTAAAATAATTAGGCATATGTATTTTTGGATAAGGGGTTCTCAACTTGTAATATGATTATATGCCAGACTGAAATTGTATGGGGCAAGCATACAGTCCTTTCCCTGCTTCTACAGGTGTCGAATTAGTAAAAGTAAAAGTCAACCTGTACTAGGATGAGCAAGATAAACAAGAAAACTAAACGTGCTTAACACATTTTAAACACTTCATGTCTTGGACTGCAAACACTGCATTAGGTAAAAGTTTGCATTGGGCATGCTTTTGCACAATTAATGTGATTTTTGCTATTGCATGCATGCTGATAATTTGTCAAACCTTGGCTCATACTCCGTTAGTTTGAGAGCAACACATGCAGCACTCAGGTCAACTGTTAGGGCTTTACACCCAAGCCATGCTCTGTGCATCATTCTTCAAAATCTTTTAAATGTGATAACAATGTAGAAAAGAATTCTGTAACAGGAATTCTAGAATAAAATCATTCTGTTCCACACTGTGAGAAAGAACAAGATCATTAGTGTTTTGCAGAAGGGGACAGTCTTTTCGCGACCTGGTGACCAATGGCTCGAGTGCCCACAGAGAGGTCCCTGCGTGCCAGCTGTGGCACCTGTGCCATAGGTTCGCCATCACTGACCTAACCTATATCTGCACTGGGCTTTCCTACATGAGGCTTTTAACCCACCACTTTACCGGGGTTTCTGCGTCTGGATTCTTTGTGGGATTGAGACCGGCTCCTTAACACATTCTTTTTCCTGGGATTTTTCTTTCTCTGCCTTTCTATATGTTCCATTACACTACCACTAGGTGGCACTGTGGCATAGCAGAGATGTGCAAATACACTAGGGTTTCATGCCACCTTTCACAGATTAACTAGACTTTCCTCCTTAGGCAAAACAAACAAAAACACTAAAATGGTTGCAAACAATGGGTGAGGCCCTGGAGGAGGAGGAATATGTCATGTAAAGCACCCACAAACTATTGTGAGTGAGAAAACACAACTGCACAATAAATGCCTCATCTAGAAAGGCTCACTGTAAGCTGTATTGGGAACATTCCCCCTCGAGGGTTTTCTACCCAGTTTGAACTTCCACGAAAGCAAAATGGGGGTAGGGGGAGAGTTGTTGAAAAGCAATAGATCACTCAATCTAAGCCTATACACTAATTTAACTCACTGGCAAGAACTAATGTTTCATAGCCATCACTGCCCTCTGTCCGGAAGTGGCTGGTGCGCCACCACTTTAAAAATCTCAGATATTCAGGGTTGGAGAAAAAGGGGATATTACCCACCCCCTGTGAAGAGGACCAATCTACCTATATATTCAAGCCAGGGCCTGTGAAGAGCCAGTCACTATGCCAAAGGGGTTTCCTGTTTTGCATGCCAATGAAGGTATGCCAAAAGATACAGTCTCCACCTCTGGGGTTTAGCCCTGCCAGGATTTCTCACAGCTGGTTAAGGTCCATCTGGAAACAGACAGATTAACATTTCAAATGAAGAATTCCAGAAAGGCTTGATTTGCCATTTGCTATATGACTAGAATGAATTCACAAGCTTACTCCTTGGGCATGACAGACATACACCCCCATGCAGCAAACCACCACATTTTTGGCTACAGAACTGTGTGTTGGGGCTGTGATGTCTGAACTGATTCAGGCTCCACACAAGCATTATTAACAAGCCTGTTGGGATTCCCAGGATTATATAGAAACTCCACCCTCCATGGCATTTCTAAAAGCACAGGCCTGTTCTAGTCCAAGCAGGGGGTGGGGGGAAGAGAAAGAGTTCGGGCTGGATTTAAGGAGATCGGGCAAGCAGTGGGGTGTGCATGTACTGAAAAGACACGAGCCTTGGTGAGCATTCCAAACACTTGAGAGCTCCGAGAGCATTTGATGCTAACCTTCACAAAAGTTCAAGCATGCTCACAAAATGCCTGCCAATGCCACCTCTCCCTTCCCCAAGTCCCGGAAAGTTAGTCTTGGTGCAGGGGACTGGGAGCAGCTGCCTCTTCCCACCCCCGGGTACATTTCTGGGTCTTTGAGTAGAGGAAAGGAGAGGCGGTGGTGGCTTGCATAACCGAGGCAGGCTGTGAGCAGGGCTACACCCACTCAAGGATGGAAAGCGGAATATCGGTGGTCAATATAAGAGGTTCAAAGATATTCATAAGGCTAATCTAAAAAAAATGCAATATAAACATCGAAAACTGGGAAGCTCTGGCCCATGAACGATCTAACTGGAGGTTGGCCTTTCACAAAGGTTCCATGGACTTTGAAGAAACCCGAGTGCAAGGTGAAAGGGAGAAACGTGCTAAGCGAAAAACACATCAAATGAATCCTTTACAGGACCATCTTCCATCTGGTAACCTGTGTCCTCACTGTGGGAAGCTGTGTGGATCTAGAATTGGCCTCCACAGTCACTTACGGACCCATCGCTAGAGTCTACACAATCTTCTTTAGAATTTCCTCCTTTTATCCCGGAAGACAATCTTACTCGGTCACGAGTGATCGCCTGATGATGATGACCCACCTCTGATCCTGCTTGCGAGCATTCAGGAGGGAGGCTTGATGAAGCTTGCAACACCCATAAAGGATAGCACACAGTTCACTGGCCCTGAATACAACACAGGAAGCCTGAGTGTCAAGCAGGCTGGTATAAGCCAAGGTCATGATATCTCCAGTGAAGGCTGGTGTCTCCAATGTCAGTGGGGCAGAGAGTCCACTCCAGGTTTCAGTCTAAACTTTAAAGGAGCTGTCCCTGATGCTGAACCCTATCCCCAAGGTACGGCACTACGGATAGTTCCTTTAAAGTTCAGACTAAAACCCGGAGTGGACTTTCTACCCCACTGACATTGGAGACACCTGCCTCCACCAGATACCTCTTTACTAAAAAAAAAAAATATTCCCACCTAGAAGCTATTGCTCTTCTTGACCATAATAATTATGAACAAAAAATGTTTTTTCTTCAGATCCAAAAACTCTTACGGATGCGAAAGCTAAAGCTTATATGCCATGACAAATACTTTCACTCCAAGTGCTAGGGGGAAGCCTAGACCATACCAATGACTCAGCCTAGCAGCTGCATGTACAAGTGGCACACCATATCTCACCATCCATCTCATCCATTCAAAAGATCTTTTCAACTGCAGCACAATTAAATCTTCACCTTCTTCAGTGCATTAGAAAGTTCTCAAGAAAGAGGCTGTCGGCTCATTGACACAACAGCTCTCCTCTCCTTATGTAGGAGGAGGCACAGCAGCACTGTGATCACATGTGCCAAAAAGTAAACCATGATGTATATGGATACAGCCAGCAACAGTTTCCATGGCTGTGCCAGCTCTTTTTCCAGTAGCCGTGGCCACAGGAAATAATTGTGGTTGCATCGCTCTCGCTCTCTGTGTGTGTACATATGTGTGCGTGTAGAGTTGGGGGGGGGGCTGGTTCATGTTATCACTTCCCTGTGAGATAGTACAGGGGCAGTGCTAGGTACCAAAAAGATTAGGGGCTCAGGCCCCAAGGGCAAAATAAAAATCCACATATTTGCATATGCTAATTTACATATGCTCTAAAGTCTGTGTGTGTGTCTTTAAAGGGCCCCGTCTCCTAAGGACACCCCTATTTGTATGGACAGGGGAGAGGAGGGCATATGATTTCGGAAAAACATCTCGGGCAGAAAGATTCAAGGGAGGTAGCAGGAGGGGAAGCACGTGTGGGCCAAAAGCCAGCTAATCCAGGGGGATCAGGTGCAACGGAGATCATCAGGGCCCCTGTCCCTTTATTTCAGCAAGTGCCCATGGACAGCAGGGTGGTGGGGCAGAGGGCCTCCCAGAGAAGCTGGGCTCCAAATGAAAGATTTGGGGCTCCAGCTCTAGTGGGCTGCCCCCTAACACTGCCTCTGGGGCCAAGGAAGGACTGTGGCTGCTCACATGTATGAAAAATTGAGTGAAAAACTCCTTCATGGGAGCAAAAGTATCACCTAGCTGTCCCAGATACATTTAAGCACCACTGAAGTCCGTCCCCCCCCATGCATTAATTTCTTTATCTTGACCCCACTCTACAGCTGAAGAGGCTCCCACTGGGTACCACGCTGATTATGGTGACCATGGGGCCACACTGCTGGCTCTGCCTTTGAGGTTGTGTAGCTCCCCGGTCTTGGCCTCTGACATCCAGGCATTGAGCACAGATGTCTCTAAGAGGGAAGCCTGTGTGCATAGACCTGCATGCGCATAGACCTCCGCAGGATCAATTAATGCATGAAGGGAGCTTTATGACCCAGGAAATAGTAGAACAACTTCTGCCATGGATAAGTGGCTTTTTGTTGCCTAATCATTTAACTTATTTTCTTACCGTATTGCTATAGGCTGATTGAGCCCCTTCTCCAAACCAGCCAGAAATTCATGATATTGTTGTAACCTATGGTGTCTGCTATTGCGTATTTGGATGAAAGAGATGCAAGCCATGTGCCTGTTCTCTCATTCTTTGAGAAGAGTTATGTATGTGGATGGGATTATAGTAGTAGTACTACTAAAATTACTAATCTGAAACAGGCCAGCAATAGATAGCACATTGTGAATGTTCCAGGCCTATAGGTACTCAGAAGAAAAGTACTTTTACGCCCTTCAAATGAAAGTAGCACCTCCATCAACATTATCAAGCCCTAAGGCACGGAGATCCATCAATGGACTTTTGTTTCAAGATTATAGCTGCTATAATTCTTCCTGTGTAAATGATGTTAAATTTGGAGTGCTAGCTACCCCTTTGAAATCTGTGCCGATTCTCTTGATTCTCTTCGAAGCCGCGGTTTTCTAAAGACTTTCAGTAGATTTAAAATACTTCATTCGCATGATTTGGGATCCTTTGCATTGCATTCAGATACGTTACAGTGCACAAGAAGACATTCCTCTTAATGATCAATAGGTTATTTAGCAGGTTATTTCTGTTTGCCAGACAGTTTTACATAGCCTAACTTGAAACAGCCACTTCCCCACCGTTCTGCCTTTGGGAAAAGAAATTGCTCCTCGGCTTCTTCCCTGCCACCCTCTCAGCCACATTAACATGTTTCTACACTTCCTATAATACATATGCTAGGAATGCACACAGTATGAAGTGGCACACACTAGGAAAATATTCTGAGGCTAATAATGCTGTGATGAGACCTCCCAGCCCTATTAAAGTCCCACATTTCAGTAACAAGCATTGGTTTGGCACAACATGCGCAACAACACTTTAACAATGTGCTTCATCATCAGGGAGACAAGGATGTTTTATGTGCATCTTCAAGCAAATGCAACCATCTCTCAGTGAATTTGCCACAGGATGCACAAGCAGTTTTGTTCCAAGCAATTCTCGCCCTGGTGCAGGAGCCCAGAAAAGAATAAAGAAAAACAATCCATTCTGCACACTGGATGCAAGAAGAGCTCCTACAGTTGCACATCTTGTGACGTTGCACATCAATGTTCTCCTTAAAAGACCCAGTGTAACGACTAGAGTGGGAAACGGAGGCTCAGACCTTCACTCAGCTATGGAGCTCACTGGAGGACTTCAGGGAGGTCATGACTCTCTCTCAGCCTATCTCGCAGGGCTGTTGCAAGATGGGTACCACACTGATTCTTGGAAGAAGGATGGGATGCAAGTGCAACATTGTTGCTCTAGTTTTTTTTGTTGCGGTGGCCAGGGGGATTTGCCAACAATAAAAAATTACACCCTTCCCCAGAGGTGAACAGAAGAGGAATTTTGGGGGCGAGGGCTAGGAAAGCTGAGATGCAACGTCTCATTTTGCAGCATCACTACTTGATAATATCAACATGAGCCCTATTCAGGTGCTTGGGTGAATGCCTCTTGGTTTAAAGTGGAGGTGTGTGTGTGTGTGTGTGTGTGTGTGTGTGTGTGTGTAAGCCCCAGCCACCATCATCCCAATGTATGCTGGTTCCATTTCTGACCTTCGTATGTGCTGAGAATCCCCCTTCAGGCTGAACGCACAAAGTCTGAAAGCAGAGCTGGCACACATGAAGATGTGGTGGGTGGGGCTTGCATGTGCTTCCAGCCCCGTCCTCACTTTAAGCCCACAGGCAGTCACCCAAACAGCTGAATAGAGCTAGGGATTCAACTAGGAGAATCCCTAGGCTGGTTCGCCTAACACAGCCGTCTCATTGTGGGTTGTTTAACCCATGCAGAGGGTTAAATATGGTGAGCGGTGGTGTGTCCCGGGTGGGTACAGCTGCCATTTTGGATATGCAACACCCCAACCAGGGTGAACAGGTTTTGCGCCATGTCATGCGAACCTGGTCATTGTGGGTTATTCAAGAGTTAAATAACCCTACTACTAATGGAAGATTATACAAGTTTGTTAAACACTCAAATAAGCCACAATGACTGGTTAGCTAGCATAGCCCCAGCCCCCGATCGTGGGATTGCATATTTGAAACAGCAGCCGCATGCACTCAGCACGCACCACAGCTCATTGCGAGTTAAATAACCCACATGTCATCATGCAGACCTGGTCACTCTCTGACTCTTTCTTCTACCTCACTACAAAAGCAAAGGAGTTCCGTCTTTCTCCCAAGTCATTATGTGGAACAACTCCTGGCTCTATAGCAGGAACTACAGACAGTATTCAGGGTCTCCCTCCAACACACACACACGAGAGAAAGAGAAAGGGGGCATCACGGCATGAAGTCAGTGCTGCAGGGTGCAAGCAGGGTTGCCCACTGCCAGAACAGACATGACCTGGCCTGTTCCTGTACTTTTCTGTAGATCAAACTGCTTCCAAGTCAGCCAGTGAAGATTTTCATGGCATGTAAATAGGCATGATCCGGGGCCACCCCAAGACATTTTGTTGCTTGAGGTGGAGCAGCAAATGGTGCACCCCAGCCCCCCACCATCAAGGTGCATAGTACCTGGGTTTGGCTGGCACCTGAGGCAGAAAATCCCTCAAACTCCTCTTCCCTTCCCTGGCAGTAAAAATACAATAGGTTGAATACATCTGCTGAAATCAATGGGACTGAAGTTGGTTATTGCGTCCAGTTCTGGGCACCACACTTTCAGAAGGACGTAGACAAACTGGAGAGGGTTCAGAGGAGGGCAACAAAGATGATTAAGGGACTGGAAACAAGGCCCTATGAGGAGAGACTGAAAGAACTGGCCATGTTTAGCCTTCAGAAGAGGAGACTGAGGGGAGATATGATAGCACTCTTCCAGTACTTGAAGGGTTGTCACACAGAGGAGGGCCAGAATCTCTTCTCAATCATCCCAGTTTGCAGGACACGGAATAATGGGCTCAAATTACAGGAACCCAGATTCCACCTAAATATCAGGAAAAATTTCCTGACGGTCAGAGCAATGAGACAATGGAACCTACTACCTAGGGAGGTGGTGAGATCTCCCACTCTGGAGGCATTCAAGGTGCAGCTGGACAGTCATCTGTCAGGGATGCTTTGACCTGGATTCCTGCACTGAGCAGGGGGTTGGACTCGATGGCCTTGTAGGCCCCTTCCAACTCTACTTTTCTATGATTCTAAGTCCTATTGATTTCAGTGGGTCTATACCAAGTACGACCAAGTCTGGATCCAACCCAATAAAGTAATAACTAGCAATGTGCTTCCTTTTCATGACCGCAAATACCTACTGCCTCACTCTGTCTACTGGTAGGGCTGGCCCTGACGTTACCAAGCTGCTAGTCACATCCTAAAATACCGTATTGAAGGTAGTCAGTTGCTTACCTGGTACATGAAAAGCAATTCCTTCCAGGCAACAGGCTTGCCAGACTCAAACACTCGGTAGCACATGATCATGAGGCGAGAGTCAGTCTCGTACAAAATGATACACTAGCCTATAATTATTCTTTGCTTATAAAGGAGTCCTGGCTTTAAAATTTGAGAGTAAGAATGGGGGAAAACGTCATTTAGTTAGCATTTTGATAAGAAGTCACAAAATTTGCACTTCCCAAATTCATATCCATACTGGAATACAGTAACCTTTTAGCATTTGCACTTCTCAAAATTTTGTGAAGCAGTTCTCCATGCAAACATGGATTTTTTTTAAATGGTTTTGTTTCATTCTGTTGAAATTCACACTAAAGAAGAATTTTAAAAAAGGGTATATTAGGGAGAGGTGTGCAGAAAAATGCATATATTCATTTTAATGTTAAAAAAAAAAAAGCATCACATAAGGGAAAATGGCTTGCAAAGTTCACATAGTAGGCAGGATGTGTACATATTAGGAAAAATGTGCCCAAGAACGCATGGAAATATTTGTGCTGACTTTGGTTTTTAAGTTGCAAACTGATGTGGAAATGCGAGAGAATGAACTGAAGAAAGGAAAAAAGAAAAACCAAAAACGACAGAGTTGTCCATCTGTATTTGAGAGGCATTATATTTTGTGCTATTAGGGCAAGAGACTGTATATTGTTTGGCAGATGTCACGCAGATTCTTTCTAACTCACAAGCCAGCTTTTCAACATGCATTCTTATGGAAAAATAGATAGATACTTGGATTCCGCCCCGCCCCCAGGCATGGAGTGCACAGTTTATCTCCATATAACATGGGTCCCCAACATGGCATCCGAGGACACCTCCAATGGCGCCTGTGAAGGGGCCAGAAAACCAGAAAGAAGTTTTTTCCTCCATTTTTTAAAAATATGTACATGGATTTGTATGTAATGCATACAACTTTGTAGGCAATTATATATGGGCTTCAACAAAAGTGGCCCAAATATCCGAATAAGCATCCATTTGAAGTTGGAACCTATATGCCACCCATTCATATATCTCAAAAGCATTGTAAGGTCCTCAGTCCATTGCATTATAGGACACATTTGCAATGTTTATCCTTCCAATTTTGACATATCAGTCTTTTGCTGCCAAAAGGGCACATAGAATCCATTTCCCCTTCTATTTGTTAATTTCCATGGAGCAGGTACGGTAAATAATTTAAAAGAGCGTGTATACATCAGTGAATATTAAAGACTGTTCCAGGACAAAATTTATTTGTGTAATATCCTCCTCCCCGAAAGAAGCAACTACTGGACATTGCCAAAACATATGTTTAAAAGAAGCATTCGCTGTATTGCACCACCAACAGTTAGCTGAATTAGACAATCCCTTATTAAGGAGACACTGCGGTGTTAGACATGAAAGCAGGTTTTTTTGGCTGAATAAGATGCGTTCTAAGATCCATAGACATGACAGGTAGATGCCAAAGTGGCAATCCACTGATTAGGCATTTTGTGGTGGTGCCCACGGCAGCTTTTATTCCCAAACGTGCCCACGGGTTCAAAAAGGTTCAGGACCCCTGCCATATAGGAACAATAGATATATGTCATGCAGCCCCAAGACCATTTGCACTGTCAGTTCTTCCTATAAGCAGTTTTTACAAATGAGTAGTTTTTTCTACATCTCCCTGGGAGAGTCAGTGTTACCACTAGGAAAGAGAACGAGAAAGACAAAGTGTGTCTTGGTTGGAAGTTGGAAGGAAGTCTGCATTTAAACAGTATAAAGCAAGTACGTTAAAACAGTTATGGAAGTCCCTCCTACAACTGGACATTCAAGTGACAGGTGTCATTTCTAACTTCTAGAAATAAGAGCCATCCCACATTTTTTAAAATGAAAATTGATGGGTTGCTAATTTCTCCGATACTATTATGAACAGAACACGAAAGAGGATCGTTTTTAAAAAGACACCAGATATTTTCAGTACATAGAATTCGCGCCCCCACGTTCTTTAGAGTCACTCCACACTGTTCAGCTTCTACCTTTGGCACTGAATGCATCAAGAGAGATAACCCTCTCAAACAGTTACGTTGATTCCATAAATACGCAGTCACCAGAGCTGGCAGGTCACCACAGTTGCAAGGAAGGTTACCGACTTCTTGTGCTTGAAGAATAGGCAGACATACAGAAAATAAGCAAATTATGCTTTTCATCTGTACACTACGAAAAGCCTCACTTGCTTCAATATTAAGCTGCTGTTAAAAACACAGAATTGGTTTGCTTAAAAAAAGAAAAGAAAAAGAGAAGCAGCGGACTAAATCTGATTGTAAGTATTTCTAGTTGCAAGTAAATCTAAACAATTTTCTCTGTTTTCTCCCCCACACACACCCCTCCTTGACGATTACCATAAAGGCTGAAGTAGCTCTCAGATAACAGGCATTGGCTACAGATCACAATCACTATTACTTTAGATCTCATTGAGATTGATGAGGCTAAATATGGGTCGCAAAATGCTAGACTTGACTCCAGTCTCAAAAGAACTTACATCAGTTCAATAGTCAAACCAGTTTTAAAACCGATACTCCAGAGTCAAGTGGTTCGGTGATTGGAGTTTTACGCAGAGGAACAGCTGCCACAGCACCTATGCCTCTGGGGGCTTTGAGGTATTTAAAAGCCAGTGTGGCGTAGTGGTGAGAGTGTTGGACTGGGACTCGAGAGATCCGGGTTCTAGTCCCCGCTCGGCCATGAAACTCACTGGGTGACTTTGGGCCAGTCACTGACTCTCAGCCTAACCTACCTCACAGGGTTGTTGTGAGGAGAAAATGGAGAGGAGGAGGAGGATTATGTAAGCCACCTTGGGTTCCTTGCAGGAAAAAAGACCGGGTATAAATATAATAAATAAATTAAAATAAGGACAACAACTGCTGATAATATACACTGCTATGTTGCAATTTAATACATCCAATGGGAAACCTATTAATCATGTTGTGGATGGATCTCCACACACACACACACACACGAACCTGAAGTAGCACCCCTGTGTCATTCATGAGCCACAGACTGTGCACAAAATGACCAACCCTCAGGTTTCTGTGCTAAGAGATACGCAGAAAACTTTCCCCATGCTTTTGCTTCTAAGCACAGAAACAGGCAGATCGTAAGCCAAGGACAAACCAAACCGAACAAGAACACCACACCAATACATCAAATTCAAACACAATATATCAACATCAAGATTACTGCATACTGGAGGTGGGTGTGTGTGGGAGGGCAAAGAATCACATAGAAACCCTACTAGTTTCCCTTTACTACTTAAGAACTGACAAGATGTATACAACTGATGAAAGAGAGGGAACACATACCCATGCCTACGAGTCCCAATTAGCTCGGATCACATGTTAAAATACCAATCACTAAAACATAAGCACCCTTGATTATATCAGGAGCCTATTGCCATATAGACCTCTGGCTTGAATCTATGGTACAATTTAGAAGCAAATCTCAGGCCAACAGCAAACAGCCTATCCAGTCCCTCTTTAAAAGAGAACTCTTTAAGCCACCAAACAAAAGGAAAGGGCCAATCAAAAGTGCAATTACCTCGGAGTGCCCTCCACCGGAGGAAGGTCTGCAGGAAGTGCATACTCTTTTTTTTCAGTCCCAGAGAAGGAAGCAACATTAGCCCGACCAGAGGTGCTCCACTGTCCACACCACTTGGGTTACTTCAACATCCCCCAGCTCAAATACAGCAGCACCACCACTCAGTCCAGCTCCAAAGACCTGCACTGCGCCTGATCAGTTTAATCACTGATAGAAAAGACCAGAGCTCTCACTTCACTCTCCCAACTCCCCAAACAAGCAATTAGCATGAATAATTATGGCTCTCTGATGATAATACCCAACCAAGTTTAAGCAAGAAGGGGGGGGGGAAAGCTATAATTAACTCTTTCTTAAGAGATCAGTTAAGAAGAGTGTGAAATAGCACAGGTGCTGCTTCTGGGGATCTCTCCCTAATGCCAAGACAACTAGGTGTAGGAAAAAAAGGTCAAATACAAGTAGCACCTCATTTTGACTAATAGGCAGAGTTTCACATGTTAATTAGCAAAAGTTGAATCAGTAGGCTTGGGGAAGGAGAGAACAGCTTAGGGCTCTATCATGCAAAGCAATCCAATATATTTATATGACGGGAAGTCACAGAGCAGCACCTCAAGAGTTTGAGGATGATGAGCTCACATGATAATTTTTAAAGGAGATGTTTGAGGATTAATGGGATTCCCCCCCTCCCCCCAGTGGTTTTGGCACATTAAATAGAATTATATCTGAAAATGGTTCAATACATGTCCAGTTACAGATCTAGGACATTCCAGAACTAGTTAAGCTGCAATCTGGATGCACTTGGAAGCATTTGTAAAGGAGGTTCAACACCACATTTGTTTTTTTAAAAATGTTAATCAGCCACATGGAACATCTTGGAAATGGTGTTTGTAACATTATCAGTTGAAAGTTGCAATTCTTATTAGTATTATTACAAAATAGGCAGATCAACACAGAACCGTTGCCACTGACCCTAAAGACTTACAATCAGCAAGGTAGATGGACCGTACTAAGTTGGAGCAGAGTGGCATATAAGGTAGAGGAGAGGCTGTGGTTAATGGAGGCAAATGAGCTCAGTCTAAGAAAAATTGAACTAACTATTCAGGATTAAAGAAATAGAGGACCTGCCTCCAACCTGTCCTTTAAGAGTAAATGACAAAGTACAAAAATCACCATAGAATCCCAGCTCTGTAAACATATAATACATACCCATATATACCAACGCCACACTACGCCATACTCCAACTGACAGCATCCTTTTTGACAGAAAGTTATAGAACCTTAAAGTACAGACACTTGCAGCTGTACAAAATAGAAAGCCTTCAACTCCATGGGACCTTACAATAAAGATATGCTAAAAGCATTGCCTTAGCAGGGTCAAAGTAAGGAGGATATTGCTATAGGCAACTAGATAGCATAGCCCCTGCTCCTTTTACTTATGTAGAAGTTCCAGCAGGTGCTACTTATCATGCAGAGGTGAGGAAAATTGCTCTTCACAAAATTCCTTCTTCCAAACACATTTAAAGGTATAGGAACTCTTTATGACTAATGGGATGTGATTGAAGTACTCCACTGTCCATTCTCAACTTAATTTTGCTATAAAATGAAAGTATATATACATATCACTAATGGGGCTATGGAATACTGCAGTATGTGACTGTAGCGATAGGTTGATGCTTATGGGATTATTCTGGAATAAATGACCCAAGGGCTCAGTCCTCTAAATGCTTATCCATGAATATGTTCCCCTGGTCTACAGGAGACTTATAGATAAATTTATTTAGGCCATATTTGTTACTGTCCTGGAATACAGCACTATTTTAATTTTAGTAATATGAAAAGCTTGCTATAACTGTGAAACCTTATAGTTTTTCACTTGGAAAGGTTATCATCATCTTGTACTGGAGCTCACTGATACCTGGATACCTGAAGTTGTACATCTTAGGACCCTCTTCCCATCATTAGTAGACTTTAAAAAACAATTACTGAAATTTTTATAAGTCCCCAAGCATTATGACATTAATTTTTATGCAGCAAAGTCTTTCAGCACTACTCTGATTTTATTTATGAAGCCAAAGGTACTCCAGGCATTCATGCAACATAATAAAGCAAATTAAAATGCAATAAAATATTTAGACACTAATTTGAGCAATCTAAAATTTCTCTAAGTAGGTCTTCAGGATGCTCTTTCTACAGAACTGGTATTTTAAACCTTGTCCTCAATTAAAAGAGTTTTGGTGATTTTCTTTTCTTTAAGAAACCTGTTCAGCACCATGAAATTACTAGCGGCCAAGATTTACGGAGTCATTCCTGCAAAAGCCTATATACGAATATATATATATATATATAATTTGTATAGTGCTCCATATCTAGACAAATTCCAGAGTAGTGAACAATAAAAAAGATAAAACGGATAAATGAATAAAAAACAATGCATTAAAAACAGAATCACATTAAAACCGTGGCTGGTCAGCAAGGAAGGCTTCCCGAAACAAAGACGTCTTCAGCAGGTGCCAAAAACAACACAGTGTCAGATCCTTCCTGGCCTCCAGAAGCAGGGAGTTCCACAGAAAGGGGGCCACCACACTGAAGGCTCTTCTCTTGGTGGACTCCAATCGGGCCATAGGTCCATGTGGAACCACCAGGAGAATGTCCTCCAATGACCTCAGTGACTGGGCAGGTTGGTAAGGGAGGAGGCGCTCAGCAAATGTGTTAACTTGTTCCAGTTATACCAGTGTTATTGTTGCAACCCTGGTAGGGTTGACACTGTTCTGGAATTAATAACCTGGGCCCCTGTCCAACTCAGTTTTGGTAGAAGTAGCAGCAGCAGCAGCAGCAGCAGTTACGCAGGGGTGGGCAACTCGTGGCCCTCCAGGTGTTTTGACCTACAATTCCCATAATCCCTCACCATTGGCTATGTTAGCTAGGGCTGATGGACGTTGTAGGCCAAAGCATTTGGAGGGCCACAGGTTGCCCACCCTTGAATTAGGGTGACCAGATGATAAGGAGGATGCAGCTGTTGCTGAGCGGAAGACCACACAGTTTGCATGCAAAAAAGTCCTAGGTTCACTTGCTTGCATTACCAAGTAGTGTGAGAAGAAGTCTTGTCTGAAACCCAGAAGAACCTCTCCTGATCAGTGTAAACAATGACTTGTTACAAGGCAGCTTCCCATGTTTCTAGGAGGAAATGGTTCCTATACTTTCGTCCACGACCATTGCCAGGTTTGGGGGGCCCTCAGCAAGGTGGTCTCCGGTCTCCATCACCCTGGTCACACACACACACACACACACACACCGCCCCACCCCAAGGAAGCTTATGTGGGGGACATGCAATTGCAGGCAGAAGTGAGGATGGGTGGCAGCAGGTGACGGGGGGGGGGCGGCGGCTCACCAGCAGCACAGCTCCAGCCACCCAGTACGCCTTCAGCCCAGCTCTCAGAGAAATGCCAGGACAGGTGGCTGCTGCCACAACCTTCATTTCTCCAGCATGCCTCTGGGCCCTGATGTAGCATTGCAGAAGGATGCTACATGGGGGGGCGGGGACACACCGAGGCTCAGAGGCACTGAGAGCGATAAAGATGGCAGTGGCTGCAGTTGCCTGACCTGGCCCTTCTCTTCTTGGTGCTTGGCCCTAAAAATAAAAAAGAATAATAATAATAATAAAGGGTTGATGGCATTTGTGTCCTGGGCCCCGGCATTTGCCCAGTCATGGGCTTGACACTTGTGCAGAACAGAGAATTCAGGAAGCTGCCCTTTTCCACACCTATATGACAGGCAAGCTGCAACTGCTACAAAACTCTGAAAGGCACCACAGCCTTCTCCTCTCCTCTTTGATCCTCTTTGCTCACCCTAGGAGTAGTAATAGTTGCCAAATTTTTGGCTGGTCCTCAAGGTTGGCCTGAGCGACACAATTGGCTGCCTGAGGCTGCGCAGTTAATGGCATCCCACCCCCACCTTCCCCCAACCCACATCATGCCCAAGGCTAGTCAAGTTATTTGGACAACGGATGCAGAACATCCCGTAAGTGCTTTCTCCACTTCCTGGCAGAAAAAAAACCTACGGAAATTTTCTGCCCTGCTTTCTGTCCCCGATCAGCCGCCTGGGGCCCAAGGTCCTGATCTAGATTGGGGCTCCTGTGCTTACTCTAGAGTAAAAAGGGGGGGGAAGGTGTAGCTGCTAGCTACATCTTTGAAATAACTTTGGTCCTGAGTCAACCACCTCAGTAATAGGGGCCTCCTTGTCCCTCCTGCTCCTGCGTTTTTTGAGCCCCTTCTGGGCCCGGGGCATAACAACCCATTTCATTCCTTTTACACAGATCACCAGCCCCATCTTTTACTCTATGCCCTTAACAAACGGTATTTTGCAGTCCTGTTTTAATGTAGTCCACATTCACCCTCCCTCTGTAAACATCTCCGTCCATTCTGAACAGGAAAACCTGACAGAAACAAACAGTGCTGTAACGCGCATGCTCCCGAGAGGCCTGTAGAGCCTTCCGGATTCTGTGTCTTCTTGAAGGCTTCGGGAGATGTCGCCTGTGCACAAATATCCACTGAAGCAAAATCTGGAAGGTCAGGCAATGTGCCTGCAATGGATCTGACAGGCAAGAACTATTTAGAAAGGGGGGGGGGGACAACAAAGATAACCCAAGGGGGGGAGTTGCTGAGTTCACAGGCTTTTTGACATAGTACAAAGGCCTGTGGGAGGAAGAAGCTGGGAGGGACACCGCTTTAATAGCAAAGGCCCGGGACCCCCTATGGATGTGAGGCCTAATGATTCAGTGATCTGGATCAAAGGCGTAAGGATACTATTTTATTTATAGTGACTGTTCAACAGCAAAAGTCTGCAGTAAAATTCTCAGGGGTGAAATGAAAAAACTGCTTGCTGTACATGCAAAGGTAGCAAAATCCTTACCAGATCCAGGCGAACATGAACCACTGCAGGCTAATACAAGCTAGGGATGTCCCGTTCTGTATTTTTTGCATTCATGAACGGTGAGCTGGTCTGAGCAAAAGGAGAACGTTTTCGTGAACAGACTCACGTGAGCTGAACAAGGCGAGTTTGCTCTTGCTGAACGGTTCCTGAAAAATTCTCACACAACCCTAACTGCCACTGTGGTGGAGGAAGGTTTGGTTTTCTTTAATGGGGAAGCCATGTCAAATGCCTGCTAAAACCATGAAGAAGACCACTGGGTGGTCTGTGGAAAACTTTCTTGGCTCCTCAAAGTATTCCTGTAGGATAAAATGAGATATCAGTCGTAAAGCATTTTGTTAATAGTGAAATGTAAGTGAGCAACAAGACCAGGCCTGAAGAGCTGGGCACCACAAAACCTCAGAAACCATAAAACCCGAATACTGTCCATTCACACACACACACACACACACACACACACACAAGCACCAAAGAAGCTGCAAGGAAAAGATGACAACTATACAAAATGCGAGCTACTCAAGCAACATCTGAAGAAAGAAAGGGGGCCACCATGGCCATCCTGACTTTTGGAACAAGCTTTCCTGCCTGTCACAGTCACTTGCCTTTGGTTTGCGATTTCTTGGCACTTAGGCAGCCACTCTCAATAGGCTCTGCAGCAGTTAAAGTCTCGGTTATCAGTTGGACAGCTGACCAAAATGACAGCTGACAGAGCACTTGAGAGCCCTGCTCTCCAAACTTGGTGATGTGTCCTCTTTGGATCTGATTGATTCCCTGGGCGGGCGGGTGCCTTAGAGAGACAGAGGAAGGCCAAGAAAACCCAGAGCGCCGTGATGCAGAGCATACCTTAAACGAATGAAGCCAATTGTGGATAGCAAGAGTGGAATAGGTGGCCCCTTTAAGAGCCTAATTTCAGAGCGCTCTAAATTGCATTTCAAGATAGCACGGAGTGCTCACAAGAAAACCTAAAAACTATGAATCTCAGCAGAAATGGGGGCTGCTATTATACCCCAGCACCGAAGGAAGAGGATTAAATAATTAATCAAAATAGCAACTGAGCATGTTAACAAGCCAGATCAAACTGCATGAAAGATGGAAAAGAATCTTCCCTCCTCTCGCCCCTCCCACATCTTAGGTATACTGATAAGCTTCATTTAAATAATACAGCTATCAGGAGTCCGGAGGAGCAAGTGCAAATGAAAAATAAATTACATGCATAGACATATATGTATAAAGATGTACGACAGCCTTCCCCAACCTGGTGTTCTCTAGAGCCAGGGCTCTCCAACCTTGGGTCCCCAGATGTTGCTGGCCTACAGCTCCCAGCATACCCAGCCAGCATGACTAATGGCAAGGGATTTTGGGAGCTCTAGGCCAGCAACATCTGGGGACCCAAGGTTGGAGAGCCCTGCACTAGAAGATTTGGGCTATAGGATTCCTGACCATTGGCTACGTAGGCTGGGGTTGATGGGAGTGGATGTCCAAAACATCTGGATGGCGCCAGCTTGGGGTAGGCTGGTATACCAGTTTAAGTGTTCCAGTTCTGAAAACCTCTGTCAATGGGACCAGCAGTGATCTCTTGTTCTGTAGTAGTGAACCTGAGATCAGCTTCCACCTGTGTGAAGAGGGATGCTGCTGTGTGAGCATGGCTTGAGAGCTGAGGTCATTCTGTACAAGGGACAAAAAGGGGACCATGGATATAGATTTGCTTCATCCAGAGTGTCTCAGATTGGCTGGTATCAAATGGCTGATACACAAGACTACTTTTTAACATGGGATTAGATGCAGAAGTTGCTAACACAATTGGACCATTTACCTGTGTATGCGTGTTAACTTTGAGGCTCACCAGATGTCCTGACACACTTTCTTAATGCCAGGAGGTGGTGAATCGTGACTTAAATTACACATTTTCAGGATTGGTGATTCTACCTAAACAGTCACAGTGGCTTCACCATATACGGTAAGTAATGATCTGCAAACCCTCCTCTACTCAAATCTTACTTGGAGCACAAATTACCAACTTCCCAGCTGGAAAAAAGATTCCTTTTTGGCGAGAGTCCTAATTGGCACATAGTGATAACCCTCATTCAAGGGTTGAGTGTGGGTTGTTGTTGAACAATGGGTTGTTGTTGAAACGTGGATTATTGTGTTGTCTCTGAACCCACCTGCGCTAACAAGCCATGGCTTGCTAACCACAGACAACCCATGAAGAGAAACCCATGGTTTGTTGTTGGGTTGTGAACTGTGGGTTGTTCACCATGGTTTGTTATCTTGGCTGGGTTCAGACAACATGATACCCAAACACACCTAGACATTATCCCATTGGAGCACACAGGGCCTGACAACCTGCAGAATGGATTCCTGTTGAGGGGTTGGATCGATGCCTTGTGCCCTTCATAACTTTCTTGTTCTAGATTCTTGTTGTGTGATAACCAGTTTTGCTGCATGTGTGCTCTCACAAAGCAGCTTAGGAACTGTAGTATAGGGTGGGAAGCAATAGCATATTGCCAAAACAAAGACGGGACACTCCTGTTTATCATGTGTCATCAGTCCCAATGCTCTGAGGTCCTGATTGGCTGCTGAAATGTGGAGGAAGCTGTAGGCTGGATGGTTTTTGCTACTGCTGTGTGTTGTGTCAATCCTAATATTATTTGTTTTTATACCTAATTATTATTGTATTTTATGCTTTTATATATTATTTACCACCCTATGGAATTTTTGAGTTGAAGGTACAACAGGATGTATCTTTACTAAAGAAAAGAACATTATTTTTACCAATTATTTTTTGAAATTTGCTGCCATAAGCCCGAATCCTAACCAAGCTGACCTGGAAATAAGTTCTGCTGGAATCAGTGGGCATAAGATCCAAATACCGTAAATATGTTTAGGATTATGGCATGAGTTTACAACCTTCATTCTGCACTAACATAGTGTTTTGTTTTGTTTTGACTTTTCTGTACAGGGCCTTCCCCCTGAATATTGAAATCAGGTCATGTCCCTTATGGCAAATCATTTACATTGCAAACTCCCCCGCTTCTCTGATTTACTTTTCAAGTCCCCCCCCCCATCTGTTTGCATAATTGGGGCTTTTGAGAGAGGCAAAGAAAGAGAGGGGGGGAAGAGAATATATGCATATTTGTGTGTAGCCCTCCTAAGTCTTCACACAGCTGGCAGTCTCGAAAGCTCCACTACAGCATGGGTTCAACTGAAGTGGAAATAGCTTCTCTTTGAAAGCAGAGAGAATTAGGCTCCAAAAGAGACTCAGTTAAATTAGTCCCCAAAGTGCCAGAGAGGGAGCTGAAAGCTTCAGCCTAAATAACAGCCAATGGGATGCGTAGTAAATAGCATTTGATGTGTTGTTTCTAAGGGATGGAAAAGTAAAAGGCTGTCCACGCAAACTGGAAGTCTACTGTTCTCTTGAGGTAATGGGAAAGACTTGGATAAATGCATTCTTTGCAAACATGGTGAGAGATAAAAGACTTTCCACATCTGTGTCAGCAATGGCAGTCGTGCAAGTAGGATGAACAAATGGAATGAGCCTTTGGTTTCCTTTTCGAAAGGGGGGAATGTCTCAGCAGCAGCTTCCAGTGCCCCAATATATATGCTGCTGTATCCCTTCCTGTGTCAAACTGGGTGATACTGATCGGAACCTTCTTTTGCTGGAGTTCAAGCTCTGCCACTGTGCTCAGCCATTTAATGTCTTCTCCTCTAATCATAGACTCCTGCCCCACATGGTATATGACATACCACCTGCCCCCCCCCTACAGCCAATGACATTTATTGTATTTTTTCAATTTTTCATTGCCAAGCTTCAATTTTTTTTTAACTTAATTTAATTTATTCTATCTATCTACCACTGACCATATCTAAAAAAAAAAATCTGTAAGCGGTTCACAAAACCAAAAAATTAATTACTGTCATAACAACTACAAGAAGTCATCAGTTAAAATGTTTAGAATGAAAACTAAAAACACAGTAAGTACTAGACCAATTAACTGGACAGCGCAATCATTCAGGGAAGGCTTGGGTAAAGGAATGGGTCTTTAACAAATGCCTAAAGCACAACACAGTTGGTGCCTCCCGAATACCAGTGGGGAGAGCATAACCTGGTCCCAGGTTATTCTGGGCTTTAGATACCAACAGCAAGACCTTGAACTTGGCTTGGTAGCTAATAGGTAGCCAGTGCAGTTGCTTCAGCAACCAGTGTAATATGTGCTTGTAATATGTGCGTATTCTCAGAGCAGCTTTCACAATTAAAAAAAAAACAAATCAAATGTAACAAGTTAATAACAAAATTTAAAAAGTGTATGTGAAGGACTACGACCAGTCCTTTGATTTCTGACGAGAGATCAGAGGCTACAAACTGGCAGCCTTGATTCCGTCGTCTCCAAATCACCTCACTATGAACCCGGCCTCGGGTCTCAGACACTGGAAGTCTGGAATTAGCACTGGACCAGCTGAGAAGCTACACACACCCTGTAGGGGAAAGTGAAATAAAGTTTATTTTGGGTTAGTCAGTTACAAATTAGGTGGGGAGATAAGGGAAGTGAAATTGACAGATTGGAATACCTTGTTACACACAGTCAGAGCTACAAAAGAACAAAACTAGATTTCACACTACAGTATCCAGGCACTTACATGTTGGCTTGGGGGTTGCTCTCCTTGGGGTTTGCCTCAGCCACAGCCCCGCTCCGCACTCCTTCATGTCCAGAACAACAACAAAACCTAGAAGCCACGCTGACCATATCGATGCTCTCCCGCCCCTCCCCTTGATAGCCCGACTGTCTCTTGGCCAATCATGATTAATTCATCCAGGCTAGGCAAGAGAGGGGGGGGTGGCCCTTAGGTGTCAGAAAGGTGACCATACCTAGAGTGCTTGGTGGACATTTGCATGCGAATACGTCACAGACTCTGAGGCGACACAAGAGCCCCCAGGAGAAACTATGTACATTCACAGGAGATCCTCAGCCTCCGGCTGGGATTACACTTATTTACCTGTCTGTGGTGGGGAAGGACACAGGGGGCCAGTTCGCACGACCCAGGCTGCGGGCGGGGGAGGCACCACGGGGAGGCGTCCGCAGGGTCCAGCGGGGCGCCGCAGACGACCTGCGCCCCGCGTGCGTGGGCGGACCCCGCAGTACCCGCACCTGCACTGCGGGCCTCCTGGCGCTAGGGGGCGGGGCCCTGGGATGCCCAGAGGGGCCGTTTGCCCCTACAGGCTGGAGCGGCGGCCTGCTCCGGTGCTCTGGGCTGCCGCCTCTGTGGGGACCCCACGGGACAGGCCGCCCGCTGTTCGCACGGCACGGTGACCACACAGCGGTAGGGGATTACCCCTCTGACCATGGTCACTTTGCGTGCGTCCCGCCCACGGCTGTCACGCAGGGGCACCCCCGGTCGGCGTGCACACGACACGGGAACCGCAGGGGACTTGCGGTTCCCGTGTCGTGCAAACAAGCCCAGGAACTCAGCATGCTTTTCTTCACAGTGTAAAACAGCATATAAACACTGGCAGCAATACACTATTTGAATATTACAAAGATGGTACATATCTTTGTAATATACAAATAGGCATGAGTCTAAGGCACATCCAAAGCTGCCTCCTGTTAATATATTTATGTAACAACTTCATGTGTAATCCCTACTCAAGCACCACTACAAGGCTATCCTCAGAGCTTCGGTACTTTAATCTAGGGGACCTGAGGCCATGAGTTTATATAATACTGATGTGACTCTCAGAGGTCTAGAAATTTTTTTATAGCCCATAGTGTCCTTGGGGCTAGCTCTGAATTTATTTTCCATCCAACTATTTGCCCTGAAGGACTTTTGTGTAAGTGAAAATTGTAAGACTGACAATCCCAATATGCTTGGACAAGATCAGGGACCCAAAGACTGACAAGCAAAGAGTTTGATGCTGTTCTCCATGTTTAAGCATCTTCTATATGAAAAGCAGCTGGATTCCAAACAAACCAGCAGCAACAACTTTTGCTCTGCCGTTCAGATGTGTACATGCTCAGCCATTCAGAACTCCTCTGCACGCTTTCTTTTGGCAAGGAGTGTCTACATGGTAAAAAAGCAGTGTGATTCTCTCCTGGGCCACAATTCTCATCTTGCATATGTTCCACTATGCCAGGGGTGGGGAACATGTGGCCTTCCAGATATTTTGGCCTTCAACTCCCATAATCCCCTACTCATTGGCTATGCTGGGTGGAGCTGATTGGAATTTTAGGCCAAAACATCTGGAGAGCCACAAGTTACCTAGTACCTACCCCTGCACTATGTCAACTTCTGGACCATGGTTGGGGGGGGGAGCAGATTCTCCTCAGCCAAGCCATGGATGGTGTGTGTGTGTGTGTCTGCCTCACAAATACATTGGCCATGGAGACTGCCCCCCCCCCCCGCTCAAGGCCACCTCAGTACAGAGTGAGAGGGGAATATAGATGCCTGGTGGCTATTTTTGCTGACAGCCACAGATTTTCTATATAGTTTAGTTTGGCTCCCAGTTCACAATTATTAATTGCGTAAGTCATCAAGCATAAAGTAACCAAGTGATAAGAAATCAGCTACATATGTATAACCATATGTGAACCTTCTCCAAGATCTTGACAGAAACCAGGAAAATTGATAGGCCATCATTTTATTCACTGAGGATAAAAAAAATCTACCCTACTCCACTGCTCCCTAAATTTTCTGCTTCCAGAAATTACTTGGGACTCCCAACTATATAATCCTATGCGTTCCTCAGGTCAAAGCAGCTTATTTCTAGCTTGGCCTGATTTCAAGGCCAGAAATAGGGGTTATTTTCAAGATCTTCAGAAAAATATGAAGGAAATTATCAAAAGGCAGAAGCAAGAATGGGTTTTTTTTTGTTTTTTAAAAAATATTTTAAAGATTTCTGTTGTTCCAGCAAATGGGCTTTTGCTTTGTAAAAGAACATATATCCATAACATTGATCTTCAAATCAGTAGTATTCTGCAATTTTCTCATGTTTATGGAAGCTTAGAATGATTGAGTTTAGATCAAAGGAATAAAAAGAAATGCATTTGCTTTGCTTTTCCTTTCTAGAGTAAATTCATCAAAAGAAAATAGTGTGGTTCCCAGTAACAGTTTCTGTTTAGGTGGTAGGAGTTCTCACTGCAATACTGAAAAATACATTTATTTACTTTTTATTTATTTAAAAAGCACACACCTTATACTACCTTTCAACATTGCTTCCAGGGTGGGTTATAAAAACAAAGGCATGAATGGTAGAGGCTGAAAATCCAGCACTCTTCTGGGAGGATGGCTTCTCCAGACTGGGTTCTCCATCACCTGGGTTATATATTTATTTATATCCCACGCTTCATCCAAGGAGCTCACCATCCAAACAGTTCTTGCCCCCTTATCCTCACAACAACCCTGTGAGGTAGGTTAGTGTCAGGTCCAAGGTCAGCTTGTGAGCTTTGGGCTTGAGAGGGAATAGTCCAACTAACTACTACACCACACTGACTCTCCACAAAACTGTAAAAGTTTATCTTGCATGCATATACTGTTAGAAGAATGGTGCTCTGCCATGCAGGGAAAGGGGGAAGGCAAAATCTTTGAGAAGGGCATCTCCCTGCCATGACCCATGACAAGAGATCCCTCCATCAGTGACCTTGAGCAAGAGAGAACCACCTCAGAGGTCCCACAGCCCCGAATTCCACCTGCAAGAGCCTTCAATAAGAAATAGCTTGGAGACTTCTGAGAAGAACAGATTGGCAGCCCATGTCCGACCTCAACAAAGGCCAGACTCTAGGCAGCCAGGATCTGGGACCTGTGGGGAGTAGGTGTATAGTCAAACCCAAATATGGGTTGAGTTCCAGAGCATCATCCGAGGAGAATGAAAAGGTGCTTAGGCAGAGGGGGTGTCTTCACACACAGGAGAAGTTTATCAGACTGAAGAAGAGTAAAGTCTGAGGCTAGGGCTTTATGACAGTGTCTGATGGAGACGGACAGCTGACTAAATGTTTAGGGAGGTTTGCAATGCAGCTTAGATGGTACCGTCAAAGCACCGAGCACAGTCTGCCAGACATATTGTGGAAATGTGTGCTATTCTGGTGGCATAGGTAAAGTGTTCAAACCTGACCATGGTTCAGGACCACAACCACCCTGGTGAGTTCCAGCCACTGACTCTTGGAGTGGTGGTTCAGGTGCTTCGGATGAAACATATGGAAGCCTTGCATCAGCCCACTAACCACATGGGGCTGTCTAGAAGTCCCCGGTTGCAGCAACACACACACATGACTTGATGGTATCCAATGGCATCGCAGTCCACAGGTGCAAACTAGAGAACCACTACTCTCAATACGTTGCTTTTTATTTATTATATTTATTATATTTATACCCCGCCTTTTTTCCTTCAAGGAACCCAAGGTGGCTTACATAGTCCTCCTCCACCTCTCCATGTTATCCTCGCAACAACCCTGTGAGGTAGGTTAGGCTAAGAGTCAGTATTTAGAGTAGTATTTGAACGGAAAGCTGGACTAGATGGACCATTGTTCTGATCCAGCAAAGCTCTTGTTATGGATGCCAATGAAAGGCTCAGGCCACACCTTCCATTCTGGCAGGCATGTGGAGCTCAGCCTAGAAGCCCAGAGCATCAAGAACTATGTACCTACAAAACAGACTGTCAGTTGGAGGAGAGAACTAGAGGCCATTTCAGGTAGGAGTTTTGACATAGCGGCTTATTATTCTCCTGCCCTGAGAAGTCAGGTGATGATCAGGGACCAGTTTGATATTATTTATTTATTTATTTATTTCTATACTGCCCAATAGCCGAAGCTCTCTGGGCGGTTCACAACAATTAAAAAAATACAATATAAAATACACAATAAAACATTATTAAAAAAAATTAAAAACCAAATTTAAAATAACACAAAAAGCTAAAAACAAGTTAATACAATGTGACCAGTAGGAAAAGTTAAAAAATAACCCACTTCCCACCATGCACTATTTAGAATTGTTAACAGAGGGCAGTCTTAACCTGGCGCCGAAAAGATGACAGAATTGGCGCCAGGCGGGCCTCGTGGGGGGGGGAGCTTGTTCCAGAGTTGGGGGGCTACCACAGAAAAGGCCCTCCCCTTTGTTGTCGCCCTCCGAGCCTCCCTCAGAGGTGATATTACCGAAGGACCAAAATATTAGTTGATTTTCTTCAGTCTGAGCAAGTTGTCACTGCAGAGGTGGCGGGTTTCCCCTCTAAAGTCTACACTTCTAGCCGGTCTGCCTGCTGGTCTCTATCCTAGCAGCCCACACCCTGCCTCTGTGGTACCTGCTTGCCCTCAAATAAAGCACGTCGTGGCATCTTCTCACTAGCCCGTTCCTCTCCTCCTGCTCTGATTATTCCCAATGACATATCTACATCTATGATGATTTTCTTTTAAGTGCCCGTCGGTACTTTTTCTCCACATAAGCCACACTGCACCGCTTCTAGAAACCAAACGTAGAGCCCTAACAGACAAAGAGACTGGGAGTCTTTGAGAGTGTCCAGAAATGTTTTTTTAAAAATTATATATATAAAACATGTATAAGACAACAACAATTACGTAGACCTGTAAAATACAACGTCTTAAGGGCTGAAGATGATACAAATGTCCTTTCAGACTTGAGGACCTCTCTCTCTAGATGAAGTAATATTAGTGCCAAAGTTTTTTTTGTTTGGTGCTTCCAGAGAATGTCCTCACAGCATGTAAGCTTTCTTAACTTGTGTGTAGAAGCCAAATGAGCACTGCCTCAGGAGCTTGGTAGATGAAACCAACCTTGAATTGGAGTGATACAGAGCATTAGCTTGTATATTGACCTTAGTGAAAACTACAGGGCCACTGAAGAAGGCCTTTGGGACGAAACGCGTTTGGCTTCTACACACAAGTTAAGAAAGCTTACATGCTGTGAGGACATTCTCTGGAAGCACCAAACAAAAAAAACTTTGGCACTAATATTACTTCATCTAGAGAGAGAGGTCCTCAAGTCTGAAAGGACATTTGTATCATCTTCAGCCCTTAAGACGTTGTATTTTACAGGTCTACGTAATTGTTGTTGTCTTATACATGTTTTATATATATAATTTTTTAAAAAACATTTCTGGACATTTTTATATTACATTATAAAATTTAATCTATTTTACTATATTTTATGGTTATTTTTTATATATACAAATTCTTGACTTTTAAGTTTCTATGCTTTGTGTTTGTCAGGATTTTAAACATAGTCCCTTGTTGTATGTTTCAGTCTTTGAGAGTGGCCATTGTGTGTGTTTTAGGTACATAAGGTAAGGCACATTTTATGTAAGTCATTCAAATAAATGCTGATTTTTATGGTATTCCAAAAGTTGCTGGCTTCTCATAATTAATCTATGGGGGGGGGGGGAATAAGAGCATAAAAAGTAGGTTAAAATAACCCTCAGGATCAGTTGTGAAATCAAAAAGAAGAAAGTTCAGCATTAAATGCTACAATTTTGGATCGAGGTGAAATCCAAATGCAACCCGTTAAAGCTCAAATGTGGGGCATAGAATTTTAAAATATGTGGCAAATGCTGGGCTTTAAAGTGTATGATCAATTAAGCAAGTGGTTTGCAAACCTGGAATGCAATTTCTTCCCTTCAGTTCAGCATATTTTTCTTCCCCTCCCTTCAATATAAGGGAAATAGAATGCTCACAACTATTTTAGAAATCTTGGGAAAGGATTCATGCTTAGATAATGGACTGGTGACACTAACCACCTAGACAAGTCAAATATATTTCAGATTTCAAGGGGGAAATCCAAATTTGAATTTTTGATGGGTTTTGAATCCACTCCTTCCCCCCCCCCCAAAAAAAATTAGAGGTAGCCTTTTTTCTTTTTAACTCTTCAGCCCTCTCAGAACACTGCCATATCTGGAAATATATAGGTTCAAATTCCACTAAGCCACGTATCTCACTGGGTGGCTAACTCTCACCTACCACACGGGGTTGTTGGTAAGGATAACATGGGAGCGGAGAAATCACATATGCCACCTTGAGCACCTTGGAGCACTCTGGGGTATAAATATAACAAGTTGCAGAGCAATCCTAGGGCCATAGGATTATGCGGAGACCCAGCTCCCAAGGTCAGAAAACAGCTCCAACCTCGGAGCGGGGGATCTGTGCTTGGAACAACCTCCCCCCCCCGCCCCATCGCAGCCAGTGCAGAAAGAACCATGTGGTAAGAGAGACCTTGGAGAAGGGGTAAACGGGGTGGGGAGGAGGTAGGGAGGAGACCAGTGCCACCAGGATACGATGTATCCTGGCGGCACCTCAGCCTCCTTCCTTCCCCCTCTGAAGCGCTGCAGTTAGGCAGCCGAAATTGGCCATCTAGCTGCTTTGTAGAGTGGAAGAAGTGCGGAGGTGACCTTTGCCCCCTCCGTGCTCTTCCCGCCCTGCACAGGAGTGGGAGTCTGGAGTAATCCTCTGAGTTTGGAGGGTTATGGGCAGCCCCATTGGATTGCACCCCAAAAATGCTGATTGGAACTAAGGGGGGGGGAATGGAATGAAAAGGTGGCCAAGCAGCCCACAGGGGAGCAGCAGACACCACCAAAGGCGACTAGGCACCTGGAGTTTTGCACCCTTTCCCATGCATACCCATCATGTTGGAAGACTGCGCAAGCGTCTGTAACATTGCAACAGCTGTGGAAGCCATTATGCATCTTTTCCAATTCACAGCCTTCCTCGGGATGCTCAAGGGAAATAGTTTCCTTCTCATTAAACAGAAGGGTCAGTGTAACATTATCTCCTGGGAAAGGCGGGGAAGGCTAGGGGAGCGCTTATCAAGTGACAGTGTCAGTACTACCAGCCACCACCAGAGCTGCGGCATTAATTGGGAGACGTTCCTACATGTAGCCAACAATTGCACTTAATTTGCTTAACTTTGTGCTTCTGTTCTGTTTTTCTGAGGGTTTCTCTTGCCAGACTCTGAAAAGACAGAATATAGTCTCCAACGTTCAGCCTGTAATCATTATTAAACCCAGACCTCCTATCAATCTAATTTTATTTTTCTGGGACCCAAGTTCAGTCCAGCTGTATGCTGAAACTTTATCAAACACTCGTTTTGGGTTTCGCTGCCACCGATGGGTCAAGAACGCTGCCGGAGATCAGCATTTACAATGAAACCTTTATAAAATGCAGCCGTCTAAACATTTCTTAAGTAATTGCCATGAAACAGATATATATGTCTACTGCAGCAGAAAGCAGGTTGCTTATGTGCATGGCCATTTTCTGCCTGCAAGGACTCCGTCGCCAGCTTCTAAAGAAGGTCAGGGTCTCACATTACAGCTTAAAAAATCCAGGTGCAGTCTTGCAAGTTCCATCCATGTCTACAGTTACAGGCAAAGATTGCATTGAGTACAGCAGGGGGTAAAACCGAGGGCCAAATTACACAATGACCCTCTTTGTGGTAGCTGCTTCCCCGCCCCCCCTTAGACTGTGGCAGGTCTCTAAAGGGCTCATCCAACTTAGAGCACAATCTTACAGGATTGATGCTTGGTAGATGGAGGCCTGTGATCTCAGAGCCCTGCAGGGTGGGAAGGAACGACGGAGGCGTTTACGGCCTCTGCGTCTTCCAATTTAGCATTTTGTGCTCGTTGGGCCTCTGAGCCCCCCTGCCCCCCCACTCTGTCTATGGCCTCGCCAGGGGGGGCGGGGCGGGAATCCACCATATCCTATGACACCTGGACACCTTCCCAGAGACCATAGGATTTCACTCTTCATTTATCTTATTATATTTACAATATTTATATGTTGTCCAATAACATGAGTCCTCTGGGCAACTTCAAAATGAAAATGAAAAGATAAATACAAAGAACAGCATAAGAACTAATATAGCACAAAAACAGCTACAGAAAACAAAATCAGTACAGTCAAGCCCATACCAGCACCAAAATATCACAAATCTTAAATCCAAGAATACCCAATAGAGCTAGAAATCAGTAAGGGAGCATGTTTAGACAGAAAAAGGCCTACAACTCCCAGCATGCCCCAGGCTTCCTCTCCATGGATCCAAGCAGCGATTGAAGTGTGTGTGTGTGTGTGTGAGAGAGAGAGAGAGAGAGAGAACTAAGCAGAAGAAAGAATGTGGCTTCCCCTCACCCCATACAAACACTACATTTCCATTATAGGGATGTGTGAGGAATCCAATAGGGCGGTGAAAATCTGATGGATTTTCACAATCCCCCCCCCCCCCGATTCTGGTTCGCCAGCCCTGCACTGGTGCCAACTCGCTATGTCGTGAGTTGAGCCAGCTCGCAGACTTCCATCTCTAAGACGGGACGCAGTTTGCACATTTTTTTCAAATGCTACAGAAATTTGCTCAAATTGTGCAATTTGTGTAACTCTATGCAAATTGTGTAAATCGCGGTATTTTGCACGTTTTGCGGAAATCAGCACCCGAAAAGCATGTGGATCCAGCACAACTTGTGCAAATAGTGTGATTTTACACAAATCACGCTAGAGCCATGTGCTTTTCATGTGCTGATTTCCGCAAAATGTGCAAAATACCACGATTTATGCAAACTGCGTGAAATGATGCAAATTGCGCAATTTGCGCAAATTTCTTTCGTATTAAAAAATGTGCAAACTGCGGCTCGTCAGTTAGAGATGGAAGTCTGCAGAAAACCTGCCGACTCAGCCCGCTTCCAACAATCGGGTCGGAAACAGGCAGGAAGTCTGTGGAGCGCTAACGAGCTGGACTTCCCAGCATCAGCACATCCCTATGATATGAACGAATACTCTCTGCCCCAACACCAGAAATGTTCTTGTCTACACAACTCACAGGAGCAGTGATTGGATAGGAGCGCTGTAGCTCCGTAATATTTCTCCCTCCTTGATTGTTTTTTTTGCCTATCATGGTGGTGGGGGTGGGGGTACACCAAGATGCTCTACATCAGAGGCTGTTAGAGAAAGAAGGCCCTTATGAGGTCAAAAAGCGGCAGGCCCAGCTAAGTGGAATCAAGGAATGTTTGTATCCCCGTAACTTCTGTCTGCACCACCTTAAGGAGTTTTTCAGCCATACTTTTCAAGAACTGACATAGCAGGTTTTCCATTGGTGAAAAGGAGCACACACACACACACCTCTGAGCATGAAGAAAGCTCTGCTTCTTGTAACCAAGGTTTTAGTGATTCATCAGCTCCTGCAGGGTTAACCTATCGGCTCACCTCTCACTTTCCATGCATTTGTAGCTTTAAAGCGTACACATGTACTATGTTAATAATTTAAGGCTTCGGTCTTATTCCCTGATTTGTTTCACTCGAGCAGTTTGAGTACAATACGAAAAACAAAACAAAAACCAACGAGAAGAGGGTTTAGGTCACATTAGGTGAGGCAATACCTAAAACTCAGACAAGGTCATATGGAACTATCTGAAAGAGAGACAGATGCGTCCGTAGGAAATTCCTGTTGCAAGCAATCATCACTTACTACTCCTTTTAACTGGAGATGCCAGGAGTTGAAGCTGGGACCTTCTGCCTGGAACGCACATGGGCTCTGGCTCTTTGCAAATCGAAGGTTCACTTCTTGGCATCTCTCCATTCTAAAGCATCCCAGGGGCTTGTTTATTTATTTACAACATTTGCTGGCCCCATAACAAAGTACTCTGGGCGGATTGCAATAAACAAACATAAGAACAATTTAAATACATAAGAGAACATATGCGCAAAAGCAAATAAAATATGGCAAGAACAACAACAAAACAACTCACATCATCATGTATTGTACTTTTATTGCATTCTTTGCTTATTCTTGTTTTGTTTTGTTGCAACCAATGGTTGTGACAATAAAATGTCATTCATTCATTCATTCATTCATTCATTCACATCACCCCAAAATTAAGCACACAGATTTTAAAATGGATGACAGGTGGAATAAAAGACCTCTGCCTGAGACTCTGGAGAGCAGAGTCTTACACATGTACCATGTGTAGTCCATGTAGTCACTGACAATCTGAGTAGATGATACTAGGCCAGATGAACAAATAATCTGGCGTGGTCTAAAGTGGTTTCCTACAATCCAAGGAGTCCCTGATGACTGATTACAACTGACTGTCCAGCAGCAAGGAGGAGGAGGACGGAGCCACGGTGGCTTGTTGGCTGGCTAGAATCCTTGGGGGTGAACTCACATGGAGAAGGAAGAAAAGATGAGCAGCTGGTAGGCTAGTGGCAGACAGGGAACTGCACAGCCCAGAAAATCAGCCACCAGCAATAATCAAGTCAGTCACAGACCCAGCTGGGCCACCATTCCATCTTTGCTTGTGCTTGTATCTGTATGAAAGGATGTGAAGGAGCACTTCTTTCTGTGTGCACACTGCATAGTGGGAGTGCAATGGTCAATGTATTCTAGAAACTTAATTCTTGGACTTCAGAATACCTAGATTGTGACTTAACCTGTGGTCTGTGGCTTGGTTTACTTTCTTGGCTGCTCTGCATGTGTTTTTGTGTTCTTTGATATGGATCAATCCATCATCCTTGGGATATATGGATACAAATGCTTGAGAATCCGATCTTAGAGAATTCTGATATGAACTGACCTGATCTAAACCTGGAATAATGTGTAGATTAACTTTCCACCGACAGTTCCATTTCTTGAACATTCCTATGCAACTCTTGGCTTAAAA
The DNA here is from genome assembly GCA_021292165.1 of Shinisaurus crocodilurus. Classification (NCBI taxonomy): domain Eukaryota; kingdom Metazoa; phylum Chordata; class Lepidosauria; order Squamata; family Shinisauridae; genus Shinisaurus; species Shinisaurus crocodilurus. Next base: position 4,657,047 of record CM037889.1, read on the forward strand.
TACATCAAAATAGGTTTTCAAATGTGTATTATTATTATTATTATTTTTGAGAAAATACATTTAGAGAGGATTATTTGGAGAGAAAATATGTTTTAACGTAAGTATTTTTTAAATTGCAAATGAATGCAGAAATGGGATGGAAAGACTTACGGATGAGCTTGTGCAAAAGAGACACAGACTGGAAATAGACTGATACACTCATCCCCAACCTTGGGACTTTTCTCAGCCTCAGTGTTCCCCCATCTGCAAAATGAGTAAATGTTTTCTAGATCGCCACCTAAATGCTTAATTTCTTAATAATATACTGCATATATCTGTGGCATGGATATGACTGGGCTTGCCTCTTTGTGGGACCTAGTCTGCATGTGGTTTTAGTTCTTGCTTTGTGCTTGTGACAGAGTATAGCCTGGATTATGTTAGCTTGATCTGTGGTGTTCTGATATCAGGCGTGGATAGTATTGCTACTGGGGGTCTTATAACATGGCCCTCCAACCTTGGGTCCCCAGATGTTGCTGGACTACAGCTCCCAGAATCCCTTGCCATTAGCCATGCTGGCTGGGTATGCTGGGAGCTGTAGGCCAGCAACATCTGGGGACCCAAGGTTGGAGGGCCCTACTATATAAGAATAGAGTTTTACTAAGTTCCGCCCTGAACCCCTCCTAAGTAGCAGATTTTTTAAAATTTCAACTGTCAGCAGCCCTCTTTCTGTTACAGAGCTACAGTAATAGTAAATACATCATCCATTAAATATTTCCCTATCAGGCAAATGGTAGGGACACATGAAAATGCTGAAGATTATCCGCTTGCTGTGTGGAAGATGCCCAATGTACCACGGGGCTCCCTGCCACACATATTTGGTCGGGATTTAGCAGCCCTGCTTTATCCAGCATGCCCAAGGCAAGGCAAGCCAAAGAAAATTAGTTTATGGTGAAAAACCTTTGCTTGGACCTTCTTGCTCCCCCCCCCCCCATTCCGTTTACAGGCCTATTAACTTTAAGACTAGGCTTACTACTGTTTCCTCAACAACTCGGTGTTGTTACTAGTGGCACAACAGGCAAAAAAAAGTCAACAGATACAGCTTTTCATGGGATGGAGATGCATCGATGGGACATTCTGCAGCTGTTGAAATTCTGACGGTAACACAGATGTAATTCTGATAATGAACCAAAGCTTATGTCAAAGGCAACAAAGGAAGCAATCCAATTTAATAAATGACAAGAGGGCAATGCTTCCTCCCTTATTTCTATATAAATAAGATATAGTCTAACTTTTCTGCTACACTTCCCTGTAGTTTAATTTGTTGTAGATGAGTAGAATTTCTGAGAAAACATTGTTCAGCATAGCAAGTAAAATACCTGTTCATCGGCGTGGGTGGGATGACTATTGTTACACAAGCATACCAGTGTTCTTTAAAATGTTTGTGACAGAAACTGATTTTTAAGAATGATTTTTAAAGAACAAAAATACACAAACTTATGAACTCTTCTAACTGATTGATACACCCACATTAACTGACCCCAAAAGGCCTTGCCTTTTTGGTTGTGCTTTCCCTGCCTCAGACCTTGTCCACATACTGTGTTTGGCCCCTCCGCCATGATGTTGATCTTATTGGCTGCTTCCCCCAGAACAACAACCCCTCCGGCTGGCAGCTGAGAATGGTTAAAATCCACAACTAGTCAGGGATAAAATAGGCATCATCCAACACCACAGGCCATTCTAATAGCACAGTCTGGCAGTATCTACTCGCTGTATTCAGGATACTTGGAATGGAAAAGATCACAGGGACACTTTGTTAGATCCTAGTGATTACATTCCCAGGATTTTAAGAGTATCCACTGTAACCTATCAAACTAGGAATTCTAAATCTTTAAAAGAACAAATCACCAAGCCTGAAAAGGGTTGTGGCTATCAGAGGGAAGAATAGAAATGATTTCTCTGTGAGGAAATGGAAAATTGCTTGTTTTGTCTGTTCCCAGAAGGGAACAGCCACAGGAAGGTTTGAGGAACAGGGAGACACAGAGCTGGACCAACATTTATCAAAAAAAAGTATTTTATGAGAATTTTCTTTTTCGGGACTGGAAATTTTCAGGATCCCCCTCCCCGCCAGGTCCATTGCCTATGAATAGGAAGAAGTCTTGGAGGCCATTTTTGTTCAGCTCTAGACCACAGCCCATTTTCATAAGGAAACGTTAAACTGATTTTTGCAGCCCTGCGCTTGTAAGCTGAAGAAGGTAGTTACACTGACTGGGATGGGCATTTCATTTTAAAAATGTCTTTTCTTTCACAAAGTGTCTTTCTTCTACTTTGTCTCATGCTGAATTACCATCACAAGTGACATATTGTAGACTAAAAATGCAGGGGGCTGGGTGTGTACTGTTAATTGTGAAAATGCAGGGTGCAGGGAAAGATTCTTCCCCTTGGAAAGGAAAAAATAGGCTGAGAAGAAACATCTAAGGCAGGGGTGGGCAAATCATAGCCCTCCAGATAATTTTGGCCTACAACTCCCATGATTCCTCACCACTGGCTATGTTGGCTAAGGCTGATGGGAGTTGTAGCCCAATATCTTAATAGAAGTAGGGAAAAGTGTGGCAGGTGCACTTAGGGGTCTTGGTGGGTGCTAGTGTGCCCATGGGCGCTGCATTGCTGGCCCTTGATCTATGGTGTTCCCAGCAGGATTCTGATTCCTCCTCCTCAAGAGGAGAAGCCTCTGATATATACCTCTCAGACCTAGGTGAGGATATGGCCTTGGAAGCACCCATCAATGCCCAGGTTCTAAAGTCACCACCATATGCTAGTTGCCTCCATGCTCCTTTAAGACCTCATGCAGTGTGTGGAAAGAGCTAATAGCCTCTAGGAAGCTCAAGTCCTATGTAAGGCTCAGTCTGAGTCTGCCAGTTGTTGGAGTAATGTACAAGTTGAGCTTGTCTGGCTTCCAGATCTGTCCTACTTGGAGCTTTGCTGTGATGCTATCCCCTCCTTGCTTTCTTTACTTGGTACCTGATCTTGGCTTTGACCGACCTTGTTTTCTGGAATCTCCCGCATGTTGACCATCCTAGAACCTGACCCTTCTATGCCTGATCTTGCCTATTGGATCTGAACCCTCCCTGGGAACCTGGGTGCAGCAGTACCCTCAGCTTGGCTAACCCCCGTATTCCACAGGACCCAGGACCCAAAATGGTACGCTAGCAGGCAGTCTCCTATCAAGGCACTGACCAGAACCAGACCTCCTTAGTTTCAGCAAGATGGCATAGCTGCATCATGTGCCAGGGTGTGCTGAAGCTCTTCTCCACCAAGGTCTGACACCCGGCAGTGGGGGAGGAGATGTGGGAGGGTGCAAGGCTGCCCCTTATCACCCATAGCGACAGATGCAGCATGCAACAGCACAGAAGCATTCAAACATCAAATGGCATATCCAGCCACTTCAACAGGGCTCAGGGGACATTGTGTTGTGGATGCATATCTGTGCAGCTGCGCCATCTATGGAAATGGAAAGCTGCTTATGTACATGTATCTCCCTTGCTGGACTATGGTTTCTGTTTGCAAACACCATGATGGATTATGTATATACAGTATTTGCCTCTTTCACCTACATGTGCTCCCCTATATTTCTTTGGTTTTTTGTCCTATTTGCACAGATTTAGCCCTTTGAAGCTGTTTGATTGGGTTCTTAGTTTGCCTTTTAGTTTGCATGCTGACAGTTCTGTCTTCTGGGCAAGTACAACTCAAGGGATACAAAGGACAGTTTTTAAAGTATGTAAAGAGTTGAAGATATTTATGTACGGGGGGGGGGAGGCATCTCAAGTCTTCATTCCTTCTTGCAAATCACATCAGTTGCCAGAATGAAATGCCACGCTTTAAATGAAACAGTGAATTTTGAGAGGAGGAAGTCCATAGAAGATAGTGATAATAACCATTTTTGCAAGTATTTAATGTTAGTATCTGATTGCCAAGCATGCAGAAGTTGGATAATAGCTACCCTTTCTGTCTTCCCCGCATTTGGTTTGAAAGCCAATTTCAGCTCAGTTTAATCCTTGATCAAAGTAGCAAAATTTAGCACCGGATTAACAATTCCCATATTTAAAGCTGTCACTTAGAAATGTAGGTGATCCACATCAACATTAAATATCTTAGACAAAGCCTAGCAAACACTTTCAGATGATGCTGAAAACTGTTCCTATTAACCCCCAAAGTAGAAGTACACAATTATCTATGATGCACAACTCCATGGATTTTTATGTGTTTAGTGGACCCCACTACATACATGGACTGGATGTACAAACCCATAATTTTCTGCTACCTGCTTACAAATACTAACTACACCACTGAAAACAAGTTCATTTTCATTGACACACACATTATCAGTGAGTGTGCTACCAGAGATGACAGGAAACAAATGCTGGGGAACCCTGCAAAATTCACTCGAGAGGGGGGGGGTGAACTTGGGGAAAATACTTCCCCGCAGAGACCACTTCAGCAAGACAGAGCAGGATCAGCCTCCCTTCACCCCTGAGGTGACCACTGGGGGAGGGATTCATGGCTCTTTGCACTGGCTGAGAGACATGAGCACAGTTCAGTTCCTCCAGCCAACACTATTCACTCCCCATTCCTGCTCAGGGCTAGCACCTGCACACTCCCCTCTGTTGTCAGAGCTCTTACCCAGTGGCAGAGGAACACCCCACCCACAGTAGTGGCTGGTGGCTCCAATGTCAGTGGGGCAGCAGACAGAGTATCCACCCTCGGCTCCAGGCGGAACATTAAAGGAGCTATCCACGGCGCTGAACCTAGGTTGAGGTTGGGATTCAGCACCATGGATAGTTCCTTAAAAGTTCAGACTAAGACCCAGATTGGCCACACCGCCCAACTGACATTGGAGCCAGTTTTGGGAGAGGTGTGTGTGTGTGTGTGTGTGTGTGTGTTTGACACCCCTCAATATTTTCTCGGAAGACTAGTGGTCTTCACTGGTGGTGCACTGTCCCACTAGTGACATATTGCTGTTCTGGAGGGGGTATGTTTGAAAGGATTCATGGGTGAAAAACCCCTGCCTTCCACTCTTTCACACACCTTTTTCCTTTTCGCTGCTGTTGATCCCAGATACACACATCTTCCATCCACATTCCATTACTTTCAATGGGATGTGAATTTCAATGTGTTTTCTGTGAACCACTCTGGACAATTTATATTTAAGGAAGGGTGTATATATACATCTATCTATCTATCTATCTATCTATCCATCTATCAAACTTCCCCTCAACTACATGTAACTGCATTGGAGAGAGGATTCTTATTGACCCCATTGACAACATGTGCCATTTCTCTCCTAATACTCAGCCCCTTGTGAAGAATTTCACACCTTTTTTCCACAAATGGCTGCAAAAAGTTGTTGTCAAAAGGGAGATCATGTTTCATGGGGTGGGGGGATGTTAATGAAATTCACCCCTCCCTGTTTCAGTTCAACACAAATTTCTACAGAGAGATACATAGAAAGAAGGTATCCATAGGTTTTAGTGGTGAATGCAAGTAGATTCCAGTTATTATAGTACTGAAGAAGATAACCAGGATTAATTTGGTCATGGGTTTTATTTTAAAATCCTTTCCTTGTAGTGCAGGAATCCTGAGGAGGGGTGGAGGGTGGGGAATGTGGTTACAGCTAGACAATGAATGAGATTTGGAAAAGAAGAAGCAGGCTTGTCTTTCTTCTCCCACCTAACCAGGAACAACGGAAAATATACAAAGACGCAGCACTGAAAAGCATAGTGCTTAAAGTGTCTTCACTACCACAGCAATGACCAATGACCCACTTTGAGCTGTCTGTTTTTTGTACTGCCGTTGTACTGCCATCACAGGCTCCTGTGATGTTCTCAAGTAAGGATATTTGGGACTTTGCAGGAGGCAAGCTGATTCCTGTGTGCCACATTGAGAATTCCTTCAAGCTAACCCCAAAGGGAAGCATTAACTACCGGTGTGAATGTGGGATGAGGGAGCAAGAAAAGTCCCAGGAAGTAAGGGTGTTTGCAGGTGAGGCTTTTATTGTGCAATCACATTGCTTCATTCACAGAATTTTACCGGGGTGGGGTGGTCCAGATGTCATTGTCCTCTATTTGTAGCCCTCCTGTGTTTTCCCATCACTTCTTCCATCTTTTTTTTTTTTTCTAACCAGAAAAAAAATCTGTTAACGAGGAAATGACGGACTAGCTGCACAATTCCTTTTGAGTGTTGGTACTAGGGAGCCATCTGCCTGGAAGACCCCCAATAAAGAGCCTTTGAAAGTGGGCAGATTGCCTTTCTCTCACCACTGAATAACCACAGTCAGCCTCCATACCTTTGAGACTGGGGAAGCAACTTCTTGGGGAGCAGAGGATACAAGTTCTGAGCCCTGGCAAGTCTCACTTTAGAAAATAAACACTAAGTGTGCCTGGGTGGTGAAGAGGGAATTTCAGCAGGTGTAGTTTGTGGTGCAAACCACGTTGGCTGAATCTCCCTCCCTCTTCTATGCAACGGGTGGGGTGCAACAGACCTGTCGTCCTCTTTTGCATCCAGCCACCTTAGCCTTAACGTGTGCGTATGATCATCTTGGTCCATCTTTATCCCATCTGAAGTTTACAGCCTGCTCAAGCCCTGAATGAGTTCCAAGTTGATAGGCTGCATCAAAACTCTGCATCAGGCACTAAGGCTTGTTGCTAATGAGGAAAAGAAGCTGCACTTGCGACTTCCAAAAAATCAGTAATACCAAACATATACCAAGGCTGTGACAATCATTATTCTATAAAAGGTGTAAATGTGTGTGTGTTTGTGTGTGTGTTTTAATCTTTCTTGTGTCTTTATGGAAGTTGGAGTCTGACATACAGTTAGTATGCTGGCTTTTGGGATCACCTGGATGTCTCACAGGGCTAAACAACATACCCAATTTGTATATTCAAGTTTTCCTTCTATGAAAATGTTTCTGAAAGGGTTATTTTTCAATATTTAAAGGAAGCTCAACCCCAGTTATTGAAGGACAGCACTGCAGTGCACGAGAACCATATCAGAAGGAAACAAAATGGCAAAAAAAAAAAAAAGTTGTTATAGCAGTCAAGTTCTGAGAACAGTCCCCTCCCAATACTTCTGAACTGAAAAAGAATTGCACCAAGCTCTGGTTTTGCATCCAATGGATACAACTTGATTAATTTGTGGAGCATGGTGCTGTAGGTGATGGGAGTTGAATTTGTGCCAATAATTCTTTGCCTTTTTTAACGGGTTTCAAACTGTCTGATTATTAATCTTTGTGAGCCACTCTGCTGGGAGCCTTTTCTGGCTGAAGAGCAGGGTATAAATGCAATAAATAAATAAATAAATAAATAATTTCTCCTATGTTTAGAGGAAGCATCTTTCTGCAACCTCATGGACACCCACCACCCAACTTCATGGACACCCACCACCCAATCTCTCTTCTTTCAGCTCAACCTTCTCCGGAAATAACTGTCAAGCAACCTCAAGTACCAAACAATGCTGTGAAAAATTTTTTTAGTATGTACGGAATTGTCTTTCCCATTCCCTGCAATATACAAATATGCCTTCTCTATGGGAAACTTAAAGTAGAAATGTATTAAAATCCTATGTTATTGCTAACTTACCTACATCTAGCAATAGCAAAGCTCCCAGTTCCTTCCCCGATAACTCTATTACTGGAGGGGTGGGGAAAATAAGCTCCCTCCTCCCTTCCCAAAACACACAGCAATTCAGAAGGTATAATGCAACCTAGTTTTTCCTCTTGTCAGGCTACCAAAGAAGTGAAACATTTAAACTGGAAATTAGTCCAGCTTTCTGCCTCCTCCCCCCCTTTAGAGACCCTCTCTCAAAAAGTCATGAGATGCTACCTTAGCCCCCACCCCCAGTACCTTTGTTCCGACGTCTCACCACCCCTAACCGGCACTTCAGGGAAACAGCAAACATCTTCCCTGGATCGCAGTCTTTTACTGTGCCTGGCTCACATGGTTCTGTACGGCTTCTCCCTCAACACCTCTGCCTGGCTCTGCGAGGGGCTGTTGGCTTTAAATTAATTTATGATTACTGTGAAATGGAGTTGTGCTTCATGCCCTGGCAGAAGGGGAGAGAGAGAGAGAGAGAGAGAGAGCTGGGAAGAGGGAAGGGAGAGACGGGACAGGTTCCCTTCTCAGCAATTCCTCAGGATTGCAGTTTGTTGTGATTTGAGCCATCCAGACCTAGTGAATGTGAAATTACTACTCTACATTTATAACTCTCTCAAAACAATACATGCTCACACACAAGCGCACACTCCCCTAGCGTTCTCGGAATCTGCTAGGATATTAACATACTCATCACTAGCAACTGCAGGGCTATTTTTATCCATGCGTATCTCCCTATAAAAAAAAATAACCCTACGAAGGGTAACAAAAAGGAATTCTCTCAGTTTCACTGTAAAGTTGACAGCAAATAAGGAAAGGGAATGTGGGAATCATGTGAGTGGCTATAGCCCTCATGGGTGGGGGCCAGGATTTGTTCCAAGGAATATTGAGGTTACATCCCACTGTCCCAGCATGGAGTTCAAGATGGGTAACGACATATTAAAAATTAATAGGAAGGAAAATGATGGACCTGTTTCCCTAGCTGTGGCTTAAACTGAAAGATCTGTGGCTGCCTTCCTAAAAAGGGCCACGGCAGCTCTGCACTGACTGAACCTCCAGGGGAAACTAGCTTCACGTGCACGATGCTGCTACTGAGGACATTTCTCTGTGTGCACTTGATTTTTCAACTTGGGGAACCAATAGTACTATTATCAGAGGGTTCTTGGCTGTCTTAGGGATCATGATGGGACATACAGAAGGAAGTTGGCTCACAGCTATGCCGGGATCTTGAACTGTTTATAGAATAGATTATTAGGACAAAATACTCTAGCGCAGGGCTCTCCAACCTTGGGTCCCCAGATGTTGCTGGACTACAGCTCCCAGAATCCCTTGCCATTAGCCATGCTGGCTGGGTATGCTGGGAGCTGTAGGCTAGCAACATCTGGGGACCCTGCTCTAGGCTGAGGGTTAATTCCTATGACCAGCTGAGGTGGCAGTTGCTATATGAAGCGCAACATACATAAAGAAAGATCTGCCCATGATGGCTTGTAGGGAGCAGTGATGTGGGGCTGAATTTTTTTTCCAGAGCTTTATTTTTCCATTTCATAAGTTCAGTAGTAACCAAATACAATATTAGGCAGGCTTGGCAGTTTCAAAGTTATAATGAATGTTCTTCAGGTGATTATCCCTAGCAAGTACATGAGAGAGTACATATATGTCATTGAAATACATATACGTCTCAGTGTGAAATTAAACTAATAAGTAGTGACAGCGAAACTGAAAGTGTTCTTCCAACCAACAACCTCAGTGGACGAGAGTTGAACTCTGTGATTGTCCGCATATCATACACAGTTCTTTGGGTTGCTAAGATTAATTAGTGCATCTTTTTTGCTAACTGGTGCTCTCCAGATAGGTTGGACTACAACTCCCAGCAACCCCAGTCAGCTATTCTGACTGAAGGATGCTGGGAGTTATAATCCAAAATATCTGGAGGGCACCAAGTTGAGGAAGGCTGAATTAGTGTGTCAACAGTTTTCAGTACCTTTGTTTCTTTCTTACATTTAAACAATATAAGAGAAGTACATACTATTGCCTTTAAATTTTTACAAGTATTCCAATAAAGAGGTCTACATTATATAACACTTAAATCACATGGAGGGAACGATCCTATGGCCCCCTAGACATTGTCTGAGAGGCCAAAGGATAGTTTGGATTCCCAGCTCCGAGGTTCAGAGACAAAACTCGAACCTCAGAGCTGGGGATCGGAGCTCTGAGCCCCCACCCCAACCCGCTCGCAGCCAGTGTAGAAAAAACTGCCCTGGCTGCTCTCTGAGGTCGGGAAAGCGACCTTGGAGAGGGGCTAAAGGGGGCAGGGAGGGGAGGATACTGGGGTAGCTAGGATATGAGGTATCCTGAAGCCACTCCAACCTCCTTCCCTCCCCCTCCAAAACGCAGTCGCTAGAAAATGCAGAGCGGGAAGAGTGGGGAAGCAAAGATTGCCTCCTCTGCTCCTCCCGTTCTGCGTTGGATGGACATGAGCCTCCGAGTTCAGAGGCTTACGCTCATCATCTCCATAGGATTGCGCCTTAAGTGTGCTTTCATCAAATATTTCAGGTCAAATACCTGTGGTGTATTGGGACAACAAATTAACATGGGTACCTTTTTAGCTTTGTTATTTATTTTGCTTGTAAACATGCTAAATTAAATCACTTTCTAATGATTTTCTGATGCAACCGAAAACATTTCCAATGCACATGGCCCTATGGAAATTAGCCTAATTTGCATTGGAAAATTTCCCAGAAGACCCACATCACCGGTGGGGAGGGATGGTATGTTATACTTTGCATTTCTCAGGTAGTACATTGAGCTGTCACTTTCTCCCCTGAATGTGCAAGCAGTTATCAAAATCATTATTTCTTATTGCTTCAATCAACTGCCTAAAGCAGTGCTCTCCAACCTTGGGTCCCAGATGTTGCTGGACTACAGCTCCCAGAATCCCTTGCCATTAGCCATGCTGGCTGGGTATGTTGGGAGCTGTAGGCCAGCAACATCTGGGGATCCACAGTTGGAGAGCCCTGGCCTAAAGGATAAGAAGCAAGTAAGGCATATATAAAATGTTGCTCTTCTTTAAATAGGCAGTAGGGGCTCACTTTAGCCACCTGCTATCTTGTGATAATTGCAATCAGTGTGTGATATCATAAAACATAATCATGCAACTCTGTGCTACGTGGATAGCAATGGCTGGGGAGGGAACTTGTCTAAGGTAGATTCCCAAGTCCAATTTCTATGGACAGATGAAATATGACCTTGATTCTGCATTAGGTGGCCAGAAAAGAACTGGTCACAGTTCTGAGGGGTTGCTGAAAACCTGAAAATCCAGTTTGACCAGAGACCATGGTGGCACCAGAAGAAAGAAAGGAAGGCACCAAACACAGGAAAGAAAGGTGAGATCTCAAGGGTGCACAGAAGACCATTTATTGCCGATCACATTTCAAATGTTCTAACACAGGGGTAGGCAACCTGGTGTTTTGGGCTACAATTCCCAGAATCCCAGATCATTGGCTATGGTGGCTGGGACTTATGGAAATTGTAGTCCAAAACATCTTGAGGGCACTGGATTGCGTACCCATCTTCTAACACTTCCTCAGAGATGACTCTGATTCAGTACTTTCAAAGAGAAATCAAAAATGTCTTCCACGCTATCTCAAAAGTCTCAGTTCCAGTAGAAAATAGATATTGGTCATGTGACCCCAGTGGTGTTAGGGATTCATTTGTCCTTCACTATTACACTCTTAAACACTCTGTGCCCCACTTTTTTCAGACTGGGTTAGCAATGTTGACTGGCTGAATGTGGACTGAAGGATCGCTGTGCAGATGGCAGAAGCTGGAAAGTACCAGAGAGCTATGAGCTGAATTGTTTGCAGTCCAATATATGAACATGGGAAAAGAGTTCAATTGGCACAGTTGTGCAGACTTAGCCAGATGCAGAAATCTGAGCATAGTACCACAACCATAGGTTCTATACATGGCTGATAAAGATATATTAGGGCTCTCTGGCAGTTCCCACTACCGTTAAAAGAATATATCTATCATATATTTTTTTAATTCCTCAGAACATCCTCTGGAGGCAGTGAAGTATTGCCACTCTTATTTATAGACTACAGAATTCTGGAGAAGTGAAAGAAAGGGTGAGATTAGGGAGAGGTACCTAAAATCCCAAAAGGGTTTATAAAATGGTCACGATAGAGGCACTTATGAGGATGGGAGAACCAGTGATTTCCGAGTGCACCTAAATTCTCCAAAAGTCACTTCAAAGATTCCTGTTTGCGTTATTGACCTGTTTTTCAGCTAGTTTGAACAGGAAAAGTGAGCATTTCTGCGCATATTTGTCAAAAGTGCCCACTTCCCCCCCCCATTGACTAAAGCATGAAAATGCATATCTTTTTTAAACGGCACATTTCAAAGTATGCATTTTTTAAAAAAATATATATGCATTTTTCAAAGGCAATTGCAAATTTGTGGATTTGTGAACACACACACACCCCGCAAGCGGTCCTGCTTGGTTTTGTGTTTGGGATTGCGGAAGAGACATAATCACATGATTTGTAAACAGAACTGAAATTTTAGTACATCCCTACGTTGTGAATATATAAAGTGACAAATGTTGTGTGTCGGGGCTGTTCTAAATTTTATAATACATCCCTCCCACCAACACTGTCAAAAAGCTCTTCCATATGGTGGAATTCCATACATTAGGCATAACATGTGAAAACCTCATGTATTGCAACTACACACCAGTTACCGCTATGGATGTGTAGCAACTGGCATGAAGATGCTGCATGCGATCAGCATAAGGACTTCCACAAGTTACACCCACCATGTGTGGTGCCATTTTGCAGAAGCATGTATTGGCCGCCACCACATGGAGGGCGTCATGTGCCTCCGAAACAGCCAAAGCTACCTCAAACAGGTACCTCTTAAAAATGTGCTTAGGTAGAAAGGCATTCAAAGAAACCATTAATACCATCAGACTAATTAGCACGAGAAAAAGAATCCTAAGTCAAATGGTAAACAGTAGTTATTCCTTTTCTTCTTCTTTTTTTCCTTAAATAATCAATTTATTTATTTATTTTTATTTATTATATTTATACCCCGCCTTTTTTCCCCACAAGGAACCCAAGGCGGCTTACATAATCCTCCTCCTCCTCCTCTCCATTTTATCTTCACAACAACCCTGTGAGGCAGGTTAGGCTGAGAGTCAGTGACTGGCCCAAAGTCACCCAGTGAGTTTCATGGCCGAGCGGGGACTAGAACCCGGATCTCCTGAGTCCCAGTCTAACACTCTAACCACTACGCCACACTGGCTCTCAATAGCAGTGTGGTTCAACACTGAACCACACTCAATGGTTCAACAATCAATAGTGTTGAACCAGCCCAGTGCAGATAGTTAAGCCAAGTGGTAGAGCTCTTTTTTCACAACCGAGTCATCATCTCAAGATGTCTGCTCTGTTAGCACCTTTCCACAAGTCTCTGCCTGCAGCACCAGTGAAGGCTGGTGGCTCCAATGCCAATGGGGCGGTGTATCCACTCTGGATTTTAATCTGAACTTGAAGAGAGCGATCCCTGGTGCTGAACCCTATCCCCAAAACAGCTCCTTAAAAGTTCAGGCTACAACCCGGAGTGGACACACTGTCCCACTCACATTGGAGCCTCCATTGTCGACACGCTTCATATTGAGTTGCTACACAGTTGCTTGGTTCTACCTCGCAGCACAGGAACAGGATTGGGCTAGCCAGATGATGTCAGGGTTCATTCCAACTCAACAGGATTTAGTGAGCATTTGGCACTCATCCCGCTTGCAGCTACTTCTATCTCACTGAACCAAGAAAGACGCATTTTGAACCCTACGGAGCTCACTTAACTCCTATCTTTGGATTTGAAATGTGATACAAATAGAGCTTAGATCTTGTGCTTCTCCTTTGTAAGAGATAGAATGTCACTGGGTATATTTAGCTGTTAAACAGAGCTGCAGCACAACTTCTGTGGTGAGACAGTGTTGTGAATCATATTGGGCCATTGTGGTCCCAAGTAAAGAACAGTGAATCTCAGATAATTATCCAATTATATTATTTGGATCAACACAAACGAGGGCTCCACTAAAAACTTCACACTGTGCTGTGTCATCGGTTTGAATAAAACAACAATTATAATTTGCATGGAAATTAGCTGAAATCAAAATTAGCAGAAGACACAGCTGGCAGGATGGATGCTATTTACAATGGTACAGCTACCTGGATCAATGGATTTTATTTCAATATGTATCTTTTTCTAATTGGTTGGTTCTGAAGACCTACACACATCCATCCTTCTAAAAAAATTCTGTGTGTAATAAGTCTTTTGATATTTTTGTGTGGTTCCTTTACCAAAACCACTCTGAGCCATTCTGGTTGGTCAGCAATTTTCAGTCTTTTCAGACCCACATTTATTTATTTATTATTTATTTATTACATTTATACCCCACATTTTTTCCTGCAAGGAACTCAAGGCGGCTTACATAATTCTCCTCCTCCTCTCCATTTTATCCTCACAACAACCCTGTGAGGTAGGTTAGGCTGAGAGTCAGTGACTGACCCAAAATCACCCAATGAACTTTATGGCCGAGCGGGGACTAGAACCCAGATCTCCTGAGTCCCAGTCCAACACTCTCACCACTACGCCACACATTTAGCTTGGATTGTGAGCCCCTTGGGCACAAAAGGGTTTGTGTTCAGAAAAACAAACTGTAGTAAGCTGCTTTGAACTCAAAGGAAAGGGAGACTGATAAATCTAGCATTGTATTTAATGGTGGTGTTGCCTCAGCACAGGGGTGGACAACTTTTTTTGGCCCCCAGGTCCATATCAGGTGTCTGCTCGGTTGGCAACTCTCTTGTGTGCACACAGACATCACTCATACTCCACCTGTGGAAACCATTTTATAGGATTTGGAACAGCAAGAGATAGTAAAGGATGAGTGAGGAATGTTAGGAATGTAGAAACTAGGCAGTGTTTGTAGATAAGGCTGGTTTGTATGTAGCCAATCCGCTCAATGGCTTTCCTAGTAGCAAAATGAACCAATCAGTGCTGTCTGACCTGCAGTGCCTTATAAAAGAGGTGTGCATGCGTCACACTGGCAGAGAAACTTTCCATGGAAGTTTCTTCCAACGCATTGAAAATCAACTGAGTGTTCGGATAAATTCCACGTGTATATGGTTTATTTTCCACACACCCCAGAAGCAACAGATGTTTGACTTGCACCAACAGCAAGTCTATGGTTCCTGCCACAGAAGACTCATTCTTAGGGCGTCCCCAGAGCATCCCAAGAAGTAAAGAGGAACCTTCAAGCACTCCAGGGATACTCTAGGAATAAGGCTTCTATGGCAGGAACCACAGCATCTGTTCCTAGAGCAGTTTTTCACCCCCTTTTTTCAGCTGTTACAGATGCTGGGAGCCAGGAAGTAACCAGACAGGGCTTGGGGGGTGCGCATTTTGCACCCCCTGCCTTAGCAGAAAGTGCTTCCTCTTGCGCAAGTTGCAGTTACTTCAACTATATTCATTATATCTTTCTCATTGCCCAATAGCCTCTATCAAGAGTGCACCTAAATCCCTGTGGACTATGGGATCTAAGTGGCTGCTGTATGGTCTATTGGATCAAGGCCTCATTTCCAAACACAATTATTCATTGGTAAAGCTTTATTCAAGAAAATCAATAGATTTTTTTCGCAGTAGTAAGCAGATTTAAGTTTACAGCCTCACTGTTACTGCAATGTTATCTTTTAATTGCTTTTAAGAAGACGGTACAGAATGAAATATATACATTTCATCAATTCACAATGCCTACATTTGTGATTACTTACAATTACCTTAGAGACAATGTGACTTGCATATGATTTACAAAGCAAAGAAATGCAGCTCACTGTTTGCATATTCACATTATGCTTTCATTTTTGTCAAAATGTATTAAAGGTGGGAAGACTTTAATCGGAACCCAAGGTCATACTCAGAGTATGTGTCATGGAGCTTTGAAGTGAACTAGAATTTCACAAGCTCCCTGCTTTGCACTCAGGGTGTCTTTCCCCCTCCCCCAGTGCTTCAGAATATTATTTTCTAGAGTAGCACAATATACCAGGAGCCATACAATCTGCAATGTAGGACATACTTTTCATATTTTTTAACCATACCCATCCATCTTCCAGTTTTTCTCTGTAGGGCAACCAGATGGAATGTGCGTTTGATAGTTGCGGAGAAGAGGGGCTTTTGGTAGATGTAACCTCGTGGGGGGGGGGAGAAGGGGCACTTACTGAAATTCCCTCTTCTACACAACCATTAAAGGCACAGAAGGCCAGCCTGCCCCTGCATTTCACAACCTTCTCTGACTTTCTCTTTAAATCAATCCTTATCAAAGAGAATGACAGCAGTTCAATCACCGCAACCTGCCCCAGGTCAAAGTGTAACCCAGTCGCTGAAGACCAATGTATTGCCATGATGCATCACTCCTCTCCGCCTCCCAGCCCACCACTTCAAACAAGTAACAATTAGGAGAAGAAACTGTTGCATGTACATTAGATGAGTTGCATCTTCTTATCATTTTTGTTATGTCTTTACTTGTTCAACCTGGCAATAGTTTATAATTGTTCCCAGTTCAAGATCATCAGAGCTTGATTTTGAAACGGCTATTGCCCCTCCTATGTCAAGAAGATATTGCCGCTCCATATAACATCTGATGTTTGCTTCTCTTGAAGCAGGTAATTCTACATGTAAAAGTGGGAATCTTCCTTGGATGGCAAACATAATGCAATCTCTTATTAGGCCGTGGGGTGAACTACCTAATCTCTGCATCTATTTTTGTAAGCCATAACCTTTCCTGTCTCCAGTCCTTGGGTTAAAAGTTCTCTTGCAGGGTTTGTGTGTGTGTGTGTGTGTGTGTGTGTGTGTTTGTTTGTGTGTGTGTCTAGAGCACATTTAAAGGACCTGCCCTAAAAAAAAAAGAAAAGAAAATTGTCCCTGGTCAGTGTAAGCATTTGGGGCTTTCCTTCTCATACTTTTTGTCCAATTTGTGATCCTGATGTTTAAAACGACTCCCTAATTCTATGAGGTGTCTTGCTTGTGTCTTTTTTTAAACCCCGCACGCTGTCACAGCAGTGTGAGACCCTTTCTTCACATGCTCCCAGGCCAATAGCACTTCTTGGAATGTCTACTAGACTATGCAATTCAAAACACACACACACACACACAAACACAAAGGTTTCTCCAAATGTCTTCCTCCTCGGCCTGCAAAATCAGCAAAAAAATATGCCCCACATTCACAGGGAGTGAAAAGTTATGAATGTGTATAAAAAGCATGGAATAAATTTTAGTGTTGTTTTTTTTTAGATTTTACTTAAAAGAAAAATAACTCCTAGAGCCCTGAGGTTTGTTCTTTCAACTACGGTATATATTTTACACCAAGATTTTCTCTATTTAGCCTGATATAAAAAATTATGCAGCAATAATAAAATGCATTATTGGGGTATAATCACTAGGGCAAAATATCACCCACCCGCCCTCCTCTTCTTCCAGTGGCAACACTCGCACTGCTACCTGTGCGTTCCTGTTCTATTTTCACTCCATAAAAAGTAGTTGGTGAGTCAATGCATGTACACACTGTTGGAGACCATGTGAATTTGTACTCCTGTTCTAATGTTTAGGTAGGCCTGACTAGAGAATCTTGCATTCTTGTTTTCTGCTTTCTGTAAAATTGTTTCCTGCTTTCTTGCTGTTCTGTGAAACTGCTTGCTAAAGTTGCAAAGAAATCTGAATTGAAATGTAAGAGAGAGAAAAGTGAAGTTGCAGGCAGCCTTGTTCAAGGCTGCAGTAAATGGGAGGGGGAAGAGGCCAGAGAATTGGCAAAGTGTGTACAGAGGGCACTGATAAGGGAAAAGCAAAATAAAATGTGTGTGTGTATGCAGTAAGTAAAGAGACAGAGAAAGGCGGGAGGAGTGGGGGAGTGGGGTGTGTGTGCTAGCATCAGACTGAAGCATGTACTTTCCAAAGAACAGGACAAGATAGAATTGTACTGATAGACAAGGAACAGGAGGAAATGTATGTACCAAAGAAGGGCAAAGGAAGTTGTTGAATGTATGTGAAAGAGGCCATGATAAGAATGTTTTTCTACGCAACTGTATGTAAAATGACTGTATGTGATGCAAACCTATCTGATTCCATGCTGTATAAAAGATCCAAGAAGAATTTGAAATGGGCCTCTTGATTTGAGTCCCAGACTCCAAGGGCCTACTTGAGGCCTCAAATAAAGTTGGTTTCCCTTCTCCAACTCAAGTGTGTTTATTGGGCAGGGCACACTGAGACATGAACCACCACTTTGCCGGAGAGGCACTGTTTTATTAGTGCCGGCAACAACGCGACCAAAATTGACGGTGGAACAGAGAATGAATTCATTTACTACACTGTTCTTAAAGACCAGGGATGGGGACTTGGACTCGAGGACTCAACTCGTGAGTCAGGACTGAGTCCCCCCTCTGACTCGAGTCAGACTCGAGTCCCAATATTTTTAATGGGGGACTCGAGACTCGACTCGGGACTTGAGACCAAGGACTCGTGTTCCAAAATTGTGCTCCTCAAATGCAACATGGATAGGTTTTAGGAAGTACAGCAAGTTTATTTTTTAAATCATTTTCCTAATGCAACCTTTCAGATATTTTGGGTTTGGCTGCCTCTGCCTGCCTGTCTGGGGTTCCCAGCCTCCTCTGCCTGCCTGGTCTCTTCTTGACCAGTTCAACAGTTGAATTGTCCAAGACAAAGGCCTCTGCCTGCCTGCTTTGGGGTTCCGTGCCTCCTCTGCCTGTCTGGTTATTTTGGGTTTGTCTGCCTGGTCTGTTCTTGCCAAAATCAGTTGCAGAGTTTTGAAATAAAAAGGCACACTTTTGCCTAGAATTTATTTAAACCACACATCTGAAGTAGCCTTATTTTGTTGGGGGAAAACCTCATTGATTTTAATAGGGACTCGTGGAGTCAGCTTTGGGAGTGACTCGTGACTCGTGAGTCACCATTTTGGACCAAGGACTCGGACTCGGGTCCAAAGACTCGTGACTCGACTCATGACTCGAGACCAAGGACTCTTCAACATCCCTGTTAAAGACTCTCTCGAAAGCATTCAATCTTACTTCCTTGGATTATATTTGGCGTGCCCAAGTGCTGCCCTTTATCTTGAAGCTGGCCTTAATTCTCTCAATTGTCTGGCTTGGATACATTCTATTCAGTTCTGGCTTCCTTGCCAGCTTTTGGTTAACCCAAATTCTTTTGTTTCCCAGGTGATGTTAGATTCCTATGTGTCTGCTTGGAATAAAGCAGTGAGGCAAAAGGTTGCCTCAATTAGGCTGTCTCCTTCCTATTTGCTATCCTTGTCCTGGGAGAAAGCCAAATTTCTAGTCAAGCAGAGACTGACATCAATGTTCAAGAGCTCCATGCAGTGGCCCAGGGCCCATGTTCCTCTCTCTCACTGGGTTGGTCGGGCCTTTATCCTAAAAATGGGATGCTCTATTTAGAGTGGTTATCTATCCCTAAATACAGGAGAGCATTCTCCTTAGCCTGATTTAATGTTCTACCCTCCAAACTTTTGGATGGCAGATACAGTAAAATCCCAGTGAAAAATAGATGCTGCCCCTGCAACAACGAGGAGGTGGAATCTGTTGTGCATGTTCTATTTAATTGAAGTTTCTATCGAGGCGCTAGAGAGACTCTAATACATCCGATCACACAAACTTTCCCTGGACGATCTTTAGAGTCTCTTTTGACCATTTTGCTTGATGGCTCGAATAGTTTAATCACTAAGGAAGTTGCAAAATTCTTGAATGTTGATATTCTGACTAGGCTTGCTATGCTTGCCTGATTCTGTTTTATTGTATGTTTTTATTCTGAGTGTACAACTGAGAGCTGGTATATCTTGTTTGTATTGTATATATATATTGGTGTGGTCGGTAGACTGTAAATAAACATTACTTACTTACTACACTGTTTATGGATAAACAGGTTTAATGAGGCATATCAAAACAAACAAGAAGTGTTAACAAGGCACACACGCCTCCAATCACCGTTGCAAGATCGAGCAGAGACAGTACAGTGCAAGCGTTACCTTAAACGACCTAAGTTCCTCGAAAGCCGCAGCTTGCCAGGTATTAGGAAGTTCAGCTTATTCACCGGGAGCTTCCCGGGGTTGGATCCCTGAGTACGGACCGGAGCCCTGGACGTCCACGCAGCCCTTGTGCACCCCGACTAGCAACCTTTTCGGCCAGGGTGCTCCTCTTTTACCTCCTCTCTTGTTCCCCCCTCCCCTCCTGTTCCCCCTCCCCTCCTGTTCCCTCTCCCCTCCTGTTATCTGGGAAAACCGGTTCTTCTTGCTGATTCTTTGGGCTTCCCCAGGTGCTTGACAGTACTTGGCAGCTCTTTGAGACTGCCAGTTATCTCAGCGCCTCTCTTGGTGCTCAAGGGTGCTTCACAGCTCATTGTGGCTGTCAGGGGGAAGTTGCTGGGGGGGGGGTATGCAGATGGATCCCATTGATGTGGATGTAAATGAAGGTTGATGCAAATGACTGCTCAGAGCTGAGCTGCTTCTGCCCTAGGCAGAAGCCTAGATGGCCATGTGGGGGAGGGGGGTGTACCTGACTTGGCTTTCTCTCCAAATTTCCTTACGAATAATGATAACTGGACATTCTTTCATGGAAAAATTGTCATATTTTCTTTATCTGACAGCATTAAATATATATATATATATATACCCAAAGCTAATGAAAATAAAATTAACATATCCAGCTATCCAACAGGGTAAGAAACAATGGTTTTAGTGAGTACAAATTATCCATAGAAATACTATTCTTGTATTGCAATGTATATACAGTAATGGTTTACATTTCAGCTTAATCTTTAGTAAATATTTTCTAACAGAAAATCTGTCTTAATTTTTTTGTTTCAAAATCACAACCTCTTGTTCAAAGTAATTCTCCTCAGATATATTGTCAGTCTCAATTAGAGGATTAGAGAACTTTTTTCTCATTGTTCTCACAATTCTGACAGGTAAAACCAATCAGGACAGAGTAGCCCAGAGGCATAGCAGGAACACGCTCCTCCTCGAGATTTCATATGTTGCTTACAAGGACAAGTATAGTTTCTGCTCCAGGGCTTTCTGTCACTCAGCTGATGGCAAGCAGCTTGTTTTCTAAATTATTGGTTTTCAACTGGTGGGTCCAGGATCCTGCTACCTACTGAGTTGCAAGCCTGACTTAAGGGGTCACCAACAGTAATACTACCACCTTTCAAATATATGTTAGAATTTAGAAGTGGGTCCACAAATGCATGTTTGGGCTAAAGGTGGTTTGCGAGTGTGAAAAGGTTAAAGGCTACTTTTAAATGCTTACCGCGGCTGACAGGTGAAGGAACATTCATCATGGAAAACAGAGAATCCTTCATGAAAGCAGCAAGGACAGTATTTCAATGGATAGAAAAGGGGAGGGTCAGGTGAAGCTTTGCCCTAGTAATTATACCCCCATCTGGTTGTTGTGCAATTTTCCATGCAGACCAAATGGAGAAATTGTTGGCTGGTATATAACACGCAGTTGAAAGAACAAGCCTTGGGTCTCCAGGAACTATTTTTTTTCCTTCAGTGAGATTTGAAGAACAAGATTTATACACATTTTGGACTGCCTATTCTGCATATTTTTCATGATGTTCCCAGAAATTATTTCAAGACATTGCATATCTCTTCCAGTCATTTTGAAACCTTGAGGGCCCAAACTGGCCAAAAAGTGAACCCCAAATTTAATAATAACCAGGAACAA
This sequence comes from Shinisaurus crocodilurus, assembly GCA_021292165.1. Classification (NCBI taxonomy): domain Eukaryota; kingdom Metazoa; phylum Chordata; class Lepidosauria; order Squamata; family Shinisauridae; genus Shinisaurus; species Shinisaurus crocodilurus. The sequence continues at coordinate 4,678,471 of CM037889.1, forward strand.
TGTAAAATTTTAGGGCTGTTCCTTCAAATGTATCCTAGCTAGCAAAAAACTTCAGGAAATGTTACAGAGAACTTTTAATCCAAGTACTGGGGGTGGGTGGGTTATTGCCTCCAAATAAATAAATAAATAAATATAGAGATTACATAGCCTCGGGAGGCTACCATGAAACAACACAATAGGCATCCCATTCACTAGTTAGTTAAAGAAAGAGCTTCCTTTGTATGCACAACAAAATGGAGCAGTAACTGAATAAAGAGAATATTAAAAAGCTATTTTGCAAAATCTATTTCCATTCATCATGGCTGGTATTTGAAATGTTTCCAACAAAGTGGAGGAAATAAAGTAATGATGAAAAACGATGAATCTGCACATTCATTTCTGTGAGAAGAGAAATTCAATGGGATCATAATCAATATTCAGCAATATCTATATAGGACATTATTATTTGGACACTTATCTTCATGAAATACACGAAACTCGACAGATTATGTAAAATAGCCTTATGGAGACTGTCCATAAAGTCTGTCACACTTTGAAAGCTTTTAAAACCCTCTCTTCACCTTGTCACAACTACTACCTATAGTTGCTCCATTTCTCCACTTAAACCATTTCAAAACCAGGGATGTTGAAGAGTCCTTGGTCTCGAGTCACGAGTCGAGTCACGAGTCTTTGGACCCGAGTCTCGAGTCCGAGTCCGAGTCCTTGGTCCAAAATGGTGACTCACGAGTCCCAAGTCCCGAGTCGCTCCCAAAACTGACTCCACGAGTCCCTATTAAAATCAATGGGGTTTTTTCCCAACAAAATAAGGCTAGGTACTTCAGATGTGTGGCTTAAATAAATTCTAGGCACAAATGTGCCTTTTTATTTCAAAACTCTGCAACTGATTTTGGCAAGAACAGACCAGGCAGAAAAACCCAAAATAACCAGGCAGGCAGAGGAGGCAGGGAACCCCAAAGCAGGCAGGCAGAGGCCTTTGTCTTGGACAATTCAACTGTTGAACTGGTCAAGAAGAGACCAGGCAGGCAGAGGAGGCTGGGAACCCCAGACAGCAGGCAGAGGCAGCCAAACCCAAATGTCTGAAAGGTTGCATTTTAGAAAATGATTTTAAAAAAAAACTTCTGTACTTCCTAAAACTTATCCATGTTGCATTTGAGGAACATGATTTTTTCTAAATGTTTGGCCCCCATTCTGGAACGGTGAGATCTCATCACAATTCCACCCTCACTGAACACCCGCTCCACTGGTGATGAACTTGATGGAACCAGAAACACACTCAGAGCAGCCCACAAGTAATCTCAGGTCTTCTTCTGCCTCTCCCAAGTACGCAACACATCAATCAAAATAAACCTTGACACACTGTTGGGGCTGCACTCCTGGTAGCCGTCCATAGTGGCCGAGCAGCAGCGCACCTCGAAAACTGAGTTCCAAAAAAAATGGCTAGTCCACATCATCAGTCCAGTGAGTCTAGTCTACTGTATCTAATAGTGATTCTATCTCTAATTTCTCTATTAATTCCATAACTTTTCCATCTATTCCCCTTCCTTCTCTCCCTATAGGTGCAGTGAACTGTTATGGAAAAGGTAATATGAATATCTGAGCTGCTTTGATTTTTTTTTTTTTTTAGCGCTCCTTTTTCTCCACAACTGTAGTTAATTTGGGTTGAGGATGACTCATTTAGCAGTCTGTGGTGCCAGTCTGTGGTATCTGTCTATTAACTTACACAGACTGGGCATTTTGAAACTGAATATCAGAGAGAGGTATGAACTGTCTACCTCCATTTTTAGATGCTATCTAATCTGGATTAAAATGAACATTTGAACATCTTAAAAAAAAGAAAAGCAGCGTGCTGGACTTTCATAAGTAATACCAATGAAATATTGCATTTGTTTGTATTCCCCTAACCCCTTGTTAATCGTTCTATACGTAGGGATGTTAGAGGAATCCAATGGGTTTTTGGTTTTTTTTTGAAAAATCTGATGGATTTTCACGATTCAGCCCTCCAGATTCTGGGTTGCCAGTCCCTGTGCTGCCGCTGATTCACTATGGTGCAAGTCGACTCATGGACTTCTGTCCCTAAGATGGGCCACAATTTGCACATCTTAAACAAAAATGCTAAGGGAAATCTGCGTAAATTTACGTGGATCTAGTGCGCTTGGCATAAAAATTGGCCGATTTGCGCAAATCGGCACTCGAAAAACACATGGCCCTCGCACGAGTTGTGCAAATCAACCGATTGTACACAAAACTCATGAGGACCATGTGCTTTTCAGGTGCTAAATTACAACATGCAAAATACCATGATTTGCACAATTTACACAAATAGCGCAATTTGCACAGATTTCCTTAGCTTTTTTTTTTTTTTTTTTTAATGCGCAAACCGCAGCCCAGTTTAGAGATGGAAGACCACGGAAACCCCCTCGACTTGTCCTGGTTCCACTCATCAGATTGGAAGAGGGCAGGAAATCTGTGGAGCTCAAATGAGCCAGACTTCCCAGTCAGCACATCCCTATAAAAAATAGAGACAAAACCAGTCCAAACTACATAACAGAATTACAGTACCTCTCTAAGGCATCTTCACCAGGATTATTCACTAACAAGGCAGTAATATGGGTGGCAAGATTAAACGAGTTGCAATTTTAGGAAAGGGGGATTATGAGGTAGAACACAATGGACTCCACCTGAAAAAATGCATGTCATTATCCAGAGAAACTGGTAAACACCAACACTGCTCTTCTTTAATAATTAAATGGAACAGTATGTTTGCTCAATCCCCAAAACCACATACCGATAGATGCCTCTTTCCAAGGAAACAGCTGAGCCTCCTGAAGCAGGAAATCGAACTAGCCTTATCTTTATGTGTATTATTGCTGCTTGCATTCACTGCCAATTTGTTTTGGAAGGCAAGGAAAGAGGCCTTCTATTGCTACTAGTGAAAACAAATGACTTCCCAGACTGTGGTCATGCCACCCTCATGTATTACTCCTAATAGCCTCCTGTTTGTATTTCCCACTTTCAGATTATATTAATAGAGCCATATGTTAGCAAAACTGTGCCTGGGGCCGATATTAGGTCAAAGGATGAAAGCTGTTTACCTCCCAAACAGGTGCTCATTGCTTCATGCACACATGCACACACAGAGTGTTGATGTGACAAATGAAATACTGCTAAAGATAACTGCTATTGATAGAACATTATAAAAACTGAACAGTCAAGTTAATAGATCAGATACCACATACTGGCACCACAGACTGCTAAATGAGTCATCCTCAACCCAAATTAACTACAGTTGTGGAGAAAAAGGAGGGCCAAAAAAAAAAGAAAAATCAAAGCAGCTCAGATATTCATATTACCTTTTCCATAACAGTTCACTGCACCTATAGGGAGAGTGGCTAAAGCTGCCATTGGTAGAGCCATTTGTGTCATCTTCAATAGACAATAGGGTCCAATACAGGGTTCCACCCTTAAAGGCAATCTAAAAATTATTACAAATAAATGAATAGGCATCAAAATATAGAAAAGTCGTGATTCTTTGAACAAAAGTTAAAGTAATATTACAGAAATTCTGTAAATTGTCCCCCCGCCCCTGTGCTTGGAATCTTTCCCCTGCTTCTGAAGCACTAAGAGGGGATCCTAGGTGCAGAAGTGCTAAAGAAAACTAGCTAAAGAATGAAAGATAACCGACACTCAAGGGTTGAGTATGGACTGAGTGCAGGTTGCTGTTGAAATGTGGGCTGTTGAAATGTGGATTATTGTGTCATCTGAACACAGCTGCGCTAACAAGCCATGGCTTGTTAACCGCAAACAACCCATGAAGAGAACCCATGGTTTGTTGTTGGGTTGTGAATTGTGGGTTGTTCACCATGGTTTGATATCTCGGCTGGGTTCAGACAACACAATAACCCACATTTCAACAACAACCCACGGTTCAGTAACAACCTACACTCAACCCTTGAGTTGTGCGTTATCGTGTTGTCTGAATCCAGTCACTGTTCCATGTGCTATGGTTGTTACGTTAGAGGCCACAGCTCCCTACTACAGCATGCTCAATTTATAGCGTACATGCCTATTAACAACAGGTGCTTATACCAGACACTGGTAACAGCACTGTCTAGGTTCTGGGTTCTCTTAAGGAAAAACTAGATGAGGTTGGGGGATACATCATGGATGTCTTGTCTCCCCTTATATTTCTTCTAAAAGCAATCACTGGGGGGCTTGATCCCCCCCCCTCTGGTTTTCAGATTTAAACTACCCCAAAGGCTGGATTCAGGGTGCCAGGCTAGGAGGCCTCTGTGATGGGCTGTCTCTTTAACTATCCACTAAACAGCTGAAACAAATAGTACAAATACGGTAGTTCACCTTCACTTGTAAAGGTGGCAATGCTCACCTAGCACTGTGGTCCCAATCCAATCCAATCTCTCTCTGTCTCTGTCTCTGTCTCTCTCTCTCACACACACACACACAGATTGCACACCTACTTTTAAAATAAATGTAAAGATATGGGAGGTCCAACTATAGATCTCCAACATCCCATATAAGTTTGGCCCTTCTACTGGATGGCGACAAAAAAAATAACAAAAACATTTTGCTTTGTACCTATACATTCAGCACAAAAAGAGTACACTTTGTACACAGAAGCATTCGATAGCCAGATAATACTTAATTAATTACTATTACTTTGAGGAGGAGGAGGAAAAGTACCAGTATTTGGAAACACAACCCAACTGATGGCAGGGCATTATGCAATGTTTTCCAGAGTATCTGCTGTCCCTATAATCTGTAGTGCATAGGCATTTAAAGGGCAGGATTGATTTTGTGTGTGTATGTGTGTTTCTCACAGCATATGAAGAGATAAGGATGTTCCTCTGTTCCGCTGATTCACACAATTCACACATCCACATCGGTGTGCTGTTTTGTTGCAGTGACTGCCCATTTTATTGACATCATTGTAATATTCTAGCCCTCTTCTTGAAGAGGCTGATAATGGATGCAGTGAAGCATTCATCTGAACAGCCTGCTACAGGCCTCGAACCTGAGTAAATAAGGTCCATAAACCACTGGAGAGTGGTGTAGTGGTTGGAGTGTTGGACTGGGACTCGGGAGGTCTGGGTTCTAGTCCCCACTCAGCCATGAAGCTCACTGGGTGACTTTGGGCCAGTCACTGACTCTCAGCCTAACCTACCTCACAGGGTTGTTGTGAGGATAAATGGAGAGGAGGAGGGACCATGTAAGCAACTTTGGGTTCTTTGAAAGAAGAAAAAAGGTGGGATATAAATGAATAACAACAACATTAGATTTATATCCCACATTAGATTTGTCTGTGTGAATATATAGCTGAGGAAGGTTGGGATTTAAGTATTTAATGAAGCGGCTTTTAATGAAGTGGTCACCTGAGCTGTCCACCAGCATCCCAGATCCCAAATCAGCATGCCATAACAAATTATTATTATTATTATTATTATTATTATTATTATTATTCAGATATCCATGATCCAACAACAACAACTCCAGTAGTGACAGGAGTGTTAGGGGCAATCCCAAAAGGGTTGAAAAAACACTTGAGTGCAATTGGTAGTGATAAGATCACGATAGAGCAGTTACAAAGAGTAGATTCATAGATCATAGAGTTGGAAGGGGCCTACAAGGCCATTGAGTCCAACCCCCTGCTCAATGCAGGAAACTAGAGGAGGGGTCTCCCATCCAAGTAATAACCAGGCCTGACCCTGCTTAGCTTTCCACGCTCAGACAAGCTGAGCCAGCGTGAGCCACAGGCCTGTATTTAGCACTACTAGGTACTAGCTGCATAATCAGATGCTACCTCACTGACTCTTAGGTACTGGGATGTATCTGAGCAGTGGGGTTCCAAAAATCTGGTCCAAACATCTGGTGGATCATGGATATCTGAATAATAATAATAATAATAATAATAATAATAATAATAATAATAATAATAATAATAATAATAATTTATTATTATTATTATTATTATTATTATTATTATTATTATTATTTGTTATGGCATGCTGATTTGGGATCTGGGATGCTGGTGGACAGCTCAGGTGACCACTTCATTAAAAGCTGCTTCATTAAATACTTAAATCCCAACCTTCCTCGGCTATATATTCACACAGACAAATCTAATGTGGGATATAGATAGTTCTGAATATGGGCAACAGCAGTTCTTGTAAGCGTGACACTGTTACGAGCTGGAAACATATCCACGGTGATTCCAGCTGGCCTTATCTGTGATCAGTTTGGTTCACATTTGACAACCCAACTATGTACTAGAGAACAGCTTGGGCTGCTCATTCATTGCGTGAAACTACTGGACACACGACTAGTTTATCCAAGACTCATTTTGTGAATTGGTGCTTATTCTACCAATGGGCATGGGGGGCGGGGAGTCAACACACTTTTGCTCAAGGATATCAGTGAGAAAATTCCATACTGTACCATGCAAATTGGCAGTAGTGAATACAAAGCCTCTTCTTCCCTGTGATATACATAGAGGAGGAGTGGAAAAATGACCTGAAAAATCTTTAAATATCTTTCCACATTGCTTCCTACTGCACATTTAAGCTGCTCAAAATATTACTGAAGTTCTTGTTCTCTGCTCCCTGCAGTGAACTAAAGCAAGTAATTGCTTCCATGTCTAAGCGGGAAAGCACTTAAAAATCCTACTTGGCAAGTGACCATTTCACCACAGGTTTGTATGTTATTCATTTAGGGTTATAATAAACCTGGCTCCCAGTGAGGCTTCTATTGTTCTTGTGGCACATTAGTGAGTTTTATGAAGTGTCTATTATTGTCTTTCAAGATACTTTTAGAGATGCATAGAAGGTATTTTGGGATGCTGCTTGGTTAGCAAGGAATTAACTACTATCTGGCCAAGCCTCCCCTATGTGGGAAGGAGGGAGGGAGGGAGGGAGGGAGGAAGAAGTAGTATAGCATAGTTGAGTATCTGCTGGCTTGGGAAAGTGCACAGTGCTCAAATGGCATGAAGGGAAAGGAGGCATAACGTTTCTACAGTACAAAGCTTTAGTTATCTTCATAGGTCTCTCTTGCATCCCCCAAAATATTTCACAAGATGATGGAGATGGAGTGCAATACTGGATCCAGTCATCCACCCTGATTTCCATCACCTTGCTCCATCTTTTAGAACCCATACACTGGTTTTAGGGGCTACAGAGGCTGTGCAAAGGATGGGGTATTTCTTTCTGTGTGAGAAACTCTGCATGGGTCTATACTAGCTCAACAGGGTTGGTAGAGCACTGCAACTGTGGAAAGGACTATGAATGTCAAAGAATAGGCCATCCCTGCTCAATGCAGGGAATTCAGAGCTAGAACACCCCGGACAGATGGCTGTCCATGCTCTTGCTGAAGACCTTCAGCAAGGCAGCACCCACTGCTCCTTTAGATAATTGGTTCCATAGTAGTTGAGCACTGCTCTTACTATCAAGACGTTTCTCCAGTCCTAATATTCAATTGAAATCTACCCAGCTGTCATTTAAGCCCATTAGATCTAGTCTTGCTCTCTAGAGCAGCAGAGAACAAGTTGTTGTCCCTCTTTTGTGTGAGAAGTCCTTCAAGCATCTGCAGAATGCTATCCTGGGCCAGCTCAGTCAGCCCTTCTCCACGTTAAGCATACCCAATTCCTTCAGACTTTTCTGATAGGACTTCCTTTCCAGACTGCTGACTGTCTTTGTTGCCCTCCTCTAATCCTGACCCAATATATCTTAAATTCAAGTAGTCAGGTGTAATGATTTAAAGCTGAATGTTTGATCAGATACCTGTTGACAGCTTTATATTTTTATAAAAAGGCTATATATTAGGGTGCCAAGCCAATTAAAGACATGTTAACCAAGTGAACACATGAGTGATTAATTGATGAATCCATTGAATAAATCTGCATGTATTTGCATATGGGTCGACACAATATTTCTGGAGCAAAAAAACACACTTTTTTTTTGAGCCAGCTATGCGATGTGGCTGCAAAGAAGGCAAATGCTATTTTGGGCTGCATTAATAGAAGTATAGCTTCCAAATCGCGTGAGGTGATAATTCCCCTTTACTCAGCACTGGTTAGGCCTCATCTTGAGTACTGCGTCCAGTTCTGGGCACCACACTTTAAGAAGGACGTAGACAAACTGGAGAGGGTTCAGAGGAGGGCAACAAGGATGATAAAGGGACTGGAAACAAGGCCCTATGAGGAGAGACTGAAAGAACTGGACATGTTTAGCCTTCAGAAGAGGAGACTGAGGGGAGATATGATCGCACTCTTCCAGTACTTGAAGGGTTGTCACACAGAGGAGGGCCAGGATCTCTTCTCGATCATCCCAGTTTGCAGGACACGGAATAATGGGCTCAAGTTACAGGAACCCAGATTCCACCTAAACATCAGGAAAAATTTCCTGACTGTCAGAGCAATAAGACAATGGAATCAACTACCTAGGGAGATGGTGGGCTCTCCCAGTCTGGAGGCATCCAAGGTGCGGCTGGACAGCCATCTGTCGGGGATGCTTTGACCTGGATTCCTGCATTGAGCAGGGGGTTGGATTCGATGGCCTGGTAGGCTCCTTCCAACTCTACTTTTCTATGATTCTATGAATTTGTCCAATCCCCTTTTAAAGCCATACAATTTGTCCACTCCCCTTTTAAAGCCTTTTAAAGCCATCCTGGCTGGGAATGATGGCAGTTGCAGTCCAACACATCTGGAGAGAACCAGGTTGGGAAGGCTGTTCTACATATGCAGATTCTACAAGAGCAGCACCAATCCCCAGGATACTCTCAGTAGTAAAACGGCCCTGCTCAGGGAAGTGGGGAGCATGAAGCAATATGTACCATATATATTGTGACAGATAACAGAGGTTATGAGATACTAAAACATCAAGAGGACTCTGGTGCTTGATAAGAATACTGTAAAAAGCTAGTCCTTCCTTCTTCCAAAAATAATGAAGGAATAGTGAGGCAAGGGATGAGAAGAAGACAGTACTTACTATTATCCTCAATTTACAAATGGAATATTGAGTCGCAGAGACATTAAGAGCCATATTTCCTGCTGGGACTAATTGGCCGAGTTCCATAGCCTTCAGCCTGGCTGCACCAGCTGCACAGAACAGAAACATGAAAGCTTAAAAGTGTTCTGCACAAGTTCATATGGTGTGACTTTATAGAGAGCTTCAGTTCTTCTGTGCAGGCAGTCAACAGTTATTTCGACATGCTGTTTATTTCCACATCATTTAAAGGATTAATTGTGAGTATGTGTAACTCATAGGATCCACGCAGGCAGAGGTTACGCATGGATAACTGAGACTTTAGAGCCCAATTTAATACCTTGCCATGTTTCAGATGTATGTATGTACGTATTCATTCATTCTATTCATCATTAACTCATTAATTCATTCCATTTAACTTGTCTCTAGGTTATGTATTATTATTTTTTAAAATCCCAATTTCAATAAAACAGAAATTCATTAGGACAGCCAATAAAACCATTAAAAACAAAGATCATTTTAAAGCAGAGATCTAAAGATTCAACAGCAGCAACAAATACATTAATACAGAGAGTCAAAGGAATACATTTCACAGAGTTAAACAATGATGATAAAACCACAGCTTAATGCAGGGATTAAAAATATATATAACATTTAAAGGATTTATAAGGCTGGGGATGGGGGTGGGGAGGACTTTGCCTTGCACCAAAAAGACAGAACTCTCTGTGGAGAACATTCCACAACAGAGGGGACACTACTGAAAAGACCCTTTCTCTTGTTACCACCTTCAATACCTCAATTCGTGGGGGCACTCAGAGAAGGGCCTCCGATGATGATTTCTCAGGGCATGGGTAGGAAAGAGGCCATCCTTCAGATATCCAGTCCCCAAACTATGAAGAGATTAAGAGCTTTTGTACACGAGGCTGTTAATCGCTGTATCTACTCTCAGTTTCACTGCAGCATTGAGATCTGAGCTCTACGCAAAGAGCTCTCCCTTTCCTGCTTTTCCACTACACAACCTCTAGGTGGAGCTGTCCTATAGTGGAATAGCGCAAATACACCAGGAAAAAAGTGCCATTCTCCCTGTTGTAATTTAATACCTAATTTTCCCCATTCTACCCCCCCCCCACGAAAGTGTTCAAAAAAACCAGAAGCAAAACTGGAGGATGATGACATTGTCTAAAGAGCCTGTAAACAACCATGAGTAAGGAATCACAAGCGCACAATAAATGCCTTGTGTAGAAAAGCCCTTAAAATTAGATGGCCAGCTCACCACTGATTGCACATATGGTCAATTAGCAGCAATCTCTTTGGTGAGGCATTAACATTATGCCTACAGACTTCCTCAAGAAGAGGTCTAGAATATGACAGTGATGTCCACTAAAATGGACAGTGGCTCATTGATGGATGGGAAGAATATTCACGATGGTTTACATAAGGAAAAGACATTCTTAAGCCTGGAGATGCTGCTGCCCTTGGAGGTCTATCTCTTTTCTCTGTGGAACCGACCCATGGCTACTGTCAGCGCAGCCCCCATCTTCAGTTCCTTTAGACAGGAAAAGCTCAAAAGCAAACCATGCATCTGTGACACAGTCTTATTTTCAGCTCTGTACAGTGGCTGGCTACACAACTGGACTAAGCATAAATAGAATAAAGTCCACTCAGCTTGGGACTATGGCTGTATTTGCCCAACAGCTCCTTTGCAGAGAGTTCACCCATTCTATGTTACTCTCCTAGCCTCACGAGGCTCTATCTCAGCCTTCACCAACTTGGTTCCCTCTAAATGTTTTGGACTTCAACTCCCATCAGCCCCAGCCAAGGTGGAAAATGATCAGGAAGGGTGGGAGTTGGAGTCCAAAACATTCAGAGGGAACCAAGTTGGTGAAGGCTGCTCTATCCCATATGCATGCTTTGAAAGAGGAATTTTTTAATGCCACTTTTTAACCTGACATCAAATACACCGTGACACCAAATATAGGCTGCAATTCTATGCACACTTACCTGGAACTAAGTCTCATTGGACTCAGTGACTTGGGTCAGACAACATGATAACCCACACTCAAGGGCTGAGTATGGATTGAGTGTGGGTTGTCACTGAAATGTGGGTTATCATGTTGTCTGAACCCAGCTGAGATAACAAACCATGGTGAACAACCCAGAGTTCACAACCCAGCAACAAACCATGAAGTCTCTTCATGGGTTGTTTGTGGTTAAGAAGCCATGGCTTGTTAGCATGGCTGGGTCCAGACAGCACAATAACCCATGTTTTAACAACAACCCACAGTTCAATGACAACCCACTCTCAACCCATACTCAGCCCTTGAGTGTGGGTTATCGTGTTGTCTGAACCAATTCAGGACATATATCTGAACAGATATTTATAAGATTGCAGTATTGAATATCATCTCTTGAGTCTGTACTAAAGATAATCAATACAATGCAATTTTATTGAAGGCAACCAAATACAGGTTTTAGCCAGATAGTTACATAAAATACAATAGCATAATACCTTAAAACGTTCATACAGATACGGCTAAAACCTTACATGTTACAATATTAAAACATACATGAGCAAACAGCTAGAACCTAAAGATAATCACTACCTCAGACTAGAATTTCCATTTCATCTATAAGCACATCCCATTTCTATTTATTTATTATTTATTTATTATATTTATACCCCGCCTTTTTTCCTGCAAGGAACCCAAGGTGGCTTACATAGTCCTCCTCCTTCTCTCCAATTTATCCTCACAACAACCCTGTGAGGTAGGTTAGGCTGAGAGGCAGTGACTGGCCCGAAGTCACCCAGTGAGTTTCATGGCCGAGCGGGGACTAGAACCTGGATCTCCCGAGTCCCAGTCCAACACTTTCACCACTACGCCACACTGGCTCTACCTTTTTAAAAACACTGTACAATAACAAGGATCCAAAAAGGATATATATATATATATATATATATTTGAGATGTGTCAACATAGTAAGAAAAATGTTAAGAATTAAACTACTCTGTTCTGGCAAATATTAGCTTTCAGCAAAGATGATTAAAAAAAGAAAAGAAAAGAAAGCCATCTCATCTTTCATCTGAGGATGGCACTAGCTAGTTAATCCCTATCACTATATTATTTATTGTTATATATTTATTATTTAAAATATTTCTATACTGCCCTTCATTGCAAAATCACAGAGCAGTGTACAAAATTCATTAAAACAACAATTAAAGTACAAAAATAAAAACAGGGAAAATTTTCAAGATTAGGTTTTAAAATTCTGCATTTGCCTGGATAAACAGGCACTGAATCACCAACAAGGATGGCATAGGTCACGCTGCAAGGGGGAGAGAATTCCAAAGGTGGGGTGCCACAACAGAAAAGGCCCTCTCCTTGGTTGCCATCAGACATTACATGTGCAGATGATGGAACAATCAGGGAGCTTTGATCTGTAGGTCTCAGTGGACTGGCAGGTTGAAATGGGAGAAGACACTTCCCCTGGTCCAAAGTTGTTTAGGGCCTTATATGTCAATAATATTGCCTGGCTGTGCAATATATTGGCAGCCAGTGCAGTTCACTAAGCAAAGGTATAAAAAGCCTGTAGTAGGTGGCCCCGCTCAGCAACCTAACTACTGAATTCTGTACTAGCTGCGGTTTCCATCCAGTCTCAAGGGAAGCCCAGACAGAGTGCGTTGCAGTAATCTAATTTTGAGATTAGCAGTGCATGCATCACTGTGGACAGACTGCTGTAAAGGATACAAACGGAAGAGTTCTGTTACAGAAAATAACAAGATGGAGAATGTTTTTAAAATGAAACCTATCTTTTGCTACAGTGGACCGTGTCTGATCAAAAGCTTTGTTTGTACACCTGTATCTCTCACCTGTTTAGAAGCTGCCAATACTGCAGATGGTGGTTAGCTTGAAGATCCCTGAAAGCTCCAGCATGTGCTAGCCATCTAAAACCTCAAGGCTCTTGAAAGACTGTCAGGATTTGTTTTCTCGTTCCACTAGCCACCACAAGGGAAATCATTTTTGGAATGGCTGAAAAAGCCAACTTTTTTCTGTCTCAGTAGGGTAAGTTTACGTTCTGTGACACTAATACATAAATTCAACTCTTTATAAACAGCCCTCACAGAATAAGCATTCTGGAAAAAATAATGCTGTACACATATATCTTTACATTGGATGCTTTGGTTCTCTGATCTGTCTCCCCTCTTGCAGCTTTCCTCTCCCATAAGAGAACTGACCCTAGTAGGGGTGTATGAGAATTCCATTTGGGGGGTGGCTCCAATGGATTTTTCCAGTTCGGCCCTGGCAGATTTCATTCCACTTCCCCCCATTAGCATAGACTTGATCTGTAACAAGTCAATCCAATATGCGGATTCTGTTGTGTGTGTTTTATGGCGGCAACTTGCACAAATTGGATTTCTGTATGTGTGTGTGGAAATGTGCACATATGGGGGCATTTTTTAAAAAAAACAACACACACCATCTTTTTCAAGTGCGCAAGAGTGTAGATTCAGCTGTCCGATATGTGTAATCTTGCCTTGTCAATTGCTTTGTACATTTCAGCTGCCAATGGGAGCACTGAAGTGGAGTAGGTAACATACACGGAAACTGACAAGGCGAGACTGCATATATAGGCTAATTTGTGCACAGCTGCAAAAAATGGGGAGGGGGGATAATAGTAAGCCAAAGGAGGAACCCATTTCCGCAATTCCGAAGCACCGAAAAAGGAAAACAAGGATGGTTTTTAAAAAAAAAACAAAAAAACCCATAATATTTGCACAAATTTCAAGTTCCACCAAAATAAATAAATAAATAAATCTAATTTGCACAAATGGCGGGAAGTGGAGGGGAAATGTGCAAAACATTTCCGGAATTGGGGGGGGGAATCTACTACAGTTTGCCACTGCATACCAGAATAGAAACACTGCGGAATCCCATTGGGATCAAACGGAATGGATTTCCCAGTGTGCCACATCCTAACTATGGTCTTCAGGTAGGATGACTGCTTCAATCTTCTAACCAGCTTTCCCCTAATTTTGAACAGCACACTGCTCAGAGTTTATATATCTCCCTGGCTCCCTGTGCATCCAAGTTAGGAGCCAATCCTGGCTTGGGATGTGCCCACCAGTCGTTTCTGGATTGGTCCCATCCCATTACACATGACTGGCTCTGAGCTTTGGGACCAGTGATCATTGGCACTTCTAGGACAGCCACCCCCTCAACCAGAGAAATATTGAAACCCCTTGCTGTGGTGGGAGAAAAGGGAAGAGAGAATGGTCCTGCCTAAGATCCTCTCCCCACTATTCCTCAAACTCCTGGAGAATTTAACTGAACTCAGCGGGACTTACATCCAAGTAAATATGCATAGAATTGCACAATTAAGAGATATGAGGAGCTGTTGGACACCACACTAGAGCTGAGCTGAAGCAAACTCCCTGCCTTTGCAACTCTGTTTGCAGGTAATGCAATGGGGCCCCTCCACTTTCACAGATTGGGAAGGGCTGTATGTAAACGGGGATGCCATTTTGCCCATCTAATCTAGGAGGAGGCAGCAGCTGCTGCAGTGGAAACAACCACACTCCCCTTCCTCCTACACTCAATGTGAGTCCCATCTCCCCTGCCATCTAGAGTGAGGAAACAGGAATTACAAAGGAAGCCCCCACTCTGAATGGGAGATATTTGCCCTCAGTGATATTGTCACTCTTTTGGCATTGTAACATTGCCATGTTCACACAATACAATCTCTGATTAACTAGGACCACACTGAGAGCAAGAAGCATCCCTGCTAGAAAATGAAAAATGGTACTGAAATTGCTGCTGAAAGAGGCAGTGAACAGCAGGCAACCATCTGCAAAAAAGGGTAAATTTGTGAGGGTCTTCAGTGGAAAGTTACAGGTTCTCAAAAACAAAACAAAACAAAAAAAACCTCCCGATAGGGCTGAAAATATTTGACACAATCCTACAAAACACAGTACTGAAATAGGAATCTTCCTTCTCTCCCCCCATTTGGGATTGGATGGAAGAGCAGGAGATACATAGCTAAGCACCATGACATTTCTAGATTCCCCCAATACCACAGAACCACTATAACCTCTGCTGGTCTCTCAGTGAACATACAATTGATGACATTTTCAGATTTAGGGAATGTCGCAATTCTTCCCCCGCCCTGCATTTTTAGTCCAAATCTACAAACTCTCCTTTGAGCCTTTGTTATTAGCTAGGACACCAATAGGATGGTCTAATATCACGAGACCAAGGTGGGGTGACTGGTATCACTGCTCGGATCAATACGAAAGTGAGGAACAGGAGACAAGTATAAGAGGCAGGGGAGCGTTCAGCTATGAGGGGACATTTCTGTAGCCAATCTGGCAAGAGGGAATTCCCCTGCCATCTTGCAAGCCAGTCTTGACGACTTATGATGGAAAAGACATCCAATTAAAATGAATGTTACTGTCTAATGGTCACACAGTTGGCGATGTACGGATGATTGTTTACAGAAGGATACACAGGATTTTAAATGGCAAGCTGGCATAGGACAAAGGAACCAATCCTTTCCCAAAGTCATGATTTATAGCTTGAAGCAAAGCTGTCAACTTTCCTGTGATCAGCCACAACACAAAAAAGACAAATGTGATATAAACAGAGGAAAGAACCAAGGCAAGGCATTAATGACTTCCTCCAAAGCACATTATGGAACTCCCTCCCTAGTGACCTCCGCCATGCCCCCTCCGTGATGAGCTTCCGCCGTGCATTAAAAACATGGCTGTTCAGGCGGGAATATGGGGTGGGTTAGGTTTTTAATAAGGATTTTTTTATTGTTTTAATAATTATATTTTATTGTGTTCTACTGTATTTTAATTGTACATTGCCCAGGGTGGCCGGGTGACCAGCCAGATGGGCGATTAATAAATATAATAAATAAAATAAAATAAATAAAATAAATTAAATCTCACTTGTCGAAGTGTTAAAGCATTGCAAAGGAGGTGGGGGAAGCCCGAGTAAAATATAAATTCTATTGAGAAATTAGAATATGAAGCATTGTTCAAAAAATGGCCCGTTTGCCTTGCTGGCTTTGTTGTACCATCTTTCCTAATCCTTCTGTGTTATCAGCAGCACAAGGAAGCAGAGGATACTTGCTGGGACAGTGAGAAAGAAAGTCACAGGAGCTGTCAGCAGGCCCGGCCCAACGTATTTTGCCACCTCAAGTGAGGTGGCAGTGCTGCCGCCGCCCGCCCGCCCACCACTCGCTCGCTTGCTTGGCCAGCCGGCTGCTCGCTCCTGCTTGCCCACCCACTCGCTCCTTCCTGTCCACCCGCTCGCTCACTCCTGCCTTGTGCCCCAGCTACCTTGTGCCCCAACTGTCACGAGAGGTCGGCCGACCTCTCGCGGGGCCCCACGGCTGGGGCACAAGGGCGGCAGTGAGTGAGCGGGTGCGTGAGCGGCCAGCTGGCCGAACAAGCGAGAGAGCAGCTGGCCAGCCAAGTGTGTAGGTAGGTAGGGTGGGCAGCCACCCACTGCCACCACTGTCGCCCACAGTAAGCAGAAGCAGTGTGGCGGTGGCTGGCGGTGCACCCAGCAGGCTCTGGAGAGTCCTGCCAATTGCTCTCTTACTGCGGCAAATGCCACAGTGGGGGAGCAGCTGGCGGGGCTCTGCAGAACCCCCGATGGAGTCAGCGGGGTGGTAGCGGCGGGCCCTCCTGGCAGGGTCGGGGGTGGGGGGGAGAGTGGCGCAATTTGCCGCTCTTCACACTAGGCCGCCTGATGCGGGCACATCAGTCCCACTTCATGGTCGGGCCGGCCCTGGCCGTCTGTACTTGTGTTGCTTTATTTACCCATCTCCCAGAGTTAACTTTCCATGAGAAGCAATCCATAGCATTCCCGTGCATGAAAAATGCTGCACCCTAAAGCAGATTTGGATCCTAAGATAAATTACCATTCATGGAAGGAAAGATTTCCCATCTCCTCCTCTCCCCAGGAGCCCTCCTGTGCGCCATCTCACATTGGTCGGGAGCCCCCACCCCGATCTGCTGGAGAGGCTTTGGGGGAGGTGCAGGTGACTGCAGGGAGGCATGAAACGTTTTCCTTCCGTCAACTTCCTAAAATCAATTTATCTTAGGATCCGAGCCACTAACTGTAACATTCTGTCCAAAGGTTTTTAATTATTTGTGTAGAATAATTTAGGAGGGCGAAAATAAAAGCGATTGTCACAATTCCTTTTTCTCCTCCCACCTCGATCTCTGTATATCAAAAGCACAACATCTCTGTGGAGCTCTGATACTCTGAAGAATCTGCCAGGCCAGCTTTGACACAGAAAAGGTAGATTTGGGGAAACAGCCTTAAGTTTAATTAAAGAGATATCTATACCAGGTGGACACCATGTCCCTTCCATGAACGGAAGGGCTCTCTTTGAGGAGGGGACTGAGATTCAGTGGAGGCTCTGCTGGAGGAAGGGGGGTGGAGAGAGAGAGAGAGAGAGAGAGAGAGAAATGCAAGCAGGGCCAGCATCAGCCCCTGGCCATGGGTGTCGGCAGGAGTTTTTCTGGGGTGGGGCAAACAGCACAGTGGTATGTGATTGTTACTCATGCATATAGCACACACCATTACAACACACTGGTGCATTTTGCTTGTGTGTGCACGCACGCTTTGCTGCTTAAAGTCACATTCCGTGACATTTAGAGGCTTACATAGTGTGTGGGAGAAAGGCCTCAGAAACTGGGAACTTTGACAGCACTAATGCGGAAGATATTCAAGCTCCACACAGGAGGTGGGTCCAGCAAAACAATATTTAGCACGATGGATATAAAAAGCCTAAGAACAAGACAACCCCACTCACAACTACCCCCCCCCAGATATACACACACTTAACAGCAGCCTTCTGTTAACATTGGCAACTTAAAATTGACAGGAAAAGGGTCCCCATGTTCTAGAATGATACACTTGATCAGTTTTAGGGTTCTAGAGGAGCCTGGGCTACTCACTTTACTTTCCCCATCCATTGTTAGCAACCACAATCGCCCATTCCCTTGTCAGCAGCCCCCTGTACCACCTCTCACAGTGTTCTGATTGTCCCCCAACACTCCAGAGTAACATTTCAAGGGTACGAGGGTTGCAGGGGAAAAGAAAAATCTGAAAAAATGGCTTCCCCCATTTCTTCCAGTAAGAGTGTTCCATGAGCGTTCCACTTGCAGAAACTCTGGATTCGAGCCTCTGTCTTAAAGTGACATAATAATAGTCATTTCCTCTTCCTAGGACAGGGGTTCTCAACCAGGGGGGAATTCCCCTCGGGGGGGGATTTTAGGGTTTCGGGGGGGGGGGAATTGGGACCACAGACTCAAACTGTTAGAACACTGATCTGTCTACAAATTACAATTCTACAGATTGTACATAATCTACAGGACACCACACCTTATTGTATGGCATAGATTAAGTCAGACAATCTTGGAAAGGAGGGAATGACATCCTGACATATGGTGAAAAGGGTGCATGGGGCAAAACAGGTTGAGGACCACTGTTCTAGGAAATCTTGAGAAGGCTATGGTGGGGTGAAAGTGTACTAGGGAATCTCTAACAAAGACATCTCAGCATCCTCACCAACCTACAGTCCCCAGGATTCTTTGGAGGAAGTCATGACAGTTAAAACGTAATCAAAGAAATATAAATTTGTAGTGTAAGGAGATTGTAGAGTGTTGCAGAGATAGTGTTCATCAGGCCGAATGTTTCTGCTCGTTGTCACAACATCGAGCAACAGCAAGATGAGGGATTTGCTAGTTGTCTCATTCCTTCTTCTTTTTGCTCAGTTCACACAGAACACCCACATTCTGAGCTGTTCTCCATAATGAGAACTTAAAGATATGTAGTTTGGCTGAATGTACAGCATTTCCAGACACCCAAGATTTCTCAGCAAGAAGTAGTATGAAGAACAAGTATACCCTCCAGACTCCTCCACAGTGCAATCCAGGGATGGGGACTCGGACTCGAGGACTCGACTCGTGTGTCGGACTGAGTCCCCCCTCTGACTCGACTCGGACTCGAGTCCCAGTATTTTTAATGGGACTCGAGACTCGACTCGGGACTCGAGACCAAGGACTCTTCAACATCCCTGGGCTGTGCCAGAAGGAGTGGAGAGGAGCGTGATTGCCGGCGAAGAGCGCATGGAAGCGAGGTGTGCCGCTGCTCGGCCACTATGGACGGCTACCAGGAGTGCAGCCCCAACAGTGTGTCAAGATTTATTTTGATTGATGTGTTGCGTACTTGGGAGAGGCAGAAGAAGGACCTGAGATTACTCTGTGCGGCTGCTCTGGGTGTGTTTCTGGTTCCAGCAAGTTCATCACCAGTGGAGCGGGTGTTCAGTGAGGGTGGAATTGTGATGAGATCTCACTGTTCCAGAATGGGAGCCAAACATTTAGAAAAAATCATGTTCCTCAAATGCAACATGGATAAGTTTTAGGAAGTACAGCAAGTTTATTTTTTAAAATCATTTTTCTAAAATGCAACCTTTCAGACATTTTGGGTTTGGCTGCCTCTGCCTGCCTGTCTGGGGTTCCCAGCCTCCTCTGCCTGCCTGGTCTCTTCTTGACCAGTTCAACAGTTGAATTGTCCAAGACAAAGGCCTCTGCCTGCCTGCTTTGGGGTTCCATGCCTCCTCTGCCTGCCTGGTTACTTTGGGTTTTTCTGCCTGGTCTGTTCTTGCCAAAATCAATTGCAGAGTTTTGAAATAAAAAGGCACACTTGTGCCTAGAATTTATTTAAACCACACATCTGAAACAGCCTTATTTTGTTGGGAAAAACCCCCATTGATTTTAATAGGGACTCGTGGAGTCAGCTTTGGGAGTGACTCGTGACTCGTGAGTCACCATTTTGGACCAAGGACTCGGACTCGGACTCGAGACTCGGGTCCAAAGACTCGTGACTCGACTCGTGACTCGAGACCAAGGACTCTTCAACATCCCTGGTGCAATCCTATGCATCTTTACTCAGATTGTACCCCATTGTTTTCAGGGAGGCTGATTCTTAAAGGCCCAAGCCACTGTGTTTCAACTGGAAACGAACTCCAAACCCTGACAGAGATTTTAATTTTGATTGCTTGCACAAACTAAAAAAAACAACAACCAACCTTCTTTTACCTCAGTTAATTTAGATGGGGCTTTCCAGTTTCCTCAGTCCACCCTTGAAATACACGGTAGCTGCCAAGTATCATAGTTACACCAGCAGTGGTGAGGCTTATGTAAGATACCAGTCAGAACGATATCTTACATAATCACCAAGGGCAGTGATGGCGAACCTATGGCACAGGTGCCACAGCTGGCACGCAGGGACCTCTCTGGGGCACTCGAGCCATTGGTCACCAGATCGCGAAAAGACCGTCCCCTTCTGCAAAACACTAATGATCTTGTTCTTTCTCACAGTGTGGAACAGAATGATTTTATTCTAGAATTCCTGTTACAGAATTCTTTTCTACATTGTTATCGCATTTAAAAGATTTTGAAGAATGATGCACAGAGCATGGCTTGGATGTAAAGCCCTAACAGTTGACCTGAGTGCTGCATGTGTTGCTCTCAAACTAACGAAGTATGAGCCAAGGTTTGACAAATTATCAGCATGCATGCAATAGCAAAAATCACATTAATTGTGCAAAAGCATGCCCAATGCAAACTTTGACCTAATGCAGTGTTTGCAGTCCAAGACATAAAGTGTTTAAAATGTGATAATAATAATAATAATAATAATAATAATAATAATAATTTATATTGCGCTCTACACCAGAGCGCAGTACAATATACAAAATAACTCAAATAATAATCATTATAATTTAACTAAACTACATTAAAATACTTAAAATGGACTACAATCCAGGTAAATTTAAATTAACAACAACAAATAATTAAAACCATCAAGCTATAAAACTAAAATCATAGCAATTAAGCACGTTTAGTTTTCTTGTTTGTCTTGCTCATCCTAGTACAGGTTGACTTTTACTTTTACTAATCCGACACCTGTAGAAGCAGGGAAAGGACCCGGAGTAAAGCTTGCCCCATACAATTTCAGTCTGGCATATGATTTAAAAAGTTTGTATAAATTCCCTTCAGGGAAGGGATACAATGTAGTATTATAGTACTACATTGTATTATAGTACAATGTAGTACTATAATAATTTTTTGAGTTGATTTTTTTCCACCAACAAAAAACTGTTTGTATCATTGAAAGCTCTGTTATTGTCTTTTTCTTTAAAGACAAAATATGTTAATTAGTTTGGACAACTGTATGAGTTGTTTTTCTAAGACTAAAACCTCGGTATTCAGGTTTAATTGCAGTGTTGGCACTTTGAAATAAATAAGTTGGTTTTGTGTTGCAGTTTGGGCACTCGGGCTCAAAAAGGTTTGCCATCACTGACCTAGGGCAAAACCCAATCACCTAGGGCAAAACTCAGGAGTAATTAACCAGAGAGAATGTTTATTGAATGAAGCAGGCTGAAAGACAAACAATCAGACACAAAAGAAAGTAACCAAGATAACATTCTGCTTGCCATGCTAAACTCTATTGTCATCGGTAGCAGTACTCTAAGTGCTCTCATCAGCATTCTGCAGGAGTTACAATCAAGACCGGTGCAAGGCAGTTTGGTGCCCTAGGCAAGATCAGATATTTAGCACTCCTCCCTTCCCACTTGAGAGCGCTGTATTTTTTTCCAAGGCGTTTCTGGCGCCCTCTTTAGCCCTGCGCCCTAGGCAGCTGCCTAGGGCGCACGAGTCACGAGTCACTCCCAAAGCTGACTCCACGAGTCCCTATTAAAATCAATGGGGGTTTTCCCCAACAAAATAAGGCTGTTTCAGATGTGTGGTTTAAATAAATTCTAGGCACAAGTGTGCCTTTTTATTTCAAAACTCTGCAACTGATTTTGGCAATGGTAGCACCGGCCCTGGTTACAATCCATGTGTCCAACCAGACTACTTAAGACTCAGTCAGAGACCCGAGCCAGCCTCCTTGTAGAAAACTTGCAGGTTCTCAGCCAACACAATAAACCCAACTGCGCCAACTCGGGGCCAGTGACGCCTGTTGGGGACAGGGGGATATCCCTTGGCAGCGGACAGAAGCACGCATGAATCACACACATCCAGGGTCAGTTTTGAGAGGTTGGGGGAGATGTTTTGAGCCGCCCCCCCCCCAATTTTCCCACAAGGGTCATTGTCACAGAGACACGTCCCCACCCTATTTCCCCATTCTATTTGAACTCCCAGCTCATATGCACACAAGGGGTCTACTCTAGAAATACATCGTGTTGGGAAATTCCCAGACAGTCTGCAAGAGAACTCTCCAAATGGGGTGAATAAGGAACACACATCTTAACTTCACTTAACTTTATATATATATATATATATATATATATACACACACACATACACACACACACACACACACACACATCTTAACTTCACATATACAGTAATACCTTGGATTACAAGTAACTTGGTTTGAGAGCGTTTTGCAAGACAAGCAAAATTTAATATTTATTTAATATTTTTTTTACTTGATATACAAGCGTCGTCTTGCAATACAAGTACTGTGGTACGGCTTAAATTCAAAATCTCTGTACAAATTTTTTTGGGGGGGGGGATTTCGTTTTGATATAAGAGTGTTTTGGATTACAAGCACCTTTCCAGAATGAATTATGCTCTCAATCCAAGGCATGACTGTATGCTGATGGGGGTCTATTACTACCTGACTGTGTCTATCCAGGATGGAGATCTTGGGGTCATAACTCACTGATGGTGTCAATGCTGAAGCAGTGAAAAAGGCAAATTCAGGCGAGGGATGATCACCGAAGGCACTGCAAATGAAACCATAAGAAATATACAAAGCTGCCTAATACGGAGTCAGACCATGGTCCACCCAGCCCAGTACTGTCTATACCAGTGTTCTCCAACCTTGGGTCCCCAGATGTTTTTGGCCTACAACTCCCAGCATGCCCCAGCCAGCATAGCTGGCTGGGGCATGCTGGGAGTTGTAGGCCAAAAACATCTGGGGACCCAAGGTTGGAGAACACTGGTCTATACTGAATGACAGCAGCTCTCCAAGGTTTCAGGCAGGAGTCTTCCCCAGCCTTACCTGGAGATGGCAGGACTTGAACCTGTGGCCTTTTGCATGCAAAGCAATGCATGCACTGAGCTATGGCCATGCCCCTATCATATCATAGTGCCGGAAGAGCCCAGGTGTGGAGGTGGGGGAAAGCCTGTCACTGTTTCCCCTCCCCGTTTCATGTGTTTAGCATAATTTGGCCGTATGAATAGGGTTTCCAATAAATAACATCTTGTCCTAACCTGACTTTTACCTTCTTGTGAACTATTTCCTCTAAATCTTAGCCATTAGGTTACATTTAGATTTTCTGTGTATTACTGAAGGAACTATATGAAGGCAAAGACATTGGAGAACCGACATTTATGTAGATACCATGCTAATCTGCTCAAAACATTATCCTGGCTTATATGCTTTTTTTTTTTTTAAAAAAAATAAAAATATTTAAATGCTTGCAAGCTATCTGTCAGCCGGACGCAGAAGAGGCACCTCTATTATGCAAACAATGGGGAAATGCTGCCTTATCTTTTCACACCACCAGGCCTCCAAGCTGCAAAATACGTTTTTTGCATCAATTTACATTTTATTTTCCCTGATTCAGTTGGCTACAATAACTCTGTTCCATGAATGCAAAGGCATGCATGCTCCCATTTGCCTTTCTTTCCTGTCTTTCCAGCATTTCTTCTTTATCATTTCCATAATCTGGGAGGCAGCAGGGAGCACAAAATCACTCCTTAGTTACATTTTTAAAATAAATACCTTCACAACCTCTCTAGAGCTCTCCCTCATTTTATGAAGCACCCTGTGGGATTTGAAAAGCTATAGAGAGAATCCTACTGTTGCCTGTGGACATCCTTCAATCACCACTGCCAAAGCTGCCACGGACATATATTGGACATGGGTTGAAATTTGAACAAATCTACATTTGTGGTATAAACCAGAACTTCAGCAGTCATATCTTATTAAAGTTTTGGTGGACAATCACCCATCCATAATTTGTATAGATTATTCACACTTCAGGACCCATGCCCGTAATAAACGGGCAACTACTTTACAGAAGATAATCCTCTATTTCAGCCTTCCCCAGCCTTCAGATGTTTTGGACCTCAACCCCCAGCAGGCCCAGCCAGCATGGCCAATGGTCAAGTATTCTGGGAATTCTAGTCCAAAACCTCTGGAGGGCACCAGGTTGGAGAAGACTTCTCTATTTCAAGGGCTGCCAGAAGACAATCCTGTATTTGAAGCCATCCTCTATCCTCTGTTAGAAGGGCTGTCTGAGCCAAGTGCTTTTCTAAAAAAAAGGAAAAGAAAAAAAGAACAGGAGAGCAGGGTCCTTGAAGTTGGCCATCATCTGTTAGCATAGCACCTGGACAGTAGACTGAGAAGGCCCACAGGTGGGTCTGCATATATCCTTATTAAGCTCTGTATATCTTGATTTTGAGCGTGCTGGCTACATAGGTATAGGACTGCAATAAGCAGGGATCAGTTTATACTTCTTATTGCCAAAAGTCTTTAATAAATAAGAATCTACTGGAAGTTTGTTGAGCTTTCCTCTAGGTTACCTCTGTGGACAGGTAGTAGCTACAGTATAATCATGGATATATTTTAATTATTCTAATTAATATCTTTCTTTCTTTTTTTTTGGAAAATTAAGTATGAGATGTTTTCACATTCATGTACAATGGTGGAGGGAAAGAAACAGAGGCACTCTGTTTTGACCTGCAAATGCCGTGATCCCTCACCATTGGCTATGTTGGGAATGAACAGGTTCAAGGACTGTATATTAGCCAGTGACACCAGGTTGGTGCTTCAGTATCATCTGACTTTCCAGGCCAGGGGAATCATGGGGCAGTTGTGTGGACATCCCACCTGGAACCGACTCTAGATCCCTTCTTTAGGTAGCAATCCCGCTTGCACAGGGAACAAAGAGCCATGTCTGATCTGTAGGGCTCCTGGTTCATGCCCCACACTGCCAGACAATATCCAAACATATCAACACAATTCGTATCATCTCTACGCCGCTGTTGCTTCTCTGTAAAATGAAGCCGCCCATATTGCCCAGCGTCAAGACGGATATTGTGCAACAACGTGTATTAGTAGCGTCCGTTTCTGAGGATGATAAGATGTCAGGGCCAGAAATGCCACCAGAGTTAATTAGGTAGATAAAGAATACACAAGGAAAGATCTGAGAGGAGACATTTCCTGCTTTATAAAAAAATAAGCCCTGTATACAATGCAACACAAAACACGCCATTAAAAGGGAACGCTGAAAAGAGCAATGACCTACATATCAGTAGCAGCCACAAGTTCCTTTGCATTGTGTCTGTGGCTACATTTTGTCTGAGCCACTAATATCCTTGCTGAACGGAATGAGGAGACGCTGCAGTCCGTGGCGCTCGCCAGCTTTCCCTGCTCTTCAGGTGGAAATGGTGACATGGGCAATTACCTAATACAACGGAAGAGGGCATCTTGTTTTAAGTCTCAGCTTCTCAACAAAGTTATTGTTAGGGGCTATTGGAGGGGCAGTCCCCGTATAGAAACGAAATAAATAGATAGATAGATAGATAGATAGATAGATAGATAGAGTCACTCATTAAAAACAATGCAGTGAAAACAAGGCTTAGCACAATTTTTAAAAGCACTGCATTATAATTTTATAGCCAGTCCAGGGCCGTTTAATTTCCAAAGGTTTATCTAAGGGCACAGACCTCTGCGTGTGTTATGCAGCTTCCTGGCCTAGTCCAGCAGGTCAGGCAGGCAGGTTTTACTTCAGAGAGGACAGTGATCCAGTTTGGAACACAACAGATCTTTTATTTGTTCATCTTCTTCTGGAACACAACACAGCCTCCCTTCTTGAAACTCCACCTCCATACACACAGGCCTTCCTATTTCCAACAACTTCTCCAGCCTTGTGGGCCCGTCTTCACACAGACAGCTCTCCTACCAGGGACTGCTCTTAAAGACACACGAAGCATAAACTGAGTTTGTTACACATGTTTAGGCAGAAAAAAAGACCTACAACTCCCAGCATGCCCCAGCCAGCATGGGAGAGAGACAGTGATGGCGAACCGTTTTGAGCCCAAGTGCCCAAACTGCAACACAAAACCAACTTATGTATTTCAAAGTGCCAACACTGCAATTACACCTGAATACCGAGGTTTTAGTTTAGAAAAACAACTCATACAGTTGTCCGAAGTAATTAACATCTTTTGTCTTAAAAGAAAAACACAATAACAGAGCTTTCAATGATAACAGTTTTTTATTGGGAAAAAAAACATCAACTCAAAAAATTATTATAGTTAGTACTACATTGTACACATAGCCTGAAGGTAATTTATACAAACTTTTAAAATAATTAGGCGCATGTATTTTTGGCTGCAAAGAGACACACGCGGGCGGGTGGGCGGTCCGGGCAGCCTCGGCGCCCCCTCCTCTTGCAAGTTTCCTGCCATCGTCCACTCACCTTGCGTTCTCCCTCTGGGCAGTTGTCTGGATTGGGCCCAGAGGGAGAGGGCGGGTGAAAGGGTCACAGTGACAGTGAGCAAGGAAAAGGTAGTCACACCCAGAGAAGAGGGCCCCCTAAGTACATCTTGCCCAAGAACCCTCAGAACCTGGAGTTGGCACTGCATGGATGAATAGTTTAGCCCTAGCTCTAATTTTAGCCCTTGTCAGTTGTTCAAGGCACATTCAGTGAACATGCACAATGGGTGAGTGTGGCAGAAGGGTTGTTCATCTCATGGACAGAGCCCTCTGCACATATAGCTGCATGCTGTTTGACGAAACACCAAGAAGAACTTTCTGATGGCACAAGCTGTCACAACAGTGGAATAGGCAGCTCTGGAAGTTGGTGGACTCTCCTTTGTCAGAGGTTTTCAGGAAGTGGCTGGAAGGAGGAAAGGCTGCATCACCTATCAGGGATGCTGCAGCAGCCGATTTCTTGCATACGTAGCAGGTTGGGCTAGATGAGTTAAGATTCTATGATTCCAGATGTGCATGATTCTGAATGTGCATAGATCAGAGATCCATCAATACAACCTCCCCACCCCCACCCCCCATCACACACATTTGTTCATTGAGCATGCCTTGAATGACTGAGCGGGACTTCTTTCACATTCAAATGACACCTGCAGAAAATGGGAAACCAACCCAAACCAAACTTCCTCCCAAACTTGATTTAAGCATTGTCTGCCTTCGAAAATGTAACATGAGCATCTTTACGAAAGCCTTTCTCCAGAGCCACCCTCAGTCCCTGCCTACATATACCTCCTGGCACACAGCCATCTCATTCATACATTCTCCTTACCCTTGACACAGAGATGCAGATTGCACAAGACAGTTTGGTGGTCACAGGAGCCCTGGCTTTCCCGTTCCTCCTCCACCCCGAATTCCTCTTTGCATCTCTTCCTCCTCGAAGACTTTTTCACGATCTGGAAAAACTTGAAAACTTTCTTCATTTGTCCACACCATCAAAGAGAAGGAGAGAAACGGCAAGATCTACAAATCCTCTGCACACCTACATTTTTTTTAGCAACCCTAGCTTCTTCTTTTGAAAGAAGCATGGCATTACAGAATTTATTTATTTATTTATTTTAAAGCCAGGTCATTCAGCAACATCCACAATCACTGATGTGGCTGTTTAAAAAAAAGAAAGAAAGAAAGAAAAAGAAAGGAAATCTTTCCCCCCACACAATTGAAGTACATGGGGAGGAGGGAAAGGAACAAAGCGAGAAGCCGCAGCCTGTGTGTGGTGCTCTCAAAAGTGTGAGCAGACACAGCTCCCCATTGCTAACTTGTGAGAGCAAATAGCTCAGAAGGGCAGCAGCTCATTTTACAAGGTTTCCAATTTCTGTTTTCAATGCTGTATACATTCTGGCAGATTTCAAATGCTCTCCGGGCAAAGAGTGTCAACACTGGTGCAGAGCGAGCAGTGATTCTTCAAAACACAAGACTGGGTTGAAGGATTAGAAATAGCCAGTGTCAACCACAACCCAAACCTACGTGCACCTAAGAAAGCCTCCAAGTAGTCTCCTTGCCAACAGCAATGAATCTTTATTTTCTCCCCCTAACCTTAAACATGTACGTACTTCAGTTATGTTATGTGGCACACACGCATCAATTGTAATCCCAATTGTAACCCCTTTAGAATTGGATTACTTTCTGAGAAAAATGCCACCCTGGATTTGCAACTGTTTGTGGCATTGCCCAGCAAATTAATGGCAAAGTTGGATTTAATATGTATTCCCCTAGCGACAATGTGTACATTCAAAATACTAGGCAACTGAAATGCCATAAAACCACTGTTTCTAGTTACACACACAAAAATATGCCATGCAAACTGCGGCCACACATTCACATGGGCATTCCGCAAGCCCTCCCGGCATCCAGCCTGATCCAATGAGTCTCTGAGCGAAGCTAGAGGTCAGAGGATCCGGGGAAAGTTCCAAATGCTAATATGAAGGGACATGTCATTCTTCACACTCATGCAGCAGTCTAGCATTCAAGCTGGCATAGCAGCTGCCTTTGGCCTCCGTGTCATGGTGCTTCTGTCAGCCCCTCTGCAGCCTGAGAGTCCCTGCAGTGCTTTCTTGGCACGGGGAAAGTACCCTTCTTGCCCCATTGTGTGGCATCCTGCATGGATACACAGCAGCAAGCAGCCGAGGGTGAGGATGGCCATAAGGGCAGAAATATAGGGCATTCCATGCCTTGCCTCCCAAGCGATAGGACCGTGCTTCAGCTTCGGCAGTACAAGTCACCCTTGTGCTGATGCAGCTTAAGAAAAGAGGGAAAAATTCCAGTGGTTCAGGGTACACACGACAAAATGACGTGGCCTCGCAGTGCCGCATAAATGCCCACCCATTGGCCAGAGGCTGACTGTACATCATCAACCTCAGCACTACAGCAATCAGATGCAAAAGTGGCCATGGCTCCTGTACTTCTGGTAATTTAATTATGCAGAACAGTACATTTCAACAGACGCATCTTTTCTTACCCCTGTATGAAATTTTGTATATATATCTGTGTGTGTGTCTATGTGCGTGTATCTTCCAAAAAACTTCAGCAAACTCTCAGGGTGGTTTACACACACACACAGAAAAGCACACAAAATATTGTAAAGTATTTTCATATGTATTTAAATATACATACTTTTCTGTATTTGCATCAAAAGCCTGGGAGAATGAAAACAGATGCCACATGAGCCTCCCTCAGGAAAAAATTCCACAAATGGGTGCCACCACTGAGAAGGCTCTCTCTCTCTGGTTGCCACCCACCTTACCTCAGATGGTGGTGTCATCTTCAGAGGAGAGCCTCTGAACATTACCTCCATACACAAGCAGGTTGAAGCTGGCATTCCTTCATGTACCTGGGTCCTATGCTGTATCGGGCTTTAAAAGGTAAGCACCAGCACTCTGAATTGTGCCTGGAAACAATCCGGAAGCCGTACCTGCACATGGCAAAATTCCCTCCCCTACACCATAATTCAAAATTTCCCTTCCCTGTGTGCTGATGGTATTGATTAATCTTTTGGCCAGTGGCTATAATCCTTCATCAATCCACCATCAATAAGATTTATGAGTACAATTTTATTTTTATTTTGATGGTTAGGGTTATTGTGTCTACATAATTAGTAACAAAGCTAATAAAGCCAAGCAAATGTAGTAGTTATTTTATCAGCTTCCGGCTTCATTAGTCAGCACTGACATAATCAATTCATATTAACACTAGCAGGGCCTAATCAGTAACAGCATTTTCCTCGCATAATAAAAGCCGGCCTGGAGAACTGCATGGTATCAGGTATTTTCTTGCCAAGGAACAACATGAAGGGATGCTTGAAGTAAAGTGGTCATGTGTCCTACTTTACAGAGGCCAGTCCTCTAATTGAGGGGCTGTCAGAGAACAGTCCT
The DNA here is from genome assembly GCA_021292165.1 of Shinisaurus crocodilurus. Taxonomy (NCBI): domain Eukaryota; kingdom Metazoa; phylum Chordata; class Lepidosauria; order Squamata; family Shinisauridae; genus Shinisaurus; species Shinisaurus crocodilurus. Next base: position 4,708,426 of record CM037889.1, read on the forward strand.
ATATTTGGAGGTGTCCTCTATACAGGACCGGTGCAAGGCAGTTTGGTGCCCTAGGCAAGATCAGATATTTAGTGCCCCCCCTTCCCACTTGAGAGCACTGTATTTTTTTTCCAAGGCGTTTCTGGCGCCCCCTTTAGCCCTGCGCCCTAGGCAGCTGCCTAGTTGGCCTAATGGTAGCACCGGCCCTGCCTCTATACAGTATGGAGAGCTGTCCAGACCAAATCTGGTTTAAAGATAAGGAGCTCTTCTAGACAAGGCTTTTTAGCCTGCTGCATCTGTTTCTGGATTCTTTCCATGATTAAGATTGGATCTCTTCACAATCTTTTTCCTTACCTACCTTTCCGTTACATAACCTGTAGGTGGTGCTCTGGTATAGTAGAATAACACAACTAAACTTTGGAAGTATTGCACTTGGTTTTGCAATTCCAAAAAATACCACATTTTCCTTGCCCCCCAAAAAACCTGATGAAAAATGGTGGGAAAACACAGGATAGAAATGGGTGCTTTAGATGACGACATCTAAAGCACCCATAAACAACCATGAGTATGGCATGGCAAGCGCACAATAAGAGCCTCGTCTAAAAAAGCTCATCAAAGAACTCTAAAGGGGAGAGCAAGGGCCTTGAAGTTTCCCATCGACAGTGAGCATCTGGATAGCAGACTGAACAGGCACACAGGTCACCTGGTCACAATATTCCCCACTGTGGTGAGATATATTGTTTCTTAGGGCACAATCCTATGCGTGTTTAGACAGAAAAAAAGTATGACAACTCCCATCATGCTCCAGCCAGCCAGCCATGCTGGCTGGGGCATACTGGGAGTTGTAGGACTTTTTTTCCTGTCTAAACTTGCATAGGATTGCACCTTTAAGCATTTCTATCCCACCGTGCTATAAAATATGCTCAAGGTGGCAAGCCAAACAACTACAACATTTAAAAAGAAATCTGAACTGCAGTATTTATAGTCCAAACTCAAAGCACAATAAAAGATACATCCAACACAATCAATATTTCAAAACCAAACCGAACAGCACCAGTCAGAAATTGGGAAACAACACTTTTAAAAAGCCTTACACTGAAAGAAATAAGTACTAGCCGCCTGCTGAAAGGGAGGCAGTGACAGGGCCTGGCAAATGTCCTTGGTTTTGGCTATTCCACTGTCTCAGAGCCACCAAAGAAAAGGCCCTATCTCTCATGCCCACCCACCAATCGTGGGGAACCATGGAACAGGGCCTTAGGGCGCAATCCTGTGCATGTTTAGACAACAACAAAAAAAAAGCATTAGACCTGCAGAATCTCACCTGCTTGCCTAAGATAAAGTTGCCATTGAATAACTGTTAAATAATAGTATAAGTGGCAGTATAGGAAAACACATATATTGCACCTGGGGAAGCCCAGTAGTAGAGCCACTACCAGCAGGGCCGGCGCTACCGCTAGGCAGACCCAGGCGGCTGCCTAGGGCGCGTGGCGGAAGAGGGGCGCAGAAACGGCGCGCTCCTGCCCCGCCCGCCGCCTCCGCCGCGTCTCCCCGCCCGCCGCGTCTCCCCGCCCGCCGCTGCCGCCTCCGCTGCCGCTGCCGCCTCCGCTGCACCCCCCCGCTGCACCTCCCCCCCCGCGCGCACGCACCCGCCCGCCTGCCCGCCACCTACCTACCTACCTTCGCATCGTTTCCGGAGCCCCGCCGGCGTTGTTCCCCGGCAAAAAAAAAAAAGCACTCTGCTCGGGCAGAGGCTCGCCAGGCGGAATGGAAAGTGAAACTCACCTCCGGAGCAGCTCGAGGGGGGGAGGAGGAGGAGGAGGAGGAGGCGGCAGCCCAAAAGGGGAGGCGTGGGTCTGGCTAGAGACCAGCGGGGTACAAAGAAGGGGGCGCCTCTCTCCCGTGGGGGGGGCTAGGGCTTTCGCACTGCTTGTTTACTCTGGAGTGCCACTCTTTGTTCACTTTTTATTTATTTTTTATTAATTTTAAACGTTGAATTTTCCAAAAGAAGAAAAAAAAAACGTCGGAGGCGGCGGCAGCAGCAGCAGCCAGCAGCGAGGGGGGGGGAAGGTAGGTGGTGGCGGCGGCGGCGCGGGGGGGGTTGCAGAGCAGGGCTGCTTTGCTCTGGAGCCCCCCCCCACGGCACGAGAGGGGTGGGCGCTAAATATAATTTGGCCTAGGGCGCCAAACAGCCCTGCACCGGTCCTGACTACCAGTCACTGTTGTAGACAATACTTAGCTATATGGACCAATGCTATAACTCATAGATTCATAGATCATAAAGTTGGAAGGGGCCTACAAGGCTATCCAGTCCAACCCCCTGCTCAGTGCAGGAAACTAGAGGAGGGGTCTCCCATCCAAGTAATCACCAGGCCTGACCCTGCTTCGCTTTCCACGCTCAGACAAGCTGAGCCAGCGTGAGCCACAGACCGCTTCCAATATACAAGTCTTGGGGGCTGGTTTACATAAGTGAGCTAAGTCCTGCTTCTGCCTCAGCAACGACTCCTGGTTCCAGAATGGATTTGCTTTTGTAAACTGATTTCTCACAGTTCATTAACCCACAGCATGGATTAATGTCCCTGGGTGTTCTGGAGGCCTGTTCATGGGTGCTACGTATTGCATTCTGTTCTGCTTCCTCAGAACAGATCCCCCACAATGGAAGTAGGTGCTGCAGTTTTCCTCATGTAGGTGTATGATTCATGCTCTGTATGTAGTTGCTAATTCCTCTGATACAATTATATAATAATGTTTCAGGGCTACAATCACAGGTTGTACAATGGAAGGGCTGGAAGTACCAGTGCATTCCCCATCCTTAATCAAGAACACACAGAGAGTTTTGCAATTTATTTCATTGAGATACCCATGTAGATGCATGATCTATAGTTAAAGGAGCTTAAAAATCCTCCATGCGGTGGAGGCGGGTGGCTCCAATGTCAGCAGGGCTGTGTATCCACTCCAGGTTTTATCTCAAACTTTTAAGGAGCTATCCATGGTAGCTGAATCCTATCCCCCAAATTGGTTTGGCACCACGGATACCTTCTTAAAAGTTCAGAGTAAAATCAGGAGTGGATACACAGTCCCGCTGAGTCAGTCTCAGAATAGTCAGTCCCAGAATCTGCATAGTCCACATAGTCAGTCCCAGAATCCTCTAACTCAGGGGTTCTCAACCAGGGGGGGATTCCACCCAGGGGGGGGAATTGGGACCACAGACTCAAACTGTTAGGATACTGATCTTTCTACAAATTACAATTCTACAGATTGTACATAATCTACAGCACATCACACCTTATTGTAAGGCACAGATTAAATTAAAAATAAAGATAAATATTTCACTTGTTATCTGTGGAAATATTCCATTTATAGTTATTATATATTATATATGCATATTATTTGGAATGCAACTTTTGAGTCAGACAATCTTTGAAAGGGGGGAATGACATTCTGACATATGGTGAAAAGGGTGCATGTGGGGCAAAAAAGGTTGAGAACCACTGCCCTAATTGTCCCTTCCATTATCTGTATTAGGAAACTTGCCTTTCTGATCCTCCATGCCAGATTTTTCCAACCTGGTGCTCTCTAGATGTTCTTGGACTACAGTTCCCATCACCCCTGACCATTGGCCATGCTGTCTGGGGATAACACGAGCAGGCATCCAACAACATCTAGAGGTCACCAGGCTGGGGAAAGCTGTTCCGTGTCTTATCTGCTTTCATGTCAGAGAGGTCCACTCCCATTTAGTCATGTGAAGTTGTATAAATGTATGTGGATAGCTTGTGGGAACAGCTGAAAACATTTGGCTGATCTTAAATTTGGAAATCGACCGGGCCATTTTTCTGTACAGGGAAAAGCAGAGAAAATCTGGATGTGGAGAATGGGAATGTGGCTGTGGTTAATTTTCCTGATTTCCCACTCTGCTTTATACATTACCGCAGTGGCAAGGAGAATGTTTTAGCTTCTTTGGCTACAAATCAAATTTTTAATCTTGAATTTATGGGCCATGTTACCATGCTCCTTTAAGGTTTGTCTAAAAAGCAAACTATCCACATATCTTGTTACTCTCAATTTAACTTGTTTATTTTGGGGTTAAATTATAAGGGAATAGCACTGACACAAAAGCCATTATGTGACTCAGTAGATTGTAGGGTAGTCTTTTGCCTGACAAGGCAGAGAGCTAATGATTACTCTTGCAGGAAAAAATATACCCGCCCTGTTCCCTTAATAGAACTTCTATATTTACTAAAAGGGCTTTCGCACTGCTCTAAAGTGATTTAGAAGGTCAGTCCATTTCAGAATGCAATACGTAGCGGCCATGATTTGAGCAAAACTCTTATTATCTCTGATGGGCACCACAGAAAGACCCTGTGATTCCTCTACAGAACCATGAATTCTGGAACATTCTGGAACCTACAGGGCCAGGGAGCAATTGGAATGGCTTAAGTGCCTTCATTGCCACGTCTCCCTTCATGCTGTTGAATCTCGTCTGTGAAATTGATGTTCATAGTTGAAGAGTCTGGAATATGGTTCCACCAGAACATGCCAAATGCCTATTATCTCTAATTGTTTCCATCGCACACTAATCCTTCAGAGGCATTTCTTCACTAATAAACAAAAATGCCCCCTTCTAGTTGTAGCTTCAGCATGTCTATTGAGAATGATCATTTAGCAATGAGCAGAGAGAGAGAGAGAGAGAGAGAGCAAATGGAGGTTAGTCACAGAGTCCATTGAAGGAAAAAAGGTAGGGGCATTCTTGTTTTTTTCTTATCTCTAGTGTAGTGGGAAAGGACTCTGTGCAGCCCCAGTTGATTGCTCCCCCTACATCCAAATTTGTGATTAGCCAAATGTTTTTCAAATGGCAACTCAAGCCAGTCACATAGCTGATGTTGCACTGAATTTATAAAATGTCATCTCACCTAATGGGGGTGGACTTTGACTGTGCTATTTATTTACTTAGTTATAAAAAAATGTGTATGCCATCCCCTAACATAAAGTTATGTAGGCAGCTTATGATAAATGAATATAAAAACAACTGAGATACAAATATGACATAATAAAACTTATAAAATCGAAAACATCAGAAATACAGCAACAGAATACAAAACTCTCTGCAACGCCATAGTTCAAACACAGATGTTAAAAAGGAGAGTCCCATGAGTTATGTAAAAGGCTTGGGTGAACAAAGGGGTCTCAACTTGGTGCTGAAAAGTCCATAAAGATGGTTCCAGGCAGGGGAGGCGGGTGACTCCTATGTAAGTGGGGCTCCTTATTCATTGCAGCTTATATTCTGAGCTTTATAGGAGCTATCCATGGTGTTCCATGGTGGCAAACCTATTTTGGGGATGGAGTTCAGCACCATGGATAGCTCCCAGAATAAAAGCTGCAATGGATAAGGAGCCCCACTGACACACCCGCCTCCCCTGGTTCCAGTTGAACCTCCCTGGGAAGGCTGCTCTATAACTGGGGTGCCACTACAAAAATGCCCTCGCCATGGTCTCTACCCATCTCACTTCACGTGGCAAGGGCACTTGGAGCAGGACCTCTGAAGAACACCTTACAATACAGATAGGAACGTATGGGGGAAGGCAGTCTTTCAAGTAACATGGTCCCAAGCCATCTAAAGCTTAAAACCAACTCGTTGAATGGGCCCGGAAATGGCCCAAATAGGCCCAAATAGGCTGTCAGTTCATTCATTGATGTTAATATTTTCAGGCCACTTTTCCACCAAAAGGCCTTCAAATCAACTGATAATTTCAAAAAAAAAACACCAACACAACAAAATACGAACACACGATACAATTAAATGAAAATAGCAGACCCAAGAAGCAAAACATCTTCCAATTATGATAATATGTCAGAGATACATAACACAAACATGTCAATCATGACTAAAGTCTTAACCACTTGGTGCAAAGTAAGACCATCCACTTATCAGTCCCCCATGGAAGGCCCCACTCAATTCAGCTCAAAGTATGCATGATCAAGATAATATGCACCAAAAGTGATTTCAGGGCAAATAACTGCAGATGGCTCAATCAAGCAATGGCACCATTTCAATCAAGCTTGCCTCTCATGCTCCTATAATTTCTTTACTCCTGTATTAGCACAAGGCATAGTAAGGCAGTAATTCCCCCGAGTGGCTCTTACTATGAATAAGCCCAATGGGAGTGTAGTTTCTTGAAAGACTAGCTTTTTTTACTTGTCAGAAAAAATATGAAATATGAAGCCATAAAATCAATACTTGGCGTGTTACAGATTCCTCTGTTCCTTCCTCCTCTGGAGTACATCAGTTGATTAACCTTTTCTGTCCAATAGCGTCTGCAGCAGAGACATATTTTTACTCATTCATTCACAGTCACACTGGGAGCAGTATCACTGGAGCTGGTGTGTGGGGGGTGGGTGGCAAGAGGGGGAATGAAACCTGTTTACTTAGCAGTACAGATACTTGAAGAAGACTCTTTGCAAACATGGCAAATCCTTCCTTTTTCAGGGGTTTACAGCAAGCTAATTCCAACGGTGAGGCAACATATGAATCCTCTGCACAAACGTGGAGGGCGCCCGTGCTTAGTGTCCAAAATGGGAAACAGCTGTGCCACACAATAGCCGGAGGGAACATCTGTTGATTACATTTACGAATCTGTGCACGGAAGACAGGAGCAGACCTCCTAACAACGAGCTTTTCATTACTCTCAAATCAACCTGTAAAGCTCCCTCCCTCTCATATTTCTTCTTACTCTTTCCATACGCTTTCCTTGGCTGTCCCAACTGTTTTCAAGTTCACAAAAATATTTAGGAAATCCGCCTGGCTACATTTTTATGTGCTGGTTTTTCAAAGAGATTTGTAGTTTAAGAAGAGCAGCCCTAAAGACAGTAGCTGGTTGGCTGGATTGTGTCTGCCCAACATAAGAACATAAGAAGAACCATGCTGCTGGATCCAGCATTGTGTTCACACGGTGGGACAATGAGCTGACTGTTGGAAACCCCCCCAAGTAGGGCATGAGTGCAATAGCACCCTCCCGCCCATGTTCCCCAGTAACTGGTGTATAGGCATACTGCCTCTGATACTGTAGGTAATATATAGCCATCATTTTTGGAATCTACTTAAATATGGAGCAGTATACAAATGACTGTAAATAAATAAATAAATAAATAAATAAATCAGGGCTAGTAGCCATTGATAACCGCATCCTCCATGAAGTATTCTAAACCTTTTTTTTTTAAAGCCATCCAAATTGGTAGCCATTACTACACCCTGAGCTAGAGAGTTCCAGAGTCTAGCTATGCACTGTGGGATGCTAGTGGTGCACGAGCATAGCATGGAAGAGTAGGAAGCTGAGACAGGTGACAGGCAAATGCCAGCAAGCAGCAGAAGTGATATGCTGCAAAATGCCAATGAGACAGTGGTTTGCACTGTAAGCTACCTGAGGCTTTCTACGCACATTTCCCCAACCATTTTGCAATGTATGTGCCAACTGGGAAGATGACAGGCCAAAGGTATTTTGAACACACACACACACACACCTATCGATAGATAGATAGATATAGATATATCTTAATGTGGGAAGATACCGTATCCCTATATCATCTACCCCTGGGGATGGGCACATCAAAACCTCCTTCATCCATACTCATGGTTGAAAAGGAAGGAAATAACTAAACTGATAAGTGATTAAGCTTTGACTTTATTGGATCTCTAGTTACGTCATCGGATGGCCTGTGGTCTACATCAGGGGAAGCCAGCCTTTCTGGACTTGTGAGCACATTTGTGAATTTGAGGAACTGCTGTGGGCACCATCACAAAATGGCTCCCATGGAGGATGTGGCTACTAGTCACCTAATGGCTGCCATAGAAGCCTGGCTAGTCAAGAGGTGGTAGGCAGGAGAGAAATAGTGAGGCTACAGGCCGAGAGGGAGGGGGAAATGGAAAGAGTTGCTTCCTGCCCCCCCCCAGTCTCCTTTTCTGTCCATACAGATCTTTCCCCTTTGCTCTCTTCCACTCTCTCTTTCCGCCCTAGCCTCGTTCTTTCTCTCCCTTCCCCCTCCCTAGCCTTCTTCTTTCTCTCCCTTTCTAGCCTTGTTCTTTTTCTTCCACCCACCCATTAATCTTGCTGTTTCTCTCCTCCCAGCCTCTAGCCCCGCTCTTTCTATCCCCTCTCCCTCTTTGTCTTCCTTTCTCTTCCTGTCTGCTGAACAGCGGCAGGTTCAGGAACAGAAAGGAGCACCTGGCGCCCTTACGTTTTTCGTGTGTGTGTGTGTTTGAAGGGGGCAGGGAGTGAATAGCTTTGCAGGGGCCATTGGAGGTGCCCGCAGGCACCATGCTGGAGACCACTGGTCTATATACAACACATACTATAAGTCAAGGTAAATAGTCTCTGTGGATCCTTAGATGCCATTGCCAGTAGGTAGCCACCACTCCCTGATGGCAATTCCTTGAGGGGTTAGAAGGTGCAGTTCTCTCTCTCTCTGTGAACTCACATTTTTTCAGTCTGTTCTTGGGAGCTCTTCCCGGTCCATGGTCCCTGCTCCTTCCTGGGTGCCAATGCTGCTATGCAGGAGGAAGGAGTGGTATTAGCTGAGCAATCTCATCAGGTGCATCCACAGTTCTTCTGGCAGGAGATCACCCAGTAGAGCTACATTAAAGTTTGGTAAGTTAAATTCCACCTGTCTACCTTGGGCGTCCCCTGCTGTAGCTAGTCCAACACTTCCAGAGTTTCTCCCCTGATGCCCTACTCTTAGGTCCTACTAGGTCCTACTTTCTCTGGCCAAGTCTCATGGGTAGTTCCCAGGGGAGTCTTGGATTGCCCCCTACTTCTCCTGCTGCCCTCCTCCAAGTTCTCTCTTCTGCTGCTGCTGCCGCCTTCTCTGCCCTCGGCTTCTCTGCCCTCTCATTTGCTCACTCCTTCCTCTTCTCTCAACCTCCTCCCTGGCTTCTTCTTCAAAGCATTTAAGCGACCCTGTGTTGTCCCAGCCACATCCCCTCGCTCCTGGCCAGCTGCACCTGCAACTCCAGCTGGCTGTCAGGCCAGCCAGCAAGCACATGGTATCCATGCGCTGAATGACATCGGAGAGCATCAGCACTTGTAACCAGCCAGCCCTGGCCCCTGACTGGGAATGAGTAAGATGTGCCGACAACTCCAGCATCCCACTACACCTAGCTATGGGGTAAAAAAGCTAATGATGATCCAGGTGTGTACACTCTACCAGGGCCGGTGCTACCATTAGGCCAACTAGGCAGCTGCCTAGGGCGCAGGGCTAAAGGGGGTGCCAAAAACGCCTTGAAAAAAATTACAGTGCTCTCAAGTGGGAAGAGCGGGCGCTAAATATCTGATCTTGCCTAGGGCACCAAACTGCCTTGCACCGGTCCTGCACTCTACTGCTTTTTATACTGTCTGCTCTCTGCTGTAACATACTGCATGATTAGGTTATTCTGTAATAATCTAATCAACTCATTCATTGTGGCAGTCTTCCCCCCCCTCAAATGATTGAAATAAAAATGAAAAATGATTGAAATAAAAATGTGGTGGAAGTGAAGTATGTCTGTTTCAAAAGGCATACAGTGTGAATAGAGAAATGATTTATAAGATACCACAGATTTCCAAGCGGTCAGTATCTCAGAAATACAACAAGACCCAGTTTTATAGAAATTCTTTTCCTTTTTCATAACGGCCTAAATTATCTTTCCAGATCCCACCTTCCTTTCAAATTTCATGTTTTCCAGCTGCTTCTCCACTTCCCATTAATTAACACACTGCCTGCCTGAATGCCAAAGCCCACATCTTGCAGCTGGGATGTTGCCTGTTTGCCACAGTAAAACGCCGTGTTGCTATTAATGTTCTTAAGAGAGAACATTTGGAAATGAATTTAGCAGCTTAGTGCAAGCGATCAGAAGATCCGCTCTGCTCTCTAGGTTTGGAATTGATGGGATTTCTTTTTAACACCAAGAAGAAGATGAGGCTGCAAAACAAGATCACACACTTTAAAGCTTCCAGATTATTACCTCCACAGCAGCTTTTTCCTTTAAAAGACTATCAAAGCAGCAGCCACCTTATCCAGAGAAGAAACCAAAGATGAAGTAACCAGGCTAAACTATGCTCCAGTTTAAATTGCTACAGCACGTTGTTTAGAAGTATGGCTGATGCAGCACAAAGGGGTGCTGGGAATATTGGTTAAACTTTAATTTAAAAATTAAAGTGCCATCTTATTATTTTTTTAAAATGTCTAATCTGCTATATTTCATAGGGTTAGGGTATAAAACAATAGTGTTAATATAGCATTCACTGGGGTATTTGTCTTGTGTTGTTGCGAATTCTAAACCTTTAATTCTGAAAGACAATGTTTTCCAAAGCTTATTTTGAGTTGAAGTTGAAGCCCTGAAAGTGAAAGCTAAGGATAAAATCACACACGGATACATGCTTAAGTTCCATAATGCGTTAGCCTCCCATCATGTCTAGATTGGTTTCCTTGAACCATGGACTGCAAGGTTCAGAAAAGTTTGCACTGTACACACAACCTCTGGGACTCAAACCTTCAGCAACTTCTGAATTTGAGCTCCTGGGTACGTCATGAATTCAGCCTGTTTGCCACCATTAAATTCTGCCCAAAGTTGAGAAATGCAACATGAACAGCCACTCTGGGACAACTTCCCAACACAGAACTTGTCCCTGTTAAGAGGCTACATCTTTGGTTTGAGCATCAAAGGGGCACTGATGATCCTAGCCACAGCACAGATCTACCTGCGCCTGGGTCTTTAGACCTTGCTACTGCCATGTAACCTGTATTTTCTTCAGGAGTTCATTCCATGGAGAACGGATGTCCGGTGAGGTAGTAGGGTCCGCCCTGATCTGTGCTCGATAATTAGAACATATCTCACTAGTTCAGAGATAGCTGCACTGGTGATGACTGGTTTGAGTCGATGTTCAATTCAAATTGTTGGTTCTAACTAGTGCTGAGCTGAACCCACACCCAACACTTTCACAGTGCCCTTTGTGCTGCGAGAAAGTGGAGGGGGACATTTGGGGGCAGTTTTGCAGGGGGAGGATTAATTTTGGGGAGCCATGGCTCTTGCCATTATGACTGTAGGCGACAAAGAGTTTTCTCTGGTTTCTTTTTTAAAATGAGAAGAAGGGAAGGATAATGTGGTGAGCAGGCCATGCCCATGCTGGTCCAGGTGATGGAGTCAGGCCTCTTTGCCACTGCTCTCATCACTCTTTTTAAAACACATAGATCATTAAAAATAAACAAAGCTAATTAAAAATAGCACAGTAGGAAAAAAAAATACTCAACCTTCAAACAACTCCTTAATTTAAAACCACAAAGATTAAAATATATAATTCAAGAAAAAGCAGGCTAAAAGAAATGAATTTTTAAAACCTGTTAAAATTAAAACATTTGCAAAATTGAAGTCATTTGCACCTCAGTGAGTACAGAGTTCCATAACCTGGGGGCCATCACTGAAAAGGCCCTGTGTTTCCCCCCCCCCCAGCTGAATCAATTTTATAGAATTTTGAATTGGGCCTGAAATACATTGGCAGCCAGTGCAACTGTTACAGAATCAGTGTCACATGTCCCAGATGCCAGGTCAACACCAACATCCAGGCATCCATATTCTGCAGCAGCTGAAGATTCTATACCATCTTCAAAGGCAGCCCCATGTTGAATACTTTATAGTAGTCTAACCTGGCTAGGGATGTTGGAGAAATCCGAAACAGACTCAAATGAGTTTGAATTTCTAGGAATCAGACCCGTGGATTCCGCAGTGGACTCCATCTTTTCCCAAGTCGTGCGGATTCTGCAGACCTTTAAAAAAAAATTCACGTAATTTTATGCAAATGTAATAATAGAAAAATACATAAAACGGACCATAAATGTGCATTTCCCCCCCATTGGCTAAAGTGTGAAAATACACATTTTTGGGAGATTTACATATTTTTGGGGGGGATTTGTGCATTTTCACAAATTTGTAAAACTCAAAATTTGCACAAATGTGTACGAATGCATTTTTGCAAAATCTGATTCCATCAATGAGAGGAAGATGGAATGAAAGGCTCATGACTGCATCCATACATCCCTAACCTGGATGTCACTAGTGCATGGGTAACTGAGGTGAGGTATGATCTCTCTAGACAGGGTTGTAGCTGGCTAGCAGCCAGTGTGGCGTAGTAGTGAGAGTGTTGGACTGGGACTCGGGAGATCCGGGTTCTAGTCCCCGCTCAGCCATGAAACTCACTGGGTGACTTTGGGCCAGTCACTGACTCTCAGCCTCACCTACCTCACAGGGTTGTTGTGAGGATAAAATGGAGAGGAGGAGGAGGAGGATTATGTAAGCCACCTTGGGTTCCTTGCAGGAAAAAAGGCGGGGTATAAATATAATAAATAAATAAATAAATAAACTAGTAAAAGGTACTCCTCAGTGAGAAAAAGGTACTCCTAGCTGGCAATGCCACCTATGCTCCCACAGATAGAGCTGAGTCCAGGAGCACTCTCAAACCACAAATCTGGCCCTTCAGAAGAAGTCCAACCCCAACCAATCAAGTTCCCTCAGTACCTACATCTTGCCTGGATTAAGTTTCAGCTTGCTCACCCGTATCCAGCCCAAAACTATTTCCAGACTATTTCAAGAGTTCCACAGCCACCCTGGGACTTGTAGATGGAAGAAAGAGATAGAACTGGATGTTGTCTGCATATTAATGATACCATAGTCAACATCTCCAGATGACTGCTTTTAGCAGTTTCATGTAAAAGTTGAGCAGCATGGGGTACAAGATGAGGCAACCCATAAGCAAAAGGGTTGTATTCTATAACTGCATTAATCCAGTTTTACCATCTTGTTTGATAAATGTCCTGTGAAATCATTGCTCATAAAGGCTGCAATCCTAAGTGCTCTTAACAGGGAGCAGAAGTTCCAATGAACTTGGTGGGACTTATTTCTGAGTAAACATGCTTAGGATTGCATTGCACCAGAGACATCAGAAGACATTTGATCTGAGCATGCGGCATTTGAAACAGCTAAATTTGACAAATGTCAACTTGGCTTTGGAGATTTAGTCCAGCTCTGCCCTGGGTGCATTTGTCTGAATATGGACCTTAAGGGTTATGTCACGGATGTAATGTCAAAACGGCACAGCAATTAGTGATGATGCCTGACTTGATTTTTCTTTTTCTGGCTTGCTTTAAAAGTTTGCAAGATCGTGTAGAGTCTCTGGATAACACCCCAAAGCAGCAAAGGGACACATATTCCACAAAAATGTTCACTAGATCCACCACCACTTTACTTTCTCCACCATTCTGGCCATTGAATTCAACAAAAGGCAGCCTCCATCAGTCAAAAAAACACACTCCTCCTCTGATAGAGCAATTCCAGCATAGATTAGATCAGAATTATGTACTGACCTACATGTTCAGCAAAACAAATAGTACAGCCCTACTGGGAATGTACCGGTTCAGAATGCACGTGGGAGATTAAAGGACTGAGTTCTCTTCTATGTAAAAACAGAACAAACTCCTATCTGTAGAACATGTCAGCAGGGATGGGGGAGTGGAGAACTTTATTATTTATTTATTTTTAAGTGAGTTGACATAATTTGCACTTCCTGGACTAATATGCAGATTGGAACACAGCGATCCTTTGGAATGAGCACTTCTCCTAGCATTGTGACACAGTGCTCAGCTTAAAAAATTGCATTAAAAAATGTGTATGTTAGGGAAAGTTGCATACAGCTCCTTGATGGATTTTTTTTAGCAGCTAGGGAAGAATATAAATATTATTAATAAATAATACAAAGATAAATGTCATTTCTCATGCTTTTTTTAAAAAATAAATAAATCGCAGACTGATGTGGAAATTGAACAGAATGGACTTATGATTGAATGCATGTAAAACTGACACAGATGGGAAATAGACTGATTCGTCTATTCAGGCCTGGCCTTCTCCCTGATATGCTAGTTTATCTACCAGCACTCCAAACTGGTAAGGTCCCAGGAGGGATGGACCAATGCTATCTCTAAACGTATAGACCAGCTGTAAGCACTTCCCCCCCCCCCCAATGGGTGGTCAATTAAAAGTACTGGTAAGAAAGTGATCAAATTTTTACCTTAACCAGAGCTTGAGAAAGTATGCAGAGTAAGTTTGATAGCACAGCACAATCCAGAGTCAAACAGCACACAGGTCCAGTTTTCAAAGTTCAGCATCCTCAGCAATTCAACAAGGGGATTCTCATTCAAAAGCTGTATTTGAAGGGTGGGCAATAGACTCAGAGGGAAGCAGGGGCTCAATAGTCCATGAAAAGCAGCTTCCCCCCCCCTTACCTGTTCCCCCCTGCAATGTGCAGCCAGAGGAAAGTGCTGGGTGTAGTTCTAGGTCACACTCAGTTTATGCAGGGTAGTGGTGAGGCCCAACAGGGCTGGCCAATGCGCTGCATGAAGTGAGTGTGCACTCTATAACATGTTCCAGAATGTTTTGCAATGTGCTCAAGTTCTGTGTCAGGTAGGCAGCAGGAGTTCCTCAACAGATGAGCAGATGTTAAAACTGTCTCTTTCAACATCTCTAGGCCTATTCAATCAACCATTAGTAGAGATGCTTGCAGGCCATTTTTAAGACTCTAAGGGTGAAATCCTATGCATGTTTAGACGGAGAAGCAGGTTTGAGAGTCCTGGTCTGGAGCACGAGTCTAGCACGGTCTTGGACCCAGTCTCGAGTCGAATCCTGGTCCAAATGGTGACTCATGAGTCACGAGTCACTCCCCAGTGACTCACGACCTATAAATCAATGGGCGGTTTTCCCCAAATAAGCTGTTCTGTGGTTAAATAAATCAGGCACAGTGTGCCTGTTATTTCAAAACTCTGCAACTGATTTTGCAAGAACAGACCGAAAAACCCTACCGCAGGCAAGGGCAAGGAACCCAAGCAGGCAGCAGAGGCTTGTCTGGACAATTCAACTTGGAACTGGTCAAGAAGAGACAGGCAGCAGAGGAGCTGGGACCCCAGACAGGCGGAGAGCAGCAAACAAAATGTCTGAAAGGTTGCATTTTAGAAAAATGATTTTAAAAAATAAACTTGCTGTACTTCCTAAAACTTATCCATGTTGCATTTGAGGAACATGATTTTTTCTAAATGTTTGGCCCCCCATTCTGGAACGGTGAGATCTCATCACAATTCCACCCTCACTGAACACCCGCTTCACTGGTGATGAACTTGCTGGAACCAGAAACACACCCAGAGCAGCCGCACAGAGTAATCTCAGGTCCTTCTTCTGCCTCTCCCAAGTATGCAACACATCAATCAAAATAAATCTTGACACACTGTTGGGGCTGCACTCCTGGTAGCCGTCCATAGTGGCCGAGCAGCGGCACACCTCGCTTCCATGCGCTCTTCACCGGCAATCACGCTCCTCTCCACTCCTTCTGGCACAGCCCAGGGATGTTGAAGAGTCCTTGGTCTCGAGTCCCGAGTCGAGTCTCGAGTCCCATTAAAAATATTGGGACTCGAGTCCGAGTTGAGTCAGTCCGACTCACGAGTCGAGTCCTCGAGTCCGAGTCCCCATCCCTGGAGAAAGGTTCTATAAATTCCCACCACCATGCATAGGATTGCACTCTAAGAGGCTTAGGGACTGAATGTTCTTTGACACACACACCCCAACTTCCTTCTCATTGCACCATATGTCAATGTCATCTCCTCCCTTTGCTGGGGGGAAAAAATCCATGTAATCCTGTCAGAAACTGTCTATATTCTGAACATATTCAGATCCTCAGTTGAGGGAGAGATTTTGTATTTTATAAGGCCTTTCAACAGGATCTCTGTCTACCTAAGGAAGGGGGTCAGGGATGAAATGTTCTGCAGGATAGTGTCCGGCTTCAGGCTGGGTCACTAACACATGAAGGAGGAGGTTAACCCCTCAGCAGATGGAGTCTTCTTTGAAGCCTTCTGGTTTGCTTTCTGGGTCAGGAAGTGTAAGTTTTGAGGGTTTCTTCACTATTCCTTCTTGAAGACTCTTTGCCTTTCTACTGGCAGGTCCAATTCCAAAGTACTGTAAAGACTTCCCCACCCACTGCCTCCCACAGGCCTGAAAATGCTACACAGAGAGTCAGGAGACTCTGCTGAATGGGATGAGCTGTGATGGGATCTCCAAAAATCGAGGTGGAGGGACCTTCCATGAGCAGAGCCCTTCCCCTCGTGGAAGGCAGATCCTGGATCCAACCCATTGTGGAGACTTTCCACCACCTGCCAATGACAGTAATGGAGAACGTAGTGTCTACAAAATAAGGCAGGGCCAATGCAAAAACAGCAAGTTCTGAAGGCTAAACATGCCCAGTTCTTTCAGTCTCTCAGGCAGAACTATTCAGGTAGATCAACCTCAGGTAGATCACCTCAGTTACTGTTCTGCTGTGCCCCAGACTCAGGGTGGATGCAACAAGGATGATAAAGGGACTGGAAATAAGGCCCTATGAGAGACTGAAAGAACTGGGCATGTTTAGCCTTCAGAAGAGGAGACTGAAGGGAGATATGATAGCACTCTTCCAGTACTTGAAGGGTTGTCACACAGAGGAGGGCCAGAATCTCTTCTCGATCTTCCCAGTTTGCAGGACACAGAATAATGGGCTCAAGTTACAGGAACCCAGATTCCACCTAAACATCAGGAAAAATTTCCTGACTGTCAGAGCAATAAGACAATGGAACCAACTACCTAGGGAGGTGGTGGGCTCTCCCACTCTGGAGGCATTCAAGGTGCAGCTGGACAGACATCTGTCAGGGATGCTTTGACCTGGATTCCTGCGTTGAGCAGGGGGTTGGACTCGATGGCCTTGTAGGCCCCTTCCAACTCTACTTTTCTGATTCTATGAAATCAATTAGTAGTCTTCCTTCTCAGTTGTTTGCCTTCAGCCACTCTGAAGTCTGATTCTCAGGCATATGTTGGCCCAAGGGAAGCAGTGTGGGCGGTGACAGGGCAAGATGTCAACCTGGCAGTAGAAGCTGTGGGAATCGCCCCCTCATCTGCTTCTCGATGTGACACCACCACCAGCTGCCCTGCCCCAGGCTCTGCCCCAGCCTTGCCTAATACCAATTTTGGGGGCGGGTGGTAGTCAAAAGTTGGCAGACCTTTGAGAGGGGCTTCCTGACATTACCCTCAGGCTACCTTATAGCAATGGGAATGTCAGCTGTGCTTTAGACAAGATGCCGCAAAAGTGATGCGGTGAGTCATCCAAAAACTCATAAACAGCCTGCTTGTCTGATCTCCAAGCAGTTAGAGAAAGTTGCCTGGCAGCGAGCCGGGTCCTCTGGAGGAAACTTAAACGCGGCCAGCAAAATCCTTCAATCCTTTGCTTCTGGCCTTGCAAAACCTTTTCATTTTCCCCTCCAGGTCTTTAGGTAAGGAATGCATTCTGAGGGGGGAGGTTCTTCATCTGGTTTGACACTTAACTTTATGCATCACAAAATTATCAGGCGCATAGTGCTGAGCGATAGGGAGCATTAGACAGGGCATGCAGTGAACAGGGTGCAACTTTGCAACTTAGCGCCACCATTTTTGTTTCAATTATTCCCCGTCTTACTCTTCTATATCAATACAAGCAGTATTGACATTGTACAAACAGAGCAATGGAGTACATGACAAAACCTTTAAAGGTACATGATAAGATCCCTTTTAATGCACATAACCATGAGAACTGCTCTGTTTAGCTATTTGCCAAAAGGAGACGTTAGAAAGAGTTACACAATAATGCCAGCTCATAGTTTGTTCCTCAACTTCTCATCGCATCCCTTTATGTCGGACTGCATCAGGCCAGGCCACATCACCCATCATAACTTGGCTTAATGAGGCAATTAAAAACAAATGTATTTTGTGGAGAAACTGCTGGGTATCTCCTTTCCGCAGTTCCACTTGACTTCACATTCTCGTCAGAACAAAGGGTTGAAAGGCTAAAAAGGGGTTTGTTCATTTTAAATTATGGGGATGCCTGTAATATTTATTTAGGGCACAATCTTAGGGGTTTGTTGCCCATTAGACTGGAAGCCTCCGAGCTTGGAGGCTTCTGAAAATCCTATGCTCTGATGGGCCGTTGCTGGCAGGGCAGGAGGAGGGCACTCAGAGGCTATTTTGCCTCCTGATCCTCCAAAAATATTTTTTCAAGCTCAGGTAGATGGGCCTCTGAGTCCACCTAGCTTACTTACCACAGTGGGTGGGGATTTGCGATAGGAAGGCCACAGAATAATTTGGATCCTGGCCTCTCCTCTCTTCGTCCACCATCCCTCCCCCCTTTCACCCTCCCTGAAACCATCCAGAGTCGTTTTTCTAGGACCGCAGTTCTTTCCTCTGGTCTTGGGCGTTTGGCAGCATTTGATAAGGTTTTTTACTGGGTCCTGGGTTTCTTATTGTTGATTGTTCAAATTGTGTGTGTGTGTGTGTGTGTGTGTGTGTGTGTGTGTGTTGTCTGTTTATATGTTTGTATCTAAATGGTTTTTCTATTCTGTAAAATATTGTATTTTAAAGGTTCTTAACCTTTGTAAACCATCCAGAAAGCTTTGGCTATTGGGTGGGACAGAAATGTAATCAATGAAATGACACTAAATGAGGTGGCCTGGGGAGGGATTGGATTTCGGAGTCCTCCTTCTGAGGTCGTAGGAGTGTCTACCGACCTCAGGAGGGGGGCTCGAAATACTGTATCCATAGGATTGCTCTTTAAATACAACATTTATAGGATATCCATAGGATTGCTCTTTAAACAATATTTATGCATTGCTTACTTTTACAAAAAATTCAAAGAGATATCCAACAACAGATAATAAAACCATAATAAAATACCATACAAAAGCTTAAAATACCCTAAAGATATAGAACCAGGTTGGGAAAAGTATTTTTGAGGCGGAATCTTACCACAAGAAAAGGGGTGTTTCACACGACCCCTCCCCCCAACACACATTTTCACACATGATTTATGAAGGGGGAAAGGGATCACCCCTGCTAGCGATGCCACTCCAACACTGGCACAGCTGCTGGTCCAGCACCCCTCCCAGAAACATCGGTGTTTGACTGTCTGTCTGTTTTACCAAAATGTTTTCAGGGTGGCTCACACAATACAACAGGTTAAAAACAGATACCATAATAAAAATTGAAAAAATATCTAAAATGTCTATAAAAAGCTTGGGGGGAAAGAGGAATGCCTTTGCCTGGTGCTGAAAAGATAAAAGGGTGTGCACCAGGCAAGCCTCCACAGGGAGTGTGTTCTGTAAATGGGACACCACAACCAAGAAGGCTCCCTCTCTTGTAGCTACCGGCCTAACTTCATTCAGTGGGGACATTCGGAGGAGGGCCTCCAAGGGGCCCCATTAGTGTGAAGTGGTCCTATGTACATACAGATGTACACATGCAGGGGCTCCTCAGTGTTAGTGGGAAATCTGGCCAACGAGGGGTGTGGCCAGTGGCAACCATCTTGACCCTTCCACATATTTGGTGAATCCTAGCCAATTATTTGTATGAGCGTAGAGACTGTTCCTACTAACAGAAAAAAAAAACAACTGAGCCCCGTTGCGTGTTCTTCCAAATGCTCGAAGCGTCCCTCAAGGGATTTTGAGAGTTCAAATGATTCACTTGAAAGGGCCCCATTCACTTTTGGGGCAAGCACAACGCTACTCAGCCCCACCATCTCTATACTGAAGCAAGGCTGCCTGAACAAATTCCGTTATCCACATTGGAGCAACCCAGTGTAAGGTGCTGGTCTCCAAATGTTTGGAGACAGGTACAAGTCTGAGTCACGGAGGGCCATTTTGCACATTTCCCTAGCCAGAAACACAGGTTTGCAACTGACCACACAATTTAGCAAAAAGCAGCTGCTCCCTGCCTAATATACCTTAGGGTAAACATGTTTGCAGTGCATATACAGATGTTCCTTAGATTCACATATTTCATATTTAGATTTGCGTGCCCGAAAAAGGTAATGGGAGAAGCAGCCCTCAGTCAGAGGCCTGAATCCTTAGGATACAGAGAAGGCATGACCTGTCTCACACAACAAAGATGAAGGAGACAAGTAGGTTGCCTTTCCAAAGTCCAAAGGCAGCCAGATAGAGCGTGCTTCCCATTATGTTTCTCTACTGCTCTTCCTCAACTCAAGGCTCTGATTTTAGCCAACAACAGACAGGAATGGAAGGTGGGCCATTGCAGAGTAGACTAAGGAATAACTGTTGGAATAAGGACTGCTTGAGTAGGAATCAGGATGGGAGGCATATCAACTGCATACTTCCCTGCAGCTTTGACATATTATAGCGATATAGGAAGGGATCTCTGTGTTAAGAGCTGGTGAGCCCATGAGAAGAACATGACCTGGGCTGGGACATGCAGGCACCAGGCAGCTGCTTTAAAATACCTGCTACTTCAGACCTACACATGAAGCCAAACTCAGCTGCAAGTCATGTTTTATGGCCTGACAGGTCTTTGACATCCCATTCCCACTGCCATTTTCATAGTATCAGGCAGGTGGCAAGCTTGGAGGCTTGTCAAGCGCCTGCTGAATCCGCTTATGTGGAAGGTTGTGTTTGGTCTGGTGGGACACACATTGTGCAGGCTTGCATTACGTGTTGCTTTGGAAGACGAAGGCTCAGGACTTCTTTTCAGGTGTGTGCGGCGGAATGTGGACATGAGTTCAGTGAGGGACGATATGTTAGGGTAGGTGGAAGGGCAGGAGAAAAGGAGGATTGTGAAGCTTGTTGTTGTTTTGTTGAAAAAAATTAATAAACTTTAAAGAACAACTGGTTATATTGATAAAGCAAATCTCCAGGATGCTTGAGTGATACAGCTTTTGGAAAATGGCAACTACCACAGAAAAACAGCTTCCCTCTCTAACATCAATGTTAGGTGGACCTGACATTTATTTAAGTGGGATTTGCTTTGCATAGAAAAACTTACCAGGGGATGTATGTCTTGAGAAATGGAAGTACGGTAAGTGGGAAGACTCAGGTTCCAGAAGGGGAAACCGTTGGGAAAAGGAACAGGAAGATGTGCATATGCTAATATATATGGATAGATGCAAATTTAGAAATAATTACTATACATTATTATTATTATTATTATTATTATTATTATTATTATTATTATTATTTCAAACCTTATATAAAGCAAATTAAAAAAAACACACAACCCACATACATATAACTCCAAAGGTGCACCCATCACCACGGGACCAAGAAGTAATTTCTATCATCATAATCCATTATTATTCAATATTCCAAAAATACATCATATCTTGACATGGCTTACTCCCCTTTCCCTTAACTAAAACATAATCTAGGAATGGTCCCCATATATCCTTGAAATTATTTTTCTTTAATTGTCCCTTTTTACATTTAATACTACATGTTAATTTATCATTTAGAGCAATATCCCACACCTCTTTGTACCAGTCTATAATTAAATACTGATGTTGAACTTTCCATTTCCTTGCTATCAATAATCTCCCCGCAGTTAACAAACTTACAATTAGTTCCTTTATCTCTTGAGAGCAGAGAAGTTTCTCCGTTATTGATAACAATGCTAATTTTGGACAGACCTCCAAGTTAATACCAATAATTTCTGAAATTTCTACAAAAAAATTGTTCCAAAAATCCAGAACGCTTTTACAACTCCACCACAGATGAGCATAAGTACCAAGTTCCTAACATCCTCTCCAACACGATGGAGAACAATTACTATCTATTTTATTTAATCTTACCGGAGTCAGATACCATCTCCAAATAATTTTATAAAAATTTTCTTTTATCCTTACTGACATATTTCTCAATATACATCTGCCCCAAATATTTCTCCACACCTCATTCGAAGTCTCCTCCCCAAATTCCATATCCCATACCACCTTGGGATTATCTTTTTGCACTTCAGTTTTTTGAATCATTTTATATATTTCCTTTGTTAACCCTCTTGAAGAGATGTTCCCTTCTACAAGTTCGCTAAGCACCACTTTCTTTTCAAATCCAGTAAGTTCCCTCTCTCAAGCTCATTTCTCCTCTTCCATTTCTTGGTCCATTGATCTAATTGCATTAAATTTAACCACAATATTCTGCCTGGCCCAAACACTTCAATTATTTCTAATTACTATACTTTAGAGATACCTCACCATCTCACCATAGTGGGAAAGACTGTGACGCAGTGACCTGTGTGCCTGCTGGGTCTGCTGCCCAGGTGCTGACTGTGTTGATGGAGACAAGTTCACTGCTCTCCTTTCTTATGGTTCTTCATCTTTTAACCAGCTTTGGATGGGACAGCCTTCAAACATAGGATGCCTTCAAAGAGAGGGCTGTCCTCTGTAAGGTAGGACACATGGCCACCCTAGCAGACTTGTAGGAGCACAATTAAAACACAATAAAAAGATTTTATGTCCTACCCAATATCTGCAAGTTTTTATGCTAATGAAACAGATTGTGGCTTCTGAATGAAGATTTGCAGGGCTATTCACATCATCTCTAATGTGGTTGGGATGTGCATTGATGATGGATATATCTAAATAAGCTCCCAGTCATTAAATTTAATGTCAGTCAGGAAAAAAAAAATGGAGGATGGAATTGCGTACACTTCAATTCTCTGGCCAGCTGTATCCATAACTGGAGATTTAATTGACCCAGAATTTACTCCTTGCTCAAAATTACAGCTTTACAGGCAATAGTAACATCAAATGAATATTTAATATTTTTGTATATCCATGTGTGAAATATTTAAGTAATAAGGTCTGTCAGAGAGAATGGAAGCCATAAGCTAATTGCATCTCTGGGGTATTTTGAAGCACAAGGTTCAGACAAGTGCCTCTGATACTTCAAGCATGTGATTATTCCCTGATTATAATAACATCCTGAGGAATTGGGTTATTGCCAACAAGAAGGTTCCTGCCACCTTGGCCAGATTCATGGGTTGTATCGCTTGGCAGTAAGGCAAGGCAGCACAATCTCCTTTCATTAGTCGAGTAACAATTACAGTTATGACACAGAACTCTCAGTGCAGCTGTTGGAGGGAAAGAGGCCTTTCATCCTTATAGTCCCCTCTTGGTAATGCTTTATAACAATTCAGAGAATGTGGGGCATGGGGAGAGAGATATAATCATAGGAATAAAACAAGTGAAGTCCTGAAAAAAAATGCAGACTTTTTTTGTTGTTGTTGCAACATTGCCAAGGGCACTTCGAAAAAGGAGAGGGGACCATTGAACCAACGTTGCACACAGCTGCATGGTGCCATGTAGTTAGGAGGATCTAAGAACAGGACAGGAGAAGCAGCAGCTCAGTACTACTCAAAGAATGAATCGAACAGCTCTTACTGTAGTAGCCTTCTATTCACACAGCAGCCTGGGCTCTAGGATTTTAAGGGCTGCTTCCCACATTAGTCAGTTATATGCTGCCCCATATCAATTTGATTTCAGGACAATTTATGATGAAGAATAAATCACAATAAAGGCACCTGCTAAAATGATAATAAAACAGCAGAATGCAGAGTTCAATTAAAATCAACCCATGTTTCAAAAAAGCTGGCTGAACAAGAAAAGCCTCAACAATATCAAAGGCGGCACCAGTTGAACCTCCTTGGGAATTCCACAAGTGGAATGCCACAGCCAAAGCTCACCATCACCCTCCTCTCACTTCTGATGGCAGGGGCACCAGACAGAAAAGGGACACTGGCAAGCGACCTTAGCACACAGGCAGGCTAATAGTGAAACGCTGTCATCTGACCTAATGGAGTGAGCATTCCATTGGTCAACACCTGGGGAAGTCAACATGGTGCCCTTCAGACATTTTGGACTACAACTCTCATAATCTCTAGCATTTGGCCATGCTGGTCAGGGCTTGTGGGAGTTGCAGTCCAAAACATTTGGAGGACACCAGGTTGCCTACCTCTTGCATGAGGTGTACACCTAAGAAGCTTCAAGTGTACACCAAAATATTTAAAGGGTGAACATAAAAAACAACCAACCCATGATTGCAAACATGTGAATTATATATATGTCTACTTGAAAGAGAGTGAGTATTCATTGCAAGTACCTGTTGGGTTTCAACTTTGTGGTATATATGGGTTTGCTGCTGCATAATGCATGAAATAGTACTACATCTCTAAGGGCTAGTTTATAGGTCACCTACCTACTCCAAAGGAGGAGAGGGAAAAGCTCTGCTCTACACACAAGCAATGATGGTTTAAAGTTGCTTCTTCCATCTGATGGCCCAGGTATGTCTGGTATCCTTAAGCCAGCACCAGACGCTTCCAAGGAATCGTGGTACTGGTAGGGGATTTGATCAATAAAATTCTATAAAACCTGCAGCCCATGAACTACAGAAAAGCCAGGTAGGTCTTCAGAGCCTTCCTGAAGACTTGCAAACAAGGGGCCTGAGAGCCCCCTGATGAAGCCTGACTTGCATCTGGAAGATGTTAATAACTATAGGCCTGTTGCCAACATCCCCTTCGTGGGCAAGGTGCTTGAGCAGGTGGTTCCAGTCAACTCCAGATACTCTTGAATGAAACTAGGCTGCAATGCTATTCACACTCACTTTATCCTATTTATACTTGCACTACTAAGCAAACATGCATAGAACTGTGCTGTAAAACTGCAGACAACATTACATGCAACCTCTGATTGTACAATAATTCAGCAGCAAAGAAATGTGGCGTTCCTGTGTTCCAGGAAGGTTTGCACAAATGACAGTCATGTTAGATGCTAGAAAATACGAGATACAAAGTACGGCTGCTGGCATCTTGAACCGGAACACCTTATGCCAGTAAAGGAGCGATCAAACTTGCTGGTTACACAGATTTCTTAATCAGGTAGTATGCATGCAAAGACTTCTACATTTCATGAGCAGGGCCGGTGCTACCATTAGGCCAACTAGGCAGCTGCCTAGGGCGCAAGGCTAAAGGGGGTGCCCGAAACACCTTGAAAAAAAATACAGCGCTCTCAAGTGGGAAGGGGGGGCACTAAATATCTGATCTTGCCTAGGGCACCAAACTGCCTTGCACCAGTCCTGTTCATGAGTTAAGGAAGGTTGGTAACAAATGCAAACCTTTTTGTTGTTTCAAACAGAGAGTAGCCGAAGCAGCAAAATAAGTTGTGCCTCACATACATGTGATTTACCGACCTGCGGGAAGCTACAAACCACTATAATAAACCAGTGAAAGCAACACAGCTTATGCCACTTTGTGGTCGGGCCAGACGTGCCATTTTCTAATTCTGACTCAGAATATTCAGAATGTTGGTCCTGTAGAAGAAAACATATTTGCATGCAGGGAACTGTAGTCTATTACACACTAGAGTCAAGGTAGTTTCAATTAGCCAAGAGAAATATCAGAAAAATATTAAAGCTGGTGGGGGGGGGCAGAGATGAGTCAGAAATGGTAGCAGGGTCTTACAGCCCGTACACTACAAATTCACTATGAAAATAGCTTTTAAAAAAGTATTTTGAAGGAAACTGGCACAACAATATCTCTCTGAATGGGAGCTGTACCAAGGGTGTGTATTGCTTAGTAATGCAAAAATTAGGGCACATTTGAACAACAATTGCAGATGCCATTTCAAGTACCCTTGCTTAGTAAACTGTGCTTTATGTCTCATCTGCCCCTATTTAATACTCCAGGGACCAACATACAGAGAGCTGTACAGCAACCACTGCAAACAGTGTTTTTTAAAAGGAATTTTCACAGGGGGCCGGGACGAATGAACTCAAAAGGTCACTTGTAACCATGTAAAGAAGCACATTTAATCTTATGCATAAAAATACAAATTGCATAACAAAGCAACACTATAAGAAATGTAGCACTTACATTTAACAAAAAATGTCCAGATTTCCAAAAGAATATCATATGCTGAGGTTACACAAAATTTGATGTTTTCTGCATTGTGTGCCTTCTGTATTTCCAGCCAAGGATGCTTACTACTGATTTTCTCCCACAACTCCATTCTCTGCCGAACCTTCACAGCTTTATGAAGTTCAGATCACAACGTTTCACAATGTTTTAAACACAACCTTCTCCATCACTTCTTAATCCACTAGCAAGTGGAACACAACAGTCCCATTCTTTGACTGCTTTTCTTTCTCTATTTAAAGGCAACATGAGCATCTCCGCCCCATTCTTAACAGCCAGCCTTCTGATTTTTAGTTTTTTGCTTTAATAAAAAAACCTTACAGCAAGTCTTATGCCTTGATAATGACTCCCTTTTCATTGGTTGCCTCTTTTGTACAGCACTGCTGGTCAGTTTTTGGTATATCATTCTTCTGATACTGGGATTTTAATTCTTGGGTTGTCCTCATTTTGACAGGCATTCTCAGCTTTGTTTGGGGTATATCACCCCTCTAATCCCCATCTCTTTTAATTCCAAAATGTCTTACTCTAAAAGAATTCCTTTTGGCATTTCTTTTAGCATTTGTTACCTGAGTCTCCTAGGTTGCATGGCTAGACTCAATGACCGGGTTCGGATGGCATGCCATGGCTTGTTCGGATGGCAAGCTGCAGTTCCTGTGGGTACCACAGTGAATATGTAACCCCTGCTTGCGCGTTGTCATGCTGTGCAAACCTGGTGAGCGTGGGTTATGCGAGGGTTAAACAACCCTTGCACAACCCTAAAACAGACCATGGGTTATGTAACAGTTGTTTAACCCTCGCATAACCCACACTTGCTGGGTTTGCATGACATGACAACCCACAAGCGGGGGTTGCATATTCAAAATGGAGGCCGCATGCACCGCAGCCTTATCATGGGTTAAATAACCCATAGGGGGCTGTCATGTCATATGAACAGCCCCAGTCTCTGGACTCAGATACCAACCTAGGCCTTCCTGCCTCTCAGATACAGGAGAGTGGAACAGAGCTGCTTGCACTCTGATTGGCTCTTGCAATTCTCCTTCCCTATTAGCCATAAGGGCTGCCTGTTTTTTTTTTAATGGAGCTGAGGCTAGGCCAGTTAGCAGCAGGGCAGGGGAGTTACATACATACTGGACCAGTCGATGCTCTGTAGACTAGGGAAAAAATGGGGCAGGAAAAGGATTAAAGAAATGCAATATATCAGAATCCCCACAGTAGGTGAAAGCAAGCTCTCTCCTTCTCTTCCCCTTGACCTCTAAGGTACTTTATAATAGGGATCAAAAAGTACGGCCTACCAAGCCATTTCTGGTGGCCCACCAGGCAACTCCCCGCTCCACATCTGCCACTACCGCCGAAAAAATCACAATAGCACTGCTTGGGGTTCCCCACGCTAGCACTAACAAGGGAATCCCTTCCTTATGTCTGATCTCTGACAAGAACGAGCATGAGTGCTAGCAAGAGAAACCCCAATCTTTCCACAGCTAGCACTAGCAAGGGAATCCCTTCCCTTATCTCTGATAAGAGGTCAGAGATAAGGGAAGGGTTTCTCTTGCTAGCACTTGCCAGGTGTGTGTGTGTGTGTGTGTGCCGCGCGCGCATGTGTGAGAGCACACATGGGTGCATGTGCATGCATGCATGTGCTGCCTGCCCCCTGGCACCGCCTGAAAGGTTTTCGCACTCCTGCTTTATATAATAAAAGATGCCCTAACTGCAAAGGTGGCCAAGAGTCTGATCTGCCAGAACTGTCCAATTTGTGCAAAAGTCAGTGCAAAAACTGCAAATGTGCACAAGGCAGAGTGGCCGAGAGTCTGCAAAAACATACATGCACACAAAAGAAAAACTTTGGTTCTACCTGCAGCCCCAGGCTCAATTGCTCTTGTGAAATATAGGCCAATTGGCTCCCCCGGCTCTCTTTCTCAAGAGGTTCTGATAGCTAATTCAGCCATTTAATTAATGCACTCTTTACACATCAAAGCAAAACAGTCTGGGTTTATTTCTAGAGAAGGGATGGGGAAAGTTCTAAACATTAAAAGGTCCAGCTGGAGGAAACATCTGAGCTGAAATGTCATTCCCAGATGCAGGATTTGGATGACCACTTTTAGATCATGATGACAGAGCAGGAGGGGCCCTTCCACAGCCAAGTCTCTTGATGCTGCATTACGAACTAAACCAGCCATAGTTTCTAGGCAAAAGATAACTACGTTCCTGAATCTTTAGGGTTCGTGGTGACTTGAACCAAACTGTGTCTTGGCTGCGCCAATTTTCCATATGACCTTGCTACGCCAAGGGCTAGAGATGGTGCATTAAAGGAGAGGGGAATATTAGAGGCCCCTAAATTCTTTTCCAGCTCTGATTGGAATCCAAGCTAGAGAAGACTTCCCAGCTGCCCCCAGAAAATCTGAGGCAAGGAGGGCAAAATCCCACCCCACAGGGAGCCCTTAGCACAAGCAACGCCACATGGGGGGAGTGGGCTTTTGTGCCCCAGGTTGAGATTTTCCCAAGGGCAACTCATCAAAGCATCCACTATCAGAACAACAGAGAAACTCTCTCTATTTTCTTCCTTTTACCAGAGGACTGTGTTGAAGAAATACCCATGTAGATACTCAGACTGGGAGGCAAAAACCCATCCCTTATGGGTGGACCCTTATGGGTGGACCCTTGGGTTAGAAGGGCCCCTCGAAGAGGTGGATGTTTTGCATACACACACACACACACACACACTTTCCCCTGCCTCAGAGGAAGAACCTAGTGACCTCCCTTAGTAACACACAGCTGAACTGGGGGCTTTATATAAACCAGTAGTACCAGATTGGTCCTCTGGTGTCACCTGACTTCCCAGGCCAAGGAGGATTATGAGCTGTGATATGAATGCTTCAGCTGGAAAACAGGACAATTCCCTCCTCTGGCCAGCACCCCTGGTACCAGAGGAAGCAACAAGTGACTCCTAGTTCGAACCAGGCCATGCCAAAGAGCATGACGTATACCTGTTAGCAAGAATGCACCAACATGTGCTTTTAGTAACACCCCTGGACCAATTTAAAATCAGCATGGGCTGCCCTTGCTCTAAGGGTGTGTGTCCATCACACTGATCCTTTTGCAGGGACCTCCACCACCCAGAACGTTGATTCTGTTTTTTTGTGGGTATATAGAGACCTTTCTCCTCCAAGCGCATAGTTAAACACACAGCACATAGTTAAACTATGGAATTCACTTCTACAGGATGTGGTGACGGCTACCAATTTGGATGGCTTTAAAAGGGGATTGGACAAACTCATGGAGGAGAAGGCCATTGGTGGCTACTAGTCCTGGTCAGCTATTCCTGCACTGAGCAGGGGGTTGGACTCGATGGCCTTGTAGGCCCCTTCCAACTCTACTTTTCTACGATTCTACGATTCTATGTGCTTCCTCCAGCATCAGAGGCAGTATGCCTATGTACACCAGTTGCTGGGGAACATGGGCAGGAAGGTGCTGTTGCACTCATGTCCTGCTTGTGGGATCCCGTGGGCAGCTGGTTGGCCACTGTGTGAACAGAATGCTGGTCTGATTCAGCATGGCTCTTCTTATGTACTTATGTTCTTCATCTGCATCATCAAGTTGAACATCAGATATATTTATTTACTTGTTACACTTATATCCCACCTTTTCCTCTGAGGAAGGCAAGTCAGCATACATGATCCTCCTCCCCCACATTTTATCCTCATAACAACCCTATGAGGTAGGTTAGGCTGAGAGCCAGTGAGTTCATGGCCATGTGGGGATTTGAATCCAGGTCTCCCCAGTCCTAGTCTGATACTCTAATCACACTGGCATCTAGAGCAGGAGCAAAAATGCCCCCCTCTGCAGCCCGTGAAACAGGTGGGTGGGTATTTAACAGTTTTGAGCATAGGGTGTGGGGTGAGAAGTGAAACTCACTGGAGCTCCAGTTGACTGGCAGCAATCACTTCGGCTTCCCCAGATAGCAGTTCCGAAAATGCAAAAGAGAGGCAACAGTGTTTTTTTTGGAGGGGGGGGGGTTGCGCCCCATAACTCCCTCTCCCTATTCAGGCCAAACTTTCAAAAGTTTGACCCAGCTTAAGCTCTGCTGCCTAGGCTAGGAGGGTTCCCTAGCTGGCAGAACTGCGGCAGATCTTTGCAGATCTGCTGCATGCAGGAAGAGGGAGGTCTCTGTGGCTGAAGAAGAAAGTCACTTGGGGATTTTTCGGACTGACCCTGATGCTAACAATAGCCCTCGCTCCCGCAGCCTGTGTTTCAGACAGAGCACAAGGAAGGAAGGGTAGAGAACTGCCCACTCTCTCTCTCTTTCCCTCTCTTTCTTTTTTCACTTGTCATTTTCCCGCTCCTTTCCCCCAGGAAACTGAAGCAATCTGCCAGGCAGCCTCACTGTAGCCTCATTTCTCACTCCTTCTCCTCTCCTTCTCCCTTCTCTGGGGCAGTCTTCACAATTAACCAGTAAATTCAATCGCCATTTGTTATACTTTCTCAATAAAAAGCCATTACTGGGGGAAAAAAACTCCCATGTTGCTTCCCAAGTACCATAGAAGGGTACCCCGCTACCCTGTCTATATGATCTGAGGGTATGCATGGCTTGGGTTCTTTGCGTTTTGGTGAAGTGCTAGTTTCTGTGGCAGCTCAACCAGACAGCAGCTGTGGAGGGAAATGGTTTTCCTAGCACATTTGAGCTAAATGTCTTCCATTTATTTATGTTATGGAAGGACTTATTCCCAGAACGCAGAGAAGTAATCTGCAAACATGGTAACATTCCATTGGTTTTGTTCCCCAAACCAATGGAAGTCTCTTACAAGACCTAGATTCTGAATCTTTCAGCAGACATCACTGACATTTCAAATTATGTTTGCATTACCTCTTTCAACAGTAGAACTCTTAGTTACAGAACTGAAACAAACCAGAAGTAGTGGCTGAGAGACATATCACCATCCCCCATCTTGTTACTAATGAAACCTTCAGCAAGACATAGGTGAAAAAACGCAGCCTAAATATAAAGTCCATGTTGACTATCGAATAGAAACTTCTATGTCGACTATAGAAGTTTAACAAGTTAATCTCAAAAACTGGAGCAAAATTGACCCTAAACAAAGCAGAAATTTAGAAGATTTCATCCAGTACTTCTGCCATGTTTCTATGTTATGGTTATGTCGTTGACTTGTTCAAGTAGACAGGAAGCCCCCTGGCTGGAAGCAGGAACTGAAAAAGAACGGGCATTTTACACTGTCAGGGAAGCACTTTTGGAGCAACAACACATCGACGAGAAGCAATTAAACATCAGCCTTCAAGTCTGACATTTGGCATCTGTTCCAGTGTTTGCCGAGACCTCCTATGTTTCCAGTTAATATGCACAGTGCAAAATGATTCAGCTTTCAGATGAGAGGCTCCTGGAGCAACAAAACAAAACAAAAAAAAGTCTGTGATGAAGTCGTGGGCAGGAAAAATATTAAGAAAAGAGATTTGTTTTTGTTGGCTTTCTTTTGGCACTGACACTCACAGCACAGTCCTCTGCATGTTTATTCAGAAGTAAAGCCAACCAAGTTCGGTGGGTCATACTCCCGAATAAGTGCACATCCTCAAAGTGTCAATGTGTTTATCACAGGAGAGGTGTGGACAGCAGTGCTGTGGTGGTAAATACTGAAGTGCAGGAGCATATCAGTGACAGTTCCCCATGGCACGCTCCAAGGAGAGTCCAAAAATTGTGTGTTGGTCCATATCAACAAACCAGTTCTAGCAGTTTTCACATCTCTACCAGGAGCAGGCCTTTTGTAAAGGTAATGGGACTTAAGGGCATACTAATCCTATGCAAGTGTAGACAGAAAAAGGGCCTAGAACTCCCAGCATGCCCCTGGCTGGGGCATGCTGGGAGTTCTAGGCCCTTTTTCTGTCTATACTTGCATAGGATTATGCACTTAATTGCCCATTCCAGACCAAGCCATCCCAAAATACTTTGCAGTGCAGCAGGGACAGCTCACAACGAATTGTTGCTGGGAAAATTCGTTTATCCCCCAGCTACTGTGAGGATTGCAGCTAAGCTCAGAGGTAACAGGGAAGCCTGAACAGGGAACAGGGTAACAGGGAACAGGGGGGTGGGGTAGTGGTGGCAGATGGTGTCATCGTCCCAGCTAACCAAAATTCCGCAGGCACTTCAACCCAGTGAGCGCTGGCTCCAGTACGACACTGAGTATGGGTGATGGACATTGGAAAATATCAGTCAACATTCCAACCTGCTCTCTTCTCCTAAAAGTTAGAATGTTGCGCTGTATTCAGTCTTAGGATAAGAGCAACTGACAATAAGACATGTGGCTCCAGCTCTGGCATAATTTCCCCCCATGTTGGGATCATGTCTGCAGACCGGGAGGGCTTTAGATCCATAGGCATGCCCAGAGACTGCCTCCCATTCTTTTTTTTTTCTTTTCTTCTTTTTTAAAATTTTATTTACTTTTCAAAACAAAATATAGCAAAATACTAGAATAACACAAAAATATAACTTAAACTACATACAATAAATCATAAAGTGCACCCCCCCACACCCTCCTAGGGACCAATTTATATACTTCCATCCCCTTGATCAAATGAATTCCAAATTCCAAAAATATAACATATCCTGACAAGGCATACTCCCCTTCCCCTTTATTAATACATAGTCTAATAATTGATTCCATATATCCATAAAATTATTCTTCTTTTAACTGTCCTTTTTTTGCATTTGATACTACAAGTTTGTTTATCATTTAGGGCTATATCCCAAACTTCCTTATACCAGTCAGTTATTAGGAAAACATGTTGTACTTTCCATTTTGCCTCCCATTCTTACCCCTTTCCCCCATCTTCAGTGCTGGAGGATTCCACAGGGGTTGGGAGGGGGTTTCTGAGACTGGAGTTCTCTCTCCACACACAGTCAGACTTCTCTCTCTCTCCTCCACCTAGAAAGGGGAAATCTGATCTCCCCTATGGTCCCTGGGATGCCTTGGGAAGGATACTATGATTCCAAGAATGACCATAGGCAGTGCTTTTTTTCTGGAGAAAAGGGTACCGGAACTCTTGGATTACATTTCCTTGGGAGTAGATGGCGATTAAATTGTAATGCAATTAATAGAAGAAAAGGTGCTGGAACTCAGTTCCGGTGAGTTCCACCAGAAAAAAAGCCCTGACCATAGGATTGCACCATAAATTTGTTACACATCGAGTTCATAACAAATTAAAACAATAGTTTAACAGCAGTAGTGCAAATGCCACACCCTCCTCCTCCTCCTCCTCCTCCTCCTCCTCCTCGTTGTTGTTGTTATTTTGCTCCCATAATGGTCAGAGTTTTGAAGCACTTCCCCATTCCAGTGAGCTCTAGCATCCGATCCAGAAAGGGCATGTGTGTGACAAATAATGCCACCCAGAGGCTTCAGAATGCCTTGGCCCTGCTTGAGAATACTGCACACACATTTCTGGAAAGGTTTAGTGCAACTGGGACAGCAGAAGTTTAGCTGCTGAGCATGTAAGCACTCATATTCCACAACCATGATAAATTTGAATCAGAAAGCCCTGGTTTAGCAGCCTGTTGCGGAAGAGGTGCTTAGACAACAGTGGTACAAGCACACATTTGGTCTGCTGAAGCTAAAGAGACATCCTATATTAGGCCATCAGGACACAACTATGCATTTCTTTCTGAGCACTCCCTAGCCTCCACTCCCAAAGCTTCCTCTAATGCCATTAATTCTTGAGGCCGCCAGATTAATAACTGGGACCAGAAGGTCTGAACATATAAGACCAATTTTGGTCCGCTTGCACTGGCTGCCTGTATGCTTCCAAGCCCAATTCAAGGTGCTGGTTTTAATCCTATAAAGCCCTACACGGCTTGGGTCCGCCAATCGCTGATGGAACACCTCTCCCGACCTGAATCTACTCAGACACTACAATCTACATCTGAGGTCTTCCTCCGAGTGCCACCTCCAAGGGAGGCTTGGAGGGTGGCAACAAGGGCCTTCTCAGTGGTGGCCCCCCAATTTTGGAATGATCTCCCCACTGAGGGCCACCTGGAGCCAACATTGTCATCTTTTCGGTGCCATGTTAAGACTATCTACTCCCAGGCATTTAATGGTATATGATGGGACATGTCAGCTGTTTTAACAGATCTAGTTTTTTTTATTGAAATTGTTTTAGCTGTTTAAACTGTTTTAAATTTTGTATATTGAAATTTTATGCTGTATCTTATTGTATCTCTGTTTTTTATTTTGTGAATTGCTGTGAACTGCCCAGAGAGAAATAACAACAACAACAACAACAGGGCTTCTGCCCTGAAAGGCAGCCTAGAAATATTTATAAATAAATAAATAAGACGATCATGCCATCAAAATCCCAAATGAGGGGCTGTCGCTTGCACAAGGAACCACTAGTGTGCTTCTGGCCCACCGGATCCCTAATGCTTCATATCAATGTTTTGCATTCTTTGTGTATTAATTCAAAAGGATCAAGATATTAATGTTCATGAGAACTTTACTAATTTTGCCCAGTGATGTAGTGGAGCCAGGACTTGCAGGGATGCAGCACCGGCACATTTTGGCTAGCAGGGATGCTGCATTCATCTCTGCCACCTCCAAGCTCAGAATTCTCTGTTTGGGCTGAGCTTACAGTACCTGCAATTCTTACAGTAACTGGGGGGGGAAATCAATTTTCCCAGCAATATATTGTTCCCTGTTGCAATGTGGGTTGGCTTGGTCTTGAATGGGCAATTAAGACCCATTTGCTTCACAAAAGACCTGCTTCTGGTGGAGATAAAACTGCTAGAACTGGTTTGTTGATGTAGATCAACACCGCTGTCTGCATTTTTGGACTCTCCTTGGAGGCGTGGCTAGGGGGACTGTCATGATGAGCACCTGCACTTCAAAACTGACCACTACACTGCTGATTTTGCCGCCATGTTCTTGGAACAAACAGAGAGCTAGAAACCTTTTCTTTCAAAATCAACTTGCAGGCCTATGCCACGAACTGAGCAACTGCAGAAGGACAAAACCCAAGGCCAAAGCAAACATGGTGTAAAGCATGTGTTTGGCCTTGCGTGCTTGGTTTTTGCTTATTAAATAGCAGGTGGGGGAAGGGATCCAGCTCAAGACTGCAAGCTCAGCCCTTGTTGTGGTCCCAATCTAGATCCACCCACAATTGCTATTTAGTAAACAAAAACCAAGCACTCAATGGACAATCACTAGCTTAATGGCAGGTCTAGCTTGGCCCTTCC
Source organism: Shinisaurus crocodilurus (assembly GCA_021292165.1). Taxonomy (NCBI): domain Eukaryota; kingdom Metazoa; phylum Chordata; class Lepidosauria; order Squamata; family Shinisauridae; genus Shinisaurus; species Shinisaurus crocodilurus. The sequence continues at coordinate 4,743,432 of CM037889.1, forward strand.
AGTCTAAAGATCCTAAACAAGTTACATGGAAGTTATTCCTACTGCTGTCGGTTCGATTGAGTCCTGGATGGGGATAGTCCTTGGATATAACTAGAGCATACTTTTGTACCCATGATTATTAGAGTATACTTTTGTACCTATGATGGTGGGAATGATTAGGAAATGTTTTTCAAAACTGAATAGGAAATGCTTTTCAAAACTGAACAGTTTGCCCTGCAACAGCACAATAAACCTGCTATAAACTGAACTGACAACACAATGTTTGCTCAGAAGTAAGTCCCATCAAGTTCAGTGGGACTTATTCCCCAGTAAGTATGTTTTCAACTGTAGCCTGAAAGTGATTTTCCAAAAATCTCTCTTCCAGTTAAGTGTGTGATTCAATTTACATACATCCAGCTAATTCAATTAAAAATAAATTCCAATGTGGACCTTAAGGGATAGCTAGAAAAGCCTTTTATCTTCAGTCAAAAATTTACATCGCTTGGAAAAAAGATGTGTTTGTGGCTCAGCATCACACACTCCGAAAGCGAGGCAGCTTCAGCTCACGGCTGATGCAGTATTAAAGCTCCTTAGAGCTATGGAAGTAGAAAAGAGTCCCAGATTGGAGTCCCAGAAAGTTGGCTACTATGCCCTAGTACAGGGATGAGTGGCAGGTAGATAGAGATCTAGAGCTTTCTGAGTGATTTTCAGTAGATCTCCAAGAGAGTCTGACTTTAACAAGAGCAAGTAAAATCACAAGGGGGGGGGTCTCTATGATGGCTGGCCTTGTGCTTACTGCTTATCTCTCAGCCTCACTGTTCCTCCCCTGTAAAACAGGAATACTAATTTGTTTGCTTTTGACCAGATCTTTGCTCAGTTCTGCTGGCCAATTTTAGACTGCTGCATTAAAATCCCTGATCTCTGTTAACTCAAAAGTCGATTTGTATATCTCTCTATGTATGTTTCATGGGGGCGGGGGGTGCAATAGTTCATTGACTCTAACCTAGGGTTTTCTGTCTGGCTTTGGTTGGTGGACCTTAGCGTTCTAGTAAAAAGACAGAATAGACCACAAGCCTGATGTCTGTCTACTGCTCTGCTCGGATCCACCAGGCATGTTCATGCTCATAAAATACTGAACAGTATCTTTTCATCCTGCCATTCCAACACAGATCCCCTCTTTAAGTTTCCACTTCAGCTTTTCTTTAAAAACCCTTCTATTTTCTACTTCCTGCGATAAAACCTTAGCACTGGGGGTGGGCTATACATGTCCAATCTCCAGTTTTAACTCTCACACAAGCAGACTGACTGACTGCCCTAGGACATTCTGTCTGGCCACAAATATTTGCGTATTATTTATTTAAAAGTGTATAACCTACCTTTCAGAGGATACTGCCCTCACACGGCAATTTACATAAAGTTTTAAAACATATACAGATAACAACAATTACAATGATTAAAAACATTAATTTAAAACTACCAGCAGCTAATATTCTCCAACCACAGCACGTTAATCAAATGCAGACTGGAATAAAAACATATTCAGAGTTTTAAAAGCCAGCAGTGACAAACCCATATGTTTCCCTGGGGAGGAAATTCCAAAAGTGTGGGGCCACCACTGAGAAAGCCCTGTCCTTGGTACCCACCAAGTTAAAAACTCTTCCTGGTAGGCCAGAGAGGTGCACCAGGGAACAGGCTTGGATAAGCTCACACAGGTGCAAGTAGTCCTTCAGATAACTTGTTCCCAGTCCATTTAAGGCAGGAGTAGGTGACCCAGTGCCCTCCAGATGGTTGGACCTACAACTCCCATAATCTCTAAACATTGGTCATGCTGGCTGGGGTTCATGGGAGTTGTAGTCCAAAAAATCTGGGGGCCTATCCCTGATTTAGGGCTTTAAAGGCCATCACAAAGCATGCCTGCTAAAGCTCAATGAAATCAAAGGTTTAAATGCCCTTCTGCCTATATGGATTTAATGATCTGGAAGATTTATAGAGGAACGAAAGGGGTGAATAAGGAGTTCATGATTTGCCCCCAAGTGAACAAAATGCGTGCAAAATACATTGATGACAGTTTATATGCAATGCTGGTATGAAAACCTATAATGTTCCATACATAGTATGTTTCATTATAATACCCAACTTTTGGAAATCACTTTTAAAAGTTTCAGGATGTCGGGTGGTTGTCTCTGGATAAACATCCCTTTTAAGGTTCAGCTAATCTGAGATAGCTATTTCATTGAGAATGAAAATAAGGGATAGATGTCTTATGTTGGTATACTTTTTTTAAAAATGCTCTAAAATTACAGCAGTTTTTGTTGAACGTTATGAAGTCTTGGCTACAGACCCAGGCTACAGAATCTGAGTGGAATGGAGGAAATAATATTTTTTTAGGGGGGAAAGTACAATTGCTTTTTACATGTAAGTTATTAGAATGATGATTTTAAAGAAGAGGTATGGAGAGGCATCTGAAATAGGTGACGTCCAACAGAGAACAATGGCTGATATTGTTTTGGGGCCAGCTGAAACCTACACATTGGAGCATATTAAACAGCAAGAAAAAAGAACATGAAAACATCAGAGTATAAAGGCTGCTAATTAATTGGCCAGAGGAAATATTGAAACAACAGAAAAACCAGACTTGCAGATAATCAATGCTGCTGGTGAAACCCTAATTAGGCTTAAGAGCGGGTGTGAAGCCAGAAGCCATGCTAAGATTATCTTATCCTTCTAATTCTCCCACAATACCTCCCTCCTCCAGACATGTCACCCAAGAAAAAGTGTCAAGATTTCCCTTAATTGCTGGCTTGCTCCTCATGGCCATTTATTGTTGTGGTTGTTCTTGGGCCTGGTGGAGCCCGCTAGTCAAAGCTAATTTAAGCTTTGCAGAAAAGAAAAGCCCTTGAAATCTATTTTATTAGTTAGGCACTATGAATGTGGAGTAATATTCATCCAAAGAAAAATCTTCAAAATGAAGGACAATTCATTAAATGTAGCCATCACTCACAGTCCATGGGAAGGGTAAGACATACCAAACCTATCAGGGAAGGTGAAGTGACTTTAAAAATGGAGGCAAATGGTTGATGTTCCTTACAATAAGAGAAATATGAAGGACATGAGGGGTGGGTTTATTTAGGATAAGAACAACCGCACTATTATATTTGAGCCTCAGCCAGCCAGACCCCTTATGCAATTAATATCTTGCAATGCCATATAGCAGGAGTTTCTAATGGACGTACACTTGCCCTTCTGACATAGCATGGAGGTTCGAGGTCAATAGTAGTGTGACAGTTTTATGGTAAGTGTATAGCCCTGTTCAGGCGTTCTCACAGTGGTTGACGTAAATCTCTGAGGAGAAGGAGCACACTAGCCCTGCCTCTTCCTCATATGTTTCTGTTGCCCTCTATTCATGGAGGGTGGCTTTCTGAAGAGGAGAGCCTCTTGTATTCATGGAGACTCTCCACGCCATCGAGAACACTTAAAAATTAGGGTTCTCAAGGGCCTGGAAAGCCTCCACAGATGTAGGAGGCTTTGTTCTTCAGAAAGTTGCCACCCACAAGTAAAGGGCAATGGAAACATGTGATGAGGAGGCAGGACTAGTGTGTTCCCTCTCTTCATGCATGTACTTTAACCACTTTGGGAACACCTGAATAAGGCTTATATATGCACCAATTAGTGTTACGTTTCTTTTAAAATTTCATCTCATCCCTTGTTGTCCCAGTACTAAGCTCTGTACATGTCCTGTACATCCTACATATACCTTTCTTTCTTTCTTTCTTTCTTTCAGGACTGTGGACTTGAGTTTCATTTAATAACACAAAATATGCACAATTATATTCATGCACCCATGTACAGATACTTTTTAGTAAAATCTGGCAATGTTTCAAGTGCTGTTTTATTAGCTTTCATGGATTAAATTCAATACTTAGTTCATGGTTTCATGGTTTGGAGGGTTATGAACAAGCATTGTGCTCACACGCTCCTTCCTCTCCCCTTTCTTCTGCATGCACAGTGTAATTAATTACTTCCTGTTTTAAACAAATCATTGGGATTGCAAACCAGGATCAAGTGGTGGCTTGCAATCCAGGTTTAGAGGGATCACTCAATCCATAGTTTACCAGTTAGGATGTAACAGCAAACTGGATTGATTAAACCAGGAAGTGGTGAACTTAATAAGATTTCAGGGGGAAATAATCAGGACTGATATGTGAACTGCCTTTCTGCACAGTTAACAACATGAGACCAAGGCTTAGGCCAGGATATCTCTCCTCAAAGACATTTATAGTCTTCACACCTCAGTGATGTTAGGACAGAACAACAGACATTTTTTTGTTTACAACTGAAGAATATTGCTTTCCATGGGCAAAAGTGATTAAAGGATTAGCATTCCAAAAAGGCTAGCTTAAGAAAGTCCTATGATATCCATTAGCAGAAATGTATCCTGGGCTCTGCTTTTTCTCTTCTGCAACAGACATGGGTGACACATGGCTATAAACAATTAGTGAGCACTGAATACATTTGAATTATGTTGGAGAGGATGTCAGGCAAAAGGGACATATGCTCATATGTGGTGGAGTTGTAAAAATGTATTGGTGTTTTGGCGAGAGGTTTTGACAGAAATATCGAAAATTATTGGTACTAATTTAGAGGTCTGTCCAAAATTAGCATTGTTATCAATAACTGAGAGGCTTATTTGTGATCAAAATACGAAGGAGTTAATTGTAAACTTGTTAACTGCGGCCAGGCTAATGATAGCGAGAAATTGGAAAGTACAACATGTTTTCCTAATAACAGACTGGTATAAGGAAGTTTGGGACATAGCCCTAAATGACAAACTAACTAGTAGTATCAAATGCAAAAATGGATTGCTAAAGAATAATAATTTTATGGAGATATGGAATCAATTACTAGATTATGTATTAATAAAGGGGAAGGGTAACATGCCTTGTCAGGATATGTTATGTTTTTGGAATTTAGAATTTATTTGATCAAGAGGATGGAAGTATATTAATTGGTCCCTTGGAGGGTGGGGGGGAGAACTTCATGATTTATTGTATGTTGATTATGTTATATTTGTGTGATAATCTTGTATTTTGTTATATATATATATATTTGTTATAATTTGTTTTGAAAAATAAATAAAATAATTTATTTAAAAAAAAACACCTAACTGATTCGGGAGAAGGCTTGGACAGAACTCTCTCTGTGGTATTTAATTTTCTATGTGGTTTTTGTGTGTGTGTTCATACATATATTTTAACACGGAGGAGCTGAGTTCAGTCATGTGATCCCCTAGCCTCAGTCTGAAACGGTACAGGCCCGAAACAGTTTTACCATTTAATTGTCTGCTGTTTGTAAACCTCAGTCTCTCAAAAATTGGCATAGTAGATGCATGTTTCTTTTGGTATCCTCTATAAAGAACTTGGCAACAGTCAGAGGCGTAGCGTGGGGGGTGCAGGGGGGCCCGGCCGCACCGGGCGCAACATCTGGGGGGGGGGCGCTCGCAGCTCTCTGCCCCTGCCTGGCTCACGGTGCCATAGCGTTCCGCGACACGGAAAAGAATCGGACGCGGAGGGCTTACACAGAGGTGACTCCGCTGTGTCCGCTCGCCATCTTCAATCAGCCCGCAGCCCTGCTCAGAGCCCGCCCCCGCGTCGGCATTTGGCCCTCTGCTTCCGGGCGCCGTATCTCCTGGAACGTCGGCGTGTCGGAACCGGCTCTATTGTGGAACGTCGGGACGCGGCTGCACCATTCCACCCACGCGCGCGCCCACTCGCACGCTTCTCCCGAAAGCCGCAGCGCCGGCTCTCTCTCTCCCTTTTTCGCGCGCACACACAGCAAAGCGGCAGTCGGAGCTCTCCGGCTTTCAGTAGCCAGCGAAGGTCATATAAATTGTGAGTTAGTCACCATGCCTTCCAGAGGGTGGCATAAGTGGGGCTTCCAACACAAACAAGTGATACAAGTGATAATATCTGCTAACAAAAGTACATTTCTCTGTTTGTGTTATATGTAATACAATCTTTTAATCAATGTTCTCTCCCCCCCCTCCCCATTTATATACTCTTTGGTACTTTCTATTCTGGACATCTCAAATTGTGGAGTATATTTTACTCCACATCTCTATTACATATATTTAATCCAAAATTAAAAGCAAGTTATAAACTATACTCAACATGCAGCATTACATGCACGGAGCACAGACCCCAATGACATAAACACCAAACATGCACATTATTGTTTAAGGAGACAAGTCGATCCTTCATATTTTATCCTGCTTTTATCAATGAGCAGTCTCTCAAAGTTATTGCAAACTCAAGTTGCAGCTGGTAGAGCTATCTAGTACACAATTCTTGTAGAATTATGCTAGGCCACTTCTCTCTCTGATTATACAGGATTGGTTAACTAAGGCTGCAATGCTATACTCACTTATCTGAGAGTAAGTCCAATTGAACTCAATCAGACTTACTTCTGAGCAGACATGCATAGGATTGTGCTATTAATGTCTAGTCAACTTGCTTCATTAACCAATACAAACTGCTACTACATTTTTTATAAACTCACAATTATAGTACAAACTTGTATTTAGGCTTAAAAGATACACTATACATTCATCCCATCAGGCTGGCCCTGTTTCTGTCAAACTTTTTTATCCAACATATGTCTTCTGTGGAATACTGAAATGCAGAAGAAAATCTGTCAGATTACGGTGGGTTTTGTTGTTATTCTTTAGCCATGTGAGTGGAAAAAACATACCTCACTGTTATCCATGTAAGGAATTTTTTCATATACCTCTTATTTTTTAATGGCATTTCAACTAAGTCTTCCAGCTGAGTTGCTGGGCAGACATTTGCATGTAAAAAACAACAACATTAGCATTTTTCAAGGATTTTATGTATACTTCCATTGCATTTGATCTTCCAGTCTGCCCAGGCTTTATGGTACCATTGAGAGAGACTTTAATGTAGATTTCAATTCCGTTGTTGAAAAATTTGCGCTAATTAAAAGCAGGCGAATTTAAATTAATCTGTATATTATATACAGATTGATATCTTGCACTTCTATTAAAGAATTACAATTAGAGGTACAGGATTGAGGAAGTTGGCTCCATCTAGCCCAGTCTTGGATCATCTCCAGGGTATGGTTCCATTTTGATGTTTAGTTTTTGTTCTTGATATTTTTTGTCATTTACGATGGTTGTGAGACGACATATAATAGCATGGCCCATGCTAGGTTACTACATTTGTAGATTTGTATTCATAGACCTGCTGAAAATGTGGAGAATGTGTAATGCATGTTCGCACTCAATAAAGTGTTTGAAAATAAACTTGTATTTAGATGCATTTTACTTTAATTACATCAGTATTTTCATAACAAACAATACATGTGCTTAGGGGGTAAGGGTTTCTTTAACTAATCTAGTGGAAGAGACTCGAGTGCTAAAATCCACGGGTTAGGGGGCGCAAATTACTTGCGTTGCCCCGGGTGCTGACAACCCACGCTACGCCACTGGCAACAGTGGCTGGGTAGGCCTTATTTCTGTACTTGGAGAATGTTCCTGTTACCTAAGGTCACTCATAAAATTCTGTCACATAGGCCTGTCGAAGCCTGCTGGATGGAGTCCAAAGACAACACTCCTCACTGGCCATCCAATCTGTCCTCATGTCTCAGGAGCACTCTGCTCCCCCCGCTCTTTCCTCTGGCTGTCCTTTTATTAGGGTTCTTGTGTTATGTGGTCAATGCCCAAGCCACTCTCACCACAGGCTGAGAGCCTTCTGGGGTCACCCCTCAAGTACCAAAAGAACCCCAAGTCAAAGCTCAGTGTGTATAGTGGTGCCATCAGAGAAAGACTTTGGGACAGAAGTCCACGGCCCCACTCAGCAGAAAGAGCAGTGCCGTGCCGCCTTACCACATTTTGAAGTAATGCACAGTGCCACCTAAAGAGCCACCCTGAGATGGTGTTAGGGGGCAGCCCACTAGGGCTGGAGCCCTGAATCTTTCATTTGGAGCTCCAAATCTCTGGGAGGCCATCTGCCCCACCACCCTGCTGCCGTGGGCACTTGCTGAAATAAAGTTATAGGAGCCCCGATGATCTCTGTTGCATTTGATCCCCTTGCATTAGCTGGCTTTTTGCCCACATGTGCTTCCCCTTTTGCTGTTCCCCTCCCTTGAATCTTTCTGCCTCAGTTTTTTTTCCCCCCAGAAATCAAAGGCCCTCCTCTCCCCTGTTCATACATCCCCTTTTTACACATAGGGGTTGTCCTAAGGAGATAGGGTCCTTTAAAGACACACAGAGAGACTTTAGAGCATATGTAAAACCCCAACCTTACGTAAGCGCGCCCAGAGATCCCAAGAAGGAGGGCAAGCTTGAGGCCCTATGAGGGGTGGGGTGTGACAGACAGTAGCATAACCATCAATAGTTTTACCCTCCATGAATTTGTCTAATCCCATTAGATGAAATCATTTCAAATACTGAATGTCCCTGCATGTGATGGGTGAGAACACGGAAGCTACCGGTATACTTAAACTGGAATACATTAAAAAAAATAATTACATCTTAACAGCTTTAGGAGGGCTCATACTATATATTTGCGTCAACTTTTATCTTCAGAACAACCATATATGGTAGAGTTATAATTATCCCTATACTTTATTGGGGGAGCAGAAGGAGATATGGGGGAGCTGTTCCTGGTGGCAGCCCTATTTCTTTCTACAATATAGTTCTGCCCTAGATGTATACCTAAAAATGTAACACGTGATGAGGTACTGGCTCTGGCAAAGTGACAGAACCCTCCTGCAGCACCCTGAGGCACAAATACTTTACAGCCTTCCTTAATGGCCCATCAGCTGAGGCAATAGGGATGCATGCAAACAGCATTATAATTTATAGCTTCCCGCCCTCACCACTGCTGTAATTGTGTAGTTATGAGCATAGTTATATCCTGCCCCTTTGGGTAAAGTTACATTACTCCGATACACATCAACAATATGGCTCTCTGACTTTTATACTGTACTTTATGTTTTGGTTATTATTTGTACGTTTGCATGACCCCCTGGGTATAGTCATCTTGTGACACAAGTTATCTTGTGACTATACACAGTTACATTCTTGTAGGAATATGTTGCCGGCAATATTTAAATTGCCTTCCACCACTACAGTTATGTTTTGGGTGTTATATGAGCAGTATGGTTATATCAGAGAGTCAGAGTGAAGCAGCTGTGATGTTATTTAACATAAGAGACGTTGAATTATCCCACTGATATAAATGCATCGCAATGGAAGTGTTAAAGATTGCCACCCTTTTCCCCTAACAGAGGCTCTTTGGCTTTAACAGTGGCATGGTGGTAAAAATTCAACACTGCACCGTATCAGGAAAAGCGTTGCCTTTCAATTTCTCTGCCTGTTATACAGCTGTTACAGGGACTCTGTCAGAAGTAGTACATGGGAGTCGCATTGCTCTATATGTAAAAAATAATTCGGAGGAGCCTGATTCAGTGCCATTCCATATTCCCCTGTTGTTCCACCAGAATAACTCTGCTTAAAAGCAATGGAGCTAAAATGGCAAGAAAGAAGGGAGGAGCCAAGTCTCCTGATGTCTGATGTCTGAATTGCCTGCTTTTGGTTATGTTCGCACAAATAGTTAGCTCAGTTTATCTAGCACGGGTGGGCAATTTATGGCCCTCCACCCATCAGCCCTAGCCAGCACAGCCAATGGTGAGGCGTGATGGAAGTTGTAGGCCAAAACAGCTGGAGTGCCACAAGCTGCCTCACCCCTGATCTAACCCAATAGCTTGGATTCAAAGATCTGGGAGCGGAAGGACGGGATGCACTAGTGACTAGCACTGCCCCATGAATTCCTGTGCAAGGGCTAGTGGAGGGTGTTTCCTAGTGCTGTGCTGCAGTGTATCAGGAGTTGTATCTAATGTGTCAGGGGCTGCAGTATAAGAAACAGAGTAAGGAATAAGCTGTAGTGTATACACACTAGTGGGCCATAATAACATGGTCTTGAGAATTAACTTGTGAAAGTCTCACACAAACAGCTTGTGCAAATGGAAGAACTCCTCTAGACTGGGGGTCCATTTTCTCATGCGGCACTCTCCGTTAAGTAGGAAATGGCCATTCTGTGAGCATAGGAGGCTTTCTGCTAGCAGAAGGAAACTCTGGACCGAAACCCAATGGAATTTACTACTATTTTGTTTATACCAGGGGTGAGCAACTTGTGGCCCTCCATATGTTTTGGGCTACAACTCCCATCAGCCCTCACTATTGGCTATGCTGGTTAGGGCTGGTGAGTGTTGTAGGCCAAAATGTATGGAAGGCCACACGTTGCCCACCCCTGGTTTATACCTCCTGTTATAGGAGCTAAAAATGAGACAGGTCTGGAATTAGATTCCTCCTTTAAAGAGGAGTACTCCTGAACAGTTACCAGAGCAGTGCCTTCCGGGGCCACCTGTGTCTTCTGCAAAGAGAACCATTTTCTCTCTAGACAGCAGGTCACAGGAGAACTCTCTCTTCTTTGTCCCAAGGTTGAGGAGAAAAAACAGTGGCTGTTCCATATTGCTTTACTTGCAAAAGTTAGGGAAAGTGGATGGTGTGCTGTTGTTGTTGCGGCTGTGCAAAAATCACTGATCTGCCAACAAAAATGGGCAGTAAACCAGTATGGAATGCTACAATGGCCAAAGTTAGCTTTAAATTTGGCCACTGTGGCATTCCATAGCAGTGTGGTGCCCATTTTCGAGTGGGAAATTGGATTAACAGAAAAAAATGGCCGCTGATGCCCCACAGAGTATGGCCTGTGGGGCACCTAAATGACCCCTGGGACTCCTGAAGTAGCCCACCCCTGATGTAAATCATTCCATTTTACTTCCAAAGCAGTCATACTGTCTCTTTCAAATGTTGCATGGGAAATAGTTGTAAACTACTGCTGGATCACCCAGCAGTAACTTCACACTGAACTACTGCTGGCCAACTGCAAACCATACAGTAGTAGGAGCACATCGAGCTGTGGTTCCATCAGTGAAGCAGTGGTCCAATGCCACTGCAAAACCACTTATTTATCCTTGAAATACAGGGAAGTAGTTGTAGTGAATTTAGCTACCAGCTACTGCTATAGGCCAAGCCTGATTGTACAGCTTCCAGGCCTTACGTACCACCACAATAGCTATACACAGGCCATACACAACACAGCTGCCTGGCATTTAATAAAACCCCTTGGAGTGATTTGCAAGGATCATGTGGGAGTGATCTGTACAGACAAGAGTATGTGGCTGGTGTGCTACAAATGATTCAAAGGCCCAGGGTTGGATTCAGATATAAGCTGGGTCAATGGTGCTAGCAGAAGTGGACTTCCCTTCTCCCTCCTTCTCACGGCAGCCCCATGAAAATGCTACATAGAGAGTCAGGAGATACTGCAGAACAAGGTGAGTTTGGGGGGGATCCCCGAAAACAGAGCAGAAGGACCTTTTGTGAGTGGAAGGTCTCATGGAAGGTCCCTCTCACAGAAGGCAGATGCTGGATCCAACTTCATGAGTTGGGTTGGGCATAGCCTTCATAAAGCAGAAATATTGCATCATATTAAGGCTCTGTTCAGACAGGTGAGCAGCAGCTGCACTAAAACCATTCAAAGGACCTCTCACTGTGTACATGCTTATCTCCTGCTTGAGCATTGTCTATCTAAAATTTGCAGCCAAATTTTGGTGCATCTGGGCAGGGCATTTTATTGGTCTGAATCTGGAAATAATTTCAGAAAATAATGTGGTGGGTTATTTTGAGTTCTCCAGTGTCTTCCCTATCATGACAGGTGCATTAAATGCTTATGATATGCAGTAACTGTGATCCATATTTTAAAAATAAAAATAAAAATCTGCCTTGCTCCTCTGTTCCCCACATCCCCAGCCCACCATGTTCCCTTACTATTTATTTATATTTTATTTATTTATTTCATTTATATACCGCCCCACAGCCGAAGCTCTCTGGGCGGTTCACAATACTTTATGCATAAAAAACAATAAAAACATACAACATAGTTTAAGAATTAAAAAACCAAATTTAAAAACACAGTTTAAAATAACAGTACAAAAACCAATAAAGCTGAGTCTACAGGTGACAATCCCCCCCGTGCTATTCCAAGCTCCTAACTAAATGCCTTGGCATAGAGGGAGGTCTTAACCTGGCGCCAAAAAGATAGTAAGGTTGGCGCCAGGCGGGTCTCAGTGGCTAGCCCACCATGTTCCCTTCTCAACTGATGTGTGTGTATGATGTGTACCATACATTTTACATTAAAGAGGACACTGAAGTGTTCTAGAAAAGTTCTACTCCCCTTGTATTATTAATAGTGCTTCCATGTGGTTTAAAAAGTGTTCTTTCAATTTTGGAATTTTCCACATGTTTGTTTGCCAGCGACGAACAGAGAAAACTTGAGCTAAGCCTCCAGCTCTCTGGATCTTTCCCTACTCTTGACCTGACACTTCAGTGTTCACTCACTGCTAACCAAGAAGCAATTCCTTTTTTTGCCCACTAAAGATAGAAACAGGTCTCAGCTTCAGGCCAATACAAATACCTTCCAAATGTATAATAAAGTTCTCCTGTGTCTCTGCTATCATGACAGGTGCATTAAATGCTTATGATATACCATGTCAAAATATCCCACCACATTATTTTCACCTACAGACTGTAATTAGCTTGACATTTCAAAATTGGGCCCAGTCCTGTTAACGTCTCAGCAAGAAACTCTAATCCCAACAGCAACAGTAATAGCACATTACAAATGTTATATGGAGGGGAAACAATCTATCTTGTAATGAAGAAGAGCTGGCATGCCTATAATGGGTGGGTGGGTGAGAACAATTTGTACTTTTATTTTTTAAACAGCCTTTGAATATGTGCATGGCATTTTCTGCAATGAATTATTCCCTGAAACAGGAAATCCTATAGTTTACAAGAGAATCAATACCAGCACCAGAAACAAAAGCACAGTGGCTTATCAGGCTTTAAGTAATTATACACTCCAAATGTTGAGTTATGTAAATTAATTTTTAAATAACATACTGAATTCGCTTTGGTGCAACTGAAAGTGAGTAGCTAACTAGATTATATGGGCACAGTACAGAGAAGAATGTAACACTTCCCCAGAAACATACAATTGTCAGTGTGGACTGTATCCACACCAGTGATCATTGTCTCTTTTCTTTGGGTTTCTCTTCCAACTTCTTGTTGCAGGGTAATCTTATGCTGCTCCGTGCAGGTCAAGTGTCTAAGGACCATGGACAGAGTACAGGCGACTGGACGCAGTGCCAAGAAGGCCATGGCACTAATCAGAGGCACCACCCAGGAGATGTGGCAGATGGTACCCACAGGTCATTGCATACCCTAGGGAAAGCAGCTGATGCAGACTCGGCTATTACGCCACTGGTATCCAACAATGGATACTTTTTACACAATAAAAGAACATTGGTTTCTCATCTGTTATGTACAGTTACCAAGATTAAGACTTTGCTTTTGTTGTGGGGATATAATTTCCCCCCAATAATTATAAATGGCAATGTTTTCATACCTAGGAAAAATGTGATATTTCCCTATTTAGGGTATTTATTGCTAGTCTGACTATTATGTAGGATCTCATGAACACCTATTAGATATTGTTTGTGATATAATTTGTAAATATGTGACATAACTGCCCACTTCTACACTTGCACCATTTTGGGAACATATTTTAAATTTTAAAATAGATTCCTAGAAGCTGAGATTTCCTCTGTTGTATAATTCCTGTAAGGCAATGTCCATCAGCTCTTCTTTTCTTTTTCTTTTAATTTTTCTTTTTTGGAAAGTGGCAAATATCAGTCAGGCAAACCTACCCCCCTCCCTGCAACATCTCACTGTTTTATGGACCCAGTGTTTCATTTTATATCACTTTTTTAAAAAAAACCTATGGAAAGTTGCGCGCACACACACACACACACCAATCAATGAATAGCATCAAGGCTAGTCCCTTCCCATACTCAATCAACTTCATGTAGAAGGATTTGGTCATTATAGCAGCGCAACAACTAACGTTTTATTTTTATGAGCGTGAGCTTTCATTAGGCTAGTCTGCTTCAACCTGTGCTGAAATGGACCAAACAACAGCAGTGCACATAAGACGTTCGTTTGAATTTTAAGAGGGATTGTCTCTGTGGAATTCATTTTCATCTTCAACTTCCAACTTCATCTTCCATCAGGTTTTATAACGAGTGGGGAATTTATAGTCACTGTTAAGCCCTTGGTTCACGCCATTAAATTTTTGTATCAGTCCTTGTTCTGCTATCTCATGTTCCATTCATCGAGCCATATTGATTTGCTTGAGGACAGCATCTTTTGAGCTCTTGATAGAGTGGCCAGGAAGGTTAAAGTATTCACTCATCAGTCGAATGGTATCCCTGCCTTGGTTTCAGGCTTGAAGTTGTGCAATTCCTCCACTTTCTTAAAGAGAATCCTCTCTGGCCTAATTACACTGCTACTGCCCATTGTCAACAAGATATTATATTGATAACATGTATATAGTTGCAAGTGTAGGGTCTTTGGAGGCTGTGGCTCGCATTGTTAAGTCCTGTAACAATTTCTCAGTGATAATTAAAACAGGGACGGGGCAAGCATTTGAGAGGTGGGAACTCAAAATGCAAACACCCCCACCCCAAATAAGTCAGTTCCTCCAACGTGAAGTTGCACAACATGAATAAGGGCTTGCACCCCATGGAACTGTCATTTTCATCCAGGGATCATGGTAGTGGCCTCCGTAGCCCCAGCTGCAAATAACAGCTCTGTAGCCACTGGCTAATGGCCGCCAAACGGAGCTCTGTCACCTGAAATTCAGCCCCACCCTGGAAAGCTCTCCCCCAAATGGCCCCTCCATTTTGCAAATGGGGCAATGAAATGGGTTCTAACTTGATTCTAACGGATATACTTCCTGTTTGCTTCAATACTTTATTTTTATGTACCGGTATTACATTTCTGTACTGCCCAATAGGCAAAGCTCTCTGAGCGGTTCACAAAAGAGGGTAATCTTAAGAGACTGATGTTTGACAGACAGGGGGCTCTGATCTGGAGCCCTCTGTCTGCCCAAAGCCCTGCCAGAAAGAGCCAGGCAGGGTGGGAGGAGGAGGGAGGCTTTTATAGCCTCTCCATCCTCCATTTAAAATATTTTCAGATAGATGGGACTCTAAAGACATAATTCTATGCATGTTTAGACAGAAAAAAGGCCTACAGTTCCCAGCATGGCCCAGCCAGCCATGCTGGCTGGGGCATGCTGGAAGTTGTAGGGCTTTTTTCTGTCTAAAAATGCATAGGATTGTGCCCTGTGTAGCTTTCTTGCCAGGGAGTGGGTGGGGGCAGCAATGGAGAGGCTCTTGGATCGAGTAGATCCAGGCCTCTCCTCCCCATCTCCCACTCCCCACCCACCACCCCACCCCCTTTTCTCCTTCTCTGACTTCTCTTAGAAGGTCGCAGTTGGGTAGGAGGGGAAAGATCCATAA
This sequence comes from Shinisaurus crocodilurus, assembly GCA_021292165.1. Taxonomy (NCBI): domain Eukaryota; kingdom Metazoa; phylum Chordata; class Lepidosauria; order Squamata; family Shinisauridae; genus Shinisaurus; species Shinisaurus crocodilurus. The sequence goes on from CM037889.1 coordinate 4,758,909, forward strand.
TCAGATTTCCTCCTCTGCAGTTGTAGCTCTGTCTATGACCACAGGCCAGGAGGTCTGCTGAACCATCGATGGCTTATCTGACAATAGAAGCCATAAAATGCCTCTGTAAATTGCTTTTTAAAAGCAGGGGATATTGGCAACTTTGACAGAGTCAGCCTCACTCTATATTTGTCCCAGGGCCGGCGCTACCGCTAGGCAGACCCAGGCGGCTGCCTAGGGCGCGTGGCGGAAGAGGGCGCAGAGTTTCTGCGCCCCTTCCTCGCCTCCAGCGCGCTCCTGCCCTGCCTGCCGCCTCCGCCGCGCCTCCCCGCCTGCTTGCCGGCTGCTGCTGCTGCCGCCGCTGCACCTCCCCCCCCCCCGCGCGCGCGCCTGCGCGCCCGCCTGCCAACCACCTACCTACCTTCCCGTCGTAAAGCGCGGGGGTCCCATCGCATCGGAGGAGGAGGAGGCGGCGGCAGCAGCAGCAGCCAGCAGCCAGCAGCAGGGGCAGGGGGAAGGTAGGTGGTGGTGGTGGCGGCGGCGGCGCGGGGGGGGGGGTTGCAGAGCAGGGCTGCTTTGCTCCGGAGCCCCCCCACGGCACGAGGGGGGGCGCTAAATATAATTTGGCCTAGGGCGCCAAACAGCCCTGCACCGTTCCTGATTTGTCCCATTTGCTAAACAAATTTAAAAGCAGATTATAAAACCTGTTCAGCATATGCAGTTATTTACCCATGACATGGCATGCAGTGGAAGACCACTGACTTCTTGTTCAATTACACAGACAGATGTTTTTTGACCATTGCCAATCCAATCCGTGATCCATCCAGCTCGTACAAAAATATATACCTTAATATTAGGAGAAGAAATGGCTCCTTTTTATCTTCTTGAATAACTATTGATTTAACTGTGGTCTTTTATTTTTCCAGATATATTTTACCATTAGCCTCTGTTGTGTCCCACTTGAAGTGCAGTTCCAAACAGGTTCTTTATTGCTACAAGCAGTAACGAAAAGTCCATCCACCATACACCAGTCCAAGAAACAAGCCACAGTCGAGACAGTCCAGGGTCCAGAGGGTAGGAGATCAAGGGGATCAAGGAGCGTAGAAGCCTTGCCAGGTAACAGCGTTGTTGTTGCTTTCTACACTGAGCATGGGTCAGCAGCTAGACTATAAACCCTGACCCAGCCTCGATCTCAGTCTGAGTCCGATTCTGGATCTTGGCATGGGTACCGGGCCATGAGACGCCTGCTACGCCTCCTTCTGCTTACATGCCTTTCAGCCAGGCGTTTCTCCTGGCGACTTTGGGACGGCAGCAACCCTGAAGGGCCCTCCTCCCCTGAGGCCTCATGACAGCCCATGGCCGGCACCTGCAGCTGGGAATCCTCAATCAGCTCTCCCTGCTCCTGTTCCCCAGGGGAGGGGGGACTGTCCAAGGTCGCCTGGCCTTGGCTGCCATCAGCCACACGTGTGAGCCCTTCACCCAGCACCAACTCCTCTTCTGTGTCAGAGCTGGTGCTGAAGCAAGACCCCAAAGCCTCTGCCATTTTTAAAAATCTGATGATCTTTCAAGCAAATGTAGTTTAGGCAGTAATATCATTTTCAGTGCTGAAATTCTACAAAGGAAGGTCCAGTTTAACTTATTAATGATGAAACCTTTTAAACATAGGGCTAATAATTATATTTATACAAATCATTCATGTCAGCATTGCCTGGCCTGTCTTTCTAGCCATATAGATGGTTTCATTTCGTTTCTGCCCATTTTTAACCTTTTATCTGTATTTATTCTTAGTATCCATTTTATCTTTATTAATATTTACACCCAGTGGTAGGGCCATATTCTGTTATAATCTTGCCTAATTCTTTTAGAGATTACTTTGGGGAAGAGACGATTTAACGCAATGTCATCTGGATATAGGGTCAGCTTTCCTATATAAGCACTTACTGCTGAATGCAACCGTTCTCTTAGCACCCCAAGCTGCAATGCTAAAGTCCTCCTGAACTGGGAAAATGGACAGTTCTGCAAGGACACTAAACCAATGCAAGAGAAGAGCCTTTTTAATAAGTGAACAATTCCCCCCACCATTCCTCTCACTTGCATTCCTCTCACTCACCCCTTTTGTAAAATCAGCCTTTTGGGGGGGGAGGGCGGCTCTTGCGAATATGATTTGCCATCATTCCAGCACTGAAATAACACCCGAAGTAATGAATGACTCCCGTTGTTATTACCAAAACAGGATATCACTCAATCTGACAGAATAATATATGGGTTCTCCACAGACACTCAGTGTGCAGAAAGAGCTTTGGGATTCAAAGCAATTTCGCTGTGGATTATTAAAGGGCATGTATTTTTATTAGTTTGGAAAATTCTTTATTTCCTTATTGCTCAATCAACACGATAAGCTGTTTAGGAACTAGGTAGAACCCCACCACCACCCCCGCTTTACAGGCTTTCCCTCATCCATCCTCAGTGAATGCTGAAGCCATGTTTGCTTGCTTTTTTCTATGGGGCCGGCTGTAGGGGTCAGCTGTAGGGAACATCTCAGTTGTATACAATGTGAGGTCAAACTGGACACAGATCAGGTCTTCGCAGCAGCAGCAAGGAGTAAACGTTCATTACAGTCAATACAAGTGAGAATCTGTAAATAACTGTAGAATGGCGGGAAAGGCCGTTTTCTACCCCTCCAACTAGGGATGAACAAATTTTGTTAAATCTGTCCTGTCTGTGTTTCACAGATTGCCAGGCATCTTTGGTCCCATTGTCCACTCATTGCCGGAATTGGATCTTTTTTTCTTTTTCTTTTTTTAGGGAAGTACGAGAATTTTGTGCCACTTGCATAAATATGCATTTTCACCAATGTGCATTGGTGCTAATGCTCACTTGTGCTAATACATGTTAGCACAGGTGCAAATTTGCGCGACTCCCCCCCCCAAAAGTAAAAAAAAATAAAAATGGTCCACGTCTGCAGAATCCACGCAACTCAGAAAAAGTCTGCTGTGGAAGCTGAAGGTTGGATTCATAGAAACCCAAACTCATTCGGATCCAATGAGGATTTCTCTGACATCCCTACCTCCAACCAACCCCCACTATCTCCTACTCCCTCCCACCCACCCCCCGTCCCTATGCATGCAGAAGATGGACACAAACTGGTGGGTTGGGCTGGTCACCCTTCCATCTTCTTACAATTCGCTTGAGCCATAATTCACTTGCTCTTCTATTCATAGTGAGCAAATGAATGAATATGATCATAGAGCCAGAAGATAACACAAATCCACAGGTACAATCCACAGTCCCAAGGTAGGATCCCCATGGATCAGTCCCCAACAGATTAAATCCCAGTAATCCAGGCTGCAGTGTGCCACAAGCCGATAATAGGAGTGAATGAGAGGTGTGGTATATCAAAGGATCTGTAGAATAGACCTGTCCAGAAGTCTCAGGCAAGATTGCCACATAGGAAACTGCCTTGTTGTACTGACTCAGACAGTCCATCTAGGTGATTATGAATTACATTAACTGGCAACATCTCTGCAGGGTGTCCTACAGCAGTCTTTCGCAGCCCTACTTGGAGATGACAGGGATTGAACCTGGGACCTTTTGCGTACAAAGCAGATGTTCTACCACTGAGCTACAGCCCCACCCTCAGAAAGTTGGAGGAAGAGATGCATCAACCCTGCAAAACACTGTTCATGCTTCTAGTTTTGTTTTGAATTTCTTGAAACATATTGCTCTTTGGCTGCCTTTCGGTAATTACTGACTCAATTCAGAAAGTTACATTTCAAATGCTCCTTCTAAATCATTGAGGGTGTAAAACACTTCAGAAATAAATTTGCTAAGAGGGGAGGAATACAGTGGAATGAAATATAATTATGTTTGATTTAAAAAAAAAGATACTTGCTGTTTTCCCCCTATAGCTGAAAGCCAATGTTTCTTCTGCCTCTGCCAGCCTGTTGTACACAGTCTAAGGGAACATATCGGAAACAGGGCCGGTGCAAGGCAGTTTGGTGCCCTAGGCAAGATCAGATATTTAGCGCCCCTCCTTCCCACTTGAGCCCTCCCTCCCTCCAGCCCTATGCCCATTATGAAATAAAAGTCAATTGTGAAATTCTGTCTACTACAAGTCAAGATATGATTGGTAAAACAAACTTGGTAAAATACGCATTTTAGCGCTGTATTTTTCCCCCAAGGCGTTTCTGGCGCCCCCTTTAGCCCTGCGCCCTAGGCAGCTGCCTAGTTGGCCTAATGGTAGCACCGGCCCTGATCGGAAATCAAAAACAATGACTTGAAATCTTACAAGTGCTGAGGAATAACAAATCTGGCAGATCTATAGTTCTTTGAGAACAAACAACACAAGCTGTGGTCTCCATTTTGCAAGGGTCTGAAGTTAAGTGACAGATATTATGTTCCATAGACCTGTGATGTTTTGTAACAAGGGACAGTGTTTTAAAAGAAGGGGCCTTGGCAGACTTCAAAGAATGCGGGAATATAAACCAGATGGTGAGATTCTCTAAACTTCTCAGCTGTTAGCAATGGGTTGTAGGCAGCTGAAGATAAGCTCAAAAATGCCATTGAAAGAAATCCAAAAGTTTCCTGAGAGCGAGACAGAAAAATTAGGGATGCATGTGAAATATATTTCTAGGGTTTTTTTTAAATCAGGATTTACCCAGTTCGCACCTCCCAGCTGAACATGAACTCCATCGCAATCTGTGGGCAAAGTCCATACATGTCTGAGCTTGCAATGTGATTCAAAGACCAAAAAAAGATGTGTTTGACAGCATATGTACATTTGAAAAAGGTGCATAAGCACACTTTAATCTATGGGAGCAGAATGCATATGTTATTAAGATGTGCACAATTGATGCGTACTGTTAGCGGGACTTGAGGAAGGGAAACAGTGAGAATCCCTTCTCCCATCGTTTCCATCAGGTTTGCCACAGTCATTATGCGTCAGAAGAAGCTTCAACGTGGGATTTGGACAACTTCGACAAACTTGAGTTTTGCTTGTACACACAACCCTAAGAAAAATGGAAGCCTCTTTTGCAGGGGGAGAAAACTTCGGGGAAACTGGAGGACAGATTTCAGCAGAGCACCAGAGGATACTGCAGGAAGAAAGATAAGCAAGCAGATAGGGAAGCTGGCAGACTGGGATGGGAGTGGGTAGGCAAGAAGAGAGAGGGAGACTGGCAGACTGGCCAAAAGGAATCAAGAGCTGCCTCAGGGTGATGCCATGCCGGGGCCTGGGAGAACAATAGTGCCCTTTCTTCCTTCCCTCCGCAGCCCTGAGCAACAAAAGGAGAGCCAGTGCACAGACCAGGTAGCTGCCAGTGGAAATCCCAAGGGATCACCATCACCATCACCTCTTTTCCTTTCAGGTTCTAGAGCAGGGCTCTCCAACCTTGGGTCCCCAGATGTTGCTGGACTACAGCTCCCAGAATCCCTTGCCATTAGCCATGTTGGATGGGTATGCTGGGAGCTGAGGGCCAACAACATCTGCGGACCCAAAGTTGGAGAGCCCTGCTCTAGAGAATCTGTTTCTGTCTCAGTGGCTATGGAACTAATTCCAACAGGGCTAAGCAGCAGAATGAGAGGATCAATGGCCAAATCAGATCCCCTGTGATTATTTAGGAGATAGCTCTCCTTACTTTAGGAAAAGCAATACTTAAAAGCTCACCAGGAGATTTGTTTACATCTCTCTATATAATTTTAAGGATTGCATTTTATACAGAGCATTAAATTATGCTTAATAGTGATATCCAACTGAGACCTGCAACAAAATGTTCAGGATTCCAGCCAACCAGTTATGCCCTTTTCCAGGATACTCCTTTCCACTTCCATATCCCTCCATTTTTCAGTTCCTCTCCCCAATAATCAGACAGCATCCCATGCCCACCGAGCATACTCAGTCCTCTCCTCACTTAGGTTTTTCCCCCTTTAAAGATGTTTTTACTTTGGCAAATCTGGGTCCTGCCCCAGGTCTACTACCTTCCTCGTGTGTGTGGATGTTGAGGGCTGATCCTCTCTCTCCTCACTCCTTCCAGGCAGACACCGACAATGACTTCTCAACTAAAGCTTTATTATTTTATTTATTTATTCATTATATTTATACCCCACCTATTTTCCTGCAAGGAACCCAAGGCAGTTTACATAATCCTCTTCCTCCTCTCCATTTGATCCTCACAACAACCCTGTGAGGTAGGTTAGGCTGAGAGGCAGTGACTGTTAATGAAAGCCAGTCAGACTGACTTACATGTACAAATGAAGTGTATTACAGTAGTCAATAACAAAAGAAACAGGCTTAGTTAGGATACTAGCCATTAAAGAAGAGTGGCCTATAAGTAAGAAGTTGATTCCCAACTGAATTCCCCTCCTCTCTTCCAAGCTAAAATGACCCACACTCCGCCTCTAAGGTGGATCCTCTTGCTTAAGGGCCAATCGTTTGGAACGTCTGACGCTTCTCAGTTGATCTGCCCTCTTTAACTGATGCCACACCCTGGGATGAATGACACCTGATCCTCATCCTCCTCATTAACATGCTCAGTTTGGTTTCCCATGGAGACTGAAGCTGCTTCCAAATACCTCCTCCGGACTTATCACTGAGTTCCCTGGCCTTGGACATTCAGTTGCAGTTTCCACCTCCCAGATCCCCTGAAAACACTTCTGCAGGAGCAATGGGCCCAATCCCTGTAGATAGTGCCATTTTGGATACATAAGAATCCAGAGGGAGGGGACGTGGCTCAGTGGTAGAGTACCTGCTTTGCATGTAGAAGGTCCCAGGTTTGATCCCCAGTATCTCCTGGTAAGGCTGGAAAAATTCCTGCCTGAAACCCTGGAGAGCCTTTACTGCCAGTCAGTGATCTTTTCTACACGAGGCTTTTAATCCGCTGTACCTCCTTTCTGTTTCATTGCAGAATACATAACCTCTAGGTGGCACTGTGCTATAGAGGAATAGTGCAAATACAAAAGTGAAAAAAGCACTTTCACAAATAACACTGCATTCTCCCTGCTCTAAAAAAAAACTTGCTGAAAGTGCTCTTTAGACAAAGAAGCGAAACTGGAGGGTCACAACATCAACTAAAGAACCCATAAATAACCATGAGCAGGGAATGATCAGTGCACAATAAATGCCTTGTGTAGAAAGCTCAGTGTCAACAGTAGTGGGATAGATGGACCAAGGATCTGACTCAGTATAAGGTAGATTCCTATGTTCCTATATTTCAGTGTTCTCCAACCTTGGGTCCCGAGATAGACGCTGGCTGGGGCATGCTGGGAGTTGTAGGCCAAAAACATCTGGGGATCCAAGGTTGGAGAACACTGCTATATAGGATGTTACAGACATACACAATACATGTTATTGATTCTAATGTTTTGACCTATGCCAATGGACTCAGGCATTTTAAAAGTACCTCCCCTGGATGTAGGTTTATACATACATATCCCAATCCTTGGGCCCATATCTCCCTAATCATTCTTAAGTCTTAGGATTATCTTTAAAGTATTTTTCAAAACCTCAAACCTCAATCAACTATTAAAGCTCATATGAAAGTATCAGTGTGAGGTATTTACTTGTGGCTATAAATAATGGTTAAAAGCAACCTGTGGAAGTCTTAGGATGTTTTTAGAAAAGCAATCTATGAAAATTTATCAAATGTCTACTCACGTATTGACTCTTCCTGAACCTCTTATAAATCAAACCACAATAGATGACCACAAATATATTGGGAAACCTCAAGCTGAGTATTTGAAAAAGACAACTTGCTGGCTAACAAGTAATTGTTTAAGAAACCTGCTCACTCTTCCACTCTTTGTGGAAATACTCACAAAGGCTCATAATCTTCCCCTACCTGCCTGCACTGCAATCAGCAGCAGGGGACCAAAAGTAGGTAAACATATTTCACACTTGGCAGGCTGGACTTCTTTCCCCAAGGAATCTTGCTGGAGCCCATCTGTAGAGGCTTTTAGAAAACAGAGCAAAATATTCCTGGTCTGAAAGTCTTTTTAATTCTCTCTCTTTCTCTCTCTCTCCCTCCGCAAAACCTGACTGGGCTGTGCAGATAGAAGCAGGCTTCACTCTCAGTGGCTGAGGTCACCAGGAGCACCAACTGGGCTTAGCCTTCACCTCAACAGTCCCTCAAAGGGGCACTCCTTTGCCTTCTCCCATAGAACCAAATGGCTACTATTTGTTCTTAAGGGGGAAGTGTTGAACCAGGGCATGGCGAGCCAGAGTGGTGTTGAGGTAGAAGGAAGAGCCAGTAGGTTGATGGGGAAAGAAGAGCCAGGCCAGAGGGATGCTGGGAAGAGAAAAAGAGTGTCGAGGGAATATTTCTTAGGCAGGGAATAAGAGAGCAAGAGTGAAGGAGGTAGCATAGAAAAGGATGGTGAAACTAGGGACTGGAGCTCTCCCTTCATCAAAGGAGGGACCATAGCTGAGCGGTAGAGTCTGCTTTGACGCAGACGGCCCCAGGATTGATCACTGGCTTCTGTGGTGATGATCAGGTAGTAATGGATGAGAAAGTCTTCCTCTGCCTGAGACCCTGGAGTAGCTATCAGTCTGTGTAGACATTACTAGGCTAGATGGACAAACAGACTGGCTTGGTATGAGAGCTTCCCGTGTCCCCTGCCATCCTCCCTCTGGCCTATAATATTTCATGGGTGTTCTGCATCAGTAGTTGCAGCTAGATTGTGGATTCATGTGTAGGCTACATCAGGGTTTTCTTCTTAAATTTGAACTTTCCTTCCTTCCTTCCATCCCTCCCCATCATTGCATTAAACAATATACTGTAATATGAAAGCCTAAAAATACAAATAAATTAACATCCACCTACCCAAGATCAACATGACAGTTGTAATGGTGGAAAATGCATGAAATATTGAATTTTCCCTTAAAAAAAAACACACAACCATGTTCCCATGGAAAGTTTGCTTTCTGGATGCACATCCTGTGCCATAACCTGTCAGCCATTTGGACGGACAGGAACCGGTGTGAGCTGTACACACTCCACTCATCTGCATTATAGGCTTCCTAAGTTCCCTGGCAGCACTTCTGATCTCTGCAAAGAAACTCACCCTGGAAATGCCTTTACATACACTAAGGCAGTGTTTCTCAACCTTGGGTCCCCAGATGTTTTTGGCCTACAAAAGTTGTAGGCCAAAAACATCTGGGGACCCAAGGTTGAGAAACACTGCACTAAGGGTACAATCTTATGCATGTTTAGATGGAGAAAAGTCCAACAATTCACAGCATCCCACCACAGCCAGCCATGCTGGCTGGGAGATGCTGGGAGTTGTAGGACTTTTCTCCATCTAAACATGCCTAGGATTGTTGTGCCCTTCAAAAAACGCTGTATAAGATGAAAGAAAAGTTATGACAAGCAGCCAGGGCTGCTTCTTGTCAGAAATGCCACGTTGAATTCTGTAAAAAAAATAAATAAATCAGGCAACTGGTTCAGAATTCAGATTCTCCAAGAAACTCAGCTTTCTTTTTGTATCCTGAATTACGCTTAACAGAATCGCACGGCCTCTTCAGAGTGTCTTACAAACCTGAAGAACAGTCACACAATGCACCAGTTTAGTGGTCAAGTACATCCGTTATTAGGCAACACGTCTTACCTGGCCTTCGTGTTTCAGACTGAGTCAGACGATTGGTTCTTCTTGCTTAATTTTTTTTTCCCCGCACATGGCAGCTGCTCCCCAGGCAGGGCTGGTGTCAAGGGTGGGCATGGCTGGGGACCTACCAAGGGCCCACTGGCAAGAGCCCCCTGGAGTTGCTCCTCGTCGTCACCATTTCTACTTGCTTGTTCACTTGCCTCTTGCTCTGGCACAGACAACGGTTTCACAAAGGGTCTTTCTCAGCCCTACTCAGTAGTGCCAGCCGTTGAACCCGGGACCTTCTGCAGGCAAAGCATGGGCTCTGCCTCTGAGCTGTCAGCTGTGGCCTCTACTTTGTAGAGAAAAAAACACTTCCTCACCCATAGCTATAATGGTGGCCCTGCAGTGCCAGCTCCAGATTTTGAGGGGCCCTTGGGCTAGATGCCTTCAATGGGTCCCCAACCTGAGTGGGTCCACCTTCTTCTTGCTTCCATCTCTGCTGCCCATTCACTTGCCTTCACCCTCTGGGCCCAATTTGTACCACTGCTCGGAGGGAGAGCACAAGGCCAATTGTTGTAGGACTTTTGTAGGATGCTGTGTTCTGTCTTCTCACACTGGCCACTGCTTGCATGCTCGAAGGGGGCAGGTGAACAAGCAGTGACAGTGAGGAAGAGGAGGCTCAGCTTGTCTGAGTGTGGAAAGCCAAGCAGGGTCAAGCCTGGTTATTACTTGGATGGGAGACCCCTCCTCTAGTTTCCTGCATTGAGCAGGGGGTTTGGAACTCCAGTAGCCTTGTAGGCTCCTTCCAACTCTATGATCTATGAAATCTTCTATGAAATCTATGAGTAGCAGCAGCAGAGCCGGGAGGCTCTGAGGGTTGGCAGAAGGTTCCCTGCAGGGGTGTGGACCTTGACTGATGCCCAACGATGCCTGCTCTGACACTGGCCCTAGGGCCCTGACAAGCGATGAAACACCATCAAGCTAAATTGTCAGGTGGGTTGTTGATACACCTCTCATAACAAATGAAGACAGCTTTCTGCAAACATTTGTTTATTGCAAAAAAGGGGGGAAATTTGTGCTGGTTGTCATTATGGTTTTCATTTAAGCCACATTTACAGCATATGGGGCCTTGTTGTTTACACAGCAACATATGGATGATATGATTGCTCAGATGAAAGGTAGGCGGAGGGAGCAAGAGCGCAGCACGGAGAGGAAGGAGGTGGAACGGCATTTATTTTCCTGATGCCTCTTGGACAGGAACTCATTAAGGTTTAACTCGCATCCCTTGAAGCAGCCCTAAAGCATAAACATAATGTAATATATATATGACAAAGGAAGATCTTGCAAGGAAAATAGCCTGGCCGTGGTCCAAGGCAGGTTCTGCACTGACTCAGCCGTAGGGGATCATTTACCTTCAGATACGTTGCTGCTCCACCAGTATTGTGTGTGCTGGTGTCCTTGGGCCAGCATTTCAGTTGGCGTCAGTCACCAGTATTGATTTAAATAGAACTGCGTCAGTTTACCCAAGTAAGTATCTAACCTGAAATGGGCTGTGAATTGTAGTTTCTTTCTGCAAAGAAATCACATTCTCTCTTGAACTTTTTTTTCCCCTCGGGGCAAAGAGCCCCTTATCTTGTACCCACCCACCCCCTTCAATGGCCTTGTGTCAACTTAGGCTGCTTTTGGGAGGCAGTCAGAGCTATATCAGGGGGTTGAGTTTCTTTCCAGGTGTGGCTTCAGCAATTGCACTGCTGCTTGCTGGTGAATGTCGCAGCTGAGGCCAGGTCAAAAGTTCTCCTTTCTTAGGTTTCTGTCTCCATGTTCTGTAGCTGAGGCGTGGCTGGACTTCCGCTCTCAGTTTCTTGACCTGCTCTCCTGTCCAGCACACTCCGTGATCCATACCTAGGAGGGGCCATGGTAGAGCACCTGCTTTGCATACAACAGGTCCCAGGTTTGATCTCCGGCATCTCCAGGTAGGACTAAGAAACACCCCTGTCTGAAAACCTGGAGAGCGGCCACCAGTGTCAATAGTACTGGGCTAGAAGGACCCATGGCTTAACTCGGTCTAAGGCAGTTTCCCATGTTCCTATGTTCATAATGCTCCTTCTATGGCCCACTTCTGCAATGGCCCCAGGCAATGCCATTCTCTGTACTTCACTGTAGTTGTACCCGGAGAGCCTTGCAATGGAAAGTGAGACCAGGGTACAGAGGGTCAATTGGAGGGTGGCAGTTACACCATCTGGAGGCTCATTTGCCACCTTATGTTCATCTGAGAGGTATCCTCTCAGATACATTGTCCCCAGACTCTATTTCAGAAACCCATGGCCCTAATTGCCTGCTTTTACTGTACGTTACATGCGTTTGGAAATTTACTTTTACCAGAGCATTCCCTTTGTGAGGGATTTATTTGGGATGGTTTTCTATTCAAGACTAAATGCCTCATTAAAAACCCTCTCCTGCAAGCCACAGTTTTAATTAGTTGTTTGGTTGGATAAGAGTAATAAATGACCACTCGGAATTGTTTCTAGATAAGGTTTGTACAGCCCTGTGCAGACTTGTCTAGGTAGAAAGTAGCCAGGCACTGCCAATTCCGGATTCAGCCTCTCAGTGGGGATCTTTTCTCTTGCTTATTAAATGAATAAACGCAAGGCGTATACTTTACTAGGGTTAGCCACTTTGCCAAAACTGGCTCTAAAATACAGCACTCATTGAACATAAACCGAAAGGCACAGTCCAAGGGTGGGCATTCTGCTTATGTCGGCAGCGTTCTTACAGGGCATTTCCCCTAACATTTGGCTATCTCTCTCGTTCTTTCCCCTCTTTATTTCTCTTCCAGGCACCATTTGTCACCATTCCCTAGGGGACGCACCTCGGGCTGCGGACAGGCCGCAGAGGCGGTGCCGGTTGCGGGGAGGTGGCCCGCGCGCCCTGCGAAGAGCGGGAGGTCCGGAGCGGGCACTCCCGTCAGCCCCGCCTGCCGCGTCACGACCTGTGACGCTGCAGCAAAAGGCGCTCCCAGCCGGCCTCTCCGCCTGGGTGGTTGCCGGGGCGACAGCGGCTCTCCAGGCCTGCCCGCCCCACCCTGGGAGGACCTTCTCAGCCCTTTCCCGGCAGAGGTGGCGGTCTGCGGGATACCGGGTGACGCGCGGCAGGCAGGAGCAGCTGCTCCGCCCACCTCCGTCATTCGGTGGCTTCGCCCCCCTGTGCCCCCAAAGCCGCTCGAGGGCTGGCGACCTATGGCTCGCGTGCCCACAGAGTGGTCCCTGTGTGCCAGCTGTGGCACGCGTGCCATAGGTTCGCCATCACTGCTCTAGGAAGTCCTAGGTTGTATCTATGTATGCATGTATTATTTGTTTATTCATTTGCGATAGTTATATGCCGATCTATAACAAAATGGTCTCAGGGCACCTTGCATCATAAATCAGGTTAAAAACAAGAAATACAAAAATAAAAATCTAGACATCTAAAATGCCTGGGAGAAGAGAAATGGCTTTGCCTGGCATGAAAAGATAACAGTGTGGTTGCCAGGCGAGCCTCCTTAGGGAGAGCATTCCATAAGTTGGGCTCCACAACTTATAGCCCTCTTTCTTGCAGTCACCCGCCTAACTTTATTTCTATTAAGTACAGATACTTAATATCTGTATGGTATTTTCAAGAGTTCAAAGTGCTTCAAATGCAAATGATCAAGTTGTAATCCTTATAGCAACCCTGTAAGGCAGCCTGAGGCCCAACCGGGTGCCTCCAGTTGTTTTGGACAACAACTCCCAGCATTCCTGATCACTGGCTGTGCTGGCTGAGGCTGATGGGAGCTGAGGTCCAAAACATCTGGAAGGCATCAGGATGGGGAAGGATTGCTGCGCTAAGGCAAGTCAGCATCATTATTCCCCATTTTGCAAATGGGGAGGGACGACTGAGGTTGAGAGAAAATGGCTTGCCTAAAGCTGCCTACTGAGTTCAGGGCAGAGGTGAGCTTCAAACTAGGGTAGGGACTTCCTGATTCATAGCTCAATCTCTTAACCATTATGCTACACCAGCTCTGTCCATTTGTGTGACAAAGGAAGGTTTCGGGTATGATCTGGGGCAGGGGGAGAAGGGCAGAGGTTTTGCAAGTAGGGGGTATTAAGCTTCTACCCTTGCCTAGAAATTACAAATGAATACTAAATAAATACTTCTGTCAAATGGGGCTAAATGCCTACCCCTAGAATGCCAAATTCATGGAGGACAGGTCTCTCAATGGCTGTTACCCAAAACTGCAAGAATGGAAGGATGGCATATGGTTACCAGAAGTTGGAATTAAATAGCAGGGAAAGATTCTCGCTCAGGTCATTTGATTGGCTACTGCTGCACACAGGATGCTAGGCAGAATGGAATTTATTTAGCATTTCAAGCACTACAAGCAAAGTGGAATTGCAGGAAGTCCCTGTGTGGGTACACCTTAGGGAGGACTGGGAGACCCGGCAAGGGAGGAAGTGTCCCCAAACAAAGTAGTCATCTGGGGTCAGTCATCAAGATCAGTACGGCATTTAAGCAAGTTGTCTGCAGTACGCCGTGTGGATTTCTTCCTTGATGTGAGACGGTGTACCCGCCCAACAGTGCAAATAAAATGATGCAATGTGAAAAAACAGGAGTTGAAGAATGGATTAACTGCTGCAAATCGGTATTTGAGCAAACATATGCTTTCCTCACTTTCTGCATACAGTAAACCCCATCATTTTGTAAATCCTGTTTGCATAATTCCCATCCATTCTGAGTTACATATCGTAAGCTACAAACTACCGAAAAATCCAACATGATGTATATGATTAGGGTAATAGAAGGAATTTGTGTTTGCAGAAGTCATAAATCTTTCCACTCATTTTGGCTAAGAAACTGAACATAAGAACATTAGAAGAACCCTGTTGGATCAGCCAAAGCGATACCCAATCCAGCATCCTGTTTCCCACAGGGGTCAACCAGATAGCACCCTCCCACCCATGCTCCCCAGCAACTGGTGTACATAGGCATACTGCCTCTGATGCTAGAGGTAGCATATAGCCAATCAGGACTAGTAGCCACTGATAGCCACATACATGCTGCATGAATTTGTCTAATCCTCTTTTACATCCAAGTTGGTGTCCATCACTACATCTTGTGGTATGAATTCCATCGTTTAACTCTGTGCTGTGTGAAGAAGTATCCCTTGTCTCTGTCCGGAATCTCCAACCAATTAGTCATGGAGACCCGGTTCTGCGGCTGGTGCAATGGCAGTTGGTGCCCAGGCAAGAAGTATTTAGCGCCCCCTCTTCTCCTTGAGCCCCCTCCTCCAGCCCTATGCTATGGTGCCCCCTTTAGCCCGGCGCCCTAGGCGGCCGCCTAGTTGGCCTAATGGTAGCACCGGCCCTGGGTTCTAGTATTATGAGAGAGGGAGAGAAATGTCTCCCTGTCCACTTTCTCCACACCATGCATAATTTTCTACACTTCTAGCATGTCCCTCCTTAGATGCCTTTCCCCCCTATTTAATTCAGGGATGTTGAAGAGTCCTTGGCCTCGAGTCACGAGTCGAGTCACGAGTCTTTGGACCCGAGTGTCGAGTCGAGTCTTGAGTCCAAGGTCCAAAATGGTGACTCGAGTCCCGAGTCCCTCCCAAAGCGGCGGCCCGTGGAGGGAGCGGGAGGGTCTCCGCGAGAGGAAGAAGAGCTGCCCTTCCTCCCGCGGAGACCCTCCTGCTCCCTCCATGGGCCGCCGCCGCCCCCACTTACCACGGGCGGGTCCTTCCCTCGTCCCTGTTCCTGCCGCTGCACCAGGGATGCATGCCACCGCCGCCTCGCTGCCGCTCACGTCACCGCCGTCGCCGTCTCCCTCACCGCCACCTGCTCGCAGCTGCCACCATCGCACGCCATGACGCCGCCATCGCACGCCACGCCGCCGCCATCGCACGCAGCCGGCCGCACCAGTCCCGTCATCACTTCCGGCGCGGCAGAAGTGACACGCCGGGACCCTGCTCCGGCACGCTTGGCCGCCGCTGCTCTGTTTAGAGCGGCAGCGGCCAAACGTGCCAGAGCGGGGTCCCGGCGCGGCGGAAGTGACGCACCGGAAGTGATGACGGGACGCCACGGGCGGCGGTGGCGGAGTCCTTGGGCTCGAGTCCCGAGTTGAGTCTCGAGTCCCATTGAAAAAATTGGGACTCGAGTGGGACTCGAGTCAGAGGGGGGACTCAGTCAGACTCATGAGTCGAGTCCCTATCCCTGCTATTTATTTTTTTTTTAATATATTTATACCCTGTCTTTTTTCCTGCAAGGAACCCAAGGCGGCTTCCATAATCATCCTCCTCATCACCATTTTATCCTCACAACAACCCTGTGAGGTAGGTTAGGCTGAGAGTCAGTGACTGGCCCAACCTTTCCTCACTGCAGAGTTGCTCCAGCTCCCCGATCATTTTGGCCAGAGATGTTGCTAGCTTTTGTTTTACCTGGCAGTGCTGACTGGCAGCTCCTCCTCCTCGCCCAGCCCCACTTGCAAAGGAAAGTGCTGCGGCAGCTGGCCAGGAGAGGCTGCAGGCCCTATGGTGTGCCATTTCAAAAGAACCTTTTCCCTCTTAAGTGGTGCATGGGAGCGATCTGAACCAATCAGATGCTGCCTTTGGGGGGGGGGACACAGCCAATGAGGGCACAGGAATGGCGAAGGGGTGGTCTTTACATCACTCCTCTGCTCTCATTGGCCATGTCCCCCCTTATACACCCAGATAGATCACTTGCCTGGTATACCCGGACAGAGCGGCCCATTGCTGCATTCTGAATGCATCCATTGCAGTGGGGTTAACCCTCCACACAGGGATCCTTATTACTTGTCACAAGGAGTATGGGAAGGGGACTTCCACCTGGATGTGCTCCAGCACTTCTGACGGTCTCTGTGAAAAAAAAAAAAAAAAATGGAAAAATGAAAGAAAATGGGACCTGTTCATTCCCTTCCTGCCGACTGGCAAATGGTGGTGGTGGTGGGGGAAGCAACCAGGGGAGGGGAAAGAGAAGATGGCATGGGGGTTCGCTAGAGTGCATCTTGTCCAGGAGGACAACCCTCTCAAACCTGGCAGCACCCACAGCACAACTCGTTTCTTTTTCACCAAGGGAGGTCACTTTTTACCAGCTGCTCTCCAGGTGTTCAGAGCTAAATCTTTGGCAGACAGCTACTATATGCCGGTATTTCCAATCTGGATAAGAGGATTCGATCCCAGTGTTGAACGAGTCCTTTCCTCTTTTTTATATACACTATTCGGCGTTCCCAAATGTGTATCGGCGGCAGTTTTACGGCTGGAAGCGGGTTGCCTTTCTGCTTGAAGGCACCGCATGGCTACGGGCTCTCAGGTTTTGGCTAAGACTGATTTTTGCTGAGGAATCCTCGGGACTGGCGACCTATACCTTCTTTACCGGGACACTTATGTTAGTGTGTGGCACAAAACCCTGACCAACAAATTACAACTCTTAGGTCTGTCTACACATTTTCTTCTCTCCATAGGCTACCATCAGGCAAAAGCCATTATAGATTCTCGTGTCAAAGATTTTGATATCCAGCAGTCCACTGCTAATGCCCAGAAGACCTGCTCTCCTCTATTTTTTGGTTTATCCTTTCTCCCCCACCCCCCGAAAGTTATGCTAGATATCTGGAGAATTTATCTATCCCTAAATACCATTTGATTTTTACGAGAGCTAGGTTCAATTGTTTACCATCTGCTGTATTGGATGGATTGGTTTAGGGGTGTTCCCTATTGTGAACGATTACCGTATTGTTCCGAGTATAGGCCGCTCCTGATTATAAGCCGCACCCTTAAAGTTTGGTGCTATTTTTTAAAAAATAAATTTTTAACTTTTTTTAACTTAAAGAAAATATACACATTAGTAGCACAGTAAAACAGTATTTTATTTAATGAATAGGAAGACATGTACCAGTTTTTTTTAACACTTTTGGAGTTTTGGTAGTCCTGCTTTTGACTGGCATATGTTATATACTCAGAAATATTGAAAACTATTTTGTAGTTATAATGTAAATAAAGAAGGGAAAAGAAATGGACAACAAGGAGACTGATGGGAACAGTTCTCACCCTGTTTGTTTTATGGGCAGTTTTGCAACTCCTCGGCTTACTTCCGTGTAAAAGCCCAGTTTGCAGAGTCTCGGCAGGGATGGGGACTCGGACTCCAGGACTTGACTCATGAGTCGGACTGAGTCCCCCCTCTGACTCGAGTCAGACTCGAGTCCCAATATTTTTAATGGGACTCGAGACTCGACTCGGGACTCGAGACCAAGGACTCGTGTTCCAAAATTGTATTCCTCAAATGCAACATGGATAGGTTTTAGGAAGTACTAGGAAGTACAGCAAGTTTATTTTTTAAAATCATTTTCCTAAAATGCAACCTTTCAGACATTTTGGGTTTGGCTGCCTCTGCCTGCCTGTTTGGGGTTCCCAGCCTCCTCTGCCTGCCTGGTCTCTTCTTGACCAGTTCAACAGTTGAATTGTCCAAGACAAAGGCCTCTGCCTGCCTGTTTGGGGTTCCCTGCCTCCTCTGCCTGTCTGGTTATTTTGGGTTTGTCTGCCTGGTCTGTTCTTGCCAAAATCAGTTGCAGAGTTTTGAAATAAAAAGGCACACTTGTGCCTAGAATTTATTTAAGCCACACATCTGAAATAGCCTTATTTTGTTGGGAAAAAACCCCATTGATTTTAATAGGGACTCGTGGAGTCAGTTTTGGGAGTGACTCATGACTCGTGACTCATGAGTCACCATTTTGGACCAAGGACTCGGACTCGGACTCGAGACTCGGGTCCAAAGACTCGTGACTTGACTCGTGACTCGAGACCAAGGACTCTTCAACATCCCTGAGTCTCGCTCCTGATTGGAAGCAGCCTGTTTGTTTTATGGGCAGTTTTGCAACTCCTCTGCTTACTTCCGTGTAAAAGCAGATTTACAGAGGCAAGGTAAGGGCAGTTTTGCAACCGCGCGGTTCTCTCCTCGGCTTACAACATCTTTACTTTTTGCAACATCCCGATTGTAGGCCGCACCCCTAGTTTAAAGACTTAGGGGGGGAAAGTGCAGCCTATACTCGGGACAATACAGTATGTCCTTATGGTGATGGGGCTATAGAATCTCTAGCCCATATGCTTTTTGCTTGTAAATTTTATAAAGATGACCGGGTTAGGTTAATAACACCTGAACTTTCTAAATTTCCAGGCCGGTCATCTGAATGGTATTTGACCTATCTTTTAGCAGACAAGAACAAATCAGTCACAGAGTTGGTGGCTAGATTTCTCTTTCTGGTCATAAAAACACAGAAGGGAACTTCCTCTAACTAAAATAATTCTCTCTTTAGGGTTATTAATATTATATTTTTTTATTCCATCACCAATTAACTTACTTATGCTATTTTATGTTAATTACATTTAGTGTGTACATCTAATAACTTGTCTTTGAGATTATATTATATCTATTTTAGATATTTTATATTTTATTTTATTATATTTTATTATGACGTCCTAACTTTTATAATTTCTCATGTTTTTAATGTTCTTGTATTATAATATCTATATTGCGCTGCGATCTGTATGATTTTACCTTGCTTGATTTCGGGTCTATGACCGTACAATAAAGATTCATTCATTCATTCATTCATTCATTAAATTTTTTTTTTAAATTGCATGCTAGATTTTATGAGCAAGTTTTCCAGCTGGTATTTCATCAAATATGTACCTTTAAAAACAACAACTTGAAATTAATTATATATGAGAACATAAAATGCCATGGTGCTTACTCACCCACAGTTTTTAAGCGACTCACTTTGGTATTGTGAATAGCTTTAGAGCTAAGTTGAACTAAAGTGGAGGAATTGTCCCATGCTTATAACGCAAGAAGACATCAATCATCAACATGAACCCAGCCCCAAAGGAAATTGAATAACCCTTTCAGCTCTGCCTTATGTGTTTGTAATACTCAAATATTATCAGGGTATATTCTGCCATTATTATTTGGGGGGTGGGATGTACACTTAAGGTTTTCAAAGCATATCTCTAAAAATACAATGTGCGAATAAGAAAAAGGTATCTGGAAATATGTTTGTATTATAGAGTTTCTCATCAGGGAGTGGCGACTGGATACAAACCCGAGTTTACTGCCACATAATGTATGGAAAGGCCATTATGATGTATGAGCATCAAAATGCCAAATAAGGTTCAATGTAAGCAAGTGTCAAGTACTGCATGTTGGGGCAAAAATATCCCAACTTCAAGTATAAGTTGATGGGATCTGAGCTAGCGGTGACTGACCAAGAAAGAGATCTTGGGGTTGTGGTGGACAGCTCGATGAAAATGTCAACCCAGTGTGCAGCTGCTGTGAAAAAGGTAAACTCCATGTTAGGCATAATTAGGAAAGGAATTGAAAATAGAACTGCCAAGATCATACTGTCCCTGATACAAATCTATAGTGCAACTGCACTTAGAAGAATGTGTATAATTCTGGTCACTGCACCTAAAAAAACGGCATTGTAGAGTTGGAAAAAGTGCAGAAAAAGGCAACTAAAATGATCAAGCGGCTGGAGCAACTACCTTATATGGAAAAGTTACAACAGCTGGGATTGGTGGGAGATTCAGGACAGATAAAAGGGAGTACTTCTTCACACAGCAAATGGAATTCACTTCCACAAGGTGTGGTGATGGCCACCAATTTGGAGGGCTTTAAAAGGGGATTGAACAAATTCATGGAGGAGAAGGCTATCAGTGGCTACTAGTCCTGATTGGCTATATGTTTCCTTCAATATCAGAGGAAGTATGCCTATGTACACCAGTTGCTTGGGAACATGGGCGGGAAGCTCCTGGCACTCATGTCCTGATTGTGGGATCCTGTGGGCAGCTGGCTGGCCACTGTGTGAACAGAGTGCAGATGGATCCTTGTTCTGATCCAGCACGACTCTTCTTATATTCTTACTCATGTTCCTTCTACCAGGATTCTCTCTTCCAGATGGCCCCTCTTAGCATCAAGAGCCTGCACACCATCATGAAAAATTGGGTCATGCCATGTAACAGAGGCAATGGATTTGCTTCTATACTTGTTCTATCCTCCCTTTCCTCCATAAATAGTACTTAGCAGGTTTCTACTTGCATCTCAGAGCTGCTATTCTTAGTGAACAATTGTTTTCTGCATGAACAAGAAGTTCCAGGATGTTTACAGCTCTCCTCTACATGACAGCTGTGAGCTCTATTGTAGGGAAGTATGAGAATTTAATCTTTGCTTACAAAACATGTGCGCGTGCCCTGTTCGAAGTCCTAAACGTGAGCGTGAGCCTCCGAAAATATTTGCAAACGGTCTAATGTGTGCCCACGTTTGTCTCGTTCCCAATTTCCTGTTCGATTTGCGCCAATTCCCTCACTGGCCGGAAATGTCCTCAGTAGACTGAATAAGCCCCACTTTAGTCTATGGAAGTAATATATGCAAATTAAGCTATTTGCGCAAATTTGGTGAGATTCGCGCAAATTTGGGGAGATTTGTGTAAATCTCCCATTAGATCGCTGCTCAATTTGTGCAAGTTTCCCGTTTGCAGAGAGTAAGCAGTGATTGCAAATGTGAACGGGAATCGGGCGGCAAGACAATGACGGGAGAATCCTGGAGATCTCAAACATCACTCCTTCACCCACCTCTGGGTCACAGTAGTGGAAGGGTCATGGTTCAGTGGAAGAGCACATGCTTTCCCCATGCATAAGGCCCCAAGTTCAGCCTCTGGCATCTCCAGTTAAACAGATCCAGTAGTACAGGAATGGTCCTGCCCCTGTCACCTGCTCAGCACTAGAGAAAAGCAGCCTTTCTCTAGCTCTGAGCACGAAAAGCACTCGTGCAGAGAGAAGCCTCTCTCTGCACAATTTCTTCAGGGGGTGGGACCTATAGGGCAGGGCCTACCCTGTGACATCATCCAGCCTCCAGGAGGTGTCCTGGAAGACAATCCAGCCTCTGAGTTAACAGGTGATGTCAAAGACCTCATCTGCCTGAAGACTCTGGAGAGAAACTGCCAGCACAACTAGACAATATTGTGCCAGATGAACGTATAATCTAATCTAAACTGAGGCAGGTTTTCAATACGATTTGTGCACTCTGGGTTAGAAAAGTGCTCTGATGCCAGGATGACTTTTCAAGAACAGGTGACATTGTGAAAAAGAAAAGAAAAGAAAAAAGAATTGACATTTCAAAACAAAAACCACCTCTTTCTTCTGTTATTTCAAAGTTTACAGCATTGCAGTAGTTTCTTTGTTTTAATGGAAAGTGGCAGCAACCTATTTTATTTTATTTTATTTATGACATTTGTATGCTGCCCCATAACAAAAAGATGTCTGGGTGGCTTACAGTAAATGAACATGAAAACAATTTAGGGTGCAATCCTATGCAGGTTAGACAGAAAAAAGCCTACAGCTCCCAGCATTCCCCAGCCAGTATATTCCAGTATATGCTTCATTTGTGTGCTTTTTAAATATATATATATATATATATATATATATATACTTTTAATTTTAAAAAGCAGTCATTTGCATTCCTATATGCACAAAATAATCAAAGCAGTTTTTCCACTAGAAAGCCACCTGCTAGTGCTGCTGCCAAACTTGAGAAAGAAGCTATAATATTGGAAATGAGGCTTCCAAGTTTCCTGTGCCCTGCCAGGCTTAAGCCAGCAAGGTGGGAGGAGCGGCAGACTTTGCCTCCCCCATCCTCCGTCTTGGGTGATTTTCACTAGATGGGCTTTTTAGCCTCTCTGTCCTGACCCGGCCTCAACTCACCAGACACTTTGTTTAAATCAGAGTCTCTAATGTTACACATTAGCTGAGCCAAAATAAGTAATCAGTTTCCCTTCATTGCCTTCATGAAGGGTGAACTTAAAAGTCCATAAATCAAGCGCCAGTCTGAGTTACAACCCATAGTCAAGTCAATCTGAGGTTCCAAAGGCAAAGAGATCAAGGTTCTAGGTTCAAGAGTCACAGGCCAAAGTCGTCGTAGCCAGGAGATCAAGTAGAGGGGCTCAAGGGGCGTAGAAAAAGTGCCAGGGGTCAGATTCGTTGCTTCCTGCAATGGAAGCCCCTTGAGTCAGCTTCATTGCCCAAGGCCAGCTCCTTCAGCTGAGAGTCATCGGACAGCTCCCCTCTTGTTCACTGGGGGCAAAGGGGCAGCAACAAGGTTGGCTGGCCTTGGCTCCAATCAGCCGCAGGTGCAAGCTCCTCTTCAGCTTCTGAACTGAGGCTGGAGGCTGGAGCAAGATCCCACACCGTCTAACGAGAGTGTTTCGGGGGGGGGGGGGAGGCGATTCAGGATAAATTGTGCCCCAGTCTCTCCAGTCTCCTCCCTGCATCGCCTACCAGAATGCCCCCTTTCCCTCCTCCTCTTCCTCAGTTGTGTTTCCTGCCTCAGAGAGGCAGCCGGTGCAGTTACCTCCGCGCCAGCTGTGAGAAGAGGTCTGGGGTTGGATTTCCAGCTCCCCCTTCTGAGGTTGGAGCACTGTCTCTGACCTCGGAGGGGTTTTCCCCAAGCCATCCTATGTTCCCTGGGACACTCGCCCGGCGACCATAGGATTACTCTCTTGGTTACAAAATGGCATACCAGTACATCTGCAGGCTTTTAAAATATTCCAGTATATGCTTGATTTGTGTGCTTTTAAATATATATATATATATATACATACACACACACACACACACACACATACATACATACATACATACATACATACTTTTAATTTTAAAAAGCAGTCATTTGCATTCCTATATGCACAAAATAATTAAAGCAGTTTCTCCGTTAGAAAGCTGCCCGCTTGTTCTGCCGCGAAGCTTGAGAAAGAAGCCATAATATTGGATTCTGCACTGCATTCGATATTCAGCATTTCTTAGCTTACTTACTAATCTAAATTACATCAATTCTCTTCCTGGAACATTTTTTTCTCTCCATACTTTTGCTCTGGGCTTTTACGCCATCTGCCGAAGCCTACCGTCCATGCAAGCAATGTTCTCAAAACAGATCAGCTGTGAACGCCAGAAGAGCCTCTAGGAATTTGTGTGAGACGCGAGAGATGAAATGTGGTTATGCAGAGAGACTGCTGTAGCAAAGCGCGCTCTTCAACTTTCATCCAGAAAGGAAACACAGGGGCTTGGGTTGGGTCTGCCTTGAGTAGCAGAAATCCACACTTGCCTGCATTGATCTAGCAGCAGCAGCAGCAGCAGCAGGCGATCACTCGTGACCGAGTAAGATTGTCTTCCAGGATAAAAATTTACAAAAAAGGAGATTTTAAAAGGAGGAAATTCTAAAGAAAAATTGTGTAGACTCTAGCGATGGGTCCGTAAGTGACTGCGGAGGCCAATTCTAGATCCACACAGCTTCCCACAGTGAGGACACAGGTTACCAGATGGAAGATGGTCCTGTAAAGGATTCATTTGACGTGCTTTTCGCTTAGCACGTTTCTCCCTTTCACCTTGCACTCGGGCTTCTTCAAAGTGACATCCACGCACTATACCTAGCTTAGAACTGCTGCTGTTGCTAAGCCAGGATTCTGCCTGTTCCTTTAAGAGACAGCACGACAGAATAAATCAGTTGACCATTTTTTATTCTTACTGGTCCCCCGTCCTGTGATAGGAATGGGGAAGAAATTTGTTTCATTCGCATTTTAATGTAAACCTACCCAATTTCGCACTTTCAGACCAACACGCAAACCCAAAAGGACCACGTCCTCCCATATTATCCTGCTTAGTGCTCATCCTACGATCTGATCAAGAGGCTTGGTTGGTTCTGCTTCTTGATGTGGGTTGGTGCTAGGTTAGTCAGGACACATGACAGGGCCTTTTCTGCAGCTGCACCCCAGTTGTGGAATTCTCTCTTGTGGGAGGCACACTTGGCCATCCTCTCTTTTGCGCTTCTACCTTCGATCTTCCTTAGGTAGGCTTTTTATTAGTCTTGATATTTCTATTGCTAACTCTGATGTTTCAGGTTTCTGTCATGCTGCCTCTGGGGGGGGGGCGTTAAAATCTTTACAGTTATTGTGAACACTATTTTCTAGAGGAAAGGTGGTTTATAAGTTTTCCTAATAAAATAAAAATGAACTATATGACAGGCAATTAAACATTATCCAAGTTTGAATGGGATTATCTTTGGTGGGAGGTTGGGATGGGCAAATTTGCCAATTTTGGTTTCTCCCCTTTTCTCATTTTTCCAGTTTAAAGTTCAGTTCATCTCAAAACTTTGAGAATTTTTTTTAAAGTTTGCATAAAAATTCACAGGCATTTTTGTGCAAATTTCTGCTAATACATGCATTTTTGGACACAATATTGCCTAATATTCACATTTTGCAATCAATTTTTCTAACATATTCCATTTATTCATTTTATTTTCATTAATATATGCATTTTGTGTGGACCTTTCCCCACTATACACATTTTTATATGCAGGTTTTGATTGGAGAACTTCACTGAAAAATTTGGAGAAGTTTGAATTTTGAAGGATAACTCCTTCTTGAAGTTTTTGTCCATGTATTGTTTTGAAAGCCTGAAATTAGGTAAGTTTACTTTAAGATGAATTAAAATGCAAACTGAATGAATTTTTCCCCCCATCCCAAGTGAGGAGTGCATTGACGTCACCTTTCTTTTCATTTAAATTGAGGTGAAGCTTGGGGTGTGTGCACTGAATCAGTGTCTGGAATCAGTAATAGACTGGATGAGGGACAATAACCTAATGCTCAATCCAGACAAAGCAGAAATACTGTTGGCTTATCTGTTCGGCAAGATGACGTTCAGTCAGGGCCGGTGCAAGGCAGTTTGGTGCAGTTTGGTGCCCTAGGCAAGATCAGGTATTTAGCACCCCCCTTCCCACTTGAGCCCTCCCTCCCTATTTCTGGCGCCCCCTTTAGCCCTGCGCCCTAGGCAGCTGCCTAGTTGGCCTAATGGTAGCACCGGCCCTGTGTTCAGTATGTTCTGGGGTCAGGATCTAAGGGCTCAGGTTCTCAGCCCGGGAATACTATTAGATCTATTCTTATCCTGAGATGTCCAAATGGCACCTGCAGCACAAAGGACCTTCCAGCAGTTATGACTGGAGTGCCAGCTGCAGATTCTCCTGGACAGAGAGAGCCTGGTAACTTCTCATTTGGACAAGGGTGGGCAACCTATGGCCCTCCAGATGTTTTGGCCTAAAATTCCCATGATCCCTCACCATTGACTATGCTGCCTAAGGCTGATGGGAGTTGTAGGTCTAAACATCTGGTGGTCCATAAATTGCCCATCCCTGGTTCAGAAACTTCAGTTGTTTCAAAAACATAAGAGTTGGATTACTGACTGGGAAACAGACACATAGGACACATCTCACCACTCTTAAAAGAACTTCACTGGCTCTTGGTCCATTTCCAAGCACAATTCAAGGTGCTGGTATTAATTGTTAAAAAGCCCTAAATGGCTGGAGACCTAGGTATATCATGGATCACCTTGTCCCACATGAGCCTGAGTATTAAATCTTTCTCAGAAGCCTTTATTTGGATACCTCTGCCTTTGCAGGTGAGGCAGTGGTGACTGGAGACAGAGTCTTTTCTGTTGTGGCACCCCAATTCTTGAACGTTTTTAACCCAGGAAAGTTTATCTAGCACCAAGCTTGATGTCTGTTTAGTGTGAATTAGAGCCTTTTAAAATTTGCCCAGGCTTTTTAGATCTGTGGCTAGTTATTTTTTAATCTCTGTAGTTATTTTAAAATGTAGCAGCTCTGCTGTTTTATTTTTATTTGTTACTTTATTGCTTGTGGTGTTTCATATATTTGTTTGACTGCACCAGGAGACTAAGAAATATTCTAAACAAATTAACAAACTTTCTGTTCATGAAACAAAAATTTTGTTGTTGGATGGATTCCCTGCAGTAGACCTGTTTCTTCCTATAGGAGTTCTCAACCTTTTTGAAAAATTGAAAGTTAATAAATCAGCTGGCTGAGATGGTATCCATCCTAGAGTTCTTAAAGAACTCAAATGTGAAATTGCTATTCTAACAGAAATATGTAACATGTCCCCAAGATCAGCCTCTGTACCGGAGGCCTGGAGAATGGCCAATGTAACACCAGCTTTTAAAAAGGGATCTGGGGGGATACAGGAAATTACAGGCTGGTTAGGAAAATTGGTTGAATTTCCAGGTAAATTCCACGTCTGTTCCAGGTAAATTGGTTGAAATTGGTAAATTGGTTGAAGAAAGCATTATTAAAGATAAGATTAGTAAACATATTGAAGGACAAGCCCTGTTGAGAAAGAATCAGCATTGCTCCCGCAAAGGTAAGTCCTCCTGTCTCTCACTAACCTTTTAAAGTTCTTGGAGAGTGTCAATAAACGTGTGGACAGAGCTGATCCAGTAGACATTGTTTACTTGGACTTCCAAAAATCTTTTGACAAAGTCCCTCAAAGTCCCTGAGCAAACTTAGCAGTCATGGAATAAGAGGAGAGCTCCTCTTATGGATCAGTAACAGGTTAAAGAACAGAAAGCAGAGAGTAGGAATAAATTGTAAATTCTCCCCAATAGGTGGCTGTAAACAGTGGGGTCCCATGGGGATCTGTATTGGGTTTGGGACCAATGCTTTTCAACTTAAATGAACTGGAATTAGGAGTGAGCAGTGAAGTGGTCAAGTTTCCTGATGACACCAAATTATTTAGGGTGGTTAAAACAAAAGGGATTGTGAGGAGCTCCAAAAGGATCTCTCCAAACTGGGAGAATGGGCATCAAAATGGCAAATGTGGTTCAATGTAAGCAAGTGTAAAGTGATGCACGTTGGGGCAAAAAAACCCAACTTCAAGTACTATAAGCTGATGATATCTGAGCTAGCGGTGACTGACCAAGAAAGAGACCTTGGGGTTGTGGTAGAGGTAGACAGCTCAATGAAAATGCCGACCCAGTGTGCGGTGACTGTGAAAAAGGCAATTCTATGTTATACATAATTAGGAAAGGAATTGAAAATAAAACTGCCAAGATCATACTCCCCTTATATAAATCTATGGTGTGACCACACGTAGAATACTGTGTACAGTTCTGGCCACCACACCTAAAAAAGGATATTGTAGAGTTGGAAAAAGTTCAGAGAAGGGTCACTAAAATGATCAAGGGGCTGGAGCAACTCCCTTATATGGAAAAGTTACAACAGCTGGGACTGTTTAGCTTAGAAAAAAGCTGAATAAAGGGAGATATGATAAGAGATGTACAAAATTATGCATGGTGTGGAGAAAGTGGATGCGGAGACATTTTTCTCCCTCTCTCATAATACTAGAACCCAGGGTCATCACATGAAGATGATTGGTGGGAGATCCAGGAGAGATAAAAGGAAGTACTTCTTCACACAGAGCATAAACTATGGAATTCACTTCCACAAGAGCTAGTGATGGCCACCAATTTGGATGGCTTTAAAAGAGGATTGGACAAATTCATGAGGATAAGGCTATCAACTACTAGTCCTGATGGCCATATGCTTCTTCCAGTATCAGAAGCAGTATGCCTATTTACACCAGTTGCTCGGGAACTTGGGCAGGAGGGTGCTGTTGCACTCATGTCCTGTTTGTGGGTTTCCCGTGGTCAGGGCCGGTGCTACCATTAGGCCAACTAGGCAGCCGCCTAGGGCGCAGGGCTAAAGGGGGCGCCAGAAACGCCTTGAAAAAAAATACAGCGCTCTCAAGTGGGAAGGGGGGGCGCTAAATATCTGATCTTGCCTAGGGCTCCAAGCTGCCTTGCACCGGTCCTGCCCGTGGTTGGCCACTGTGGACAGAATGTTGGACTAGATGAACCCTTTTTCTGATCCAGCATTGCTCTTCTTATGTTCTTAGTTGTTAGCTATCTAGTATCGTGTTATCATACCCCACTTTTTCTTTCTTGTATTTTGAGGATAATTTGTGTGGAGGAGGCTAGAAAATGACCAAAGTCAGAAGCTTTTTGTTGTGCGTGATGTGAACACGAGATCCATGTGGTGTGGGGTGTTCCCCCAGTCTCCCTTCTGGCTGGGCTTCTGTTCATTTTACAGGTGTGTGACAAGCAGGAGAAGATTTCTATGTATGGATTAAGTGTCGTGAGCTTCATCTGGCATGTGGTTCTATTAAAGGTGTAGAATCTTTGCCCTCCGCGCCCCATTTCTCAAATTAGCCATCCTAGACCCCCATCACTTCTTTGGTGATCATGAATCTTCCCCTCAAGTTCAGACATTCTTAATTTTAAAAAGTCATGCATATTCTAGGCATTTTCTAAAACACAATTTTAAAATGCAGGCAGGAAAAAAAGCACTACTGTCAAAGCAACCATAATATGAAATGAATACAGAGGATATTTTCGCCCCCAGGACACTCTGGATGAGTACGGCAAAACTATTTCTAGCCTTCACTGATGATTCACAGAAGTCAACCAATCAGCTTCTTCCATTCACCACCATTCAAAGACTTTTATATTCCACCATATCTGCAGCTTACATTTGGGAATGGAACAAACCACCAGTACAGAGGGGTGCTCGGTAATCAAGTTACTTTTGATTTCTTTTTTTCCCCAAAATGATTTTTTGTTCTTGGCCATCTCCATTGGTTTATGAGCATTATTTCCATAATGGATTTCTTCAGAGCATCTCCAGATGGCCTCTCATGACAAAACACAGGTGCCTTTGGCCTTTTTACTGCTGCTGCTTTTCAAAGCTCGCATGACTGGCACTTCCAGGGTAAAGTTCATAGTCATTCAGTAATCACACTGTTTTTGTTGAAAGGTTTATAATCTGGCAAGCAAGACATTCAAGAGGCTTAGAGGAGCAAAAAGCTGCTGACAGAGAGGCATGCAAAGAGTCAGTCATAAATGGCATCTTAAAAAGGTCTGTAATCAACAAGATGCACATGGCACCAGCAGTCAGATTAACCAAGTACGCTTTTCTAAAGTGATTTGAAATGCAGTGATGTAGGCATGAAAATAAGGCAGACAAATAAAAGCCACTTTAAAAAGGGAGAGAGAATTGGGAGCGGAGGGGGAAGGAAGGAAGAGAGAGGGACTCGTATTGGGATTTGATTCAAGTCACCAATCATGAATGCACCTATGAATGCTTCAGGAAATCAAGTTATTAATTTCCGGAACATTTTACATCCTTTAATCTGATGCCTCAGTATGGAGTAACTGTATTCTGCACCCACTCCAACAAGCCTGCAAATAAATCCACAAAAGTCCGCAACATTAGTCTTAGGAACATGGGAAGCTGCCTTATACCAAGTCGGACCCTTGGTCCATCTAGCCCGGTATCATCACACGGACTGGCAACAATGGCTCTCCAGGGTTTCAGGCAGGGGTCTTTCCTAGCAAAAATGGGGAAAATAAACAATGGGGTACCGTTAAATAAGATGAATATGTTTCAGAACCTGCTGGTCCTTCATCAGGGAATCTTAAAATAAGCCCTACTTGGAGATGACGGGGATTGAACCTGGGGCCTTCTGCATGCAAAGCAGGTGCTCTGTAACCCCTTCTTGCAAACTCACACATGCCTTTGTCATTCATGGTGTGTTACAACCTTCCCCAACCTGGTACCCTCTAGACGTTTTGGACTTCAGCTCCCATCAGCCCCAGCCAGAATGGCCAATGGGCAGCCATATCAGGAGTTGTAGTCAAAAACATCTGGAGAGCAACCAGGTTGGGGAAGCCTGGTGTATTAACTAGAAGGATAGAGAGAGGGGCAAAACAGACATTACATTAAATGTGGTCTAGGAGCAATTTCATCTCTCATTTTTACTCTAGATTAGGTCGTGTTCTGCCAAATGTTTTCCCAAAGGGCTTGGCAGAAGTTCTTTCATGAATTCTCATGCCATAATAAATCCAGGAGGATCAAGCCAAACATCTTTTATTGCGAGTTAAGATCCTCATTATACAGAGTACAACAATCCCAAGTCCCCTAGTAAGAGCCCCACCCCTTGGACAGGCAGCGACCACAACAACATCACCAACCGACCAGTCAAGAAGCTCTGCCTCCAGTATCAGTTGTGTCCTTGCTGCAGTCACTCAGCCTTGAGGTCTCTCTCCTCCTCTGTCCGTGTCAGGGCTCCTGCTGGTTGTCGTTCTTCAGGCTGGCAGCCAAACAGCTTCTGGATCTCTCTCTTCCTTCTCAGCACACTTCAACCACACACACCACACCACACCAACCAACACTTCAGGCTGCATTTGCTAGTCTTATATACAATTCTAGCACTAAACTCCATGGGCTGCAGACCTCGTGTTTAAATGATAGCACCTGTGCTGTGTACAGTTCCTGGGTGGCAGCCAAGTCACATGCCGGTAAGTTGCTGTTCATTGCATCAGGCTGGCAAGCAGCCAACTAGCCAAGGCCATTTGCTGATAGCACAGCGCAGCAATCTTTCTACATTTTAGCTTCTTAAATCAAGCCCAGAGCATAGAGGAAGAACTCTGTACAACACTCCTGTACTCCTCGATTATCTTCCGCAATTCCCAGTACAGGTTGGGACCCTAGCATTGGGTGGAGGGGGGGGGGAGCTTTTATTATCTGGATCAAGCCCCCTGTGCTTAATCTAGAGTAGAAATTAAAAGAAGGCATAGCTGCTAGACATACTTTTAAAGTAATATCTGTTTTGGCCCAGAGAGAGAGAGAGAGAGAGAGAACCAACGATTCTCCACTTTATGAAAGCTTTTCTGCCCGGTCTCCTGTTGTTGATTTTTAACTGGCCAAAGACAGCCAAATAAGTAGTTCGTTATGAGCCCACCTTCTACCTCATCTATTGGTGACTCAGGGTGAAGTATCAGATGTGGGACCACATTCGAGCTCCCTCTTTGAACATTCAACCCTTACACAATTAGAATGATGGGAAGGGGGAACAGGACTGTGCTGGCTCCGCCCCCTCCGTCACCTCCTCGTTGCCTGCCCTAATCACCCTCCGTACATTGGAGGAAAGGGTCCAAGGCAGGCAGCCTGCTGTACATGTGTAGTCTCCCCACACAATTTAGAACCTTGATGTGCATACTGTGGGCTCCCCACTTTGTACCTTCTCCTCCAACAGCATCACAACTGGCTGATGGGGACTTGATAGACTAGAGGGCGCATGGCCAGTGAGGGCAACCCCATTCTGCTTCTCCTGCAATTCTAATGGTCTGCGGATTGAACACCTGAATAGGAATTCCGAGAAGATATAAGTGGGTAGGGTTAGGGAGTTGTGCTAATACTGATATAAAGTCTCTTGGCAAATATTGGTGGAGTATAAGATACATATAAGAAAGACCACAAGAAGAGCAATCCAGCAACAGTGCATCTTAAAAGAGCAGAAGATAGGATCATAGAGTTGGAAGGGGCCTACAAGGCCATCGAGTCCAACCCGCTGCTCAATGCAGGAAAATAGAGGAGGGGTGAGGGGTCTCCCATCCAAGTAATAACCAGGCCTGACCCTGCTTAGCTTTCCACGCTCACATCTTATACTCTTTTAAGATGCATTGTTGCTGGATTGCTCTCCTTGCGGTTTTTCTATCCTTTGGGGGAGGACTATCCTCTTTACCTCTCTGCCCTTTTTAAATAAACTGGCCTACCAATAAAACCACATATGCACTCAATGAATGAATGAATTTTAAAAGATTTTAAATGGTTGCTACTATTGTTTGACATTGGTCTACTATTGTTTCTCACACTGTTTTAAACTTGGACTGCCTTCTACACCTTGACCTTGCAAACCTGCAACCCACTAGCAGCCAGCTCTTTGGCAAGCGGGAAACCTCGCATGTGGCAGCAGGAACGCAGCCTACTTGGACATGACACCAACACTATTGTCAGAAGAGGACTACAATAGAGCATCTGACATGCCCTCCTAAAATCAGCCAGCCAGCCAGCGAGGAGAGGAGGCAGAAGACACTGCTGTGGCATGAAGCTCCCATATAGTCCCTGCTTCTTGATGGCTTTCCACAGTTAGCATTGCCGTTTCAGTGACTGCAATGCTAAACCTCTGCTGCTGAGAGGAAAATATCTCTGGAACATCTCACTGCAGGATCTTCTCGGCCTAGGGATGTATGAGAATTTCATCTGTGCTTGAGCATGCCCCATTCGCAACCTTGAATGTAAGCACAAGCAGGGGAATGTGTTCTCTGAAAATGTTCACAAACTCTTGAACATGCACTTGTATTTGAAAACTGCACAAATTTCAGAAGAGAAGCAGTTCAAAATTGTGCATATTTTTTTTAAATCTGCATTTTCATTCTTTAGTCCATGAGGAAAGCTGTGCAGCTTCGAAAAATAATTTTTGTGCAATTTTCCCATTTGGGCAAATCAAATAGTGTTCGCAAGTACTCGCAGAAATCAAAGGAGAGATGAGCATCAAGTTGACAGTCTTGACAATGTTTGACAATCTGGGCAAACACAAATATTGCTTGTTTGCCAATTTCTATCCTCTTCCTCCCAGTATGCCACACACACCCCAGGCAGGTGTCTTGTTGCCTCCATGCCGACCACTGGGCAGACGGGGCTGGCCTGCATTTCTAAACCAATGAATGTACTAAGCACTTTGGAAGCCATTATTGTCATCATACTCCAACTTGACCACTCATTCCCTCTTTATTGAAAGACATACCTAACGTCGCCCCAGAAATACTGGTGCAGCATATAGATCAACTCATTTGGAGGACCAAGTGACTTGTTGGGAGGTCAAGGGTCCCTGACAAGAGCAGCCTTGCAATGGCTGTGCTTCTCTTCCTGAATGCAGCAGGCTCAGAGCACTCCAAGGTAGTGGTGCTTGGGAAGACACGATCTCCCAGTGCGGCGCTATGCAGTATGGTGCTACCTGGATTTTTCCTCTGCCTGCACACAGCAGCTTCTTCTGAGGAGACCAAGCCCGCTGCATCTGTGAAGAGACAAGCCAGGCCTCTACTAGTACTTTTCTGTGTCTCTTCATCACGTGTTGACTTCAAACGTGTTGCAGGCTCTTCTCCTGTAGGGGGACCGCAGCTCGACGGTAGGAACATATGCTTTGCATGGCAGAGGTCCTCTAATTAAAATGGACTTGGGAATGGACACCTGGGAAAGACATCTTAGAAAGCCACTTCCTGTAGAAGTAGTAGACAACGGGTGGGTTCGGATAACATGACAACCCACACGGTGCAACAAGGCACCCGGTGTGGGTTGAATCTCCCGAGGGCCCACGATGTGCCTGACAGACAATTGGGCGCATTGTGGGTCCTTGCCCTCCTCTTCCCCACTCAGGCCTCCTGCGGGTATCCCAGGGGACACTGCAGGAGCACCCTTTTCCCTGCGCAAGCCATTTTCGGCTCACTGCGGCTTGACTTTCCCCTTTAATTTGTTTTACAGTATTTTTAAAAAAATATTTATTATTTAATTGTTTAATTATTTACTTTTTAATTAAAGCTGTCAAGCCACCTTTTGCGATCCCTGTGTCAGCATTCATGAGCTCCCCCCCGCCCATGCTACCTTAGAGGGGCTGCCCGTGGTCATCCCCTCCTTAAATTTTGTTGTTGTTGTTGTTGTTGCGATAATGTGCACAAATAATTGTGCTCATATATTTTTTTACCCTCCATGGGTCTTCAACTTACTAACGGCCTGCCCTCTGTAGCTAATGGGATTTTTGTTAGAATTCCAGCAGGGAGAGAAGGATATTCTTCAATGTAAATTTTCCAGTTTATTATTTTTTAAAGAAGAGAAAGCTTCAGAATCCTTATATTTTTACTCTGGTCAACCTCAAAAACCAGAGTGGAGGCAAAGCAACATCATGTAGATTACTGTCTTTCCTTCTGGAAACAACTTTACAGATTGATGCCCCTGAGTAAAACAGAACCACTTACATCACACACCAAGCACAGCGTTAGCCATGTCTGACTGCCTGCCTCACAAACATCTTAACCTGACAAACACAATTTCGATCAGACCTGACCTCTGCATAGAAGCCAGATTTAGATCAAATGCCTTTTAAATTATCTGTTGTTTCACTTGAGTATGTGAAACAAACAAGCACTCAAAGTGGATGCTTTACATAGCATGCAGTACTGTTCATCCAAGGATCAAAACATTTAATTACTTGGCATCCTTACCTATGTGTTTTACAGATAGGGGAACTGAGGTTAAATAAGCCCAAGAAGACCAGGTCAGCAGCAGAAAGAGAGCACAGGCATTCAGAACTTATCTTCTGCTTGAGCCACCTTCCTCCTGGCAAAATCTCTGCATAAATCTCTGCATACATATACCCTCTGAAAGGACATTAGGGATTTGTACTGACCCTGCGTTGTTGTCCCTTCATATGCCATAACACAGTTCAAGCGATGCCCTGAAGCGACGATGCAAAACGACGGTGCTAATGTGAGGATTCCACTCACAGAGGGGACAGAGTGTCTAATATAATTTATGACTCTTACATCCAACACTACTGAACTCTTAAATGATTGTCAATGGTGCTCGAATATGACCAAATGAGAAATGAACCACACATGTTTTCACACAAAATCCATTACAGTGGGACTGGGAATCTATAGGCAGTATCTTCAGAGCTCTTGTTGTTTGTCCTAGAATTGCCCAGGACTGTCTCCAGGTTTGAAGAGACGCTCACCAAAACATGTTCTAGTGGGCCCCTTCCAAGTCAGTGGGCACCACAGAGGGTTTATTTGCTGGGAGTTATGGGCAGCAGCATCCTTACCTTACGGTAAGCAAGGTGGCGAACCAGCACTTGCATTTCTCACAGTGTCCCAGAGCAGTGCTATATCAGGGCAGGGAATTCTGGGAAATGACAATGGCAGCTTGCTCCCCAGTGCTGATCAAAGGACTGAGGAAAGGCATCAGACGTAGGTTTCGCCAGGGTACTGGGACCTTAGCAGCTGCCAAAGGATGCACCTGCTAACGCAGGACCTACCATCAGGAATTTAAATTACATGGAAATAAGTGAAGATGATGACATCAAAACACACCTAACTGCAGGGTGCTTTGTTTCCCAGCTGAAGCAGGAGGAGGCTGCAGTGCCAGCAACTGGGCAGTTGATCAAACAGGGAGGTGCAAGAATGACTTATCAGCATCCAGTTTGCTAGGATGCTGGAGACAGTTACTCCTAAAAGAGAACTTGCAGTGCACTCACAGCTCTTTAGTTTTATGGGTTTAGAAATTCCTGGGACTGGCAGTACTGATGGTACGCAGAATAATGCTTTTAAGGTACAATCCTATGCATGTTTAGACAGAAAAAGACCTACAACTCCCAGCATGGCTGCCTGGGGAATGCTAGGAGTTACAGGAGTTTTTTCTGTCTAAACAGGCATAAGATTGCGCCTTTAACCAGCTACTCCTTCAGACTTCTGCCAGCCAGGGAGAAGACGACTGGTGAGCTGCTAACATTTATTTGAGCTGGGTGATGAGTTAGAATTTGTCTATCTCATAAAGTGGAGAATGAACTGTTTGCTTGTAGGATATACACAGAGCATAGCTGGCTTCTTATTGCACACAATTAGCAAGGTCTAGGTTTAGAAATCTGGGCAGGACAGGGGAAGAGGTGATGAAATATCACCTGTTCTTGTTGCTCCTAGCTTGGTTTTAAAGGACAGTTTTCCTTGTGGGGGTTTTTAAGGTCATAAGCTCCTTGGACCTGTACATACATGGTGCTAAATAGTACTACCACCACCATCACCACCACTACTGCTACTACGAATAATAATAATAATATGGATTTTGGCTTCAGAATGCTCTGTCCTATGAAATTCTGTGGCCAGCCCAGGACACTCCTGCAAAACAAACAAGCAAACAATGCGGGAGGCAGGAAGGAAAGAAAAACAAGCCCTGCCAAGCATAATCTGGCTGGTGTTAAAAATGGGTCAGACCTTTGTTGGTGTCACTATAGATTAGAGGGTTGTTAATGTAAAATGCAAAAGTTCCTCCAGGGCTCAATCACAATGAATTAAATCATCAATCCTAAATGCAGGCCCAGGAAATCCACACCTTGGCATACCCATTCAACCGTCACTTGAAGACGACTCTGAAGCCAGATTCATCTGCAAAATTGCCACCACAGCACATTTGATATTGGAGATCACAGGGGTCTCCCGGCTTGTTATGCAACCTGCGAGGCCCAGGCTTATTCTGCTAGTACATCATGTTTTCCATTTCATTCCTCACCTGCTAATTATTGCTAAGGGCTGCTTATGACAATGGAATCTATACTTCAGGGAATTTTGAAAGCTCTTTTTTCCTACTACTGAGACGAGACAGGTTCACTGTGATCTAAGTTGAGAGCAACATATTCATTCCAGGAAACCTTTGTTTAAATCACAACTCAGCCATGAACTAACTAGTCCTAAGACGCATCTCAAGCAACAGTTTTTTACTCATCTGTTACAGATATTTGCCTAAGGAAGAGGCTTACTCCAGTGGTGGTTATGGAGGATTTTCCCGAGAATGTTAGACATTTAGAACGAATTTTTAGAGAGAAAAAGGTGATAAGTTTAATGGATTGGCTGGAAAAAAATGGAGACAAGACAGCAAATAATTTAATAGGGTTGGGGCAGGAAGAATTTCGTGGTTAAATTTAATTCAATTAGTACAATGGGGTAAGAAATGGAAGAGGAGACATGAGCATGAAAGGGATTTCACCGCATTTGAGCAGTTGGTTATGTCCAGAGAACTCATAGAAGGAAATGCATCAGCTAGGGGTCTTACAAAGATGTTATATAAAATGTTGCAGAAATCAGAAAAGCAAGCAGAAAATCTTAAAATAGTTTGGGATACAGAGTTTGAAGAGGAAATATCAAAGGACGAGTGGAACAAGATTTGGGATAGGCGAATATTGAAAAATATGTCTATAAGAATTAAAGAGAATTTTTATAAGCTAATTTGGAGATGGTATTTGACTCCGGTGAGATTAAATAGAATAGATAATAACTGTTCTCCAATGTGTTGGCGAGGATGTCAGGAGTTGGGTACATATGCTCATATGTGGTGGAGTTGTAAAAATGTAATGGATTTTTGGAAAATGATTTTTGAGGAAATATCAGAAATTGTTGGAGCTGATTTAGAGGTTTGTCCTAAACTAGCTTTGCTATCAATAACAGAAAAGGTGATTGGTCCTCAAAATGTTAAAGAATTAATTATAAATTTGTTAACGGCAGGTAGACTAATGATAGCAAGGAAATGGAAAATTCAGCAAGTTTTCACTATTACTGATTGGTATAAAGAAGTATGGGATATGGCATTGAATGATATGTTGACTTGTAATATCAAATGCAAAAGGGGTCAATTAAAGAAAAATATTTTCAAGGATATTTGGGGTTTATTTCTGGAATATGTGTTAAAAAAGGGGAAAGGGAGTTTACCCTGTCAAGATATGTTGTATTTTTGGAATAATGAACAATTATAGAGTCATTGTATTATTTGGTCCCATGGTGATGGGAGCACTATATTAGTTATATGTGTGTGTTATTTTCTTTGTATTGTTTAAAAATTTTAAATAAAAAATATTATTAAAAAATAATAATAAAAAGAGGTGTAGGTCCACAGAATGGGTTGGATCCAGACTAATGCTATAATCTTATACAAATGTACTTGGAGGTCAGTCCCACTGAACTCAATCGGACTTACTTTCCAGTAGACATGTTTAAGATTGTTCTGTAACATACCTGAACGTAGTTCCCACTGAAATAAATGGAACACGTTAGACATGACTTAGGTCCCACTGAAAGCGATTGAACTTAAGTACAACTAATTTAGTCTGGGTCCAATCCTATATCCTGGGATTGTTGTGATATGTATCACATTACCAGCTGCAGCACATTGTTTACAAATGGAAGGGACAGAATGGCGGGGTAAACAGGTTTATTATGTCTCTTTAGAATCTCGTGTTTTCGCAGGGGCTACTAAAGTGTGAGAGCAATATGAGCTAGTCACATGGTTTGTATGTTCTGATGACGTGTTAACTTGTTGTCTGTCTGAAGCCATTTTAGAGAGAAGCTGAACTGTTTTCTTTCTTCTTCTTCTTCTTGGTGATGCTTGCTGGACTTGTTACTGCTACAATGTAACGTCTTTGCTGAGGTGGAATTAAGCTCAACTTACTCCACTGGATGTAATGCTTGCTATGCATTTATACTCTGCACATGGACTGTAACTAGGAATTGTATACTCTGTAGAACTTTACTTGCTAAGTGAATAAACAGGTAGAAATAGACCTGTGGTGTTTACGGAGTGTTTCCTGATTCCATGGATTAATCTGCAACGGAGAAGGTTTGCTGGTTCACTGGCACACACGCTGAACGCTGCAAGCGGGAGGAGGGAGGTGAGATCTGGAAGATCTGTGTGTGGAATGTACAGGTGTCTGTTGGCACACAGACAAGGATTATAAATTTCCCAACCCGCACACACTCTGCTAAAGTCCAGTTCAAACAGGGATCTGTCACAGTTTACCCTCTAAAGCCTAACTTTTTTCTTCTCCTACTAAAAAGCTTATATGACATTATATAGATACAAGCAGGCCCTGCTACCCTACACACTTTGAACCAGTATGCATTCAGGACAACATCTGTACAGGGCTTATTGCTTCCTGTGTGATCTGAACACTGTGTGTCTGTTATTGCAGCCTAAGATTGCATAAGCTTTTTTAGCAGCTGCATCACATTGCACTTGAATTTCTCAAAGAACCAGCACCTGCTGCGAGGGCAGAGGGAGGGCGCTCTGAAGTCAGGAGTTCCATCTCCGACCTCGGAATGTGTTTCTGAGGTCAGAACTCAACTGGAACTCCGAACCTTCCCTATTGCTGGCTAGACAGCATCTAGAGCCATAGGATTGTGACTTACTCTATTGCTTGACTCGAGCTTGACATATCGGTCATGTTTGCATGCTCAGTGTCCCTTAAAGGAGGATTAGAAAAAATCAAGGAGAATAGGTTTAGGCAATGACAATTAGCCATGATCGCTAAACTAGAACTTCCATTTACAAAAGCTGTACAGCTGGGGACAAAGAACACAGGAAGGTCATCACCCTATCTCTAAGCTTTCAGAAGCTGCTGGCTCATCACAGCTAGAAACAGAATACTATGCCAGAATGTCCTATGGAAGCCCTCCTCAACCCTATGGCCTCCAGAATGTTGGACTACAACAGCCATGGCTCCAGCTGGGGATGATGGGAATTGTTGTCCAAACACATCTGGAGGCCTAGCAGGTTGGGGAAGGTTGGCCTATGGTCTGATCCATAAAGGCAATTGTTGTGTTCTTTGGATATAATCCAGCACCAAAATCAGAGGAGGAATTTCCCTCTAAATCTGTTTCCGGAAAACAATAGCTTGCACCATGTGGATTTATTTTATAAAATATATTCATGCCTGGCATGGTGGCCTCTCTTGTTCTCTATTGTATTTTATAATCTGGATAATCACCACCTATGTAGGAAAACAAATATTTTCTTTATCATAAAGCTTGAAATTGTGTTCGGAATTAATCAAGTGCTTCCTAATGTCTTTCACCCAGTGTTGATTCAGTTGCAAAATCAGTTGCTTCCTCTTTAAAGTAGATAACATTGTCTGACACCCCAGTACTATAATTAAAAAGAGACACCCAAACACTTCACTCCAGAGGAATGTAATAACAAAGTATTTTTCAGCCGATGAAATTTTCTCTCTAATAGGATGTGGGATAACCCTGTGTATGCCATCCTGAGGCCCTTGGGAGAAGATTGCGATAGAAATTAATTGAAGAAGTAATTAAGCAATTAAAGGATAGCACTGCAGCAACAATCATGATGTCAAACATGCCTTTGGGCGAAGTCCTGTTTTTAAAAATCCACATAATAAAGTCAGCGGCTCGGGGCCCATGTTATAGTAGGACCATGAGCCACACCACAGTACAATACAGGGAGTGGTGAGTGGGAAAGCAGTAGTTTCAGCTCTGCTGACAAAGAAAAAGAAAAAGTGATCAGTAATTCTCAATGCAATGTCAATCTTTCTCAAGGGAAGAAAGGTTCCACAAGTAAAGGCCATATGAGAAGTGGTAGACATGGTTGGGCCAAGGGACCACATCCCAGGACCAGGAGGGACCTACTGACAAGAGTCTCCTCAAGTTCCTCCTCCTCCTCCTCCTCCTCCTCCTCCTCCTCCTCCTCCTCCTCCTCCTCCCCCCCCATTGCAACCTGCTTGTTCACCTGCCCCTTACTCTGGCCCAGACAACAGTGGGGGTGTTAGTGAGGAGGAGGAGCATGAGATGCCACTGCCTACTTGTTCACTGGCTCTCTGCCTGTCAAGCAAGCAAGTGGTAGCAATGATTAAAAAGAGGATGAGGAGCAACAGGAGTTGGTGACAATGGCAGTGAGATGGTAGACTCACTGAGGCAGGGGCCCCACTGAGGGCAGTCTTGCCCAAAGGCCCTCAGAAATCTGGAGCTGGCACCACAGGACAGTTCTGTGCTCAGAACTCAGAACATCTTTTTCTTTTTCAAAAAAGCAGCACCAGCGAAGCCCAATTTGAATCAGGAACATGGTGTGTGTGTGTGTGTGTGTGTGAGAGAGAGAGAGAGAGAGAGAGAGAGAGAGAGAGAGAGAGAGAGAGAGAGCTTTGCATCAATTCCCTGCTGGAAACTGTCCCCACCCTGAAGTTGCAACTTAGCTATGAAGGGAAAAACATATTAGCATCAACATTATACCTGTATGTTTTCCCCTTCATGGAGGGAAAAGATCGGGATTGGAGCCATTGTATAGGGGAAAGGTTTAGACACACATCCCCACTCCCTCTGATCCAAATTTCTACACACACACACACACACACACCTGCTTTGTGAAAAAGAAGATGATGTAACAATACACCAAATGGTGTAAAACAAGTACCTCTTGAACAAAAAGACATCTGGTTTGTTACTGTTGTGAGGAGGAGCAATGCCACACATTCTTCAGGGCAGAAAATGACAAAAACCAATGACACACCAATATGGAAGTTAAGACCACATGATCTAGAAAGGGGGTGTTCAGACTAATACACCTCCCCACAATGCAGTGTGTGTGTGTGTGTGTGTGTGTGTGTGTGGAAGAATGGGACCCACTGACCACACATTCAATGGGTTCTATGCATGTAGGAATGTACACAGGTAGGATTCCTTTATGCAAAGGGGAATCCTGATTGCCAGGTTTTTAAGGGCCCTTCAGCAAGACACCCTCAATGGGCCCCCTCCTTCTGTAAGTCCACCTTCTCACCACCACTGTCATGAGCTGCTGTCACTCCTCATCCTCTTCCTCTTCATTGCTGCCGCTTGCCAGAGAACCAGTGAGCAAGTCAGCAGTGGCATCTACTGCTCCTCCCACTCACCACCACTGTTGTCTGGGCTAGAACAACAGGTGGGTGAACACAAGCAGGCTGCAATGGTGAAGAGTAGGGCCAGCTTCAGAGGGTTGTTGCCAGTGGGGCCCGGCTGGTGTGTGGGTCCTTGGCAGGTGCCCGACTATGCCTACCCTCGACGCTGGCCCTGCTGATTGCCCTATACATAGCTATGTGTGTAGGACCTGTTCTCACTGAGGCTAAATATGTGGACATGGGAAAGGTTGTAGGTTGGTGCAGCTATGTGGAGGAGGCATGGCCTTCTGACGCAATCCCACTCTCCCGCCAAACATCCGGTGAATGCAAGAAGAAGGCAATATGTGTCCACCACCTGTGTACTCACTGCTGGCTACAAGATCTTGAAAGGGTAATGCATACTATTTATTTATTTCATTTTTCTACCGCCCAATAGCCGAAGCTCTCTGGGCAGTTTACAGCAATTAACAAGACAGTCCCTGCCCGCAGGCTTACAATCTAAGAATAAGAATCTTATAGCTTCTTTCTTACAGTAGCCTCACTTAGCTAGCTCACATAATCACATACAAGTCCTCACCAGGTATGTTTTCCCCTCAATATTCACATGATAAATGTGTAATGAAAACTACTGCATCTTGAATTGAAAAACTGCGAAGCATCAAGTTTTTCAGAACACAGGAACATAATATTTATTTCACAAGTGTTGATTGAAGGGAAACATTACATGGCAGTAGTGTTTCCACTTCAGTAAGGCCAGAGCGCTCTCTCTCTCGCTCGCTCTGTGTGTGTGTGTGTGTGTGTGTGTGTCCCAAGACTTCATTTTTTAATGCAAGGGATGAGTCCTAGAGTATGTGAACCAATGATAATTATCCCGGAGCATGTACAGAGTATTTACATCTCACCCCTGAGTAACCACAGCCTATCTCCACCCATACATACACAGAGACTCAAGATTAGGGAGCAGTGCCTTCAGGGCAAGTCGCATGGCCAGGCATGTGGGTCAGCCCCTTTCTTTTTAGAAAGAAAGCCCTGAAAACAGGGCCCATGGGTCAGCTTTTGGTCAATCTACACATCTGAGCATTTCTGGATTCTTCTGACTGCTTACTTTAGCCAGGGATTATTTAGTCCAGATTGAGATGATTTGTAGAAATGGATTGCATATTTATTTGGATCTAGCTTTTTCATATTTATGTGCTGCCAGAAATGAAATATACTCTCATGGAGGCTGAATAGGAAAGCTCTCTGCTCAGCACGGCAGTGGGAGTACACTATGGTGAGATGCATTGTATTTTTATTTTAAATACTAGCAATCAGTGCTTTTTTTTCTGGAGAAAAGGGTACCGGAACTCTTGGATTACATTTCCTCGGGAGTAGATGGCGATTAAATTGTAATGCAATTAATAGAAGAAAAGGTGCTGGAACTCAGTTCCG
Source organism: Shinisaurus crocodilurus (assembly GCA_021292165.1). NCBI lineage: Eukaryota > Metazoa > Chordata > Lepidosauria > Squamata > Shinisauridae > Shinisaurus > Shinisaurus crocodilurus. The sequence goes on from CM037889.1 coordinate 4,802,130, forward strand.
GTGAGTTCCACCAGAAAAAAAGGCCTGCTAGCAATTACTTCTAAATGTGCATACAGGTGACTGGTATCCCCATTTTGTCTGTTGTCCAGGTGCTCACTGTGGACTGGCAACTTCAAGGCTCCTGCTCTCCCTTTATATGGTTCTTTATTTAAACCAGGCAGCCCTTCAAATGTGGGGATAGGCACCCTGCTACTCTCCAGATGTTTTGGACTACAACTCTCATTGCCTCTGGCTATTGGCGATGCGGGCTGGGTGGGACTGATGGGACTTTTCATCCAAGATCAGGCTTGCCTACCCCCCCCCCCGAGGCTGGTGATGCCTATGCCAGTGGGGCTCCTTATGCATTGCAGGTTTTATTCTGAGCATTATAGGAGCTACCCTTGGTGCTCCATGGTGGTGAACCTATTTGGGGGATGGAGTTCAGCATGATGCGGTTCAGCACCAAAGCCTGCAATGGATAAGGAGCCCCACTGACATAGGAGTCACCAGTCTCCACTGGGGGTAGGCAAGCCTGGTCTTCTGATAGCCCTTCAGAGGGCTGTCTTTTTTAAATGTAGGACACATGACCAATCTATTTCAACACTTGTTGGCTGCCTGGCTGCCACAAATGAATGTTTGCATCTGTCTGATACATTCTGCAGTCTACGTGCCAGTGCCCAGGAAGTCGCAAAGTAAACACCACTCTCCTTTCTTCGGGACAATTTCTGGAAGCCCACTTGGGAACTAGACCACCTGGCTGGAACATACTGGGAGGCAGGGCCGGTGCTACCATTAGGCCAACTAGGCAGCTGCCTAGGGCGCAGGGCTAAAGGGGGCACCAGAAACGCCTTGAAAAGAAATACAGCGCTCTCAAGTGGGAAGTGGGGGGCGCTAAATATCTGATCTTGCCTAGGGCACCAAACTGCCTTGCACCGGTCCTGCTGGGAGGAATCATTTATATGCAACTCCAAAAGGAAACGCCAGACAGGAAGAACTGAACACCTGAGTGACAATGAATGGCAACAGTTACGGTAGTAGAGCTAGCAGGAGATAAAGTTAATCTATGACCAGACGCAGTACAGCTTCCTTTCTGGTCCATCTGGCAGGGTTCTCACAAACACAACAATAAAATACAAAAGGATGTAGAATTAGTCTTTCCCCCCCCCTCCTTGGAACTTGAAGACAAAGTAAAAAAAAAAAAGACACTGGTGACTGGATGGCTGATCTGCCACTTAAGGGATTCCTCTGAAGTGTCAGCAAGGCTGATCTTTATTGCCACAGGCTTCCTATAAAAATCAATAGCAGTTGGGTAGGACCAAATTATACTGATCATGCTGGCAATGCGGGGGGGGGGGGAAGTGATATGATAAGCACATCCTTCTCGCACAGCATGTTCAAGAAAAGTGAAGTCACTGTACGGTTCTTTAAAAAATGCCTTCCAGGTTTGCACACAAGCTTATGCCAGACTTCAGCACACTTGGGTCCTCTGTAGTTTTTCTCTGCCCTCCAAATGTTTTCTTCCCAATGGAGTCTCTTCCCATTTTCCTTGCTGAAGGAGAGCTGCATACAGAAGTGGTGTTAGGGGGCAGCCCACTAGGGCTGGAGCCCCAAATCTTTCATTTGGAGCCCAGATTCTCTGGGAGGCCACCTGCCTCACCACCACCCTGCCGTCCATGGGCACTTGCTGAAATAAAGGGACAGGGGCCCTGATGATCTCCGTTGCACCTGATCCCCCTGGATTACCTGGCTTTTGGCCCACACGTGCTTCCCCTCCTGCTGCCTCCCTTGAATCTTTCTGCCTGAGGTGTTTTTCTGAAATCAAATGCCCTCCTCTCCCCTGTCCATACATCCCTTTTTACAAATAGGGGTGTCCTTAGGAGATGGGCTCCTTTAAAGACACACACAGAGACACAGACTTTAAAGCATATGTAAATTAGCATATGCAAATTTGTGCTTGTGTGTCCGTGTCCCCCGTGGGCCTGAGCCCAGGATCTTTTCAGTGCCTGGCACTGCACCTGGCTGCGTAAGATCACTTCTAAACTCCACCTCCTATTTGGCCCCTTTGGATATGTTGCCTCCAAGACTTATTTCCCAAACCCCATAGGGTGGGGGTGCCTTTACTGGTAACCACCTGGCTCCCTGACTCTTCCGATTTTTACGTCTATATATATATATATATTAAAAGTGAGGCAGGCATGCTACAAAACAAAATACTGGCCTCTTTATTTCCAATAGCAGCTTTGGGCTCCACATGGGGCAAATATGTGATCTGGGGCTCAGAACCTGCCTCTGTTTTGTATTCAGTTTCTTGTCTCTGAGCTTCGCCTTTTGGGAAATGGGTATGTTGTGTGTGACTGGCCATGCCCACCATGGCAGCCATTTTGTGAGAGTGCCCACAACACTCTCAAAATTCCAAATGTGCCCACCACCAACCCAAAAACATGGGGGACCCCTGCCACAGAGTGTTTATGGTCATTGGTAGATGCCAGTCTAACATTTGGGGGTGACTACTGCATCATAAAGATAAGCAATCAAATCAGCTATTTCACCTGTATGGTGAGCACTAGGAGATCCAAGTTTCCACTTTCCAGCCCATCTTCATGATGGACTTCCTGGCATACTTTGTTAGCCTTGTTCTGCTCACCCCCATTCCATACCCTGGGCCAATGATGCAGATGCCAAGGACACTTTCCCCCAATGGGGACAACGGGGGAAATTAGAATCCGTATCTCCGTATAATACCAAGAATCAGCATCCTTGGTGCCTAGAGGAAAAGAAAATGCCTTTGACTGGGTTAGAGGGTGGCAACAGCAGAGAGGTCCTAGCCCTAGTTGGGGAACAAAGCCAACCTCTTCAGCTGTATGGAGATTTCTCTCACACACCCCAACCCCCCAGTTAGCCTGGGCTTGACATTCTAAATAAGCCATATGGAAATACCAAGCACAATTCCGAGGAAGAAGCCGGCCACTTTGAATGTAAGTAGTAAGCAGGCACCCCTCATGCTGGTCCCCATAGTCACACCCCGAAGGAAAGTCCCCCAATGCAGGCAGCTGTGTTGATCTGTATCAACAAACCAATTCTAGCAGTTTTCATTTGCAACGGAAGCAGGCCTTTTGTATCGTTAATGGTATTAATTGCCCATTCAAGACCAAGCCATTCAAAACAACAACGGTGAAGATATTATGGGGGGGGGGATCAGTCAGTTTTGTCCCAGCTACTGTGAGAATTACAGAGGGAGAAGGGAATTCTGAGGGGGCAGAGGACATCCATGTCCCTGCTAATCAAAAAGTGCCACGCTGTGCCCCTGCGCGCCTTGGCTTCACTACACCACTGGTAGTAAGTGGCCTACTAAACGGCCCTAGCGATAAGCCATTGGAAAACTAACATAAAATAACATATATAAGTAGAGTTGTGCATTGCGTTCACACAGTGGCCAACCAGCTGCCCACGGGAAACCCACAAGTAGGACATGAGGGCAGCAGCACCCTTCTGCCCATAGTTTCATAGATCATAGAGTTGGAAGGAGCCTACAAGGCTATTGAGTCCAACCCCCTGCTCAATGCAGGCAACTAGAGGAGGGGTCTCCCATGTTCCTTAGCAACTGGTATACATAGGCATACTGCCTCTAATACTGGAGGGAGCATATAGCCATCAGGACTAGAAGCCATTGATAGCCTTCTCCTCCAGGAATTTGTCCAATCCCCTCTTAAAGCCCTCCAAATTGCCATCACTACATCTTGTGGAAGTGAATTCCATAGTTTAACTATGCGCTGTGTGAAGAAGTACTTCTTCACACAGTACTTCTTGTCCTATATGAATATATACAAACATTTGAAAAGCAATCCTAAAAAAAAAAGAAAGGGCTTGTCAGCAGGCTTCCAGGAGGATCACATACCAGGGGCGGTACTGGTCACTCTTGAAGAGATATCAGTTATAACACATATCTGGGCTTCATTACAATTGTTATCTAATTGCATGCAGACCGCTAGCATTTACTTTGAATAGTAAGTGCATCATTCTGTTGTTTGACTATACAACACAGGGTAGTGACCATCACACAGTGGTGTTTGTATATATTTCACAAGGGGATGTTCCAAGATCCTGTCCATAGCATTTTCAGTTTAAAGATTTTGGGCAATGGGGCTGAGAAAGAGAAATCCAGAGGAGCCACTGGCAGTCATGGTAGATCAGGGACAGACAACCTGGTAGCCTCCAGATGTTTTGGACTACAACTCCCATCAGCCCCAGCCAGTATGGCCAATGGTCCGGTATTATGGGAGTTATTGCCTACCCCTGGAGTAGATGGTGCAAGGCTAGATGGGTTGTTGTTGTTGTTGTTGTTATTATTATTATTATTATTATTATTATTATTATTATTATTACAGCAAACAATACATGAAAACATAACTGGCACCAAGCATGAAATAACCAATCAACAATGACCTGGATATAGCAATACAGATATATAAAACTGTAGGGTTAAGGTTACTCTAGAGCAGTGTTCTCCAACCTTGGGTCCCCAGATGTTTTTGGCCTACAACTCCCAGCATGCCCCAGCCAGCTACTGGCTGGGGCATGCTGGGAGTTGTGGGCAAAAAACATCTGGGGACCCAAGGTTGGAGAACACTGCTCTAGAGGGTCTACCAATCTAAATTTGGCTAGGGAGTATTAATTATGCTTTTCCAGATGGTTACATATGATTGTGCAGGTTTCAACCTCACATCACTGTGGTTGGCTAAAGAAATCCAGGGTTGCCAGCATGTGTAAAAATCTTTGTCAATTGCATTATTACGCATGACCCTTAGTTCGTTGGTTAATTTTTCTAGTAAGGCTATATCCCAACGTCTCCTTTCCCAGCTTTCAATTGATGGTCCGCATGTAGATTTCCAGCCTAATGCGATTTTCATTCTTGCCGCAGTCCAGAAGAATGTTAGTACGGTAAATCTTTATGCAGTAGGTGCTTGTTGTCTCTCCCACAAACAGTGAGAGTAGTCCCAGTTCCGCTGTTTTACATATGTCCTGATCAGTAACTTTTCTTACCAAATGAAGTATCTTTACAGTAATACCTTGGATTGCAAGTAACTTGGTCTGAGAGCGTTTTGCAAGACAAGCAAATTTTTAAAATAAATTTTGACTTGATAAACAAGCGATGTCTTGCAAGACAAGTAGTCGTAGGGATGTAACCGCTCGCCTCGAGTGGGCGTAGCGGGCCAAAATCGACCCCACTCACGCCCGCCAGAGACTCGCTTTGATATAAGAGTGTTTTGGATTACAAGCATGGTTCCGGAATGAATTATGCTCTCAATCCAAGGTATTACTGTACTTTCGTACAAGGCAGCTTCAGGGATCCCACTTTGGTTCACGGTGCCGTCCCTAAACAGATCATAAGAACCTCGATGGAGCCTGTGCTGCTTATCAATATTTTTGATGCCGAGAACAGGTCACGTGGTATTCAGTCAACCTATTTTCAGAAGATGCTCCAGAGCATTGTCAAGAAGGAACACACCACAGTTCTCAAACCTCATTTGTGGTGAGAAGGGTGATGCTTGGTTTTATATAACACAAGAAGAGAAGGCCGTGATGGGGGCAGAAGACATCATTCAATGAGCCAGCTCCCCTGGCTCTTCAGCACAAGAATCAAAGCAATTATTTCCACCACTTCAGAAACCTTTGCGCCCCTCCATTATCATGTGTCAGATTTTATTACTTTAATTGTACCTTACTTTGCCCTTGGAAACAGAGAGCACTTCCCTGGGAAGATAAACAATTCACTGTTGTTTCCTCATTTTCCTCTGTTTAAGTTCTTATCATCCACAAATTGTTTCAAGATGAAAAACCTCCCAAAATTACATGCTTCTGCACAACCATCCCATGCAAACAAGCCAAGTTAAGGAAATGCAATAATGGTTTTGTCAGAAAGCCAAGAAAAGTGGTGGGCTGGGCTGGGGACTTTAATTATTGCAATGTTAAGGTAAAAAAAAAAAAAAATCCATTTAAATTGTAAAGCCATAAGCAAAATTCACTTAAAGTGCAATGCTATGCATTTTTCAACAGAAAAAAAGTCCTACAACTCCCAGCATTCCCCAGCCAGCAGTGCTGGCTGGGGAATGCTGGGAGTTGTAGGATCTCTTTCTGTCTAAATATACATAGGATTGTGGCTTTAATCCCCATATTTAACAGCCTAACCATTAGATATCCCTTTAACACAAGGTATACCCAAACTCTCCTGAGCTGTCTGACCAAGGATCTTGTCCTCATGTTGGAATCTGTGGAGAGAAAGCCTGATCACACGCTGCTGAACCCTGACATATTTCCCCCCTTTTCACTGCCACCCCTCTTCCCCCATCTGTCTGCATAACCCCCACCCAGGGCACAGGAGACACAGTTCTGGGCAGACCAGTTGTACATAGCTACATCTGCATACCCTCAATAGGGCGCATTTACATCTACCCTCAAGGAAGTGCATAACATTCCGAAGGTGGGGAGTGCAGTCTCAAAGAGCTGCAAAGTACCCCAAAGTATCCAGGAGGTGCCAGCACCCAAGAGGCGCCACCACCCCGCGGGGTGGAACCAGCCCACCTGGTCATCAAGGGCGGGGAGGGGGCGAGGGAGGGTAGAAAAAGCACGTTCTGAAGAACAAAGGGTTGTTGGAAACACGGTGCAGGCTGGCACAGATCAGGTCCCTGGCTCCGGTCAGGACCAAGCTACTTTCAACCCCGGGCGTCACGCCCGGAGACCGGCTCCACGGACTGCTACACTAGTTTAGTAAGTCAGATTCTCTAATGTGAAGTTATTCTCTGTATTACGCAAAGCCTATACCTCGTATGTGTATTGAAGTGATACGCTTCAGTGATTTTTATGGACTCTGTTGTTTATGGTGTGAAATTCCTGGTAGTCTATTAGTTCCGCTCCATTAAAGGTGTTGTAAACATACGCTGTTTGCTGTCTCAATACGATTCAGTGCGATTCAGTGTCAATGGTTCGTCGCGGTTGGGTTTAAAGTTCACAGAGGCCGCGTAAAGGACATTTTTCTCAGTGCCGGTTAACCCTTTAAGTCCCGAACTCACGCAAAGGACCAGAATCCCTATGCAAAATGAAGGTGGACCCCTTCTAACTCAGCTGATTGTGCATCAACCTGGAAGCATTGTCAGAGTACACAGTGTAACCATGGGGCAGAACTCGCCCCACATGTCCGCTCAGGCCCCTTTCCTGCAGATGGCTTCAATACTGAGATGATCTGAACTCTGCATTTTCTCTGCTCAGTTTGACATACTAACAGCCTGATTGTATCTCTTGACCTGTGTGGGTGGGATTGTATTGCCCGTAGGCGCCCTTGCACTGGAGCGATGCAGCAAGTGTCCTGTTGCATCCTTGTGAGAAAGGCTGTGCGGAGCGACTGCAACGTGCAAAGACAGAAAAGTATGGAGAAGGGAGTGGTAGGGATTGGCCGAATTCTCTCCATGATACATAGAACACCATGCCGCAGGCAACACACAAGCCCCTATTTTTTTATTTATTTATTTATTACATTTATACCCCGCCTTTTTTCCTACAAGGAACTCAAGGCGGCTTACATAATCCTCCTCCTCTCCATTTTATCCTCACAACAACCCTGTGAGGTAGGTTAGGCTGAGAGGCAGTGACTGGCCCAAAGTCACCCAGTGAGTTTCATGGCCAAGCGGGGACTAGAACCCGGATCTCCCGAGTGCCAGTCCAACACTCTAACCACTATGCCACACTGGCTCTCCATTTTATCCTCACAACAACCCTGTGAGGTAGGTTAGGCTGAGAGGCAGTGACTGGCCCAAAGTCACCCAGTGAGTTTCATGGCCAAGCGGGGACTAGAACCCGGATCTCCCGAGTGCCAGTCCAACACTCTAACCACTATGCCACACTGGCTCTCCATTTTATCCTCACAACAACCCTGTGAGGTAGGTTAGGCTGAGAGGCAGTGACTGGCCCAAAGTCACCCAGTGAGTTTCATGGCCAAGCGGGGACTAGAACCCGGATCTCCCGAGTGCCAGTCCAACACTCTAACCACTATGCCACTATGGCAAATGCAGGGCCAGAGTCAAGGGTAGGTAGGGTCGGGCACTGTTCAAGGGCCCACACCCCAGAAGAGGACAAGAACCCCTTGACTTTCTGCTCCTCTTCACCATGGCAACCTGATTGTTCACCTGCCTCTTCCTGTGGCCCAGACAACGGTGGTGGTGAGAAGAAGGAGCAGGAGATGCCGCTGCCTACTTGCCCCCTGGCTCTCTGCCTGTCAAGCAAGCAAGTGGTAGCCATGATGGGAAAAAGGAGGAGGAGCAAGAGCAGCTGGTGACAAAGGCGGTGAGAAGATAGACTCGCTGAGGGAGGGGCCTGTGGAAGGGGTCTTGCCCAAGGGCCTTGAAAAACCCGGAGCCGGCACTGGGCGCACTGGAGCACACTGTCCGCCACGACTACATGTGTGTAGAACAGAACAAATCACAAGCTCAGTTAAAGGGCTCCTACCCCAAGGACATGGGTCGGGGGGAAAGGAACCTGACCCCATGCCGAACAACTGAGCTGCCTGAGCTGTCCTCGTGACAGCGAGATTGTGTCTGGAGACAGGTGTTACTACCCATAAGCAACCAGGCAAATCCTAAATCACAAAATCCAGAAAAACTCCTATCTCAGTCCATGGGTCAGATATGGGTTTATTTATTTATTTTATTATATTTATACCCCACCGTTTTTCCTGCAAGGAACTCAAGGCGGCTTACATAATCCTCCTCCTCCTCTCCATTTTATCCTCACAACAACCCTGTGAGGTAGGTTAGGCTGAGAGTCAGTGACTGGCCCAAAGTCACCCAGCGGGGACCAGAACCTGGATCTCCTGAGTCCCAGTCCAACACTCTCACCACTATGCCACAGCTGTCTTCTATCAAGCTACTTCTAGGATTCTCAACACCCGAGTCCAGTGTCTAGCTCACAAATGAATATAGGATACAAATACCCTTCCCATATCTCAAGATTTACGACTTGTGTGTCTTATAGGAGCATTCCTATGAATAAGAAATGCTAACACTGGAACCAGGCCTGAGCTTTAGACAGATGCTGCTGTCTAAATCTTTTCATCCAATTTTCTGTAAACATGAGGACTAGAAACATTTAGTTTATTTTTTTAAAAAAATGTGTGTTAATTAAAAAAACAACACAGAATGACAAACTTTGTTTCAGATACCCAATTCCAAGCATGCCCAAAATGCACATAGCCCTGAGCATGACAACAAAATAATTTTATTTATAGCCCACCCTAACCTGTGGGTTCATGGCAGGCAGGTGGCAACATATTTTTTTTTTACCACAAATGAGAAAGGAATCAATGGGCCCTAAAGGGCTGCATTCTAAGAGTTGTATTTCCTGAACATATTTGCTGCTATGAAAGTTTATTGTTCATTCACAGAGGAGAAAAGGATAAACATTAAGTGAACCAGTTATTTGATGCTTATATCCCGCCACTCCCCCTTGCTCTCAGGCAGCATGTGATGCCGGCTTTTGGCCCATGGAACAGTCCACTGCTGTTTTTGGGAGCTCTTGAACTGAGTTTCTCAATGAACCTTTGCAGCGTGATTTATTACATTTGGGAAGTGTCACAGATAGTGAACTAAGCTGTCTTGCTCTCGCTGGGGCTTTTCCGCCTCTGGTAGCAGCCTGTGCCAAGCAGAGATTAGTGAAGCCCAGGCACATCAGGGATTTAATATTTTGAAAAGAAATACAGATTTATTTAGGGAGTTCATCATCAACAAGCCAATACTTGGAATGGCAAAGCAAAAAATGACGCTTCTCCATCCAGCTCAAATCTCACTATAAAACCACGTCACTCCGTGAATGATTTTTCTGCATTCAGAAATCCCGGCCAAAGTTGCTATGGGACTATATGTGGGCTGGGTCCATGGCATTAATTCAGTAATACTGAATTTGGCACGTTGAATGGGTGGTGCCTGATTGTTTGTGCTACCTTTTAACAGAATGGCTTGCTGCAGCTCCATAGAGCAAAGAGGGACAGCTTTCAGGCACCGCCCAGGCATTTTAAGGGGCAGATTTTCAGGGATGTTGAAGAGTCCTTGGTCTCGAGTCACAAGTCGAGTCACGAGTCTTTGGACCCGAGTCTCGAGTCCGAGTCCAAGTCCTTGGTCCAAAATGGTGACTCACGAGTCCCAAGTCCTGAGTCACTCCCAAAACTGACTCCACGAGTCCCTATTAAAATCAATGGGCATTTTCCCCAACAAAATAAGGTTACTTCAGATTATGTGGCTTAAATAAATTCTAGGCACAAGTGTGCCTTTTTATTTCAAAACTCTGCAACTGATTTTGGCAAGAACAGACCAGGCAGCCAAACCCAAAATAACCAGGCAGGCAGAGGAGGCAGGGAACCCCAAAGCAGGCAGGCAGAGGCCTTTGTCTTGGACAATTCAACTGTTGAACTGGTCAAGAAGAGACCAGGCAGGCAGAGGAGGCTGGGAACCCCAAACAGGCAGGCAGGCAGGCAGGCAGTGCCCTTTGTCTTGGACAATTCAACTGTTGAACTTGATCTTCACCGGCGATCGCACTCCTCTCCACTCCTTCTGGCACAGCCCAGGGATGTTGACGAGTCCTTGGCCTCGAGTCCCGAGTCGAGTCTCGAGTCCCATTAAAAATATTGGGACTCGAGTCCGAGTCGAGTCAGAGGGGGGACTCAGTCCGACTCACGAGTCGAGTCCTCGAGTCCGAGTCCCCATCCCTGCAGATTTTTGAAAACTGCAGGCGCAGAGCCATGCACTCCATCTCCATCTGAAGGCACAGCGTTTGTAGGGCAGTGGCCGTGATGCATCCCAGCACTTAAGGATGCCTCCTTTTTCACAGGGGTGATTTTAGAGAAGAGTCCTTTAAACATTTCACAAACACACAGAGACTTACCTAATGGACAACATGATGAATAAATTAATCTGTCCCCTCCCTCTTTCTCCACCGTTTTAGCAGATGGTGCAGTCCACTACAAACAAATGTCTATAATCATACCCTCCAACATCTCACAGATGAAAATAGGGACACACGTGTGAATTTGTAAGAGGCATGGTTAAGCAACATGAAGGTCTGATCAAGAGGGCGTGGCCAGGCAACATGAGGGTGTGGCCAAGGGTATGGCCAGGCAAAAGTTATTAGAGGAAACACACAAAATCTTATATATTATAATTATTACATTATTATATTATATATTATTTTATAATATTTTATGTGGCTTTTGTAATTTTTTTTTTTTTACCTTACTTAAACCCTTAATTGTTGATATCTGGTGTTTTTCATGGGTGTGTGTGTGTCAGTGCTTGCAGGGCAAGCTCTTTCTTTTTGTTTAAAAATTGTCAGGATTTATTTATTTATTTTATTATATTTATACCCCGCCTTTTTTCCTGCAAGGAACCCAAGGCAGCTTACATAGTCCTTCTCCTCCTCTCCATTTTATCCTCACAACAACCCTGTGAGGTAGGTTAGGCTGAGAGGCAGTGACTGGCCCAAAGTCACCCAATGAGTTTCATGGCCAAGCAGGGACTAGAACTGGGATCTCCCGAGTCCCAGTCCAACACTCTCACCACTACGCCACACTGGATTGGCACAAATTCAACAGGTGAACCTTACTCACCCACCCCACACCCGCAAACATGGAGGTTCATAGAGAAGGGGAAGTTTCTTGCATTTCCTTCTGACACTGTAAACCAGGGGTCCTCAAACTTTTTAAACAGGGGGGCAGTTCATTGTCCCTCAGACTGTTGGGGGCCCGAAATATAGTTTGAAAAAAATATGAACGAATGGATCAAGTAAAAAAAAAAGGACCCGGGTCCTTTTTTTTTACTTGATAAAATGGAAAGTTATTATAAATTAATAATAAATTAATTAAAAATTAATTTGCTGTCTAAAATTGAAATACATTAAATTTTAAAAAGGTATAGAAAGGCTTGATTTGCACACTGCACATATCTTATTTGTAGTTCAAAAAAACAGGAAAAAACAATACAATATTTTTAGTATGAGTGATGAGCAGTATTTACCAGCCACAGAGCTGGTGGTCCACATCCTGCAAGTTTGTTCCACATAAATGTGCATAAGATTGCAGCCTTACAGCCTCATCTTATGCATGTCTACTTGGAAGTAAGTTTCACTGAATTCAAGGAGACTTTCTCCCCAGGTAAGTTTACAAAGGATCACAGCCTTAAAAGTACAAACCCATTCCCTGGGGTAGGTCAGGAAGACCTGGTACCCAGAGAACATAGATAGATTTCATAGATTCATAGATTCATAGAGTTGGAAGGAGCCTACAAGGCTATCGAGTCCAACCCCCTGCTCAATGCAGGAAACTAGAGGAGGGGTCTCCCATCCAAGTAATAACCAGGCCTGACCCTGCTTAGCTTTCCACGCTCAGACAAGCTGAGCCAGCGTAAGCCACACATAGTGAGAGCCAGTGTGGCATAGTGGTTAGAGTGACTGGGACTGGGAGATCCTGGTTCTACTCCCCACTCAGCCATGAAGCTCACTGGCTGACTTTGGGCCAGTCACTGACTCTCAGTTTAACCTACCTTACAGGGTTATTGTGAGGATATTTATTTATTTATTTTATTTATTATATTTATACCCCGCCTTTTTTTCCTGCAAGGAACCCAAGGCGGCTTACATAATCCTCATCCTCCTCTCCATTTTATCCTCACAACAACCCTGTGAGGTAGGTTAGGTTGAGAGTCAGTGACTGGCCCAAAGTCACCCAGTGAGTTTCATGGCCGAGTGGGGACTAGAACCCGGATCTCCCGAGTCCCAGTCTGACACTCTCACCACTACGCCACGCTGGCTCTCACAACAACACACCAGGTATCAAAGTCAGCTGGGCTCCAATGTGTGTGTGTGTGTGTGTGTGTGTGTGTGTGTGTCGGGGCGAAGCACAGAGTTACAATGGGAAGTGTGTGTGCTTTTTCAAACAGGCAAGTAGCACCCTATTTGTTCTGGAATGTGTGAAATATAGTTCTGGCAAGAATTCCCAACATTTCCATGAGCACAATCCACCAGGGAACAACTCCTACCCCCCTGCCCTGTTGAACTGCACGGAGGCTGAGCAAGAGCCGTGTGGGCAGAAAAATCAGTATTCGGTATATACCTAATTGTGCTCTTGTAATACTTCTGCGTGCACAAATGGAGAGGAGGAAGATTATGTAAGCCACCTACATAATGGTGGGGGAGACGCGGCGGGGAAGACGCGGCTGAGCCAGTGGTGGCGGAGCGCGTGTTAGCGTGCGGCCAGCGTCTCCTCCAGTGGGAGGAGCGAGGCGAAACCTCCTCCGGCGGCTGCAGCGGGACGAAGCCTGTGCAGAGCTCCCTGGCGGGCCACCCCCGCCATGCACCGTCGCCTGCCCACCCGCCCGCCCACACCTTCCAGGCACCTGTCTGCTCCTCCGAAGGTGCTTTGCCTCGCCCCCTTTGCAGCGGCAGCAGCAGCAGAACCTTGAGAACCAGCCGGACGAGGCGGGGGTCTTTCCCCCCCTTCCTGATCCGTGCAGCTTCCCGCCCAACCCCACGCTCACTTTTGCGAGGCTCTTGTTCCGGTGGAGGCACGGCTGAGCTGGTGGCGGCAGGGCACGTGTGGCGGCCACCCGGAGCCCTGCAGGGTGTGCGGCAGCGCTGCGGCCAGAGTCTCCTCCAGTGGGGGAGATGCGGCTGAGCCGCCAGTGGCGGTACGCATGTCAGCGCCGTGGCCAGCATCTCCTCCGGTGGAGGCGGCGCGGCAGAGCCGGCGGTGGCGGGGTGCGAGCCGCACAGAGCCTAGATCAGCCGCCGGGCCGGATGGAAGAACACGGCAGGCCGGATGTGTCCCGCAGGCCGTAGCTTGAAGACCCCTGCTGTAAACTCACATGTTAGAGGCAAACAGTCAGCTCAATTAGGAAATAAAATCTTTTGCAATATAAAGATAGGAATCATGTGATAAATTCCCTCATTCACCTCTCCCTCGGTCCAGGCTTTCACCCAGCTAATCCCTTTCCCACAGTAATGTGCAGCAGAGGTAGCAGGTAAAGCATGCGCATGTGCGCGCGCACACACACACACACACACATCCTCACCTGGCCCTCTCAGCTTAGCAGTGTCTGTTCCCTCCCTGCTTACTGCGGCTGTTCGAGCCTAAGCAGAGCTATCTTAAAGGGGCCGTGAGCAAAACTGCAGCTAAGCTAAAATTTCTAACTTAGCTGCAATTTTGCCCATGGCCCCTTTAAGTAGCTTGCAGTTGTGGGAGGCAGGAGAATTCAGGACTCTGCATGACAAAGTGAGAGGCCATGATGGCTTAAGGGTTTTCGCGATGGTCCTGGAGGCATTTTTGGGGCAATTGGAGACTATGTATAATAAATATAACAAATGTCTGCACAGGTTGGATTGTCTAATGGTTGGGTTCTCACAGGGGACAGCTGGAGCTCACAGAGTATACGGGATTTCCAAATCCAAACTATTAAATATTAATTGTTTACATTAGGAAGTTCAACCAACTAAAAAACTATAGATCATTCAAAGACGAACAGACCATTATATTACATTACATCTTTCAGTACGTATTCAAAATCTTTTCTTTTGTTAGTTTATCTCTTCCGCTCTCAACCCGGGGAGAATTTCACATTGACTAGAAAAATAAATCTACATGCATCACCGCAAGTGTTGCTCCCCAGCTAACACCATCTCTGGGCCGATAACAGAGATTTGCCTGCACTCCAATATCCACACTTTATTTCTAGATTGAGAAATATCCACACTTTTGTAGTATGTAGCAGCCAAAGTGAGAAAGCATTTAAAATGCTGGGATAATCATACTGAACGTCCTTGCAGGGCAGTTGTAAGAATTACTGAGAGAGTGCATGTGAAGTGCTTTGAATTCTCTAAAGCACTATGTAAACTTACCTGGGGAGAAAGTCTCCTTGAATTCCGTGAAACTTACTTCCAAGTATACATGCATAAGATGAGGCTGTAAGGCTGCAATCTTATGCACATTTATGTGGAACAAAGTTGCAGGATGTGGACCACCAGCTCTGTGGCTGATAAATACTGCTTGTGGAGGAAGGGGGGGCTGGCTGACCCACCACACCCTCACCCTTTCCTACCCAAAGGACCCAAGACCCCCAGAGATCTCAAGGTACCAGATTGCTAGCCTCAGCTGTCTGCAATCCTACTTGAATCTCTGTTCAGGGACTTGCCTTTCTGACTGTAACCTGGATTTAGTTGCTGGAACCACAGAGCAATCCACAAACACCATGTGGGATAAAAAACCAAAGAAGGTTTATTCTGGTAGCATTTTACAACAAGAATAGGGAAATGAGAGAAGCACACAAAATTAGAGAGAGACACTTTGGTACACAGAAATAGAGCTACAAAAATAACAAAACCTACTTCTTTATATCTCCCAGGCACACAACTCTGTTACCTGGGGGTCAGTTCTCTTCCAGGGTTGGATCCAGCACAGCCTTGCTGCCCGGGAGGACTACTACACCTACCCGAAGGTCCGAGATGGGTAGCCCTCCACAAGGCTTGCCTTTCCAAAGCCCTCATTCAGCTAATTTCACCAGGAGCTACCTGGGGTCACATCCTGAGGCCACCCGAAGGCTTGGGCCTCTCCTTGGCTTGCCGCCATTGCTCCAACAGCTGGCAGCCACGCGATGACCAAAGACAAAGAACAAAAACCACACGTTGGGAAATATAGCTCTTTCCCCCTCCCCTCCTCCTTCCCGTAGCTCTGCTGCCTCTTAGCCAATCAGGATGTACTTCACCTGGCCAGGCAGGGAGGGGAACTCATGACTCATGACATTTGCATCTGAAAGCCGGGTCACTGACTAGACCGGCTTTTCCGGACTTCCAGGCGCCATCGCCTCCTCCCAGCCCTACTTGGTTTACACATGAGGAGGCGTGTGTGTGCGCATGTGTGTGTGTGTGTGTGCAGGCGTGTGCAGCGTGTGTGTAGGAACCCTCAGAGGCTCTTTTTCTCCACACTGCTCATCACTCATACTAAAAATATTGTATTGTTTTTTTCCTGTTTTTTTTGAACTACAAATAAGATATGTGCAGTGTGCAGATCAAGCCTTTCTATACCTTTTTAAAATTTAATGTATTTCAATTTTAGACAGCAAATTAATTTATTATTAATTTATTATTAATTTATAATAACTTTCCATTTTATCAAGTTAAAAAAAAGGACCCGGGTCCTTTTTTTTTTTTTAACTTGATCCATTCATTCATATTTTTTTTCAAACTATATTTCAGGCCCTTACAGTCTGAGGGACAATGAACTGGCCCCCCGTTTAAAAAGTTTGAGGACCCCTGATATAAATGCTTTGAATTGCTATTGGACCTTATAAGATTAATTTTTTTTCATTAGGAAGGACTTATTATGATGTCAATTAATTATTACTTTGTGCACATAGTCTTATTTAGACAACGGCCCACTGTCTGTTGCCTATAAATATTAGCACAACTAAACAAGCCAGAGTTAAATAGGTTGTTCTCCTGGTTCTGCCTTTCAGATCTGTTTAAACAAGCCACAGCGAAAGATCTGTTTAAACACCACGCAGCCCAAATCCATGCATGTTTATTTGTAAGTTATACATTCCACTGAGTTCTCTAGAATTTATATCCAAGTAAGAGCACATAGGACAAATTGCAGCTTTATAGCACAATCCTTCCATATTTATGCAGAAGTAAATCTCACTGTATTAAATGGGCCTTAATTCCAAGAAGGTTGGGCATGTGTCCTACTTCACAGAGGACTGTCCTCTATTTGAGTCAGGCTCAAAAGATAAAGAACCATAAAAAGGGAGAGCGGCCGGGGTCTTGAAGTTTGCCCATCAGCAGTTAGCACCTGGTCAGCAAACGGAGCAGACACATGGCCACCTGGACACAGTCTCTTCCCCACTGTGGTGAGATGTATTGTATTTCTACTTAAATTACAGTAATTATTTCTAAATTTGCATCAATAGGTGAACAGAATATAAACTTGCTCCAAAGGTCTTTAAAAAGGACTGTGTTTTCATCGCTCACTGGAAGGCAAGCGGTGGTTGAACCAAGCCAACCTCCCTGGGGATAACATTCCAGAGTCATGGCGCAATGACTGAAAAGTCTTTCTCATGTGCTCACTTACCCCACTTCTGACAGTGAGTCAGTCAGGGAACACAGAGCAGGGCCTCCGATGCTGACCTGAGTGTTCAGGTAGGCACATATGCGTATGACAAATGGCAGCATTAATCAAGCAAGCCAAAACTGATTCAAACTGGAATTGGACACTGAAATGACACCTTATCTCCTCTGGTCTTACTATGGAAATTACACAAAAGAGGACCTGGCAAGGAATGCTGTGAGCTACTATTTCAGGGTGTTTATTCTGGCAAAGTACCACTGCATCCTCAGCAGGACCCCTTGCGCTACCTGGCTGTATCTCAAGATGACACCCATCCAACTACTGGCAATGTTTTACCGCCTTCTCTCTCCCTCTCTCTCTGCCAAGAGCATAGGTAGCCAGCAGCATACAGCAGGTAGCCAGGTTTGGGGATTGTCCTTACCCAGCTAGGTTTGGCCTTGATAATGAGAAATGCAGCTTCAAGAGGATGGCTTCCAAAATGATATTTAATGTATTCAAACAATTCCTCCTAACGAAGCCAGAAAAGTGAGCAAATGGCTAAAGCATACTCTGGTCCAAAAAGAAAAGAAGATATTCTGGATGTGATCTCAGCTGTCAAAAAGAATCAGAGCTGAATTTCTTTCATGCCAGCAAATGCCCCCTCTCTCCATAAACCTGGTGCATAAACAAGCAACAGAAGCCTTCCCTGCCGGGAGGTTTCCTCCTGTATGCATGGATTTACCACCACCTATAATTGAAAAGTAGTTTCTAAATAAAGACAGAACTCATTTCATTATCCAAAAGGAAGAGCAAGATAGGGGGAAAGGAGGCTAAAGCAAACCAAGCATGGCAGTTATCAACAACTCTTTCACACAGAGTGGATTGGTAACAAATTATGCATAATAATTCATTCAGATGCATATATCGGGATGCACAAATGTTATAGGCAGACAGCTCCTCTGCAGCTTTACTTAGGATACAATTCCCCAAAGTTCAGGCTGGCCGTAGCTCAGTGGTAAAGTACATGCGGCCTATAACATTTCTGGGTCCAAAACAGTCTAAGGGAATGAGAAATATAACTTTATTTTGATGAGCATCTAAGAATCTCTTGTACAACAACCTACAGGCCTATGGAACCACCTCAAATTACCAACTCCTTAATACTAAGGGAGTGTCAATAAAGCATACATTTTTATCATTACACAGGTGGTCTAAGGTTCAATCCCTGGCATCTCCAGTTCAAAGGCTCTAAAGCAGTGTTCTCCAACCTTGGGTCCCCAGATGTTTTTGGCCTACAACTCCCAGCATGCCCCAGCCAGCTACGCTACGCTGGCTGGGGCATGCTGGGAGTTGTAGGCCAAAAACATCTGGGGACCCAAGGTTGGAGAACACTGCTCTAAAGCCAGACAACAGGGCTGGCAGTCCTGGGCTGGATGAAACTTTGGTCAGATGTAAGGGAAGGCAGCTTCAGATGGGCAAGGCAGACAGCAGAGGAAGAGCTAGACAGGGGAAGAATGCCCTGTGATTGCAGCCACACATACACAGCCGGCTTAGTTGCAGTAGGTATGGGCCTGCCCTGGGGTCTGTGCTAAAGACTCAGGGAAAGCCATGGGTTCCAGGTGAGGGTTCTGAAAAAGAAGAGGTGACATCGTGGAGGTGTTCTGGGAGGTCGGTCCATGCATAAGGGGCAGCAAACTTATGCCACAATAGATGTATTAGTCTTTAAAGTTCTGCATGACTCTCTGCTTATTTTCTTTAAAATGCCCTGACATTTAAAAGTGCAAGTATTTTCTCTGGTAACCTATGAAAAGAAAAGTATAACACCGCATTTCGATCTCAAGCTGACTAGTATTATAAACCCAAAGCAGCACAGAACTCTTGCTGATGTAAACATATATTTATTAATAGTAGTAACCCATCCTGGGATATTCTTTATACAGCACACAGTCCTGAATAACGTTGGCAAAAATAGACAGGTTCCTTCCTCTGAGGAACTTACACACTCTCAGGGCGCAATCCTATGCATGTTGAGACAGGAAAAAAAGCCCTACAACTCCCAGCATGCCCCATGCTGGCTGGGGCATGCTGGGAGTCATAGGCCTTTTCCCTGTCTAAACAAGCAGAGGGTTGTGCCTTAAGACAATCAGTGGAGGAAACACCCAGGGATGGGGACTTGGACTCGAGGACTCGACTCGTGAGTCGGACTGAGTCCCCCCCTCTGACTCGACTCAGACTCGAGTCCCAATATTTTTAATGGGACTCGAGACTCGACTCGGGACTCGAGACCAAGGACTCTTCAACATCCCTGGGCTGTGCCAGAAGGAGTGGAGAGGAGCGTGGTTGCCGGCGAAGAGCGCATGGAAGCGAGGTGTGCCGCTGCTCGGCCACTATGGACAGCTACCAGGAGTGCAGCCCCAACAGTGTGTCAAGGTTTATTTTGATTGATGTGTTGCGTACTTGGGAGTTTATGGTTTATGGCCAGAAACTATTGGAAAAGACGGAGTTGGTAATAGCAACCCGAACGGAATCTTACTTTTGTCTATATGTGCAGAGCATAATCTCACTATTACAAACACGCTCTTTCGACAAAAGAATAAGCTTAAAACATCATGGCAGCACCCACGGTCAAAACACTGGCATCTTCTGGATTATGTAATTGTCCGTGTTAGAGATCGCCGTGATGTACTTCTTACTAGGGCCATGGTGAGTGCCGACGACTGCTGGACAGACCACCGACTAATCCGGTCCACAATGGTTATCAACATTGCTCCCCAACGTAGGCTTCAAGGAAGGAAACCAAGGCGTAAAATGAACATCCAAGTCCTTCAAGATCCTATTAAGCAAACTCATCTTCAATCACTTCTTAAGGAACATCTACCTACGGAACCTCCTGACAACATTGAGGACCATTGGTCTAAGCTGAAAACCTCCATTACTGCAGCTTGTGAACAAACTATTGGATATGAAACTAAGAAACATCAGGATTGGTTTGATGAAAATGATAATGAGATTAAATATATAATTGACCAAAAAAGGAAAGCCTTCCAAATATGGCAAAATGATATTAACTGTGCTGCCAAGAAAAAAACCTACGCTAGCGCAAAGGCTGAGGTCCAAAGAAGAACAAGAGAACTTAAGAACGCCTGGTGGAAAAAGAAAGCTGAAGAAATTCAACAACTTGCAGAATCTCATGATGCATGGGGCTTTTTTTAAGGCCACAAGGGCCATTTATGGACCAAAAACCTATGGTACAAACCCTTTACAATCAAAAGATGGCACCAAACTCTTAAAAGACAAAGAGTCTATTGCACTGCGTTGGAAAGAGCATTATTATGACCTTTTAAATCGTAAATCTAAGGTGGATAATGAGATTTTTTCGCAAATCCCACAAAAACAAATTAAAGAGGAACTTGCAATACTCCCCACTTTGGATGAAGTAAAAAAAGCCATTAATCAAATGAAGAACAACAAAGCTAGTGGACCAGATGGGATTCCTGCTGAAATCTTTAAAGAAGGGGGCCCCGAACTTGTACAACATCTTCATAAACTCATTGAAAAAATCTGGATAAGAGAAGAGATCCCAGAAGACTTCAGGGATGCCATAATTATCACCCTCTTTAAGAAGGGTGATAGAACAGACTGTGGAAACTACCGGGGCATTTCTCTCTTAGCAACCGCAGGTAAAATATTTGCTAGGATTCTCGCAAACCGTCTTCTATCTATTTCAGAAGAGATCCTCCCTGAAACTCAATATGGTTTCCGCCCCTCTAGAGGGACAGTAGACATGATTTTTACTGCACGTCAGCTCCAAGAAAAATGCCGGGAGCAAAATCAACCCCTTTATATGGCATTTATCGATTTGGCTAAGGCCTTTGATACTGTAGACCGTACAGCTCTCTGGACTATCCTTATGAAAATTGGATGCCCCAATAAATTTGTGAATATCTTGCGACTTCTCCATGACAACATGACGGCAACGGTTTTGGACAACAACGGCTCTCATGGTGCTCCATTTAAAGTGGGATCAGGTGTTAAACAGGGATGTGTTATCGCCCCAACATTATTTGCCATTTCCATCGCCATGGTTTTACATCTTGTCGAGGGGAAACTTCCCACCGGTGTGGGAATTATATATCGAACAGATGGAAAGCTTTTTAATCTCAGCAGACTGAAAGCAAAAAGTAAGGTAATTACAACCTCCGTTGTGGAACTTCAGTATGCTGATGATAATGTGGTCTCCGCACATTCAGAGGATGATCTCCAAACTATCCTAAATGCTTTTGCAGAAGCATACGAAAAACTTGGTCTCTCACTTAACATCAAAAAAACCAAAGTGCTTCATCAGCAAGTGCAAGCTAACCCTTTGGTGATGCCATCTGTCCAGCTTGGCGGGACAATACTGGAAAATGTCGATCATTTTCTCTATCTTGGCAGCTATCTTTCTGTTACAGCTAACATCGACAGTGAAATCCAGCATCGTTTGAGCGCCGCAAGTGCCGCATTTTCTCGAATGAAACATAGAGTGTTCGAGGATCGGGATATTTGTAAGAAGACCAAAACACTGGTTTATGAAGCCATTGTATTACCAACTTTATTGTATGCCTGCGAAACATGGACTATCTATAAACGTCACTTCCACCTCCTTGAAAGGTTTCATCAACGTTGCCTCCGGAAAATCCTGCGAATTACTTGGGAAGATAGACGAACAAATGTCAGTGTACTGGAAGAAGCAAAGACTACTAGCATTGAAAAAATGATCCTTCGACGCCAACTTCAGTGGACCGGTCATGTTGTTCGAATGCCTGACTGCCGTCTTCCAAAGCAGTTACTTTACTCCCAACTCAAGGATGGAAAGCGGAATATCGGTGGTCAATATAAGAGGTTTAAAGATGTTCATAAGGCTAATCTAAAAAAATGCAATATAAACATCGAAAACTGGGAAGCTCTGGCCCATGAACGATCTAAATGGAGGTTGGCCTTTCACAAAGGTTCCATGGACTTTGAAGAAGCCCGAGTGCAAGGTGAAAGGGAGAAACGTGCTAAGCGAAAAGCACGTCAAATGAATCCTTTACAGGACCATCTTCTATCTGGTAACCTGTGTCCTCACTGTGGGAAGCTTTGTGGATCTAGAATTGGCCTCCACAGTCACTTACGGACCCATCGCTAGAGACTACACAATCTTCTTTAGAATTTCCTCCTTTTATCCCGGAAGACAATCTTACTCGGTCACGAGTGATCGCCTGATGATGATGATGACTTGGGAGAGGCAGAAGAAGGACCTGAGATTACTCTGTGTGGCTGCGCTGAGTGTGTTTCTGGTTCCAGCAAGTTCATCACCAGTGGAGCGGGTGTTCAGTGAGGGTGGAATTGTGATGAGATCTCACCGTTCCAGAATGGGGGCCAAACATTTAGAAAAAAACATGTTCCTCAAATGCAACATGGATAAGTTTTAGGAAGTACAGCAAGTTTATTTTTTAAAATCATTTTTCTAAAATCATGCAACCTTTCAGACATTTTGGGTTTGGCTGCCTCTGCCTGCCTGTCTGGGGTTCCCAGCCTCCTCTGCCTGCCTGGTCTCTTCTTAACTAGTTCCACAGTTTGAATTGTCCAAGACAAAGGCCTCTGCCTGCCTGCTTTGGGGTTCCCTGCCTCCTCTGCCTGCCTGGTTATTTTGGGTTTTTCTGCCTGGTCTGTTCTTGCCTAAATCAGTTGCAGAGTTTTGAAATCTGAAGTAGCCTTATTTTGTTGGGCAAAACCCCCATTGATTTTAATAGGGACTCGTGGAGTCAGCTTTGGGAGTGACTCGTGACTCGTGACTCGTGAGTCACCATTTTGGACAAAGGACTCGGACTCGGACTTGAGACTCGGGTCCAAAGACTCGTGACTCGACTCGTGACTCGAGACCAAGGACTCTGGTCACCCTGGAAACACCAGAGGTGCAGGGGTGGGGGTGGAAGGGAAAGATACATGTGAGCAAATGCCACCACATCTGCTTAAAGTTTGGTTACAGCCAGGAATGAGGATGAGGGCCGCCATCCTATCCACACTTACCGGGGAGTAAGTCCCATTGCATTGAACTCAGTGGGACTTCTGAGTGGCTGTGCCTAGGAATGCAGTGTAAGAGAATAAGCCGATGGCCTTGCAGAAAAGGATTTCTTCTAGAAAAGGGTTGAAAGAAGATGAGAACTGTCACCATGGACATGTTCATGGAAAGAGCCCTGATAATAAGAGGTCTGATACTCACTCTCTCTACTGACTCAAGTAAAATTAACTTTCAGTGGGGTTTGTATTGGCAGAGTGTTTGAAGTTCAGGGTGCCTGATGTACAATGGAAGAGGGGGAAAAAAGAAAAGAAAGGAGTTCAGTCTTGGGGGAAAACAATGGTATCTCAAAACCAGAAACCTCATTAATTAGCTTTATCTACAGGTCCTTAGGGGGAACAGATTGCATGAAATTAGTTGATGTAATGGAATCTCTAAACATCAAAATGTGCAAAATTCACAACTATATTTTGAACTATAGACTACAGTGAAAATGCAAAGGAAAATATGCACTGTGCAGTCATATATCTGAAACAGTTCCATTCATATCTGCTTGCGCTTTAAAAAGCAGCAGTTGCAAAGGCATGGGGTCGGGGAGGAATCCCCTTTCTTTACCCATAAGTTACCCAGTGAAATAACACATGCAAGTGTCTATAGTCGATCATTTCAAAATAATTTCAAAACATTTAAGAGCCATCTGTGTCTCCTGGATAACCAAGGACTTTCTACAGCCCTGTTCAGCCCTCCAAGCCACTCCTTGGAAGCTGGAGCGGTGAGCAGAAGCAACTGGGGCAGTCAAGAAATGCAGTGACCTCCCAGTCATGGGCACTCCCTCCCTCCTGCTCCAAAGCGGTCCACAATGCAAAATGTGCCAGCCAGCCATGCTTGTTTTTGTTATGAGTAGAGCATCCTTACCATGCAACCCTTACTCCATTCATAATGAGCTTTATTTTGAGCTGATGTCGTGCTTTTGCATTTGTGTGGCAAACATTAATCAGAATAGGCCAGTAAGGCTGGTAACTGCTGTTGGCAAATACTCCAATCTTAATCTGTTTACTTGGTCTCAAAGAGAAACTGCTTTTCCTTCCTGACAGCTGAATTTTAGCCCAGTCTTAATTAATATTCCCATTGGTGTGTGTGTGTGTGTGTGTGTGTGTAATTAAAATGAGGAATGGGGGAGAAAGTCATTCAGTTTGTATTTTAGTGTGAACTTACCTAATTTCACACCTTTGACCCATTAAGCAAACCAAAACTCAGTTGTCCTTCGAAGTTCACACTTCTCTGAAGTTTGCAATTGAGTTAATTAAAAATGCATACAAAATGTGTCTTTTAGGGGAAGGCACACACAAAAATGCATATATTCGTGAAAATAACATTCAGAAATGCAGTATATGAGCAAGATTGCATTCAAAAATGTGTGTATTAGGCAAATTTGCATACAAAAATACATGTATCGGGAGAAATACACAAAAATGCGTACTCATTTCCATGAGAACTTAAAAAACAAACAGATTTCAGACAAACCAACCTTAAGATTGAAAAAAGGAAAAAGAGAAATGGAAGGGAGCTGAAACGGATAAGACTCATCAATTATCCCTAGGGATAACTTCCCAGTTCTGGTCCAAATACCACTACCCATCTCCTGCCATTCTCACTTGTACTGTGAACGTATGCTGTTACTTACTGGCGTTAGGCTCAACTGCCACATTGGGAGAAGGGTTGAGAGAGAAGTAGAGGGCGCACACCAGTGGAACAGGTGCCTGATGGGCATGACTGCAACTGATGCCACTGGAGCTAGTAACACTTTGTCTTCCGTGTCCTGGCAGCCAATCAAGGGGCCAGAATACCAGGACTCACGACAACACACAGGGCACAGAAGCTTAGCCAATATGCTGCTGCCTGCTCCCACCACACTACAGTTCCCAAGTGGCTTTGCATGAATGTGCCATGCATCAGAACATAACAAGTCGGTTTCAAGGCTGTGCTGAACATTCGTCATCAAACATTTGTGGAACATTCAGGGGAAGGAAACTCTCCACTAAAGATTGTGGGAGGTGGTGAAACGTTTGTGTGTGGGGGGGGGAAGCAAAAGTTTGTGAGGGGTTTCTTTAATTTACAATTTAAATGAGGTAGCCAAGGTTTCCTTTCTTTTCCTGTTATTTTTTTTTTCCTTTTAAAAAACCATTTTAAAGTGCCAAGAGGCTTGGCTCCAAGCCCGCCCAGCATCTGTGTGCTTTGAAAATGGCCAGGTGAATACACCCTGAGAATGATGTGATGTGATGACACTGTATGGTTGCCAGGCATGGCATGCATGCATGCATGGGGAAAAAGATGGCTGCCCCGGTTCCACCTAAGGGGAGGCAGTAAGGCTGGAAAGCCCCATATATTAAATTTAAAAGGGCTTTACCAGCTCTGTATCAGTTCCAAGTATTCTTTGTGTATGTGTTTACCAATGACCTTTGTCACAAATACATGGCAGAATGGTGGTATTGGATTTATCTCCCAATGTGAGATATATTGGATCAGTTTATTCTGCCTTACATGTCAAAGGTCACCCCAGTTCTTGATTCCATGAAAATGGTCTTTTATACATTGGAGGCAGGGATGCTATCGTTTCCCATGACAAACCCCAACCTGCTGCCCTCCAGATGTTTTGGCCTTCAACTTCCATCAGCCCTGGCTATGATGGCAGTTGTAGCCATGGCTGTAGCCAAAACATCTGTAGGGCACAAGGCTGGGGAAGGCTGTCCTAAGTATTCAGCCTAACAGTCAAAGTTTAACTAGTGCACATCTATTTCCACATCTCCATGTTGATATATACAGTATCTCCCTTCTGTACAATAATTACATGCACAGGAGTCCTACCCTCTAGCACAGTGTTCTCCAACCTTGGCTGGGGCATGCTGGGAGTTGTAGGCCAAAAACATCTGGGGACCCAAGGCTGGAGAACACTGCAGCAAATCTGACCAGCCTACACAGAGCTAGGCCACGTGAAAGGCCGACATGCACTGAGTTCATGGAAAGTCATGGGTTTAGCCCAACACACCCACTGCATTTGCACTGACCCACACGCCCTCTAGCAAAACCCATTTCCAAAAATGCTCATGAGAAATGACAAGAACAAATGTAGTGAGAGGATGAGAGCAGAGTAATATAACATTTTGGGACCCAACTAACCCGACAGCCTTTATTCCTAAGCAAAAGCAGCTTAGAGAGATGATTTGGAGCAAAATGCCGCAGGCAGGGAAAGGCTTAGGCACTCCATTTCCTTTGGTTCTAAATTGCCCTTATGAATTTGGCCTTGTTTATAAACAGTGACCATGGTGCAGGGAGTTGTTATAGATTTAATTAAAGATTTTTAGGAAATCTTACATTAAAAGAAATTTCTAAGCAATGTACAACAATACATTACAACAGCATAATTAAATACTGTATATTATTACTATATGCAGAAGACAGGATTACCTTCCTGAGAGTGCTTGTTGGAAAAAGGATATTTTCAGTAAGCACCAAAACCCCAGAAGGGTTGGCACCTGTGTAGCGGTAGGGAGGCCCAGAGAGTGGCTGCTATTGTTCTGCTCCAACTAAGTTCAGCTCTTTGCTATGCAAACATATAACTGATTACAGTAGGGAGAAGACAATTTAGCAAGCAAAAGCCAAACAGTTTTCACTGGGCAAACATGGACTTTCCAGAGAGAAGTCGGAAGCATAGCCAAGGTCAAACGCATGTGGTATCACTCAAGTAGAATCAGTCCAAGAGGCAGCATCAGACAGAAGTCCAAAGACTAATAACACAGAGGCCCAAACATTAGCCAAGGTCAGGGTACAAGATACTGGAGCTGAAGAAACAGCACTGTTTTCAGCAGAGGCTAGACTGATGATGCAGGCTTATATTACCAGAGTCTCCTGAGCCCCATCCAAGCCTCAGCTGCAGTACATTATTACAAGGCTTGTTCCTGCGGAGTTCCTTCCTCTTCAGGAGGCCTTCTTTGGAGTTGGGTGGTACTTCTTAAAGGAGTCCTACTGATTTGCCTTTTTAGGTGATGACACTCTCTGGGACAGGGTGGCCACTCAGCTTCTGTCTCTGAAGCTGAACTCCCATCTTCCTGTGGAGATGGACCTGTGCTCCTCTCCCCTAAGGGCCCAGGCTCCCCATGTCTCCTGACAGTGGGGGTTCCACGGCATTGTCTGTCTCAGGGAGTTCTGGCTCCTTGGAGGAGGATTCTTCCAGCAGGGTCATGACTCCATTGAACATAGCAACAGGAAGTTTGTGTTCAATGTGAATGGGATGGGGAGTCAATAAAGTGACTAGAAAGGGTGGTGCCTCGAGGGCAGCCAGAGACAGGCAAGTCAGCTGAAAAGTCTAGGTAAGAGGCAAGAAGGTAAGAGGCCTAGACTACTGTAATGCGCTCTACGTGGGGTTACCCTTGAAGACGGTTCGGAAGCTGCAGCTGGTACAGAACGCGGCGGCTCGCCTGGTTAAAGGCAGCCGCCGGTGGGATCACATCACGCCAGTGATGAAGGATTTGCACTGGCTACCAGTTGCTTGCCGAGCCGAATTCAAGGTGTTGGTTTTGACCTTTAAAACCCTATACGGCTCTGGTCCAGTTTATCTCAAGGAGCGTCTCCAGCAACACCAAGTGGGCCGCTCAACAAGTATATGAGCAAGATTGCATTCAAAAATGTGTGTATTAGGCAAATTTGCATACAAAAATACATGTATCGGGAGAAATACACAAAAATGCGTACGTACTCATTTCCATGAGAACTTAAAAAAAAAAAAAGATTTCAGACAAACCAACCTTAAGACGGATGGCCTTCTCCTTGTCCCTTCAGCCAGAGCAGCTAGACTGGTGGGGACGAGGAAGAGGGCCTTTTCTGTGGCGGCCCCCGTACTGTGGAACTCTCTCCCGAGTGACCTCCGCCATGCCCCCTCTCTGATGAGCTTCCGTCGCTTATTAAAAACCTGGTTGTTCAGGCGGGAATATGGGGTGGGTTAAGATTTTAAAATTTTTATATTGTTTTAATGTATTTTATTGTATTTATGTATTTTATTGTGTGTACATCGCCCAGGGTGGCCGGTTGCCGGGCAGATGGGCGATAAATAAATATTAATAATAAATAAATAATAAATAATAAGAAACAGTCCTATTATTTGGATTTTTTTCCCTTGCCATTGGGCAGACTCTGTACACTCTGGCTAAGCTTGGCTCCGAGTCCACAGTGAAGCACCATGCAATAAGTCAATGCATATCAATGTTATCACTGGGTGATTGGTTTCTGCCCAATTCAAACCATGACTGACTGGCTGACTCAGCTGCTCCTGCCTCTCCCTTTAATGTGCCTGAATGCAGTTGTACATTGATCCCTTATTCACCGAAGGATAAGCAAAGCCCTTCCAAACTGTCAAGCCAATGCCAATTGAAATGCAGCAAAGCCATTTCCCAAGCAGAGCTCAGCGCCTATAAATTTGCTTCTCATA
Source organism: Shinisaurus crocodilurus (assembly GCA_021292165.1). Lineage (NCBI taxonomy): Eukaryota > Metazoa > Chordata > Lepidosauria > Squamata > Shinisauridae > Shinisaurus > Shinisaurus crocodilurus. The sequence continues at coordinate 4,830,759 of CM037889.1, forward strand.
AACTCTCACTCACAGCCTAATCCTAACGGTCCATCTTGCAGCATTAAGTCAATGTCACCCACTGGCCCCATCACAAGCAAAGGTGCGGTGTGGTCGGCATCGTTAAAATGGCAGCCTCTAAGTCAAGAGCATGCTTAAGAAATGTAAATTGACAAAGATCTAGGCAGGGAATTTAGCCATATATCTTAATGCTGACTGTGCTAATGGGAGTAGGCAGCTTCAGTTTATAATTATAGTGCAACAAGAAAAGCAAAACACAGTGGGTTGGAACTTTCTGCCTGGTTGGCATCTCAGTGAGAGTCTGAGAAACGATTTCACCATTAAAGGAATGGAATGAAACGAGGGAGCACAATATATCTCTATCCCATGCCAATCTACTCATCCTGGCAAGACGGTCAAGGTAACCCATCACCAAGAATATCAGGCAGCAGGCTCTCCTCTACACCAGCCTCCATCATTGGGCTTATATAATTTCCATTGATCATAACTAGCCAGCCGCTGGACACAGCCGAGCAGCAGCCCGACAATGAATCAAGGAAGGATGGATTTCTGATCTATGTCAGTTTCACATGTGTTCCATTCATAAATCATTTCTGTTCAATTTTTTTTGCATTAATCTGCAGATTAAAAAAAAAAACCACTAAAAAATTGGCATTTAAATATGTACTTTTGAATATATTTTCTCATAAAATGCATTTCTAAACCAATTTCTTTTCAATGTACACATTTTAAACTGCATTTTACCCTAAAAATACTCATTGTGTATGCATTTTGGTAAGTTTTTTGAGCCAGGAATTGCATCACAACATTCAGAGAAGTGCAAATCATAAGGATAGCTGTGTTCTGATTAGCGCATGAGTCTAGGTAGTTTCCTTCAAAATGCAGCCTGAACAAAATTCTTGATACAATGATAATTCCCCTTTACTCAGCACTGGTTAGGCCTCATCTTCAGTACTGTGTCCAGTTCTGGGCACCAGAAGGGCGTAGACAAACGAGAGGGTTCAGAGGAGGGCAACAAGGATGATAAAGGGACTGGAAACAAGGCCCTATGAGGAGAGACTGAAAGAACTGGGCATGTTTAGCCTTCAGAAGAGGAGACTGAGGGGAGATATGATCGCACTCTTCCAGTACTTAAAGGGTTGTCACACAGAGGAGGGCCAGGATCTCTTCTCGATCATCCCAGTTTGCAGGACACGGAATAATGGGCTCAAGTTACAGGAACCCAGATTCCACCTAAACATCAGGAAAAATTTCCTGACTGTCAGAGCAATAAGACAATGGAACCAACTACCTAGGGAGGTGGTGGGCTCTCCCACTCTGGAGGCATTCAAGGTGCAGCTGGACAGCCATCTGTCAGGGATGCTTTGACCTGGATTCCTGCATTGAGCAGGGGGTTGGACTCGATGGCCTTGTAGGCCCCTTCCAACTCTACTTTTCTATGATTCTATGATTCTAATTTTCAAATGTCAGACTCAGTTGCCAGTGGTGTGCAAACACATCCCACTATAATCTCACAGGTGTTACAGGTTTTGGTAGTGCTTCAAAAACCTGGAAAACCTGCTTGACTAGAGACAACAGTGAAACAAAAGCAATGAGAATATGCCATGGAAAATGTTGCCTCTGTTATAATCTTCCGTTCTCTTAGAAACTATTGGTTGTTTCCAGCCATGGATAGGTTTTTTAGGTGGGTGGGGGGGTATTTGTAGATAATTACTAATTGTTTAAAAATAGATAAGTGTTTGGTGATATATAGTTGGAAAATGAAAAACTTCCATTGATCCAGGCGTAGCAATATTAAATATAATATCAGCAGATATTACAATTGCAGAGGCAACAAGACTTGCAGAGAATATAAGGCAGAGATGCTGCATGGCCAAACTCAAATAAATAATTAGTTATATGGCTGTTTAGTAGGCAAGGTACTTATTCACTCTTGCAACAGCATGGCAAGATGTCATTATTCTTCCCATTTTGCAGAGAGGGAATTGATGTTGGTGGTACAGTCAGATACTGGCATGTTCAAGGCCACCAAGTGGTGAAGACAAGAAACCAAATTTCCAAACCTCTTTAGAAAAACCTGGCTGCCAGATCACAGATGTGTGATCAACCATAGAATCATGGAAAAGTAGAGTTGGAAGGGGCCTACCAGGCCATCGAGTCCAACCCCCTGCTCGATGCAGGGATCCAGGTCATGTACATCCAGGTGATGTAGCTTTGGTCTCTGCCTGCAATATGGGAATAAACATATCAGCCTGATTCAAATCTAGTAAACCCAGCTGTGAATGTGTGCAAAAGTACTCTGAACACTTGAAATGTGCTGTATAAATATTATTATACTTCTACAATAAACAGCCTGAGTGGACAATGCAAGAATGAACCCTACTGGGCTATTTAGGAAGGATCTGTTCCAGAATCCTTGCCAGTATGCAAGAATCATTAGAATATGAACAGTTCCAGAATACTCAGTCAAAATATTTAGACTGGACCAACAGATAGGCACCAAGTCATTTAGCTGGCTGACATGTCTTGTACGAGATTAAAGTTGGTTTCCTGCTTTGGACTGTTTAAAGCAGTCTTCCCCAACCTGGTGCCCTCTAGATGATTTGGACTACAGCTTCCATCAGCCCCAGCCAGGAGTCTGGAATGCTGGGAGTTGTAGTCCAAAACATCTGGAGGGCAACAGGTTAGGGAAGGCTGCCTTAAGGCATTATAGATGGTTTAACACCCTTTGCAAATGCTCTCTGTTTCCTGGGATCCAATACCCCAGAACTCAATGTGCACTACTTCTACGGATATATGAAAATTTCATTTCAGTTTGAAAATCACTTGAAAATGCCAGGTTTGCAACCCTGATCACAAACAGGAGCGCATGTTCTCCAAAATTGTCCGCAAATTCCCAAACTTGCATTAACATTTGAAAAATGCACAACATTTGAAAAATGTGCCCTTTTCCCTTTTGAACAAACTGAAAAACAGGCTGAAAACGAGAACGGGAGCAAAGCCAAACCCATCTTTGAAATAAAGTTCAGTGAATTTCAGTGAGCTCGAGCATGCCTGGTTCTCCCATCCCAGCAGACCTGTATAGGATTGCACTGTGGGTTATTTAAGGTATTTTTGAATCGCTCTTCCACTCAATGAGTACTTGAGGCGGTTTACAATAAATCCATAAAAAACATAAAATTCAACCATTTCCAAAAACACAAAAGCAAAACTGTTAAAATGCACACATTACAATAAGGCAGAGGAGGGCCTCTAAAATCGAAGAGCAGCATTAATCACTAAGAATTTGGTGGAAAAATATCATTTATACCAGCCATCTAAAGGCCAATAATTTCTGCAGAATGCCCTACACCAGCCTTCGCCAACCAGATGTTTTGGTCTTCAACTCCCATCAGCCTCAGCCAGCATGGCCAATGGTCAGGAATGCTGGGAATTGTACTCCAAAACATCTGGAGTCCAAAACCAGATTGGGGAAAGCTGCTGCCCTACATTTTCTCTTGGGACACAAGGTATCAATGCCTGCTTATTATTTATTATATTTATATCCTACCTTTCTTCCATGAATATATATATATATATAGAAGGTTCCCAGCAAGAAGATAAAAGTTTCTCCCAGCCAGGCACTGACCAGACCCAGACCTACTTATCTTCAGCAAGGTTGCTGCATCCGGTGCCGCCTTCTGGGTATGCCTTAGGAGTCAACATGTAGCTAAGAGTGTCCATGTCTTCTAAAATCAATGCGGAAAAAGCTGAGAGAAAGCAGTGCAGGGACGACACAGAAAGAAGCAGGGCTGACTCAAAGCAAGCTGCTGCCTGAGGCGGAAGGCAGCAAGATGAAGCCTGCCCCACTCCACATACAAAAGCTAACCAGACGGCCCTCTGCAACTTACTTCAACGTTGGGGGGGGGGGCTTTGTCTTCCACTGTGCCTGAGGGCAACTGGCTAGCTTAGGTGACACAGGGCAGGCCACTTGGCTCACACACCTCCAACAGCTTGCTGCTGATTCCTGGTCCCAGCCCTGGATTAACCATTAAGCAATATAAGCACGTGCTTAGGGCACCAAGGGAAGGGGGGCAGCACAGGGTACCACGGATTTTTGCATTTGCATTTCCCCCCGCTTATAACAGTTTTGTTTATTTATTTTTTAAAAAATGCATAAAACAGTGATGAAAATTTGTATTTCTTTCTGTTGCCCTAGTTATAAGTACGGTACCGTAAGTAATTGGCTTATATTGCTCGCTGCTATTTAATGTTAAATATAATTTTAAAAAAGCAGTTTATATTTAATATAGTTGTGTGCTCTGGCCTTGAAGAAAACTGAGTTTTTAAGGTCTTATTTCACCATCAGCACTGATTGAGTCTTGATGTCTTGCTTGCCAGCTAAGCAATGGAGGGGCCGAGGGCGGGGGCACCAGTATTGGGCTGTGCTTAGGGCATCAGCTGGCCTTAATCGGGCCCTGCCTGGCCCCCAGCATCTGCTGCCCATGGAGGCTGCCTCACTCTGCCTGACAGCAGGGCCAGTCCTGGAAAGAAGATCTCTTCCCACGGAGCACTTTTACCCAAGCATCACATGAAAGCGACCAGGATTCATGCAAAGGATCTCAAGCGTTCGCAATTTTCTTCCCAAACCTTTCAAAAAATTTCCCTTCCCCTGCTTGTGCATTCCTCACAGCGACATCTCCTGAGCTCCAAAGCCGGCACGGATATAAACACATATATTCAGATTTGATGCTATTACAATGGCAGCGTGAAAGCTTTTATGGCATTAAACCTGCCCTGATGATCTCTTTATGGTTTTATAGACTGCATTCACTCTAATGAAAGGATGCCAAGGCTATGTTATCACGGGTAATTCACATTGATTTCCCCCCTCGCTTTCATGGGCACAGCATACAGATCACAAATGCTGAGGCTGTGTTTCAGTAGGAGGTCATCATTATTTTAAAGAAACATTTCTATTTTTCTAATTTAATGCAGGTGCAAGTGTAAATCTGGAACTCTAGTGTGTGGGATGTGTGTGTACCGGACTGAAGTGGGGAAGGAAGGAAGGAAGGTGGGGAACCAGAGATTTCCCTAAGGGGTGTGTGTGTCTTCCTGGATGAAGCCAAACCCTCACTCCCATCCCCCAAAGGAAGTACAAGTACAAAGGAAGTACAGGGAGGAAAACAACCTCCCTCAAGTATAATGGCCATTCTTACAGATTGGAGTAGGGAGAGCTCCTCTGGTGTCCATTCTTCACTAGGTTGACGTGAGGGAAGCAGAAAATGGCCGACAATAACTTAGCAGCCCAGGTGTCAATAAAGAGCGGGGTGGCTGATGAGGATATGCATCAGCTGGCTCTTGGCATCTCCTGAGCCTATTTCATAGGACAGAGATTTGCCCATTTTCCTTGGTGGAATGGGCAATGAGTCAGGAGGCTCCTGCAGGAAGAGAGGTTTCTTAAAAGTGCACTGGAAGGGAAGCTATGCCCAAAGTACCTCCAGTCCAGAGTGAATTTCCTTCACTTCCCAGGTAGCTAAATCCGCTCATAAATCCATCTCTTCCTGAGTGGTGGGTGAATGGGAGCTCCTATCCCTGTCCAGTTTAACCATTTCAGCTCTCAGCTTATTCATGGCAGACAACCAGTTTCTTGCAGTGCCTTCTAGATATCAAGACAAAAGAGAAGAACATATGATGTTTCCACAAATGAAATCAAGTGGACAGACACGTTGCGTCCAAGTGCAGTTCAAACTTGCTGCTTTGGGAATACCTCCGAATGGTAGAAATTTTATACTAGAACACTTCAGTTTGCCTGAAAGATGCAAGTTGCAGGACACGCCTCGCCAAGTTGCACACCCTTAAAAAGAACAGTGATGGTTCTATATTCTAGACCAGGGCTCTCCAACCTCGGGTCCCCAGATGTTGCTGGCCTACAGCTCCCAGCATACCCAGCCAGCATGGCTAATGGCAAGGGATTCTGGGAGCTATAGTCCAGCAACATCTGGGGACCCAAGGTTGGAGAGCCCTGCTGTAGACACATGTCTGTGGTGTTTCATGTGGTCCACAGTAGTTGCCCAACATTAGAAATGAAGGGCTTTCCCCCCTTTTCCTTTTCCTTTTTTAGTGACATTATATAGCTGACACTGCAAAGGAGAGGAAACATTCTCATTTGTGATTACATCTCAGGAAATATTAAGAGGATTTACATAGGATATGCTAAATGTTCAAAGCACTCCACACAGGCAAAGTCTAATGCCCCCACCCGGGTGCTTTGGACTAAAACATCCACCATCCCTGACCACTGGCCATGTTGGCTCGGCCTTATGGGAGTTGTAGTCCAAAACATGGAGAGCACCAGGTTGTCTACCCCTGAATGTTACAAGAGACCTGTATATTACTGGGGGGGGACGGACGGACGGACAACGACAATAGTTTCACATTCATGTAAGACGAATTCTTCACTGAAAACAAAAAAAAGTGACAGAGGATGCTTCTAGATTAGGCTTTTATTGTGCCATTGCCCTGTCTCATTCATGGAATTTTTATGGGGGTGGGTGGGTCGAGACATCATCATCTTTCAGCTGTAACCCTCCGGTGTTTTCCCACTGCTTCTTCCATGTTTTCTCTTACCACAGAAAATCAGTAAAGGAGAAAAAGAAGAACTGCACAATGTCTTCTGATTAGCAGCGCTAGGAACCCTCCATCTGAAAGCACCGCTAGACTAGTAATAGCTTCAAAAAAGCAAAACCAAGGCTAGATATCGGCAAGCAGGCCCCTGAGACCCACCAAACAGCTGCAAAGGACCCCCTTCTGCACCAAGGGTGCAATCCTGTCAGGATGCCCGTAAGCCCCTGAACCCGGGGCTTCATCCAATGCAGAGAGGCTGGAGCGGCAGTGGCAATCTTCACCTCCCTGTCCCCCCCGCTCTGCATTTTCACTAGACGGGCTTTTCCACCTGCCTAGCAAAAGTGTTTTGGAGAGGGAGGGAAGGAGGATGGAGTGGCTTCAGGATAGCTCATATCCTGGCCACTCCAGTCTCCTCCCCTCCCCAGCTGGCAAACCACCCCCTTTCCCTCCCTCTCCGAGGTTGCTTTTCTGACCTCGGAGAGCAGCCAGCCGTGGCTCTTTCTGCACTGGCTGTGAGGGGAGGGCGGGGGGCTCAGAGTGTTGGGTTTTGCATAGGCAGAACGAGATTACCACCTGACATCGAGATTATCACCTGACCTGGTGGGTGTCTCTTGAGTTCAAGTACACAAGGTCTCTAGTCACGAGACATAGTCTCAAGGTGATATGACTCAGCAACCTTGGACAGGTTTGGGATCAACATGTTGATGAATAGGTTATACAACTGGGGTGAGTAATATCCTATTTATAGGTGCAGGCAGGGTCTGTGGTATAAAGCTAACACACTTGCTGATAGCTTCACTCCTCGCTTCTCCTCCTTGCTGTCTCTCGTCTCAACTCGACATGTCGACTTGTTCTGGACTTCACTTCATCTAGCCTTACCACTGGGGTATTGGATTTGTATCTGCAATGATGTAGTGAGTAGGAAATGCATTGCTTGCCTTAATCCCATGTAATTGGGTCTTACAAATAAACTCTTTAATCTTTATTAACTGCTGTTATCTCCTCCTTCTGCCTGCGTGACTGGGACTGAGGGTCACTGGCTAGGGAAGCTTTTGAACCCGGGTCAGTCCAGCTCTCACACAGAGCTCCAATTCCCAGCTCATAGGTCAGAGCGCTGTCCCCGGCCTCAGAGCTGGAATCCAAACTATCCTATGCCCTTCGGACAATGTCTAGGGGCCATAGGATCGTTCCCTAAAGGGACATCTCTCTCATCGAAGACAACATCAACACTTCTAAATACAACTGTTCCGTCACCAAGCCCTTTCCTGTATTGGACAAATAGAGATATACCATTGCTATCAACCGTGTCAGTCTTTCCTCTTCCATGCCATACCCCTCTATAACTCCTGCCTGCCTAAACATTAAGATAGATTGAATATATATGAAGAGGGCCTTAATGGACCTTAAGTTAGACTAACATGGGAGTAGAGATGTAAAATTTCAGGAAATTTTGAAGCCATGGGGGGGGGGGAATGGAAAAATAAGCATTATTTATTTTTTTTAGCACCCTTTACAGATCTAAAGTCACTTTGGGTGCAATCCTATGCAAGTTTAGACAGAAAAAAGGCCTATAACTCCCAGCATGCCCCAGCCACTATGCTGGTTGGGGCATGCTGGGAGTTGTAGGCCTTTTTCTATCTAAACTTGCATAAGATTGCACAGTTTTTTTTTGCTTTAGAGGACAGCCTTCCCCAACATGGTGCTCTCCAGGGATTTTGGACTTCAGCTCCCATCAACCTCAGGCAGCATGGTCTATGGTCAGGAATGCTGGGCGTTGTAGTCCAAAACATCTATAGGGCACCAGGTTGGGGGAAGAGCAGCTTTAGGAACATAAAGCGGCCTTTATGTCCCCAAAGTTATATTATGTATAACTTGGTTTGCTCGTAAAATTATCCTTATATATAAAAACTTTTCAAAGGTAACTCAGTAAATTTGTAATTTTTGTCTGAATAAAGTATACTTTAACATTTAATATGCCAAACATGATAATTTTCTGAACAAAGCAAGGTATATATAACATATTTTAGGTTCCCATTTTATGTCTGACCAGAGGAAACTTTAGCAAGTAGTCCCTGAAACATCTGAATCAACTCAGAAGCCAGAAGAAGCAGGAAGATCTGGAGGCAGAGAAAGACTAGTGTACAACATCTTTTCCTGTTTGTAAGGAAATTCCTAAATCTGTTCCTGTTTGTGGGGTGGAGCTTAGGGAAATCTGGTCTGAAGGAAAAGCTATTGAGATTTTATTTAGCTCGGGAAGAACTCAGCTCCAGAATGGTAAGCAAGCAACCATATTTAATTTAAGAACCTTCAAGCAATCTCAACCTATTATTTGAAGAGTGACATTTTATTCACTTTTGTAAATATTTTTTGTTAATCAACACCTTAGTTTTTGTTCTTTTTGAAAGGTCGTCTCTAGGGGTAGTGTCAATCCCATGCCTACACCATAGAAACCAGGCTACTGATTTTCTTTTAGGTAGAGAGAGCTTATTCTAGTGGCAGCAGTTTGTAGCTGAGGCAGCATTCCCTAGTGGTAAGGTATAATTGAGAACTTTATTAAAAACTGTGGAAGTGAGTTCTATAGACCCAAGCATCAAAGTTAATTTAAAAAAAGAAAAGAAACAGGTGGGATAACCCACATGCTCTTCCATTGTAACTGGTGACAGTGGCAGGATAACCTACAGTGTCGTTCCCCCCCATTTATTTATTTATTTAATACATTTTTATACTGCCCAATAGCCGAAGCTCTCTGGGTGGTTAACAACAGCTAAAACCATAAAATACAATATAATATAACTATAAAATTTAAAACCATAGATTAAAACAAACAGCAAGGCTAGCAGCAGTTCAAATTACAGCAACAGTTAAAAACTACGAGATAAAGATGATTAAGATGATTAAAAGGATTAAAAGGATTAAAATGTCTGGGAGAATAAAAAGGTGTTCACCTGGTGCCGGAAAGAGTACAATGTGGGCGCCAGGCGAGCCTCTATGGGGAGCTCATTCCACCAACCGGGGTGCCACAGCAGAAAAGGCCCTCCTCCTGGTAGCCACCTGCCTCACTTCCTTTGGCAGGGGCTCTCGGAGAAGGACTGCTGATGAAGATCTTAAGTGTCCGGGCAGGTACATATGGGAGGAAACGATCCTTCAGATACCCTGGCTCCAAGCCATTTGGGGCTTTGATTGAATGTGTGGGTTTTAGATTAGAACTACATTAACTGACTGCTACAGCATCTAACCAGAACAAGACCACAAACCACAAACACAGAATTCCGTAGAACAAAACCCAAACGGTCAAGAATGCACATTTTCTTCCATATGGTGATTCTACTCACACATTGGGAAACTGAGCATGACTTGGAGCATCCCTAAATGTCTATCAGGAAAAGATACATTAGATCAATAATGTTAATAAGGAATGGAAGAGATAACTATGCTTGGAATCTTACAGAGAGGATTAACCTCCCCCCCCCCATGGCTTCATTATTTTCAGACATTTTACATATCCAGTCTTTCTATAAAACTGTTCTTATTACATAGTTTTAAAAAATCAATTTGGGGAGAGTAAAGAAGGCTGGGTAACAATATATAAACAGCTAGTCATAAATTCTAAAAGAAAATATTTCATAATCCAAAACTGTTGAATTTTTCCAGAAAATAACAAAAATGGTCCTTGGGGGGCGGGGAAGGAAGCCCCCCCAAATTTTTCCCCAGGCCTTCACATCTCTACATGGGAGACAACCCAATGGCTTTTTCTTGGCTTCATAAACTGAACCTGGCTGACGTATGTACCTACCAAGGTATTGGGCACCACCTCTCCCCTATGCTGGACTCAGCCATCCACTACCAGGTAGTGCTGCTACCTCCTCTGGCTGGAGAACGTTCCTTTAGTGCCTCCTGCTCCCTTTGAGCCCACGACATGCAGCAGGTCGGCGGGGAGGGTGTGTGCCGTGAGCTCGTTCCTCTCACTTGGCACAGGTCTTCAAAGGAGGGGAGGTTTTTTTGGGGTGCAGCCTTCTCCCCTATCAGGCATCCATGATGCAGTTAAGTTCCCCCCGCTGGAGGAGGTGGAGGCAGTCACAGCGGTAGCTGATGGGCGAGTCCAGGACACACAACCCGCCTGAAGCGTACAGGGTTGGGGGGCAAGAGAGACACCTGAGCAACATTCGATTAGCTGATATATGTATGTATGTGTCAGCTCGGGTGCACGGACTGAGACACGCTTCCACCCACCACCATGGCAAAGGAACCAACTGTGGGTTCTTTTATGCCAGGGATGTTGAGCCTCTCTCAGTCCGAGGGCTGAATTCCATTTCAGAGAAGCTCCTGGGGATGCATTCCAGTGGTGGGTGGAGCCAAAGGCTAAAGGGGCAGGGCCAGAGGCAAAGGGGTGGGGCCAAAAGACCAGCATGTTTTAGCTTAAAGCTCATACTGCCAGTAAGTAAGCCTCAGGAGAGGCATCTCAATCATTTAGGACGGGGGAAAAACTGCACAAAAGCTAGGTCCTCTGGGAGGAATTTACTCCAGTCGGCCAAGACTAGGCTGGCGAGGACTACCCAGAGGACCTTCTCTTCTGCTGCTCCCAGACTGCGGAACGGCGGCCTGTCGGAGGGGGCTCGTCAACTGGACAGTCTTTTGGCCTTTAAAAAGGCCATAAAGACTGACCTCTTCCGACAGGCCTACCCAGTGGAATTTTAAGAGTTTTAAAGAGTTTTTAGGATACTTTTAAAGGTTTTTAAGAATATTTTAATAATATTTGCTGTGTTTTTTAACTACTTATGTATTTTGTTATGGTTGTTCCCCGCCTCGATCTGAGTGGAGAGGCGGATAAGAAATAAAATATTATTGTTGTTGTTGTTGTTGTTGTTGTTGTTAGGAAACCAGCAAATGATTAAGAGTTGGGGGAAATGGGGTGGGGCAGGGGAAGAGGGCATATTAGGACTCCAGGAGGGCCAGGTTTGGCCTCCAGGCTTGAGGTTCTGGATCCCTGTTTTATGTGATATCTCTTTTTGCCGTAGCATGACTTTAATTGGATAACAGCCTTATGTACAGCATTTCTATGCCACCTTTCTGCCAATGCACAGAAGGCTGGCTTACAATCTCATAGGCATGATAGAAAAGGAAGAGGAGATGGAAACAAAGGAAACGAACAAATCTGTCTTTCCTTGGGGGACAGGCTGTAAAATGCTCCCCCTCAGCAATCTCTCTCTTTTCTCTGTTATGCACACACAGTGCCAGTCCTTAGGATTAACTTAGGCTCAATTAAGGCTGGTTTGGTCAAATACATATTAATATATTTCTGTCAAAGAGAAATACTAATTTTGTTTATGGGCTCAGATTGGCTCTTGGGAGCTACTTTGGCTTTGCAATGCCATTCCAGCTCGACTCCTGGATGCGTGCCATCAGCAGATTCGTAGGGTCCTGAATTACTCATTTCTGATTTCCACTGGGAGAGATGTTTATTTCTCACAACTTGTTGTTCAATCAAAACTTTTATTTTCCATGTCACTTTGGTTCAGTAAGCCATGCACACTCTCAAGCGACGGATCGATAAAGCTGCGGCGGTTGCTTACTGCGCAATCACTTGACATTCAGAGGCATCCAGCACCATGCAAAGGTTGACCCATCAGGGGGAAAGTGGGCAAAGAAACCAGTGAGATGGGACATGGACTGTGCAGTGCTTTGTCTCATGCCCACAAGACCCAGGGGCCCACAGAGAAGCTTCCTCCCGCTCCCTTTCAGGAAAGGCAGCTTTTTTTTTTATTCTCGGCTATTAGAACAGTTTTGATACAAAGACAGAAGGGCCAGAATCCAAGGACCAAGTGCTAATTGTCTTTCTCTGGCCAAACTCAACCTACCCTCCTCAGTCCTTTTTCTTCTTGATCCTTCTGCAACCACTGACTATAAAGGAAGTTGTTGTCTGTTCTCCTCAACTGGACTTAAGTGGTCAAGGCTTCTCCACATGCTCCTCTCATCTCTCTAGCTGCTCTTTAACCATCTCCTCTTCATCAGTCTTGTTCCCCCATCAGTCTTGCTCACAACAGACCACAATTAGTTCTTGAACCCCCCTATTTTGTCTCCAGGGGACTTCTATTTCGGCGGGGCTCCTTTTCCATTGCAGGTTCTGCAGGCTCTACTTGGAGCTTCATAGGAGCTATCCATGGTGTTGAACTCCGTCCCCACCATGGATAGCTTCCACGAAGCTCCAAACAGAATGTGATACGGCCTGTGGCTCACGCTGGCTCAGCTTGTCTGAGCGTGGAAAGCTAAGCCGGGTCAGGCCTGGTTGTTACTTGGATGGGAGACCCCTCCTCTAGTTTCCTGCATTCAGCAGGGGGTTGGACTCGATGGCCTTGTAGGCTCCTTCCAACTCTATGATCTATGAAATCTATGAAAATAGGAGTCACCTGCTTCTCTCTCTCTCTCTCTCTCTCTCTCTCTCTCTCGTGAGCATTCTCATATCTCCCGTAGGCATTCTGCTGCCAAATGACTCTCAAATCTATTTCTCTCTTCACACTCTCTTGAGCCAGGGGTGGGAAACCTCAGGCCCGGGAGCCAAATCCAGCCCTCCTCGGGTCCCAATCTGGCCCTCAGATGTCCCCCAGAAAGCCATACCCCCTTTCCCCCAACCACTGCTCATTTGGTGGCTTGCCCATCCTAAAAGGTTGCAATGCCTCCCCTACAGCTTAGTTACTGGCAGTAAGAGCTTTACGCTACAATATTTATTTTTTATTTTATTTATTATATTTATACCCCGCCTTTTTTCCTTAAAGGAACCCAAGGCGGCTTACATAGTCCTCCTCCTCTCCATTTTATCCTCACAACAACCCTGTGAGGTAGGTTAGGCTGAGAGTCAGTGACTGGCCCAAAGTCACCCAGTGAGTTTCATGGCCGAGTGGGGACTAGAACCTGGATCTCCTGAGTCCCAGTCCAACACTCTCACCACTACGCCACATTGGCTGGTATGGGTTTTTTTTTTTGCTTCACCCCTCTTGCTTTTGGTTCCTTTGCCTTTGGCCACTGGAATGCAGCTTTTCTGAAACGGAATTAAGCCCTCAGGCTGAAAATGGGTCCCCACTCCTGGCTTGAGCCCTACAGAGGCATCCAGGAGGTATTAAGTATGTAGGGAGTGCAGGAGCATACATGCCACCCTGACCCCACCATCCTCTTGTTGATCTGGACAGCGTGCAGGTGCTTCTACAGTCGTTCGCTTGAATGCGAGTAGAGGCCTCCAAACGGATGGCAGCCCTGATAGCTCCAGATCCCCAATCATGAGGAGGCTTTGACGTGTATTCAGCCAAATTCATGTACAAGCCCCCTTCGCACTTCCTAGATCAACATGGGAAGTTTGGGGCTGGAGCCAGTGTGGACAGACACATTGGGGGCAGTGGCGGTGTGCACATTCCCGCGCTCCCTACACACTTAAGCCTGTACGTGTTAGGCTGGATGACTGCAACGGGCTTTCGTCTCATCAACTTTACTTCATAACTGTCCCAGTGTTATTTCCTATTAAACATGATGCAGATGGAGTACTTCCTCTTTCTACTCAAATCTCCTCCTGTCCCATTCTTCTTCATTTCTAGTGGATCCCTCCTGTCCCTTGGACTAATGACCATTGGGCTATCTTTGATTCTTCCCTCCTTGTCCAAACACCCCAATGGTCTCCAGTCTTGCTGCTTCCTTCTCTTCAGCACCTGCAAGATCCGCCTCTTCTCTCTATCCTCACTGCTCCTAGTCCTTTCAGCAGTACCTCTCATGCAGAGAGCTGTAAGTGCCTCCATGCTGGCTTTGTTTCCTGCTATACCACTCCTCTTCATTCAACGTGATGTGCTTCTGTTAAATCCAGTCCTCTTACCTCATCCCACTGGCAATCCAAAGTGCTGGTTTTAACCTATAAAGCTATTCACAGCTTAGGGCTGTGGTATCTGAAGGACCACCTCTTCCCATACATTCCCACCCATGTGCTGAGGTCATCTTCAGAGGTCCTGCTCCAAGTGCCCTCCTCATAAGAAGGCCTTTTCAGTGGTGGGCCTCCCCAATGCGGAACGCCCTCCCAGGAGATGTCTGCCTAGCACCTACATTGTTGATTTTTTTTTAGTGCCAGTCAAATACCTTTTTATTATTTCAAGCCTTTTCACTTGCTATACATTCTATTGGCTGGGATCCATCTTAAAGTTGTGTCTTCAAGCTATTTCCATCTCTGTGGATGCTTTTCAACATTGCTAGTATTTGTTATCTTTGATAATTTAGTCCTCACTATTCTTAGCTTTGTTTTTTGTTTATTCGTGTTTAACTGGATTTTGTTCTACAGTCATGCCTTGGATTGAGAGCATAATTCGTTCCAGAAACGTAATCCAAAACACTCTTATATCAAAACGAAATCCCCCCCAAAAAAATTGTACAGAGATTTTTAATTTAAGCCGTACTACAGTGCTTGTATTGCAAGACGTCGCTTGTATATCAAGTAAAAAAAATAATTAAATAAATATTTAAAAATGTGCTTGTCTTGCAAAACGCTCTCAAACCAAGTTACTTGTAATCCAAGGTATTACTGTATTTTGTACTTATGTATGTTGCCCTGAGAGCTCTGGTTATAGAGTGACTCACAAGCTGAATGAATGAATATGTAAGTAATACAGATATTCCACACACTTCGAGACCTTCAGGTTAAGGCTCCCTGGCCAGGGCTACATTTTGTAAGGTTGCAGCATCATGTTTTCAGATGTTTCAAATATTTCCAGCCCCCTTTCTTCTTCCTTGGATATGGTATTCTTCTATTTTCTACCTGAAAGGTGCTCTGAACAGGATAGGCACTCTTTGTTATTATTTTATTTTATTATGATGTAATATATTCCAGAACTGAGACCTCACAGTGAAAGCAGGTTCTGGAACTACATTCTGGTGAGCCTCCCTTGCTTCAAATTAAGCCCCGGCCTTGATCCAAATCTTACCAAGATAAAAGGGTTTATTTGGATCAAGCCTTGTATTAGCTCTACATCTTGGCTCTCCCACAGGACAGATTAATACAGGTTTTAAGCTCCCATTGCCTAGAATTGAAAGGGAAGACACTTCAATAAAATGCCCAGAATCCCTCTGATATTGGAGCCTTAGCTTGTTTTATCTCCATGACTTGTACAATAAATTCCCTACCACAAAAATTAGATTCTGGGTGGCCAAGAGCCAAGACCACCATCCTCCAATATTAGCTCTCCACAATCCCACTCGGTCCCCCTCATAGGCTTCTGACTAGGCTTTTCAAGGGCTATTAAAATCTCATGTCATTTATCTGCCCGGTTGTCCTTTTTGGATGAAATGTCTTAGGAGTTCATGGATCTGATCTGTTGCTGCTGACATACAGGTGCATACTTCATACAATTAAATGTTGCAAATCCCTCAGCGAGTGGGGGATTTGTTGCTAGGCTACTGAACTAAGAGCCCTTTGGCTGAGGGACAGACAACTAAAAGATTAAGTCAAGGCCTCTGTTAAAAATTCAAAGTCTCTGTTTGCACGTCTTCTCTCCCCTCCCCCCCCCCCCAGCTGCTAGTGGTAGTGGCTGGATGTTTTCATGTGAATGGATGCCAACAGCAGTGTTATCTGGTGCTTTAAATAGTATACGTTAAGAGCACTGTACAATAGCTGGATTTATTTATTTATTTATTTTATTTCTATACCGCCCCCACAGCCGAAGCTCTCTGGGCGGTTCACAACAGTACATACAATAAAATGGATGAGATGAGTGAGGAAAAACAAGCATTAATTGGAGCTTAAAATCAAAGAAGTCATAGCTGGAATAACTTTACAAAGCCACACACAACAGGTAACAACAAGCACAGATAAAAGCTTAACACTCATCATTTAGAATTTCCTCTCCATACCATTTGGCACCAATGAAGTAGAGGACACCTGGGCACTCCATGTGGAACGTCATTCAATTACAGGCCTGTGGCTCACGTTGGCTCAGCTTGTCTGAGCGTGGAAAGCTAAGCAGGGTCAGGCCTGGTTTATTACTTGGATGGGAGAGCCCTCCTCTAGTTTCCTGCATTGAGCAGGGGGTTGGACTCGATAGCCTTGTAGGCCCCTTCCAACTCTATGATCCTAACGTCTTCAGTTAGTCCTCCTCATTCATTTGCTGTTCAAACAAGCATAGGTCATTTTCAAAAGGCTTCATTCGCATGTGGGGGGTGGGATCCTCCAGAATTGATCTATTCCTGTGATCTTCCTTATCTTAAAACATGTCCTGTTTCTGCCAGGCCTACCACATGAGTCAAATCCTGCCTTACCAGGAGTAGTCCTTTGAGTCAAGGATAAGGAAGCTCAGGTTAGCAGAGGAGCTGTCCAGCAGGGAGAGATGTCGATTCAGCAATGACTAGTCCAGTGTTCTCCAACCTTGGGTCCCCAGCTGTTTTTGGCCTACAACTCCCAGCATGCCCCAGCCAGCTATGCTGGCTGGGGCATGCTGGGAGTTGTAGGCCAAAAACAGCTGGGGACCCAAGGTTGGAGAACACTGGACTAGGCGATACTGAAGGTGGGGTCTGCAGAGTCCAATGAAAAGGGCAGAGTGACCTCCGGAGGCCACAGAGCTGGAGACAGTGCTTGTTCCTGGGGTTGTCCTCTCCCCAACACCTCTGGGTGAATGGTGTCTTCCAGGGTTCATCCCAGGGGTGATCCCTGTACCTAGTCTTCCCCCTCCTCAGTGTCCTCAGATCCTTCCGCTCATCGTAGAGCTCCTGGCCCAAGGATCATGACAGGGCACTTTTCAGGGATTTCTCAGTGGGGTCAATATCAGGGATGGGGACTCGGACTCGGGGACTCGGCTCGTGAGTCGGACTGAGTCCCCCCTCTGACTCGAGTCCCACTCGAGTCCCAATATTTTTAATGGGACTCGAGACTCGACTCGGGACTCGAGACCAAGGACTCTTCAACATCCCTGGGCTGTGCCAGAAGGAGTGGAGAGGAGTGTGATCGCCGGCGAAGAGTAAGGGTGAAATTGTGATGAGACCTCACCGTTCCAGAATGGGGGGCAAACATTTAGAAAAAATCATGTTCCTCAAATGCAGCATGGATAGGTTTTAGGAAGTACAGCAAGTTTATTTTTTTAAATCATTTTCCTAAAATGCAACCTTTCAGACATTTTGGGTTTGGCTGCCTCTGCCTGCCTGTTTGGGGTTCCCTGCCTCCTCTGCCTGCCTGGTCTCTTCTTAACCAGTTCCACAGTTTGAATTGTCCAAGACAAAGGCCTCTGCCTGCCTGCTTTGGGGTTCCCTGCCTCCTCTGCCTGCCTGGTTATTTTGGGTTTGTCTGCCTGGTCTGTTCTTGTCAAAATCAGTGGCAGAGTTTTGAAATAAAAAGGCACACTTGTACCTAGAATTTATTTAAGCCACACATCTGAAGTAGCCTTATTTTGTTGGGGGGAAACCCCATTGATTTTAATAGGGACTCGTGGAGTCAGCTTTGGGAGGGACTCGTGACTCGTGACTCGTGAGTCACCATTTTGGACCAAGGACTCGAACTTGGACTCGAGGCTCGGGTCCAAGGACTCGTGACTCGACTCGTGACTCGACTCGTGACTCGAAACCAAGGACTCTTCAACATCCCTGGTCAATATCAGAAGGCAAGCTTCCCTGAAAGGCAACTTGCCCACTGCTACTGATCTGTGTAATGCACAGATGCCCACGATACCCAGAAGGTACTGGGTGTGAACTAGAATGTGCTAGTTCTAAGCATTAGGCAGGACTCAGGTACAGAGAGGCAGAAGACAGTCAAGTCCATCTCTCCTGTATCCCCAGCAGAGGAGCAAGACCCAGTCCTTGATCACGAGCCAGAGATAGACAGCTGGGCATTTCAGCCCCCCAAACTAGGCCCCCGGAGACAGTTCTTCTGAGCCAACTCCGCTAGGAATCGTGTGTCATCACGCCAGACACCTCCCACTCCCCAACACCTTTTCACCAGCGCAGCGTACTACAAAACCACAGGAAAGATGCCGAAGTGCTTTACAAATGCGCTTCAGTCCCAAAGGTGGTCCCTTTAAGGATTTCTGCTCCTCAGTTATGTGGGTGGAACTTGGGAAGTGTTGCCTGGAAGGATGTAAGGCAGGGGTAGCAACTTTTTCAGACCCTGGGGCACACTTAACATTTTTTTCCAGGCCGGAGGGTGCATTTGTCCCACAGTCATGTGGGCCTGTGTGCACTTATTTTCAGGATTCTCTCTTTTTCTTGACCCTCCCCTTTCCAGGATCCACACTTCTCTTTCCCCCTTCCTCCTCCTGCTCCTCCCCCTCCCTCCTGCAGCTGCTCAGGGTTGTCTTCTCCCGCTGCCTCCCTTCTCACCCCCATCGATTGTTCCACCACACTTACCCCCATCTCTACTTCAGCCTCCCAACGCGCTCACCTCAGCAGCAATCTCCCAATCTGCTGACGTCCAGCTTCCTAGATGCTGACTGTGTGGGGAGGCAGAAGCAGTGCTGGGGGTGAGTGAGGGTGGAGAACAGGGGTCTGTGGAGGGCACACCTGGGGGGCTGGGTTGCCAAGCCTTGATGCAAGGTGTCTTTTGAAGCCCCCATCATGCCTTAGTTGCTCTAAGGAGGTCCAAGCAATGAAAGGGGCAGCAGGGCTGTGTGGTCTTTCCATCCCTGCAGTCATGCGGCTTCCTCACCCCTTCCCCACCCGCTCCAACAACCATGTATTGCGCATGGACATCTGCAGGGAGGACACCTACTCGCATGGGTTGCCATGAAAGCTGTGAATGCTGATTGGGCATGGTTCCAGCTCCCACAGAAGCCTACATTTCATTTCACTCATTTCATTTATTTCATTTCTATACCACCCCACAGCCGAAGCTCTCTGGGCGGTTCACAACACTGACTCTATACATAAAAACAACAATAAAAAAACATACAAAAATAGTTTAAAAAATTAAAAACCAAATTTAAAAACACAGTTTAAAATAACAATACAAAAGCCAATAAAACTGAGCCTACACAGGTGACAATCGCCTCCGTGCTATTCCAAGCTCCTAACTAGATGCCTTGGCATAGAGGGAAGTCTTAACCTGGCGCCGAAAAGATAGTAAGGTTGGCGCCAGGCGGGTCTCAGTGGGGAGCTGATTCCATAACTGGGGGGCTACCACCGAGAAGGCCCTCCTCCTCGTTGCCACCAACCGAGCCTCTCTTGGAGGTGGCAGTCGGAGGAGGGCCCCAGATGTTGAGAGTAGTGTCCGGGCAGATAGCGGTTGGGAGAGACGTTCCGTCAGGTATTGTGGTCCGTCAGGTATGCATATAGGCTTTCCTCTTCCATGTGTGGATGTGGGGGGCAGGCAAGGAACGTATGACGAGGGTCTTGCAAGCCCTTGTATCTGACTCTCTTGCTTCTCCTGAACATTGGACCTCTATCAACTGCCTCTCTCTGTCCTCCTTAAGAATCCAGATTCTGACTACCACCCCAGACATCTAGCTGAACCCCTTGCGCCCCAAACCATCCGTTGGCTCTGCCACCTCAGAACGAGACAATCCTTCTCTGCCTTGGATGCGCTTTTCAATAGGACTTTCTTCGAAAATGTGTCATCTGTTCTTGACTTATTATTATCACTGCTACTGGGTTTTTATTTTAGTTTTATTTTATTTTGTATTGTTTATGGCTGATGGTGGTTAGGTACTATTTGAGATTCCCTTTCATGGGACAGAAAGGCAGTGTATAGCTATTTTAATAAACAAACCATGAAGCCCAGTAGGTCTGACTGGCATGCAACATGCATGGATTGTGTGTGCCCTACAATGTGCTCCAGAATCTGATACAATACACAGGGCTTCTTCGGCAGACATCTCAATGTGGAAAGAATCCCCTGAAGGAAGAAAGCTTAAAAAAAAAAAAATCACAGTTCTAGTAGATATAGGATAGTACAATTCTTGAAGGTCTGTCAAATTCATGGCACGTCCTTAATAGACAGATACTTTATTATAAATTTCCTGGGGGGGGGGGGAAACAGTACTTCCAATTTCCCCAAAGCACAATCATCAGCAGAGAACATTCACTAGCAGATATCAGACAAATGCAGCGTATTGTCCATGCTTCTTTAAAGAATTACAGCTTTCCACAGGGAGCCCTCATGTAATGTGCTCTGCCATGATGACTAGATTACTCTTAAGTAGCAGGGAAGGTATTACTAATGTGATTAGTAAAACAGGGGAAAAAAAGAAGGCATTAATATTTAAAACATCTGTTAGCCTTGCCAGCCCAGGATGTAAGTCAGATAGTACAATCAAGGCTCTGAAAGGAAATTCAGAAAGAGATCTTTAAGGCTCAGGGGAGGAGAAAATGGCAGGAATTCAGCAATGTTTGTGTAGCACAATGGATTTAATGTCATTCCACTTTGTGAAATCAAGAGCCAGAAGAATTTGTGGGATTCACAATTTTATGTAAGCATAAACTGACTGAACATAGAATGGAATGGATCTCCCTAATGAAATATGTACATTTCAAAAGCTTGCAATGAGCTTTTTTTTTTAGTGGGAAATGCATACCAAAAAAAGCATACATTTCAAGCATACACAAAGAATGCATACATTTGAAAATGCACACAAAAATGCTATTCTCAATGGGGAAAGATGCTTACATGTTAGAAATGCATACAAATGATATGTAGGTACATTTAGAAAAAATGCATGCAGAAAGACTTACAAATTTCTGGCTGGAAAAGAGAGGTTTGCAATCTGATGCAGACCACTTGAATGGGAATGAGCTTGGTGATGGAAAAATAAGAATCTTGAAGAGGTCAAGCTTGACATATTCACCAATCCCCAGTGGAAGCACAGATTTTTTTTATTTAGTTATGCCTCATATTCTTTAGGACAGGGGTCCCCAAACATTTTGGACCCATGGGCACATTTGGGAATTTGAGAAACTGCTGTGAGCACCACCACAAAATGGCTCCCATGGAGGATGTGGCTAGTCACATAATGGCTGCCCTGGGGGCCTGGCTAGTCAAAAGCGAGCTAAAGAAGGGCAGGGGAGAGAAATAGTGAGGCTAGAGGCCGGGAGGGAGGAGGAAACAGCAAGGCAAAGGGGCAGAAAAAGAGCAAGGCTAGAGGCTGGGAGGGGGAGAAATAGTATGCAAAAGAAGTGGGGGAACAGTGAGGCTAGAGGCTGGGTGGGAGGGGGAAACAGCAAGGCAAAGGGGTAGAAGGTGGAGAAAGAGCAGAGCTAGAGGCTAGAAAGGGAGAGAAAGAAGACTGCCCTAACGTTTTCCAAGGTTTTTCTTAAAACAATTTTTTTTTTTAAGGGGGCAGAGCTAGAGGCTAGAAAGGGAGAGAAAGAAGATTGCCCTAACGTTTAAGGGGTAGAAGGTGGAGAAAGAGCAGAGCTAGAGGCTAGAAAGGGAGAGAAAGAAGACTGCCCTAACGTTTTCCAAGGTTTTTCTTAAAACAATTTTTTTTTTTAAGGGGGCAGAGCTAGAGGCTAGAAAGGGAGAGAAAGAAGATTGCCCTAACGTTTTCCAAGGTTTTTCTTAAAACAATTTTTTTTTTTTAAGGGGGCAGAGCTAGAGGCTAGAAAGGGAGAGAAAGAAGATTGCCCTAACGTTTTCCAAGGTTTTTCTTAAAACAATTTTTTTTTTTTTAAGGGGGCAGACCTAGAGGCTAGAAAGGGAGAGAAAGAAGACTGCCCTAACGTTTTCCAAGGTTTTTCTTAAAACAATTTTTTTTTTTAAGGGGGCAGAGCTAGAGGCTAGAAAGGGAGAGAAAGAAGACTGCCCTAACGTTTTCCAAGGTTTTTCTTAAAACAATTTTTTTTTTGAAGGGGGCAGAGCTAGAGGCTAGAAAGGGAGAGAAAGAAGATTGCCCTAACGTTTTCCAAGGTTTTTCTTAAAACAATTTTTTTTTTTAAAGAAAGAGCAGAGCTAGAGGCTAGAAAGGGAGAGAAAGAAGACTGCCCTAACGTTTTCCAAGGTTTTTCTTAAAACAATTTTTTTTTTTTTAAGGGGGCAGAGCTAGAGGCTAGAAAGGGAGAGAAAGAAGATTGCCCTAACGTTTTCCAAGGTTTTTCTTAAAACAATTTTTTTTTTGAAGAAAGAGCAGAGCTAGAGGCTAGAAAGGGAGAGAAAGAAGACTGCCCTAACGTTTTCCAAGGTTTTTCTTAAAACAATTTTTTTTGAGGGGGGAGCTTTGTGGGTGTCATTGGAGGTCTTGTGGGCACCATGTGTGTTTTTTTTAGTAAGCATGGCAATTCTAATAGGGAACCTAATTCTATTAGGCAATTCTGTTACACAATCCATTAGGCAAACCACTTCCATTCTCTAGCAAGGGAAGAATAATGCCGATCTAACTTGTAGAACTTGTCATAAGGACAACAAAGTGTACACAGAAGAACAGATCATTCTAAGCCGGGGGTAGGCAGAAGGTAGATTGGGATCTACTCGAAGATCTCTGGGTGATGCGCAGAATATTGGCAAGGGCTTTTGATCCCCAGTTGTTTAGCAACAGCAACAAAAAGTCTTTTAAAATATATTTTATTTAAAAGGCTCGTAGAATTTCTGATCTATAGTTACTCAAATGTAAATGTCTGCTTGTTTATGCAGGTCCTCCCAGTGTAACACTCATGGAGAACTGTATGTAGCTGGCTCCACCCCGAGACATCATTTTGTGTCTGGCTCTCACTGTTGGACCTTTGGGGTTCTAGTAAAAAAAAAAAAAAAAAAAGTAGACCATGCAAGCCTGAAGTCTGCCCACACTTCCCCTTTAGATGTTTACAGTGCTTTAACACTTGTATAGATGCAAAGTATTATATTTAAGGAGCACTAGAAATACAAATTTTATTTACTACGTTTATACACCCCCTTCTTCCAAGTAGTTCAGGGTGGGTATATATGGATTTATCCTCACAACAACCCTATGCGGTAGGCTAGCCCACGAGAACCAGGGTCAGGTCACCCTGCTCCAGCACTCTGTCCAATACACCAGACTGCCTCTTTGGATTTTGGCACAGTTGAGTGTGCAAAATTGCCCTTAGGAATAGATTCTGACATTTGCTGCGGAGTGGGGACCCTGGTTATATATTTGCTTAGTGTCCAACATTTTATCAGTGAAAAGAAATCCATCTCCTTCACAGGAAGAAAGTAAAGGAAAAGTTCTTTATAGCGAGGAAGCCAGGAAGTGGGAGAAACATGCCTCATCCCTGCTTTCTGTCTTGCATATCCCTCCCCAACCCTGGAGTCCTTAAGTTCAAGAAGTGCACTTTCCTACCGCTGAGATAACACCTCTTCTTCATTGTAGACCCCACAAATATTTCTTTTTTTCCGATGTATAAACAAACGAAATATCTCACAATAGGTAGGTTTTTGTGGGGTTTTTTTTTAGAACATCTTACCCCGCCTGGTGCCCTCCAGATGTGTTGGACCTGCAGTGCCCAGTATTCCCAGCCAGATGGCTGGGATTACTGGGCATTGCAGGTCCAACACATCTGGAGGGCACCTGGCAGGGGGAGGCTGTTTTAGGACATGAGGAGCTTAGTAAGTACCAGCTGCAACATTGTTAGATCTGAAGCAAGGGATTCCAAAGATCCCAAAGCAAGGAAGCTGCTGTTTCACCAGCCAAACGAGTACAGGTATGCATACTCAAGTACTGCGTAAACACTCATAGCTACACTAGCTAGTACAACAAAGGAATACTTGTACCTACTGGAGGGTACCATATGTATTTGTGATTGACAACACGGGGCACATTCACAGTACCACTTCCTGTGAATGATATTCATAGTATATCAGCATCACAACACACAAGCCAGGGTGAGGTGGGTGACGAGGCGTCCTGCAAAAAGGAGGCTTCTCTCCCCACCAAGGCACCTCCTGCTGCCAGTCAGCAGCTCCCACCGATTCTGTACCAATCTCAGTCTACCATCTGAACCAGCAATGGATCTATTCCTGCTGAAGCAGCCAGCCCATAAACACTACAGGGGTAAAATATGCTGAAATAGCACCCATGACCTAAATTTAAACGCACTGGACATACCCATGGGATTGGATCCAGGATCCGCCTTCCATGAGAAGAAGGGACCTTCCGTGAGAGGAAGAGCTCTGCTCACAACAGTTCCCTCTGCCCTGATTTTGGGGGTCCCCCCCCGAGTCACCCCATTCTGCAGGGTCCCCTGACTCTCTAGCATTTTCAGGGGAGCAGAGGGACTGCCATGGGAAGGGAGCAGCAGGGAAGTCCAGCTTAAATCTGCGTCCAACACCAAGTGTCCAAAGTGGACCATCCTCCTCACCTATGAGTATATATATATTTTAAAAAATGCAATATAAACATCAAAAACTGGGAAGCTCTGGCCCATGAATGATCTAAATGGAGGTTGGCCTTTCACAAAGGTTCCATGGACTTTGAAGAAGCCCGAGTGCAAGGTGAAAGGGAGAAACGTGCTAAGCGAAAAGCACGTCAAACGAATCCTTTACAGGACCATCTTCTATCTGGTAACCTGTGTCCTCACTGTGGGAAGCTGTGTGGATCTAGAATTGGCCTCCACAGTCACTTATGGACCCATCGCTAGAGTCTACACAATCTTCTTTAGAATTTCCTCCTTTTATCCCGGAAGACAATCTTACTCGGTCACGAGTGATCGCCTGATGACTGGGGCAAATAAAACCCATGCCCAATTCCTTTGAAAATGCCCACACACACTTTGAGCAGGGCATTTACACTCACTCCCTTGGGGGAGAAGGGCCTTTCTTCTTCTGTCAAAGGCTGGAAATTTGGGGCGATGGAATTACTGCAGCACAATGCTGTAGTACTGGCTTGATGGGGAAGCTACTGCTAACTCTCCCCAGCTTGCACCTCCCCTGCTGAGTTCCATCTGCAACCTCGCAGCTCTGTTGTGGCAGAAGAAAAACTGCCCATGGGGGGGGGGGAGGCTTTCTCAGCACAGAATCTGTGTGACATGCAATGCTAGCGCTGACCCAAGAATGGCACCGAAAGCCAGGGCAGGAAGTAGCTAGCTCCAGGGCTGCCTTATGAACACACACACACACACACACACACACACACACACACACCCTGTGCCAGCATCACATCTTGCTGTGGACTGAGCTAAAAGACAAACATGCTGTGCGATCCTACATGTGTTTACTCAGAGGTAAGCCCCAGCTCAATGGGGCTCACCCTCAAGTAAGTGTGCAAAGGATTTGCAGCCTTCATCTAAAGGGGGATCAGGTTGGGGAAGCCTAAATTATTTAGACTCTCACAACCATAATCAAGAGCCTAAATAACTGCTCAGTTTAAAAGTGCTGAGCATCCAATAGATTCCATTGACTTCAATGGCAGCCAATATGTACTCAGCACTTTTAAAAACTAAGTCATTTATTTTCATGCCAAGAATGGATTTAGGGGTCTAAGGGCAGGCAGTAAATATCTAGATATTTATCTACAGCTAATGCTATCACTATCTATCTATATAATCGTTGTATCTTGGATTAAAGGACACAGTCAACTAACCTCGATATCCACACAGGAATCAGGAGATTGTGTCCAACACAGCTGTCATGATACATTTTGCATTTTGATATAAAGTTGAAAACTAAATGCTCAAGCTAATGTTCATCAACAAGTCGGTGAGATCAGTTCCACTGGAAACGGGTTTCCCATCTGTGGATCCCAAGAATGCTGCATGCTAGTAGGGAACTGTCGGGATTTAATTTCTATTTGCTTCTTGCCTGGGGTATTTAACATTTTTAGTAAGTCAGCTGCTGTGCAACCTGCCAACCAACCTTCTGGTTCTGGGCACCTGAAGATATTTTAGGAGCCTAAAATAGACTGAACTGGGTCCCCTCCCCCCGCCCACCACACAAAGAACTACAAATGGCTGCCAAATGGGACAGGTCTCCTAACATCACCATGATTGTTTGGAGCATCAGGAATACGTAAGTGTGATTGAAACAGGTGCCCAATTTGGTTTCCAACAAAAGATGTCTTTCACTCAGACTCAGGAGCTAGACCTGCCTTCTTGTCCCCTCTAGATGTTTCGGACTCCAACCCCCATCATCCCTAGCCATTGGTCTTGCTGGCTGTGGCTGATGGGAATCATAGTCCAAAATATGTAGAAAGGTACCAAGCTGGGGATGGTTCAGCTAGACCAAGCAGTCATGTTGGAAGCCTTTCCTGTACAGCATAGAAACGAGCTGGGAGACTGGCCTCCCTGTGAGATTTGCTTCTGGCTGTGACCTGGAGATATTGAAACAGGGTCTCCAACACTTCAGGGCCTGTGGGCACATTTGACATTTTGAAACAGTGCCCTGAACACCACCACAAATTAGCTGCTGTGCGGGGGTTGGGGGGCCATCACAAAAATGTTGTGAGTATCCTCCACCTAATCTGTGTTTCTGTGTGTGCATGAATGTGACCCTGTGTGTGCTACTCACTCCTGCTTCTCTCTGTGTGTCTCTAGCTCTTTTCTCTCTTTCCTTTTCTCTCTCCACTCCCCTCTCTGGCTCCTCTTTCCTTCCTTCCTTCCTTCCTTCCTTCTCTGGCCCTTCCTTCCTTCCTTCCTTCCTTCCTTCTACTATCCCTCTGGCTCCTCTCTCTACCCTCCCTATTAAAAATGGAGCAATATTTCTGTCGGCTTTAATAGGGAGAGGAAAAGCCCCCCTGTCAAAAACTGACTGGAGCTGAGGCGAAGGTTACTCCACCCACCAAGGACCCTATTGCCCAAGGGTCCTTGGTGGTGGACTTCCCACCCCCCAGCCATTTTTTGGGCAGGAGGGTTCCCCCCCCCCTTTGCAAGTGAATGGAGGAACTGCTCCATTCACTTGCAGAGATGGAAAATAGCTTGGCAGGCACCTCAGCACTGCACTTGCGGGTGCAGTGGCACCTGTGGACACTGCGATGAAGACCACTGTCTTAAAACATGCCACAGACTAGCCAATGTTTTCTAAAACATCTTCAGAATATTGTCCCACAGGGAGACATTATCCACAAGCCTGTATATGCACCTTCTCCAGAACTGCTTTGCTACTATCAGTAAGCTCAGGGAAAGGGAAGGTAATAGACTGTGGGGAACGTGTAACCATTCACCAGGGACAGAACCCCCATAATTGTCCCTTCCTCATATGGGGAAGCTTTCTCCTGCTTTTGAGAACCATCAGTACCTTTGTCACAGCAGCACGCATTACACTAATCCCTATCTTCATCTTAGACCTATTTGCATCCCTAGCTACCACCAAACTAAGGTGGTGTTATCTCAAACTTACTTGCAGGCCCAGGAATGCAAATAACATCCCTTGCACTAACACTAGGGAAATGGGCAAAATGTGGCCATCCTTAACAGATCTGGAAGCAAAGGGTCAAGAATGAATGTGAGCATATATCAGTGAGCAGGAACTAGCACAGCTCTATAAAACCATAATGTAGAGTGGGAGCAGGAACCTGGCACCCAGTATAAAAATAATATTCATCCCCTGAAGGCTACTAATATCTTAGGGTAAATATGACACCAGAAACTTTGAATGCCTTTCTTGTGTGATGGGTTTCACAAAGAAAGCAGAGCGCTAGGCTACATGGAATATTTATTTATTTATTTACTGTCTTTTTAGTCTGCCCAATAACAAAAGGCCACCTGTGCCTCAAGTTGCAGATCCAGGAGCACTCCCAAACTGTGCATCTGAACCTTCAGGGGGACTGCAATTTCCTCCAGAACAGATTGAACTGTACTCAGTTGAGCAGAACCACACACTAACAGTACCTCTGTCTCACCTGGATTGAGTTTCAATTTATTGGCCCTCATCTAGTCCATTACCCTGCTCAGGCACCAATTCAGGACATCCATGACTTCATCTGGGTTAGATGAAAAGGAAAGGTAAAGCTAGGTGTCATATGCATATTGATGACACCTGAACCCACATCCCTGGATAATCTCTCCCAGGAAACATCTAGTTTCATGTAGATGTTAAATAGCGTGAGGGATAAAACTGAGCCCTGCAGAACTCCATGACATAATTGGTATAGAACACAGCAGAAACCCCCCAGCATCACCTTCTGGAAATGGCCAAGTAGTAATGGAACAACTGAAAAACAGTGCCCCCAATTCTCAGCTCAGAAAGCCGATCCAGATGGATACCATGGTTGATTGTATCAAAAGTCACTGAGAGGTCCAAGAGAACCAACAAACTTGCACTCCCCCTGTCTCTCTCTCGGCAAAGGTCATCCCACAGGGTGACCAAGGCAGTTTCTGTCCCAGAACTGGGCCTAAAGCCAAATTGAAATGGGTATGAAAATCAACTTCCTCCAAGAGTGCCTGGAGTTGATTGGCAGCCACTTGCTTGAACACCTTGCCTAAGAAAGGTTTGTAAGCAACCAGCCTACAGTTGTCCTCCACTTCTGAGTCCAGGTTAGATTTCTTCCTCTTTCAAAGAGGAGCTTAGAACCTCCTGGACCATATTAGAAGTAACAAGCCAAAACGGTCAAGGGTCAAGCATGCAAGTGGTCACACAAACTCGTCCAAGGAACTTATCTGCATCCTTGGGCCTCATCAACTGGAACTCATCCAGTACAACTGGACCAGACAGTGCTCTGGTCTGGATACCTCTGGAGCTACACTAACCATCTTTATATATATTTATACATAATGAGTTGGACCCAGGATCTGCCTTCCGCAAGAGGAAGGGCCTGTCCACAAGAGGAAAGGCTCTGTTTGCAGAAGATCCCTCCACCTGATTTTGGGGGTCCCCCCTTCTCCACAAGACACAACGCAGCTCATCTCATTCATTGGGGTTTTCCTGAATCTCTGTGTAGCATTTTCATGGGGCTTGGGGTGGGGGCTGCCATGGAAAGGATTAAAGGGAGGCCCACTTCTGCCAGCACACTCGATCCAGCTTAAAGCTGGATCCAACCCAATATATGAGGTGGGTTCTTTATGAACACAGAGTATGGCTACCAGGGATTTGCACTGCCAAGTGAGTAAGAGCAGCTTGTTCCATGCTCATCCAATCTCCCTGCGGTTCAAAGGGGAGGACAAAAACAGATCAGCTCACATACCTCTTCATGCTGTATGTAGACCATTATTTATTTAGATACCAGGTTACGTGTGATATATTATTTATGTAACATGCATATTTATCAGAAGCGGGAGAAATAAATTGCCTGCTGTCTGCTTCAGCCAGCCTATGCCAAATGTTCTCCCTTTCTTCTGTGACCCTGAATAATCTTTTTGCATTAGTAATACCTTTCATGTATTGTTCTCATACTGACCCTCAGAAACCATACAGTCCAGACACACAGGCAAACACACACACACACACCGTACAAAGATGGACTGAGAGATGTCATAGTAAACTACTGTGTGGATTTCTCTGTATTGAAATTATTATGTACTGATAACATTTGTATTCTGCCTTTCATAAAATACTTAATGTGGTGTACAGTAAGACAGAACAACTTTAATACGGTCTGAAATTCCTCCTGATGAAAGCTCTCTAAAACCATCTGGCATCTGGAAGCCTTTTCTATGGTGCATTTTACTGAGTGGCAAAATATTTAGAGTCTGCCAAGAGTGGAGGTTTAAGGCATAACTACACTTGGCAAGGAAAGAAGTATGGACAGGAAGACGTCACTGGGGACAACTCAAGCCAGTTCAAGCCATCACGGCTTACTCACAGGCCACAGCTATGTCTAGTCCAGGGGTAAGCAACATGGTGCCCATGGGGCCCAGACACCTTTCTTGGCGGTCGCTGAAGTGTCCTACCCCTCTCATTATATTTTTTTAATCAACACATTTTCTTACCAGCATTTGGGATCACTTCAAACCAAAGTGAGGGCTTCCTTCCGCCGCCATCTTCATTTCCCATGAGTGCCTCTGGGCCACAGGGTGAAGAGCTGAGATATTCTTAGGAAATGGAGATGGAGGTCTGAAATTCCTCCTGAAGGAGGCTGAAGGCTAGGGCTATCGGAGAAATCTGCAACGGACTCAAATGAGTCCACATTTCTAAGAACCCGACCCACGAATTCCACAGCGGACTTGTGCTTTTCCCAAGTTGCACAGATTCTGCAGAACTTGCAGACCATTATCTTTACTTTCCGTAATTTTGCGCAAATTTATTCGTAGAAAAATAGGGGGAAATTTTTTTAAACACCAACCAAAAATGCGCATTTCCCCCATAGGCTACAGCGTGAAAATATACATTTTTCGGGGATCTGAGCGGACGACAGAACAAAAGGCACCTGACAATCCGCGAAACATAAGACAGAACAGATTTTATGTCCGTACATCCCTACTGCAGGCCAGTGCTTTCCTCTGCAGTGAGTCAAGCCGCCCTGAAAAAGAAGGGGGGAAAGAAAAAAGGACTCTCGCCACTTCTGCCTGGTAAATGGGGGGGGGGGTTAGGGAGAGCAGGGGGGTAGGAAGGGCAGTGGAAGCCAGCTGGCGGGTCAGAGAAGCCAGCATAAAGCCAGTGGGGGCTGGAGCAGCCAGCTGGGAGCAACCTGGGGGATTGGGGAGGGAGAATGGATGAGGGCTGCAGGTGTGTGAGAGAGAGGGAGGGAGGGAGAGAGAAAGGGTTTAGGGTGGGTTCTGGAGGGATCCTGAAAATGTTCCTGAAAAAGAGTGATCCTGGGGTGGGGGGAAGGTTTTTTCATGTATTTGCAATGAGGAGGAGGAAGTCTGTGTGTGTGTCAGGGATGTTGAAGAGTCCTTGGTCTCGAGTCATGAGTCGAGTCACGAGTCTTTGGACCCGAGTCTCGAGTCCCGAGTCCGAGTCCTTGGTCCAAAATGGTGACTCACGAGTCACGAGTCACTCCCAAAGCTGACTCCACGAGTCCCTATTAAAATCAATGGGGGTTTTTCCCCACAACAAAATAAGGCTACATCAGATGTGTGGCTTAAATAAATTCTAGGCACAAGTGTGCCTTTTTATTTCAAAACTCTGCAACTGATTTTGACAAGAACAGACCAGGCAGCCAAACCCAAAATAACCAGGCAGGCAGAGGAGGCAGGGAACCCCAAAGCAGGCAGGCAGAGGCAGCCAAACCCAAAATGTCTGAAAGGTTGCATTTTAGGAAAACGATTTAAAAAAATAAAATCTTTGCCGGCAATCACACTTCTCTCCACTCCTTCTGGCGCAGCCCAGGGATGTTGAAGAGTCCTTGGTCTCGAGTCCCGAGTCGAGTCTCGAGTCCCATTAAAAATATTGGGACTCGAGTAGGACTCGAGTCAGAGGGGGGACTCAGTCCGACTCACGAGTCGAGTCCTAGAGTCCGAGTCGCCATCCCTGGTGTGTGTGTGTGTGTGTGTGTACGTGTGTACGTGCGTGTTATTCATGCATGAAGAGAGGGTTCTGTGGGTGATGAGCTCCTGATGTAGTCCATACATTCTAAATGTAGTGTCACAAAAGGTGCATTAAAAAAAATAATCAGAAAGTTTTGGCATTGGAATAGGGAGTTGTTGATAAGGAAGGCTGGAGACCATGGGATTGTGGGAAGAAGTGGGCTGTGTGGCTGGAGAAGAAATGCAAATTTGAGAGATCCTCCACCTCCTGACCACTGGAATGCCACTAGAATTAGGACCAGTCTATAGAACCACTTGCATCTCCAGAATTATTTTCTGCCGTGCACATTTGGCTTCCTCAGCAGCTGAGTCAGCGTTCAAAGGGTTCCCTGAAGGTAGAAAGTTTGAAAACTTCTCCTCTAGGAGCCTGTTTTTATAGATCTAGTCGGTGCTGCTGCCCTCTAGCTAAGAGAGTTCCAGACTGAGGCCAAGATTCATCATGCTGCCTTCCTGACAAAGATGCTGCATGCCATGCAAATCCAGAGCAGAAAGAGATTTTCTCTCAGTGATGTTCAGTCAAATGGTGCCCACACAATTTTATCAATTTCTAGACATGAAATTCCATTCACAAAACCAAAGCTTTCCCCCTTCACAGGATCTCGTACCACATGCTGTTATTGACAGTTCTGTCATCAGCCTCAATACAGCAAGAAAGCAGCCATTCACTACTTGGGAAATTATCATCATTTCTAAAAGGAGGTAATGGGGCGGGGGAAGCAAGAGAAAAGAATGGAGAAGATGAAAGGGAAAAGGAAAGAGACAGCAAAGCCAAACCTCTCCTTGGGGAACAAATTTTAAAAAGGCATTATGCTAAATTGCTTCAAAAACAACCACAGTCACATGCATAATAATCATTTTCATCATCATCATCATCATCATCATTATTATTATTATTATTATTATTATTATTATAAAGAAAATCAAAGTGACTTGTTTTGTGGAGTACCGGTAAATAATTGATCGACAGCAACAGGGAGATGGCTGCGCATTCATGCGGCAATCCATCTGCACAGGTCAAAGAAGAGAAAGTAATTGCTTTTGAATAAAGTCCCAGCAACACACCATGCGGAGTCCAGAGACTCTTTCTTAACCCAACACAGCCTGGGCGGTAGCAAGCCCGAGCAGAAGGCAGTCACACGGAGCGAGACTGCTTCACTGTCAGTTGCTCTCCACATGCTGCTTTTTCACCCATGGCGGATGGACGGGGGAGATACGGGGTTCCCATAGTTTCCCTGTACCTTTCCCCCCTACCCTGTAGGGACCTGCAGGGGTGGTAGAAAATAAAGAGAGATAAAAGGGGTGGAGCCACCACATATAGCTGTGGTCACACACCCTGCCAGCATGCGGATCCTGACAGATGGCCTTGAGAATCTAAAAGGGGAGGCTCATTAGACAACCATTTATAGGGGTGAGAGGCTAGCTGGTGGATGATTTTAACAGGAGTAAGGTTATTAATACTGGCAATATTTTTATTTCCATAGTGCCATCCAGTAGTGCTTTTCTGGGAGGAGAGGGTGTAGGCAACCGATTATAATTGATCTGAACCCAGAGAATTCAAGCACAGGTTGAAAAGTTTACTGAACACCATGAATCTGCTTCTCATCCATTTTTCATGCTCCCTCCAGGATACATGCTGTTGTTTCTGATCCAGTTTAAGAACATAAGAAGAGCCATGCTGGATCAGGCCAAGGTCCATCTATTCCAGCATTCTGTTCACACAGTGGCCAACCAGCTGCCTACAGGACCCCACAAGCAAGACATGAGTGCAACAGCAACTGGTGTACATCGGCATTCTGCCTCTGATAATGGAGGTAGCATAATAGATTTCATAGATCATAGAGTTGGAAGGAGCCTACAAGGCTATGACGAGTCCAACAACCCCCTGCTGAATGCAGGAAACTAGAGGAGGGGTCTCCCATCCAAGTGATAACCAGGCGTGACCCCGCTTAACTTTCAGGACTAGCAGCCATTGGTAGCCTTACCCTCCATGAATTTGTCCAATCCCCTTTTAAAACCCTCCAAATTGGTGTCCATCGCTACATGTTGTGGAAGTGCATTCCATAGTTTAACTACTATGCGCTGTGTGAAGTAGTATACTTTCTTTTATCTGTCCTGAATCTCCCACCAATTAGCTTCATGGGACGACCGCTTTGGGTTCTAGTATTATGAGGGAGGGAGAAAAATGCCCCCCTATCCACTTTCACCACATAATTTTCACCACATAATCCACTTTCATGCATAATTTTGTACACCTTTATTGTATCTCACTTTACTTGCCTTTTTTCTAAGCTGAACAATCCCAGACGTTTTGACCTTTCCTCATAATGGAGTTGCTGCTGCAGCCCCTTAAACATTTTAGTTGTCCTTTCCTGCACTTTGTCCAGTTCTACAATATCCTGTTTTAGGTGTGGTGACCAGAACTGTACACAGTATTCCAAGTGTGGTCACACCATAGATTTGTATAAAGGGAGTATGATATTGGCAGTTTTATTTTCAGTTCCTTTCCTAATTATGCCTAACATGGAATTTGCCTTTTTCACAGTCACAACATGCTGGGCTGACATTTTCATCGAGCTGTCCACCGCAACCCCATGGTCTCTTTCTTGGTCAGTCACCACTAGCTCAGATCCCATCAGCTTATACTTGAAGTTGGGATTTTTTGCCCCAACGTGCATCACTTTATACTTGCTTAAATTGAACCACATTTGCCATTTTGATGCACATTCTCCCAGTTTGGAGAGATCCTTTTGGAGCTCCTCACAATCATTTTTTTTTGTTGTTCTAACCACCCTAAATAATTTGGAGTCATCAGCAAACTTGGCCACTTCACTGCTCACTCCAAATTCCAGATCATTTATAAACAAGTTGAAGAGCATTGATCCCAATACAGATCCCTGTGGGGCCGCACTGTTTTCATTCCCCTATTGGGGGAATTTACCATTTATTCCTACTCTCTGCTTTTCTGTTCTTTAACCTGTTACTGATCCATAAGAGGAGCTGTCCTCTTATTCCAGGATTGCTAAGTTTGCTCAGGAGTCCTTGGTGAGGGACTTTGTCAAAAGCCTTTTGAAAGTCCAAGCAAACAATGTCTACAGGATCACCCCTGTCCACATGTTTATTGACACTCTCAAAGAACTCTAAGAGGTTAGTGAGACAGGACTTACCTTTGCAGAAGCCATGTTAATTCTTTTGCAGCAGGGCTTGTCCTTCTATACGCTTACTAATTTTACCTTTAATAGTGCATTCAACCAGTTTGCCTGGGACAGATGTTAAGCTAACCAGCCTGTAATCTCCTAGATCCCCCATGGATCCCTTTTTAAAATTTGGTGTTACATTGGCCATTCTCCATTCCTCTGGTGCAGTGGTTGATCTTAGGGACATCATCATCATCATCATCATCATCATCATCATTTATTATATTTATACCCCACCTTTTTTCCTGCAAGGAACTCAAGGCGGCTTACGTAATCCTCCTCCTCCTCTCCATTTTATCCTCACAACAACCCTGTGAAGTAGGCTAGGCTGAGAGTCAGCAACTGGCCCAAAGTCACCCAGTGAGTGTTACTCTGTTACATGTTACATATTTTTGTTAGAAGATCAACAATTTCATATTTGAGTTATTTAAGAACTCAAGGATAGATACCATCTGGGCCCGGTGATTTATTAACTTTCAATTTGTCAATAAGGCTGAGAACTTCATCTTTTGTCACCAGTATTTGCCTCAGTTCCTCAGACTCCTTTCTTGAAAACATCGGTTCAGGCACAGGTATCTGTCCTGTATCTTCTGCAGTGAAGACAGATGAAAATGATTAATTCAACCTCTGCAATCTCCTTATCTGCCTTTAGGACTCCTTTAACTCCATTATCATTCAACGGTCCAACTGCCTCCCTAGCTGGTTTCCTGCTTCCGGCGATATGCTCCTTAAAATGCTTTTTTTGCATCTCTTATTGTCTGCTTGCTGCTCCTTTGTGCAAGCTTATGCTCCCATTTCTTTTCCTCATTTGGGCAAGACTTTCATTTTCTGAAGGAAGTCTTCTTTTCTCTAATAGTTTCCTTGACCCTGCTCATTAATCATGCTGTTGATCTCTTGGACTTGGTGCTACCTTTCCTAACCTGTGGTATACGTTCTAGCTGAGCTTCTGTTACTGTGGTTTTGAATAACCTCCAAGCATTTTGGAGGGATTTAACCCTCTTAATTCCCCCTTTCAACTTCCTTTTTACCCGTTCCTTCATTTTAGAGAAGGTTCCTCTCTTGAAGACAAATGTGACTGTGTTGGACTTCCTTGGCAATTTTCCACTTAAATATATATTAAATCTGATAGCACTGTGGTCATTGTTTCCAATTGGTTCAACATTTACGTCCCATACTGGGTCCTGGGTGACACCACTTAGGATTAAATCCAGGGTAACCTCCCCTCTGGCCAGTTCCATGACCAACTACTCTACATCACAGTTGTTTAGGACATCGAGAAATTTAACCTCTTTGTCATGACTGGAAATGCATTTATACAGTGAATGTGAGGGCAATTGAAGTCACCCATTATTACAACACTTTCTAGTTTGGAGGCTTCCCTGATTTCGTTTTCCATTTCCAAACCATTCTGAACATTCTGGTCTGGGGGACAATAGCAAGTTCCTAGTATTAAATTAGTTTTGGACCCTGCGTCTGTGGAAGAGTCTGCCCCTTTTAGGTTTTCTAGTCTGCTCAAAACTATGCCCTCTTTGCCATGCAGAGCAACACCTCCTCTAGTATGCCCTTCCCTGTCCTTGCTATAGAGTTTATATCCAGAGATGACCATATCCCACTGGTTTTCTCCATTTCACCAAGTTTCCATAATGCCCACTATATCTAGGTTCTCCTTTAACCCCGACAAGACCGAGGTACTTCTGGTGGGGGATAAGGGAAGGTTAGGGGATGTTGACCTGGTGCTGAATGGGGTACATCTACACCTGAAGGACCAGGTCCGCAGCTTGGGGGTCATTCTAGACTCCCAGCTGTCCATGGAGGCACAGGTGGCAGCTGTGAGCCGGGTGGCACTGTATCAACTCCATCTGATATGGCAGCTGCGCCCCTACCTTCCTAATCACCTGCTCCCATCAGTGGTTCATGCCTTCGTCTCCTCTCGCCTAGACTACTGTAATGCGCTCTATGTGGGGTTACCCTGGAAGACGGTTCGGAAGCTACAGCTGGTACAGAACACGGCGGCTCACCTGGTTAAAGGCAGCCGCCAGCAGGATCACATCACTCCAGTGCTCAAGGAGCTGCACTGGCTACCAGTTGCTTGCCGAGCCGAATTCAAGGTGTTGGTTTTGACCTTTAAAACCCTATACGGCTCCGGTCCAGTCTATCTCAAGGAGCGTCTCCAGCAACACCAAGTTGGCCGCTCAACAAGATCTGCCACAGACGGCCTTCTCCTTGTCCCTTCAGCCAGAGCAGCTAGACTGGTGGGGACAAGGAAGAGGGCCTTTTCTGTGGCGGCCCCCGTACTGTGGAACTCTCTCCTGAGTGACCTCCGCCATGCCCTCTCTCTGCTGAGCTTCCGCCGCTCATTAAAAACCTGGCTGTTCAGGCGGGAATACGGGGTGGGTTAAGATTTTTAAAAATTTATATTGTTTTAAATGTATTTTATCTTGTTTTTATCCTATGTACATCACCCAGGGTGGCCGGTTGCCGGCCAGATGGGCGATAAATAAATATTATTATTATTATTATTATTATTATTATTATTATTATTATTATTATTATTATTATTAATAATAATAATAATAATAATAATAATAATATAAAACCAGGCACTCCTATTTCAGCTCAGAGGCTTCTAGCATTTGCATAGAAACACCTATACATGGTGTCCTACCCCAGATGTCTCTGGTGTGTACATCTTCTGCTATGACACTTAGGCATCTTTGATTGGCTATCATGTTTCACCTATGGCCTATGTGCTCATGGCCTATTTCCTCCCCTTCTATATCTGGGCAATTGGAAACATTTTCATCCCCTAGGGATGATTTAACCTGAAAGGATGTTTCCCAGCTCCTGTCGGCTTCCCCCCCAAGGTTCAGCTACTCTGCCACTCTTTTTTTGCTTGGTGCCAGCAGTCTGGTTCCATTTTGGTTCAAGTGGAACCCATCCCTCTTGCAGAGGCCCAACTTGTCCCAAAATGTTCCCCAGTACCTAACCAATCTGAACCCCTCTTCCCTGCACCTCCACCTTATCCATGCATTGAAACCCCTCAGCTTCGTCTGTCTAGCTGGCCCTGCACGTGGAACGGGTAGCATTTCAGAGAAAGCCACCTTGGTGGTCCTGGATTTCAACCTTCTACCCAGCAACCTAAATCTGGCTTCCAAGACCTCACAACTACATTTCCCCATGTCACTGGTACCAACATGGAGCACGACCACCCCAGCACTATCTACAAAGCTATCTAGATGGCGTGTGATGTCTGCAAACTTTGCACCAGGCAGGCAATTCACCATGTGGTCTACACATCCATAACAAACCCAGCTGTCTATGTGCCTAATGATCAAATCTCCCACTACCATAAGCCTCCCATCTCCTTGGAGCCATATCCTCAGGATGGGAGGACATTTGCTTGTCTTCTGAGGAATGGGTCCCTTCTAAGGGACCATTCCCCTCTTCCCCAGGATGGCGCCCTCCTTCCCCGAGACCCCCATTCTCTGTGACAGCAGAGGAGCTGTCACCCGGGGACTGGGACACCACTATTAGGTCCCTGAAGGTCTTGTCTGCCAACCTCTCTGCCTCTCTTAGCTATTTTACAACACTAAGAGGCAGGGGGAAAGCACTGGTAGCTTGAAGTAAGGTTAGAATGACACAACATGGCACAATGGGTGGCTACTAAGGAGAGGATGTTTGTTTTCAGTGGTAGCTTCCATTTGTAGAATGCTCTCCCCAGAGAGGCTTTCCTGGCACCTATGTTGCAGTTTTTTCAATGCCAGGTGAAGGCTTTCTTATTCTTCCAGACATTTTAGTTCTTTGGTTTTTGTTGTTTTGAAATCTGTTATTATATTTTTAGATCTTTACATGGCTGCTAATTTTTACTTTGGTTTTCTACTGTAGTTTTCAACTTCTAAAAGTTTTGTGTTATGTTTTACCATGCTCTATTTTATGGTTTTAATTGTTGTGAACTGCCCAGAGAGCGTCAGCTATTGGGCAGTACATAAATATAATAAATAAATCCACCCTCTGAAATATCTTATGTAACTTTGTTGTCGTCCCCCCCATGCATTTTCCTACTAAATTCTACCCAGCAACCTAAATCTGGCTTCCAAGACCTCACAACTACATTTCCCCATGTCACTGGTACCAACATGGACCACGACCACCCCAGCACTATCTACAAAGCTATCTAGATGGCGTGTGATGTCTGCAAACTTTGCACCAGGCAGGCAATTCACCATGTGGTCTACACATCCATAACAAACCCAGCTGTCTATGTGCCTAATGATCAAA
Source organism: Shinisaurus crocodilurus (assembly GCA_021292165.1). Classification (NCBI taxonomy): domain Eukaryota; kingdom Metazoa; phylum Chordata; class Lepidosauria; order Squamata; family Shinisauridae; genus Shinisaurus; species Shinisaurus crocodilurus. The sequence goes on from CM037889.1 coordinate 4,870,121, forward strand.
TCTCCCACTACCATAAGCCTCCCATCTCCTTGGAGCCATATCCTCAGGATGTATGCAGCAGGTACTGTTGCCATGTAACAGAGAGTGGGAGTTGTATAGCATTATAGAGCACCATTAATATTCAGAAAGAATATGTGGATCAGGAGAGGCCAATGGTCTACCGTTGGTCACTATTCTGTCTTTTTCAGTGCTTAGCACAAGATGTTCAAATTCAGAGATTTTTAAACAAGCAAATTGTTAGAGGCAGACCCACATATTCAAATGGGATGTGACTAGACAAACAGACCTTCCATACACTGAGATGGTATGATTATATGGCAAAGACCATGATTATGGCAAAGACAATGCACATGCTTTGGCAAGAAACTACAAACCATATCTCCTTAGACTGCACAATCACTTCTAGCTTGAATATGCTAATTCTATTGGGGGTGGGAATTAAATAATTAAATAATAATAATAATAATTAAATAATAATAATAATAATTAAATAATAATAATAATAATAATAATAATAATAATAATAATAATAATAATAATAATAATAATAATATAAAACCAGGCACTCCTATTTCAGCTCAGAGGCTTCTAGCATTTGCATAGAAACACCTATACATGGTGTCCTCCCCCAGACATATGCCTTAGGCTCAAGATGCCAGTTACCTGCTTCTGAGGGGTGGGGTGGGATGGGAATAGCCCTTGCTAAAGTTATCAGTTCCATTACACTCGTTCTTCCCACTCCACCGCTGCCCTACCATTGCCTAATGGTTTTAGGGGCATTCCGAGTTCGAGATGATGTTATCTGTCCACTTATCCCTCATATGTTTGTCTTATCGCTTTTAAACCCTGTTAATCTCCATTCGGTCTCATGGCAATTAGCGCGCCACAGTGTGTGAAAAGATTAAAAACAAAGAAGAAATATATCGTATTGCCACTTTCTTGGGATTATGCTTTTATTCTTGTATATCGTGCAAGAGTAAAATAATAGTTTCATACTCCCTTCCTCGGCATTTGCTTCCTAAGCTTTTCATTATTTCCTCCCACTATCACTCCACCCCCGCCTCTCCCCTGGTCTTTTCATTCTAAGCGTGTCTTTACATTTTTAGCTTCTCCAAGCATGGAAATTATACCACACACCTAATCATTCTCTCCGTACCTTTTCCATCTCCTCATTACCATCTGGAGCTGAAGTGATCAGAACAGAACACAGCCATTGTGACCTGCTTGCTTACTGAGTCACTTTGCATACAACTCAGGGCTTTGCAGTAACAATTTCCTCTGAATTAATCCTGCTCATGGCTTCCGAATCTTCTACAGGCACTCTCCAAACATTCTCGGCCAAAGGGATAAATATAAGTGTGTGTGTGTGTGTGTGTGCGCGCGCGCCTGTGTGTGTGTTTTAAATCACAGAAAGGGGGGGGGGATTCTCTTCCCTCAAATATACTGCTATATTCCGAGTTTTCGCATCCTGAAAATCAATATTTCTCCTTGCCTATCTTGAAGTTTCCGGAGTTTTGGAGTGCGTTGCCATCAGTACGCTGATGACACTCAGCTCTGTTTCTCCTTTTCATCTTCAGCAGGTGAGGCTGTGGATGTGCTGAACCAGTGCCTGGCTGCGACAATGGACTGGATGAGGGCTAACAAACTGAGGCTCAATCCAGACAAGACTGAGATGCTGTTAGTGGGTGGTTCCTTTGACCGGATGGAGGGCATTCAAACTGTTCTGGATGGGGTTGCACTCCCCTTGAAGGAGCAGGTTCATAGCTTGGGGGCCCTCCTTGAGCCATCTTTGTCACTTGAGGCTCAGGTGGCCTCAGTGGCACGGAGTGCCTTCTACCAGCTCCGGCTGGTGGCCCAGCTACGCCCCTATCTGGACAGGGATAGCCTGGTTTCACTAATCTATGCTCTGGTAATCTCTAAACTTGACTACTGCAATGCACTCTACATGGGGCTGCCCTTGAAAACTGTTCAGAAGCTGCCGCTTGTCCAAAATGCGGCAGCCAGATTAATAACTGGGACCAGGAGGTCTGAACATATAACATTGGCTGCCTATATGCTACCGAGACCAATTCAGGGTGCTGGTTTTAACCTATAGAGCCCTACACAGCTTGGGACCGCCATACCTGATGGAACGCCTCTCCCAACCGTTATCTACCCGGACACTACGCTCAACATCTGGGGCCCTCCTCCGATTGCCACCTCCAAGAGAGGCTCGGTTGGTGGCAACGAGGAGGAGGGCCTTCTCGGTGGTAGCCCCCCAGTTATGGAATCAGCTCCCCACTGAGACCCGCCTGGCGCCAACCTTACTATCTTTTCGGCGCCAGGTTAAGACTTCCCTCTATGCCAAGGCATTTAGTTAGGAGCTTGGAATAGCACGGAGGGGATTGTCACCTGTAGGCTCAGTTTTATTGGCTTTTTGTATTGTTATTTTAAACTGTTTTTAAATTTGGTTTTTAATTTTTTAAACTGTTTTGTATGTTTTAATGTTGTTTTTATGTATGGAGGGTTGTGAACCGCCCAGAGAGCTTCGGCTGTGGGGCGGTATATAAATGAAATAAATGAAATGAAATGAAATATATCCCTTTTCATAAAAAGCAGTGTTCCCATTTGTGTGGAGAGAGCCCTCCTCATGTACAGTTGTACACATGGGGGCTCTTTCAGATAATATTGATACTGAATTCATGGAGGTTGGGCATGTGTGATCCACTTCCCCTACTCCACATATTTAGATAACACTTGCTCATTTCTGCTGGCCTCTATGTGAAGGCCTTTGGCAGTATGTGAAGACACAGGCAGGTGTGCAACCTGTCCGGGATCAAGTAAGATACTAATTGTATGAACTGGCATCACCACTGGGCGGCTGAGGTTCCTATGACTGCAGCAGCTCAAAATAGGGCCGCTTTGCTTATGGAAAGTTGGAAGGGTTAGAGAAATTTGCAAGAAGCAGTTTCATGCCAACATGCGTACTTTAAGTACAGTTCTGTAATGTTGCCTCAGCCTCACTGAAAAGCCATAATGTCTTTTTTTTTTTTGGTAAGGCAGTGCCTTTCAAATTATGTTCTGGGGAAACATCAGAGGTTTGTTGCATTCCTCAATAAGAACATGGGTAATGGCAGTCAATCTTACCAATCTATCCCTATAATCCAGTGCTAAAGTGTAGAATTGGTTGTAAGCGAGTGTCCTCACCTCAATTTTTACAGGCCAGCCACGAGGCCTCACAGTCCTGGCTGGTGCTTCTCATCTCTGTCACAAATCAGAGGAGGCAGTTGCAAGGAGTCCTCCAGTAAATGCTGGTGCAGAAAAGGCCTCCCTGAAACCAGAAAGTTTTTAAAGCAAAGCAGTGTTCTAAGCCATTCCCCTTTTCACTATGAAACCAGTGTCCTAGGGTTGGTACGGTATATAATTTTGGTAACTGCTGTGGCATTTAGCTATTTCCCCTCGAGATGGCCATTGGATCAATAGCGTTTGAGCATTTCCCAACTTTTATTGTGTTTATGCCCACATCGTCCCTAAATGTCAGAGAAGTACTATTAACTGAGAAATTAAGCAACATATCAAAAGGTCCACCAAAGAGCTTACTGGAGCATGAAATCAAATCCAGGTCTTCCAAGCTATTGCCCTCACCCACAAGGGGCACCTATTAACAAAAGTGTGATCGTTATCCTGTCTCTCATTATCGGGCTTTCATTTCCTTGATTTAAGGAACATCTAGCAGTGTACCATTGGCCATGATAGATATCTATCAGATTCCATTTAAAATGGAGGAACAGTAATTTTTTTAAAAAAAACCCAAACAAACCTGTATCAGAGACACAAAAAAGCAAAACCAAAAAGACAGATTCAGGCAGACATATGCAGCATGAAAGCAACCACTACAGAATCAGCAAGAAAAGAAAGAGAAACTCATCCACTGTGTGTATGTGATTGGAAGAGCTCCTTTCAATAAAGCCCAAATCCAAGTCCTTCCACCTTGAGCCATATTGGGCCCATTCAAGTAATGCAGCCTGTAATAAATCACAATATTCAAGATGCCTTTTTCCATAAATCACATAATCCATTTCTGCCTCACCCTAGAAGGGGGGCTGAGATGGTTTGGGGAGTGGGATTATCCCTCATCTTGCCCAAGTCCCTGGATGTTGGACTAGGGTCCATGACCAGGTCAGAAGAAACCTGAGGGTGGATTGGAGAAGGGAGTCACGTAAAAGGCAATGTTCCTGCTGTAGAAGCAGTGGGTAATAATCACCTTCTCCTGATCTGCCGTTCCCTTGAGCCAGAAAGAAGCCCACTTGTGAGTACTCGTGAGCAAAGCAAGGAAGTTGGGAAATGTGTGCAGCTGGAAAGCCACATTAAAAAAAGAAGGTGGCACAGGCGTATGGTGCTGTGTGTGTGTGTGTGTGTGTGTGTGTGTGTGTGTCCATCCTCATCCACCTGTGCATTGTCCTGCCCCATTCCTCACAGCCGGTGTTTGAACTTGAAAAGTAGAATACTGTCCTGTATGTGCACACCATCTTTCTTTTCGATATCTCAAACATGAAGGCAGATATCATGTGACAAACAAACTGTATCATGCTGCAAACCTAGGGCGCAATCCAATGGGGATGCCCAAACTTGGAGGTCTATGGACATCCTATGGAAGGCGGAAGGAGCGCAGAGGCAAACTCCTCCCACCCTGCAACTCAGCTAGACGGCTGATTTTGGCCATTTAGCTGAGACACTTCAGAGCGGGAGGGAAGGAGGCTGACACATCATATCTTAGCGCAGTGTTTCTCAACCTTGGGTCCCCAGATGTTTTTGGCCTACAACTCCCAGCATGCCCCAGCCAGCATAGCTGGCTGGGGCATGCTGGGAGTTGTAGGCCAAAAACATCTGGGGACCCAAGGTTGAGAAACACTGTCTTAGCAGCATGGGTCTCCTGCCCCCCGCCCTGCCCCCTCCCTGCCCCCTCCCTGCCCCCTAATCCCCTTCTCTGAGGTCGTTCTTACGACCTCGGAGATGCAGCCAGCGTGGTTCTTTCCACGCCAGCTGCGAGGGGGGGAAGGGTGCTCCGAGGTAGGTGCTCCAGAGTTTGTGGGAGACTAAACATATTGCCCAAAGAATGTACAAAACACCATTGAGATATGCACTGGCCAAAGACTGCTGGACACTATGCGTATCGGCCAAAAGAATGTGCACATTGCCCAGGGAATGTCTGAAATGCACATTCCCCAAGCCCTGCTGGAGACTCTGCATATTGCCTGGAGAATGTACAAAATGCAAATGAGATATGCACATTCCCCAAGGCCTGTTGGAGATTATGCATAATGGCGGGAGAATGTGCACAATGAACAGATTATATGAAAATTCTCAATGAAGCATGGTGAATGTGCACAATGTCTGGTCGTTATGCACATTAACTGTTCAACTCTCATTACTCTCAACATATATACAATCATTTGAAGAGAGAGAGAGAGAGAGAGAGAGAGAAGTAACTTTCAATAACTGAAGTTCACTTTATGGCATTTTTGTTGTATTCTGAAGCAAGGTAGTGGCAGTAAATACCTGTGAAATGCTTGGCTATATTGAGCAAGCTATATATACATAAGGAGGGGGAAAGTGAGTTGTGGTTTGCAGCAGAGGTAAGTGGACAAAACTGTCCAGGATAAATGCTTTGAAATAGAATGTCGCATCTCAAACCTTGCCATAGTGACCTTTCCTAAAGCTGTTTGTGCTTTCCCAAAAGTATCTAAAACGAAATCACAGGCAAGTGATGACACCTGACAGTTTCTCTCTCTCTTTTTCTCAGGCCAAGGGCAAAACAAATCAGAGAAAGTGAGAGAAACACACTAGGGAGCATGGACCCGAGAAACTTCAGGATGCCTTAAAAGACATTCTAAGAAAGCAATGGATATTAAACAGGTTTAAACCAAAATATTTAGATCCTCAATAAACTAGCCTCGTCCGTAGGACCATGTCTCTTTCCCTTTCTGTGTAGGGTATTTTTTTCTTCCACACAACCCCCTCCACAGGTTCAGCGAGGGATTCTTGGGGCTTCTCAGGCTAGCACTGCCCACCAATGAGGCTGCCTCCCATCCCCCTACCCCTAACAAATGTCTAGTCCAGTGGTTCTCAACCTTTTTTGCCCCATGCTCCCTTTTCACCATATGTCAGAATGTCATTCCCCCCTCTCCAAGATTGTCTGACTTAATCTGTGCCATACAATAAGGCAGTGTTTCTCAGCCTTGGGTCCCCAGATGTTTTTGGCCTACAACTCCCAGCATGCCCCAGCCAGCTATGCTGGCTGGGGCATGCTGGGAGTTGTAGGCCAAAAACATCTGGGGACCCAAGGTTGAGAAACACTGCAATAAGGTGTGATGTCCTGTGGATTATGTACAATCTTCTGTAGAATTGTAATTTGTAGGTCAGTATTCCAACAGTTTGAGTCTGTGGTCCCAATCCCCCCCCCCCCGAAACCCTAAAATCCCCCCCTGGTTGAGAACCCCTGGTCTAGTGGATGTTTGTGAGAAGGAGTTCTCCGTATGTGCATAGGGTCCCTCCTTGAGTGTAAGAGCTCTCTTACAAGGGAATCTTGTAAGGGAGCTCTCTTACAAAATCAGCCGTCTAGTTCAACTACGCAATGAGGATGGCAAATTGATAACAGAAGACAAAGAAAAGGCATACTAAATGTTCAATTCCTACTTCGGCTCGGTCTTCTCCCAAAAGAGGGTCTATGACCCCCCTGGCAAACCTGAAGTGCAGACTGAAGGGGCAGGATTGCAGCTTGAGATTGATAGGCAAATGGTCAAGGAGCACCGGATTACTCTGAATGAGTTTAAATCTCCAGGGCCCGACGAGCTGCATCCTAGAGTAATAAAGGAACTGGCAGAAGAACTCTGAGAACCACTGTCTATTATCTTTGGGAAATCATGGAGGACAGGTGAAGTGCCAGATGACTGGAGAAGGGCAAATGTTGTTCCCATCTTCAAAAAGGGCAAGAAGGAGGAACCTGGGAACTATAGGCCAGTCAGTCTGACATCAATCCCGGGGGAAATTTTCGAGCAGATTATAAAAAAGTCAGTCTGCAAGCACCCAGCATGGATTTGTCAAGAACAAATCCTGCCAGACTAATCTGATCTCATTTTTTGATTGGGTAACCTCCCTTGTGGACTGTGGGAATGTGGTGGACATAATATATCTGGACTTCAGCAAAGCTTTCGACAAAGTGCCTCATGATATCCTGGTTAGCAAGCTAGCTAAAAGTGGGCTAGATCAGGTGGATCCACAATTGGCTACAGAATCGGACTGAAAGAGTGCTTATCAATGGTTCCTTCTCAAACTGGGGAGAGGTAACGAGCGGGGTACCACAGGGCTCAGTCCACAGGGCTCTTCAACATTTTTATTAATGACTTAGATGAGGAGGTGCAGGGAATGCTTATCAAATTTGCAGATGACACAAAGTTGGGTGGAATAGCTAATACTCTGGAAGACAGAAACGAAATTCACAGCGATCTCAACAGGCTGGAGCACTGGGCCGAAAACAACAGAATGAAATTTAATAGGGATAAATGCCAAGTGCTGCACCTAGGCAAAGGAAACCAAATGCAGAGTTACAGAATGGGGGACACTTGGCTCAACAATACTACAAGTGAGAAGGATCTTGGAATTGTGGTAGATCACAAACTGAATATGAGCCAGCAATGCGATGTGGCTGCAAAAAAGGCAAATGCTATTTTGGGCTGCATAGAAGTATAGCTTCCAAATCGCGTGAAGTGATAATTCCCCTTTACTCGGCACTGGTTAGGCCTCATCTTGAGTACTGTGTCCAGTTCTGGGCACCACACTTTAAGAAGGACGTAGACAAACTGGAGAGGGTTCAGAGGAGGGCAACAAGGATGATAAAGAGACTGGAAACAAGGCCCTATGAGGAGAGACTGAAAGAACTGGGCATGTTTAGCCTTCAGAAGAGGAGACTGAGGGGAGATATGATCGCACTCTTCCAGTACTTGAAGGGTTGTCACACAGAGGAGGGCCAGGATCTCTTCTCGATCACCCCAGTTTGCAGGACATGGAATAATGGGCTCAAGTTACAGGAACCTAGATTCCACCTAAACATCAGGAAAAATTTCCTGACTGTCAGAGCAATAAGACAATGGAACCAACTACCTAGGGAAGTGGTGGGCTCACCCAATCTGGAGGCATTCAAGGTGCAGTTGGACAGCCATCTTTCAGGGATGCTTTGACCTGGATTCCTGCAACGAGAAGGGGGTTGGACTCGATGGCTTTGTAGGCCCCTTCCAACTCTACTTTTCTATGATTCTATGGTTTTGGGACTGCAATTCTAATTGGACATGCTGGCTGGGAATTATGGGAGTTGCGGTCTAGCACATCTGCAGGGCGCCAAATTGGGAAGGCTGCCATGGGCTGTTGCTCCTCTACTTACACATATGTACATTTTTGCCAGGTTTCCTCATTTCAAGGACATTTTGAGGTCCAAATCAATATTTCCTATTTCAATTTCCACTGGACTTTTGCTTCAACTAAGATTATGACTAGCTCTTCAGAATACTGCTCTTTTGTACACATCAAGAACAGTTTTGACTAGGATAGAAGCCATGACCTAGTAAAACCACAGTAGTTTGTGACAGCTAGGACTGGGCCTTGGAGCAAAAGGGCCCTCAAATGACCAGCTGGAGAGTGGCGGGTGATGCAGGCAGCAGAGTCAAACTCCATTTTATTCCTGTAGTCATCACGGTGCTATGATTTAACTGGGTTTATAATGCAGAATACTCATAATACACATACTCAGGGTATTATTATTTTTTTAAAAATCGGGGTTGGCAGACAGTTTTGTTGTTATTGTTCTAAGATATCAAAAATGCAGGAGCAGTTTTAAAGCATTTAATTGCAGTTGAAGGGGGGGGGTAGAGAAGCATCAGTTGTGCGCTTCACAACTGAAGTAACACACATGGCCATCTAAAGCTCCCCACCCCACCATTAAATCCAGGGTCTAAAATTACCTAGCCCCACCATTGGTTTGTGATACCACAAACAGAATTACCATAAAACCCCAGAATGTGTAAAATCATTTACATACAGTGACCAGTGACCACACTTCTTGGCTGCCAGAATAATACAGTATCAATCATGCGTCTTTCAAGCAACAGTGACATCTAGTGGGTTAAGATTAAATTAATGTTTCCTGGCCTCCATTTTCTCAGAATGCAAGTTTTCCAAACATTTCAATCTAAAAATAAGGATGCCCACAGACAGACTTGTTGTTCCATAATTAAAACGGCTCTAGGAAAATTATTTCAATAAATTGGTACAAGATTACACAACCAGCTGTGAATTGGTGGGCTCTCCTTACACCTTCAGGAAGGCAAAGTAGAGTAGGACACTTTGTCTTGGAAGTTTTCTTGCTTTAGGATCTGTTACTCTTCTTCAGCTTAAAACAAAGCAATAAATAAGACAGCTAAATTTTCAGTAGAAATTGGCAGCCTTATAGCTGGGATCTTTTAATTTTCTATTTATTTTAGGAACCGCTACCCTGCCATTCAGTGTTTCCAGCCTCAGGGCAGCTCACAATAAATTCTACAATAAAATAAACAGTAAAATCAACATATCATTACAAAAACAAAAACATTTAAACAGCAGAGAGGTAAAACATGGCAATGAAAACATAACAACAGAGGAGTTAAAATTGATTCAGGCAACATTTTAAAAGGCCTGGAAAATACAAAGGTCTTTGCCTGGCACTAGGCGAGCCACCCTAGGGAAGAACATTCCAGAACTGGGTACCGCTACTGAAAAGGCCTTGCTCTCCAGTCACCACATGCCTAACTTCCAAAGGTGAGGAACCCAGAGGAAGATGAATGGACAAGTCCATGTTGGAGAGGTCAGGTCAGCCCTTCACATACCTGAGTCCCAAGCCGTATAAAACCTTAACAGCTTCGTTCCTCTGTGAGTGGTGCAGAACTTAAACAAATAGTTTTAAAAGCAAGAAGAAAAAGAGGAAACCCTCAACCAGCTCATAAGGTTCAAGTAAGGTAAGCAGCAATACAACCGCCCCACCGCCCCGCCAAATTCAGACAAATCCCTCTCCCTCCTGATCTTTCTGCGTGGCGTGGGGGCTTGTTTCACTCTTGTCCATCAAACCAATGGTCAAAAAAACAATTGTTTGTCATTTTCAGCCCAGCCTGACAGGTTTGTGTGGTCTAACAGGTGCTTGGGCAGCGGGGGAGCTAAAGCTGACAGAAAAGCAGCTGTGTGGAGGCAATGTGGTGGGTGGGAGGAAGAGCTGCCACCATCACATGAAATTCTGGCCCTCAACAGACAGACCTTCACCTCAGCCATGGCAAGCCACTCTCCCAGATCCCATTCCTGATCTGTAAGAAGAGCATTAGGAAAGAGGATGTACGAGAGATATGGATTAAAAAGCCATTTGTACTCCAGGGGTAAACTCCAACTTAAGTCGCATTCATTTCAATGGGTCTACTCTACGTAGGACTTATGCCAGAGTTTACCCCAACACCACTTCAAAAATTAATAAGAAAGAGTCAATCCCATAAACTGAAGTTGCACCTAGATCAGTTTCACTTCCAGCTGTGACCCCCAAGTCTGCAAGGTCTCCATTCAGGAGTCTGCAGGATGGTGTCCGACAGCCTGCTGCGACAGCATGGAACAGGGGGATATTTACTCACACAACTCTTTCGACCTTGTTTCCCTTGTAGAATTATGTTCCAACGGATCTGTACAAAGGATCCCCGAGTCTGTCATGAAAAGCCTGCCTTTGCACAAAAATCCAATAATTAATTTCCAAGCTACTGAAACATCTTTTCATAAATTTCATCCAAGGTGATGCTCAATATTGCTTCCCATTACATTTCCCTAGTGGTCAGGAAGTTTGTCACAATCTCCGGCCTTCAGTTAATTACTGTCAAGTCTGTACTCCTCAGCTAGTTATATGCTCTCTCTCTCTCTCTCCATATGTGTGTGTGTGTGTGTGTGCGTGTGCGTGTGCGTGTGTGATATATATATATATATATATATATATATTCCAGTCAGTGAGTTTTATGAGTGGGAAACTTCAGTCGAAACAGACTCCTTGTTGCTTCCTGTTCCTTGAAACGCAGCTGTGCTTGGATGAGTTTATCTCAGAGCAGCCTTCCTCAAATTGGCGCCCTCCATCTGTTTTGGACTTCAACTCCCGTGGACCCAACCCAGTATGACCAATGGTCAGGAATGCTGGGAGTTGTAGTCCAAAACATGTGGAGGACACCGGGTTAGGAAGGCTGTCTCAGAGTCTTTGGTGAACAAGACTTCTGAGTTCCAACACAGTTGAAGGGTAGTGTATTCTGGAGCGGTGACAAGAGAGAGCAGGAAGAATGCCTGAATATTAAGCTGCTGTCATGGAGGCAATGAAGTGAATACAATCAAAGTAGCATTAAAAATCAGTGGCATGCAGATTTTCACTCATTTATCTATTCGGATTTCTCCCCAATATGAATGGGCTCTGAGAGCTGATCCAATTCCGCAGCACTAACACACATGCAGAGACAAAATGCACCTACACATCATCCCTGCATTAACAGGCAGCTCAGACCCATCAAATGCCAGCTATATGTGGGATCCCGAAAAGTGGGCGCAAACTTTCACTGAGACTGTGGTCAGGCAGTCACAACAGGTCACGGCAGAGAGCTTCAGGAGTCCAGTCCTTCCACAATCACAGGTGGGCCACTGGCAACAACTGCAGAGGGCCTGGAACACAGGTTTCCTGTGGCAGAGAACAATTAATCTGGGAAAGAGCATCTAGCTGTACACGCACGGGCAGACAAGAAAATCTGAGAAGGGGAATTGTGTAATGAGCACATATCATTACAGCTGGCTTTGACCTGGATTCCTGCATTGAGCAGGGGGTTGGACTCGATGGCCTTGTAGGCCCCTTCCAACTCTACTTTTCTATGATTCTATGATTCTATGATTCAAGGGCATGAACCTTTAGCTTTTTTAGACCAAAGCTATTTGGATTATAAAATGAAAAAACATTTAAGCTGTGAAGTCACCTACCAGACAAGTGTTTCTGGAATAGGAAGAAGAAGAAGAAGAAGAAGAAGAAGAAGAAGAAGAAGAAGAAGAAGAAGAAGAAGAAGAAGAAGAAGAAGAAGAAGATATTCAGCTAAACGATTTTAGACCTTGAGAGAGGTTCAAATAAAATGCAGCGATAACTTTTCTCCAGGTCGCATTATCTCTGCTGCGTTTGCAAATATGACTAGACGCACTGCATCTATGCCTTACTGAAGATCAAAAGCTGTGACACAGGGTTTGAACAGTGTCTGGCAAATGCACGCAGGCACCGTGATGAGCTGTGCTATCACTGCAGTTGTTCGTAGATTTTGTACATGTGCTTCATGCAAGCCTAAGGGCTTACCCTGCTCTAGTCCTTAGTCACAGGACCAAGTAGCAGGGATGGGGACTTGGACTCGAGGACTCGACTCGTGAGCCAGACTGAGTCCCCCCTCTGACTCGACTCGGACTCGAGTCCCAATATTTTTAATGGGACTCGGGACTCGAGACCAAGGACTCTTCAACATCCCTGGGCTGTGCCAGAAGGAGTGGCGAGGAGCGTGATTGCCGGCGAAGAGCGCATGGAAGCGAGGTGTGCCGCTGCTCGGCCACTATGGATGGCTACCAGGAGTGCAGCCCCAACAGTGTGTCAAGATTTATTTTGATTGATGTGTTGCGTACTTGGGAGAGGCAGAGGAAGGACCTGAGATTACTCTGTGTGGCTGCGCTGAGTGTGTTTCTGGTTCCAGCAAGTTCATCACCAGTGGAGCGGGTGTTCAGTGAGGGTGGAATTGTGATGAGATCTCACCGTTCCAGAATGGGGGCCAAACATTTAGAAAAAACCATGTTCCTCAAATGCAACATGGATAAGTTTTAGGAAGTACAGCAAGTTTATTTTTAAAAATCATTTTTCTAAAATGCAACCTTTCAGACATTTTGGGTTTGGCTGCCTCTGCCTGCCTGCCTGGGTTCCCAGCCTCCTCTGCCTGCCTGGTCTCTTCTTGACCAGTTCAACAGTTGAATTGTCCAAGACAAAGGCCTCTGCCTGCCTGCTTTGGGGTTCCCTGCCTCCTCTGCCTGCCTGGTTATTTTGGGTTTTTCTGCCTGGTCTGTTCTTGCCAAAATCAGTTGCAGAGTTTTGAAATAAAAAGGCACACTTGTACCTAGAATTTATTTAAGCCACACATCTGAAGTAGCCTTATTTTGTTGGGGGAAAACCCCATTGATTTTAATAGGGACTCGTGGAGTCAGCTTTGGGAGTGACTCGTGACTTGTGACTCGTGAGTCACCATTTTGGACCAAGGACTCAGACTCGAGACTCGGGTCCAAAGACTCGTGACTCGACTCGTGACTCGAGACCAAGGACTCTTCAACATCCCTGCCAAGTAGTAAGAGCTGCATTTACCTCCAGGGGCACGTTCATATAAGGCAATCCTATGCACATCTACTGCGAAGCAAGTCCCATGGAGTTCAATGGGGCTTACTCCCAGGTAAGGGTGTATTAGTTAGGCTGCAATCCTAAACACACTTACCTGGGAGTAAGTCTTATTGAAGCCAATGAAGTTTAGTTCTGAGTAGACATGTACAGGATTGCACTGTTAAAGTTTAGCAGTCGTTCCCTTTTCCCAGAGAACCTGGGAACTTCTGTAGTTCTGTAAGTGTGGCTTAGGGTTCTCTAGCTGGAGAATTCACAGCCTGCTGACCAAACTATCCCAGATTTCTTTGGGGGGCGGGGGGACATGACAGTTATAGTGCCATGCAACTAGTATGAAGTTTGTAATGTACAGCTGAAAGTGTAACTCAGTGTAGCGGCAGAAATTTAGTTCACTAGCACTATGCAGGAAACTACTTAGGGAGGGATGGCTTGAAGGATGCCTGGATATATATTTTTTTATGATTTTGGATGTGGTGAGGTGGGCAAGATCCGCAAATGAAGAACAGTATGATTGGGGAGCGGTGCAGTAAGTGTCAAGATCTATTAATTTTGGGGAGCTGCAGGGTCCCAATTAATTAATTAATTAATGCAAAAGGGTCCCAATTAATTAATTAATGCAAAACTGCTTTGCCACTGCTGCAAAGGGGCGCCGGAGCAGCCTAGCAGTGTTGCACCACAGAGTGGTCCGACATGAGCGATGCTACATGATGACATACTGTCATTCCTAGGAGCAGGGCTTTTTTTCTGGTGGAACTCACCGGAACTGAGTTCCAGCACCTTTTCTTCTATTAATATGCATTACAATTTAATCACCATCTACTCCGGAGGAAATGTAATCCAAGAGTTCCGGTACCTTTTTCTCCAGAAGAAAAGCACTGCCTAGGAGCATCGTTGGGAGGGGAAAAAAGACAGCTGGGAGCAGCCAACTCCCACCCACACATCCCACCCACACCCCAACAATGCACCTGGAAATGACATGACATCATGACACAGCGTCGCTCCCATCAGGCCATTCTTTCCGTGGGGCAATAGCAGCAGGCGGCTGACTGCAGCTCCGTTACTGCTTTCATTGCCAGCAGCAACACTTTTTTTTTCCCCCAGTCAAGGGAAGTAAGTGGAACCCTCTGCCACCTCCCCCCCACCCCACCAAAATGTATAGATTTCTCCCCCCCCCAAAAAAAAAGCTGCCAAAAATGCCTCCCCCACTTTTTGGGGGGCAAGGAATATCCCAGCAAAGGTGGGAGAGGTTTCAGCCTAGCACTCTGTAGAACACGTGCTCTGTCTTCTCTTGGTAGGGCTGGGAAAGCCTCCCATTTGAAACCCTGGATTTCCACTGCCAGTCAGTGTATTTATTTATTTATATTACTTACATACGGCTCAATATTAAAAAAATCTCACAGCAATTCACATACAAATATTGAAAATCACATTGAAATACAACATTGAACACCATTAAAAACAATTTCAACTACAACAAAACAAATACATTTTAAATACACTACTAAAAACATTTTTTTAAAACTACAATAACAATACAGAAACGATACAAAAAACCCAGTAAAACGGAGAAGCGTATGATCAACTGCAATTATTTACAAGCCAGAGAAGGCCTGGGTGAACGGCTTAGGACCACAATACCTGACGGAACGTCTCTCCCAACCGTTATCTACCCGGACACTACGCTCAACATCTGGGGCCCTCCTCCGATTGCCACCTCCAAGAGAGGCTTGGTTGGTGGCAACGAGGAGGAGGGCCTTCTCAGTGGTAGCCCCCCAGTTATGGAATCAGCTCCCCACTGAGACCCGCCTGGCGCCAACCTTACTATCTTTTCGGCGCCAGGTTAAGACTTCCCTCTATGCCAAGGCATTTAGTTAGGAGCTTGGAATAGCACGGAGGGGATTGTCACCTGTAGGCTCAGTTTTATTGGCTTTTTGTATTGTTATTTTAAACTGTGTTTTTAAATTTGGTTTTTAATTTTTTAAACTGTTTTGTATGTTTTAATGTTGTTTTTATGTATAGAGGGTTGTGAACCGCCCAGAGAGCTTCGGCTATGGGGCGGTATATAAATGAAATAAATGAAATGAAATGAAATGAACATGTGTGTTTTCAGGAGGCGTTTGAAACATACCACATTTTCTGCCTCCCAAACTACACGAGGGAGGGTTTTCCAGGGGGTGGGAGCCACCACCGAGAAGGACCGCCTTTGAGATATTATATGGCAACATTCTGTTGATTGTGAAACAACCAGCAAAGGCCTCCCCTGAAGATCTTAATGCTTGGCTGTTGGGAAAGGTGGTCTGCCAGGCAATATTGAACTAGGTGGCCCTAAGGCTCTGATTTAGCATCAGGCACCTTGCTATGTTCCTACCTGCAAAGAGTTTCCTGAGACATCATGGTCTCACTTTTTCTGAGATCTTCTGATCACCTCATTCCCCCTTGATCAAGCTTCTCTTTTCTTTTATCTTTGCTCGATAGTTTTGTCTTTGTAACTGGGAGCCAATCAACACTTTCAGAAAACACGTGGAACTGGAACTCTACTACTTCAGCATGCAGGTGAAGGTTTGCATCTTTGAGGGCTTTCTCTCATATATATATATATATATATATGAGAGAAAGCCCTCAAAGATGCAAACCTTCACTTGCATGCTGAAGCATATATATATGTTAATGGCTTCAGGAGGATTTGAGCAACCCAACAATCATTACTGACCTATGCTGGATCAATCCTGGTTTTGGTGCTGTTCTGATATTCCTACTAAATTCCAGAGCAAGGAGACATCTATCCCACTCATTATTATCTTAGTTGTTATGAGAATAACTGGAGTACAGTCATGCCTTGGATTGAGAGCATAATTCGTTCCGGAAACGTGCTTGTAATCCAAAACACTCTTATATCAAAACGAAATCCCCCCCAAAAAAAATTGTACAGAGATTTTTAATTTAAGCCGTACTACGGTACTTGTATTGCAAGACGTCGCTTGTATATCAAGTCAAACAAAATTAAATAAATATTTAAAAATTTGCTTGTCTTGCAAAACTCTCTCAAACCAAGTTACTTGTAATCCAAGGTATTACTGTATATATATATATATATAAATCCATCCCTGAACATAGAAAACTAGCATGCTGAGAGAAGATTAGGATAAATCCCTTCTGCTTGGCATGCTAGTCTTCTACAGGCAGGGAGTTTTTGACATGGGGGCGGGGGCATCAATTTCTTCCCACTACCTGCACTCTGAAGTGGTACAGTACTAAGAGAACCCATCATGTGCTCTTCTGAATGTCAGGACTACTATTCTGTGAATCTATAAATTCTTAGAGACTTATCTGAAAATATCACCATCTTCAGAAGTGCTAATGTTTGCCACTTCCAGACCTCATCCCTAATAAAGCTTTGACAAACAAAACTGATTTGATTTCACAGTTGCTATTAAAGGAAAACAACATGAACATAATTTAGATTCTTCACCATCATCCCTCACCGAGCAGTGGCTGTATTTTACCTGTGGAATTTCCATAAGATGTTGACACTGTTTGTTACTGGCTAGCTATTCCAATTTTCACTGGGGCCAAGCAGGAATCATGGTGCTAAATCTTATCAAACACCCTCGCTGTCAAGAAAACACAATATAATCCTCTGGTTCATTATGAGATAAGATCAGAGGCCGTTATTTCTTGGGATCAATCAGGATTTCTGCAATAGCAGTGCCCCATTTCCTGGGTTCCTTATTTTTATGTTGCCTTTTCTCCTCCCTCTTTCTCCCTTCTGCTTCCCTAAGCTTACCATCAAACCACTATATTTGGAGGATTATCCATTTTTGGCATGAGCACAGTGGTTATGTTTGAAGGTTTTTCCAGGCTTGCTCGTGGGTGTTGTGATGAAAAATGTATAAGTGCAGTATCGGAATAGCCCCCTTGAAAAGGTACTTTTTATTAATGCAATCTGTCATGATGCATATACCCTACTGAGAAGGGTCATAAACTTCTTCCAGCGGGGGTGTTATGACACATCCAGCTACATTCAAATAATAAAACCACAAAGCAGCAACTGGATGGCACAGATCATTAGCATGCAGAGTTTCCTTAATGGACAGAACTCCAGATCATGGATTATCATGGAAGAAGTCAAAGTAATTGATGGACTGTCTATCAAACATCATTGCGCTATAATACAGCACCAAATGCAGACATTATGTAGAGACTGTGAAGCTGTGCGTGGAGGAAACTCCAGGTGCATATACTTCTCACATCTTGTGATCAACCTGGAATGATAGGTGTTTAGTGAGTCAAGTGTTGGACGTGTACGTCTGGGTTCAAATCCCCACTCAGCTGTGAAGCTCACTGGTCCAGGGTCACTCACTCACCATCTCTCAGTCTAATCCAGTGTTTCTCAACCTTGGGTCCCCAGATGTTTTTGGCCTACAACTCCCAGCATGCCCCAGCCAGCATAGCTGGCTGGGGCATGCTGGGAGTTGTAGGCCAAAAACATCTGGGGACCCAAGGTTGAGAAACACTGGTCTAATCTAACTCACAGGGTGGTTGTGAGGATACCCTGAGCTTCTTGGAGGAAGGGCAGGATACACGTGTGCTGCAAAAAGAGACCGGAGGTTGGGTGAGTACAGTGAAGGTCACTTGTGTATGAAGAAGAAGCTTCTTCAAAAGCAAGGATTGGAAGAGCCCTATTTCTGCTTGTTCCCAGTGTTTGTGTCGTGACTACTGCAGCTACATCCACCAAGCTTTCTAGTTCATGTTGACAATATTCTAGGGCAAACATTACCTTCAAATAATCATTACCTTCAAATGCTTCCTGGGAGGAACAGCGTGAAGAGCCTTCTGGGTTTAATGCCAGATGATTTGCCTCTTTGCATTAATTTTGCTTGGCCAAGAATAAAAGGGCTGGGGAGAGGGCTTCTGCTGTCTGCAAAGGATTTCAACCAAATATCTGCCCACTGCAGGGAGATTTCGTGGTTGCTTACAGAACCAAGTGAAAACACACAGCAGTGGGGCCTCTGGCTAAAACCAGGAAAAGCTTGTCCTGGTTTCCAAATGTCATCAGCAGGAAGAGTGTTTGCATTTATATTTTGGACTGCAACCAGATAAAGGGGTTTTAAAAAATTAAAATAAAAGACAGGATACTTCCCACGCATTTACAATTATCTGTAAGGAACTGGCAAGTGCTGTTTATGCTTGTGCTCTAGCAAAACGTGGGTGTCTTTACATATATCTGTGCGTCCATAATGCAGGGAATTGACATGTTTCATATATTATCCTGTGCACATCCTATACATATTACCCACTCAGTCAGTGTTGCTGTAAGGAGTCCAAAGACAGATGCTAACAATGGACAACCTGCCCCCGTGCACTACAGATATCATTTGGGGGAAATGGATTATTTTGTCTAACAAGACCGAGGTATTTCTGGTGGGGGACAAGGGAAGGTTAGGGGATGTTGACCTGGTGCTGAGTGGGGTTCATCTACCCCTGAAGGACCAGGTCCGCAGCTTGGGGGTCATTCTAGACTCCCAGCTGTCCATGGAGGCTCAGGTGGCAGCTGTGAGCTGGGCGGCACTGTATCAACTCCGTCTGATACGGCAGCTGCGCCCCTACCTTCCTAATCACCTGCTCCCATCAGTGGTTCATGCCTTGGTCTCCTCTCGCCTAGACTACTGTAATGCACTCTACGTGGGGTTACCCTTGAAGACGGTCCGGAAGCTTCAGCTGGTACAGAACGCGGCGGCTCGCCTGATTAAGGGCAGCCGCCGGCGTGATCACATCACGCCAGTGCTTAATGAGTTGCACTGGCTACCAGTTGCTTGCCGAGCCGAATTCAAGGTGTTGGTTTTGACCTTTAAAACCCTACACGGCTCCGGCCCAGCTTATCTCAAGGAGCGCCTCCAGCAACATCAAGTAGGCCGCTCAACAAGATCTGCCACAGACGGCCTTCTCCTTATCCCATCAGCCAGAGCAGCCAGGCTGGTGGGGACTAGGAAGAGGGCCTTCTCTGTGGCGGCCCCCACATTATGGAACTCCCTCCCTAGTGACCTTCGCCATGCCCCCTCCATGATGAGCTTCCGCCGTGCATTAAAAACATGGCTGTTCAGGCGGGAATATGGGGTGGGTTAGGTTTTTAATGAGAATTTTTTATATTGTTTTAATTATTATATTTTATTGTGTTTACTGTATTTTAATTGTACATCGCCCAGGGTGGCCGGGTGACCGGCCAGATGGGCGATTGATAAATATAATAAATAAATAAAATAAACATCTAAAAAATAATCTGAACTCCCTAATTGAGTCCACAGCAGATTGGGCCCTTAGGCCCTGGATCAACTTGTGCGGCAGTACCCCAGGATACTAGGAACTATGGGAAATTTAGACCAGGGCCTGAAATCCAAGTACAGAGAGTTGCCCTGAACTCCACCCACCATCTGGCCTCAGTCAGTTTGTGAAAATGGGGAAAGGAGCAGGGAAAGGCTCCTGGAAACTACTGCAGTCAGCCTGCCTGCGGGTCCTAGGCCTCGCGATGTCATCATCACCCAAAAGAACCAACTCCCTCCTGAGCCAAGTCATCCAATAATTTCTGAGGTGGATCTGCCAGAAGGTGAACTTCGCCTTCCTTTTTGGAGTGACCACTTACACATCACCCAAAAAGGGGAAATGCATCACTAAGAGGACAAATGATTTGTATGTGCGAATGCATACCTAAGATGAACATGTAGAAATAATGACTATAGTTTAAATAGAAAGACAACACATCTCGCCATAGTGGGGAAGACTGAACTGGTGACCTCTGTGCCGGCTCAGTCTGTTGTCCAGGGGCTGATGATGGGGGCCACCTCAAGGCCTCTGTTGCTCTCCCTTACATTCCTCATCTTTAAATCAGACATGGACTGGGACCCCTTCAAACAGATGATGCCTTCAAATAGAGGACTCTCTTCTGACAGCCCTTCAAATAGAGGACTGTCCTCTATAAAGAAGGACCCATGGCCACCGTACTCCATACACATGGAGTAAAATGGCCTCAAAGAACAACCTCCATTTGATAAAATTATAATTCCTCATCTCCTTTCTAAAAGGTTTTTTTTAGGATATGCTAACTTGTGATTTTAACACTGATCAGATATGTGTCTGCGTAAGGGATGGGCGAACGAGGAATGTTCAAGATTGCCAGGATTCTCTGAACATCATCTAGCCACTTGTCTCATGCCCAATTCTCGTTCATGATGGCTGCTCATTCTGTGCGAGTGGGAAACTTGCACACATCGAGCAACGATCGAATGGGAGATTTGCACAAGTTTCCCCCAATTTGTGCAAATTTCCTAATTTGTGCAGCTTTCCTCCATAAGCTAAAGTGGGGCTGATTCAGTCAACAGAGGACATTGGTGTGAATCGAACTGGGAACTGGGAATGAGACGAACATGAGCACATGGCTCAACAATTTACGAATCTTTCCAGCACACATGCGTTCGGAGCTTCAAACAGGGCATGCTCACATGTTTTCTGAGCAAAAACAAAATTCTCATACATCCCCCCCCGGCCTCACATTCACAACTCAGTTTTACATCAGGTATGAGCTGATGCAGTCTCCAGTATTACCCTGCATGTGAACTTAGTGAAGACTTACAGGATCTTTAAATCAGACACTGGACCGCAGGCGCTGGTGAGGTGAGTACTGTAGTGATTCTGCACTACAACCTTCCTGTTTCAAGAGATGCAGTAGATACTACCACATGTTCTACTGAGCTGCTCCGGTAAAAGTTTCTTGCACAGAAAACTTCAGAACGTTAGCTGCCACTGAACAGCATTTGGCACTGGCCACAAAAGCAAGATCACAGATGGACAGATGAGGCAGTTACTAGAGTTGGACGAATCCATCTCTTTCGCTTTCTATGACATTCACATTTTTTTCAGTCACAAGTTTGTTCCATCCCATGTCTACATCAGTTTAGGATTCTTATCTTTAAGTCCACGCACAAATCCAAACGCATGTTTGCATGCAATTTCCCCTAATATACACATTTTTTGCAAGCAATTTCCTCTAATCTGTACATTTTTATTCACTGTTTTCCATCATGTCTGCATTTGTGTGGGAAATTTCCCCTAACGTATGAATTACATTTTGTATATAATTTCAGGAAGTGAATTTTAGGTTGGTTCAGCTTAAACTGCGAACCAAAGAGATTTCTCTCATAGCCCTAGTAGTCACAAATGCCCAACATGGGCATGTACCTCCAATTCCATTTCGAAAGGATCTTCAAATGATGAAACTGAAGCTGTCTGCTACAGTCTCTCTAACTCCTACAGTCTCTGTAACTCCTTCTACCACTATATCCTTTCTCCCAATTCTTCCTCCTCTCCCTCTTCCCAGTCTCTTGTATTATCATCTTTGTTGTCTTTGTCCAACCCCTCCTAGGCCACAGAACATATACTGCCTTTTTACAACTTCTGGATATTCTTCATAGGATATTATTTGTGTGTAGAATAGTTATGTGTGATGATTGCCTGTGTATGATATTGCAGTATGTACATATGGTTGTATCCAATGTTAGCCTAACTTAAGTCCCATCTATTTCAATTGTTGTATTCTAAATAAGACTACCATTGGATACAACTCATACACTACACACATACTGGGAAGACACAGCTAAACAAGGCTTCCTGGTGCATGAATTCACTGTGAAACAAATGTGTGATGATCACATGACAATCTACAGGTTGATTTTACACTATTTCCTAAAAGAAGCAACTCTTATGTAGAAAATCTATGAACTATAAAGCAGCTCCAAGTACAAGGATGCCCATCCCCCATTCTGTGCAACCTACATTTATTTTATAGGTGCAATATTTATTTATTGGGGGGGAAATGTATCTACCAGAAAGGAGAAGAAATCTGCTTTCTGACCTCTGCAGCAACCTAGGAGCCAATCACCAGTTACCAGTGTCTACTGGGTGTCTGAATTTTTACACACCTGATTTATTTGTTTAAACTTATTTTTAAACCCTCCCATGTCTGGGTTATCCCAAAGTATCATTTTGCTGCTGCTCAAAGTGATCTGATTTATGTACGACCCAAACTCTGTTTCCTTTATTGCTGAATACCAGTGTTTAGAGGGGTTATTCCAACCTGTCCCATCATAATCAATCATAACAGTAGGCTATTTAGCACAGGCAAGAACACCAGATTGCCTCCTTAACAAGTGGCACACATTTCTCTTGTTTTGTTACACTTGAAGAAGAAAGTCACTGAACTCATCTGAAGGAACACCATGCAAAGGGGGGAAGCGATTAATTAATCTGTAAACAGAAAAGCTGCAGCTGACTTACCAGTCAGATCACGATGCACCATGGTGTTGTTCTTTTTGGGGGGGAGGCATGTTGTTTTTGCTATTGCTGTGATTTATCCATCAACCCAACAGAGCTGAAATAAAAGTTTATGGGGAGATTCTGTCTAAAGTGCATGCCTTTGTGAACTCTGTTGAGGTTTGACCAGCTGAAAAGGGAGACACGGCTCCTGTAATTTAACAGCTGGGCAAGAGAGGGAATTTTAGCAGGTACAGTTTTTATCACCCTTAACAAGCTGCACTTGCTAGATGCCCCTCTTCTACCTTTGCCTCTGAGCACACACTCATTTCCCATCACTCCCTCAGCTAAGCATATATACAAAGACGCAGGAATAAGCCCTTCCCCACTATTGAAGAGATGCAGCACAATACAAACAGGTAAGTTTGCTTGGCATGTCAGGCAGAGTGCCCATAAGTTCCCTTTCTCCTCACTCCGAAGCATGGTGCTCTTCTTCCCTGCCATGTGAGGGGCAGAAGCATATCTTGGGCGAATCGTAAGGCGGCATATCTTGGCCGAATTCTCAGGCAGGGCCAGTGTCAAGGTTAGGCACACCCCAGTAGGGGCCCACTGCCAAGAGTGTTCCTTGTTCTTCCTCCTCCACACCATCGCAACCTACTTGTACACCTGCCTCTCACTCTGACCCAGACAACAGTGGTGATGAGAAGAAGGAGCCATAGATGGAACTACCTACTTGCTCACTGGCTCTCTGCCTGTCAAGCAAGCAAGCAAGCAGTAGCAATGATGAGGGAGGAGGAGCAGCAAGAGCAGCTGGTGACAATGGTGGTGAAAGGTAACCTCAGTGAGGGAGGGGGGTCCATTCAGAGTGTCCTGCTGCCCAAGGGCCCTCAAAAAACTGGAGCCAGCACTATTCTCAGGAGCCACCATTGACCTGACCCCTAGATAACCCCTACTAGGAATCCTTTAATTCTGAAGCCATTCTGGTTGATTATAGCAATGCCATCATAGGTGCTGTGGACTTCAGTGCTGTGGACTTAATTCTAATGCGCTTTGAATAAAACCAGGGAGATGGCAGGATGGTGTTTAATGAACCCAGAGGAGATATAAATGGCTGCTACATAGGCAAGTGGTGCAGAGGGAAATCCACTAAGAGAGCCTCTATATATCTCTGTACTGCAAATGTGTAAGGGTAAGGTGGCCATGTGTCCAAGTTTACAGAGCGCAGTCCTCTTGTTGAAAGGCTGTCAGAGGACAGTCTTCTATTTGAAGATATCTTCTGTTTGAAGAGCTGTCCAGTCCAAGTCCAGTTTAAAGATAAAGAACCATAAGAAGGGAGAGCAGGGGCCTTGAAGTTGCCCATCAGCAGTTAGTGCCTGGACAGCATACCGAAAAGGCACACAGGTCAAAGCCTTCCTTACTAGGGTGAGATGTATTGTATTTCTGTTTAATTATTGCAAATGTTATGCAAATCTCTGCCCTCTTTTGTTTCCTTTTTTGGTGATGCATACATAGCTATCCTACGTAAGGGGGACTCATCACACCCAGGGTCTCCAAAATTGGCAAAATTCATACTCAGGAGAGAAAGAACTTGAGATTTATTTATTTTTTAAATTGAATGTGGGAGAAAGTGAAACTGAAAAATTCGCCGATTGCTATTCCAACATTTTTTTAAAGCTACCAAGGGCATAATCCTATGCGTGTTTAGACAGAAAAATTTCCCGACAACTCTCGACACTCCCTGGGACTTTTTTTCTGTCTGAACATGCATAGGATTGTACCCTAAGAAATATAACATTTTCTTATTAGACAGTGAAATTCAGATGTTTTAAGTCAAACAAGCAAGCCATGGTGCACTATCAAATAACTTTTATATGAAAAAGCATATTGTACCGACAGCACAATTTATCTGCTTGCTAAGATTTAAAAGAGTAGCTTGGCATGTTTTTCCTGCCTCCCCACCAACCCACCCCACCCCACAAGGTTAGAAGTTGTTTGTACATGAGAAGTGGGGGATGCCTGATGAGAGAAAGTTACCTCTTGGTGTTGGAATCTACAGGTGGTGGTGGTTTTAAATATCAGTTTAACAGTGTTGCCACTTGCCACTACAGCTATGTAGCTTGACACATTGGTCCTAAACACATTTACTAGGAACTAGTTTCAGTAGGCCAGTTCAGAAGTATCATCCACGGCTTCATAAACCATACATAAACTCTGCAGAAGGTCTCTGAATCTGTGCCTCCCAACCAGAAGGCCAACATAAATACGTTCACCCCAGAAACACAAAGCCCTGAAAATTAAAGTGACTTCATGAGAAATAACGACATATCCAGATAAAGCTTTTTGTGCGTGACCAACATTCTGAATCAAACCGCTGATGAGCCAGAACAGTTAAAGTGTTGACACTAATGTCAGTCACTGCTATTAAAAACAGACTGGGTAGCATACGGATAATCAAACCAAAATAACAGTGGTAACCCTGAAGTTCCAGTTCTGTACTAGCACTGCTGTGGGGAGCAATAACAGATGTGCGCCTAGTGTTGCCTTAGTTAGGTCCCCACTCCCACCTGACT
The DNA here is from genome assembly GCA_021292165.1 of Shinisaurus crocodilurus. Taxonomy (NCBI): domain Eukaryota; kingdom Metazoa; phylum Chordata; class Lepidosauria; order Squamata; family Shinisauridae; genus Shinisaurus; species Shinisaurus crocodilurus. Next base: position 4,895,465 of record CM037889.1, read on the forward strand.
CCCCTAAGCCTCACTGCTCATAGTCAGACTGTGACATCCCCCCACCACTTTTAATATAGACTGTTGTTGGAAGCTCTTCATGCCGACCATGTCACTTCTTTGCCTTGTACTGCACCTAGAAATATTGGCACTATATAAGGGGTGTAGAGGAGGAAATAAGGGAAGTAATCAGAGAGCTGGAGCAGTTACCAAACTCCCCCAATAGCCTGCAATCTACAGTACTGCCCGAGGCACTATATGGGAGACATATTGCCATGATGGCACCTTGAGGCCCTATTCCAAAACAAAAGGTATAACGAAGAATCCAACATTTGCTCATTTTGCTCATCAGCATTATGCTTCTCCCCCTCTTCCCTTCCCACTCCCTGCAACCTGTTTGCTACTTGTTATGCTCACCCACTCTCCAATTAAGTCCCCCATTAAACACCTGCACGATGCTTACCCTAAGTGCATCGCTACTGTGGTTAATGCTTCATGTTGTCTATATTGTTACAGACAAGCAGGGATGTTGCCTCTAAACTCATCTAAAGCCATTTGGAGCAGCTCCTCAATATTTACAGGGGTTATTTTTAAGGTTAGGAGACTCCTTTGAGCTCTCAATAAAATGCTAACAATTTGGCATGCAAGGGCCCACTTGCCGTCTGTTTCCCCATGTGTTTCTTGCAGCTTGCTTTTGCTGCACTTAGGAGATGTTCCGAGCATCACACAGATTAATTTGTGCTTAGTTTTTGTGGGGAGGGGAAAGACATCAGCAGATGTTTCAGACAGTAGGCGATTTAGCAATTTGCGCATATAGACAGACAGAGGCCCCTGTTTAATTCAAAGCACATCACCTGGAGTTTCTGACTTACCAAGTCTAAAGAATCAAAAGCAGTCTTCTTCATGTACTTCTCAGTGCATATTTTATCTCGCCTTTCTGTATGGCCATACCTCTGCAGGGAGTACCAGGTTACCTAGCTCTGCCTTTATTAAAGACTGCCACTGAACATCTCTCCTCAAACATTTACTTGGCCACTGACCCGCTGAAAGAAATGCAAGTCATTCAGTCGCTCATTCAAGTCTGAACCCTCTGCATCTCTGCTTGATAGAGTGGGAGTGTTGAGGGTACGGAAAGTCTTCAGATCTTTCTGTGTATCTGACTCCCAAGCAAACGGAAAGAAAGAAAAGAACTCACAGTTGCACTGGTGCTTTTATAGTGGGGTTTTCTGAAGAGTCCATTGCTACTGAAGTCTAGTGGCGTTTCAGACTTTTAAAAACTTCTGAGCCTTAACTTCACAGTGTCACTATTTACCATCAGTGTTGGTGATGGCAGTCAGAACATACCAGGATGTGTTAGGTAGCAATATAAAATAAGGATGGTTAGAGAAAAGCATGGAGTCTGCCTCATTCATTGTGGCATCAGCTTCCATGGATTAGAGTCCATTACTTGCAAGGGGCCTATAAGGCCATCGAGTCCAACCCCCTGCTCAATGCAGGAAACTAGAGGAGGGGTCTCCCATCCAAGTCATAACCAGGCCTGACCCTGCTTAGCTTGCCACGCTCAGACAAGCTGAGCCAGCGTGAGAAAAAACGGTTTGCAAACAGTGGAACCAAAAGGCATCAAGTGGAAGGAGTATCAGTGGATCACATTTTATGCAAAGCCCATAGATAAACAAGATAAGAACAGAACAACCATCAACCACTGCTGGTGGCAATACTGTATTTTTACGAATATACGGATTTTTACTTGTGCTAATTTAACACCTGAAGAGGGAGAATAGCTTTTGACAGCAGGAAAGATACTCCTAGCAGGAAAGATACTCAGCTGAGACCAAATCCAGCAGACTCTGTTTCAATCAAAACCCAAAAGGATAGCCATGTTAGCCTGTTGCAACAAAAGCTAACATACCTTAAACAGCCTTCCCCAACCTAGTGCCCTCCAGAACCTGGTGCCCTCCCAGTGCCCTATGTGGCTGGGGATTATGGGCAATATAGTCCAAGATATCTGGAGGGTGCCCAGTTGGGGAAGACTGCCTTCAACACAAACACGCTTATCGTGCATGGACTCTTATTTTTGCCGCAGTTCAGATATTTTCAACCTATCTTCCTTTCCTCTTGAGAATCCCTGGCTGATCCTGCCCTCCCTCCTACCAGGGATGGGGACTCGGACTCGAGGACTCGACTCGTGAGTCGGACTGAGTCCCCCCTCTGACTCGACTTGGACTCGAGTCCCAATATTTTTAATGGGACTCGAGACTCGACTCGGGACTCGAGACCAAGGACTTGTCAACATCCCTGGGCTGTTGACGAGTCTTCTGGCTGTGCCAGGAGCGCAATCACCGGTGAAGAGTGCATGGAAGCGAGGAGCGCCGCTGCTCGGCCACTATGGACAGCTACCAGGAGCGCAGCCCCAATGATGTGTTGAGATTTATTTTGATGTGTTGTTGTGGGGGGTTAGGGTTAGGGTCAGACATTTTGGGTTTGGCTGCCTCTGCCTGCCTGTTTGGGGTTTCCTGCCTCCTCTGCCTGCCTGGTCTCTTCTTAACCAGTTCCACAGTTTGAATTGTCCAAGACAAAGGCCCCTGCCTGCCTGCTTTGGGGTTCCCTGCCTCCTCTGCCTGCCTGGTTATTTTGGGTTTGTCTGCCTAGTCTGTTCTTGCCAAAATCAGTTGCAGAGTTTTGAAATAAAAAGGCACACTTGTGCCTAGAATTTATTTAAGCCACACATCTGAAGTAGCCTTATTTTGTTGGGGGGAAACCCCATTGATTTTAATAGGGACTCGTGGAGTCAGTTTTGGGAGTGACTCAGGACTCGTGACTCGTGACTCGTGAGTCACCATTTTGGACCAAGGACTCGGACTCGAGACTCGGGTCCAAAGACTCATAACTCGACTTGAGACTCGAGACCAAGGACTCTTCAACATCCCTGCCTCCTACCCCCAATTCTCCTTTTTAACTAGCACTGCAGGCAGATTTTATTTATTTATTTACACCCCACACACACACACACACACACTTGCTTAGGTTTTAAAAAAATAATACTTGCCCTGTTCTAACATTTTCTGTGAGAAATAAAGGCAGGCATGGTCAAGGAAGCATCAGGTCTCCCATACAACCAAATGGTGTGATGTTTTGTTGCTGAAAAACCGGATTATTTTTGTTTTAATCTCTGCACATCAACCATCAATTGTGTGTGTGTGTGTGTGTGTGTGTGTATACACGTTTAAAAGCTGCTACCTGCCCTGAGCCTACAGCTTAGGGTGGGAAAGCGATGAGCTCATTTGACCGTATTGCAATACAGAGAACTATTTTGCTGCAATCTCATCAGTTACCGACCCATGTTGTGAAACCCATGTTGCACAATGCAAATAAGGACAACAAGAACTGACACCCCCGCCCCAAGGAACAATGCACACATTACAGAAGAGACAGAACCGCACATTTCCCACCATGATTCATCCCCACTTTGCATTAATGTTTGGAGATCATTTAACAAACCTAAAAATACTTGGTGGGTGATGATTGGCTCTGAAAACTTGGGTTACAAATGCCATTGGAAGCCTCAGCCAAAGCAATTTCTGTGTAACCTTATAGCATCTTTCATAAATCATGGAGCTCCCACCCAAATACAAATTAGGCCCAACCCCACCTAGCGTTACCATGGCTAAAGCAACGGGTTCTCTCAGACCATTCACTGGGACCTGTTTCTAGTGGGGAAGGAGGCAAACCAGAGTTGCTTTGCAAGGAAGCCCATGTCAGCTTGCAAGTGCATGTTGCAGAGGACATGGCACTTGGCTGAATGCGTGCGAGGAAGGGCAGATGCAAAACAGGGCAGATGCTCCTCCACCTGAAAATAAATAATAAAGAATATGCATCCTGAGAGCCTGTTCTCCCCCTTTTTTTGCACTGTTATTGGATGTTTATCTCCTCCTGTTTTTGCCCGTGGAAGGGCAGAGACAGCAAGGAGGGGTGTACGCTTGGAGGAAGGGTGCATGTCTTATATTGCACCTTATGAGTAAATGAAATGTAAACAGGAAAATGAAAATGTGGGAAACTCTGTGAGTACAGACTGCTAACCTTTCCATTCCTGTTTGCTTTCTTTTTGCCCTTTGCAGCACACCATAAAATCAAAAACCTATTTCCCGGGAGATGCTGCAAAAGACCGAACACGAGCAAAAGTCTGAACACAAACATTACTGCCCAGAGCATGAGGATAAGTTAGTGATCCTCTGGGTGGCCACATACACATCCCCAAAAGGGAGGACAAAAGAAGACACCAATCTGCATAAAATGTGCATGTACTAATTTATATGTATAGCTGCAAATTTAGAAATCATTTGATTTAAATAAAAATACAATATTCCTCGCCACGCTGGGGACGTGTGTGCCTGCCCAGTCTGCTGTCCAGATGCAAACGGTTGACGGGCAACTTCAACGCCCCTGCTCTCCTCTTCATTTTTAAAGCAGACTTGGACCAGACAGCCTTTCAAACAGAGGACTGTCCTCTGACAGCTCTTCAGATAGAGCGCTGTCCTCTGCAAGGCAGGACACATGGCCACCTTAGTGGTCTGCCAAGGATCTCAGGGTCAAACTAGGTGCAACAATGGGGATCCATGATCAGATCTTTCCGAAAAAAATTAAGGATCTAGTCATAGTTCTCTGTTCATAGATCTCAGGAACCTAGATTCCACCTAAACATCAGGAAAAATCTCCTGACTGTTAGAGCAATAAGACAATGGAACCAACTACCTAGGGAGGTGGTGGGCTCTCCCACTCTGGAGGCATTCAAGGTGCAGCTGGACAATCATCTGTCAGGGATGCTTTGACCTGGATTCCTGCGTTGAGCAGGGGGTTGGACTCGATGGCCTTGTGGGCCCCTTTCAACTCTACTTTTCTATGATTCTATGAGATCTCATTTAGTCTGACCCTCAGCCAGGCAGGCCAGAGAAATATGCTGGCAGCCTCCCAGTGACAAGCTGCCCAGACTGATGGAGATCTGAGAGGTTTATAATAGGCTCTGACACAGGACTGGCTCTCTAGGAGCACCAGGTTCCCAAGCCCAGGAAGATTCTGGTCTGTGGTGACAGCATCTGGGCTCGAATGGCCTACAGTTCCCTCCTCTGACCAGCAGCCCTGGTGGCACAGGGAGCAGGGTCCAGAGTTGAACCCACAAGGATCCCAGTTTGAGCCCTGAAGAGGAAGCACGTATTTTTCTATTGAAAACACACTTGAAACTAGCACTTTAAGCAAAGTATTTATAAACAGAATGGAGGGAAAGATGATGGGATTTTAAAAAAAAATTAGAGAGAGTTTTCATAGATTTCATAGATAGAGTTGGAAGGAGCCTACACAAGGCTATCGAGTCCAACCCCCTGCTCAAGGCAGGAAGCTAGAGGAGGGGTCTCCCATCCAAGTAATAACCAGGCCTGACCCTGCTTAGCTTTCCACGCTCAGACAAGCTGAGCCAGCGTGAGCCACAGGCCTGTTTTTTGCATAGAATGATAGAACTATATTTGCAAGAAATAAATTAGGGCAGATACTGTTTCCACCCACTTTGGAGAGGTACTTTAATGTGAGGACAACATGGTCCTTCTGCCATAAAGGGACTTGTGGAACTGCCCCACAAGGGGATTGGACCCTTTCCACATTACAACAGATTGAGTCGCATGGGACTTTGGATTTTGTTAGTTCTTCAAAATGTTCTGGGTGGTAGGGTCATCACACAGGGGAGCTGAATAGAGAGCCAAGGTTCCAATTTCCATCCCTGGAGGCTCCGAGAAAACCTCTCTTAAAAACTAGTGTCTGCCTCCACCCTATAAATAAATACCTACATAAAAATAAATAAAACTTAATTTAAAATAAATCAAACTTAATTTCAAAAGTTCCAGCGATAGTAGTTCATATCTAAAGTATCTACCAAGACTGCCCCCTCCCCCACAGGGCTATCTTATATCAAGGGCTCTGCTCTGAGGGAAGCAAGAAGGAAAGAGGAGCAGGCAAAGGGAACATCAGAGCCTGCTCCAGTTGGGCTGCTGACATCAACAACAACCCTGTGGAAGAAAACATCACATGGAGGCTCCTTGCTCAAGTGGAGCTGATTATGTTGTTCAGTTTTGTTGTCTGAGCAAGTGGTTCTTGCTGTATCCGCTGTATTTTGTAACTACTGTATTGTATTGAGCTGGCTGGGGCATGCTGGGAGTTGTAGGCCTTTTTTTTCCCTGTCTAAACTTGCATAGGATTGCGCTTGAGCCACTTTGAGGACTCTAGTCAAAACATGCTAAATAAATAAATAATGACTAATAAATAAATGGAACAACCTCTTATGTTAAGAACACAGCATATAACCGATTGATCAGAGGGATAATCAAGGAGGACTCATTCTTAGAAACGTGGTCCCCCTTCATTACATACATCAATGCAGGGTCTGCAGGCCAGCATCCACAGAGTGCCCAGTTCTATTTTTGGAAGGGTGTAATAACTAGCAAGGCTAATAATGGAAAAGTGATTATTTTCTGGCTGTAATAGAGCTTAAAATGTACTGTATGTATTTTATTTATTTACTAGCTTTTTTTACCCGGCGTTGCACGGGTCGTCACTTTCCTATTGGCACTATTTGTTCGAAATTCCTTAAGGTAGCTGTCCGCTGTTTTGAATCCCTTGGAATCCCAGCTCCCCCGGGACTACCAGCTCCCTCAGGATTACACAATGAAATCCCAGCTCCCCCGGGACTGCCAGCTCCCCCGGGACTGCACAGTGACATCCCAGCTCCCCTGGGACTACACAATGAAGAATTCCCTGTCGTCGTCCCCGGTACTACACAATGAAATCCCTGCTTCACCCCCCCCAGTACTACACAATGAAATTTCTGTGTGTGTGTGTCCCCCCCCCCGGGACCACACAACAATTAATTCCCTGCTCCCCCCTTTTTGGACGTAGGAGATTAGCATATCCGCCTCTGATTGGGCCCCTGTGCCAGTGCATACCAACATTCTAAATGCCGTTGGAGCTATTTGCATAACTGCTCCTGAATGGCTCCTGCGTGCATTCCAAGTGACGCCATTGGCTCTCATCTATTTTGGGCCGTACAGACACGGCGAGGGTTTTTCGGAGATTTGAACCCACCAGTCTTTGTCCTTGGGTGATGGAGAGTATGCGTGCCAAGTTTGGGGTGGATCTGTCCAACCAGGTAGAAGCCAATGCAACGCACGCGAGCCGTTCGGACATACGTACGTACACACGTACAAACATTCACATTCACATAAAATAGATGTATTTTATTTATACCCTGCCTTTTTTCCTGCAAGGAACCCAAGGCGGCTTACATAATTCTCCCAGGGATGGGGACTCGGACTCGAGGACTCAACTCGTGAGTCGGACTGAGTCCCCCCTCTGACTCGAGTCAGACTCAAGTCCCAATATTTTTAATGGGACTCAAGACTCGACTCGGGACTCGAGACAAAGAACTCATGTTCCAAAATTGTGTTCCTCAAATGCAACATGGATAGGTTTTAGGAAGTAGAGCAAGTTTATTTTTAAAAATCATTTTCCTAAAATGCAACCTTTCAGACATTTTGGGTTTGGCTGCCTCTGCCTGTCTGTTTGGGGTTCCCTGCCTCCTCTGCCTGCCTGGTCTCTTCTTAACCAGTTCCACAGTTTGAATTGTCCAAGACAAAGGCCTCTGCCTGCCTGCTTTGGGGTTCCCTGCCTCCTCTGCCTGTCTGGTTATTTTGGGTTTGTCTGCCTGGTCTGTTCTTGCCAAAATCAGTGGCAGAGTTTTGTTGAGTTGCAAAAAGGCACACTTGTGCCTAGAATTTATTTAAGCCACACATCTGAAATAGCCTTATTTTGTTGGGAAAAAACCCCATTGATTTTAATAGGGACTCGTGGAGTCAGCTTTGGAAGTGACTCCTGACTCGTGAGTCACTATTTTGGACCAAGGACTCGGACTCGAGACTTGGGTCGAAAGACTCGTGACTCAAGACCAAGGATTCTTCAACATCCCTGAATTCTCCTCCTCCTCTCCATTTTATCCTCGCAACAACCCTGTGAGGTAGGTTAGACTGAGAGTCAGTGACTGGCCCAAAGACACCCAGTGAGTTTCATGGCCAAGCAGGGACTAGAACCCGGATCCCCAGAGTCCCAGTACAACACTCTCACCACTACGCCACGCTGACTCTATGTATACAACAAGTGTATGTCCAGTGACAACGATCCTAAAATATGTATAGAATCTATGATGAATAATGTAAAACAGGCTGCATATGCTGACGTTTTTGTTATATAATTGTTACCTCACAATTCTTAAATAAAATACTTGTTTCAAAAAAAGGGGGGAGCAGGAAGCATGTTTTTCATCATGCCTGGCCTTAATGCAACTTAAACTCTTCCCCTTCCTACAAAGAGCTGGATGGAACTGTTTCCTAGAAATGAGCACCTCTTAATAGCAACTTCTCAGGTGTTTTGAGACCCCTATTTTGAGATCCCTCTCTCAATATTCAGTTCTCTCTAGAACAAACACATTCATGTTGTCTGACATATCTTCATATGGATTAACACTGTGTGCAACACCCACTGGCTTGGGTGGTGAGATCTGATACAGGCTTCAAAAGTGTGGGCAATTTTTTTAAAAATCAAAATAAATAAAAACACATGGCATTTGATAGGCTGCTTGGAAAAACTGTTGGCCATCTGATATTTCAAATCTGCTGTGCAAGATGGAGATCAAAGCAGAGCTGGAATTAAACAGTAATTATGTTGTTCATTTCCCAGCCAGGCAGCTTTCAAATGCCAGTCTTTTCAGAATGAGTGGATGTGATTGAAGTTGAAGAACTACTAGCGTCAAGCAGAGAATGTAGGTTCAGAGGGTGCCTTGAATGCAGGTATACACATTTGGCAAACATGGGGTGGTGGAAAGGAAGACTTGGAAAAGAGCTCTGTTTGCTTTTAGCAATGATCAAAGGTATAGGAGAATGATGAAAAGCTAGGGAAAATAAGAGAGCGCCACAAAGGAACAAAGTGGACAAATTCATGGAGAAGGCTGTCGGTGGCTACTAGTCCTGACTGGCTGTATGCTTCCTCCAGCATCAGAGGCAGTACGCCTAAGTACTCCAGTCACTGGGGAACATGGGTGGGAAGGCGCGGTTGCACTCATGTCCTGCTTGTGGGTTTTCCGTGGGCAGCTGGTTGGCCACTGTGTGAACAGAATGCTGGACTAGATGGACCCTTGGTCTGATCCAGCAGCGCTCTTGTTTTGTTCTTATGAACACAACTGAACAGAGTCAGTTCCAGGGATAAGCTGGGGGTGACTTGTTCTTTAAAAATGGCTTAATGGTGCACACCAGCATGAGAACACTGTAATGTGGCAACCTCAAACTCACACAGGCTTGTTGCGACTCCCTTTCCATAAAAAGGAAGCCCTAACTGGCAATTTCCCTTTTCACAGAAGGGGGTGCCAGGAGGACCTTCTTGAGTACCTTTGCAGCTCCTAAGGTTACACTGCCCTCATGAGTAGACTAATTGCATGAGCCATTTTTTCCTCAAGTCATCAGAACCAACTCTTAATATGTGTTCTTAACTATCCTGGGGTAAATCTCAAGTGCTTCTGTTTCCTCTAATAAAAATAGCTACAAATAAATGGAACCTGGCATGAGGAGAATGCTGGGCTACCTGTGGGATAGCAAGAAAAAGGAATCTCTGCTGCAACAACTGGTTTGTAGATTTGGTTAGTACATTCATATTCACAGGAATTCCGTTTGAGGGGGTCTATGATCTTTGGTAATATAGGGTGAAGCTTCAACCCTTATCTGAAAAATGCTGATAAAACAACTACATTAGCCAGCTTAACCAATAAATATAGATAAACAATTAACTCCAAAAATCTTCATATATATATTTTAAAAACTCCTGAAAAGAACCACCCCTGATAGAAGCCTCTCCCAGGAGAGAATCCCACAGTAATGGTGCCACTACAGAATAGGCTGTGCTCCACATGGCCACTAAGTCCAATAGGTAGTATCAGCTACTGGCTTCCTCCAATTAAGTTTTTGAAGGCCAAGGCTGAGTCTGGGCTGGAACCAACAGCAGCTTGCAAGTGACTTGTTCTTAATATTTATCCTTCTTGAAAGATCTCCCCAGGGATGTTGAAGAGTCCTTGGTCTCGAGTCACGAGGCGAGTCACGAGTCTTTGGACCCGAGTCTCGAGTCCGAGTCCTTGGTCCAAAATGGTGACTCACGAGTCACGAGTCATGAGTCACTCCCAAAGCTGACTCCACGAGTCCCTATTAAAATCAATGGGGGGGTTTCCCAACAAAATAAGGCTACACAGAGTAATCTCAGGTCCTTCTTCTGCTTCTCCCAAGTACACAACACATCAATCAAAATAAATCTTGACACACTGTTGGGGCTGCACTCCTGGTAGCCGTCCATAGTGGCCGAGCAGCGGCACACCTCGCTTCCATGTGCTCTTCGCCGGCAATCACACTCCTCTCCACTCCTTCTGGCACAGCCCAGGGATGTTGAAGAGTCCTTGGTCTCGAGTCCCGAGTCGAGTCTCGAGTCCCATTAAAAATATTGGGACTCGAGTCCGAGTCGAGTCAGAGGGGGGACTCAGTCCGACTCATGAGTCGAGTCCTCGAGTCCGAGTCCCCATCCCTGGATCTCCCTACCATTACTGTGAAGGTCAGTCCATGTTCTTTTCAAAGCCAGCCTGCCTTTCCTCACTGGGTTTTCCAGTTCACACTTCTCCAAAAAAACCATCCTAACATTTGGGGAAAAAATGTGGGTCCATCACAGTGAAATACACACATCTCTGAACGCTTTGCAAAGGTGGTTGAAGTCTGGTCGCGTGCATGAACCACACCCACCACTCCTAATACGCTAACGCAGCTCCCCTTCCAAATACCAAGTCTATCATGGTCACTCTTTGTATTCCTGCACACTTACTCATCGTTCTCCCAGCTCCTTTACACGAGCATGCGTGTAAAAGGACATTGTGTGTGCTTTATACACAACGTCCAACCCCATCCTACAGACTACATGCTTGCCATCCTCATACCTGTTGTATGAGGTACTTCCATCTGAAATATGGAGATTTCCATATCTCCCTCTGAAATATTTCCATCGCACAGTTGGTCCTCCATGAACCCCCAATGCTTACTAGGCCTCACGCTGAGTGTCCTACATGCTTCCACATCTGATCCTTTTGCTGAAGCCTATGATTGGGATCTTCAGCTTTCAAGCTACTAATTCCAAATTCCAGGCCCAGGCCCCAATCTCAGCATGTGGAGAGCTAGGGCCAAGAACTGACTGTGTTTATGACCTTTCCATATCTAATCAAAGCTGAAAAATACAAGGGCATCTGGGCATTTTCAGTTAAGTAAGAGATAGAAGTTAAACAGCAAACAGACAAGCATCATTTATTCCAATGAATATAAACTTGATTTTATGTATTATATAGTGTCAGGATGATGTATGGTACGTCAAAGTGATCAGAAAGTTTTGTAACTATGATTCATTGCAAGTCAATGGCTTTATTCCAATTTGTTCTGCTTTTCAAGGTGATGAATCCCTAAACACAAAGGTATCACTCCAACAAATTTACAGGGAAACAACTAGAGGTTCTCTTGTTCCTGCCTGGACTCCTCAGCTCATAATCAGAAGGCTGCTACCTGACAATCGAGTGAAAAGGAACTAAAAGTATAAAGGATATACAACACATATTTATCCTCTCTTTTATGATAAAAACTTCCAAGCAGAAAAACATAAACCATAAAAATAATAGAAGCTATAAAAGAAACAATAAAAGCAATCAGCAGCAGTAAAATAGCAAAAGGTAGAATAAATTCATTATCCCTTAAAAGCTCATGGGAATAAAATGGTCTCCACCTGAAAAAGACCGTCTCCTCCCGATATAAGACTGCATGAAATCTCCATTCAGCATTGGAGGCAATGTAATGTGTCCAGCCTCCTAGAGAGGAGAGGTTGGTGGGAACTCAAGACAAGGCCTTTTCTGTGGCAGCACCCCAGCTGTGAAACTCCCTTCCCAGGGAGGTTAGGCTAGCCTCCTCTTTATTGTCCTTCAGACAGCTGGTAAAGACACCATTGTCCCGCTGAGCTTTTCACAGTTAATGCCGCTCTCTGATGTTACTGTGAATCTGTGCTTTCATTGAACAACTTTTTGTACAGCTTTTTGTAGTTTATTGTTTTCATTTGTATATTACCTCAAATGCTCGCTGAGTGGAGGAGTGATCCCAAAATATTACAAATAAATAGGCAACAAATGAGTGACCCTAGAGATAGTATTCCACAAATGGGGCACTACCACCAAAAAGGCTCCATCTCTGACTGCCATCCGCCTAACCTCCAAAGGCAGAGGCACCTGGAACAGGGGCTCAGATTGTTAAGAATGGGCGGGTTCATATAGAAGCAGGTGATCCTTCAGATTCCCTAGTCCAGTGATGGCGAACCTTTTTGAGCCCGAGTGCAACACAAAACCAACTTATTTATTTCTAAGTGCCAACACTGCAATTAAACCTGAATACCGAGGTTTTAGTTTTAGAAAAACAACTCATACAGTTGTCCGAACTAATTAACATCTTTTGTCTTCAAAGAAAAACACAATAACGGAGCTTTCAATGATACAAACAGTTTTTTGTTGAAAAAAAATCAACTCAAAAAATTATTATAGTACTACATTGTACACATAGCCTGAAGGGAATTTATACAAACTTTTTAAATAATTAGGCACATGTATTTTTGGATAAGGGATTCTCAACTTGTAATATGATTATGTGCCAGACTGAAATTGTATGGGGCAAGCTTTACCCTGGGTCCTTTCCCTGCTTCTACAGGTGTCGGATTAGTAAAAGTAAAAGTCAACCTGTACTAGGATGAGCAAGATACGGTAAACAAGAAAACTAAACGTGCTTAACTCATTTTAACACTTTATGTCTTGCACTGCAAACACTGCATTAGGTAAAAGTTTGCATTGGGCATGCTTTTGCACAATTAATGTGATTTTTGCTATTGCATGCATGCTGATAATTTATCAAACCTTGGCTTGTACTCCATTAGTTTGAGAGCAACACATGCAGCACTCAGGTCAACTGTTAGGGCTTTACATCCAAGCCATGCTCTGTGCATCATTCTTCAAAATCTTTTAAATGTGATAACAATGTAGAAAAGAATTCTGTAACAGGAATTCTAGAATAAAATCATTCTGTTCCACACTGTGAGAAAGAACAAGATCATTAGTGTTTTGCAGAAGGGGACAGTCTTTTCGCAATCTGGTGACCAATGGCTCGAGTGCCCACAGAGAGGTCCCTGCGTGCCAGCTGTGGCACCCGTGCCATAGGTTCGCCATCACTGCCCTAGTCCAAAGCTGCATAGGCCTTTATAGATCAAAACCACCAGCATGTTTTGTACCTGGAAACAGATTGGCTCCTAGAGAAGGTTTTTTTTAAAAAAAATAATGGGAAAATATGTGTTCCAGCCAATAGTTTGCCATATTCTGAAACAACTTGAGTATCTCCTCAAGGGCAGCCCCAAGTACAATGCATTGCAGTCATGTATTGTTATGTTTACTGTATATGTTATTTGTCCCGCCCTTTGGTGTAAGGGGCGTTATAAATGTTTATTATCATCATCATCATCATCATCATCATCATCATCATCATCATCAAGTCTGGATGTTACCAAGGCATAGCTCAAATGTATTATCCTGAAATGTAGCATGTGGTAGGATGTGTAAATGGAGGAGTAAAGATGGCCATACCAAGTGGTCTCTTAGGATGGTCTCTTAGGATGGCGTCCAAGTGGTCTCTTAGGATGGCGTGCAAATGATGGCAAGCCAGTCATTTGTATTGTTGTGCCAAGCAGTGAAGATAATTTTATTACACACTTACACCCGATCAGAAATCTAGGGAAGCAGGGAAATGGCTGGATGTTTTCCCATGAAATGTTTCCATGCACATACAAAACTAACATATCTATCAAGGAGGAAGCTAGGCTAGAAGTCTTTGTTTTCTATGTGTAGAGCTATTTAATACGGAGGAGCATTCAAATCCTGCTGCAGGCCCCAGCAGCAGTCCGAGGTAAGGCTGAGCTGAAACGTCTCCTCCACAATTTCACAGATGTCAGAATGGGAGCGGGATTCCATTGGTCTTCAGGAGGGAAAAGGGGGGGGGTCACCAGCAGTGGTGCTCTTCCCAGCAGTGACTAGCAGTGACTACTAGTTCCACCCCAACACAGAAGCTTCCCAAAGCAATGCCATGTGATGGCACAACGCCATTCTGAGGGGGGAATGTTATGGTGGGGAAATGGGGGTTGCTAGGAAGAGCGCCACCACCGCTTTTGCAACAGGTGGATTCAAAGAGAAGGTAAAGGGAAGGGGGGGTGCCCCTCCAAATCTCCCCTCCTCCATTTCAAGTAAAAGTTATTTTCAGAGAACTTGCAGCTCAGCCCTAGTCTGACTTAGTACAGCCCAGGATTGGCTTCACCATCTCATCTGTTCTTTGGGTGAACTAGTCCCAGTTCACCTCTTGGTAAATATTCATCTGCATTCAGTTGTTGGTGCAGTTAGAGCAGTGATGATCTTTGATAGCTCTATATATCTAGCTTGGAGAGCCAGTGTGGCGTAGTGGTGAGAGTGTTGGACTGGGACTCGGGAGATCCGGGTTCTGGTCCCCACTCGGCCATGAAGCTCACTGGATGACTTTGGGCCAGTCACTGATTCTCAGCCTAACCTATCTCACAGGGTTGTTGTGAGGATAACATGGAGAGGAGGATGAGGATTATGTAAGCCGCCTTGGGTTCCTTGCAGGAAAAAAGGCGGGGTATAAATATAATGAATAAAATAAATAAATTGGAATCTGAGCACATGGGGTATGCATGAGAAAGGCAGAGTTGAGTTAGCTATAAGCACAGTAGAGGAGGAGGAGGAGGAGGACTCAGTTACACTCACACAATCCTTTCGGAGTCCATGTATGTATGTGATTACTTAATTGCCTCTTCCAACTGTCATGCTGGTATATTCTTTGGCAGAGATGCCTTTGACACCTGATCTTTATGGTATGCAAAGCCTTAATGCTCCCTTGTGGTTTTGAATATCATCCCTTTCACACAGCTAGTGGTTTTCAAGTGTGCAGATTTTTTTTTTTTTTTTAATCCAGCTAAATCAGACATCAGACGGATTGACATCTGATGTTTGCATTCAGCTTTAAATTCAGCTCTACTAAATTTGTCATTTGTATGAAATGGCGCAGTGGTGGGGTCTCACATACAGAAAACAAGTTTTTAAAAGGTAAACAAGCTTATGAAATAATAACCATAGGATAGGAATGCATGCATTTCTAAGCTGAAACAGAGGGACTCAATCTGAATCTCATAGCAGAGTTCACACAGTATTGAGAAGAGCAAAGCTAGCATTTCATAGATTTCATAGATCATAGAGTTGGAAGGAGCCTACAAGGCTATCGAGTCCAACCCCCTGCTCAATGCAGGAAACTAGAGGAGGGGTCTCCCATCCAAGTAACAACCAGGCTTGACCCTGCTTAGCTTTCCACACTCAGACAAGCTGAGCGTTAACGCATTAAGGAAGAATCTGCTAGATGTTAGGAGGCCAGAGATAATCTGTTCTAAGTAGATGTTCAGGTGGCCAGGCAAGACTTCTTTATAAACATCTCTCTCCACCAAGGGACCCATCTGCTTCTAATGCAGTCTTCCCCAACCTGGTGCCCTCCAGATGTGTTGGACTACAACTCCCAGCATCCCCCACCTAGCCAGATTGGGGAAGGCTGTTCTATATCTACTACCCAGCAAGGTCCCATTACACCATCTCTCACTATATTCCCTGGGTAGGAAAAAGTCCCATGTGGCCCAAGAACCCAGATCGCAGACCTATGGAAATAAGATGAATGCTAATTTACATAATAATTTGTTCTATCCCATAATGTGAAGGGTGGGGCACAGAATTAGGGTATCTTAGTGCAGAATTCTTGAGCAGGCAGCCTTGATGAATCAACTGTAGCATATAAAGAAATCTAATCTTGCATTCCTTTTATGGCACAATGCAGAAATTCCGAGTAACATAACCCTGATGCATGCACATAGCATCTGTAATAAGTGTAAAAGCCTCCTTAGGAAACATGGCAGCTCCAAAGCACAGTCAAGCAAAGGGGAAAGCTTCCCATCCACTAAATGCAGATTGCAATGAATGGAGCTGATGGCAATTGACTGAAAGGAAGGCAGCTCCTCTCATAGCCCATGAAATTGCAGGCTGCTATCAAAAGCTATTTCCTCCAATTCACAGTATTCCCTCCCTTTAACAATAGGCCTAGAAAAAGACTGAGGCATCTGTCATACCCAGATGGCACTCACTGAAAATTGCTGCATGTTATATGGATGTTGGTAAAGAAAGACAAGATACAGCTAGAGAATCAGAAGGTTCCTTTTCCCCCCTTCCCTAAATGAATGGGAAATACTCAAAGCGCTGATGAGACAAACTGGTTTCAGATTCACTCAAGCAGAGGGGGGGGGGAGAGAAATAGGTGACGACTAAAGAGCTTGCTTTCCCCCCCTCCTGATTGCCCCCCAAAATAAGGTTCAAAACAAACACTCACAAATCCCACAGTGGCCTCCCCTTCCCTACCAGTCCCCCAAAGAGAGTTTCCCATGAGAAGGAGAGATCAGGTAGGGGAGCTGGCAAAAGAAGGTTCCCATCTAACAGGGGCTTCTCCCCTTGGTAGGAACTGATGCACAGAGCATCTGTTCCTGCAAGGGATCATGGGGGCTTCTGGTATAGCTACTGGGGGCTTGCAAATAAGTCCCCCATCTCGGCGAAATCTATCCTCAATGTGTGCTGGCTCTGGGGGAGATGTTAGGTGGGGAATTGCAAATAAAGAGTGATTATAAAAGGAATCTGCCGGCCGATGTCCATCCAGGAGGTGGTTAGGATGGCAGAAAAATGCAGAGAAAAAAGACTTCGGGTTTTGTTTTTTACATCAATCTGACACTCCAGAAACATAGAAATACAGTGTCGGGGAAACTCAGAAATATGCACCAATTTGAAAGACAATTTAAGCAATGCAGAATGGGAGAGAGTTTCCTGGTGGCAACTGGAGAGGAGGGAAGCGGTGAGAAATGAAGCTGAAAGAATGTCTCATGTTCAAGTGCAGGGTTATTCCTGCCACTTAATAGCACACATCCTTTGGAAGTACTCAGCTGGAGCATGCATGCCAGTAGTTGGTATCTGGGCCATTTGAGAAAATAAAACTTGCCTTCTGCAGCATGTATTTATTTATTTATTTATTTATTATATTTATACCCCGCCTTTTTTCCTGCAAGGAACCCAAGGCGGCTTACATAATCCTCCTCCTCCTCTCCATTTTATCCTCACAACAACCCTGTGAGGTAGGTTAGGCTGAGAGTCAGTGACTGGCCCAAAGTCACCCAGTGAGTTGCATGGCCGAGCGGGGACTAGAACCCGGAGCTCCCGAGTCCCAGTCCAACACTCTCACCACTACGCCACACTGGCTCTTAACATATGTCCCTCCTGGTTTTTGTTGTTGTTGTTGTTGTTGTTTAAGTAGTATCTGAAACTTCAAAATGCAGAGAAATTCAAAAAGCAAGAAAAATAATAATCAATTTGCTACATAATATCATGCCAAAGTGAGCAGCAAAGGCCTATTTGAGCCATTCATGTCCTCACAGCGGCCAGCCTGGTAGCCTTAACATTCTTCTCTGACATTAAGTAATAAAAGGAATTGGAACTCTACAAAGTTGAGTGGGCACATACCTAAGAGCCATGAGAAACAGGGGCATAATCCATGGATAGTTGAACATATGAAGCTGCCTTCTACTGATAACTGGGATTAATCTAGCACAGCCATCTAGTAAGACTGGCAGAAACTCTCAGGAAGAGGTCTTTCCAGCCTTCCCCGAGCAAGGCAGCTCAATGTGAGGTGTTAACCCAGCGAAGGTCTGGGAGAGGACAGAGGGCTTTATATGGTTGCTGACCCTGATTCAGCAGTTGCCGCTGGGTTGGCTTCTTCATTGTCTACAGTTAGGTTTTCCTCCTCCCAAGTAGACCCTTGCTCCCATGTAGACCCTGGGTGAAAGGGGCTTCTGGTGGCCAGGCAAGTACTGGCCACCAGACAACCAGGCAAGACAACAACTCTGAGCATCCCACCTGGCCCATCACTGATAATGATCAAGAAAGCCATGGGATAAGGGAGGAGAGTCAGGAACCACAGAAGCCTAGGCTCAAAAGAGATCTTTGGGACCTCAGGCGAGGCATCCCTGCAACAGGACTCCTCAGGTTGCCCCATGACTTCTGTCTGTAGGAGTGATGTTTGCTGAGGGATCAAAGTTTTCCTCGTCTGAAAATATCTCCCCTGAGCTTAGGCCCGCCAGGAGCCTGACACCTCTCTACAAAAGGAGGACATTACGATTTGAACCCACAGTTTCACAGTCACAAATATAGCAAGAATAAGAGGCATATAGCATGGAGCCACACTCTTTGCAGCAAGAGCTGGTCTTGACTTGCAAAGCTCTAAATAAAATGGGATCAAGGGCCACCTTCTCCCACATGAACCTACCCACTAATTAAGATGTTTCAGAGGCTCTTCTCTGGATGCTCCTGACTATGGAGTTTTGGCAGATGGCGACCAAAGAGCTCCATTCAACACCTGAAGTTTGGCAGGTGGTTGCAAGGAACAGGGTCATTTCAGTTGTGGCACCAGGCTTGTGGAACATCCTCTCCAGGGAGGCCCGCCTGGTCCCATCTCTTAGGGTGCAATCCTATGCATGTTTAGACAGGAAAAAGTCCTACAACTCCCTGCATTCCCCAGTCAGCATGGCTGGGGAATGCTGGGAGGTGTAGGACTTTTTCCTGTCTAAACATGCACAGGATTGTACCCTTAGTGTCTTCTGATACCTGGTGGATAATTGGCTTTTTCAGGAGGCCTTTGGAATTGGCTAACTGCCACTGTGCCTCTTGTGCTGTTATTGATGGGGCTATGTCCCCTTTTGTCTCTTTTACTGTAATTTTATGGGTCTGTTGAGCAGGGATGGGGGCCTATTTCATCCAATCCAGATTTGTAAGAAAAGCAACCTAATTCACACTTCCGAAACCAATATGTGGAATGAAACACATTTATCCTTCTCCACATTTTGCAATTCATATTTTGCAATTCAGTTCTTGGTCCCAAAAGCATGTGCAAAAATGTGTATATTAGGCGAAATTCCGTATGAAGTGCATATGTTGGGGCAGGAACGGTGCAGGGCTGTTTGGCGCCCTAGGCCAAATTGTATTTAGCGCCCCCCCTCGTGCCGTGGGGGGGGCTCCGGAGCAAAGCAGCCCTGCTCTGCAACCCTCCCCCCGCGCCGCCGCCACCACCACCTACCTTCCCCCCGCCCCCGCTGCTGGCTGCTGCTGCTGCTGCCGCCACCGCCTCCTCCTCCGACGCGATGGGACCCCCGCGCTTTACGACGGGAAGGTGGGAAGGTAGGTAGGTGGTTGGCGGGCGGGCGGGCACGCGGGTGCGCGCGGGGGGGAGGTGCAGCAGCGGCAGCGGCCGGCAAGCAGGCGGGGAGGCGCGGCGGAGGCGGCAGGCAGGGCAGGAGCGCGCCGGAGGCGAGGAAGGGGTGCAGAAATTCTGCGCCCTCTTCCGCCACGCGCCCTAGGCAGCCGCCTGGGTCTGCCTAGCGGTAGCGCCGGCCCTGTGTTGGGGGAAATTCTGTATAAAAATGCGTCTAGGGAAATGCATATAAAAATGCATTTTTATGAGGGTTTTTAAAAAATCATTTGCCAATTGATGCAGAAACGGGACAGAATGGACTTATGACTTGAGCACATGCAAACTGACATGGACCAAAATGGACAGCTGCCTACTGAGGAGGCTTTGCCCTTCTGTTTGATTGCTTTATCTACCGCTGTTCTATTTTATGTCTTATGATTTTGAGAGTTTTAGGGTGCAATCCTATGCATGTTTAGAGCATGCTGGGAGTGTAAGCCTTTTTCTCTCTCTAAACTTGCATAGGATTGCGCCTCTGTGTTTTTATTCTGACTAGCTACGTGGATTTCTTTTTGAAGATAAAGAAGAGCACACATTTTTAAAATAACTATATAAAAGATTCATATAGCTGCTAAATTAAGCAAGAGTGTGACATGTGTGTGCACTCCAGGCCCCAGAATTATGTTTTCAGAGTAGGGGAAAAATGTGTTTCCCCACTTCTGTGGTGTACAAAAGAGCCAATGTTCAGGAAATCTTTTCACATCCACTGAAAACATGCTACCAAATAGCAGCAGAGAACTTATGAGAATGGATAACCTCTTGTCAAGTACACATTTACAATTTGAGCCTTGAATTCAACAACTATGAATCGGCTCTGTGTTAGGTGTAATTGTACAGTATTGAAGCTAGGTTTCTAGACACTTGAAGAAGTGGAGAGGATGCATCCAATCATCTATACATTATAGAAACCAGGACCGGTGCAAGGCAGTTTGGTGCCCTAGGCAAGATCAGATATTTAGCGCCCCCCCTTCCCACTTGAGAGCGCTGTATTTTTTTTTTAAGGTGTTTCTGCCGCCCTCTTTAGCCCTGCGCCCTAGGCAGCTGCCTAGTTGGCCTAATGGTAGCACCGGCCCTGATAGAAACAGTTCATAATAGATCACAGGCTCACCTGTAGAAAACACACATGCCTAGACATACAAACCACATAGTTCTGCACTAAAAAGTGTTTAAAATAAGTACAAAAAGGAAAGCAAAGAAGGCCAAACTCCTTTCTGAAAACATGTAATTTCCCTGGGATTAATCTATTGTGCTCCCTTTTCTTGATTGTATTTATTTTGTCTCTGTTCAAGGTATTAACCTCACTATTCCCACTGAAGCATTGAAAACAAACATTCTACTGGCAATGGGACCATCAATCAAGAATCCAGCGCTCAGATATGAACAACAGCTTCTAACGTCACCAGCCTACTATAATGTGAAAGAGCACACTAACAAAATGCCCATAATTATGAGGAAAGGGGTCGGTCATTGTAAAGACCCTTGGAGAGTGGGTATGCAGTGCACTGTAGCACTCATTGAAACCTGACCCCAAGGAACCCCCTTCAGTGAGGGCTGGGTCATCCAATGTCAGGTAAGTTTGGCCCACATTCTTTTGTTTTTAATTGTTTGTGAATTTTTTAATTTCATTTCATACAAACACAAAAACACATACCGGTATATAACAAACAATATACACAATTAAAAAGGACTTCCAATCTTCTCCACAGCTTAAGCCACCACAGTTATTCTTACAACATTTTCTGTTAACAAAACCTCACATTCAGTTACGGCAAACCAAAAGCAAAACAACATTTTAATCCAATTTAAAATCCCATGATTAAGAATATTAAGAATCCCTCTCTAGTATAGTACATTTACTCCTTGTTTCTTTCTATCTATCCATAAACCACTTCACTTTTAATTTTAAAGGTATCTTTTTTTTTTAAAGAAAAGTTTGAAAGTTAAAAAGTAAGTAACAGCTAACCAAACAACAGAAGCACATAAGTCATCATTCTACTTGTAAAAGACAAAAAAAAAAAAAAAAACTCCAAAAACAAAGAACAACCTTCCCCTTCAATATGTCAAATATTCCACACAAGATTAAAAATACATTTTTAAGTAAATATTTCCAAACAGACCTAATATGCTTATATCTTAATAATAATATTTTCTCTTACATCACCATTTATATTTGAAATCCAGACCAATCATATAAGCAATCCCTTTTCTTAAATGTTTAATGTCCATACAAATCATATAGGCAATCCCTTTATCTGAATAATTCAATAAACAACAACCTTGTATCTTTTCCCAGTCAAAACAAAATCAGATTTTTTTTTTAAAAAAGCTCATATTTCCCTCTGTCAAATGGATAATCTTGCTCACCGGCTTCATAAATTTTCTCAGGCACATTCAGTCCAGTCCAGAGCCTCTGTGAATCTCAGCATTCGCCATCTTGGGTTTTAAAAACTGCGTCATAACTTTTCTCCGAGGATTCTCCTTAAACAAATTCAGTCCAGTTAAAACTTCAGCGCCTCTGTGAATTTCTGGAAAGTCTCCAACATCCTTAATTACTTCTTTCTCCTCCTGTGAAATGTCCAATTCTAGTCTTATTTTTTGTTAAGTCTACTTCAAAGTTTACATCCCAACCTTGGATTCTTCTTTCCAGTTTATTTAGAATATTGTTTTCCAACTTTTTCCAGAGCAACATAAATGCTGAAGTCATATTGCCCTTTATTTCCAAAATTCCACTGCACATAAAAGAATTATAGCCCTCCTTCCAATTAGCACTTCTTATCTTCTTTGCCTCCCAGATATACCCACATTCAACTTACAGTTAATTATAATTCCTACTGTGCTGTAGAAAGATTCCAAATCGGCCAGTCCAGATATAATCCATCATTTTGGAAGCGAACACGTACACCTCTAATGATCGGTACTAGCTGATCTCCTGAATACGGCGCCGTTTCCCCCCCCCCCCCCAGGTTACAGCAACAATCTGTCCGTCAAAAGGCAAACAGAAAGCAATTTATAACCCTGCGAGGTATTTTGGGGGTAACATCAAATCTTAGCTTCTTATCAGAAGTAGATTCCCCAGTCAGAATTTCTCTGGCCAGGAACGCTGTATCAGTTGTCCCACAGAGATTCTGTGTGACTTCAAGACTCCATGTTCTCCCGGAAGTTCCTTAAGTTTGGCCCACATTCTGAAGTAAGTGTGGCTCAAGCCACAATAGCATTCTCAGAAACAATCCATTATTTGCCTTCATGGCAACAATTCATTTATATGGGCTGCAATCAAGGACACCATTGGGACAAGAGCAAAACCTGTCCGTTCTTCCTATGACACCGGCTTGGGAATCACCTTTCTGCACTACCCCACCCCCCCAGGTTTTGTTTCCCAGATGACAGTGTGGTGGAATGTTGGGGCGGTGCTTCTAGAGAGAGTCGACAGCAATGCTCCAGCAGCATGGAACGTCATATGTGTAGCAAGCAGCCTTGTTGGAGCTAAGCTGAGCCCTCCAAATTTGTTTGACTGCATTCCCATATGGAAGGCACCAGGTTGGGGAATGCTGTACTAGAAGTTGCTGCCAGAAGCAAAATTGCAACAAAACGCTTTTCTGAAGTCACCATCATATAGAACAGTGCTGGCTCCAGTTTTTTGAGGGCCCTTGGGCAAGACACCCTCAACTGGTCCCCTCCCTCAGTGAGGTTACCTTCTCACCCCCATTGTCTCCAGCTGCTATTGCTCCTCATCCTCTTTCTCATCATTGCTCCCACTTGCTTGCTTGACAGGCAGAGAGCCAGGGAGCAAGTCGGCCGTGGCATCTCCTGCTCCTTCTTCTCACCACCAGGGTTATCTGGGCCAGAGTGAGAGGCTGGTGAACAAGGATGTTCCAATGGTGAAGAGGAGGAGTGTGAAGGATTGAGGCCTACAGGCTTAAGTTTGCTGAAGCCTGAAGGCCCAAACACTTCCCTAGATTTGCTGAAGCCTGAAGGCCCAAACACTTCAGGATGGGAGGGGGAGTTTGAGAGTTTTAGTTCACCCAATAGAAGTTAAGAATTATATCTCCTGTTCAAAGTCACATGATTATAACCTTCCATTCCTGGGAAGGCTATATATGTGTGGGGTGTGGTCAGCTAGCAGCAGAGAGAGACTGACTGCTGAGGAGAGAGGTAGTCTGAAGTTAAGCTAGAGAACCTTGTATTAGTTGTTTGTTTGATTTTATCATACTTGCTTTTGAATTATAACCACTCTATTAAGTAATTACCCTAATATAATAAGTAAAGTGTTGTTGTGTACCCTGAGAGTTTGGAGTGACTTATTCACCACGTCTAAAAGCCTACACCCATGCTACTGGAAGCAGGCAAAGGATTTGATCTCCTGGAACGGGAGAGGCTTTGAGAAGAGGCAGAGATCTTCCAAAGGCAGATCAAGGGGTCCCTGTAGTAGCGGAACCTTGACAGGAGGAGCAACTCCAGGGGCTCTTGTCGGTGGGATCCTGCTGGGGAGTGGACCCTCGGCAGGTGCCAAACCATGTTTTGATGCCATGCCTGATAAAGAAAACTCATCTAACCACTAGAAACAGGAATGTCAATGGGTTCAATTTCCCCCACCTTTACGGTACTATGATACAACAAGCTTGTGGGGGTTCAGTGTCAGTAATGCAGTGGGCCTTCTAGTTCATAGCCAGAAACTGGTCAGCACAGCAGTCGTTTGGAAGGGTTTGCGGCCTAGTCAGTTTGTGCAGTGTCAAGACCAGTGTGAGCTCATCACTGTCAGAGTTCTCAGGAGAAAGCAGGCAGGAGTTGAGTAGTCTCCCCCGTCCAGCTGCAACTTTGAACTTGTAGAGACAGAAGCTGGCAGCCTTCTCTGGGAACTTGAGGGAGACGTGGTTTTGCAGAGGTGTCACTCTAGTTGAAGCCTCACCCCTGAAGGGTAGAAGGGAAACACCCAGGTGGGATAGGGGTCTTGTGGATGGGCCAGTTCCCTTGACAATTAATGGTCTGGAAGAAGGGTTAAGATGGCCACACCTTCACTTTTATGTCAGTGCTTAGCCTCCAGAGCCTTTGCTAGGAACATCTCTCTTGTCTTCCCTGTCTGCATCTTTCTGTTTGGATCTATCACCGACTGAGCTATTGGGAGCACTCTGCACATGGACTTTCTTCTCTTTGGACTTTTATTGTCAAGAACCTGCCATGAAAAGGACTGTTGTACTTTTCATAGACTGTGCATTCTTGTGGCTATGGATGTGAGTCTTTGTCAAGGAGCCCAGAGCCCGGCTGGCTTGGGGCTAATTCCTGACTTCTGGACATTCCTATGCCTTGACCCATGTGGTGTCGAGATTCCCAAAGCTGGGACTCTCTGCATGTGGGGAAGTACTTTGGACTCAAGTCTGATCTTGTTTTAGACCCTTATTGTCGAGAGGCCTGGACTCACAGTACCCAAAGGGGCCAACCCAAGTGTCAGGGTTGGCCTTGAACTCTGTGGAGGCATGCATGCTGGTTCAGGTCCTCTTCTAGGATCCTTTCCCTTGTCTCATGAGCAATAGGGCTCAGATCCTTCCCCAGCTGGAGGAGCAGCTAGGAGTTGCTCAGATCCTAAGGCTAAGATGCACAGCACCCCGGAGGTTCCAACTCAGTGGCAAAGTTGGCTCAGCTCTCGTGTGGGTAAGTCAGGCCTGTTTCTAGGACCCCTTCCCTTGTTGCAGGAGCATCTGGAATTGGCTCCAATCCTTCCCCTGTCTGAGGAGCAGCAGGACCTGGCTCCAGTCCCTTCCTTGGTGTGGAATGTCGGGGAATAAAGAGACATTCCAGTCCCCTACCTTGATGTGGAACAGTTTCAACAGCCTATAGCAAAATGCCATCAGCTCTATGATTTCTGAACACTGTAACCCTTAAGCTTCTGCCGTGGGATTCCCTATAATGAAAGGATCTCACCGATTCTGAGTCTCCGGTGTTAGAGTGCTAGAATGCCTGACTGCAGGACCGGGGCCCGATAAAGGTGCACTTACCAACATTGCTGCATCTACAAAACTATTAAAGGTACGGAAGCTCTCTCCCCTCCCTGGTCTACTTTGCTTTGCCAATTTTCTATTTTGCCGTAGATGCCCCTCTCCTTCTATACTGACTTCAACAGCAGTCACATGATACAGATGAAAAGGTGAATTGGTTTCAGCCTTTTGAGGAGGCAAGCAAACATTCAGAGTTGCCAGCTTTTTGACTGGAACTGCTCCTGTGTCTTTTACAACAGTAGGAAAGCAAGTGTAGTGTAATGCACGTTGGACTAGAAGTGGGGAAAACCCAGATGCACGCCTCCAAAGGAACAACAAAGAGTACTGCAGCACCACATTATTATGCCATTATTATGGCATAAGACACACACACAGACACACACTAGAAGGGTAGACTAACAACAGAGTACTTTCAAAATATATTTAGTGCTAAACATTTTGGCATATATATCTTTGTTAGATTTGTATGTTGCCTTTTCACCAAATGGT
Organism: Shinisaurus crocodilurus; assembly: GCA_021292165.1. NCBI lineage: Eukaryota > Metazoa > Chordata > Lepidosauria > Squamata > Shinisauridae > Shinisaurus > Shinisaurus crocodilurus. The sequence continues at coordinate 4,921,494 of CM037889.1, forward strand.
GTTCAAAAAATTATCTATCCTTTGAAATAAGCAGGTGAAACTTTCCCCAACATTTTATCAATGTGCAAAGGAGGAGCAGCTCCCTCTTAATTTCTCCATGTTGAATGGACTTTGGTTAAAAGCACAGGAGAAAGGCTAGTGCAGGAACGGTGCAGGGCTGTTTGGCGCCCTAGGCCAAATTATATTAGGCGCCCCCCCTCGTGCCGTGGGGGGGGCCTCCGGAGCAAAGCAGCCCTGCTCTGCAACACCCCCCGCGCGCGTGCGCGACCGCGCGCCCGTCCGCCAACCACCTACCTTCCCACCGCCCACCGCTGCTGGCTGCTGCTGCTGCCGCCGCCTCCTCCGACGCGATGGGACCCCGCGCTTTACGACGGGAAGGTAGGTAGGTGGTTGGCGGGGGTGGGGGCGGGGGTGCGCATGCGCGCGCGCGCGCGGGGGTTGCGGCGGCGGCGGCAGCGGCCGGCAAGCGGGCGGGGAGGCGCAGCGGAGGCGGCAGGCAGGGCAGGAGCGCGCCGGAGGCGAGGAAGGGGCGCAGAGTTTGCGCCCTCTTCCGCCACGCGCCCTAGGCAGCCGCCTGGGTCTGCCTAGCGGTAGCGCCGGCCCTGGGCTAGTGAGAATGTTAGCAAGCCTAGCAAAATATCCCTTTGCTTTCTGTAAATGTGAGGTCTCAAAGATTCAGTTGCAAATCGGTCTACATCACACTGTTTTCTTTATAAGTAATAAAGAGGTAGCCTTTGTGATTTCCACTGATAGGATGATGCAACAACACACGCACACGCGCCCAGCATGCCGTTCACTTTAAGATTAGCAGCAGCCGCGCACTATGGGTCATTAGTCAGTGCGACAAGCACCAGCAAGGTTTTGGTAGGCTGCCAGACCTGATAAACCTCTGTGATGTTTCATTGTCTCCCACCGGCACAGTCTGTTACGGAGCTGGCGATGGGTAGTTTGGAGACCGTTCACTCCATCTTGCCATCTTCCTTGCTGATTACAGAAGAGATAATGGCAAGGGGAATGCTTTAACTGCTTTGCCACAACTGGAATTGCTCTAAGGGATGTTTTGTGGCAGTCCCAGGGTTCAGTCAACATAAAACGTGAAGCTGCTTTTAAATGGACATGTGCAAAATGTGCTAGAAGAATTCCTTTCTGCAGGTGCATGGTGTTTTGTTTTTTTGTTTGTTTTTAAAGCCAGCTCCCAATATGAATTTCGATGGGTTCCATTTGCACTCCAGTTTGTTCAGTCACTTTATCATGTGATTTAAATTGTAGTATATCATGGGGTCTGCAGCTTTAGGTTAGACCTACGCCAAATTTTCACCTGTGAAATTTGGGGTGGGTGGGTAAAAATGGTATTTGAGTGCATTAAATTCCCCCCAAACCCAAATACAGGCAGTCCCCAGGTTACGAATGAGATCCGTTCTTAAGAATGTCTTTAAGTCGAATTTGTATGTAAGTCGGAACAGCATAGCGTTCTATACGTTAAAATTGGCATTTACACAAATTGCGTAGGATACTACACTATGTACGTAAATGACGTAGCGCCGGGGAACCCAGAAGTCCGTTCTTAAGTATGGGTTGTCTGTAAGTCGGACATTCTTAACTCGGGGACTGCCTGTATACCTGTTTCAAAACAAAAAGAAATGTGGCCAGTCACAGTGATTCCCCCTTCTTAGCTATTCCTTTCATGCTGTTTTCTTCTTTCTTACTGCATGAATCCAGCAAAGCAGCCTTGGCAATGGGCATGGCACTCTTTTCCCCCAGCAAACACCAGATGCCATAAAAAGGTTACAAAAAATGGGGTTGCCTACAAGGAGCTGAGAAAATTGGAACATTTGAGCTCAAGCCTGGTTGTTACTTGGATGGAGACCCCCTCCTCGAGTTTCCTGCATTGAGCAGGGGGTTGGACTTGATAGCCTTGTAGGCTCCTTCCAACTCTATGATCTATGAAATCTATGAAGCCTCTAGTTTTAAGGCCCTATAATCAGCTGCTAGGTTAGGTGCCATACCATGCATAGTTTGGAAGTATAAGACAGAGTTGGGCAATGTGGCCCTCCAGATGTTTTGACCTTCGATTTCCATCAACCCTCACCATTGGCTATGTTGGCTAAAGCTGATGGGAGTTGTAGGCCAAAACATCTGGAAGGGGCACAAGTTGCCCACCCCCGGTAAATGAATTGACCCCTCGATTGCCACATTCTTACACAGCTTTGCTATGAACGATTGAAGATCAAGTTGCAACCACATCGGAACCTTTTAGCCCAGTCAGGAAACCACAGATTCATAGCTCTTGCTAGCCATCGTTAAGATGGGGTCACTTGCCAAGGCAAAACCTGGTTTAGGATGGGACAGACACCATCATTGGAGGGCAGGGGGCAGGGATTCTGATGCATGCTCTCGCTTCACTCACCCTGCCCCTGATTTTGCTGGGGCCTCTGTGCTGCAAGAACACAGTTTTAAAAGCACTCCACTGGCTGCCAATAAGTTTCCGGGCGAAGTATAAAGTGTTGGTTATTACCTTTAAAGCCCTACATGGTTTGGGTCCAGGCTACCTATGGGATCGCCTTCTCCCGTACAATCCACCCCGCACACTTAGGTCCTCTGGGAAGAATCTGCTTCAGTCAGCCAAAACTAGGCTGACTAGCATTACCCAGAGGACCTTCTCTTCTGCTGCTCCCAGATTATGGAATGGCCTGCCGGAGGAGATACGTCAACTTGTCAGTCTTTTGGACTTTAAAAAAGCCATAAAGACTGAACTCTTCTGGCAGGCCTATCCAGCGGAATTTTGGGATGTTTTAAAGATGTTTTAAAGATGTTTTAAAGATGTTTTAAAGATGTTTTAAAGATGTTTTAAAGATGTTTTTAGGATGTTTAATAGTATATATTGTGTTGTTTTAGTTTAGGTATTTTATATTTTCTGTTGTTCCCCGCCTCGATCTAGATGGAGAGGCGGGTAATAAATAAAATATTATATTATTATTATTATTATTATTATTATTATTATTATTATTATTATTATCACATTCCAGAGTCTTGTAAGTGGAGAGTCTACAGTGCATTGTTACTCCATACTGGGGCCAACTGGATTGAGGGCAGGGTATTGCCGGATGAGGTTGCACTCACCCTGAAAGACCAGGTTTACAGCTTGGGGTTTTTTTCTCCCTCTGGATCCAGTTTTGTCACTAGAGGTTTGAGTTGCCTACGTGGCACAGAGTGCCTTTTACCAAGTTTTTAAAGTATTTCAGACATTTACTCTTTCTTTCTTTTTTTTAAAAAAATCCTCCCAGGGTTGGGCAAGGTGCTCAAGCACATGGTGGCTGATCAACTCCAGGCATTCTTGGATTTTCTAGATCCATTTCAATCCGACTTTAGGCCCAGGTTTGGGACAGAAGCTGCCTTGGTTGCCCTGTGGGATGAGTTTTGCCAAGAAAGGGATGGGGGAGTGTGACCTTGTTAGTTCTCTTAGACCTCTCAGTGGCTTTCAATACCATCAACCATGGTATCTTCCTGGAGAGATTGTCTGGGTTGGGAGTTGGGGGCACTGTTTTACAGTGGTTCCATTACTACTTGGATGGTCGCTTTCAGAAGGTGGTGCTGGGGAATTATTGCTCTGTTCCATGACAATTAAGTCATGGGGTTCCACAGAACTCAAATTTATCCCCCATGCTATTTAACATCTACAAGAAAGCACTGGGGGAGGTTATCCAGGGATGTGGATTGAGCTGCATAGGAGAAAAGAAAGGTCTTTGCCTGGCACCAAAAAGATAAATGTAGGTGGTAGGCAAACCTCTTTGGGGAGGTCATCTCATAAGTGCGGTGCCACAACTGAGAAGACCCTCTCTCTTGTAGCCACCCATCTAGCTTCCTTCAGTGGGGGCTCCAAAGTTGACCCAAGGCTCCCAGCAGGTACATAGGGGAGGAGACATTCCTTTAGATACTGTGGTCCCAAGCCACTGTAGACTGTGAAGGTCAACACCAACACTTTGAATTTGTTTCAGAAATGGGCTGGAAGCCAGTGCAGCTGACAAAACACTGGCATCACATGTTCATATTGGCCAGTCCCAGTTAGTAACCTAGAAGCTGTTTTGAACTAACTGAAGTTTCTGAACTATTTTCAAAGGTAGCACCACATACATCGCATTGCATAATCCAACCAGGAGGTTACCAGAGCATGAATAACACTGGTTCTTGGGCAGATTAAAAATATAATAAACAAACAAGCAAAATAAAACTATTCTAGGCATGTACTCTTCCCCCCCCACCCCCCAGCAGATTATTCTGCTTTTTTAAAAATCTGCTGGTTTGTTTTATGATGTGACTTTTATTGTCTTTGATATTTTAATTTTGTAAACCACCCTGGGACCTAATCTGGTGAATGGTGTTCCAGTCAATCAACCAACCAACCAATGGGACAATGCATCCAGACGCCCTCCTCACCCAGCCTGGCCTTGATCCAAACAAGACAATGAAGAATGCCTTTTTCCTTCAAGGCTCACAAAAACTTGGATCCTGCCTTGTCTACATTTACAGGCATTAACATTCAAACATATGCATGTTAACATTGGCTGATTTCCTTCCCTTAGGCAGATGGCAGCTCCGCTTGGCTTAAATATCAAGCTGTCTCCAAAAGAAAGTTCAATCCAGTGAACAGATGAGTTGGTGAATTGTTGGGATGGACGAGAAGAACAAGTTGTTAGGTTGCCAGGCTCTGGGGACCACCCTTCAGAATGCAGATGGATGTCAAAGATGCTGTGAGACCTAGCAATGGGGCTACCCCAGTGCCTGTGGAACAGACGTAGCAGTGTAGACCAGAATAGTGGAGACTGTTTAGAAATACATCAGAGACGGGGTTGAAATTGGGAACCTCTGAACCAAACCACTGCAATACTGCTGATGCTTTCCCTCTACACTGGCTAAGACTGCAATCCTATACACACTTATGTGGGAGTAAGTCCTACTGAACTCTATGGGACTTACTACCAAGTAGATATGCACAGGATAGAACTGTAACTGTCCGAAGATCTGCTGGGCAGGCTCTCCTCAAAGTACCTTTCACACATTATGTGTGAATTAGGGAACGAGCCTTCTCTATTATGCTGCTCCATTTGTGGAACTGCTTCCCCATAGAAGGACAACTGGCACAGATTTTACTATGTTTTGGGCACATTTTTCTTTCTTTAAGCATTTTAGCTAGGTTGTCCTTTTATATTTTAGTACCGTACCGTTTACATTACTTTATGACTGTATTCTGTTTTGGTTTTATTACATTTTAGGGTCTTATAATAGCAAACAACAAAAGCAACAAATACTACTAGGTATCATGTAAGACCAATGTGACACACTTTCGCTTCAACTAATGTTACAAAGAGGAGGAGAAAATTCATACTACTGAGAAGACATCTAGGAGTCTGTGTGGTATCCACTACAGCAGGGGTGAGCAACATGTGGCCTGCGGGCCACATGTGGCCAGCACTCCCCTGGTGTGGCCTCTCTCCCCCTCTGCTGCCCCCAAGCTTAAAAAAACACACACCCATTTTAATTTAGGGTTAAATTTAGCTGGCTAACAAACTACAGAGTGGTTTGCTACTACATTTTGGCAGCAAACTGGCGATTTCTCCTGCCTTTCTCTTTTTTTAGGAGCACCCTGTGGACTGTACAGCATCCTACTGAATGCAGCCAGAGGGGGTTCAAGGGGGCAGGAATAGCTTCTGGACCTCCCAAAGTTGTCCAGCCCTGCACTACAGTAATATATAGCCCTTGATTTTGCAACCCATCTTATCATGGGTGCAGAGATATTCCTCAATTATACTTTATTTTTAGAAGCTTTTATTTGTGTCATTCCCACCTCCAGTATCACATCCCATTTCCCTAGAACCATCGAGAGCAGACAGGTGGAATGTTTCTGACAATGGTATGGTAGTCTGAGCACATCCTCTACCCTCAGAGAGTGCCAACGTTTAAGCGAAATAACTGTCAAGAACAAATCAACCACTTCTCCTAATATAAGGCTATACTGTCAGCATGTGAATCAAAGCAGCCCTTTGATTCTCTATACCCAATCTCAATTTGCCTACAAACTTTTGTCAAATACGTAGTAATTTTGTGGCTTTTGACCAATTATTAAATACAAGCTATTTCAGACTGGGGGAAGGGGGGGATTCCGCGAAATCACAACTCCAGGACCCAAACGAGCTTCTCTTCCTTTAATAGCTAAATCACACCGAGATGTTTAGCAGACGTAACTTGTTCCCGCAATGAAAGGCCAAGCCAACTCGGCCAACAGCCGCGAGAGGGAGATCATTCCTACGTGCATCGCACAAAGGGCGATCAAATGACACACAACCTTAAATGCATGCCTTCGTTTCTGCCTTCCTGTATTGTTTTTAATGTAGCCGCCGGGTGGGGATGGGAGATCAGGACCGGGACTGCAGTGCACAGAGAGGGGGTTGACCCTTCCCCACCCCACACGGTACAATCTTGAAGAAAATCACACACACCCTGGCCAAGCTACTATTTGTTCTGGCTTCCCTCCCAGGCACCTTCAAGGAGGGGGCATTTTACTAGGGACTGCAGCACGGAGGGAAAATATGCCCCCCACGCTGCACTGTGTAGCTTGACCCACCGTTATTCACACTCAGGCATGATCCGGCACTGATGTGCAAATTATTTTGAAGCAGTATCATGATTAGAGTTATTATTCTTCACAAGGTTTATTTTAGGTCAGCAATATGTCTGGTTATGGTCCGCAATACATCCAGGGTTGAAAGAAAGGAATGCACTGGTTTTCCTTTCTGGGTGGGTCTGCTCCAGCAGTAGCATACCCCATCATTAAACACTTGAGTTTGTTAAATACAGCAAGTTTGGAGAAGCTCCAATCATGACAGACTCCTTAATCAATAGAAGTAACAGCCAAGCAAAAATAGTCTATTGCGACCCAGGGGTCACCAAATGGGAAGACTGCAACAGGACAGAATAAAAACTGCCTGGTCTGCTCCTGTGCTTTCGACAGCTCGATCTGCAGAAACCAGTAGGTGAAGCTTTTCAGGGAATGGGGATACACGTTATCACATGCTAGTGTCTGCAAAGAAAACGGCTCTTAAAAGTATAGAAACAACGGCTGGTTTTTTTAAAAAAAAGTTGGCAACTTTACTAAACAGAATGGAAGGAAAGGGAGATGTTAAGGAACACAACAATAGGAAGAGAGAGATAAAGGAAGACCCAGCATGCTCCTGAAGCCTGGGAGAGGGGTAAGAACATAAGAGCCCTGCTGGATCAGACCAAGGTCCATCTAGTCCAGCATTCTGTTCACACAGTGGCCAACCAGCTGCCCATGGGGTTCCACAGGCAGACCATGAGAGCAACAGCACCCTCCTGTTTATGTTCCCCGGCAACTGGTGTACATAGGCATACTCTGTCTCTGATACTCGAGGAAGCATATGGCCCATCAAGACTAGTAGACATTGATGGGTGGGTGACTGAAGAGGGCCCAGCACTCTCTCCAGCAGCTCAGTTGGGAGAAACAAGCACAATTTCAACATGTCAGTGGTCCTACTAAGCCAGGTGTGTTGAACCTCTTCTAGCCTGCAGCCCGAGTTCAATCTTGGAGGAGATCTTGGGGGCCACATCCCAGTGGTGGTTGGGGCCAAAATGCCCCCAAACCCAGCATATTGTAGCTTAAAGTTCTTACTACCAGAGATTAGGCCTTAGGAAAGACATTTCATCCTTTTAGAATGGGGTGGAAAACACATGCAAAAGCTGGGAAACTGCCAAACAACTGGCAGTTTGGGAAAAGGGTGTGTGGCTATCTGAGGAACAGAATGGGACCCCCGGGAGAGCTGGATTGGGCCCACAGGCCTGAGGTTCTGCAGTCCTGTGCTATAACACTTTTTCTTTGTAAAATACGAACAGAAAATAAAGAAAAAATAGTTTAGCAAAAGACAAAGTCCAGATAGCAAACTCCCCACAATCTCCAGGATGTTCCTGAAATGTAGTGTCTGACTGTGCTTGGGTCCATCTCAAACAAGCTGTCATTTCCCCAGCAAATTAATAAGCGCTGCACAGAATCCCACTCAATTGAGAAATGAAGAGTTCTCTATTACCTAATCTAATTCAACCTGTGCTTTCGGAATTTCATTAGGTGCAACTGCACTGGTGACTCACTAACAATCCTCTGCTGCACTGGGAGCCTGCCTGTATCACTCCAAACGTGCAGCAGGCAGTTTCAATTGCACCAATTAGTTGCTGCACCAGCAAATCAACGTCAGCTGCACTTGGACAGAACTCAAGTTACTGCAGAGTAATAGCTACTGTAGAAACCTCAGTCTAGTGTCAGGGAAGCCTGAAGTTGTGGAGTCTAATTCTCCTGCTGTCTACTCCTTACTGCTAGGAGACTTGTCTCCTTTAATACCATACCCTCCAACATTTCACAGATGAAAACAGGGACACACATGTGAATTTGTAAGAGGTATGGTTAAGCAACATGAAGATGTGATCAAGAGGGTGTGGCCAGGTAACATGAGGGCATGGCCAAGGGGATGGCCAGGCAACCAAAGGTACAAGTACAAAAGTTATTAGAGGAAACACACAAAATCTTTTATATTATAATTATTACATTATTATAAAATATTATAAAATATATAATATAAGTGGCTATTGTAAAAAAAAAAATTAACCTTACTTAAACCCTTAATTGGTGATATCTGGTGTTTTTCATGGGGGTGTGTGTCAGTGCTTGCAGGGCAAGCTCTTTCTTTTTGTTTTAAAATGGTCAGGATTGGCACAAATTCAACAGGTGAAGCTTACCCCCCCCCTCCAAATGGAGCTTCAGAGAGAAGGGGAAGCTTCTTGCATTTCCTTCTGACACTGTAAACTCACCTGTTAGAGGCACAGAGTCAGCTCTCTTAGGAAATAAAATCTTCAGCAATACAGTATAAAGATAGGAATCATGTGATAAATTCCCTCATTCACACACATGCACACACATCCTTGTTTCTGTTCCTTCCCTACTCTCTTTTGGCAGACGTTTGAGCCTAAGCAGAGCTATCTTAAAGGGGCCATGGGCAAAATTGCAGCTAAGCTAAAACTGCAAGCGTAGTTGCAATTTTGCCCATAGCCCCTTTAAGTAGCTTGCAGTTGCGGGAGGCAGGGGAATTGGGGACGCTGCATAACAAAGTGAGAAGCCGTGAGGCTTAAGGGTTTTCAGGATGGTCCCCAGCATTTTCAGGGTAGTTGGAGACTATGTAATACAAGGACAAGAAAGGAGAAGCTAGAAAAAAGGACCCACCCACAACTACCAACCTTACTCCTCTTCTCTACAATTTCAGTACAGGATTTGTTATGTTGACACAGACCATGATTTGTTAGTTTGGACACACACACACCCCCAATCACAAACACAAACACAAGCCGATGCATTAAATGTATGCACATTTAAAATTGCCTATTGACTACCTTCGAGTCTGAGAGGGAAAAAAAGAAAAATGAAACCCAATAAAGCCAAACCATCAGGGTGTGGAAGGCTGTAAAATAGGGGAATAGAACCTCTTTCAGTCAGAGAACTGAATTCCATTTTGGAGATGCTCTTGGGGGGGCACATTCCAGTGGTGGGCGGGGCCAAATGCAAAAGGGGAGGGGCAAAAACCCAGGCAAAACGGGGTTTGGCATTCTGGGGAACCCCAGAGGAACAAATTGGGACCCTCAGCCTATGGTTCTGCACCCTTGCCATAAGATTAACAGATGAGCAAAAAATGGCTGCCTTTAATCCAACGGCCAACACAAACTTACCATTGAATCCACAATAGGGTACCCGCAAATCTGTAGCCCAGCAACTTTAGATCCTGTTTTGATACCTCAGAACCACTTGTAGACTGTTGATGGTCCAAATGCAACATCACATTGTGTTTGCACAGAGTTCTCTGTGTTGAATGAGGAAGACCTCACACATGCACCTGTAGTCTAGAAGAACGTAGAGTGAGAAGCAGATAGCATATATCTGGGCATTCCCATGGGCCTCATTGTCCCATCTATATTGTGCTTGAGTCAGTGAAGCCTTTGACACCGATTGGCTGAGCGGGTGTAAGAGCATGGGAATCCACGTGGAGAGTGTTGGTGGCTGGCCAGACGCAAAAGAGGGTAGGGCTCCTGCACCTGTAATAGTTGTGCAGAAGAGGGAATTTGAGCAGGCTCCTGACAACTTGGCTACACAATTAAAGGTGTAGGAGTCCAAATTTGGCAGCAGCAGCAGCCAAAAAAAAAAAAAGATTTTAAAGAAAAATTGCCCCTTTTTTACTGCCTCACTGTCGAATTTTGGCACCAAATTCGGCAGTGCAGCAGCAGAGGCAGGGTTTCTAGAGGGGAAATTGGCCCCCAGAACCCTGAATGTTGCCCAGCTGTGGACTAGAAGGAGGGAAGGCACAGGCTGGAGGATGGCTTAGTGCTGCTTGCCTATCTCTTTTGCTCTTAAAATTGGGGTCATATCCTCCCATGAAGGCATGGGTCTACCACCACCATGCATAGTTTGCATATGGCAGAACTGAGTCAAGTATATGAGCTCCCTCTGATGCGGACTAAATAAACAACCGCACAATAGATTTCATTGTGCTGTGGTTCAGTTAACTCTAGCACATTACCACAGAAACCATCACAGCCTAGCACGACTTAAGTTCACCATAATTATCTGTGACAACATAGAGTGTTCGAGGATCGGGATATTTGTAAGAAGACCAAAACACTGGTTTATGAAGCCATTGTATTACCAACTTTATTGTATGCCTGCGAAACATGGACTATCTATAAACGTCACTTCCACCTCCTTGAAAGGTTTCATCAACGATGCCTCCGGAAAATCCTGCAAATTACTTGGGAAGATAGGCGAACAAATGTCAGTGTACTGGAAGAAGCAAAGACTACTAGCATTGAAAAAATGATCCTTCAACGCCAACTTCAGTGGACCGGTCATGTTGTTCGAATGCCTGACTGCCGTCTCCCAAAGCAGTTACTTTACTCCCAACTCAAGGATGGAAAGCGGAATATCGGTGGTCAATATAAGAGGTTTAAAGATGTTCATAAGGCTAATCTAAAAAATGCAATATAAACATCGAAAACTGGGAAGCTCTGGCCCATGAACGATCTAAATGGAGGTTGGCCTTTCACAAAGGTTCCATGGACTTTGAAGAAGCCCGAGTGCAAGGTGAAAGGGAGAAACGTGCTAAGCGAAAAGCACGTCAAATGAATCCTTTACAGGACCATCTTCTATCTGGTAACCTGTGTCCTCACTGTGGGAAGCTGTGTGGATCTAGAATTGGCCTCCACAGTCACTTACGGACCCATCGCTAGAGTCTACACAATCTTCTTTAGAATTTCCTCCTTTTATCCCGGAAGACAATCTTACTCGGTCACGAGTGATCGCCTGATGATGATGATGCTAATATAAAAGTTTAATGCATCAGGACTTAGGTCCCAGCTGCAATGAGAGCTCTTTAATACATACCTGGCTGAAGCTTTAATTTCAGTTCTAGGTGCTATGCGCTTGAGGTTACTTTATTTCCTTTAGTAAATGCATTGGGGAAGTGATACATTTGACCTGAAGACTAATGGAGAACTATAACTATTGCTGAGTAAGTATTACATCATCAGTTTCTACCATGCCAAGTAGAAGTGGCTCGGGTTCCCTTTGGAAATAAGGTTACCAGCAATCCCCGCCCCCCCCCCCATCCAATTTAGTTTGCTTATAGTATGTGCATAAATTTCATTTAGCTTGGAAACAGGTGGCAAAACTGCAGAGTTCGACACAGGTAGTCCCATTTGCAGGAACATCCACGTTGAAGCCTAATGGCAGAAAATACCCGTTCCATTTGTCTTCCTTCTCTCCCCTGTCCCAAGCAGGCTACCTACATCATTCTCCCACACCTTCCTTCAGGCTGCTTCAGGCGTATTTGAATGTGACAAATATGTATGGCTCCCTGCCAAGTGTGCACTTCATAGCCTAGCATGGTTTGCTACTTTGCAATGTGTTCAGTTACCCCAATTCTCATACCAGCTGGCCCTAGGATATTCCTTCAGGAGCCAATGGTTATCAGTATAGCTATGAGTTCATTCAAAAACACCTGGGCAATTCTCCTTCACTAATCCTGCTACTTTACCAAATAAAGTAGGGCTCTTGCTGCTTCAACCTTAACAAATGACTATTTCCCAGCATGCCTCCATCCACAAAGGATTGATTGCTAACTCACACATACACTTTTAATTAACAGCTACCACCATACACTTTCTCCCTTATAGAGTCCCCTTCAGATAAGAGTCTATTTTGAACCATTCTTTCACGAACATCATATAAAATATGTCCCTAAATCAATTTAAGCTGCCACCCCAAGGTTTTTTTTCCCCCTAATTCTTAATGTGTAGCAGGATGTAAGAATAATAGTATGCCTTACACACTCACATCCTGAATGCCTAATAAGTGTTTGCACTTTGCTAATACTTATACAGGACCACAGAACAGAACAGTCTACCTGGAATATTTCCTGGAGAAATGAGGCGGCTACAGAACAGACACAGCATAAATTGAGAAAAAATTGCTTGTGTCAAAAGAGATGCGCTAAGGGGGACACTGAAGGGCCATTGCAATTCATTGGCTCCTTCTGAATGGCAACAGGAAATCACTGGAAGATTTTAGGAACTACAGTCATGCCTTGGATTGAGAGCATAATTCGTTCCGGAAACGTGCTTGTAATCCAAAACACTCTTATATCAAAACGAAATCCCCCCAAAAAAGTTTGTACAGAGATTTTTAATTTAAGCCGTACTACAGTACTTGTATTGCAAGACGTCGCTTGTATATCAAGTAAAAAAATATATTAAATATTTAAAAATTTGCTTGTCTTGCAAAACGCTCTCAAACCAAGTTACTTGCAATCCAAGGTATTACTGTATCACCAAATCAAAATACCTACTTATACAATGGTCTTTAGGGAACAGCTTCAAATGCTTACATAGCAGTTTTTAGGGATTATCTCCAAATAGGAAATGTATTAAATCAAAGGTTGACTGGAGGCTTACATGCTGATCTTTGGGTACCATCTCCGCATTTTTGGAATGCTGAGCACATTTGGAATTTTGAGAGAGTGACATGGGCACTCTCGCAAAATGGCTGCCATGCAAAGGGGCCGGCCCATTCACAAAATAGCTGCAATGGTAGTCATGCCCAGTCACAAAACACCCATTTCCCAGAAGGCAAACTGTTGATGCTAAAAGAAAAGTCACTTGCCCAAAAACCAAAGTACCAGGCAGAAGTGGGTTTGTACTCTAAAACACAAAGCCACTCTTTTGAAGCCACAGTTCTCTGTTCTAACATCCATTTCACAGAAGGCAAACCAATGATGCTCAGAGGCGGACTATCTGGTCAAGAAACTGAGTACGAAGCAGCGGTGGCATCTGAGCCCTAAATGCCAAATCACATATTTGCCCCTAAAATGCACAACAAAATACCCATTTCACAGTAGATAAACTGGTGACACTCAGAAAAACATCCACCATCACACCAAAATACAAAAACAAAAAAATGGCAAACCCCTTCCCCAAAAAACCAGGCAATATACGCACCACACCCGAGACAAACAAACTAGCTAACATACACGCACCACACAGTCAACGCACCACACACCCCTTACTCCCGCCCACTACTTCTTGCCCCTAGGAAAAAACGTCCTACCTCCTCCCAGCTTACCTTTTTCTGTTTTCTGGGCATGCTTCAAAATGAAGCCCTGGGATGAAGCTACCCATTTTTCTTTTCTAAGAATGCCTCTGGGCCAACTTTTGTTGCAACTGTCCTTCTGAATGGCCAAAGGAATGCATTGGATTGAGATCAGTTCCTCCAATGCAGATTGGCCATTGACCCACCACACTGGCTGCAAACCCTCTATGCGGTTTTCACACACCTGAGACACAGAAGGGCCTATTCACACTACAGTTGGTTTCATGTCATTTTGACTTCCATGACTTCCCTAGAAGAATCCTCTAGATATTGTCAATTAGAGATCCCTGGCAAATGCCCCACTGTAATCCCCACTGTTCCCTGGGAAGAGGGGATGTCTATAAAACCAGTTTAAAGTTGCCCAGCTGTGTGCATTGGACTCAATGGGACATTTCTGAGAACACATACATAAGCCTCATTTTCATGACACGCTAAGCCACCCTGTGAATAACCTAGACAGTGTGGGTTGTTTGCAGAACAACCCACGGTGCGCCCAACCATCGGCCTCACCATGGTTTGTTCTCCCCCTCCTTTCTTCTCGGTCTTCCCAGTGTCCTTCATGGCAGAACCCATCTTGTCTCCCTCTCTGTCCTCCGACTGCTAGCCCTTTTCATTCACTGCTGCTTTGGGTTTTTTTCAGAGCCTCAAAAAATTGCAATTGGATTTGTATTTTTTTTTTTTTTGCCCCCTGAAAATTGCACAACTGTGTTCGTTATTTTATTATTAATTTTTGTCAATCTTTCCCAAGTGCATGCTTACGATTATCCGATATGCATAGTCTTTCCTCGTCAATTTCCTTGTATATTTCAGCTGTCAAAGGGAGCAGGAGAGGTGGAGTAGATAACATATGTGGAAATTGACAAGGCAAGATTGCAATTTGGGCACAGTTGCCAGGTTGTCAGTTGAAAAGCACCAGTAAATGAAAAAAAAAGTGGCAAATGTAGGTGCACCAAAAGTGGGACAATATATCCCAATTGGCAATGTGATCCTCTAAGTGTTGAAATGACAGTTCTCACTGTCCTCCACCTTTTCAACAAAACCCTGAGTCTCCAGCTACTCCAGAAAGGGAGGGGGGGATATTAATTCCTCACCACTTTTTTCAGCTCCTTTTCATAGTATTTACTGCTGTGGTTACTGCGCATCCCTAACAGTTCTAAAAATTAGATATGCAGAAATATATGCAAATTTAATGGTTGGGAAGTAAATGGAGGGGAGATTTGTGCCAATTTAAGGGCTGGGAAGTAAAATGGAGGATAAATTTGCAAACCTGCAGTAACTGTTCCATTACTGCAGGTGTGCAAATCTCCCCTCCATTTACTGCCATGCCCTTAACCTGGCATAAATTTCACCCTTCATTTACTTCTCAGCCATTAAATTTGCATATAGTTCCAAAAAATTGCGCAAATATTCCCAACATTTTTTTTAAAAAAACCCTTACACGTGGCAGAATGAGATGGAGCAACTGGGGCGCCAGCTCCAGCAATACTTACACCACCACCCCCATAGGGCCCCATACACTCTGTCCCATTCAGCTGCCTACTGAAGGGGGGAGCCAATAGCTCCCCTTTCTGAAATAGCTGGAGACTTGGGGAAGTGCTGAAAAGATGGAGGACACTGAGAAGTGTCAGTTCAACACTTAAAATCAAAAGGATTACATTGCTTAGTGGGTGATATTGTGTGTGCCCCCACATCCAGCACTTTGATGCGCCTACATTCACCTCTTTTTCCCTTTACCAGCGCTTTTTATTTGATAGCTAGGCAATTGGTCCCTGGGAACTGTGCGCAAATTAGCCTATATCCAGTCCCGCCTTGTCAATCTGTTTCCTACTTCACGTCACTGCTCCCTTTGACAGCTGAAACATACAAGGAATTGACCAGGCAAGACTACACATATCAGGCAGCGGTAAGAACGCATTTGTGACTGACCAAAAAAAAAAAACAATTTAAAAAATGATGAACACAACTGTGCAATTTTCTGGGGCCTGAAAAAGAAGGTGGCGAACCAGTGACTGTCACTCCAAAGCGCAGCAGGGTTTTTTGCCACTCTTGTCAAGCGGCTCATTAGCCAATCCCCGGAACCCACAATGAAATTGCTCCCCTGGGTTCAGATAACACGACAACCCATCATTGGTTGAACAACCCCTAGAACAAGCCATGGGTTGTCAGGGTGGCTTGTTCCTGAAAAAATAAGCCTCCCTGCTGGAAAGCTAGTTACCCACCATGGGTTATTGTGACTAGTTGCCCATGATGGGTTATTGTGTCATGTGAACCCAGTCTACAAATCAGGCTATATGTCTGTAGCATAAATATACCTGTAGAGCCAGAGTCTTGCAGTCAGAGCACAAGAAACCTTTCCAGAATGTAGGTAGAGGTATATTGCTTCTCTAATCATCATGCTATCAAAACATTTTTACCAATCCAGCAAAATTGCCTAAATTCACATTATTGTTATTATTTTTGTATTTATTTACTCCAAATGCAAATTTGGGACTTATGAATAATTCAGATTTTTCTTTTTTTCTTTTTTTTTTGCCAGATGGGAGTGGAGTAGAGGATGGGTTCATTGCCTTTAACTTTTCAAAGCAAGAATACAAAAGTTTGAGCCTGGGGCCAAATGTTCAAAGGGAAATGCTTTGACATCTGGGTTTAAGGGATCGAAAAATACAGTCATACCTTGGATTGCAAGTAACTTGGTTTGAGAGCGTTTTGCAAGACAAGCAAATTTTAAAATATTTATTTATTTATTTACTTGATATACAAGCGACGTCTTGCAATACAAGTACTGTAGTACGGCTTAAATTAAAAATCTCTCTACAAATTTTTTTGGGGCGGATTTCATTTTGATATAAGAGTGTTTTGGATTACAAGCACGTTTCCGGAACGAATTATGCTCTCAATTCAAGGCATGACTGTAATCAAAATGCTTGTGCAAATTAGATTGTAATTACTGACTACAGCATATCCAATCACTGATTCACACAATGGAAGGGTCACACCATTGCCTGTATTGCACCCATGTATTTTCACTGTGCCTTCTATCCCACGAATTGGCAAGACTTGGGGTGTAGCTCAGGTCTCTCCTGTCAACTGTTTGTGACTCCCAAGGAAGCCAGTCTTCCACTTTGACTAGACAAACTAATCCCCACCCACCCACCCAGGAATGGCTGTGATTGAGCCATTTTGGTTCACAAGTGCACACCCATCCACATATCATCCCGGTCCACAGGTTGTGTACTACTTCCAAAAAGGTGCCAAACCTGCCGGAGGGGAGGAAGTGACAGTGTGTGTTTGTGTGGTGCGGGTACACACCACATGCAACAAAGTTCTCTCATTACCCATCTTAAAAACTACTATCTGTCTCCAGGTTTTGAGCAGCATTGGCATATGGGAAAGTTAGAAGGGCAATTTGAACATGAAGACCCTGGAAAGAGAGTTGGGTATGTGGAGAAAGGAAGGTTCTGTGCAGAAAAGAGTGCCCTGTGCAGCGAGGTATCTTTTTTATTTTTTCTCCTCAGCTTAAGTCTGACTCCAAAGCACACATGACAGAAACGTAATGAAAACTGAACTTCTTGGGATTACGCATGTCACCAGAAACCATACTAGAGAAACAGCATCCTGTTGCTACCTCAACACAGAAACACTTAGGGTAGGGCCAATCCTACGCAGGTTTAGACTGAACAAAAGGCCTACAACTCCCAGCATGCCCCAGACAGCTGCGAGTTGTAGGCCTTTTTTCTGTCTAAACTTGCATAGGATTGTGCCTTTAGACATCTTTATGCAGGACAAGAAGATGGGCAGCGAGGTGGTAAGCCCCTGGATAAAAAAGGCAGTGACATGTCCTTTTGCTTGCTTTGGGGGGCTGTTCAGCCTAACTGTTCAGTTATTCAGCCACACGGCTCAGTGGCTCAGATTGCTGGATAATAATGATTTCCCACTGCAGACTGGAATGCATTTAACTACAAAAGCACTTATGGTGAACCTACTTGATGAATGTTCACATGCTGCAGCGAAGTCACATAGTATGATTTTGGAATTACCTTTGAATTACAAGGACCTGCAATAAAGTTAACAGCATGAATTTTCAAGTGTTATTATGCTTCTCTTGTGATTTCAATTATCGATCAAGTGCCGCAGAGGAAACATTAAACTCTGAAGCCACCACAACGACAATACCACTGCTGCTCTTTTGCCCCCCCTTCCTTTTTTTTTATAATCTTACTAGCTTTCCCAAACTGTGCATTCTGGGGGATGTAGTCTGCATTGCAAGCAATGTCACCTCACGGAATTCAGCATGGGCATTTCTGGATTGGTCACGAGGTGAGTTTTCATCGCAACCGAAAACAATGCTCGTGCGCTGGGAAATATTTGCCCTTCCAGGAACTTACGTGGTGGATGGCATTTCTCTGAAGTGATACAGCATGCCCAGGAGATTGCTCTGAATAGGAGGTCTTGTGGGATTCTTCCTGGAGATCTAAAAATATCTGCAGACGTTCCCATGCAAAATAAATAAATAAGAATTTGTGTGCCTAATCATTCCTAGTGTAATTATGGCTTTAAATGGAGATACTTGCAGGATAAATCAGTCTCTCTTTTCTGGGATTTAAAAAAAAAGTTGCAGGCTTTTGTGGATTCAAAGGGAAGAGGGCCTTCTCAGTTATGGCACCCATTTGTGTGGAATCAGCTCCCAAAGAGGTACACCTGGACCAATATTTTTCTTCAGGCGCCAGGTAAACCCTTTTATTTTCCCAAAATTTAATAGTTAGATTTTATTCCTTTTTAA